>CM038218.1:11894705-13241679 GCA_021442155.1 Cymbidium sinense
ATAACCACTAATGATTGGGTTTATGCTCAAATAAAGAATTCAATTGTCCAAATAAAAGAAACTTCATCCAACAAATACACAAGATTGGATTAAAATAGATAGAAGATACAAGAAATAAACTGTTTTTTCTGGTTTGTGAACCACGCCATGTAAAACAATGGATCAAATAGTTACTGGTTACCACAAGAATTGTAAGTGAACTAAAACTACATATCGATTGCATCATCGCCCATGCCCAATAGAACTAGAGTGTATTATATATACAAATATTTTGTAGTGAATGTTTTTTTTTTTTTTTGTTCTTGTAAATTTTGTATTATTTATATGCTCATACTCTCATTTATTTTAGTGTTGGATGCATATTATATGTTGCTATGTTGCTAGAAAGCGCAAGAAATAATATTTCGTTTTCGCACATTCACTTTTTATCTCCATTTACACAAAATATTACCTTCAGAACATTTAAACTCAGCTCTGTTATCCATGCAGGAAATTTCTATCCCTCACCTGTATTTAAAATCTGAGTGTAAAGAAATCTGATATAAAGAATTGGTAAAAGATTCTTTATAATTATTTAGTTGAGAACTTTCTAAATTTATAACTTTATTTTTTTTTTTTTGATTAATGAAAATATAATGTAAGAAAATTTTGATGGCGTGCGATGTGAGGAGAGTGGTGGCGTGGACGGTGGCCAGTGGCGGCCAGCGATGGCTGATGAGAGGCCGGCCGGTGCGGCTGATGCGGCGGCGAAGCGAGGTGAAACTGACAATGGTGCCATAAGATCACTTATGTATTTGGAATTCTAAATCGGTCAATCTAAATAGCTATCTAGTGTATTTGGATTACATTCATTCTGCTAAAATTTTTATTTCTTTGTAAATCTTGAAATATTACGATAAAAATGTCATTTTTAATCTTATTTCACGACACAAAAGGAACAAGTTATACCCAACCTATTAACATTAAGGGTATGCTTGATTTCAAGAAATTAAAGGGAATAAAAATGCATTTATTCACAATATCATATTAATTATAATATAATTAAGGAGTAATTCAATATATTCAAAATATATGACAAATAAATTTTTTTAATTAACAATTCTTTAATAATACTCTTGTAAAAAACGTGAGAAGAAATAATCTATGGGTTCATTGCTTGACTAGAAAAAAAATAAAGTTGTTTTAACTCAATTTTCGTTTTAGCCAAACAAGCATTTAAACATAATTCCATCTTTTATTCCTTATATTTTACAATTTTCACTTTTGAACAACTTGATAACGTTATGCCCTTCATGTCGATAGCGTGTATACACAATCCCAGATTATATCCATTATGCATATCGGATGGCCAATCTCAATGAATCTGGTAGGATTACATTAGAACTTCGATATATAATAATTTTTCATCAAATATAACTGCACTGTCGAAAAAATATTACATAAATTAGCATTACTCAAAAGTCATGCATTGCACCAATAATTTTAATACCATTGTTATATTTTTGAATTCATGATCACAATAATAAAAAGTAGTCAAGAAATAGAAAATAATCAATTAGTGCAAAATGCTACTTACTAGGAGCCTCCCCTCCTTTAATCCTTAATTATTTCTTTACATATAAAATTAAAGTATATTTTTATCAAAATAATTAAGACGTTTTATAGACCTATATTAGCCGACGCTTGACTATGGGACCACCTGAATAGACCACTCATAAAATAATATTTGTCTACAAAGGCTTTCTAACAATCTCTCATTATTTTAATTATCCAAACGATCCTTTAGTCAAAAGAATCTTTGATATTGAATCATTAAAGTAGCTATCAATAGTCAAAAAAAATCAATCAATCCTAATAGCATCAATTTAATGTGATAATTAAAACATTCTTCTCAAAATTTTAATTTAAATTGATCTAAAAATCTTTGAATATATATATATATATATGGGATACAAATTTAACAATATGGATTTTATAGCATTTAAACAAATAAAATTTGAATAATTATGAACCACCCGTTGAGTGTTCCCAACCTTACGATAAACAATTATAATTTTACCACTTTGGTGCCTAAATAGTTTGAATAATTGAGCTAAAAATAGGCCATGGTGATGAGATTTATAGTTTCATTGATTTTTTTTAACTATCTCATTGAGTGAATAAGCCAAGTCATTGTCAGCTTAAACTCAAATTTGTTTTTTAGTGGTGGCTCAATTCTCAAGCTCAAATGAACCAAGATCAAACTAATTCATCAGCAAACTTGACTCCTCTATTAATATGTGGATCAACTCCTAAAATGGGTGGTCAAAATGATTGTTCACATCAAAGATAGCTAAAATATAGGGTTTCAAATGAACCGAGCTGAGCTAAGCTGAACATTATTTGAGCTTAAGTTTGTTTATCAAAAAATGTTCAAACTTGAGCTCAATTCTAATGTTCAAACTTATACATTTAAATTTTCTCTTGTTCAAGCTTAATTTTAACTCAACTTGAGCTTAGTTCATTTAATGATTATCAACTTTTAAACAAGTAGCATATTTTCAAATTGAACTTGATAAACATCAAGTAACTCAATTTGAGCCATCATGAGCCAATTAACAAGCCCTATTATAGAACTTTTTGTTAGCCACTAAAACAAATCTTTTCAAGTTTATAAACAAACAAAACCATTAAGCATTAACTCATCAAATAAGGTTCATCAAATTTATATATGAAAAGCTAGTCAAGCCTTAAAATATGAGTTATTGTTTTATTTTAAAAATTAGTAAATAATGATTTAACTTATTAAATATCAATAAGCTTCATATCAAGCTTTAACTAAACCTTAAATTGAACCTCAATCAAAATATAATGTAATCAAGCTTTAAATCATGCCTTATTTGAATATTTATCAAGTTTACTCAAGAGCTTTAAATGATATTATTCATGAACATAAATAAATTGAACAAGCTATTCAAACACGAGCATTTATCAAATTGAACCACGAATAACTTGGTGAAGACTTTTATAACCCTACTAAAAGACAAAACTACTCTCACAATTTTTTGTAGTAAATTTTAGGAAAGATCGGGGTTTTCGTTGAATTTTTAATAATATGAATTTTTTATGAAAATTATTGATGATGGAAATTCTCAAATCACATCAATGAAATTGAAGAGGATGTTGCAAAAGATTTCATAGGCATGATATGATCATCAATCAGATATTATGAGAGAGATCAATGTCACGAAAAGGAAAAAAAATTCGTGATCGATCGTATTCATGTCGACATTTTAATTTCCCATTTTAGCGCTTAGCGGCGATGTCCTGGGCGGAATGGCGCATTCCGCGGCCGTTTAAACACGGCGGGCCGTCCGTTCAAACGAGATGGGAGAAGATAGCGAGTTTCGAATTCTTCTTAGCTCGACTCCACTCTCGATCGGTACTTTCGATGATTTAGCAAATCTTGCGAATTAAAATTAGTATTGTAGCGACTACGTGAGATATTACACACATTCAGAACTTTAATGAATTTAGAATTTTCTCGTTCTTCTTCTCCAGGTGGGTGAACATTTAGATTTAGTTGAGTTCTTTAAATGAGCAGGCGATATTTTAATAGTTTTGGAGATGTTTTGCATATACTCTTATGTCTTGTCATGTGCTTATTTTCAAAATTTTGAGCTTGTTTAGCTGAAATGTTTAGTATATCATGGTAGAATGTTTGGTGATATTTCATGATGAATTATAATTTTTAGGGGTATGTTGGCATTAGTTAGAATTTGTTTGTAGGTTGATCATATTTGTTTCTTGAGTTTTGTATACTCTTTGTACTCTTAGGAGTACAACTCATTTTTTTTTAAAGACTTTTGTCCTATTTGGATATAATATGCTCGTACATGGCTTTAGAAGCGGATTGAAGGCGATTGCTTATCTTTTGCATATGCGTCTATACTCTCAGATGAGATGATTTTTTTATTTATTTCCAGTTTCTTTTTGTTTGGAGGATATATATATTACAATCAGAAACAATTTGGAAGGCGATTACTTGGTTTTTATGAGAGTTTTTACATCTCTCTCATTTTTGGTCATTTTCTCAATTTTTTGGCTGGTTGTTGTTAGATTATTCATTCGTTCATTTTGCAATTTGAAGGCAGGTTGGATAGTTTTAGGGGAGTATTGAATCCTCTCTACTCTCATGAGTCTGAGCATTTTATAATTTATTTCCACTTTCTTTGGACTATTTGGAGGAAATATGTGCATTACAAATCCATCAGGAACAATTTGTAGGTTGTTTGGTTGGTTTAGGGTGTTGTTTTTTGTATTTGTACTGTACTCTACATACTCTCCTGAAAGTCTGAGCATTTTGCTAATATTTTTTACTTTCTTTGGCTTTGTTTGAGAAATATATGTTCATTAGAATCCATTGGGAACAATTTGGAGGTTGTTTAGTTGGTTTAAGGTGTTGTTTTATATTTATACTCTTTGTACTCTCATGAGAGTACAGAGCATTTTGCTAATTTCTTTCCACTTTATTTGGACTGTTTGGTGAAAATATGTGTATTACAATCCATTAGGAATAATTTAGAGGCTGATTGGATAAGTTTTAAGTAGAGTTTTTGCAAGTGTACTTTCTCTCTCTGCTCTCTACTCTGTTTTCTAATATTTTTCACTTTTTTTGGCTGTTTAGAGGAAATATGTTCATTCTGATCATTATATGAACAATTTCGGTGATTTGTTTATTTTAGGAGAGTTTTCGTCATGCACATCTCATGAAGTACATAGCATTTTCTTAATTTCTTTTCACTTTGTTTGGTCTGTATGGAGGAAATATGCGCATTATAATTCATTAGGAACAATTTGGAGGTTAATTAGATGATTTTTAAGTGAAATTTTGCAGTTGTACTCTTTATACTCTCTACATCTTATCTACATCTGAGAGTCTCATTTCTTAATATTTTTTCACTTTCTTTGGCATGCTTGGAGAAAATATGTTCATTACAATCCATTATGAATAATTTGGATGCTGATTTGTTTATTTTTAAGAGAGTTTTGCATTTGTAGTCTCTGTACTTTCATGTTTCTTTTCACTTTGTTTCGACTGTTTGGAGGAAATATGTGCATTACAATCCATTAGGAACAATTTAGAGGCTGATTGAATGATTTTTAGGTAGAGATTTGTACTCTCTATCTCGTGAGTGATGCATTTCTTAATATTTTTTTACTTTCTTTGACTATTTGGAGGAAATATGTTCTGATTTAGAACGATTTGGAGGCGTTTATTTTTTAGGATAGTTTTGCATACAGTACTCTCTTTTACTAATTTCTTTTCACTTTGTTTGGACTGTTTGGAAAAAATATATGCATTACAATCCATTAAGAACAATTTGGAGGCTGATTGTATGGTTTTTATGTAGAGTTTTGTAGCTCTCTGCACTCATGAGTCTGAGTACGTTCTTAATATTTTTCACTTTCTTTGATATGTTTGGAGGAAATATGTTCATTCTGATCATTAGGAATAATTTGGAGGCTTTGTTTAATTGATTTTTTTTGTTATTATTTTGTATCACATCTCTATGAGTCTGAGATGATTTTAACCATTTTTTTAGGTTATTTTTTGCGGTTATTGAGATTATGTTCATTACATTTCATTGAAAATAATTTGAAGGCTGTTTGGATGATTTTTGAGGGAGTGCAAAATCTGTACTCTCTGTACTCTCTATACTCTCATGAGAGTACAGAGAATTTAGCTAATTTTTTTTCACTTTCTTTGGCCTATTTGGATGGAATATACTCAGTACATTCCATAAGAAGCAATGTAGAGGCTGATATGTTGGTTTTTAGGTGAGATTTGTATATATACTGTCTGTACTCTCATTATAGTACAGATTATTTGGGTCATTTTTTACAATTTATTTGGCATGTTTGGAGAAAATATGTCCATTGCATTCCATTAGGAATAATTTGGGGGAATGATTAATTTACTTTTAGGGGAGTTTTAAATCTACTCTATCTCTTGGGCAGATGATTTTGGTCATTTTTGATTTCTTTTAGTTGTTGAGATTATGTTCATTATATTTCATTGGAAGCAATTTGAAGGATATTTGGATGATTTTTGAGGGAGTGTTGAATCCTCTCAAGTCTGATGAATTTAGCTCATTTTTCACTTTCTTTGGCTGTTTGGATGGAAAAAATGATCCGGTTGAAGCAATTTGAAAGTTGATAGGTTGATTTTTAGGTGAGAATTGCAATGTATGCATCTTCTTTATCTCTACAAGCGTTTTACTAATATTTGTCCTTTCTTTGCTTGTTTGGAGAAAATATGTTCGTTATAATCATTTATGCAATTTGTACATTTAGTTGATTTTTTAATGTTGCTTTTGCATTTGTACTCTCTACTCTCATGAGAATCTGAGAGATAAACCTGAATGATTTTGGCCATTTTTTGTTTATTTGCCGATTGTTGAGATTGTTAGGTTCTATTTTATTGAAAACAATTTGGAGGCTATTTAGACAATTTTTTGAAGTCTTTGAATCTATGCTCTCATACTCTCTCATAAAAGTCTGAGTATTTTGCTCTCTTTTTTCAATTTTTGATCTGTTTGGAGGAATATGTTCATTACATTATGACGATTTGGATTATGATTGGTTGATTTTATGTGTGATTTGCGTCACTTACTCTCGCTCTCTTTCTGTGAGTCTGAGCGTTGCTCTTTTTTTTTTTCTCTTTTCTTTAAAGAAATATGTTAGATTCATTACATTAGGGATTTGGAGGATGATTAGTTGATTTTTTTATGGGTGATTTGCGTCTATCTCTACTTTTTGTACTTATCATACTCTACATACTCTGTCTGTTGAGATCTGATTTTTAATTTTTCCATTTCCTTTTTGTTTTGGAGAAATATGTTTCTGTCATTAAAACAATTTTGGTCATTTTTTTTTACTTTGTTTGGCCTGGTTGTTGAGATTATGTTTACTCTCTGGGGCTCCATTGTGCTGAAAATGTTCTCATTAATTAACTTTTCATTTTGAAATTTACCATGTCGGGAAAGGATAACGTTGAGTAAAAGCGTTACAATGTATGTTCGATATATTTTCCTTTCTTGATGAAGTCGTTGCATTTTAAAGAGGCTTCATTTAAATGATATATTATTATAAATTAATTTCGGTTATGCATTACCTGATCTCTTGCAGGACATAAAGAAAAGAAACTTTCTTTTCGGGTGGGCGGTGCATTCCTTTACGATGAAGTTCGATAATTGTAGGAATGCCAAGCAGGAGGAAAAAAAGGTCTTATAAATCTCAGATGTCCTTCATTGATTCGATTTATAAGAATAAAGCTTGAGCATTAGGATAGCACTTTACTGCTTTGTGAAGTTATACATACATTTTGTTTTCAAATCTTTTTTTATATATCATAACTACATGGTGAGATTGTCTATAACTGATGATTCTTGAATCTGAATCTGGCGAGGAGGCCGTTTTGCTCTAGTTCCATATTTGATAGTATTACATCAAAGATTCAGGACACATAAGGCACCGGGTACATGAGTGGCTTTATCACTCTTCTTATGGTACATTATATCTTGATTATGTATTATTTGATGCGTTGAAGTTAAACATATAAATATTAGGTGTAGATCCCAGGTGGTGCATGTTTAAAGCATCATAGTCATTTCTATTTGCAAATCCATGTATGTTGCGATGGCCAAAAATAAAATTTGCAGATGATGTTTTCACTGATTTGGGAGGACACCAGGTGACACATAATAATATCTCACTTAGTTATTATAAGAATATATATTTATTTATCTTGTGTAAGTCATCCACATTTCTTATCGGTTTAACACAGATGCCTTTCTTTTTGAGGACATATTAGAAGAGGAGGCCACGGCTCCCTTAGATCAATGTCCCTACCTACAACCATGTTGAGCCATGTGTCATTTCAAGTCTTGAGTCGCTTTGCAGATCTCCTATGTCTCTCATGATATTCTCCCCGTCCAGGTGTATCCCAGTTGCTGGCACTCTGGCCTCCCCAGTGAGAGGGCTTTGCGGTGGGTTCAGGGACTTGAAGGATACTAGTATCGACTTTTTCACAAAACAATAACAAAGAGAATATTGATGGGTCTGGGATTTATCCGAGGTTAGGCTGAGGGGTCCTAGCATCCAAGCGTGGCTGGGCTCTGTGACCATGAGAGGCCAGGGATCTCTTGAGGCGATCCATTGACAGAGTTTCCCCGCTACTGGGGAGTCATGGTGATATAGAGACTTACTGTGGTAGCCAGTGGGAGGCTTCTGGAGGCTTCCCGTGGTGGCATGTGGAGCTCTGGGGAGGCTTTCTTGCACGCAGAAGATAGCATGAAGAAACCTTTTCGTGGAGGCATTGGCGTGGTGTGAGCTGGGATGAGGAAGGGTATCCCCCACTTCACACCTGCTTACAGAGTCAGCAGTGCGGAATCTGTAAATCATGTGAGTACCTCACTCGGGATGACCGGTGCGAGGAAAGGGGTATTACATTACTTTTTTTTTAATTTGACATAATAGTAATTGATTTCACTTGTATAGGTTCATTGAAGATCGCCCAATAATTATGGATCCTGTTGTTCGTGCAGTTTTGACATCGGTCGGAGGTTTGTATCTCTGAGGTCGATCCTTAAGTAAAATACTTCATCAGCTCTTTGCTTAGGCTTTAATTTCCTTTACAGCTGGGGCAGCATCATCTTGTGTTCTCATAGAGATGTCTGTTGTGCATGTCGATGTACTCCGTTCAAGACAGTAAGTCATTCTTCAGTTCGACTCCTTCAGCTTCATAAAATAACTTATTATTTTATTAAGCTCGCACCAAATATCTCTGAGAGGATGCGGTGTTACATTGGGAATATCATTGTGCTTGAGGGTGGAGTCGATGAGTTCTTTGCGATCGGTGTCCGTTTTCCTCGATGTCTTCTGTTGTTGTAGAAGTACTCACTTAGCCCGAGGGTTGTATGTCCCTGTTTGTATGTTTCATGCTTGCCTTGGGTAAGTTACCCCAGAAATCAGGATAGTGATCAGTGATTTGATCCTTGTTTGTATAAATAGAAAGCTAGAATTTATAAACTTTCTCTTCCCTTCTTGCGAGTTATGATATAAACTACGAGAAAGAAAAGCGATGTTAAATCCGATATCAGCGGCGAGAGTGTATCGAAATTTTCGTACTTCTATTATAAATAATCGACATTGGACTCACGGTTGGTATTACTAACTGAGGGCACAGTATTTTATGATTCATTTAATAAATGAGTCTTAAAGGCCATTTTTCCCTAAGATTGTAAAAATGTTTTCAATTAGGTTTCCACTAAATTGCTTTTTTTTTGCCAACTAATTTATTGCTATCTTGCTTTATTGATCAAATTACTTGTTGAAGATGTTGGGCCGATCTTTTTGTGGCGATCTGCATAAATAATGTCAGAATGGTAGGTGAAATTTCTGGAGTCAAGATATGATGTCATTGCGGGATGTTTGTCTATGAGTACATAGAAATTATGAGGCGATGTGTACACACGCGAAGGTGTGAGATGAGTACTTTAGAAATTTGGGTTAAACACACTTATCTTATTTGAGATGAAAAATTCAAAATTGTACATTTGAAGTTTGATATTTTTGAAATCTACTATTGTTTATATTTATTTAATTGTACCTAGAGATAGCATGCTGCAATCTATTTGGATAGATACCATCAATTTTGCTTTGAATACATACACCTTCAATTTTATTTGATGCTTTCATGTTCTCCATTTTATACAAGTGTCTTGTTTATATACTTTGAGAGTCAGGAATGTTTTCTTATTTTTTTTTGTTGGACAATTTGGATAATATCTTGTATAAATACCATTTAAAATTTTTAAATAATTTGCTTGTTTTCTTTAGGTTTTCTCCCATCTCTTTCAGGCTTTGGTTTGCCAGGGAACATTTGTTTTACCTGTGCACCCACTCTCTTACTCTCACGAGAGTCTGAGTATTTCTCTATTTTTTTTAATTTTCTGGTTTGGATAAAATATATTTATCAAAGAAATCGCATCAATTTGGTTGATGTTGGGTATAACTAAGATCATCCTGAAGTATTTTTTTATTTTTTTAATTTTCACAGACGGTTTAGATAAAATATGTTTATCGAACCATCTACGACAATTTGATTTGATGTTGTTTGCTTCTTGAGATGTGTTTTGTACTCTCATCTCTCAGAGAGTACAAAGTATTTCTTATTTTTTCAATTTTTTCAAGTTTGGATAAAATATGTTTTATCGAAACCATGCATATAAATATTTGGTTTGATGTTAGGACTTAGCGAAATGTTTGTACTCCTTGTACTCTCATGCTTTCCCATACTCATATAAATACTCCCTCTCTTACTCTGCTATGCTATATCTACATATTCTCTATCTGTACTTGAGATAGTTTGGAGGCATTAGAATATTTGAGGGTGTTTTTACTGAACTCTTTGTTCTCCACTACAAATTATTTTTCTTAATTTTTCCATTTTTTCTTAGCTTGGTAGGAAATGTTTATATAATAACCATGTGATTTGGAGGCTCAAAGTTACTTTTTTTTGTAATTTATTACGGCATGTCTATCATCATTAATATGTTAAGTAGATTCCATTCTGACTTGTCTTGGATCCTTAATAGTAACATTTTAGAGTTTTTCAGGTAATTTTATGTCCTCCATACTCTCTATATTGCATCTGTGCATTCTTTCTCTCTGTCTGTATCTCTTCTATGTGAAATTCATATAATATTGTTTATATTTTTGATGATGATTTCTTTACTTATTTGGAGAAAATATATGTAACAAATTAAAACATTTTAAAATATATGTTCAAGCGAATTAAAGTTGAAGTTCATTTTATTATTACGAAAAAATTAGTCTTTAACTTCGACCAAACTTTTTTGCTCACTCTGATTGCCATATGTAAGATACATGTCATAAATTTCTTAAATATTTTCTAATTGGATTAATTAATTTTGACATTCAAATTATATCATATTTTAATTAGGATCAAGCTGATAGTGAAGTTAAAATTTACATTATCTAAAATTAATAATTCATTTGTATTATGTAATATTTAAAATTACGATTAAATGATACTTGGTATGTCAAATTGGTTAATAAAACTCGTATATATCAGCACATTCATAGTACCCTGTCAGTATGAAGGAGAATAATATAAACCACCGTATGTGAACTTAATATAAGTGGGTAAGATTATTAAAACATAACTCTTTAATAAAGAAAATTATATGTTCTTCAAAATATCTTAGAATTTTTTTTTAAATGTAGAAATTAGTTTCTATCAAAAATTGCTTAGCTTCTAGAACTTACTTTCAGATTATGTGGTGCATAAAATAGACCGATAAATTACTCGAACATTTACAACTTAATACGTGGTATTGATATAAATTTTGAGGGTAATTGGACAAACTTTGTAATGCATCTGATAAAATCATTTCATAAAATATAAGTACTTTATAGGTAGTATATATATAGCTATATGCATACAATGAAAATGGAGGTTCATCCTCTCTGACCAAGGTAGAGTCATCAATGTGAATCTTTGCGAAATTTGATAAAAAATATAATAGGGGATAAACATCCATGGTACATCATTCAACATACATGAGAGGCAGATTTCACTAAGCTACAGGATTATAATTTAGTAATTTAGGTGAATGGACCAGATAAGACCTAGTTTTTTTGTTTAGGGAACCAGGTATGTGAAATTTTATTGTCCAGCGATTGAAGGATTACAAAAGATAATGGGGATAAACTCATAAACTACTGCGCTAAGAGCTCAGACAAGAGGTAAATCCCAGCTAAATCTGATGAAGCAGAGGAAGAGGAGCAGAGGAGAGAAATAAAGGCCTAAATGACAAGGGAATGACATATGGCGATGACGGCATAAACTCTTTAGGGATAAAAGAAGTGTATGCCTCGGAAGAGGAACCGGTGACAAAAAACAAGCGAGAATGCCGTCTTTGAAGAGGAAGGAAGCTAGTTAAAGGATACAAACTAGGTTGAAAATACAAAACAATATATAATGGAGAGATATGGAGAAATAGGTGGAAGAGGCTCAGTCCACCAAATTGTGTGCCGCATGAAGCATCAGGAAGGAAGGGGTTTAAATCCACTGCGTCTACTACAGGTAAGGGATACGTGATCAATGATATCTTGCAGCCTAGACTGAGGAGAAAGCGGTATATTTGATGAAAATCTTATGATCTTAGCCAATGTACACCTGAGTTAAAGGTTGTAACTCCACTTTCTAAGATAATAAATACCGGATAATACAAGCGCCATTTTAAATCATAACAACACCCCTAACGAAATCACTAATCCAGGTTACACACTTGCAACCTGTATTCACATATACATAACAGAAGTAGAGTGGTAAAGGTTGGCTTTCATGGACAACATTATGCCGAGGAATGTGCATAGTCCGCAACCAGCCTTGGTAACCCAGCTGGTAGTGATGAAATCCACGAAAGTATCGACAATACAGGATGGTATCAATGGCAATCGATCGACATTTAAATAACATCATACCCCAATGATACTTCGGATTGAAAATCAAAGAAATAGAATCTGACAGTTGACGTGGATGAATTGGATAATTCCAGCCAAAATACAACGAGCCCTGATTAGCCAGGATGATGCACGCATGGCAGTCAACGTCAGCGGAACCAAAGTTCAAAACAGAGAAAATCAGGAACCACAATAGATGCTGTCCAGGAACCACTTAGAGGCAGGAAAAAACCACTCATTACTGGTAGCGGAAAAAAAAACCAAGCATAATAATTAGAATAATTGACCCAGCGTAATGTCCGTTTTGGGCGCTACTACGGTTTTAAAGCGAGTTCTCTCTTATCACGTGTCACTATTTATACTCTACCTTGTACACCTCTTCTCTCTTTACTCTTTATACTACCATCATAGAGTCTCTGAGACGTTTTAGATCATTTTTCAACTTCTTTGTTTTGCGGAGGAATAATATGTTCCAAATTCACAGCTTATTATGGTGAATAATTTGGAAGTTGTTTGGTTCTAATTTTAGTGTTGTTTCAAGTCCCATCTCCATCCTCTGCCTCACATCTCTTTATCTCTCCTGTCATTCGAATGGTCTTGGAAGAAAATCGATGATAGAGGGAAGATTGAGTGAATCTGGAACATGGAAAGAATTCCCCAAACCATTAATACAAACACATTATGGATGGTGAGTGCTACTTCCAGAAAGCTAATTGGCAATCCCAAATATCTAAATCAAATTTATAAAATACCAGGATTAGCTTATACACCCAATGATCATTCACAGTTGAGAGATAGCACGAATATTGAAGCAGATGAGTATGAAATTATATAGTGTATTGATTAATAGAAATATGAAATGATACATGGAAAATATCTATGTCAATTAATTTTCTTTTCCAGATGTATTAGATAAGTTTTTATAATGATTCTGTAAGAATTGACATGTTTTGTGTTGCATATAGCAATGTATTAAAATTTTGATTAAGTCAGGAGTAGACACAGAAGTAAGAAGGTAGAATTTATAAAAGAAAGAGGAATGGATTCTCCCTGTTTAGCTTCAGGTCTGCTGAGGCCAGTGCATATTGCTATAGAGGCAGTGCTTGGGTATCCAGTGTTGACACCAGGATGGTTTCATTTGAAGGAATTATGCAAGGTCTGCAGCTCAGCGCACTTGCAATCTCTAGTGATCAGATCTATGGATGGACTATTTATGGTATCTATTAAATAAAGAGAGTCATCTGGACTTTTCGACATTGGAATGATTGTAATAACATAATTATAACAGCGTTTATGATCGATGGCATTTGCAGTGTACAGTGGAAGAACCATAACTAGGTAGTATCAATGCATTCTGTGATCTTTTCCTAGAGAAAATATGTGTAATCAAACAGTGGCACCTTCAAATGACTGTTGATTTACCTTTTACGAGATCAGGTTCGGATTCCTGCAGTGGGGCAATATTATTAGAGGATTTGATTTTTTCAACATCAGTGTGTTATGTTCTGTACCTCAGAGAATTACTCTAGCATGTGAAGATTCATTTGCCATTGGGTGACTGTGGCTTTGCACCATCCTCAGACTGTACTTTTTGGTTTCTAACCCAGCAAAATGGAAGGTTTGGGTCTTGTGTCTTCCCCAGATACTAAAGGTGGAGACAGATGAGAATTCTTCGTCCCAGTATCCCGCCGACCTTGCATTTGGAGTTGCTAGGTTGTTGCTGGATCCTTTGGATCATGGCTTTTCCCTTGTAATTCTTGGTTGACTTCTTCACCCAATTTATCTATCAGCTGAGATTCCACTTATTATAGATCGACATCGGATAGTTTTGGGAGCATCCAGGCATATATGGTCATGACTCCTCCCTTTTGCTTTACAACACTGGTGCTTGGTATTTGCAGTATACACTTGCTCAGCTTTTGGTTCCAGAAGGAAATGTCTCAGTTGCATTTTCATCTATGTTTTTTCCACATCTGATTTTTGTAGCCAGCTATATAGTGCTGCCAAATATCTTTTCTCTGTGGTAGTGGAGATAAGATTCTCAGGGATGTGCACAACATCTACATTTGCAGGAACTCGGTCAGTGGTAGCGGAAGTGATCCAGTCAGTTTTTTGATTTTTCCTCTTTGAAGTACAGGTTACACATCTGGGTAGTCCAGTGAGTGGGTCCATTATTTTTTTGGATCCACCGTTTTTATGGCTGGTTTCTCACTTAAAATCCTTGCATTGGTCGCATGCGGCCGCAGTTCATGATGGATCTCGTCAATTTTAAAGATTCTTCCTGAACCAATGTCGAAACCTGTGCTTGCTCTTATTTTGATTGGTGAGTCTTAACAGCCGGAATAAGTCTTGGTAGCATTCCGCCGATTCGCCGATGCATTTCATTAGGCTACGTATGTTTTATAACCCCTTCGGCCCAGAGGAAACCTGATTTGCCGGAGTGAGCATTGGTTTAGAGTTAAGTAGGCATCGTTGTTGTTAAGATCTCTTCAGAGTTGATGGGTCTCTGCCTCGTGAATCTTTGTTAGATGCATTGGGCAAATGGGTCAGTTTTCTGGCCTGAATGATGATTAAGTATTGAATTCTCGCCTTGGCTGATTAGAAGAACACTGGCCCTCTTATAGGTCTGTACATGGATAGCCGCCTCTGCCTTGTCTGGCCAGTGGGCCTTACTGGAGGAGCACCTTGGGAAGAGGCTATGCTATTGCTTTGAGCTTACTTGCAGTGGAGTGGGTAATCTGATTTTGATGGCCTGCATTGTACGATCTTTGATGATGTATTATGGATGTCTTTACCACTCAATTAGCCGGAAATATTTGGAATATGAAAATTTCGTGCAATCAATTCTCCAAAGCCATAAAGATTCTCAGTGTATTTTCAATGAATATCCGGCTAAAGGACTGACCGAGATTCTATATTTATTGATGCCTTGTCCATAATTGTAACGTATTCCCCGATAATGGCCTTATTATCTCTTGTGCCGTTCTCAAAAGAAAAGAGCTTGAAATGATCCAGGCCATTTGAAGAAACCCCTTCACGTCCAGTACCCCAGGCTATGCGTTGTTCTTGCATTTCATTTGACGAATTATTAATCAGTCTGCCTGCAGATTCTCCATGATCTCTGGAGTCTTCTCATTTACAGGTGAAGGCATCTCTTTTTTGTAGTCTAATGTTTGAGAACTTTCTTTGGATTAGATGTGTCAGTATTGCTCCCTATTCGGCTTTGTAAAAGACACGCCCCACCATGCATATTCGTCATTAATTGAGAGAGGATGTAAAATTGAACTTTAGATGAATAGTATATGCGTTTCCCCTTCACCAAACACGTGGTTCCTCCCCGATCAAATGCAACTAGGCATTTGGACAATGATCTATGTACTTATATGATTTTAGGATTAAGTCGATTTCCCATTTGTGATTTCATACCCAGACTGTTTAAAATCACTTTGATTTTGATTTTAGGTCTGTTCCCAGGGGTCTGGTCAGGTCAGCACAAAACCCCGTCTCCACTACACGTCTGGAATCTTTAAAACTTATATTCAGGTGAAGAAGGATGCCAACTTACTCTAGGTCTGTGCTGATCTCGGGATCTGAGGTCATGATTGGGAGACATTATCCAAAGGCAGGAACTGGCTACTAGAATATAATGGGCAGTGATGTGCAGTGTTCTCAGACCTGGGCAGGTGTAGAGAAATCTGGGAAGAGAATCTTTTTTTACCTCTGCTTTGCAGATCTCTGCTTGTTCTGGATCTGCAGGACATGAAAGGTGCGATCCTTCTGATGTTGGGCCCCTTTTCAAAGTGTGTTGCGGATCTGTTGGGTTATGACAGTGGATGTGTCTTTTCTATACGCCTCAGGCATTTTTGAAGATTTATAAGGTATTTGTGAGATCATCTTTTAGATGTCCCACAGGTCCCTGGTCCTGTAAATTATTTCTGCGGTATCCGCATTTATTTACTTTGCCATGGGGCATGAAAGCGAAAAGGTATTTGATCCTGGTGCACTGGGTCTCATTGTGCTCTATCCAAAGTCTCTGTCCGACCTCAGTTTATGGCACCCCAGTGGGATGTATTGGACATTATGTATCAACAGAAGCAGGGACAAGGCGGGTGTCTTGCACACATGCTCTCAGATACAACAGTCTGATCTCTGGGATGGCTAAGATATAGATTCCAATGGATGCATAGTATGGTGGCTATATGACGTACAAGGGGAATTCTAAAGTGACTGTGCCTGTAATTCTGATTGATTATAATGGATACAAGTCTCCACAAGAAATAATCGACAAACCTCTCAAAATTTCTTTTATAGGATATCTCTTGTGGTATTCAGTGAAAAGATGGGTTCTTTGATCCATCTATATCTCTAAGTCTGAGGTCTGATTCAGGCTGATGCATACTTCGAAATCATTCGGCCGGTCTGATTCGCTACGGGTAGATGCTAGTAGGCACGTATCTAATGGTGAGGCTGAAATTTGAAAGATGCATTTCGCGTCGTGTCACCAAAGAGTGCCGTTGAAATCTAAAATGAAATGATCAGTAAATTCTTCTGTGGTGGTCAGGTGCATATTCCTCAGAGCGTTCTGAAAAAATTCTGCAGGTAAGCGAAATCCAGCTATCTCTGCGAATTGCTGGGCGATTGGTCTCTGATCTCTACTGTAACCTCATTGCATGATACCTCTGAAGGCGCCTCTTCAAGTAGACAGACTACAAGAGAGGTAGAAAAGTAGTTCTGATCTCTCCTTCTCGGCGGGACGGAGGGGCGGCTGATCTGAAGGATTAGAAAATAGTATGATAGGGTATTTTTCGATAGATACTGGTAAGCCTTGTCTCTCTTCAATGGCCGGGCGAAAGAACTAAAATGCGTTTAAAATCCTATATACTCTAAAATCCCTCTAAATGAATCAAGCGGAGGAGTATAGATTATTTCTCGAAATTCTTCATTATTCAGTATAGTTATTGCCCAAGTAGTTATAATGGCAATATTCCTTAGGCCAGTGACAGCTAATAAATGCATATTCTGGTAAGCAAGTGGGGAGATGCATTGGGATCCCAGTCATGGCACAGGAAATTCATTGATGTTGGTCAGGTGTATTTACCCCACTGTGGGTCAGTGAGGCCCAGAGGGTAGGATAAGAGTGAGAAAAGGTATTTCCATGATCACCTCTCCTTCATAATTTGTAACCTCTCAAGCCTACCAAAACTATGGCATTCGGTGCTCCCAATTCCTGTAACACAAGTAGGTTATTACTCGGCCTTCTTTATCCAGAGCGGGTAGAAAGTAAAAATCCTTATGAAATCTCCCTTAGTCAGCGTTGCCAGTATTCCCAAATTGATTCATGAAACAAACATTACGTGAGGCTACGGTTGTCTTTAGTAGGTTTATAGTAGACATATTCTGCTCAGAGCCGAAGATTGAGAAGTGAAAGATATTATAGTGAGATGCATGCCTCTCTGCAGTCTGGGAGGTGATGATTGATTTCACACCCAATTCATTAATAATGCCCACACTCCAATTCTCTTGGGTGAAGATGCAATGAGCGTAATCTGATATTGAGTAGAGAAAGTGAAAATTACGACTAGTCGTGTTATAGCATCTCACGTTGAAGGAGGTATGAATCCTAGAGCTCAACATAAAGGCAAAAAATCAATACCTCAAAGATTGAGCTCTGGGTGCAATGGACATGTAACCTGTCGAAGATGAAATTATATGGAAATGCAGCACAGCCTCTCAGCAGGGTCATGCAGAATCCCTGAGAGAGTCTGAGATTAGAAAATCCTCCTGGCCAAAATTAACTCTGTGCTTGCATTCGCCCACAAATGCAGATACAATAGCAGATTCTCTATGACAAAATATATTACAAAATAAGGAATATATTTATGCTCTGATGTAAAATCTCTAAAATCAATTGAGTGACCCAGTATAAATTCATAATGGAATGCCAATGGAATATAATCTAAATGTAGGTAGTAGAGAAAAATGTACACCAAAATCTTATATACCTTCAGAGGTATAGATGTGAAACTCAGCCAAAAATGAAATGTCAAATGGCCAGATTCTCACTGGCATGGGTAATGCTCTCTGAGGAAAGGTATTACTTAAATTGAAGATGATTCTCTCAGCGGGATTCACATGGGAGGTGCTCTGTCTGATGATTCCCTGAATAAGATCTCTGCCCCCTGAAGGACTCTACAAGCAGATGGCAGAGTCTCCATTTCGATGAGAAGGATTTGAGGATCTCATTCTGAGGAAGCCGGGTGTAAAGGTTATGTGATATCTGACGGTTTAGGGGAAATTCAGATGGGTTTTTTATTTTAATCATTATTCAGTGGAAGATTGGTTGTTTTATGGTCATTAAGCAGTTTTCCCTCATCTTTGTATTATTTCTTTTTGTAAAGGAAATGATATTTCTATTTCTCTTTGAACTCGTTCTTTTACGAAAAGGAAATGCTTTAAATACTAAATCATATATTGGTATTCTTCACTTTAAATTCTCTGCATTAGATTATGGCCTTCTTCTCATTGTTTGAGCGACGGATGGTAGTCGGGGCAGGGATAAGCATAAGCGGCGTCTGTATCCGGTAATATGTCATCCATTTCGTGACGTCGAGTCCAGGTTCTGACCTTCTGTGTATTAGATGCTACGAATGAAAAAATTCAAAAGCAGCGAACCATGGTCCGACCAGCGATTGAGTCATGCGTAAAGTTGTAATGCAGAAATCAGGATGATAATATCTTTTTCTTTGAAAAGATCATAGATTGAATTTCACATTACAAATATAATAGGATGAATTTATTTACTTGGATATTAAGTATATATGATTTCAAATTCTAGAAAGTGGGATAATATGAGAGGAATTTTCATTTAATTTGAACTTATCGTTATTAAATGCAGATAGGATTATTTTCTTTGTTAAGTTTGTTTAAAAAAGATAATAATATTAAACTTAATTTTCCTACATAAATTAATCAAAAAAAGAGAAATTTCTACTAGGAATATTTCTTTTCCATTCCTTCCTCAATTTCCTCTACTGCCTCATCCCGTAAGAAGCGGTAACGGTTCTGGCATGAACTGAAGGGGCAGACCTTAACCCTCCGGCCCGCCATGGGTGAATTTTCTGTTCCCCTGGTCCTATAGCAGTCCGCACCCTACTCTTATGATTTCTGCAGAATTACATTGAAGACCGTCGTGATTGCTCTCTTTCTGAAAGCTTGCTGCTTTCCTGTGGCTGTTGTGAATTATCTCTGCTATATATATTTCGATGCTCTATCTATTTGAAGCCTGCTGGTTGTTGTCTTGCTGATTTTGCGTTGGCTGTTTGCTTCTACCACCAGCTGCACCGCCATCATCGTTGTTGTTCCGTTGCTGCTATATATTATTTAGAAATCAATTAAGTGCAGAAAACAAACATTTATATACGACGGAAGAGTAAGAAAGTTCATAGCTAGCATGGTCTACCCAAAATCCATAGTAGAAATCAAATAGTTAAAAGGAACAAATGGCTACCGAGAGTGGTGAATGAGGATACAAAGTCGCTGTCATTGCGACTAAACCGTAATGCCCCTAGATTATAGATTTTAAACAATGAAGGAAACTAAGATGAGGATACCAGTACCGCATGAAGTATTGTCTTGCCATTCAAAGGTAGAGTCAAAGTGAAGGAATTCTATATGATAAAACGGTTAATGTCCAAATGGATGCATGGATCCCACCTTTTGAGAAGACTTGGTGCAGGAACATACAAAACATAGTAAGTGCTATTTGAAAAATTATGTTCTAATTTTATTTTAAAGAATAGCAGTGAAAGCGTAGCTATGTTTTTCAACCAAATCTAATAAGAGAGCAAGTATCGGGTCTAAATAAAGAGTGGTGTACAACCTCTTAGCTCTACATGAGGGAAACTACAGGAATATAGAAGAAGGAAGATGGAGGGTTCAGGAAGGTTACAAAGTCTAGCCCAGAGAAGATGATACTTGAGAGGTCTAGAATCCATGGAATCTCTAGAAATCATGTGTATGCTAAGATACTCTAGAATCATGAGATATTTTAATAAACTCTAGAATGTTCTTGTTTGTCCATGGGAGGAGGACTATAAATAGGGGATCTCCCTCCCATTTGGATCATCAGAGTTTTCAACAACTTGTATTGCAGGTTCTTTACTTTGGTAAAAGTATTTTCTATCTCTAACCAAAACAGTTTTAGATTACGAAGTTAAATTTTTAGGAGGAAGAAGCGCAAAGAGCATAGTTCTTGGGAAAAGTTTCCGTGTATTTCTAAAGTTATGATTTGATTTTTTTAAATAAAAAATTAAAATACTCATCATAATAGACAATAATTTTTTATAGCAATTTTATCGTTATTATATTTGGTCACAATTTGTCACAAATAGATCCTTCATATAGCATGAGAATAACACATGCAACAAAGTTGCCTTGGCGTGGTGGAATTCCCATCTAAAGATGAATAGCCATCAAGAGATAAATTGGAGACATTCAAGCAGCTGATATAAGTGGTTTTACCAAAAGATATGTGGATAATTTTGTTGGACTTGGACTAAAAAGTTTAGGTACAATATATGTGGTGCAATCAAAACTATGAGAAAATTTTTTGAGAGATCTTTGATGGCAACAGAGGGATTGAGAAATCATTTTCCTGTAACAGAAACCAAAGGAAACTAATCTTTACTGCAGCTTCTTCCGGGTCCTGCAGCAATCTGCAACTACTGTCGGTTTTCTACAAAATTCCATTGAAGCCACCGCTGCTGCTTTATTTCCCTTCTTGCAGCTTTCTTATGGCTGTTGCTGTGAATTTTCCCTCTTTTCTCTCTTTTGCTTTATCTGTCGAAGCTGCTTGGCTTGCTGCTTGCTGTCTTTGTTGATTTCTCTTATAAATTGCTGTTGTTTTGCCTGCTACTGCTATTGCTTCTGCCGCCATCATCACTGCTGCTCATATTTCAGGTTGATAAAATCGACCGTGAAGAAAAAATCAATTAATTGCTGTCCAGTCCAAAAATGGCAACCCATAGACTGTTTCCAGCAAACCAACCTCTATTCGTAGAAGGGGAAGTCAAGGAGAGCCAGCAAAAAAAAAACAGATCCAAGAGGCGATGGTCGTCTACAGTGTAATGCTACTATCTCTCGTTGTGAGCTTGCACAATAATGTTGAGAAGATGACAAGAAATCATCTACAACACGGAAAGAGAGAAAAAGAGAGGAAGAAGAAGAAACCGATGATATAATGGTTGGATCCAATTGAAGTTCACCTATAGAGCTTTCTGCATGCACAAGCTAAGTGTCCATGGTCAAAACTATCAAGCTCAAAGGCGAGGTTGGAGTTCCTAAAGAGGACATTGATGCTGATAGCATGTCATTGCCTAAATAACTCTCAGAACGTCAGACGACTTCGTTACAAAGGTGGTCCTGGAATGCACAAGATCGCCATGAATGATGCTTGGTCAAATGCGGTTTGAAAACTCAAACTCAAAGGAGCTATCAGCAGAGTGATGGAATGAAGTTCTGCACCGCAGCTGTAATGCACCAAAAGGATTTGGATTATTCCTATTTAGGAACCGTCAAATCAAAACAATGACTAGATCTGGACTCCCCAAGAACGCCATTCAAATGTTTTCCAATCCTTAAAACAAAACCAAACAACAAAACAACGTGCATGGCCTGTTCAGTTGATATGGCCAAAACCATATTCTGCTCACTCTTAACAAGACCTGTTAAAAAAGAGTATCTATCCTATATTACAGAGACGCTGCAGCAAATTATTAGCAGTCTGCAGAACAATTTTAAAAAACATTTTTAAGTATGAAAGCTTACAGTAAACCTCCAGATGCTGCTGAAAACTGATTCATGAGCAGTATCTCTCAAAGCTGAGGTTTGCTGGCTGATTAATGAGCTTCACAGAAACTTGTTATATTCTTTGGTAACATGGTGGTTTTCTGCCAAAAAAAATCAAGATATCCAATTAAAAATTCTAGGATTACAGAATTTCTTTTAGAAGAGCAATTTGACTTTTAAGGATGATAAATCAAAAAATTCTAATAGCAATATAGATCAGTCGATCAAGAATGATAACCAGGAATGACTTACAGTTACTATGAACTTCTTCTACTGGGCCAAGGGCTTTTGCCGCTTCTTTCAGTTCCTTTAGCATTGCCCTTCTGTATGGCAGAAAGCAAGAGAAGTATAAATACAAAATAAATAATTGAGTATTAATTCACAAAACTGTCAACAAACCAACTTGGAAAATTTGCATGGGGTATTAGAAAAAAAAATTTTTTACATGCCAAAACATAATCATGTGGAATAATATATGAATAGAAGGAACTAAAGTGCACAAGTTGACGCAGGCATTGTGTGAATAATGCCAACCCCAGTTCTAACTCAAAAGAAATTTTAAAATAAAAAGAAAAAAACTACATCCATAAATTCAAGTGAACACCAACTAGAGAGTGACATACAAAATAAAATTTTTCCTTCTACAATGATTCAAAAAACAAAGGAGAGAACTAAAACTAGATCTATAGGTGTGCTTGTGTATGACAGCCTCATATGCAAAAGAAATAGCCAGTGAATTGCAAAACAAATAACAAACAAAAAAAAGATATTCATACTGCAGATAATAAGAGCTTTGTAGGATTGTCATAGGAGCAAGGTCTGATCTTGAAAAAATAGGACAACATGGAACTTTATAACAATATAGGCTTGGTCCTATCACTAGGATTAGAGCAATTTTCCTACAACATTCACTGATAATTAAATTATATATTATGTGATAGAAAAGTTTCACTTAAACTTAAGAGAAAATTTTATAAGATGGTGGTAAGACCTGCAATGACTTATGATGCAGAATGTTGGCCAATAAAAGAGAACCATAAGACTAAGTTAATTATTCTGAGATGAGAATCTGTTGGATGGATGATACTCTTAGAGATAGAATGCAAAATAGTATGTTGGAAAAAGTTGGAGTAGCTCAGTGGTAGATAAGATTAGGGAGAAGTGTAGATGGTTTGGCCACGCTCTCGTCAGATGGTGATTAGGAGAGTAGATCATTAGATTTGCTTATGTTAAGAAAGGTAGAGGTAACCTAAAAGACTTGGATGTGTAAAAAATGATCTTTAGTATACTTGAATTAAATGAGAATTTGAACATAATAGGGCACAATGGAGGAAAGGATTCATGTAGCCGACCCACCTAGTGGGATTAAGAACTGTTGTTGTTGTTGTTGTTGTTGTTGTTGTTTTGTTATTCATTCGATAATTAAATCTTCGTAACACACTAGTAAGTCACAATAAAACAGCATAAAACAGTTTTGAAAATTAAGGGCAGTAAACGAATTTTAAGTAAAAGTTTCATAATAAGTGCCTTATTTTATTGCCTCTATTTTTATGTACAAAACATGAAGATATATCAAATGTATTAGCTATAATTATTCCACATTATATGTTTTGCTGCTTGTTAAACTGGAATAATAATACTTTTGAGTTTACTATTGTTAGATGTCGCTGGTCCTGAGTATTCTCTTGTTGAATGAGATTAACCAATCCAATTAACATGCTTAATCTTCATACTGAATTAATAAATTACCTAATGGTGCGGGATGAGAATTCAAGTAGCCAAAACAGGTGAAAATTAAGTCCTGAGAGAATTATCGGGTGAGTGTTATCATTCATAAAAATCAGGGGACAGGGTAAAAGATAAAGAAAGTTGCCCAAAATTATGGATATAACATTAGGTGACATGAACTTCCAAAACGGATCTGTACTGCTTTTATAGTAAATGATCTACATGATGGATTGATAATATGAAATGAACTTAGGACATCTGCCCATGGGAGTCGCCTTTCATACGGGCGTGATATATTTCTAATGTTTATATATGATATCCAATGAACTTATTCTATAACTCCCCCTATAAACATAATCTATCATGTGTGAACTCAACAAAAAAAATATTCCACAACAATATAGTCCTAGCATCACTCTTTTAGTACTTATATGATATACTTTTAACCACTAATTCACAATTTTTTTTTTTCTCAAAGATGCTTCACATTGTCTAAAGTGATTGTAACTTCTCAAATCAAATAGAACTTTTATGACATCAATGTAATTCATGGAAACAACTTCGCTTAAATTAATTAAGTAAAAAATTCAACAAAAAATAATGCATCGAGAAAGCTTGTCAAGATATCTTAATATAATTTTATCCAGACAGGTTTATAAACTATTGAATTTACTTTGACAATTGACATTAATGCTATATATATGTAGAGTTTCTATTGCACTAATTTTTAAAATCCAGTGATTTTCAAACTGATGATACAATGTATGTAAGGATATCTTGACAAATCAACTCATCATAATAATACAAGACAGTAAATTTGCAATGAACTCATGTCAAGTGAATGCAACTTGCACTCAAGTTTTCTAAATCACCAACATTCTAGGCCCATGAAAAGGCCATACTCAAATGAAAAAAAGTTTTGTGAGCAAAATTTGTGATGCATATACCTAGCATTGCACCAAAAAAAAAAAATCCTTTCAAGTAGTATTGGCAGATATAACGATCTAAAAATTTATGCTCATTGGCTTTTGTTCAATGTGAAGATTCTCATTAGCATATTTGATACTATTTTTTTTTTTTTTCAATTTTATCTATGTCCACTGTAGTTTCCTCATCCGAATGCAAAGAATAATCTCAGCGAAATTAGTTTCAGTATTTACGCAAAATGCTGTTAAGAGAAAATGACCATAGTTGACAGACCATATAGCTTATTCCTGTTTAAGAAATCTTCCTGAGTTTTTGGCATCATATTGCTTCATATATGTATCACTCAATGCTGGTCTAGATTGAAGAACATTCAAAATTCTAGAGTAAAGCAAAAAAGGAAAATTACTATAGCATTCAAACAACATTAACAGGCTCCATTAACATCTACCTTTAAGCAAGAATCAGATTTATTTCATGCCCATTGCTAAAGCCAGTGCACAAAAAAGACCAATAAAAACCGTCGAAGTTCGACAAAGGTGTGTAGGCCCAAAAGAATAAGACACAAACCTTTACTGAGGATGTCAGCCCCAAAGAATAAGGTACAACGAAGCAGTGTGAAGCTATGCTGCAATATGAGGTCAATAAACACATGAAAGTTAGGTATAATATACTAATAATTAAACTAACTTATAACCCAAAAGCTTAAGCTTGTTGAAGAGGACCAACAAGGCCTACAAAACCATGTGTAGAGCTTGTATAAGAATCACCCATTATTGAATCTTACTCAACCATGCGAAGATGAATGGGAACCATAAACCGCATTAATTGCTTAATTTCAATCAAACCATCAACTTTAATACCACTTGTAAGAAAGTATAAGCTTGTTGCGTGCTAGAAAAGTTTGCGATAGGTAAAAAATTTTCGCAAACGTTGTGAAATCAGCACAGATATAAAGTGTGAACAATAAAACTCAAATTTTTTACTGAAAAACTAAAAAGGGAAAAAAGCAGGCTGATAAAAAGCTTCCACTATGTATGCATTTGAGTATAAGATTTTCCGATCAGGATTCTGGTGTATATGAGAAAGAGAACAATTTATGTACGAGGTTGTAACATTTTAGTAAATGATGATGGTGGGTGTCTTGGAGCAATCTAGAAATCAGGAACAATTCTTCAAAGCGCGAAATCGAACAGCAAGTGAACAATTATGAAGTCTCATGATTAAACAGTAATACGAGATCAATGATGGCGGCCGTGGCCAGTGGTTGTGGCCGTCAGTGGATTGTGCTTGGAGGATCTTTAGAGCTCTCTCTCTCGGCCATGAGGAATGAGGGTTATTTATAGATGGAAGAGTGGCGTCTACGTAAACACATACCACCCATTGGATGGCTCCAAATGATAATGTGATCATTTGATGCATTTTAAATATTTGAATGCTCAAATGAAGTGAATTTTGAGATCTTAGGCTTGTTAGATCCCGAGCCTCGATTTATTTATATGCCTGTTTGAGAGCTTTTGGAGGTTTTGATATCCCAAAGTTTTTGATATTTTAAGTGCTTGATCTCGTGGTTTATTTTCGATTGAAGATTCGCTTGTAGAGGAATTTTCTTCAGTCGTGTCGGTTCTCTTATTTTGGATGATTATCTCAATCATCAAAATATAAAATCTATCTGACAAATCTGCTTCTGCATTTAGAGCATCTTAGCTAAATTCTGAGACGAATCTGTGCGAATATATGTAAGTATGTCACGGATCTATTTGAGATTCTGGACCCATCTGTGTAAGGCTGCGGATGCCGTAAGCGGCGTAAAACTCCAGTGTGCTGATTATTGGAAGGGTTGGTAGCCAACCAGCGAGTCGGGTCCTTGATGGTAGAGGCCGGTGGGTAGTCGTCAGCCAGTGGAGTCGAATCGCATGGAATAATGTGGGCGGCGATGGAGGAGTGGAGCATATGCGAGTGGCTCTTGTCCTTGTATGAGCTTCAGCTTACTGGCACCGCCGTCAAGCAGACCCAAGAAGGTTTTTTTCCGTTTTCGCGTTTTGATAATTTTTAGCTGATTTTTGGTTTTTAGCGGTTTTGAGCGGTTTCTCTTTGATTTTTACCTTTTTTCTGGTCTATAAAACCCCAAGGCGGGGAACGTGCTTCCTTCTTCTTCTGATCAGACCCGTGGTTCATCACCCAGAGCTCCAGTTTTCCCTCGAAAGAGGTGTTATACTCGGGGATGGTGAGGACCAAGTGGTCATCTGAGAGGCTCAGTTTTCCGCTTGAGGGGTTAATGCCTGACCGGCCAGTTTGGAGATCAAGAGCCGTAGTTATACAGTAATCAGGTTTCTCGAAAGAGGTGTTATAACTCTCGTCGGACCAGGGTCGGAGAAGCGATCAAGACCCACAATTCATACACAAGCTCCATTTCCCGAAATAGGTGTCAAACTCGTCGGAGAGACCAGTTTAGAAGCGATCAGAGGGCGATGCCGAGCAGGGGTTGGATCTTTAAACGATGGTGGCGAGTAGTGGCGGTGACTACTGCCTGGTGGATCTCGGCGAGAAAGCGGCGATAGTGATACGATGGTACCGGCAGCGATGCAGCAATATAGTGAGCGATGATTCTGATGGTTGGGCCGGAGTGGTTTATGCGGCGTAGTGGCAATGTCAAAGCCGTAGCGTCGATAATCGAAGAGGATACCGGCGATAGTGGCCGACAAAATCGCCGGTGATAGTGTGGAATGGCCGTAGTCTGGTAGCCGGATGGTGACCAGCAAAAGGTAATTAATGATAACAAGCGTGATAGTGGCACGTCAGTGGTCAGCAGATGGCGGCAGCGATATGGTGAAACCGGCGAGATTCCGGCAACGATGCGGATAACCAGCGATAGTAATGATAGTAACCAATCGATGGTTATGGTAACCAGCGTGATGCGGCAAAGCGTGGTAAACAGTAGTACAGCGTATCGCAATTGGCGTCAGTGGTCGCAGTGTAACCAGCTGTAGCGGTCAGCGGATAGCCGGCAGCAATGAGCAGCGGCAGTAGTAAGCGCAAGTCGGTAGTCGGTGGGGATGGCAAGTGTGGCCGGCAAGATTCTTGCGATAATTACGGTGGCTTCTGAAGTCTGACTATCAAGGATTGTTTATTAGTGTATACTCGATGACCTTAACTGTATGGAAGAGGTTGAATTAGAATCCGAGGATTTTTGGCAATCGAGGTTGTTTATGGTATTACTAGCATTGCTATGGAAGAAGTTGAATTGAATTCGTTGAGGATTTTGACTATCGAGGTTGTTTGTGAGGTGTTACCCAGATTACTTGTGGAAGAGCATCAGAATCCACCAGACCTTTTGACTTATCTAGTTGTTTGTTGTGTCTTTCTTGATAAGATGCTATGTGGAAGGTTGAATTGAATCTGAGAATTTTGACATATCAGGGTTATTTGTCGATGTTTGCTTGGTGGCGTTAACGTCGTTAACTGAAGAGTCTGAATCAGGATTTTGATCAGATTGTTTACGAGTGTTTTGCTAATATGGAAGAGTTGAATTGAATCTCGAGGATTTTTTACTATCAGATTGTTTGTCGAGTGTGACTTCGATGGCGTTAATAGAAGATGTTGAATTGAATCGGAGGATTTTGTCAGAGGTTGTTTTATGATTCAGTTGGCGTTAACTTGTATGGAAGAGGTAGTAAATTACAGGACCTTTTATCTCAGGTTATTTGTCAGTCTTTCTTGATGGCGTTACTTGTATGGAAGAGGTCGTAGGAAGTCCAGAATTTTGAGCCTAGATTATTTGTCAAATTCTTTGCTCGATAACGATATATGGAAGAGGTCGAGTCCACGGACCTTTTGATCCCGTTGTTTGTCAGTCTTTGCTCAATGGCGTTAACTATGGAAGAGGTCGTGGGAAGTCCAAGGACCTTTTGACTATCTCACAGGTTGTTTTAGTCTTTCTTTCGATGGCCGTTGTATGGAAGAGATTGAATTGAATCGAGAATCTTTGACTAGAGGTTGTTTGTGTTTTGCGATGGTATGGAAGAGGTCGAATTAAATTCTTGAGGATTTTGACTATCGAGGTTGTTTGTCGAGGTGTTACAGATGGCGTTACTTTGGAAGAGGTGGGGAAGTCCGACCTTTTACTATCTAGGTTGTTTGTCAGTCTGCTTGATGGCATTAACGCACTGAAAATTCGAATCAAAATATCCGTTGTAGTGAAGTTGCTCCTTAACGCGCCTTTTCATTAGTATTCTTCGACTGCCGATAATCAATTAGATATCCGGAATATCGATTTGGATAATCTTTTGAGATTAAGATTTGCCCGATTTAAATCAAAATCGAAGCAGTTTGATGAATCTTCATTCTTTGCTTGCTCCTTAAAAGCTTTGAAATGCTACATCTCGATGGTGGTTTTGATCTTGTTGGAAACTTGATCAGTACAAGATGATATAATGAGAATCGTTTCCTGACGGCATTTTGGTCTTGAAAACCGTTCGGTAGAGTAAAGTTTTAAGCGCGTTGTGAAATCCAAATGGTATAAAAGTGTGAACAATAAAACTCAGGAATTTTCGTGGAAAAACCGAAAAAGGGAAAAACCAGGCTGCAGTAAAAGCTTCCATATGTATCTGTTTTGAGTACAAGATCTTCTCTGGATTACAGTGTATGTGAAAGATATGTGAAACAACATCGGGAACATTCTTGAAATAATGATGGTGATATGAAATGATGGCGAGAAATCACCAGGAGTGATTCGCGGCAGGAAAAAATCTGGCGAAATCGAGCGGTAGAAGTCCATGATGGAGGCAAGCCAGATCAGCGAGAAGATCAGGCGATGTGGCCGGCGGCCGGTGGTTGACAAGCCGTCGAGGAGTGGCCACGATGTCTTTGGAGGATCTTTAGAGCTCTCTCTCTCTGCCGCCCCTCGTATGAAATGATATTTATAGGTGGAGAGTGGCGTCTCTGTAAATACATGCAAACCCGTACACTCCACTTCATGGACTCAAATGATCCCTTTGATCATTTGATGTATTTCAAATATTTGAATGCTCAAATGAAGTCTAATTTTGAGATCTTAGGCAGTTAGGTTGGTCAGAGATTTATTTATAAACACTCCATGTTTGAGAGCTTTTTTGGGAGTTTAAGCGATATCCCAAAGTTTCCATGATATTTTAAGTGCTTGATCTAAGGTTTGATTTTGATCAACTTACTTTGGTCAAGATTATGCTTCTGTAGAATTTTCGAGGTCATATCAAAGGTAAAGGGGGTTACAAAGTTTTAATACTTTCAATAGTTGAACCATTTTTCAACCCAAAAATTTAAGCATATAGGAGACAGTCATTTCATTCTTTTATTTTTTAACTTTGAAAAAATAAAATTACAAATATGAACTGAGGAGGAGTTAAAATTGTTATTGAAATTCAATAAGGAGAGCATGCTAACAAGAGAGAAGAGAAACTTGGAAGATTAAAGAGACTAACAAAATTCAGTCCATCAAATCCTCTTCATCCTAAGGGTCAGCTAGCAATAATTGGATGCTTAGATATAATTTGAATGCTATAAAAATTTAGGATAAGGATTCCTAAAGTGTGTGTGGATAGACGTAGATTGATTTCAAATCACTTTACAATTAGAAGGACTTGGGATGTAACTTCATATAGAAATCAAAGAGATTAGTACTTCCACTTTAATTCCTCTCACTTCCTCCTATACCCATCATTTTATCCCTCTCCCTTTCTTTCTCAATTCTCAAACCAGCAAAGCTACAGCAACCACACTCTCATGGTTTCTGTACAGGGAAGATCGATCAGAGCAGGAAATCAAAGCTGCCAGCTCCCCAGCCCACTATGGTCACCAACTCCAGCACGCAGGGAAGGTGTTTGAATTTTCTAATCGATGTCCTAAGTTTGTTGCTGTCAACAGTGAATTTATGCACCATTTACTCAATTTATTTCATAGAAAAGCCTAAATTCTTGACCTAGTTTTGCTCGGACTAGTTAAAAGAGTTCCAGGTTTTGAACCACACTGAAATGTTAGGTAACAGAGATAAAGAAAAACAAAACAATATAATATAAATACATCTTTCAAGCAAAAATAGAAAAATACATACACTTAGCACTTCTCTGAAGGCCCAAACATCTTCAAGCGTATGAAGAAATTGAAAGCCAGTAGGTATAAGGAGAGCCAGATCAGCAGAGTCTGTATCACTTCTGACTAACTTTCTCCTGATTTTTCTAATATTTCAGCCTTTCTGAAGTGTTCTGTGCTTTGAGGTAATGTTCTCATAGACATATTCTCCATCCACCAACTATATCTCAAACTCTTAAGGACATTCTGTAAAAAAATTTGCTTTTAAGTAAAACCTCATCAATCACTGGATGAAATGTCAAGCAGCAGTAATTCTGCAGTTAAACTCTGGAAAGGACCATGCCTCATCAAGCACTGATAGCAAAATGCGTGATGCTTCAGATGGTTTTCCTTCATTTAGGTTCTGTTCTAACAGACACATGTATTTGTGCACAACCTCAAGTTCCTTCTGTTCAAAATTACAAGACAAAATGTTCTTCCATTCATGTGATTTTCCTTGTACACAAATTACATAGAGAAGGAGAAAAAATGTAATGGAATCTGGAAAGCAGCCCTGCTTTAGCATCTGATCTCGTACTTCTAATGCCTTTGAGAGCATTTGGTGTTTGCATAGGCAGAATATTATTGAATTATATGCAGCAGTCTTGTGATCCCATCCATCTGAGATCATATTCTTAAACATATCTGTCATTTTGAGCTCAGTTTTACACTTTGGCATCCATCAACAACAGAATTCATATCCAGTAACTAATGAGACCACTAATTAAATAACGAAATGTAAAATCATTAGGAAAACATTTACTATGTAACATTTCTTCAAAGAAGGCAGAAGCACTCACAACCTTTCCCATTTTACAAAGACCGCCAATAAGTATGCTGTATGTTACAACATTAGGAACAAGACCAAGAGACTGCATCTCCCTAAAGAGAGATATAGCGGTATCAAGATCACCTCTTTTGCAAAATCCATTAACTAATGCAGAATACGTAACTACATTTGGCTTGCACTTGTACTTAACCATGTCACCAAGAATCCTTAAAGCCCCATCCATATCACATTGTCTCGCATAGCCATCTATTAAAGTAGTATATGTAAATACATCTGGAAGATATCCTTCCTGTCTCATTCTATTGATATGACAGCTTCCATACAGTCCAGCTTTGCAATGACCTTTGATGAGGGCATTATAAACAACTATGCTACGCCTAACACCCTTTTCTCCCATGAAATTAAAGACCTTTGAAGCAATTTTCAAATCCCCGTTCCTAGAAAAACCATCGATTAATGTAGCATAAATAAACTCGTCCAGCATAACATTCTGATCAAGTATCTCAGCAAGCAACTTTTGAGCAGAGAGAAGCATACCCTTCTTAAAAAGACCATTCATCAGGACATTATAGACAGCAGCATCTGGGGTCACTCCTCTTTCTTCCATCTTCTCTCGAATAGCTAAGGCCTCATGAACATCTCCTGCAACAACAAGCCCATGAATAAGAGCTCCAAATGTTACCAAGTCAGGCTTATGCCCCCTTTCCATCATCTCGATTAGCAAATTTGATGCCAAAGTAACACAAGCTTTCTGGCAGTAACCATGAATAAGAGGGGTATAACTGAACTCGTTTGGAATCAAGCTCCTTCCAATAGCCTCTCTAACGAGATTCTCAGCCTCCCCAACCCTCCTGTACCGGCAATAACCTGAAATCAGTATGTTGTAAGTTACAATATCAGGTTGACAACCACTTGCGATCATCTGCTTCAAAACTGCTTTTGGCTTCAGAATTGAACCTTGCTTGCACCTAGCATCAATGATGTTGTTATAAATGTGCACATTTGGTCTTAATCCAAGTTCCTTCATTTCATTTATTAGCCTATCTATCTTACCAAAATTCCCCTTCCTGCAAAATCCATTAATTATAGCACCATATGTCGACACTGTAGGCACAAATCCCTTCAATTCCATCTCTCTCAACAGAATATAACCCATCCTAACATTGCCGCATTTGCTGTACCCATCAATAAGCATGTTATAGAAAACCACATCAGGAACAACTACGCCCCCCATCTATCATTCATCAAATTCCTGGCATCTTCCATCCTTCCTTGCATGCACAATCCTTTAACCATGATTCCCGTACTAAAGTTGTTCGCCATCTCTTTCTTAAGCATTTCATCACTTGCACTTGGCAGTCTCCAGACGTCCATGCTCGACCAGCACATTCAACAAAAAGTTGCAGTCGGCGACATCTGGCAAAAAGCCCAATTGCTCCTTCATGCTAAAATAAACATTCAAGGCCTTATCTTGCAGACCAGAACGTATGGCGTATGAGAGCTGAAGGCTTCGCAGGTTGGAGTCTTTCCTTCCGTTAGCATAATTTCGAGCACGAGCTGGGATTCTTCAGAAGCGGCGAGTTCTGGCAAGGAGGCAGAGCAGTGTTGAGTATGATGCAGAGTCCAGGTGACGGTGACGTGGGCGCCAGCGGATCCAGGAGAAGAAGGCGAGGGGCAGAGTCTGGGTCGCGGAGGTGGGCTGCAATGGATGCGATATCCTCGTCGATGGGGAATACGTCGGCAAGGGATTCTTCCCATTGAGGATTAATATCGCGGGTTTGCAGGATTTCAGTGATGGCAGCAGCGAGTTTGCGGGCCCGGGAAACGAGTAATTAGGAGTGCGGCAGGAGACAACATACAGGGAAGAAAGGTTCTGGACATGAAAAGGAGAGGCTTTTGGGGCGTAGACTGGAAGAACAACCTCACCTGGTCTACACCTCCCTTGCTCTGTACTGGAGACTAACGGGGACGATGCTCTAACGGGCGGAGAGCGGGCATGGACACTGTTTATCCGTTGCCCTTTTTTTTTCGTTGGATTACAAAACGAAAGAGTACAGCAAAAAATAAAATTTTGTTTGTAACAGAAACGTGAAACTATTTTTTTGGTTGGCTGAAAAAGAATGCCATATAAAATGGAGAAAATATTCGTCCAGAGTTTGTACATGCTTTATGTGGATCTAATCTTGATCGATCTCTGTAGTTTTTTTTACTAATAGCTTGACGGATGCCCATTTATCGACACGCAAGTGACGGCCGTTTAAGAAGAGTTAAAATCTGGGGAGGAATTTAAAGACATATATATCTAGATTTAGGGTTTAGTGATATATTTTTTCTTGAGCTGAGAGAGAGAGAGAGAGAGAGATTTTCTTTCTTTTCTGAGAAGATGGTGAAAATAGTTGAGGATATATTAAATAAAATGTATGATATTTCTCTTATCTCTCAACCGTTATTTTCTGATTTATTTTGTTAGTATTATTTCTTATTCTTTTATTTTAGTGTATATTTTCTACTTTGTTTAGAGTTCTTTGGAATGAGACTTTCTTATTTCGAGATTTTTTGCATATGCTCTCTCTTTCTTTGTACTCTCTGAGTCTGGATAATTCTGAATATTTTTCGGTTTAGGTTGCACGGGTGGAGAGATATATATTGATTGTTAATTTAAAGATTTTATCGTTGTTTGGTTAATCTTTATGGAATTTCCAAATTTATCTCTCATACTCTTTGTACTCTCTTGAGATCTGGCATTTGGACAATTTTTTTCTTTTTACATGGCGTCTTTGGAGGAAATATGTTTATTCATCAATGAAAAATTTGGGTTTGGTGGTTTTTTTTTAGTGTTATTTTGCGTATCTGCTATATACTCTCTTGAGGAGATGATTTTATTGGACTTTTTTTGAGTTTTTTGATCGGTTGTTGATTATGTCATTCATTACATTGGAAGCAATTTAATGGGATGTTTAGATGATTCTGGAGATTTTATATATACTCTATACTCTCTGAGTACAGATCATTTGGGTTATTTTTTTTTTCACTTTTGTTTGGAGGAATATGTTCATTCTGATCTTGAGGAATAATTTGGAGAGTTTGTTTGATTATTTTTTAGTATTATTTTGTATCCGTACATGATTTTTGGTCATTTTCTCAGTTTCTTGGGGTTCTTTGAGATTATTTTTTTTCATACATGTCATGTTCTCTCTCTCTCTACGTACTCTCTCACTCTCTGTACTCTCCCGAGAGTAGGAGCATTTTCATTTGTCTGCACAGTGCATTTTGGAAATATGTTCATTAGAAACAATTTGGTGGTTGTTTGGTTGATTTGTTAATGCTGCATCTATATATGCATATGATTTTGGTCATGTTGTCCAATTTCTTTGGTGTGGTTGTTGTGAATACATTAGTTGGGTATTTGGTGGTTTGGATGGTTTTAGAATTTTTGCATCACTCTGTCTCATGCAGATTTAGTAATGAAGTCATTGGCGTTTCTGAGGCTTCATCCGCATCAATTCATTAGACTCCACGAAATTGACTGATATGACCTTAATTACGTCTTGTTGGGACATAGAGAAGCTTTCTTTTGGGTGGGTCATTCCTTTCACCCGATAAAGTTCACGATGTAGGGATGCCAAACAAAGGGGAGAAGGTCTTATGGAATATAGGTAATGTCTATTTATGAGGTATTGAGGGAAGCCTGAAAGAGCATCTTGAAGGTAAAAATATAAAAGAAGCCTTAGCAAAGAAGCCTTAAAGAGCATCACCCAGATGAAGTAGTGATAATAGGGATGCCACAGGAGGGTCTTATATGAGGGAATGTGCTCTATGAGGTTAGCACAGAGGAAGCTTAAAAGCATCTTGAAGGTAAAAATACAAGCAAAGAAGCGCCCCCTCTAAGAAGTGCCTCTCTCATACTCTTTTCTGACTTTCTCTTTACTCATTGTACTCTCTGTACTCTCGACTCTCTGCACTCATGGGTAACTTGATATATCTTGTTTATGTTTATGATGATTTCTTTACTTTTTTTGGGTAGTTATTTTTTAGTGTTATTTTCGTCATTTTCTCTGTCTCTCTTGAAACATATGATTTTGTGGACATTTTTTTCAGTTTCTTTGGCTTGGTTGTTCAGATTATGTTCATTTCATTACATTGGAAGCAATTTGGTGGAATGTTTGGACATTTTTTGCATCTGTACTCTCTGTATTTAGCTCATTTTTTTCCTTCGTTTGGCCTGTTTGGAGAGAATATGTTTGACCAAGAGCATTTTTTTCAGTTTCTTTGGCCTGGTTGGGGGAAATATGTTCATTGCAATCCATCAGAAATAATTTGGAGGCTGTTTGGTTAGTATTTTAGTGTTATTTTACATCACTCTACTCTCTTGAAGATTTAATGGATATTTTTTTTCTTTGGCTTGGTTGTTGATTATATGTTCATTCATTTAGGAATAATTTGGGTTTTTTGGTTGATTTTTTATTGTTATTTTATATATGTACTCTGCTTGAATGAGTTTTAATGGATATTTTTCCAGGTTTCTTTGGCTTTGGTTGGAAATATGTTCATTTATCAGGAACAATTTGGGAATTTTAGTTAGTTTTTTAGTGTTATTTTGCATTACTCTCTTGAGTACAGATAATTTGGACATTTTCTCCGGTTTCTTTGGCTTTATTGTTGATTATGTTCATTCTGATTCATGGAATAATTTGGAGGTGTTTTTTTTTTGTTATTTTACATTGTACTCATCTTGATTTTGTGAATATTTTTTTTCTTTGGTTGGGGAAATATGTTCATTGCAATTCATCAAGAATAATTTGGAGGCTGTTTGGTTAGTTTTTTAGTGTTATTTTGCATCTGTACTATAGATGATTTTGTAGACATTTTTTCCAGTTTCTTTGGCCTGGCTGGGGGAAATATGTTCATTGTAATTCATCAGGAACAATTTGGAGGTTGTTTGATTAATTTTTTAGTATTATTTTTGCATCTCTGCGTACTCTCTTGAGTCAGATGATTTTACGAAAAAATGTCCCAAAATCATATGTACTCTGAGTACGAGAGTCTGATCTTAATACTACTAAACAACCATGCAATTGCTTCCAGATGTAATAAATGTGACAACAACCAGCCAAAGAAAGCGAAAAATATCACAAAATCATGTCTCGAGAGTGCGGTGAGTCGAAATAACACTACTAAACCAACCAAATGACCAGTACTTCATAATGTAATGAGCACAACGCCAAAGACGGAAAATCATCCAAAATCATTTACTCTGAGAGTACAAAGTCTGATGCAAAATAACACTACTAAACCAACAAAAGCGACCCAAATTACTTCCACTGGAATGTAAACATAATCTGAACAAGCTGGAAAAATATCTAAACATCACACTCTCAAGAGAGGAAATATGATCAGTAACACTAAAAAAACATCAAATTATTCTGATATTCGATGAACAAATTTCCCTCAAGCGGAAAGAAAAATAAAGAAAATGCGTACTCTCTCATGAGAGTGAGTCCAGAATCTGAAATCGCGAATTTTAATTCTATCGATGAACATACTATCATCCCTAATCCGTGATTCTCATGCTTGATATACTAAACATTTGACAACTAATCGGGTTCAAAATTGAAAATAACGGCGTATCTTGGTATAGAGATGCAATGTAAAACATCTCCATACTAAAATACATCCGTTAATTTAACTAAGAACTCAAAAATGTCTAAACATCTTGGTGAGAAGAATAGAGACAACCTAAATTCATTAAAATTGAAAACACGGTGTAAATACCAGTCGCCTACAATACCTCGATGAAAGTTATTCGTTAAGACTCGTTCAAACCATGAGCGGCGGACGCTCGAGATCGAGGAGGAAGCTAGCGGAGAAAGCTCTAGGCATCTGCGAGAGGAATGTCTCGAGCGGCGTCTCGTTTTTCTTCTCCGCATTGATTTGAGCGGGCGTGGTAAATGGAGGGATAAATGGTGGTTGCCGTCATCGATTCTGAGTCGTTAAAAAAGCGAAAAAAAAACTACTGGACACTCGGGCTAGGATTAGAGTCCGCACGTAAAGCTACGTGGACTGGGTATTTTCGTAAAATAAATACTATAAAAAATTGGCTTTGGTAGGTTGAAAAAAATGTCATGTAAAATGAATGTATTGTAGAAGAAATTTTAAAAGGATTATTTTATAATTATTTGGTTGAGAGTTTTAGAAATTCATGATTTTGCTTTTTTTTTCTATTTGATTGAAAAAATATAATGTAAAGTATTTTGAAGGTTTTGGCGATGATAGCTATGGCCTAATGTGGTAGTAAGTGGCGTGAATGGCCGATGGCGGGAGCGTTAGTATTTAAATTCGGTCAATTATGAATTCTAAATACACAAAAAAAGATCTTTGTAATGTATTTGGAATACATTGCAATTTTTTACTTAGACCAAAAAAAGTTAAAATCTCTATTCTACTTTACATTATTATTCAACCAAACATGTGTAAAGGATTACTTTAGAGTTGTTTGGTTGAAAGTTATATTAATTCATGACTTTTTTTTTCTGTTTAGTTAAAAAAAATAAAATGTAAAATATTTTGAAGGTTTTGGCGTCATGATTGTGGCGACCTGAGGCGGCGACAATTTATGGCGTCGGGTGACGGGCCATGGCCCGAGACTCGTTAGCGGTGTATTTATTATTTAATCTAGCGAATTCCAAAACACTAAAAATGACGTATGTTCTGTATTTGGAATACATTACATTATCTTGGAATTTTACTTTAGTTCAAGCCAAACACCAAAAAAGGTAAAATCCTTATATTTAGTTTACACTCCATTCTAAATTCTTCCAACCAAATAGCCCCTTAACATACAAGCACACAATTTTTATATATCTAATATTTAAATTTTAAGATTTATAAATATAATAAATTTTTTATACATATATTTAATTTTTAAAAAATTAATAATAATATTATTATTAAATTATTAAAAATTTAGATGATATTTATATAAATATGAAAGATTAAATATTAGATATATAAATATTTAAAAATTATGTGCTATGCAAATGATTATAATTGATTTTTTAGATGTGAAAGGAGTTGGACTATTTCAAGGGTTATTGATTTGTGATTTTAAAACTTATATATGTGCGAGATATATTAATCTGATCATTAAAAGTTTAAACTTTCAATTACAAAATATTAAGTTCAAACACTTATACATTTGTTGTGTGTAATTTCATAATTAAATTTGCTTAAATGCTCACATATAAATATAATGTCTAAACGTATTTTTTTAATGTTTTAGAATAATGAACCAATTTAATTACAAATTTATGCACTCATTCATAAATGCTAGGGTCTAAACTAAGGACCATGTGGTTGGAGCAAAAGTGCAGAATCACTAGATCAAAGTGGACTACATGATTAACATATTTTTTATTTATCATAACATATTTAAAATACATCAAAATATGGTAATCGATAATCAACAATTAGCATATGAGAAACACAAGATTTGAATAATTTTTAAATTTTGGAGAAGAAGCGTTTTTAATATTTTAAATCCATCACAATTTTATGTTTCATTTCAATTGCATCAAAATAAAAAATTAAAATAGAGAAAAATTTGACGTTCTCTCAACGCTCTATCCAAGCGACTCTAGCGTTTTGGCTTTTTTGGATTCTTGAAAATCTGGTTTAAAGATTCGAAAAATTTATTTGTTTTTTTTTTTTGAAAGGGGAATTTCAGACTTTCAGGATGGAGTTAAAACTATTTCAAAAGCACAAAATTAATGGGCTTAAAAAAAAACAAAAACTCTCCTAAACTCTCCCTAAATCAACCTTATATACCAATACTCCAGCAATAATTTCAATTTTATTTGTATCTCAAGCAAATCTATATTCATAATCTTATATAATATATTCACAATATGAGTTAAAATGAAATTACCATTTATAAAAATAAACTTTCTATCAACAACTAACCAAAAGAACCTCTTTATTAGCAAGTAAAAAAAAGAAATGGTTAAGAGTTTACACAAGCTTGAACTCTAAGCCTTGTGAATCTTTCTAAGCTTCTGAATGCAAAACGCTGCAGTCTTGTATCTCGAGAAGGCACTGAAGGATGTCAGCTTTTAACTGAAAAACACGTTTGGATCTTCTTCATCTGAATCAAATTCAACCTTAAAAAAAAAAAGCTATTAGAAAGTGTTAGATGCAGTGAATATTTAGTTTAGCTCTGGCAAATGTACTGAATGCTACAAATAATACAATTACTTGAAAGTAAGAAATAATCTTAAAAATGATTGGCACATTTAAACCACGCTTCAAGTAGCTCTGGCAAATGTACTGAAACAAATCTTTTTCTATGTTTGTCTATTCGCTTTTCTCTGTTCAATCTGAAGTATGCATTTCCACAAGCGAAATAGTGTAATAGAAGCAAGAAAGATGGATAACTGACATTTTCATCTTTGTACCATTTCCCTTGGCCATCACGCTTCCAACCAGCAGCTGTAAATTGGAGTTCTTTCTCATGTCGCTTTCGAAGCTCAGCATTCCATTCTGAATTCATGTTAGAACCTACTAAAGAAATCCTCTCGCTAGTGTTCTCAATATGGTTGACAGACACCACAGAACCTGTTTGTTGAATTTTCTGAGACAGATGATCTGAAAGAATGCAATTATGATGAGAGTTTAGAGTGGTTGATGCAGTAACTATGGCTGGATTGCGTCCATTTTTTAAATTATGGCCACGGAACCTCTCACAATGAGTCTCCAGTAGGACCTGCCTTGTCTTCTCGATCAATGGCTTATTTAGCGGTTTACTTTGCATCGCAGAGCCATTCAATTTGCTGACTGAACAAATGGAGCTTGAAAAATCATTTATGTCGCCAGATAGGGCTATTCTCTTGTTAATTTCCTCTTTTCTTGATAATTCTTTTTCCTTGAACCTGGTTTCTGCTGCAATGTGACGGGAGCCCTTCATCTATAAAACTGCAGTCATTAGAAGTGAGAGAACGCAAAATAATGCTAAGAAAGGGTAGTCTTTTTTGCTGAATCTGATTTGTCCATCTAGATATCGCTAGGATTGTTGAAATAAAGAAAGGGCTGAACACCAGAACTAACTACTTGCACTAAAATATGGATGCAAGTTTGGTGCAGCTATAAGAAGGATTAAATAAGGATCATTTGCAAAAGATAATATGAAATAATAAGTTCTGTATTCAATTAATATTTAAACATAATTCAACAAAAAAAGGGTCCAAGTGCAGAAAGCCACCGATACAAGACTGATAAGGGGTTGATTTTACTAGTATAAACCAGCATCACACAGTTTATAGGATATTAGTTCTTTATATTAATGATTCGAATAAGATTCAGCACAGGTGTAAACCCCAAAAAAAATGGTTGCAAAAATTGCCCTGCAAAAAAATGTTCTCATAAGAGCAATCTATTACAATAAATAAATAAATCATAGACTAAAGAACCGTATAAAAGGAAGCCTATTATAAAATGAGAACATCAAGAACAACTTGTTCTAGAAGAGTCCAGGAGAAAAAAAGTATTTACATTGGGCATGCTTTATTTGGAAAAATAAAATATGTTAGAGCTTTGTTATATGATAAAATCATGGTTATCTACACAAATCAATGACGTATTCAGCTGATATATTCTTCAAGATTGCAATTCATAGAGCATATGGATTTCTGGGGCATAGAAGTGTCCTTGAGGAGTAGGGCTTCATAGATCTGATTTCCATTTTTTTTTTTTTTTGGTGAAATGAAATCAAGTCATGCCCATAAATGAAAACCTAAACCTCAACAAGCCTTAATCCCACTAGGTGGGGTTACATGAATCCTTTGTCTCCATTGTGTCACATGTGTCAAATTCTCATTTAATTCAAGTATACTAAGATCATTTTTTTACATCTTAAGTCTTTTTTAGGTCTACCTCTTACCTTTCCAAATCTAAAATCTCTCAATGATGGGTCGCCATATGTGGCCAAATTCGATCTCTAATCTTATCTACCTTTGAGCTACTCCAACTTTTTTTCCGAACATACTATTTTGCATTCTATCTCTAAGAGTAAAGCCACTCATCCACTGCATCCTCATCTCTAACGCACTTAGCAGTCTTATGCTTCTCTTTTATTCATAAGTCATTGGTCTTACCACCATCTTATAAATAATAATAATAATAATAATAATAATAATGAGTTATACAATATAATGCATTGGTAAAGAACAAAATTTATAATAGACTAGAGTTAAAAGTGGGTTTACTATGGTCACTTGGCCCGTAATAAATCTTCATATAATTGTCTAACAAAGTGATATCTATAATTACATGCAGAGTGTGGTATGAATCTTCATTGCAAAAACTATCATGATTAGCACTAAGCAAGAATGAGAAAGATTAACAATTGACATTAAGTTATCAGCCAATCATGTTGTTCATTAGAGCTAGGTCTCCAGAGTAGAGCATTAACTATGACACCATATCTAAGTGAAACACCACAAATTAATCAGTTGTGGTTACAAGAAGAAAAATGTTAGCTAGGCGAGTTGGAAAGCTATATGCCGCAACTTACAACAAACATACAGCAGAATGCTTCAGGCAGTTTGTTTTCAATAGACACACACAAACATGAAATATTGTAATAGAAGTGTCATACGACATGGAAATCTCCTCCGCCAGGGCTTCACAACTACAGGTAACATTTGCATGATAATTTGTTCATCTTTGTAAGAGTAGCAACCTCTTATCACACCCAACAACATAGTACAACACCATATAATTATATAATTACCAAAACAAACTAAGCTAAAATTAAGTTTAGATATGTTGCACGAAATTTGGAGATCATGAGTAGGATGGAAAAAAAAAATACAAGAAAATGGGATAAAATGGCAATTTTAGAAAATTTGATGGAAAAAGAAAATTCTAATAATGCTGGGAAAGATCATAAGTTACCACATGTTGAGGCTACAGCAAAGGATTGGGGATGGCATTCGATAAAGAGCTTACATATTAATTTATAGAGGTGAATTGTGAGTGATAGAGCGATTGTTATTAAGTTATTATTGTCAATGACATAATGCTTATGTTACTCAAGTTCTATAAAAAAATTTGATAAAATTCATTTTTATGGCATTATAGATGTACGGCAAGGAAGAGAGTAAAATTATTTGTGATGACTTGTTCTAATAACATAAGTTATGGGAAGATTCATAATAATAAAGTATATAAATTAAAGGGAGAAGGAGAAAGAACAATTATTTTAATTTGCCAACAACAAATGAACAATAATAATGAACAACTTTTAGGACTGACAATAGTATTCATCTGCAAAATTGGAGCTACTAAACTTCTTTGTAAGCATCTCCATACAACAACAACAACAACAACAACAACAAGCCTTAATCCCACTAGGTGGGGTCGGCTACATGAATCCTTCGTCTCCATTGTGTCCTATGTGTCAAATTCTCAAATTATAATTGTATACTAAGATCATTTTTATACATCTTAACCAAGTCTTTTAGGTATCACTACCTTTCTTAACATAAGGAAAATCTAATGATCTCTCTCCTAATTGTCATTGGACGCCTTTATGTGGAACCATCATCTAACTCTCCCTCATCTATCAGGTACTCCAACTTTTCCCGAACATACTCATTTTGCATTCTATCTCTAAGGTAAAAGCCACTCATCCACTGAGCATCCTCATCTCTAAACACTTACTCTTATGTTTCTCTCTTTTATTGGCCATTACACACCATAAGTCATTGCGGTCTTACCACCATCTTATAAAATTTTCCCTTAAGTTTAAGTGGAACTTTTCTATCACATAATAGGCATTCTTCCTCCACTTCAACCATCCAACTTGAATTCTACTAATAATATCTCCATCTATTTCACCATCATTTTGAATAATAGAGCCTAAATATCAGATGCTCACTCTTATTGATAATGATCCTTTTAAAGTCTACACTAAAATTTCTACAACTAAAAATACACTCCATATATTCGGTTTTAGATCTCTTGCTAGACTCTAAAGTTGACCTCCATAATTCAAGTTTCAATTTGGACTCCTCTTTAGTCTTATCAACAAGAAGAATGTCATTAGCAGCAAAAAGCATACACCAGGGTACATCTTCTTGTAAATGCCTCGTAAGAACATCCATAACTAAAGTAAAAAGATAAGGGCTTAATGTTGATCCTTGATGTAATCCAAGCGAAATGGAAAATAGTTTGTCAATCCTCCTTGTGTTTGGACACAAGTGACACTCTAGTATACATATCCTTAATGACTTATAACCAATATTAACTTCTTTTGTTCTAGAACTCTCCAAAGAACATCTCTTGAGACTTTATCATGCTTTCTCTAAATCAATAAATATCATATGTAGATCCTTTTTTATTTTCTCTATGCTTCTCCATCAAACCTCTTAACAAATGTATAGCATCCATAGTAGATCTACGGCATGAAAGCGATTGTGAGAATCACATCGTAATCTATGCTTCAATTACTCTCTCCCATAATTTTAATGTATGGCACATTAACTTAATTACTCTATAATTTGCACAATCTTGTGCATCACCTTTATTCTTAAATATAGGAACCAACTCTTTCTCCACTCATCCGCATCTTTAGTCTTTAAAATAACATTAAAAAGATTTATAAGCCAAGAAAATCCTTGATCTCCATAGCTAAGAATAAATAAATGTAAGCCTAAAATTAAAGTTTTGTGTCCAAAATGATTACAAAAACTAAATTGAACACAACATATAGAACTCCACAATAATGAAGGGAGAAAGGGAACGATGAGGAGGAGGAAAAATGATGAAAAAATAGTTAGATATATTTACAAGCTGAAACTGAAAGTTAAGAAAACATAATTCAATTTCGAATTAAAAACACCTCCTTTTCCATCATTAGTAAAGTCAACCGTCAGCTTACTTATGATACTTCATGCGATCGAACGTTTGTCTGCGACTTCATAATGCTATCCAACTCATTTAACAGTATAATCACCCTTTCCAAAATAGATGGCTAGTTCGGACAAGGCAAATAAAAAAAATTTGCTATAGAACAGCGACAGATTCATTAGGGACACCTGCCCAAGACATAACAAAAGAAAAGGGCAAGCATAATTTTAAGCTGAATTAACAAGCCCGCTTGCGTAAAGAGACCATGTTTTAGCTAGCTAAAGGCTACGGCAGAGTAAATATCTCAATTATCAAGAAACAACCCCACGGTCACATCTAAAAGTTCGAGACAAGGACCAGTGAAACCGATTTTCGAGTAAAAACTTAGAAATTTGTTTAAGGGCAAATTCCGATAACTGCTGCAGAGATGGGAAACATTAGCGTGGATTGGGATTTCGCTCAGGAAGGTCATCAAAGATACTGAAGAAATAAACTTACAGAAAGTATAAGAGGGGAATCAAGGACTGGGTTATGGGGGCAGACGAGACACGCGAACTTGCCATTGGACAGTTTTTTATAAGAGGCGCCGTCGGCGGAAGGCGATGATGAAGATGAGAGCAGGAGATCATCAACTCTCCTCTTTCTGTGATGAGCCTCTCGTGCCCAGCTATCACCGCCGAAGACGCTCATTAACCCCCTGCCGTCTTTCTGCCCCTCTTCAACTAGCGTTCTCTCTGTCGACCACGCCGTTGCCCCTAAACCCTGATCCTCGCGAGTATTCCTTTTTTCTTTGGCTGCGAAATCTTCTGGGCAAATTCGGCGCGGGTTTAAATAGGCAACAGGAAATAAAACTTACACATCTCACAATTTCTATGTATTCACATATCTAATATATAGAATATAATATTTAAATTTTAAATATTATATGTATAAATAAAAAGATTCATTCAGTTTTAAAATAATAATAATAATATTTTTAATATAATGTTAAGAAAATAAATATTATATTTATAAATATCAAAATTTAATTATTAGATGTAAAAATATAAATAATTTTAAATATCTTGTGAGAGAAAATTAGCATGCTTTTGATCACTATTTATTCTTAAGTTTTTTATTATTTTAAATTTTATGATTTTCATTATATATTTTTATATCAATAATATATGATTCTATTAATTTACCCTATAAATTTTATTAGAAACTATAAAATTAATTTAGACATGAGGCCACCATTGTTCACATGATCATCTTTTCCAAGAAATAATAGTTAGACTTAACAATGATCACATGTCAACTGTGCAAGTTTATTTATGATAGTTAAGAGATATTTTGATATCATAGTAATAAGAAGTATATTATTAGATATCCCTCAAAGACATGATTAATTTTCTTCATCGAATATGATTATTTTTGTCTAAGTTGCTAAAATAGTAAATGTAGCTCACTATAAATGAAGATGTAATGTTGAAGATGCCTAGAACAAAGTGATTTATATTTGGTAGTATGTGGAAGAAGAGAGGCTTTTTAGAAGATATCTAATTTGAGAGGGAGGATAAATCTAACAACTCTTGGGATCCCAACCGAACAACAATTATACTATTATGATGAATGAGAATCTTTATGTTGATCTCATTTTTGGCTTGCCTAAGGATAATTCACTCCTCTTCAGATTGTCTTGATGATCCAAATTCATATGATGCTCAATGAGACAAAATCATGTGATCCCTTGATATTCACATGGAACATCTCCTCAACAAGCCACCATCTTATCCTGTTAACATCTCCTCTCGACTTCCCAACATTCCCTTAACAAGTCACCATTATGAATTATCAACATCTCTATAAGTTGCCATCTTGAGTTTCCAACATCTCTTCAATTCTAAATATACTAACATTTCCTTAGCATTGTACCATTTTAGCTCAATGACGTTTCCTTGACGAGCCACCATCTCGTTAACAGGATGTTATCTCAATTTACTAGTGTCTACTTAATAAATTACTACATTTATCATTCAACATCTGCTTAATTTGTTGTCAAATGATCTTACTGACGCATCTCATTATTGCCATATTCCCCTACCATCAGCTTCTCAAGATCATGGACTTGTCATTAGTAACTTCATTAACATCCATTCTTTTCCTTCATCTTATCCAAATTACTATGATTCATCATTATTTTTTTACTTCGTTTGAATTCATTTATACAAGATGGCTAGCAATGGCCCTACCTACATTTAAGCTTACTACATAGTTATGTATGCATCATCCTAATTTAACTTGCCATATCGAAGTTAAGTCAATGTGAAATCGCCATTTTGACGGAAAAAATTAGCTAAACATGTCCCTACCAAATTTTAAATTTACTATTTTCCTTTCTTTACAATGAATTAAACAAATGATTTAATGAATTCATCATATTTTTAATTAGATCAAATAATTCAAAGACTCATCAATATCAAAAGTAGTGCCAAATTAATTCCCACAGCAATTCTTTTCATATTTTGAATCTTCTATTAGCTCATTTTATGGCTTAATTAAAATCTAAGTGATTGAAAGTGCTGATTTTTTTCCTCTAATTTCGTGCTAATAATGATCATCACAGTAATGAAATTTTAAAATATTTATAAAATTTAAAATCAATATTAATATTCAAGCAAATCCAACCAAATAATGAAATCTGATAACTTTGTTAGAATTAAACATATAATTTATAATCTCAAACTTTAAATGCATCCTATAAAGCAATAATTACAAAACATCTCCAAGTACATATATTACGCTTATAGATGTGATCCTCCAATTTCCACTCAAGATTTAAAAATTTACATATATATAACATCTAAACTTTAATTTTTTTTATATATAATATCCAAATCTTCAATATCACATTCAAAATATCATTATCACTAACTTTTTAAAAATAAAATATATTTTTATAAGCATAAAAAATATTAAATAAATAAATATCTAACTTTATATACTAAATATATAAATACATAAAAATTGTGTAATATGTATATAAATCTCTCTTTTTTTTTCTTCCACTTAATTTTTTTTCCAAAAACAGTAATAAATTATATGAAAATATATGCTCAGTTTATTTTACGGAGCTTTATTTGAAAGCCTCTCAACTGCCATTATAAGCAGCGGCTTTACTTAAAACTAAACATCAGAAAACAAATTACATGCAAGTTCATAAATTCCATCAAATTTTCACTCGATTAACAGCCCCGCCCCTAAGGGAATACACTTGCTCCTGAAGCCAAGTAATCTCAATCAATCCACGCAAAAGAAAAAAGAAAAAAAAAAATCATTAAACGCTACAATAAAATCGAGACATATAATCAACAAATTGCCCCAAAAAAGAGATAAATCAACCCTTCAGAAACCCACAGTAATGGCGGCAGGTTCTGGCCAAAACATGATCATTAATCTTCTGATTGAGATAACACCAAACACTGCAAGAATCTTAACTTGATACTTGTTTTACCTTCTTGTTGCAAAATTTAGAAGAACGATCACAGAAGTCAAGCATTCCATCGAACATTAGTAGTCATGTAGTTTCTCCATCTGAGCATAGTCGAAAATTGATCAAGATAGCATGATTCTAAGCATTGTAATCGTCCAAGCCCAAGTCCCTCAGTGCATCACTGGCAGCATTCCTGCAGCTGTCGTGACTTCCTTTAGCTTTCCTTATCAGCTTCTCGATGCCAGAGCCAAGAAGAATAATCCTGCGATGTACAGTACCAAATCAGAATTTAAATACTGATTCACAAACGCTATCTTAAATGTTTGACTCGAGGAAAAATAGTTCTAAAACAGAAAGAAAAGGTTAACACCTCATGCAATTAGGGGCTGTTTTTGGTTAAAGAATTGTTAAAGGATTCTTTATAGTTGGAGCTTTATAAATTCGACTTTTCTTTTTTTTTTTGGTTAATAAATGTAATATAATGAAAGGTTTGACATGTGGGAGCGGGCGGCCGGTCTGAATCGGCCGTGATGGCTGGCAACCGGCGCGCGGATGGCCGGCAGCGTGGCGGAGATGGATGCATATCTTTAGGGTGTATTTGGAATTAGCAAATCTGGCGAATTCCAAGTCACAATTAATTCGGTGTATTTGAAATACATTAAAATTTTACTTTACTTGCAATCAAACGTTTGAAAAATTCAAAAGCGTGCATTTGGAATGCGCAGGCAACCAAACAGCCCCTTAGTGTTTGTGTTAATTAGCACATCTGGAACATTAGCTTCGTAATCTGCAGATGAATTATTTTACTAGAGGCCTCCATACAAAAGACACTAATGGCTTTAGCAGTGTTCAATGTATTGATTTCCAGGTCTAGGAACAAAAAACCATTATAAGTTTCCAACACTAAAATCCGACTTCCCATTAAACCTACCCCGACTTACCTAGAAATGCCTTTGTGCTGGTTTATCAATGTATATGTCTCTATGTTGCTTTTTCAAAGTTTTAAGGAGCATGGGGCATGGGGCTTCCCTAATGTGTATGTATATTTCGTCCAACAAACAAACATAACCATAAAATAGGCCTAAATTAAACCTTTTCAACATATTGAAGCTGGTGGCCAATTATCAAATTATCTTTCATGTTATAATGTCAGTGCTCGATCAGAAGATGTCAATTTTTATTAGATCTGCAAAGGTATGATGAAGTGAGACACAATGGTAATCAGTTTTGCCTCGTACAGCATAACAGTTGATCTATCCCAATTCAGACTGAGTTGCACTACATTCCATAAACAATCACTTTGGAGCGCAAGCGCTTAAGCCATCACATTCATGATTTCTCGGAAGTAGCATTAATATTAATACCTGTTTTCAGGGTTCCTAGCCACCAAATTGCGGATCATGAAGCAAGATTGTCTTTGCAATTGATGTGAAGCAGGGAACTTTTGCATTGCTTGGATCGCTAAATCCCCAGCCCCAGCTTCTACTGCAAGAGCGGCATTCTCTGGGGATCTTAGTGAAAGCACGGTAATAATTGAAATAACCTGCAACATGAATTAACTGATGCATATCAATAAATGGCCTATCTGAATTTTTAAATACCTCTAATAGCAGTGTATGCCTAGTAGTGTAGTCAGAGCAGACGTCAAATAGCATAGAATGATTAGGGCAAAATACCTCTTGCAAAATAGAAGGGTCCTCTGAAAATCTTGAGCACAATTTAATTAGTTTATCAAGACCACCTTTCTGTACGATAGCTCCCTTGTTCTCATCACTCCCTGCCAGCTTAAAATGGAACACAATTTAAAATAAGTTAATCTATTCTCCTAGTCGGGGGGTCATTTAGAATATGTTTTGCAAAACGATGAAATTTGCTTTTTTTTTTCTTTTTTTTTCTTTTCTTAGATAAACTCTAACATTGATTTCAAACTCCACAAACCCTCAACTAACTCTCATCAAAAGTGAGAATTTTCATTTTAAACTTAAAATAAGTGAATAAAACCATCATTTTCTCAAATATGTTTTTTATTTTCAAACTTAATAAGCTCTTGCCATATGAAATTTGGTTTTATTTATTTATTTTTTTTAGTGTAGATAAACTCTAACATTGATTTCAAACTCCACAAACCCGCAACTAACTCTCATCAAAAGTGAGAATTTTCATTTTAAACTTATAATAAGTGAATAAAACCATCATTTTCTCAAATATGTTCTCTATTTGCAAACTTAATAAGCTCTTGACATATGAAATTTTGTTTGAGCATATAAGAGTACCTTAGATAACAAAGAACAACAGGCTATAGAAACCGCTTTATTGCTAGCTTCATCACAGTCATCTATACATTTAAGAATAATGTCAATGCCACCACTTCCAGCTATTGAACGACAAATTTCATCCTGTAGAAATTTTCCATTCTTAAGCCAACAAAATAAAATGATACTCATGCGTAAGAAATACTGGAAATACGCTCTTCATATGATAAACATGAACATATGCTATACAGAGACTATAATGCTCAGAGGCATTCAGAAAGGTCGTGTGCACAGGCTAGTTTCACACCCTATCATGTTCATGGAAGAATGAATAATGAAATTACCGCCTTACTGACAATAGACACATAGATGTGAAGCTTGTTATCATTAGGTTCAAGATGCAAAGAAGAAAAGAAAGAGAGCTTGACCATGCAGGCAGACATAGGCACATTAAGGGAGTGTTTGGTAACGGATTTATTCTGGATTTAAGCCCTTAAATCCGTAAATCCTGCCGCTTTTGGGATTTAGTAAATCCCGGCTTTAGTAAATCCCGTAAATTCGATAAAGAATTCCCTTAAATCATTTAGTAAATCCTGCAGGGGCGGATTTACGGGATTTACAAAGCGAAGTGCAGTTTTCATATATAATTATAATTTAATAGTTAATTAATTTTACTAATTAATAGTTAATATAAATACATATTATTTTAAGTTAATATTAATATTAATACTAATAATTGATTAATTAATGTATTCAATAGTTAAATTTAATTGCATATTACTATCATTAAAAATTAATTATAATTATTAAATGTAATTATGGTTTGATAGTTAATTAATTTTAACTAATATAGTAGTTAATATTATTTTTAAAATAGTTTAAGTTAATTTTAACCAATTTAATTTAATATTATTAATAATTAATTGATATGTTATTCTAAGTTAATTATAATTTAATAAACATAATTATTATACATTTGATAGTTAATTAATTTTAATTAATTTGAATTATTACTTGAGTTAATAGATTTAAATCCTCAAATAACTAACTCCTCTTTAATAGAATTTAACTATTACATGCCAAACATAAGTCAAGATTTAGTATAGGCTAATATCATGGAGATAATTATTACTTAAATATATCTTAATTAATTAGATAGCAGGTTTCTTTCATATTTTCTTCAAAAAAAATCTTTTTTAAATTCTCAAATAATTTATCAAATATCTCATTTAGGGATTTAAAAGTTCAAAATTTACTAAATTCAAATGTATACTTTGATATACTGAATTAAATAAATCCAATTTGTTACCAAACACCCCCTTAGTAATTAATGTTAATGAGACAAATTAACTTAATTAAATTAATCTTATTTATAATTAAATTTCTTATATAAAATTTTTAAAAAATAATTATATTTATAAATTTATAAACAATAACTAATCAAATTATTATATTCTAATTAATAATTAATTAAAATATTATTTTAAGTCATTATTACTTGTTTAGCTTGTTTAACTAAAAATCTTAATTTTAATTTTATAATTAACTAGATAAGAATTATGAGGTTATTATTAAATTAGTTTTTTTAGTTTAATTTAAGTTTAATTAAATTAATTTGATCACCAATTAATTATTAATTAATATATTATTGTAAGTTAGTTATGATTAATAAATATAATTATTATTGTAACAAGTTTGATAGAAAATTAATTTTGGCGAAAGAGTTGGGAGATGATTTAAGTATATAATACTATGTGGAAGCGATGAGAGTAGCTTTATAAATTAAGAAAAAATAATATTTGGTAATATAGTTTACTAATACAATTTATATGATAACGTCAATTCCAAATAACGTTATCGAAAGAGTTGAAAAATGAAATTGCATTATCATCATAATTTTTATCAGATCTAAATAATGTAACATTTATTTATATTTTGTAATGAACATGATATCGTTGTTAAATGATAAATTTTAATTTCAATATTACATTCTTTTTTTTATTCATTTTCATATTCTTTAAAAATTTATTATTTTATTAAAACAAACTTAAATTCTCAAATAACTTACCAAACATCTTTCTATTTAGCAGATTTAATAAATATTATCAAACCCAAGATTTCAATTTAGTTACTAAATCCATATGCACTGGATTTAGTAAATCCTACTTGAAATAAATCTAATTCGTTGCCAAACACTCCCTAAGGATATACTTTTTGAGGATGCATTATAAATGCTCCAATAATACACTATTAAAAGTTCTATTTTCACGTATTATTCAAAACAAATGCACTCAATCATAACGTATAATTATTGTGTCCCTCAGGTATGGAAGGCCTAATGAAGGTATCATGTATGTGGGGCTGGTCTCAAAAGATTAGCGCTAAATGAAAAGAGTAAATTTACATCTCAATGATAGATTGGAGATCAAGATTTCTTTTTTCGTCTTGGGAAATAAAATGAGAAAACACCAATTTGAACTCCCTTCCAACTATGTCCAACAACAACAACAACAAGCATTTATCCCACTAAGTGGGTCGGCTACATGAATCCTTCATCTCCATTGTGTATCTTATGTGATTCTCATTTAATTCAAGTATACTATTTTTTAAACATCTTTAACCAAGTCTTTTTTAGGTCTCTACCTTTTTTTAACATAAGACAAATGCATCTACTCCTCTCATTGGACGGTTGGCTTTATGTGGCCAAACCATCTGGCTCTCTCTTCTTATCGCCACTAGCTACTCCACCTTTTTCCCGAACATACTCATTTCGCATTTTATCTCTAAGAGTAAAGCCACTCATCCACCTGAGCATCCTCATCTCTGTAAAACTTAGTCTTATGCTTCTCTTTTATTGGCCAACATTCTTCCCTTCCAACTATGTCCACTCAAGAAAATTTCCATGACATTGGTCATGGAACCAAGGCTAAGCTACATCATCACATGGAATATCACATTACAAACCATATTTCAAACATATCTATATCTAATATTTCTAGTTCAATCTCACCAGACACCTTTTTTCTAAATGCAGATATATAGAATACAAAAAAATTGAGAGAGAAAAATGTTCATCAAATGTCAGATAGAAATTGAGAATGTAAGTAGTCAATCACATACATATTTTTTGTTAAAGAAGAATAAGTTGTAATCATAGACAATATGTCAATCAATTATGTAAAATTTGCAATTCCAGTAAGCATCATCCAAGGAACTCACATTGACAGCAACAGCCTTTAAAGCAATGCATGCTGAAACTAAACTACTCGAACTCAGCCCATCATGAAGCGCTTCAACAAGAGCATCTGCAATTCCAACTTTAGCAAATCTTCTAGCATATCCATAAACCTGGTTTTGTGATTTCAATCAAGCTAAAACACATATAATGATGTGTAATTTTGAATGGAAAAGAAATAAATCAACTGAGCAGGCACTATTAATATCAAACAATTCATAGATCAGATTGATAATAAACATGAATGCATAAAAGAAATAACTAAAATGCCTCTAATTACAAGAATTCATTATTCGAGCTTCTTTACAATAAACATGGATGCATTCATTAAAACAAAGGCTCCAAGATAGACAAACAAAACATAAATCTTAAATTCTCAACCTGCACAACAAATGCCAAACACAAAGATAATCGATGGCTTGATGCAGTAGTCATTTCATATCTTAAAAGTGTAAGGATATAGTTAAAATTATAAGATGAAAAATTATTAATCTTTCAAGATAGGTAGTTAAGGGAAAACTTGAAATTATATAGTTAAGACAAACCTAATAATGATAAGTAATAAGATAGCTAGTTTTACTAAGAAAGTTTTCATAGAAAATTTAAGAGTCTTGACATAGATCATACACTAGAGAAAAAAATCAAAGTGATCCTTAGATTATTTGCATGGCACCACTGTAGTCTCAGATTAGTCATTTGAATCCTCAAATATGGTATAAAGTAGTACTATTGGATAATCTTTGATTCTATTTGAAGAGTTAAGAGACTAATTTGGATTGAATTTGTCATGATTGGATTTATCTCATGATTATTTCGACAAGTTTTACACTGGCAGTCGACTGCCTATCGCAACCCTCCACTAATTTGGATTGAATTTGAAGAGTCAAAATACTAAATTGAATATATTAGAGAGTTTGAGACTAGAATGACCTCCATAAATAATCCAAAAATCATTTTAGCCTTTTTTCTCTCATACACCGATAGGGCGATTTGATGAGAAAGAGAAGATAAAAAGATTATCAATAAAAAGGATATATTCTTTCAAAGAGTAGCAAACATTAAATATCATTATTATTTATATTGATGATAAGAAAGCTGGAAGTATTGCACATAGTATAATAAGCAAAATAAAAGCTACAATTTTAGATGATTTATATAATAAATTGATAATAAAGAAGGGGAATAATGATAGAATAATTAAACCAAAAGATAAAAAATTTAGAGACTTCGATTAAATAAGATGTATTAAAAGCGAAGATAATAGGATTTTAGTTAAAGATGCAAACATAAAAAAAGAATAAAAATAATACATCAAGAAATTATCAAATAAAAGTTTTAATGAAAAACTATTTAAAAAGAGTATGATCACTATAATGACATAATATAGATTGATCTAAACAAAATGAAGTAAGCTCTAAAAAAGATGCATGAAAATAAGAATTAAGATCCATATAAGGTACTTGTTAATATTAAAAAAGTCATGAGAAAAACTATATAGGGTAGGCTAACAAATATTTTCCATGAAATTTTAAAAACTAAAGTTTTGTTAATTTGTGCTTGCTTTGTTTCAAAAAGTAGGTATAGTGTTTTTATAGTGTATATGGGTACAACTTTTTGGCTGCTTTATGAAAATCAAATACTAAAAATTTCTTTCAAAATAGCTATCCCACAACATAAAATTTGAAAGTGTCTAAAAAGATCTAATAACAATAACTTCACCAAAAGCAAAAGCACAAACAAATAATGCCTAAGAGGATTTCAAGATTGTGTTAATTATAGACGAATCAAATTTGTGAGTCATACAATGAGAGAGAGAGAGAGAGAGAGAGAGTAATGGAATACAATCTTACAAAAATTATATTAGTTTCAAATAATGAATTTGATTTCAAATCATAAAGATGTACTATAAAAAGATTTTGTGCCCAGAAAATTATTAGAAAAGTATAAAGCAAAAAAAAACTTCATATAATCTGACATTTCTAAGTAACATAAATATTTAATTGGTGCAACTTAAAATTGAATTGTGTCAAAGATATGTGAAAAAAAAAAGATATCTAAGATGGTAGAGTGATCAAAAAAATTTTAATTACAAAAGAATTACATAAAAAATAACATTGAGCTTAAATCTTTTAGTACTCGTGATAGAAATGTTACAAAAAATATTCAATGTGAGGTTGAATTGGTGTAACATCTAGCTTCTAATAAAAATAATTATACAATAATGAATTAGCAATATATGATAAAACATAAATCACATTTAAAAGAAATGATTGGTGCATGAAGTTTTTTTTTTCAAAATTTTAATTAAAAATCAAGCTTTTAAAGCATGCCTAATCATTAAGACAAATGAAGTCAAAGGCATAAAATCATGAAAAAAAAATTAAGTTGAAAATCAAGAAAAATAATCCCAAATGAAGGACAGATGGGTTTGACTCAGTCAGCCCAAATGGCTTAGTGCAATAATGCCATTTAGGCATAACTTTGAGGGCCTTATGTCCAGCGTTGGTTAGCTATGTGAAGTAAGTCAACCTACTGTCACAATAGCTAGGCAGTATTGGGCTCAATCACACCACCATTATTCCATTGAACCAAACTAATAAGAATGAGGGTAAAAAATAATAAATATTACAATCTTCGACACACATAATTAATAGGAGACAGAGCGTGAGACATTTTTGCTACTTGGGCTATAAGAACCTCAAATCGAAGGTTGTTTTCATTATTAGATAACTACGACTAGGATTGTTTGTTGACATCTAAGTTTGCACTTAAGAAATTTTATCTTCATTGCAAGAAACTTGTCATAATGCAAAACTTGGGATTAATGCTCTATTATAATCTGCTTTGATTTAAATCTTCACGAAATATCTCATGTTCAAACTTTCTTTCTCATCAAGCAATGGCCATGGCGAGTTTATTTAAAGCCAAATCATCCTCAATATTCACCAAATCATAGCAAAATAAATCACAATTATTGAAGCAAAGGGAGATTAATAACATAACAAAATAAGGCTTGAATGTAAAGATGCAAAGTCTAAGTTATCATTTATGGTTATGTTGTTATTTTATTATATTTTTATGTTTATGGAAAACTTAAGTGCTTGATAAATATGTAATAAAGAATACTGATTATATTTATATTATCATTGTGGTAGGGTTATATGCGTGAATAAAAAGGTAAAAGAAGTGTGTAAAATGAACCCTAACATTTTACTTAATAAAAGGTTAAAATTCTATTAGGATTAATGAAAGATGAGAAAATATGAGTTTGTAAGCCTCCATGGATGACCTATCCACACTTCTCCTTAAATTCCCCCCCTTCTTGTGAGTACTGGTGATGATTAGTAGCTAAGAAGATAACGGTCTCTTGCTGTCTGTTGTGAGCTTCTCTCCATTCAATATCTTTCATGCTGAGCAGCTTTATCTCTCCTTCCTAATCATCTTCATTTTATTCTCCATCTTGTTCCTTTTATTTCTTTATCAACTAGTATCAGAGCAATTTTTGGTCAATGGATCAACCTTTTGTGTTGAAAAATATTTTATTGCTTGCTTTTATGATATTTTATTATTATATTTGAAAAAATATTAAATGAATTCCATTTTGCTTAAGATTTTTATGGTGTGATCATACAACTATGTAAGAATACTCCTTAAAATGTCATGGCATTATGAATTCGTTAGATCCTTAAAAAATTTTCAAAATCTAGAATTTTTTATTTTATTTTTTCACGGGAGTTTTAATGTTAAACTGTTTTATTATTATAATCATAACTTACACATTTCATATGAATTGAGTTATTGCTTTTTCTTTTTCCTCTCTATCTCATATAACTTTTCTCAAGACACTCTCTTTGAATTCATATTATAAAATTTCTTATATCCTAAAAATTGAGACCTAATCCAATTGAAGCCAAACATGATCTAAACTAGCCCAAATTTCACCAATTAGCAAATCCATACCCATTATCAAATCAAACACCTTACATCTTATTTGAATTTTTGAAGTATGATCAAATAAGTTAAAATATAGTCAACTCAATCAAAACTTAGTTAAACTCCACTTAAATGATACATAAATTCAACATGATCCTTCATATTTTCAAAATCATTTTATGCTTCAAAATGCCAAAATACAACATTTGTTCACCTCACTACTAAGTTACATGGCCAATTCCCATCACCATGTTTCATTAAGAACATAACACCACATCCAGTAAGATCAAAAACCAAAATAAATATATATATATTCCTCAATTACATTTAATCTTTCATATGCTTCACAAATTTCAATTTTATTATAATTTCATATTTGACCAACCCTTCCCCTTCTACCTTTAGAGTTTTTGTCTTATATCTTTCTTCATGGACTACTAACTCTTAATCATACAAGCCCAAGGAATAGTTATCACATCATTCTTCAAGATGACTTTATCATAGTTATTCATCTTATCATCCTCCAACTTCCAACTTTTGCAAAGTCATGCAAATTTAAAAGTATTTGTTTTATTATTGAATGGCATATTAGATTGTTCATGTGATTATATCTATTTATACTACATAATAGGCCAAAGTCAATATGAGGATAGTTAATTATGAAATTAAAATAAGGTCTCCCTTTAGCATCTTATTTAGAAAAAGATTTCTTTTATCTCCAACTCATGATATTAATTCTTTCTTTTCTCACTCCCCTCACTGGCATTGATTAAAAAATCGTTGAGACATGTCTCAAATCAAGGTGCAACAATAGAGTCTCGAGGCTTAAGACTCGGTTGGTTGAGTGAGGCTTCCCCTTTGACCAAGGTGTGCACCTTGAGGCTATGAGGCCTTGTCTTTTCTTATTTAGGATTTTGTTATTATGATACTTAAGCATTTTACATATCACACACTAGGGAATTCATTTCATTTCTTTCTTGAGCAAGTAGCGAGAAATCTATGAGCCTACCTACCAAGCATCGACGTAGCATAGGATGCATCGTCAAATCAACACTTGCACCAATAGCAGACTTGACGCTCAGGGGACGCCGTTGAGCATTGACATCACTACATAATGCTTCACCGGGCATCGTCATTCATGCTCATTGTCAAGCAGCATCTCATGAGAGTCAGCGACTCCCCCTTCTCCACTATAGGTAATTTTACTTTCTTGTAAAAAGTGAGCACCTCAATTAAATTTTTACTTTACATGAAAGTTCAATTTGGAAGAATAAACTATTGCATGTTAAATGCTATTACAGCTATCATATTGAACTTTATTAAGGAAATGCCAATTTTTGTTCTCAGAGCTGATAAGGGATGCATGTGTCTATTGATTTGCTCCAAACCTTATCTCATTGTAGTTGTTTGTATTAGTTGTTATCTAACTTTCATATGTTTGGTTCGCTTCACACCAAATGATGGGCGATAACACTTAGAAAGATAAATTAAGAAGTGATTATATTAGAATGCTTAGAGTAACATCTATTAAAGATAAACTAAGGAGCCGTACCATCACACTATTGATCTATATGAATGCTCCATCTCAGTCGAGCTCAGCGAATTGATAAACGGATCGCGCAAATATACTCCACGTCGTTGAAATCAATCGGAAAGGTTCCAATCGACGGCTTATCGCCAGCGTTGATCCTTGATTAGAATATCGTATTCACGGTTGGTGATCGAAAGAAAATCCGTCCGGCCGCATATCGACAGCTACGGCGATGCTCGAGCGGCGACATCCGTTCGTAAATTGATCGTTAGCATGTCGAAAATGTATTAATAAGTCTGCGCATGTGGCGGCATTCGAGTGATCGGAAGCAACGCCAATTGATTTAATTGAGCGGATTCAGCCGATTGTCCAAATGACCTCCTCGATGTCGGATTACGTTGAATGGAGCGTTGAATTTACCTAAAAACGATATCCATATTATGTAGGTTTAATTTCGACAAGATTCATAAGAATTTTGACGTGATATCGCAGAAATCAAATATCCAATTTAACTAAACAAAGTTTAATTTAATTTTAATAATTAAATCATAATATGATTAAATCAGGATTTTCATATGAATAGGGATTAGTGATCAGATTATACTCTTTCCATAAATACTCCTTAATGACATTCAAAATTGCACTCCAATTTTAAAAATCCCGCCTACATACATGAGGAAAGTAATTAATCAACAATCAGGGCTCCTAATTCCCGATTTTTCCCTCCCAAGACAAGGAGACAGAAATTTCTCTGAGAACCTCTCTCTCACTTGAAGCCTCGCTCCCCTCTTTCATCAGTCTCCGTCATTTAGTGTATTGGGACTCTCTCTTTCTCTTCTCTCTGTTCTTTCTCTCATCAATTCCAAAGGCTACCCAGCAAGGCAAGCCAAACACCTCCTAATCCCGATTCATCTCGTCGAACTTCCAATCCCGCTTCTCTCCCGTCACACATATTCACTGAATCCAGAATCTCCTCACCGACCTCCGTTCATTGCACTCGCACGCCTCCCCCTAATCCCGATCATTCTCTCCCTCCAACTCTCACTCCACCACAAACCTCTGTTTTCTCGTTAAAACTGCCTCAACTATCTGCAGATAAACCAGCCCCAACCAGTCACTACCTTGCCAGGAACAATTTCCTAGTGTGATTGACCGACCCACAGTAGAGCCGATCACCTTCCAGTCATTTCCTGCGTCCCAGCACTATTCAAGCAAAATTTCTCTTCTCACAGCAACTGGCCATAAAATATCCATTGATTTCAGGTTTTATACCTATCGTAATTACTGTTTTATCAACTTATCACATTCTCGCTAACTGAGAACATTGTCATTTAGTATTAATGATAGATTTACCCTTGATCTTTCTTGGGTATGCTTTTTCCTTTCCAAAACCATTCCACCCATTCCACAAATCTTACAGAACCTACCTCCAATTTTCTGGCCAGAAAACCCAATTTATCCATTCAACTCAAAATCCGGGCATCCTCTTGCCGTAACCGAGAGGTAACTCCGTCATCAGGCGGGTTCCTCTCGGTTTTCCATTTCCCCCATCTAATTCCCTCTTTCTCCGGTTTCCCTTCCACACAAACGACGGTTGCCGAGAGGCAACTCCGTCATCAGGTTGGTTACTCTCGGTTTACGACGTTTCACCCATCTAATTCTCCTCCGGCTTCCCTTCCACACAAACGACGGCTGCCGAGAGGCAACACCGTCATCAGGCGGGTTCTTTTCTAAGTTTCTGACATTTCCCCACTTATTCAATCCAAATAATCAACACTCCAATACATATTCAATCTCTGCTAGCCGAACTCATGCAAAATCATTAGTGTTATTGATTGTGGATGTATGAAAATATGTGAACAATATATGCATATATATATATATATATATATAGATTAAGGTGGCCACGCTCATCAAGACGCGACGAGATTTGTAGGTAAAGACAGCCGCTACGCCATCGAGCGTCGAAAAGCAAAATCGTTAGATGTTGCTACTATACCAAAAAATCTTGTCAAATTTTGACTAAATTTGAGACAAAAAAAAAAGGAAGAAGAATATTTCATATATATATTTGCTTTTACGCAGATAATTGAAGGCTTATTATGCTCATCGTAACGAGAGATTGAAGGCTGAAACACCAATCGCCACGCTCATGGCGTGACTGCCAAAATTTCGATGTATACAGGGATGACGGAATACTAGCAGAAATTTCACAAATTTTTTAGACTTAAACAAAAAATGATTTAACATTATGTTAAATATAAAATATAAAGTAAAAAATGAATTGAAAATTAAATATAAATAAACTTGAAATGAATTTGAAAGAGACTTGAGTATAAATAAAGTTGAAAATCATATTTCAAATAATAAAATAGAAATCAAACTTAAATGAACCTATAAAACTTAAAATAAATTTGAATTCCTTTGATATACATGAACTGAAACTCACAAGAGACTTACGATAAATTTGAAGTCCAGTTATTAAATAAATAAGAAATTTAATCTGGAGTTGAGGATAAATTCATATTGAATCAAATCTTTATGTGAACAAATTATATTTAATATCAAAATGAAGTAAAAAATCTCAATTGAATATTAAATAACAAATGATTGATGACAAATCTAATGGTCCATTTATAAATTGAGTATAAACTTTGGTATTTCTTATAAACAAATTCAATTAAAAGAACTCATGATCACTCATGAATGTAGCCTTTAAAAGAACCATTTGGACCTGCGTTTAAAATTAAAATTGACATATGAGATTTGAAAGTATTATTTTTAAGTTAAAGTGAAAATCAAATGAATTTCAAAAGAGATTTTCACTAAGATGAGAACGTTGGCAAGTATAACTAAAGCTCATTAAAGACTACAAGCCAAATAATATCTGAGAATTGAAAAATTCAATAAACAACGCCATCGGATTCGCAACACATCGTATAAGCGAACAAAAGACGTTAGTTAAGGCTTCAATTGAACCCTTGCATATATTATGAAATAGGATTAAAACTCAAATTCAATGTTTTAAAATTATGCAAGTATTCTTAAATACCCGCATGGGCCCCAATACTTATACCAAGCACATAAACTTGTTGTCTGAAGATGTTGCGCGGGTTAAAAAAAAAATAGAAAAATGATGAAATCAATTCAACCATTTACAACTATATGCATGCGAGTTAATGAATATATTCATATGCCAATTCAAATCAATGAAAAAGATAGAATGTGATCACAATAGGCCTAATCCTCTATGCTTGTAATAGAGTTGACAAGGTCTACTAAATAATCAACTTCTAAATGAATTTAAATTACATTATATCATAAGACCTAATCTTCTATATTTGTTGAGTTGACAAGTGCATATGATATCAATTTCTTAAAGAATTTAAATTACACATAAGTCATATCTCATACTCTACAAATAAATAGAATAAGGTAAGATGACGTTGATTGAAAAAATCTCAACCGGATGATATATTATCATCAAAAGATATTTGAGCTCTAAACTAATTCATCATACAACTAAAATTTAATTAAATAAATATCTAAACTAAATGAAATTTATTATTTAAATACTTAAAGCAAACAATTCATCCACTCATCCATCATCGTTTGTTGAGGATGACAAATTAAGAAAACTCTAGCTCACAAAAGGGCTAATGTCAAGTCAAATAAATTACTATGTTCAAACTCAAATAATCTCATGCCAGTAAGAACGTGACCCGTGTTCTCTGTCTGATTTGCAAGACGCTCCACATATGATGCGATTCGAGTCCTCCGACGTGATTGCCACCAAATGACGCCGCTATATTACACCAGATCAGATCAGATGTTCTCCAAATGGCGCCCCTTTGAATTATAATCATAGTATATTTAAGACAAAAGCCCTTCTGCCAGTAAACTTAAGTTTGTCTCCTGACAAACACCACCTGTCTACAAGAATTTCTCGACGACGTAATATGTGTTGGTGATAAGATCCTTCGGAGTCAATTACCTCCTCCGACTAAGTAGATGAAGACGCCCGAGAGACTAACCCAGATCTGGGATGACGCCATCATTTCCCCAACCATCCACTTTAAGCTAATGATGATGAATTTCATAAGTTCTAAATCTAAGTTTTAAAACTTCACATACTACTACTATATACTACGCATTAAGCGATCTAACAACTAGCCTTAATCGAAAGTTCTCTCTCAACATTGAGAGATAATTAACTATAGGTGCTCGCGCTATAGGAAACCCAACTGATCTAAAATTCTCAAAATGAGAATGAAATCGGTAGTGTATCTACTATTCCATCTACGCTCAAAATTACACCGACTTTGAATCATACTCTCTTCAATTCATTGAGAGATTGGTGGCGAATTTTCGGAGCCCACACACACATCTCCCTCTTCTTTTCATGAGCTATAAGCTCTTACCCAATGATGCCATTGCTATTATTTTTCATACACGATTAAGCATTAAGTATAGTAATGATTCTAACATGTCTGACATTACTTTAGGTTAAGTAGTAAGCACAGTATATTATATTTTTATTTTTTATTGAATCTATTTTATTTATTAATTGCATTGTAAAATAATTTTTCTTTATAAAAACTATGATATATTGTTCGTATTGCATTTCTATTAGGTTGTCAAAATAATATATAATGAATTGAATAGTTGTGTTATTATTTCATTATTTTAATTCAAAATAAAATGAATTTTATGTTTATTTTAATATTTGGGATCATTATCTATAGTTTGTGCCATTAATGAACTAGGTGAATATGTTATTGATAGTTTATCATATTTCAAAATTATCTATAATTAATGACTCCAGTTTTTGCCTTTTTAAATATTTCCTTAAAGCATTCATTCATCTCTTTTTTCTCTTTGATTCTTTCTCTACACTATATTTTACTATCTTCAATAATTAAGGTACCAAATGTCCACCATGATCTTCTCTTTTGCTACCCCAGTTGTCGCTGCCTCCATATAAACAGTGGAAAAAAGAGGTTAATTGTTAGCAAGAAAGATTGAAAAAAAACATATGAAAGATAACCCCATGCTTCCGCCTAAATAGTGCTTGTCTGATGTAGTTTTCTATGACTATAAACCAAATCTCCTATTCACCTACTAGACCAGAAATCAAATCTCATATTCAAGTTATCCTTATAAAATATTCTTATTGGATAGTTAATTAGATGGAAATAAGGCATATGCCCGACAAGTTAACATTGTTATCTGATAGCACATCCAAAACAACATTAAAAATTAACTTCTTGTCAGATCAATGAGCAATAAATTAGCATGTAAATACAGAAAACAATAAATCATAAATTAAATTGTTAGTATAACAAGACTGTGTATAATTGCATAAACATACTTGAGAAACTACAACACGATTATCATCAGGAGTTAATAGAATGCATATGGCATCATATAAGCTCTGTGGACAGCTTTTAGCCTGTTCTCGCAAAACCTTTACAATAAGCTCATCAAGTTTTAGTTCCATGAAAGATTCCTTGAGAACTTCATTGGCAGTTGAAGCAGCGGCAATGACCGAAAACCCATTTCCTAGTATAATAGCATTTCGGGAGCCTTCTCTAAGAATATCCACAACAATTTTAGGGCCACCACTCCGACCAAAGGTGTCAGTACTATGAACATCTGTGGGATGAAATACACTTAGTAAAGCATAAAACTCTAGAGGATGTTGAAAAAAATGTAGTAATGTAAACTAATCAAGCCAAACACAGCTCCTAAAATATAACACTATCCCGCAAGGTCAGCCGATAAGCAGATGCTTTCGAATGATCTGATTCCGATCATGGATGTTTTCCTTCAAGGAAAATCATCTTCTTGACATGAAGCAGCAGTACAGTCAAACATAAAATAAATAAATAAACAACAATACCACCGAACTACAATGTACAAGATTTGTGAAAAAAATGTACTAGAAATGCAACAAAATCAACAAATCTATCAACAAGATATAATTCATCAAACAATGTATGATATTTCTTCTAAACAAACAAAATGTAAGATAAAGGCTTCTCACCCTGAAGAATAGAACTCAAAACCCTGAAAGCTGAAGCCAGAGGCCTCTCCAATCTACCATAAAGGCAGCCACATATTGAAGTTAGAGCTCCACCTCCATTCTTAGTTGCAATGGCAACATTTTCGGATCCTTCTACACTGCACAGATCATAAAGCTTGTCAAGCATCCCAGCCATTTCCTCTAGATCCACAGTCTCGTCAAGCACACCAGCCTTTCCACCTTCCAATTTTGGCAAAAAAATGTTCCGTAGCCCATCCAACAATTGCATGACAGGATCATCTTTCGCACTAGTTACTCCAGGAACACACTTAACAATCCCTGAATATTTACAGAAGGCAAGATCATAAAAAACACAGTCCATTTAAAATTATTATACTAGTAGGAAAATCCATACGATAGATGATAAATCCAAAAATCAAATTTTTTTAGATCATATGTTTACCGTTCAACCGCATTACCTGCAATCTTTAAACCCAACTAATCGAAAATTTTCTTATATTCTAATTCAGAACAATTTTATGGAAAAAATGATTCGGTTTATCATTGGCGACTTTACGAATATAAATTATCAATAAAACATAGAAGAATTGGTCAATTAAGTCGTCTCATGCCTTACATTCAAACTCGAATGGAAAAGAGAAGAAGGTTATATACGGGGGACAAGACAAGATCTGCTGACCTGAGAGGTCGACGCCCTGAAGAGTTAGGGTTTGCAGGGCATCTTGGAGGGCCTCCTCGGGATCCATACCGAGATCTTCTATGTTCTCAGCCACCATCGCCTCGAACGCTTGCTGGGAGATTGTGCGCTTAGACGATCCCATCTTGCCACGATTGCCACCTCTCTTACTGTTTTCAGTCTTAGAGACGGCGGAACTAATAAACCCCTCGATCCAAAATATTTCTATTTGGAATCAATGATTAACACTAAAATCATCATTTTTTTTTCAAAACTTTCATTTTTAATGAATTCAATCTCAGTCGTGGTGAAATGCATGATTGAAATGGGTAATTGCATGCGTAATTATCAAGATAAATAAAGATGATTCAAATCCAATAAATAATGGTGAAAATTACTCGATACGAATAGTTAGATTTTAGATCGACTCACGATTTATCAATAAAATCAATTAAATGTGTTTAGTTTTTTTACTTTTTTTTTATAACATAGATTCTCGATTTTCTTAGTGATTAAAATATATTATGTTATGAAAATAACAAATCTATTTTAATGTAATCATAGGTATATATCAAGAAAAAAAATACGATGTAATTGATGTTTGTTGAGTTACATTAATATTTGTGTTTTATAGTGTTTATCAAAATAACATATGAGATAAACAATAACAACAAGACTTTATCCAATTATGTGGGGTCAACTATATGAATCTTTTTTCTTCATTGTGTCCTATTAACTGTCAAAATCTTATTTAATTCTAATAAACTAAGATCATTTTTTATGCATTATAATCAAGCCTTCTTAGGTCAACCTCTATCTTTCTTAACATACGGTGCATCTAATACATCTACTCTCCTAATTGGGTCATCGGACGGCCAGCATTTTATGTGGCCAAATCATCTAAAGCGACTCTCTCTAATCCTATCTATCAATATAGCTATCCCAATCTTATCACGTATATATACACTTTGCATTTTATCTTTAAGAGTAGCCTTTAAGCCATCCACCCACCTGAGCATCCTCATCTCTACAACACCTAACTTAATGTTATGCTTCTCTTTAACTGACCAACATTCTACACCATAAATCATTGCAAGTCTTACAATCAACTTTTAAAAATTTTTCCTTAAGATTAGAGAGAGAAAAGTGGAGGGTTGTGTTAGATAATATCTCATATGGTTGATTTATTTATTAGTGATAAGGTCTCTTATGCGACGACATGGATTTATAAATGTTCAACTCAAAGTTGAATTTGATTGATTCAAATGATTATGCATGACATGTCATTAAAAAGATATGTCTAATGAAATATAAATCATTATGTAAAATTTCTAATCTCAAAGCTTGCAAATTGACTTCAAAATTATTTGTACTCAATTTTAAATATTTTTTTAGTTAAAATAAGCATCTTGATGAGATAAATATAAATGTGATAATAATGCCTTGATCTAAATTTAACTTGTCCTATATCAAGCACTAAAAAAATTTATAAAGAGACAATGAATCATCCTCAATACAACAAAATTATTTATCTAGTGCTTCAAAGTAATTAAATTCATTCGCAATGATGACTACTATGAGGTTCAACTCCACATAGATGAGATTGAATATGCAAAATAAACAATAAAAATTTATATATATGATCTAAAATTATCTCAAAAACACACATATTTATAAAGAAAATTAACTTTCATTTAATTAAAGATAGAAATTCAATCACATCAACTCAAAAGAAAATAAATTACAAAAACATCATTCTCAAAATAACTTCTTCTCCAAACATTACTTGTCTCGTTATGCGGCACACAAAAAATTCAAAATAAAAAGATGATTTCATTAAAACCTTGTAACTCTCGTTTTTTTTTTTTTTTGGGAACGGGGTATCCACCCGGGCCCTTTCACTTGGACACAGCCTTCCAAGATATATAATCCACAAATGCAACACACCCACAAGTTCCCCACTTATTTTCTCCCCATTACAAGATGCACCCCGCTCTGAAGAGGATTCGAATGCGGACCGGGGGATTCCCGGCCGCGCTCGCCCACCAACTGAGCTAAGGGCGATGAGTCTTGTAACTCTCGTTGATGCTCCAAAGGATGACTTGGAATAACAACAAAACCATTAACTCGTCTTAGAGAAACAAGGAACCTCATCCCAACACAACAAAATTCTAAATAAAGTGCAATCTCACAATGGAGAAATCCTTGGTTGACCTAACAAAGAATGAGCTTTGAAGTCTTAGAAAATTTCGTCGTAGGCCCAATTTCGTTGTAATCTTATCGTATTGTTGGTGAATATCTTGGAAAAACTCTACAGGAAATGCGTTAAGGTGTCTCTTATCATGCCAGGATGACTTTGCCTCCAACTGGTTAAGGCGATCACTATCAATATGGCTAGAAACATCACTCGGGCAAAACTCTACTGTACAATCATCAAACTCTGATCTTAATGCTAACTTTGGTTAGCCACTTTGCCTTCTCGATCTTAATGCTAACTATATACTTGCTACTGCCTCTGAGAACTTAATCTTAACGAATAACTCTTAGAATTTAGACTCTAAAAATATCCAAATTTAGTGGTCCTTCTATTAAATAGACGCATGTAATTTTCTAAGGTAATTTTCTATTAGCAGTACAGTATATTCATACAATATCATGATATTTTAAAAATTGCATGAATGTCATAGAAAGTTCTTTTTTCACTTCAACGAAGATATTCGAAGTTAATTTTTCTAAGGTAATTTTTTTATAGTTGAGAGAATTTAATTACAAACTTACATATATAAATTTTGAACTTAAGATCTTCTAGTTGAAAGTTTAAGTTCTCAATCATTAGACTAAGATGAATTGCATATTAAATAGTTTTTTTTTCTCATAACTTCTATATATTATCATGATATTTAGTGTAAATGTTATGTACTTTGAATGTTTTTATTTTATTTTTTTATTTTATGAGGATGTCCATGTTGTGCCTTCTACACGTTAGTTCCATTGATTGATAGTGATTGAAACAAAATAGAATGTTTTTTTTTTTTGGAAAATTTAAGGGCATGAGCCCAATTTCATTCCAAATGTAAAGAGATTACAAGACTATGCTTACAGTAATCCCAAAGGGACTGAATGAAAGCAGAAAGATAGAAAAAGAAGATCAAGTAAAAACTATTTAAATAACAAATTGGGAACAACAAAAACCAAAAGAGGAGACCAGGGACTCATATCAATAATCAAAAATAATCATCCACTGTTGAATGAAGCAATAACTAAGTAGCCAATTGCGGTGGACACAGCTGCCATCCAAAGGATCATCGAAGGAACATAGGAATGCATTGAAGAGTGCGTAAAACATCATCGAAGGAATATAGGAATGCAGAATTGATCAGAGAAATAACTTCCTTGGTTGCAGTCATGACTGCCAGCAGAAAGGCAAGTTTCCAATAGCCTCGAAGTCAAAAAGTTGCCAAGATGATCATCATTGTCCTGCTCCAAGTATGAAGAAACAAAAAACAACCGAAGAAAAATCTGAAGGGCATCAAAAGAGAGAGCGTATAGTTTCGGGTTCCAGAGAGTTTCCAGCATTGAAGAGTGCGTAAAACATCATCAGGCCAATGGTCTTTGAACTTCCATCTTCTAAGTTTATGAGCTACAATAGATCTGATTTGACTTTCCAACCAATAAGATGAATTTGAAGTCTGAGAATGGAACCTTTTGTTTCTTTCTTTCCAAATACAAGTAACCGAAACAGAAATAGTTAAACATCATAGTCTAGCTAAAACTTTATGACGGAGATTGCCAACATCACTCAACACTTGAGAAAGAATGGTAGGCATCAATAAAAAATTATCACAGGGTAGTATCCTTCGGATAAGCCTCATAGAATCATTATGTTCAAAAAAAAAGATGAGAGTGAGATTCATGTTCAGTGTTACAGAAAAAGCACAAGAATGTATTACCCAAGCCTCTAGCTGTAAATAAATCTGAAGTTTTCAAACCCTTATGGAAAGCCATCCAACAAAATAAAGCATGATTAAGTGCATAACCTTTAAACCAGATTCCATTATCCTAATTAACCTTAGGGACCTGCTCAAATAATGAATTCATAATATTCTGGAGGCTTGCGTCAATAAGAAGTAGAATTCAAAACAAAATAAACTAATCTAAATCTTTGGGACATCTGATTGAATATATATGTCTCATTAAAAAAATATACTCTTATCTATCCCATAAAGATGATGGAGCGCATCTTTAAAAGTTTTTTTCAGAGCGATCATAATGACTAAAATCTTGTTCTTAGATTTTGCTGCTCGTCAATGAAGCACTACTAAAATTTATTTAATGGTAGCATATACTACTGCTTTTAAAATTTATTTGCAATCAATCATAGCCGCATAAAAATATATTGAATGGCCATTATATCTAACTCTAGCTCAAATTTGAGATTCTTAATAGGGGCTAGCCGAGTCCCTATCACGAATGATTGGCTGCATACACTTGCTAATTTAAAAACATATAAAATAACACATTCTTTTTAAAAATTTGAATGAGACCACATATCTTCAATTCAACCGCTTCGAATTTCTCATTTTTAAAATGGTAAATTAGCAAGAAAAAAAAGTAGATCAAAAACTCAGATTGAAAGTTCACTTTATGTATTCAAACTGATAATGTCTGCTGCGGCATGAGGTTTCACATTTCAGGCTTTTACAGCTCTGTGTTTTCTAAATTTTTTATTGTTTGTGAAATTTTCAAAGCGCTGTTAGCTCCTCTTTTGGGAGGAGACAACATGATGAGCTCTTGCTGGTTCCAAAGGCGAGAGTATTGGAAAGCTTCATCGCTCGTCAAAGTGAGTTACTGTACTAAAAAGTAACCGCTTCATCTGTGCGGTGGTCTTTGAACTCGTGAATCGTGAGATTGATTCTCTTCTTATTTTTCACATGCACGCTCACCTATATGACATATTTCACTTCCTTACTGCGTCGAAGTAAATAACCGTAACTCGAGAGAGCTGAAACAGACCCACCCCCTTGGCTCGGTTGGTGAGGGCGAGCATGGCTGGATACTCCCAGCCTGCGTTCGATTCCCCTTCAGAGCGAGGAGCACTATCCCACGTGGGTGAAAAGAAATGGGGTCGTGTGGCCTCGGGGTTCGCTTTCGGAATTAATCTGCAGAAGTCCACAATATAGGTGATTAGACCCTCGCAAAAAGAGAGATGAAACAGCTAGAACTGTTATCATTGTACCGAGATTTATTTATTTTAATTTTTTGGAGTATGAAGCACAAATTAATATGATTTTGGAGGAATTGCACTTTATTGACTTCATTTTATCTGCAATTGTCTTATTAGATGTATTGTTTTTTATTATATTATATATACTAATAACTGCATTCTAGTACTGTTGCCCTCTATAAATATATAGGGTAGCATAAAATCTTGAACTAAAAATCTCAACTTAAGTTGCCGATAAAATTTTCCTAATGTTCGAATATTTTATTTATTGTAGAAAACTCGTTTTTTTTAAAGGAGCTGAGTACTTCTCTTGAATACTCAAAAAACTTCTTGGTCTTCCAAATTAGATCCTCTCAAATGATTGTCTTATTTTGGAGAGGACTCAATGTACGTAAACTTAACTATCCCAAAAGAACTTTTACTATATTAAAGATAGTTCATTGCACTTTTACTGTTTATAATTTGACTTGTAAGACTCTCCCTAGGAAGCATTACTGCACTTACACATGACCTTCATCCTACTGCAAGTCTTCTGCACATATTTTTGTAGTCGAAAATCAAGACAACCAATCTTAGTCACCAACAGTGATAAAGGCTCATAAAATAAATAAATCTATCACTAAAGGCACCAGGAAGAGGGAAAAAAGGGAAGACACAAGACTAGAGTAGAGAGTAGAAAAGAGATTAGATGAAGAGTAAAATGACAAAAAGCAGAAAAAGAAGAAGGGCGCACCTTCAAAGAGAGAGCCGAAATAGCCTAAGTAAATGAAGCATATTTAAAAATTCATGAAAGATACGTATTGTGATATAATAATTTTATATATAGGGAAAGGTTCAAAGATGCTATTGATTAGATTTCCTCCTCTACAAAACTACTTTGCATAAAGATTCTTTCTTCTCTGCTTTCATTCAAATCTTATGCACTATGTTCATAATTAGTTAATGAATAGTGAAGAATTTCTCTTTTTTGCTATATATGATGTTTGAGTTAACTTGTTAATCACCATAAATTTTGCCTTCATCTTATGTCATATTCTTCTTCTCTCTACCGTATTAATACATGCACTGCTCTGCTCTTGAGTAGTTTTATAGTAAGTTAAATCATTAATTATTTCGTATTTATCTCATAACCCTCAATGGCCACTTTTCTTCACCTACTCTTCACCTTAATAAAATGGCAGCCAAAAATATTATTTAAATTTATGGCATTTTCTATGCAAAAGTGAAGCTCCAATTTGATCAATATAAGAGTACAACATATTGTCTATATTCATATTCCTTCATGAGAATCATCTTCTTTAAGATTCAATAAGATGAAGATTGTTTATAACACTTGCAACCATCATATAGTCATAATTAATATTGTTCTACAATCTCCTTTGGAGCATCATCTACGTCAAGGAAATTCTAAGCACATTATAAAATAATTTTTTTTGGATCATGAAATATGTTTACTCTTAAGGACATTTTGATCTCGATGAAGTTGATCGATAGGCTTGATAACACCATATACCACATCGATAATGAGTTAGCTCTTATAACATTCAAAAAGCAAACCCCTTACCATCGATAAATACTTCGATGATCTGTAAGGGTTCTCTAAACTCACATACACATTGCCCTCTCTTTCAACAAATAGAACTTATTATTTAGGAGGACTCATTTACTAAACTCAAGCTATCTATTCTCTAAACACAAACACAAAGGCTTCGTTTGGCTAAGCTTTTGATTCAAAAAATTTGGTTTAAAGTATTTCTGAAAAGCTATTTTTGTCTTTTGCTTTTGAAAAGGCTAAACAGACTTTCGGTGAGATGGGTAAAAAGCATTTAAAACACTATTACATCAAAATTAAAAATTTACGCTCTCAAAAGCAAAACGCACTAAAAAAGCCCTCCCAAACGAAACCAAACACTCATAGACACACATAAAAATGTAATATGCTTTACTCTACAAATGAATGATTCTTATGCAATACTTACATAATAAATCCTTAGATGTCATGACCAACAAAGAAGGATTACTCCTTGAGTTATATTCTTTATTTTAGATTAATAAATAACAACTAAAGCTTGATCATTAAAGGCGTTTTTGTAATGCCTAAATATTAAATGCTCAAGAAGGAGCACTTATTGAAGAAAAATGTTAATGTTAATAAGCACAAATGAATACATCTTATAGTATAAAAGATTTACTACATATATATTTTTAATTCATGACACCAAAATTCAAGAAAAAATTGTTAAAGAGAATGTTTCAAGAAATCTATCATATAAGTTGAAACATCATGTATAAGTATTATCTAAATAAGCTTGCACTCATAAAATAATAATAGTAAAATAACATGGACTAAGATAATAAAATAATATAAGTCCAAACTTCTCTTAATCACAACATCAAAGATTTGTGTAGAAAGTTTTTCAAAATACTTCAAGATATCTTTGAGAGTACTTAATCAACATTAAAAAAAGTTATATTATAAGGTTTCATCTTACATAATATCTGTTGAGTGCCAGAAAATTAGGTGCAGTAGGATAAAACTTCCTGCCTTAGCTTCGTTAGGAAATTCAGTACGCATGCAGATAGTTGAAAAGAGAATTAGAAACTCTAAAATTTTTACATGAAAAAACTCCAGAAAGAAGGGGAAAAAATCACGGGGCCTAGCCCAGTAAAAATGTTCCACTATATATCTGCTTTGGAGTATAGAGTTTAAGTTTTCCTGATAACGGGATTACAAGCTTGTATATGAGAAATCCTGACAATGAAAATTCCAGAATCAAGTTACAACAACTATGCAGCGGTAGTTGGACTATAATGGTTGTTGATGGCAGTCGGTGGCGATAATAGATGACGATCGACAACAACGGTAGTGGTGACAAACTTTGGACTTCTAGCTCTCTCTCAGCTTTCTCCCAAGTTTGCTTCTTACTCCTTATTCCCTTCATGACAAGAATGGGGTCCTATTTGTAGGATTCTGAGAGGGTATTTTAGTCATTATAGCCAAAATCTCAAAACACATCGGACGGTGCATATTAATTCATTTGATCATAGATAATTTTTTTGGTGATTTGATCGTCCAAACAATCTTTGATTTGAGTGATCTTAGGCTCATCGGATTAATCTCGTCGAGCCGCTCGATTCGATTATAAGCACGTCAAATTTGGAAGTCATTTGATCATCAAGTCAGTGTCTCGAAGTTTCATATATAACTTTTGAGTTTGATTTGAGCTCATTTAGGCTCTATTTGACCTGATTTTAGTGTTGTTGGACTCATCTCACTAAGTATTTAATTTGATTATTTTCATGCTTGATTTATAAATTTTAGAGGGATATATTATTTTCCTCCCTATTTTTGGATGAAAAAACTCATTTCATCCAAAAATATATAAAATTAGTTTAGGTAAAAATTATTAGGATTTGTAAATATATATATTTTTTTTGTATCAAATTTATTTATTTATTTACTAATTAGTTATTAATATTTATTTTATTTTATTTTTATATATGTATTTGTTTTAAAAGAGAGGAGTTGTGGGTCTCCTAATTTCTTTTTTTTTATGGGTGATGTTTAGCTTGAATGAGAGGGGGTCGTGAGTCCCACAATATTTTTTTAAATTTTTTTCTTTGGCGTGAGAGAGAGAGAGAGAGAGAGAGATGAGACGGAAAGATCTTTTAGAGGAGAAGATGGAAAGATTTTTTTTTAATGAAGAATATAAATAGTTTTTTTAAAAATGAGTAAGGTGAAGAGTATTTTTTTAATGAGGAATGTGAAGAATATTTATTTATTTATTTTAATGAGGAATGTGAAGAGTTTTTTTAATTTAAAATATCAATATATATATATATATATATATATATATATATATATATATATATATATATATATATATATATATATATATATATATATATACTTTTAAGAATATGAAGAGTTTTCATCATTTTTATTAATTTTTTTAAAAGAATTTGAAGAGTCAATTTTCAAGTATAAATATCCCTCAAGGGGTAATGAAAAATATGCACCTTACTTTCGTTACTTTCTTTTCTTTGGTAGTCTCCACTGACCTGTATAACAGTGTCGACCCCCTTATAGGCTCCAGTTCTCCTTATCGAGGTTTCCAACTGACCTGGTTAGGTGGCGTGCATCCCGAATTCAGGCTCCAGTGTGCTTCCGCTTTTTTTCTTTTTGGTAGCCTCTACTAACCTGTATAACGGTGCCGACCCCCCTCGTAGACTCTAATTCTCTCAGATTTATAGGTTTCCAACTAACTTGGTTAGGCGGCATGCATCATGAATTCAAGCTCTAATGTGATTCAAAGTTTGAAAAGTAGAGATTATCTTTATGGGTGAGCATCCTTCAACAGATATCCAAATATCTAAAGATACAAGATTATGGTTTGCAGAAGCATCAGGGGATGGCGAGATTCGATGATGTAATGCCAACTATCAATAGTGATACTTTGATAATCTTCAAGAAGAAGTTTCATTTTCCAAATGATTTGGTGGTTATTCCTCCTAAAAGATCGCATAGAGCTTATTCTCGCTTTACCGTACCTTTTGAGACTTTGTCTTCTAAGATATTTGATGTACCGTGCATAGGCTTTTGCCTCGAGATTTTGATACTGTATTTTTTGAGGCTTTTTCTTGAGATTTTGATGTATATATTCAGATTTTGTCTTCGAGATTTTGATGTATGAACCTTCCGAGACTTTGTCTCTAAGATTTTGATATACATGTACCCCGAGGCTTTTATCTCGAGGTTTTGATGTACCTGCTTTTGAGGCTTTTGTCTTCTCAGGTTTTTGATATACTTGTACCTTCTGAGGCTTTAGCCTTTTGAGATTTTTGATGAACCTGTACCTCTTAAAACTTTTACCTTTTGAGGTTTTTGATGTACCCGTAACTTCCAAGGCGTTTTCCTTCTGAGGTTTTTGATGTACCTATACCTTCTGAGATTTTTGATGAAACTGTACCTTTTGCCTTGGATTTTGATGTACCTATACCTTCTGAGACTTTAGCCTTTTAAGATTTTTAATGAATGGAGACTCTGTAAGCCACTTGCTCTCTCGGAGTCTTTCTAGTGAGGACCTCCTTCTCGATGCTTCGAGCATGCTTTCCGGAGGAATCCATAAATGATTTTGACATATCGAGGTTGTTTGTTAGAGTGTTACTGGTGACATTTAACCAGTGTGGAAGAAATCAATAGTTTTAACTCTTATCAGGTTATTTTTTCAAAGTATGGCGTTAACTGTGGAAGAGGTTAAACATTTTGATTCTTCTCTGCTTGAATTTAATATCTTTGATGAAAAGAGTAATTTAAAATGTTGGTGTAATTTTCAGAAGGCAGATTGAATAGTAGATAAGACACTACCCAGAGATTTCGTCCTCATTTGGTGAGGACTTTAGATCTGGTTCCATGTTTCCTATATGCTCGCCCTAGTTAATTACCCTCCTAGTAAATGAGAGAACTTTCGATTAAAGGCATTAGATCGTTGAATGTGTGGCGTATAGTAACGACATATAGAGTTTGAATTTGAGATATGAAATTCATCATTTTAACTTAAACCCGGTTGAAATGATGATGTGCGTCTAGATCCCATGATTACGTCATCCATTCGCGGTCCCTACCAGTCGAGAGAAGGTAGTCAGACGAAGGATCCTCATCAACACATGGGTTACGTTATCCAAGAAAATCCTTGTAAACTTGGTGTTTGTCAAGGAGACAAGCTTAAGTCTACCTTACGACATTTGTCTATCAAGTATACCTATAATTCACAACTCAAAAGCGTGAGCCATCTGAACTCGGTGCATTGATCGTAATATAATGGAGTGGGACTGGCCAAATCACCCGATCAGAGGACTTTTGTCATAATTGTTTCATCTATGGAGCCTACTAGCCAAGTCACGCATGAGAGGACGGTACGCTACTGGCTGAAATTGATTGAGAGTGAACATAACAGAACACTTGATTTGACATTGACTCCTTTGTGAGCTAGAGTTTTCTTAATTTATCACCCCCGACAAACAATTGCGGAAGGTGGATATATTGAGTTTGGTTTAAGTTTTTAATGATAGAGTTTCATTTAAGTAATTTTTGATTGGTATTTGAAAATTGACTAATTAAAATTTATTTAAGAGTTTTAGATCTTGTCAACTCTATTTAGCTACTAACAAAAGATTAAATCTACTGTCACCTCATAAGATCAGTTTTTTTTAGATATTTCACTGATTTGAAACTCTTATTATAGGTATTTAGGTTTTGTTAACTTCGGACTAGTCAAGACTAAGCAGAAGCAACCCACTGAATTTAATCATTGATAAGTGTGAGCATCTGAGTGTATAATAATTTTAGGTAATTTTATGTTTGAATTATGAGATTGAATTTGTATTTTTTTTTTTTTTTTATTTAATTTTACGACCTTTTGGACATTAAAATTTACACTTGAAATCTCTATGTTGAACAGCACGATTTATAGTTTTAGATAATTTTAGCTAATTAGTGATTTCTTTAATTTTGAAAATCATGATTAGAATGAAATTCTTTAATTTTTAATCAAAGAAAGCCTTATGATTTTTATAGAATTAGATTTAGTATCGTCTTCTATCTGCTTGTATAAAGGTTGCAGATTCGGTGGCGAAGAAGACATTTTGATTTAGATTATAGTTTAACACATTATTTGCATTTAATTTATCTGTTGAGTTTTTGTAATCTTCTCAACTTGATTATGCTCAATTTACATCAATTTTGATAAGTTATCTGGGTGTTTATTGCTTTAGCTCCCATGCTTATTATTTAATGCATGTCACCTTCATATTCATATAAGAGTTATTAAACTCAATTTGGATTCATTCTTAGATTTTGAGTTTATTTCAAGTTTATTATGAGTTTAATATTAATCCCCCCCCCCAAATTTAATTAAAGCTTACCTAATTTTGAGAAATTTATAAGAAAATAGAACTCACTTTACTGCTTCAATTTAAGCCATAAAGAATTATTATTAGAGTTTGTGAGTTTAATATTAGCCTCCCCTAAATTTCACTTAGATTTTGAATGAATATTCTATTCTTTCCAAAATTTGCTTTAAAGACTCCCCTTTTTCATGTTTGGCTTTTAGTTTAAAATTAGTTGTAGGTTTCCCTACTTAGCACTCATAAGTCAGCTCATTTTACTCTCTCCTTTTATCCCAAGTCAAAAGATTTGACACAATTTTGGCAGCCTCCTAGTGTCATCCCACGTGATCTAGGCGGCTTACTGGTATGCCTCTTGGCGTGTGGCTGTCTTCAACACCAGAGTTTCATCTCGTCGCGCCCTCTTGAGCACAACGAGATCTTCAGACCTGAAAGATTACATACAATGTAATATATAATTATCCCCTTTTTCTAAGTCTAGAATTTAGACAAAATTCTTACAGCCTCTTGGCGTCATCCCCGTGTAGGGGCTGAATCGGGGGTATTTTGGTTTACTTGGTATGCCCTCTTGAGTGTAGCGAGTTGTGTCTTGCGACATTGTAGCCAATTTTTTCATCTCGTTGTGCCTCGAGGTCTTCAAACCAAAGACAAAAAAATATATATTCATTTCCTCTTTTTTTAAGTATGAAAATTAGACAAAATTTTAACAATATTTCGTCAAGGGGGAGTGACATCTAACAAGTGTTACTTACTTGGTATGTATGAAATGAGCGGTGTCTTGACACCATAACTGCTTTCATCCGCACCCTCTTCTGTGAGACCTTTAAACGCAAAAGAAATACAATATATATATTCACAAATCTCACATGTTCGACTTATTTTGGTGCGCTTCAATGCTGAAACAAAAGAGGGTTGGGTAAGCGATTGTGTAAGTGAGGACGCTGAAATTGAAAGAAAAATTCGCCTCTTGACAATATTCTTCCCTGAATTTGCGGCGAAGCAAAGGTTGGAAGGGTTACGGAAGTCGACCGAAAATCGAAAAGAATTCTCTTGATGTTCTTCCCGATTGTGCGTGAAAAGCGAAAACTGGTGTCGATCGAAAATTGAAGAAAGAATTAGCCTCTTGAAGATGTTCTTCCCGATTTGTGAAACGAATATGAAGGCTCAGGCGTCGATCGAAAATCGAAAGAAGAATTACTCTTGGCGATGTTCTTCCAGTTACGAAATGGGAAGCTACAGGCGTGACGCAAATTAAAAAAATTCGACTCGATTTTCTTCCCAATTCGTGTAGTGAAAATTGGAAGGTTACGAGAAATGTGATCTGAAAATCAAAAAAAGCTCTTGACGACGTTCTTTCTAAATTGAAAGCGAAAAGTAGAAGGTTTGCGGGCTACGGGACTGGTGGGACGCATACAGCGGGCTAGTGGAAGGCGTGCAGCAGGTCGGACAGCGGAAGGAGTTTTGCTAGCTTGGGCCGTAGGTTGGAGGAATGGCACTTGCGGGCCGGAGAAACGGCGGAACCGGCCGAATTCAGTGAGGAACGGCGGTTTTGGGTACGGATTTGAAGGCTGGACGAGTTTCCGGAACAGTGCGGGTACAGGCCGTGGAAGACGGGCCGGAAGAATGAGTTTGGCCGGAGACGGGTGAGCGGAACGCGGCGTGCGCTTTCGGGAGCGGCGGAATTTGCGGACGGCGGATCGGCGGAGCAGTCGGCGGCGGGCCAGCGGTAGGATCCGCGGCGGACGGATCGCGCGGAGCGGGTCGGCGGGTCACGCGGGCGTGGAGGCGGGAGCGGGTCGCGGGCAGCGGTGGGCTACGCGGCGGGCTCGGGTCGGGTCAGCGCGGACACGGTGTGCGGCGGAAAGCGTTGCAGGCTGGTGCGCTGCGGCGAGAGGCGCGGGAAATGGCCGTGCGGGCCGCGCCGGAGCGGGCCTTGCAGGACGCGAGATGCGGCCGGAGGCGTGCGGCTGCGGGTCCGCGGGTAGAGCGTCGGCGGGATCAACGGGTCGGATCGGGTTTTGCACAACGGGCTTTACCCGATTACACAGGCGGGACGGCTGAAAAAGTCAAAAAACAACGAGGGAGAGATTACTTTTTTTCTTTTTTTTTTCGACGGGGAGAGAGAGCAGGAGAGAGAGTAGTGGGAGAGAATGAGGAGGAAATTTTAGAACGAGAAGAGTGGTAAATTTTGATCAGTTTTTCAAGGGAAAATGAGGATAATTTGGAAATTTTAAATAAATTTAAATTTATTAAAATTTTAATTTTGATTCACGTCAATAAATGTATATAGTCGATATATATATCGATTTAGGTAATTATTATTACGAATGATAGCTTCGTTTCGATGAGGTATTTGGTTCAGTCGACCGAGTCAATTTACTCAAAAAAATGCGTTCTATTTTTTGGCTCGATTTTCGCACTGCTCGTTTGAGTGTGAAGTCTTACTTGATATATTTCAAGATTTCTAAGCGACACGATCAATTTCACGAGCAGTGCGTTTGACTCGTCGGCCTCGAACTTGATATGTGCGCATATTGACTTCGACGATGGGTTCTCGTCATCGTAATATTTATATCACAATTTCGGCATTCCGATGCAATGGTGAAGTCGTTCATCAATCAAGGTCATTTAAGTTGATTTGTGACATCCAATACATTTCACCTCAATTTGCACGCTATTACTTTCAAATCACTCGATATTTGCACAGACTCGTCTGAATTGAGTGAGGACAGTCTCATTTGATATAATTTAATGCTTTGAAGCTAATGATGTGATCAATTTCAAGAATGTAGATCGTTTGGTCATCACCCGGTTTCTCGATCTCGATATACAAGCATCTTGACGGCCGGCGTTTGATTAGTTGATCATTAGTCGTATATATTTATATACTAATTTTGACATTTTGAATGTGACGGTGAAGTCCGTTCATCAATTAGAGGTCATTGGAGTTAATTTTGGTAACTTCATTTGAAAGTTTGTTTTGAACGTGACGTTTGAAATTTTGACATTTTGAACGTGACGGTGAAGTCCAAAGCATTTCAGCCTCGATTTACGCGCTGTCACTTCAAATCACTCGACAATTGCACAGACTCGTTCGAATTGAGCGTGGATAGTCTCATTTGAAAGTTTTCGATGTTTTGAAGCTAATGGCATAATCAATTTCATGAACGGAGTCGTTTAGTCATCGTCGTAGCTTCCCAACTTTGATATGCGCGTCGACACATTAATAGCTCGAGCGCTTAATCAATTATTCGTTAGATTTTGTAATATTTATATTTTGATTGATTTCGATGTTTTGAGCATACGGCAGTCGTTCATCGATCAGAGGTCATTTCGACTATTTTCAGTGACGTCTAGTGCATTTTTAACCACGATTTGCACACTGTCGCTTTCGAAGTCCGTCGAATTAAACTTACAAGCTTGTTTTGATTTATGACATATATGTGGAGGTCAACATATTTGAGATTATTTGTCGAGTATTACTCGATGATAACCTATGTGGAGTAAGTATAAAGTTATGACCTATCTAGGTTGTTTGTCGAGAATGTTACTTTCGGTGACATTTAACTTGTGTAGAAGAAGTCAATAGTTTTAACTCTCATCCAGGGTTATTTTGTCAAAGTATGACATTAACTTGTGTGAAAATTGTCAAATGAAAACATCCATTTGAGGTTGTAGCCAAAGTTGCTCCCTGACCATTGCCTTATTTTCCATGAGTATGATTGAAGAATCATGATTTGCAAAACTTTTTTTTACAACGTTGAAATTACTCTCATCATTGATTTGCTTCTCGAACTGATAATCAATTAGAAATCCAGAATATTAATTTGGATGATCTTTTGAGATTAGCGGTTGCCCCCAGCTTGTGATAAGAACTGAATCATCAACATTTGATATTTCTTTATTCTTCATATGTGTTATTTCAAAGTAGAATTCTCTCTATCATATAGATGGTGCAGCTCTTAATTTAAAGTCAGATTGTCAACCATCGTGAAGATGTAAATGGATTGTTTTCCACAGACGACGTCAAATTATTGCGTGCTAGAAAACCAGTTGCGGTAGATTAAAACTTTACGTCTTAGCTTCGTTGGGAAATCCAGCATGCACGTAGATAGTTAAAAAGAGAATTAGAAACTCCAAAATTTTTACTGCGAAAAAATTCTAAAAAGATGGGGAAAAATCACGGGGCTTAGCCTAGTAAAAATGCTTTATTATATATCTGCTTTGGAGTACAGAGTTTAAGTTTTCCCGATAACGAGATTACAAGCTTGCATGTGAGAAATCCTGATAATGAGAATCCCATAATTAGGTTACAACAGCTATGCAACGGTAGTTGGACGGTAATGGTTGTTGATGGCAGTTGATGGCGATAATAGGCGGCGATCGGCAATAACAGTGGTGATGACAAACTTCGAACTTCTAGCTCTCTCTCTCAGCTTTCTCCCAAGTTTGCTTTTAGCACCTCTTTCCCTTTATGACAAGAATGTGGTTCTATTTATAGGATTCTCATATGAGTATTTTAGTCATTGTAACCAAAATCCCAAAATACTTCATCGGACGGTGTATATTGATTTATGTGATAATAGATATTTTTTTCATGATTTGATTTTCTAAACGATCTTTGATTTGAGTGATCTTAGGCTCGTTGGATTTGTCTCGAGCCCACTCGATTCATTATAAGCGTCAAATTTGGAAGCCATTTGATCATTCAGTCAGTGTCTGAAAGTTTCATAACTTTTGAGCTTGATTTGAGCTCATTTGGGCTCGATTTGACTCGATTTTGGTGTTGTTAGACTCATCTCACTAAGTCATTTAATTTGATTGTATTCATGCTTGATTTATAAATTTTAGAGGGATATATAAGTATCCTTAAACAAAAGGTTGATAATGATAAGTCTTTATGCCATCTCATAACTAAGATTATACTAACAATAAATAGCTTATAAAGGCCCCAAAAAATGTTTAATATCCATCAATAAACTCAATCTTTATTTTCAAAAAAAAAAAAAAAATTTATTACACCAACTCAATCCAATGCTCCCCAAGCAGTGAAGAAAGTACAATATATATTTTCGTTAAAATATTCACAACAAATGATCATCATATAAACATATATAATTATAGTCACATCATATATTCATACAACCCTTATTGCCTTTCATTGAGAACTGACAATTCTCTCCATTTGCTAAGTGCTTACAAACTACTCTTTACATGACATAATTGTAGTATTCATAACTCATTTTTGTTTGATGAGATATAGTTAGGCACTAATCAAAGTAGAGCTAAAACCTAAAACTCATATTAATTATTAAGTGCTGAGTGAAAAAGGAGCGACTTTCGAGATTTTGAATGGGGGAGAATGAAACTTAACATAGCAATCATTTTAATAAATAGGAGTTTCAAATGTTTAAATATAATCCCTCTAAAAAATATATTTGACCAAAAAATTATATTATATGAACATTTCTGAAAAGAAAGTAGCCCTATTCTCTTCGATCACCGTTCATGATATGATGATAACATCATGATGCGAACAAAGACATGAAATGTCCTATTCCTGTGACAAATAAAGCAGAGACCAGAAGTAAACCGGAAACTATCAGGAACCGGCCGGTCTCAACACGAACCACCTACGTGATTTGCATTGCACTGTTCCTCTTATTCTCCCTCCAAAAACCCGACGTCTTTCTCGGCTTGGTTTACAATTCCGATGAGCTGCCCCGGTTCGTCGGGACCGGTCAAAAAGGAGAACCGGTAAAGAAAGAAAAAGAGAGATAAAAGGAGGGAGAAAAGTTCATGACTGTATTTAAAAATATAAAAAATATAAAAAGAAAAAAAGTAGCAGCGGATCGCCAACCAGACAGTTCCGGCTTTAACCGGTCCCGACGGATCAGCGAACAGCAGCGAAGCTGGCTCAGGCGCGACACTAAAGGGTGTCGGTCCGGAATCGCCATGATGCTCTTGTGCCTTCTTCCTTTGTCCCCTAGTAGCCAAAAAGGCGCGGCCCGAAGGCCGAAACTTCCGCCGCCGCGCGCCGCTCCGCTGCTCCTCGGGAACACCATACCGACCACCGGAGTCCAAGGTCCAGCTCGGTCCAGCTTTTCATTATATATATTAGCTTTTACTGTTCCCCAAGTCCTATTTACCCGAGAGTAACTGAAAAAGGTCTCGCCTGTGTGGAAGTTACCTCGAGCTAGGACAGTAGCGGCGGGTGAATTCCGCTTGCTCAAAAAATTTTAACGGTTGGATGGATTCATATAAATTGATTTCTTTCTTAATATAATATGACCGCTTTTCACAATAAAGGTTTTAGGTTCAAATCAAGCGATTTAAGTCATAAGTTAGAGAAAATTTAATTTTTTAAAGTATTTATAATTTTCATCATATTTTAATGTTTTTAATAAATGATAAATTGTTTCTTCAAATAGTTCTCTATTTTTATGACGAGAAAATTATAATTTGAACTCTAAAAAAATGAAAGTTTTGTTGGATCAATTTCTCACCGTTTAGAGTTTTACATGAAATACCCCGTGCCTTCTAATATAAATTTTAATTTACAAAAAAGTGATTTTTAGTAGTTAATGCTTACTTAAGTAACTTTTTTATATTTATTAAGCAATTTCTTATATTACATTTAAATGCTTCGTATTTCTAGCATTAGCATTCAACTTTATTTTTATTTATGACAATACCACCGAAAATTTCAAGTTCATAAGTCCAAAATTATATATATATATATTTATATATATATATATATATGCTTTTAATTATCTTAATGTCTCTAAATTAAGAGATTTCAACTCATTTTATCTCTCTCATTAAGATGTTAGTTTTGATTATACGCATATATAATTCAAAGATTATTTGATATTTCAATTGATATCACAAAAAATGTCAGCTATATTTTAAATACTTGCTTGAAATTTATTTATAATCAAATTAAAATCACTTTTGGCATTATTGGATCTATCTCTTCAATGCATTTAGTTCAACTCTAAGTTTATTAAAATTAAAGCTCCAATGATGTCTATCCTATGAAATTTTTGCATCAAAATTCATGCTAATTAATAAATTTCTAGTTATAGTTATGTAATAGAACATATTGTCAAAATAAATATTTTGATAAGGCCAGTTAAATAAATATTAAAAAAGAGAGGCACTTATATGATTTGTTTAATGAAGTTTCTTGGATTATTATAGAAATGACTAGAATCCACATACCTTAAATCTATAAATATGCCTAATTTTAAACATTTAAAGAAAGAATTTTTAGCATATAGAAACATTAAATTTAAAGAGATATTTAGAGCTATATCAACCATCAAGTAACAATGATGCAATTATTATAACCCTTAAACACTGGTAATCAATTGATATTAATTTTTGTAATTATCTAACACCTAATTATGACCCACCGTCTCTTAGCTCAGTTATTTAAACACGAAATCATCCTCTCGGGGTGGAGTCCCAAGGTAGGGAAAAGAGTCCCGCTTGTGGGTGATGAAGATATTGCTCAGGATTATTATTCACAATCACCCAAAATGGGTGGGGTATTGTGGATACCTGCAAAAAAAAAAAAACACCTAATTATGATTATCAACTATCATCAACATTATTTGATATTGACCTTGAATTGACATTTACACTCATAATTGCTACCACCTAACTTTAGTCCCCGACCAATATTGGTGCTTACCCTCAACTAATGTTAACTAACACAATTGACCAATTGACTTGTTAACTATCACTCATTTTAGCAACCACTAAAGAATATTTTAACTAATGTCAGCACCAATCACCATCCTTTAAGTGATTGAGATCCAACAGTCATAATACAACTATGTTCGATGTTAGTCTTTCGGAACATTTCCCTTCATATTAGGAGGACCATTGCAATCACCCCATATTAGCTCCATTTTTTTTTTCTTTTTCCTTGACTTATACAAGCTTGATTGTTGCAATCGAGTTAGATCTCCTATTTTATTTTGAATTGTTCATTCAAAAAATCTTATATTTTTGTATGATAATTTTAATCTATTATACAAGAAATTTTTTTATGTAGTACTAAAATATTAAATTACTTATATTATCATGAATGTTTTACAATATAATAAGAGTATTTACTGTCAACACATGAAGATTTTGGTAATTTGATATAATTTTTTTTATTACAAGAGGGCAAGTACTTGACAATTTGATTGCCACCTGATTCTATATATTTTATTCTGCGTTCCAAATGTTTGAATTTTTTTTCTTCAATAAATCTTGCTTCTGCATCGCAGACTCAGTTAGAAAAGATGATAAACAAATGTTATAACATCACCAATAGAAAAAAATAATAAGAAGATAAATATCTCTCTCAACAATTAGGACAAACTTCATCAATATATTAAGACAAGTAACACGACAGATTAGGTAAATGTCTTTATACATGGTCTTTTGTCCTGTTAGGTCGTCTTCAACGAATTTCCTTTCCTCGGTACAATATCATCACTCATCAGTGCTTGTTTTACGGATTGAAAATTTTCCTCTTTTTTAAAAATACCATTTTGAAATCATATATATATATATATATATATATATATATATATATATATATATATATATATATATATATATATAAGGATATTTGAGCAAATTTAATTGTAAATTCACATAATATATAAAAATTTGAGCAATCTCTATGGTTCAAACTACCATAGCTAGCTTATTTGTTTCTTGATTGAATGCAATTTCTAGACTTTGCCAATTAGGAGCAAAAGAAATTGTAAATTATTTAGATGTTAATTTGTCATTATTTTTAAGATAATAGTACTATTATCATTAAACACTATGTATTTGATTTGGTATTATTATATTAAGAATTATTATGCTTAAATAGATTTTTTAGATGTCATAAAAAGAAAATATTAGAACTTGATCTATTGGCCGAAATATAATGTTAATTAAAAATATGACATTATCATGATTTTTGAATGATGTTTAGAGATATTGATACGCTAAATAACTGACATATTTAGGTAACATAATATAACATTATAGCTGCCATTGTATGCACAAATCTCTTAGAATTAGATGAAAGTTGAGCACAATTTTTATTTTTTTCTTCATGGCTGAATTGCATCATGAATTATGATCGCTATTCTCTTCCGATATAAAATTTCCATTCTAATATATATATATATATATATATATATAATTTAAGATATTTAATAACAATGATTATTTTATACTAGTACATTCAATGTTTATAATAATAGAGCCAGTAATTTATTTTAAAAGAGAGCAACTAAAATGATATAAATTAAATTTTATTATGGAAAATATTTTTTGAGATATTTGCGAATTTAATCAAAACTCATACAAATTGTTGTGTGTTAGAAATTTTATTATGATCAGATCTTATATTCAAAATTATCCAACCATGGATTTATTATATTAAAAACGTTAAAAAACCCCTTACGTCAGTAGAACTTTATGTGTTCAAAAGATCTGGTCCTCCGTTAGTTAGAAGAAGAAGGTGTTTAGAACAAATTAGAGTGTAGAAAAAAAACTATCTAACTCAAAGTTTAAAGCGTCTTACGACCTCTTGATCTTTGAAAAGAAAGAGCGAAGCCTTTCTAGTCATGAGGACGATCTCCGATCTTGCACTATGGCTAGTGATGATGATCGTTGGCGTAAAGGCCTTTGGTTCGAGCTCTCTCAATGATTTTAGCCTCTGGTGAGAATGAAGCTCTATTTATAGATTTTTTTAGTGGCAGCCTTGTAAATTCATAAAACTCCAACCACTCTCATGACGGATCGATCCCCCGATAATGCCTTAATGATGTGATTGGGTGATCTTGGATTCGTTTCGTCTTGCCTCATATAAATATGTCTTTTTATCAACATCGATCCATTTTCATCTCGATAGCTTGATCCGAGATTAATTTGATCGTGTTTGATGTTGTTATGTTCGTCACATAGACAGTTTTTATTCTTGAAATCGGTGATTAGATCATTTTAAAATCTTTCAGATTCGTCGATCATTAATTTTAGGATGTATCAAATAATATATTTATAAGATTTTGAATCGAAGGTCTCATTAGAAAAGTCTAAACATTAAAAGCTTTTGAAAGAAATAGTAAAATTTAATTAATTTAATTATATTATATTTAATGGCATTTTAAATCTCATACCCCCTTTTAAACTTGCCATGAATAGTGGAACAAACATTTGGCAATGATAGGATTAATTTTTTTAGCCATCAATTATATTTTGAAGTTAATAAAATTTAAATTTTAATTATTTAGTCATATGTTAATTTGTTATGTGATTTTTTTATTTGATGTAATTTGCATTGTTTAAGATTGTCATTTTTTGGTTTTAAAAAGGCTCATTTGATTACTTGTACATTAAAATACATATTTAAAATAATATTTATTATTTTGTTTATTTTAATTGTGAAAATAAAATTATCCTTACTATGGTTTAAAATGTTTAAATTTTATTTTAAATTTTATTGAACTTAACAAATTTGATTATTTTCTAATTTCAACCAATCAAGTGAGACATAACAAAAATTATTATGTGACTCAATTCATCTGAGTGTGCAATATTTTAGCATAGTAGTTGAGGGTTTTTATTTTTAATCAAAAAATCTTAAATTTAAATTCTTATAAATAAATTATATGTGTAAATTTATGATAAAATTTGTTCAATTATTTTAAAAAAACACTTTAACGGTGCGGGCAAATAAGTTTCTTATTAAAGAAAAAAAAAAACTTGACGGTGAGGACAAGACCAAAATTATTAAATAGTTTCTCCGATTATATTAAATTTTGTGTTCTACATACAACTTGTTAAAAAAAAATTGGAAAAATAAATATCAGCAGAAGGCTCTTATTAGATCACTCAGATTTCTTTTTTGTCGTATTTGTGCCCAATGCCCTCGCGTCAACAAAATTGCTCTCTTCGTATCTTAATGTCCTATTGTAGCGAGTCATGTCATCATATTCTGACAAATTAGCCTTCCAATATAACCCCATTCTTGAAGTTTCAAACAATTAATTTACAATTTCGTTTTCTTTTTTTTTTTTCTTTTTTTTTAAAATCTTGAAATTAATTATTGAATAATTAAATATTAGATTAAATCAAACCGAAATCGTATAATTTTTTTTCATGATCCATCTCTATATTCAGATTTATGTTCATAAAATCTCTATGATTGTAGAATAATAATGAAAAAACAAAAAAATATTAATACAAAATGATGAGTGCTTAGGTATTTTTCATTTTGTAAGAAATTTTTTAAATAATTTTTATTAGTATAATTTGATTTTTTAATCCAAATAATTTAATTGATAAATATTTTAGAAATTATTATTAAGATATGCAACTCAAATTTATCTATATTATAATAAAATTTCATCATTTATTAAATGTTAAAAAAATGAATAAATTTGGCATAATTTTTTTTATTTAAAAATTTAATAAGATTATGATAAAAAATTGATTGAAATTGAAATTTGTATTCCATAAATAGAAGATAAATCTCTTTTTTATTATAGAAGTTTTGATGGATGAAAGAGCCGCTTCTTATGCTTAAAAGTTTGACATCAAGCCAACAAAAGCAAGAATGTAAATTACAATAAAACACAGTCCAGTGTCGTAAAGTTACCCCGCCCTCGCCTACTTAACCTCATCCAATAAGCGAAGCACATTCTCACTGCAAGTTTTCTCTCTCTCTCTCTCTCTCTCAAACTGTATCTTTCTCTAAACACGTTCTCTACGTTCACAAGTTATTCCTCAGCTTTTGATTCCCTCACTCTACCTCCTACGTAGAAAGCACATTCATTCTTGAGATAAGTTGTCCCATCTAACCACGATAAAATGGAGACCGATGGTGCCACCTCCTTCCGATTACAGTCTCCTGTTCTCCGGCGGCGCGTTGCCGGAGCCACAGTGAGCTGAGCAGCGCGCCAACGCATCAATGGCCATCTCACCCTCCGCTCCCTCCTTCCTTCCGCCGCCAGGGTATACATACCTAAATTAAATTTTATTTTCTTACTTTTCAATTACTAATTATAATTAAATGTAATATTGGTAGATGGACAAGCGACGCTGCTAGTGGTCAGGCACGTGAGGGAGCTGAGGGGCATATGACGTGATTCAGCCATTCCCGGCGAGCGATGAGGTCGGCGTTGATGACGTGGCGGAGGGAGGTTGCGGGAGGGTGACATGGGTGTGCGCCGACCGGCCCGGGTTAATGAAGCTGAGCCAGGCGGTCGTGTCTGAGCAAGGGCGGTCCGTGCGGAGATGACGACAGTCGGAGGCCACTAGGAGCGTGTTGGAGCTGGAGCTGCTCGGAGGGCCGCCGGTCGGAGGGGAGGCGCGGTCCGCTATCCAGGCCACTTCGAGAGGTTCTCTTGGCCGACACGGCCGGATGACCGGTTCAAGCGCAATTTCGACCCGGTTTGGATCCTCCGTGCCTTAAACCTTTTTTTGGGTGCGCTTCCGTTGTATCTGTATGTAAGCAGCTGCTTAGTTCCGCATAGTTCTAACATTTATATTAATGCTATGATACAATTAAATTTCCGCGATATAATTTTATTTTTTCCACTTCGCGATAAATTTTCATATTCGGGTTAGTCTCTAAATTTTTATATAAATGGCAAATATATCGATTTAGATAATTTGGTTTGCATTTAATGCAGAAAAAATAATTGTAAAGTGAATCTTAATTCAATCTTTTCTATTGTTTGGTTATGTAAATACATGTAAACTATAGTTTACATTTGGTTGAGTATGTAAAGTAAAGTAAATAATTTAAATATTTGGTTGGATGAATATAAAATAAATTGTATTCGAATCTTATTCAATTAAAAATAAATATTATCAAATAAAATATAGATAAATTATAAATAAAATTTTTTTCTTGACTAAAAAATAAATAAAATCAAATACAAATAAAATTTATTTCAAATATTTAATTATTAGTAATTAATACAAATTCTAAAATATTAAAATAAAATCAAATACAAATAAAATTTATTTCTAATATTTAATTATTAGTAATTTATAAATTTTCTAAGATATTAATTATTTGAATATTATTATTTTATATTAACATAATGAAATTTAATATATATATATATATATATATATAATTTTATTACTATATTAAATATTAATTAATTAATAAGATTTTTATTAAATAAATTATTCATCAAGATTTAATATTTATTTATTAAATAATTTTCTTTAATAAATAATTTATACTTTAATTATTTTTTTTTATTAAATAAAGAAAAATTTAATAATTATTTTATTTTTTATTTATCATGAATTATTTATCATCAATTTAAATAAATTAAAAAATAAATTAAAAAAAATAAAAAAATTTTTCCCAGCCTGCTCGCCCTCCCAAAAGAAAAAAAAAATTAAAAGAAAAATAAAATTTCCCCAGCCTGCTGCCCTCACAAAAGAAAAAAAATTTCCCATGAAAAAATTTTCCCGCTCCGCGCGCTGCGTATCGTTTGTAAACGAAATCGTTTTGAGCGTATTTCGTTACAAAATATGCTAAAGGAAATAATACTAAATTTCTTAGAATTAATTTGCATACCAAACAAAAAAAGCAAAAGCATTTAGATTTACACTAAAATCTTACCACAATTTTAATATATATATATATATATATATTGAAAGTGATCATGTTATCATGATCTTATATATAGAAATTTGGGAATCTATATGAGAGATTTGCTGCATATTGTCTCTCCATAATAGGCAATATGATGATACACGTGAACATCTAAAAATTGAACAAGCATAATTCCTTCTTATAATTTTTCTTATTCACGTCTATTAGTTTCTCTAAGGAGGGTGTTTTGTAACATATTAGATTTATTTCAAGTAAGATTTAGTAAATCTAGTATATTTGGATTTAATAAATTCTGAGTTATTAAATTTTTAAAAGTATTTGACAACAGATTAGGTAAATACTGTTAAATTCAGAGAGATGTTTGAAAAATTATTTAAGGATTTAAGTCTGTTAGAATATTTTTTTTTTTGAAAAAAATATGAAAATTATTCTCTATTATATTACATTTCAATTTGAGACATATTAAAATAATATTTATATCTATCATACTTAATTTATAATAACATATCAATTAATCATTAATATTATTAAATTTCTTAAGCTATATTAAAAATAAGATTAATTATTATATTAGTTAAAATCAATTAATTATCAAATTATAACTATATTTAATTAAATTTTAATGATATATTAATAAATTATTAATTATACTCGATTAAAATTAATTTATATATATATATATATTAATCAATTATTAATATTAATATTAATTTAAAGTAATATGTATTAATATTATCTTTAATTAATTAAAATTAATTAACTTTAAATTATTAATAGATTAATATCCATTAAACTAGAAAAGTATGTAAAAAAGAGAAATTATAAAAATGTTGCAATGAAACCTCGCCTTTCCTTCCTTCGTGCCTTCAATTTTTATTGATATGGCTCTCAAAATACCACTAGTCAAAGCACAAATCTTGGTGTAAAGCGATATGATTTTGAGTCGTCGAATCAACACTTAAAATATCATTTGAAATCTTTGGGATATCAATTAAATCCCAAAATAACTCTCAAATATGTGTTTATCAAATCATCGGCGTCTGTGAGCGGATCTAAAGCTTAAAATCTCATAATTGACTTCATTTGGGCATCCAAATGCTCAAAATACATCAAATGATCGAAGGAATCATCACTCGTCCGATGAGGGGAGTGGGCTACATGAATTTACTAGAATATCTCCTCCCATCTATAAATCACTCCTCACATGGGGGGGCCAAACTAAAGCTTGCTAAGTCTTAAGTGGTGAAGCAAAGTGAAGAAGAAGGAAGCAGTGAAGAAGAACAAGAGAACCAAGCAAGGAAGAAGAAGAAGAGTCAAGCAAGTGAAAAAAAAAACAAGTGAAGAAGAACAAGAACCAAGGAAGAAGAAGAAGAGTCCAAAAAAGAAGAAGGTCAGCGAGGAAGAAGAGGAAGAGTCGATCGAGGAAGAAGAGGAAAAGTGAAGTGAGGAGGAAGAAAGCTCTAAAGCTTGAAGATCCCGAACAAGATCACCTGGCCATGCATATCGTTAATTATACCGACATTTCCAAGAAGCTCCAACATCTCAAACTATTATAACGATCGTTGTTACATAGTTGTCCCTTTCTCAAATAATAATCCGTTATCGGAGGATTTTGTACTCTGAAAGGATACATAGTGGAAGCTTTTTTCTTGGGCTGGGCCAGTGATTTTCCCTCTTTTGAGATTTTCGCGTTAAAATTTCCGGGTGTCTCTGTTTCTTTATTTACTGTGTCTTTGGACTAATCGACAAAAAATAAACTTTCACTCTCTCTGGTTTTCAGCGCGAGTTTGGCCGTCGTGGGATGAAAACTCTTCAACCACAATTCAGTGAACATCCACGTTATGGCCACACTGCACTGAAGCTTCCGCTCAACTCGTCATTCTCAAAACCCATCCACGAACCAAGGGCGTAAGTTGAGGCGGGCGGAATCTCTTTGGAAGATCGGGTCAGAATGGAGGAGTCTCAAAATAAAATGATCCGGCTTTTGCAAGTTACAACATGCTACTAGAACATATCTCCCCAAGATCGGTCGTTGCGGAGGAGGTCAAAACGCTAATCCTCCCGACACGGAGTTCCGCATGGGTAATGATCTCCTTGACGCTAGTTCCACTCATCCGCATGCTCAACCGTTACTAATCCACCGTCGTTGTTGATAGCTTCACAATGCTCATCTTGTTAATCCCGATCATGACATTGTGAGAAGTACGGCGCTTAATACAAGATGAATTTCACCTTCAAGGCAATCATCTTCACACCGCGGTTATGAGAGTCCTCACCTTTAGGCATTCTTCAACATCCAATTCCGTAGGTTTCAAGCTTCCGAGCATTGATTCCTATGATGGGGCAAAGACCCACGAACACATCGACCATTACTGGACTATCATGCATATCCAACGAGCTCGACACCTTTGCTTGGTCTTTCGTTACCCTCAAAGGGCAAGCTCGATGGTTTCTCTTCCAAGGGATCCATCCATACCTTTAACGAACTCGCCGGTTCTTTGTGGAGCAGTTCATTTCAAATCGAATCATTAAAGATTCCTCCCATCTTTCGTATTGACGAGCATCACTCAAAGAATACTTCCAGGTTCTCTTAGAAGCTCGCCAAATACAGGGTAGACCACGAACTATTAAGAGGAGTTTTCTTGGAGGACTCGTCAGCCTTTCTATTAATCATTAATGGACACGGTCGCTCATATGCCAACTTAGTTCATCGTGTAGAAGCACAAATCTCCGGATGAAGCTATTAATGCCCATCGCAAACAATTTGAACAATATGCGGAAGCTAAAATACCCGAAATGTGGGCAGAGCCCATCAAAAGAAGACAAGGTAGTCATGATCTCCCTCCACGACCCCATATCAACAACGTGAACCTCGAGGAAAAGACATACACACCGGCGAACACATCTCGTGTTAACCTCGATGGCTATTCGCTGAAGAACATATCAAGTGGCGCATCCATTGAAATTGAAATCGGGGCAATATTGTCATTTTCATCGGCCGTGGACATACTTCAAGCATGTATACAACTCAAGGAAGAAATCGAGAGACTCATTCAACAAGGATACTGCGTCGTTTGTGAAGAATCGACCACCTCAAACAAACACACCTCCGTTTGGGGGAACAGCGAAATCATCACAAAACAACCAAATAATCATCAAATAATTGGAGAAATTGAAACAATGTGGAGGATCGATACTACAATCAAGTTCTCGTTCGCCTCCAAAGAACCGAGTTGAAGAAGTCTCATTGATCATTCCATCACTTTCAATGACGGACTTAAGGAGTCCATATCCCTCATCAAGATCCACTGTCATCGGTGGATCGGTGATCCTCTGTTATAACGTTAAAAGAATTTTGATCGATAATGGGAGTTACGTGATGTCTTATTTTACTCAACTTTTCTTAACATGGGCCTGGCTAGGCAAAAGCTCCAACCAGCTGCTGGACCACTATATGGGTTTGATAATCACCCGATGCAGGCGAAGGGACAATCACTCTTCCTGTTACCCTCGACAAGTGACTCATTTAATACAATTCATGGTGGTCGGATTCGCATATAATGCAATCTTGAGGCCCCTCCAATCAATTTTGGTCTATCACTTGATTGCCTCATCGAAGATAAAATTTCCTACCCCGGTGGAGTTGGGGTGGTTTGTGGAAATCAGCGACTCAATCATGTTATCTCGAGACAAGCTCAACGCCCTTCCATCACCTTCCGAAGATCTTAACTTTCGAGATGAAAGAGTACCTCAAAAGCTTCCCCGTAGAAGATTTACTCTCAATAGCATTATCGGATGACCAACCATTACGAGCGATTGCAAGTGGGATCTTTACTCGAGAACAAAGGGAAAAGTATATAAATTTCTTACGCAGAATCAAGACATATTTGCTTGGAGTCCGGAGATATCGGTCGACAATGTAATCAGCACTCCCTCAAAATTAATCCAACGTTCAAACCAATCATCCAAAAGCGGAGTTTTGCTCGTCTTGGTATTGAACAAGAAGTTAACAAGCTCATGGATTCATACGAAGTGCATTACCCACATGGTAGCAAATGTTGTCATGGTTAAAAAACAAATGGAACATGGAGGATGTGTGTTGATTATATCTTGATCTTAATAAGGCTGCAAAGGATAGTTTTCCTCTTCCTCGAATCGATCAATTGGTGGGCCTACATGGGACATCAAATGCTCGATTTTGGATGCTTATTGGTACAATCAAATAAAGATGAACAGATGAAGAAGAGGCTACACGTTTCAAACATATAAAGGTTTATATTGTTACCAAGTCATGCCATTTGGATTAAAATCTTTGGTGCTACTATCAGCCTCATGAATAAGGTTTTAAAGACTGCTAGGCCACAATGGAGGTGTATGTGGATGACATGTTAGTGAAAAGCTTAGAAAAGTCACAACATATTTGGACTTAGAAGCATGCTTTGACCTCCGGCTATAACATACGACTTAACCCAACCAAGTGTGCTTTTGGGGTTACGTGGAAAATTTCTTGGATTTATGGTAACTCACCGTGGGATAGAGGCTAACCACGAAAAAATCAAAGCTCTCCAAGATATGATTCCTCAGAAGAATATCAAAGGCGTTCAACGTTTGAATGGTCAATTGCATTATCCGTTCTAGCCCGTTGGGGACAAATACTTGCCATTCTTTAAAATATTGAAGGAGCTAAAATAATAATTTTCAATGGTAGATGAATGTCGGTATGCTTTTGAGCAACTAAAAGAATATCCCAGCATCTCACTATCCAAACCTATTCAAGGAGAAGCGTTATACTTATATCTGGTTTCTTCCTGCAATAAGCTTCGCTTTAGTGCAAGAAGATGGGGCACAACAACCAATTTATTACGCCAAGAAATTCTCTCGATATAGAAAGTCGTTATCCATTTGGATAAAGTGGCTCGCGTTAATTTTCTCAAATAAAATTGCGTCCATACTTTCAAGCTCACACCATCTACGCACCGATTTACCATTAAGGGCCATCTTACAGAAACCAGAAGCATCTGGGAGATTGATCAAATGGTCTGTAGAACTGGGAGAATTTGATATAAATTTTCTACTCGCCGCCATAAAGTCTCAAATACTTGCACTTTATAGTGGAATGCACCAACCCAACTCTAGAAGAGCTATCTCGCTACGTGTCTTTCATCTCCTCAATGGACTCTCGTTGATGGAGCTTCGAAGGCCGGTGCGAATCCTACTTGTTTCCCCAAAGAAAATACCCAGAGTATGGACTTCGCTAAAATTCTCGCTAATAACATGAATATATGAGGCTCTCATCGCAGGTTGAGACTGCCATCATGAAGCCCAAAACTTAGTAATTCACACCGACTCCCGCTTGTCGCCTCCCAAGTTGGAGGAGATTTTAATACTCATAATCCTCAGGTGCAATATCTCCACTTGGTAAAATCTCTTCTTACTCATTTCAAGACACATCAAATCATCCACATACTACGAGAAGAATACTCTGCCGACGCTAAGCTTGCTACCTCTACCACCGGAGATCTATTTAAGAGAAAGCATGTTGAAGAAATACATTTTCCTAGTATCCAAGGGCCATGGATAATTCAAACTATTGATGAGGAAAAGGAACGTTCATGGATAAACCCGATCTTATCTTTTCTACAAGAAGGAACCCTTCCTGAACATCCAACTTCCGCAACTCGTCTCCGAAGACAAGCTTCAAACTTTGCTATTATTGGAGGTGAACTATACAAGGAGCTTTCTGTCCATATCTCAAATGCCTTCCACCTGGCCGACACGCTGCTAAAAGAGGTTCACTGTGAATATGTGGGGAACACCTTGGAGGAAGAGCATTGGCCCTTAAAATCATGAGGCAAGGGTTTTATTGGCCTACAATGAAACAAGATGCCTTGGAGTTCACAAAGAAATGCGCAAGTTGTCAATTACATTCTAACCTCCCTCACATGCCGCATGAACTCTCATCCATTCAAAGCCCATGGCCCTTTGCTCTGGGGATTGATATCATGGGACCTTTTCCAATAGCATCGGGCAACGAAAATTTATCATTCTAGCCGACTTCACCAAATGGGTAGAGGCCGAACCACTCGCTAAAATCACAGAGGCAAATGCTAAACAATTTGTCTGAAAAAATATAATATGTCGATTCGGTCTTCCTGCAAAGATCATCACTGACAATGGAACTCAATTTACTGGAAAAGTCTTTACGTCCTTTTGCAAAGATCTTCACATTCGCCGCCGATACTCTAGCACATCCTCAAACTAATGGGAAAACCGGTTACCAATAGGACCATACTCAAAGGACTAAAAACACGCCTCTTGAGAAGGTTGGGGCAATGGGTTGATGAGCTTCCCAATGTTCTTTGGGCCTACCGCACCACGCCGCACAACCCTAACCGAGACAGTATAACTTGTGTTTTGGTACGTATTTATCACCTATGGATATCGGGGTTCCAAGTCCAAGAGTCAGTTTTTGATCATGGTAGTAATGAAGAAAAACTCCACAAAGACGATCTACTCCCGAAACTGATATGGCCCTACTTGACGCTCCTATCACCAACGGGTAGCTCGCCACTTCAGAAGAGTGAAACCTCCCCATCCGTCTGACTTGGTCCGCGAAGTCTCAAGTCGCAGGCGCCCTCAGAATAAACTCTCACCTCTCTGGGATGGTCCGTATGTGGTTATAGCTATGGTCAAGCCAGGAACGTTCAAGCTCAAGGACCCAGAAGGAAAAAACTCTACCTCGAACTTGGAATACTAAGAATCTTGAAAATATTATCGAACTCTTACCATAATTATTATGACTTTATCTCTCTGTCATTTCATCCTCTTATAATTGGCCCCACCTAGGATTAAAGCTTGTTGTTGTTATTGTTGTGTTGTTGTCATGTTGTTGTTCTCATTTTCTCAAGCTCATACCCGTGTCTTATGATTATATCATTGAACCAAGTGAATTCACGTGATTTACTTTCTCTTTACTTTTCCTCCTTGAGAAATATACAACTTTATGTTACATCTCCATGGAGACATGATCAATCCTGGGGACTTGATCGAACCTCTTCCATACAAGTTAATGTAAAGCAAAACTCGACAAACAACCCAGGAAAGGTCAAAAGGTCCTTGGTGACTTCCATCTTTCCATACGGGTTAATGTCATCGAGCAAAACTTCGACAAACAACCCGTGAAAGGTCAAAAGGTCCTTGGCGGACTTCCCACGGCCTCTTCCATACGGGTTAATGTCATCGAGCAACACTCTGACAAACAGCCCTGATAGGTCGAAAATCCTCAGTGGATCCAACTCACCCATATTAGCAACGTCAAATAATATTTCACCAACCGATGAGTGAAAACAAGATAAGGATAAAAAAAAAAAAAAAAGGGTAAAAGAAGAGGGTATATCCGTATCATCGTGACTAATACGATGATATAAGAAGGAATTAAGATCTGATACGATAATGACATTACATAACAAATGACGAAGAAAGACATCCATAACCAATGCTACATAATATCGATATCCTCATCACTAGGAGACACTCCCTGGAGCCCACTCACAACTCCTTCATCTCCTGAATCTGGTGAAGGATCTTGATTTGGCTGGAGAATATCCATGGCGGCCTTACACGTCGTGGGTCTTGACTTTCTAACCCGACGATCCGACATGAACCGACGATCGGAAACTAGAACCACGACGCATCAGGCCTTGATCGCCCAACCTGACACGATCACGGGGCGAACCTGACGAGGCCGGAACCGGAACCACGACGATGCGGGTCTTGACCGCCCTAACCCTGACGATCCACGGTGACCCGACGAGTCGGAAACGGAACCACGACGATCGTGGCTGACCGCCTAACCCACGACCGATCGCCTGAACCCGAGGTCGGAAACGGAACCACGACGCATTGGGCTCGACCGCCTCTAACTGACGATCCGACGGACCGAAATCGGACGAGGTAAACTGGAACCACGACGTCGGGCCTTGATCGCCCTAACCTGTGACGATCCGACAGGCCGAACCGGAAAACGAACCATCACGCATGGGCCTTGATAGCCTCTAACCCGACGATCCGACGGATCAAGAGAACCTGACGACGGAAACTGAACCACGACATGTGGCCTGACCGCCCTAACGACGACGAAGACGAGGTCGGAAAGAACCACGACGCATCGGCCTGACCGCCTCAACCCAGACGATCCGGACGATCGAACCGACGAGTCGGAACGGAACCAACGATCGGGCCTTGATTGCCTCAACCTGACGATCCGACGAGGTATGACGAGGTCGGAACCACCACCTGGGCTCGACCGCCCTAACCCGTGACGATCCGACGGGGCGAACCGACGAGGCGGAAACCGGAATGACGACGCATGGGCCTTGACCGCCTCAACCCGAGATCCGACGGGCCAGAACCGACGAGGTCGGAACCGAACCACGACGCATCATGGGCCTTGACCGCCTAACCCATCGATCCGACGGCGATCGACGAGGGGAAACGGAACCACGACGCATCCTTGACCGCCTCTAACCCGACGATCCGAGAACCGACGAGGTCGGAAGAATCACGACGATCGGCCTTGACCGCCTCAACTACGATCCGACACAGAACCTGACGAGGCCGAACCTGGAACCACGACAATGGGCCTTGACGCTCAACCTGTGACGATCCGACGGGCGAACGACGGTGTGAAACGGAATCCACGACGCATCAAATTGACGCCTTAACCTAGATCGACGGGGCGCGAATGACGAGGCCGAAACCTAATCACGACGGTGGGCCTTGACGCTCCCGACGCTTCTTGATCACTTTGATCACCTCCAAAGAACCTCACTCAAGAAGAAAGGAGAAGGAAAATTTCTCTTCATCCTGTATTTATAACCCCTGGGAAAACGGTAAAATCCTCAAAACGGTTCAAAGCTCAAAACCGCTTATTTTCGCCGGCTCATACCATGGCGTATCCCACTGGCCACCATATCGCCTGGCCATGCCACAAGTCAGCTGAATCGGGTTCGCACCTGGCGACGCCTCACGGCTGAGGCTACGCTCAAGGCCGACGCCAATGATGAAACGCCATACCAGCGTCCCAAACGCCTAAAACTTCCAATCGTTATTTTTGAACATTTGACATATATTTTGGATGATTAAGCTAATGTCATCCAAAATTGATATGGCTCTCAAAATACCACTAAAAGCACAAATCTTGGTGTCGCGATATGATTTAGTCAAACCATCAGATCAAACACTTAAAATATAAATCTTTGGGATATCAATTAAATCCCAAAATAACTCTCAAATATGGAATGTTTATACAAATCGAAGGCTCGACGAACGGATCTAACGAGCTTAAAATCTCATAATTCGACTTCGTTTGGGCATCCAAATGCTCAAAATACATTAAATGATCGAAGGAATCATCCTAAGCCGTCCGATCGAGGGGAGTGGTATGCCCATGAATTGAATATCCCTCATCTATAACAGCCTTCACTCACATGGGGCCAAGTTGCCAAGCTGCTGCCTAAGCTAAGTGAAGCAAGTGAAGAAGAAGGAAGTAAGCAAGTGAAGAAGAACAAGAACCCGAGAAGGAAGAAGAAGAAGAGTCCAAGCAAGTGAAGAAGAAGGATCACAAGTGAAGAAGAACAAGAACCCAGCAAGAAGAAGAAGAGTCCAAGTGAAGAAGAAGGAAGTCAAGCAAGGAAGAAGAGGAAGAGTCACGAGGAAGAGGAAAAGTGAAGTGAGGAGGAAGAGAAAGCTCTAAAGCTTGAAGATCCCAGCAAGATCAAGCTGCCGTCCATCAATATACCAGATTTCCACCGGTTACCCAAGATTCCAACATCAAGAACTATTATAACCCGATCGTTGTTACATACCTTGTCCCTTCAAATAATGAATCCGCTATCGGAGGATTTTGTATTAAAAAGGATACATGGAAGCTTTTATGGCTAGCCGTGGTTTCCTCTTTTGAGGTTTTCCAGCTAAAATTTGAGTGTCCTCGTCGCTCTTTATTTACCGTGCTTTACTAATCGACAAGGCTAAACTTTCACTCTACCGCGACTGGTTTTCTAGCACGCAACATTTATAAATCCCTTAAATCCACCTTCAGGATTTACTAAATGCAGGATTTAAGAGATTTATAAATCCAGGATTTAAGAGATTTATAGGATTTACAGGATTTAGTAAATCCGGGATTTACTAAATCCCAAAAAAGTGTGGTGGATTTAAGCACTTAAATCACGTATAAATCCGTTTCTAAACACCTAAATATAAAATACCGAGTTCGCTCATTAATATTACTTAATATTATACTATTATTAAATCCTAGAACTAATATTTAATTTTGATGATATAGAATAACCCAAATTAGTCCTTGATGCTAAAAATATATGAAGAAATGCATGGATGATCATTCTAAATAACATCATTGTTTACGTGAAATAGCATCAAATCAACCAAGTTTTTTGATCGATAATAGTATTGATATGTCACTATAAATTTCACTAGTCGAAGCACGAATCTTAGTGTCAAAAATAATCTGATTCTAAGTTAAAAACTAGTCCAGATCAAATACTTAAAATATCATTAAAAACTTTGGGATATCACTTAAATCCTTAAATAGTTCTTAAATATGGAGTGTTTATGATCAAATCGAGCGTCTTGACGAGCCGGATCTAACAATCCCAAAATCTTTTGATTCTGACTTCATTTGAGCATTCAAATACTTAAGATACATCAAATGATAAAGGGAATTATTTTGAACCGTTGGATAGAGTGGTTTGGATTTTGCATGTATTTACAGCAAATTCATCCTCTAATCGAAATAAATCATTCTTCAATGAGAAGAACCTTAAAGAAGAGAGAGCTCAGACTTAAGATCCTCCAATTGTGTCGCTAAAGACCATCGACAGCAGTCATCGCCGATCACCACCGCCGCCAATTACTATCGTACCGCCGATTATATTTGCCATCTCCACTAGCCATCACTATCGCCGTCAGCCAATCATCACACCATCAATTATCATCGTATCGACCATGCCGATCACCGCCAGCCGTTGTTCACCATCACTAATGTCACAAACAACTTATTTAACCATTGCCATATTCACGATTCCACCATTGGCTTTCTATACAACTCTATAATCTCGTTTTCGGGAAAACTTAAACATTGTACTCCGAAATAGATATTGTATAGTGGAAGATTTTTACTAGGTTAAGCCCTGTGATTTTTTTCCCCCTTTCTAGAGTTTTTTCACATAAAAATCCTGGAATTTATTATTCACTCTTCAAATATTTGTGTCTATGCTGGATTTCACAACAAAGTCAAGATGTAAATTTTTATTCTACTGCAACTGATTTTCTAAGACGCACCAAGTATTTTGCTAATATTGATATCTTAAATATTTAATTTGAATTAAAGAATATTATGCCAACTGTCAAGAGAAGAAGAACAATTGATCTCATATAATTTAGAACTTCTCGATTATCTTATTAAAAATGCTCTTCATCTAAGAAAAAATAGTTTTACTACTGCAAGTTAACAAATATGAAAATTTCAATATAATATATATTACCTATGCAACTAATCCTGCCTATTTAGAGGCTTGGATTAAACAACCTAATTTAGGACAAAATACTATCGTAATGTTCCTTTAATGTCTTATATATTATTCTCTATATTTTACATTAAAAATGATATATTTTGTAGAGGAGATCTTACTTCCTTCTTTTCTATATAGGCATCTACTGTTTGTTATTTTTCTTACACTTGATAGTTTGAAGAAGATTTTCATCTTTGGCTTAAAGAAGAGTTACTTAACCTTTAAACTGTCTATCATGTAATCTATCTATCTTAATTATCTTAATTGGCCACATATGAATGTTGTTCTATTGTTAGTTGTTGATAACATGCTATGTTGCATGTTTATCATGCATGCCTTTGCTTATAATGAGATCTTGAATTAACTATGTCTTGGTGTGCCATATCTTAATCACTAACTCTTATTCTAGCTAACTTTCAACATCGATAATCTTGATCTATATTAGGTCTAATATTCTGATTTTTTTGTAGGATGATCTGATATGCAGGAAACTTGATATGATGTTGATATAAGTGCTCAACCATTCATCTGTCCTAATCATAACAGATTCCTGCTCTTATCTTAGCTACCACTACTTGATCATAACAGATTAATCCTAACCATTGGATGCTAACTAACTTCCTCTATATATTCCCCCATTATGTACCTCTGCAGATGAGGAATACATTTGATGTTATGCTTTATTCCTTTTTGGTTTTTCTGCTTTATCCTTCTATTCATATTTGCACTGCTTTCATTTTCTTTATTGTTCTGTATGATCACCATGCATTACAGATTCTGCTGATCAACAATACGGATGATCAAATTATTAACAGTTGATAGCATGTTATGTTGCATGTTTATCATGCATGCCTTTGCTTATAATGAGATCTTGAATTAACTATGTATTGGTGTGCCATATCTCAATCATTAACTCTTATTCTAGTTAACTTTCAACATCGATAATCTTGATCTATAGTAGGCCTAATATTCTGATTTTTTTTGTTGGGTGATATATCACTCAAGTTAAGATGTTGGTTAGTCGATGTAAAGCTTCCAATCAACTCAAAATTTTCTAAGAGTTGTCATTGAAGGTGCTCGCTCTTCCATTATGACGTGATACATTTTGGATTTTTTACAACTAAGTAGCACTTACACTTCTTTAGAATATATCACGCCTTGGTCATGTCTAATCCATTTAATCACTCTAAGATACACCTTAGATATTCTTTTTTATTTGATTGATTTATCTTACGATATAAGAGTTATCATTATTTATTTTGGCCTTATTGACTAATGCAAGATACTCATAATAATGAGAGAATATATATATATATATATATATATATATATATATATATATATATATATATATATATATATATATATATATATATATATATAAAGAGAGAGAGAGAGAGAGAGAGAGAGAGAGAGAGAGCACTCCATCCTCAAGGAGATATCCTAAGATAAAAGTTTTAAATTGATTTGATTATCAATTGCACAAGACTTCAAGAGTTCCACTTCCACTTTAAGTAAAAGATGATTGATATGTCACTAAAAATTTTACTATCTACAATCTTGATATTGAAAGCAATCGATCAATGACTAAGAGATCAAACGCTTATTATCAATGACTCTTAAACATAGAGTGTTTATAATCAAATCTCGCCTTGACCGATCTAACAAGCCCAAGTTCTTATAATTTCATTTGAGCATTCAAATACTTAAAATACATCAAATGATCAAAGGAATCATTTTGAGTCGTTCGATGGAGTGGTTTGGATTTTACATGTATTTACAGAAATGTCACTCCTCTAATTTATAAATAGCCCCTCATTCTTCACATGAGGAGCTCAAGCTAAAGAGAGAGAGAGCTCAAAGCTTGAAAATCTTCCAAGCATAATCGTTACTACCGACGCCACCATCGTCACTCCACCGCCATCCCCAAGCATAAGGATCTAGTTTTTTCTCCTTGATCTCCAGAACCAAGAAAATGATCTACAATCGAATAAGAGTGTAGCATTTTCATTTGGTTTTGTCTTTTAGGAAGATCTTTAGCTTAAGTCAATTTCACAAGGAGATCTTCTCTTTGTTGAATAGTAAGAAAATTGTCCCACCATCCTTCTTGGTAAAAATCAAATTATGGCTCTAGTGACAATGTGAGGTTTAGCTAAAGCTTGAAACCTAGAATGAATGTAAGCATACATGAGCATTCTATGAAGAGTATGAATGATCGATGCTCGTCATACCATCAATATTCCATTCAGAAGGAATTTCCATCATGGAATTTCCTACGAAATGGTATCCTCCTCAAATAATAAATGAGGTGATGGTTTTTATAGTGTTTATCCATAGTTTTCTTAGGATAAGAAATCTTTTGGATATTAAAAGAAGGATGAGAATCAAATCAAAAGAAGGATGAGAATCAGTAAATTTTGAAAAGAGTTTGAATTTTTCAATATTATCTTGATGATTCGTTGAGGATTGATAGAATCTTCATCATTACCGTATCTTCCGATTCTATATATTTTTTCTCTTAAATTTAGGATCAAATCAATGTCTTGAGTCATTCCTAAATTTAGAGGTAAGTGAGGAGGTGGTTGAATAAGCCTCACAAAGATTTATGCTAGAAGCTTTCTCTGCTTTACTAGTTTCACCTTTTGTTTAAGAACCTGATCAATTTTAGATTCTAAACTAAAAGGATGCTCAGCTATTATTTGAAGTATACTATTGCTATAATTAAGTTGTTTAATTATAGTAATAAATTCCTTTAGAATTTGTGGATCAGAACTAATTTTTTCCAAACGCATTTTAATTCCAAAGGTTTATCATCCACCATTTTGCAATGGATGGAGGATATATTGCTTCAATAATTTTTCCTTGCTCGCTTTGCCATCTTTTGTGGATATACAAAGAACTTGAGCTGAGTATTATATTCTGAACCAAGTAAAAAGGAATTGTTGCCTTGGCACTATTTCTTTTTTATCATACTTTCAAATATAGCTATATCTCAAATTGTTCTATAAGTAAAACTTCTATACCAAGTCAAAGTTATCATTTGTCGGAAGTATTCCTTCAGAACCACTTCTCTAGTCTTAGAACCTGGTTTGTAGCTCATTAAGATTAAAGTTCATTTCGGATGGAGTGGGAGATTGATTTTCTCTTTGGATAAATATTATTTTATTTAAAGGGCCTCAGATGGTTCGAGTGTGGGAACCATCGATCTGACTTCACCGGGTTTCGAAGGGATAGAAACTAGGAAGTGTGATGGATCGATGAGAATCGACTTCAACATCGCCATCACCGTTCGAATTATCTGATCTATATCTTGATTAATGGAAGGTCTTGGTGTGACCGTAGATGGTATGGTCCATGATTCTGGAAATACCACCTCATTCCATTTAATCACTGCTAGTAGCAATATGGGATGCCAATGACAGTTTCAATCGAGTAGTTGCTCGTGGTTGAACTTTTTCAACTATAGATTTAAAGTATTTAAAACTCAAAGTGGATTCTCAAAAATTAAAGCAATCGTTTCAGAACCTGGGAGGAAATCATAACCATAAAGCTGTAAATGTAATTTTAAAGCTTCAAAAAGATTTATATCCGAAAGAGATAAACTTAGATTGGGAAAAGTGTTGAAGAACCTGCCATGAGGTGGTTTCAACAACACTCATTAGGGATTGAGCCCAGGCATCCATCTTAGTTAGCTAAAATAGATGCTAGACCTTTAAGAGTTAAAGGTTTAAATGCAATATGTATCATCCCTATATGAATATATTTGAAATCTCGCAAGTTTATGCATCTTCAAAGGATAATAGATAAATGGTTTTGTCCATTTGATCTATAGTAATGGTTTGTTCTGTTTTCATCGAAGACTTTCCCTTAAAATCAAAAGTTCCAAATCGATAAATGATAGTTTTATCAATTTTGGGGAGAGACCATCTATTAAGGTCTTCTTCATTCAAGGGGAACTCTGTCATTTCAGAGTTCTTGATTAAATTATTATCTCTTTTAATCGTGAGATTATAAGTTGCTTCAGAAGAAGTGGAAGCCATAAAGCCAGAGGGGAGAGAGGAAGATGATGAGAAACTAAAGCAATCACCACCAAAAGATAAAACAAACTAAGTAAAACCTCCACCAGAGAATTATCTTCCGCATCCAACAGTCAATAGTGAATAAGGACTTACAACCCTTTCAAGCCTCACATGGATTTACTGACCATCTATAAGACGAATATAAAGCCATGGGAGGAATCAACACAGTGAAGATTCATCCAAAGTATGGTGAAACGAAATAAAAAATCTCTAACATCCTTCCCCTCCCCAGGGAATTACCCCATCATGGCTCTGATACCAGAATTACACCAGGATATATAAAACAACTTATTTATTAAAGCTGAAATGGAAAATACTTACATGATGATAGTAAGCAGGAAGCAGGAAGAACTAAGGAGAGAAAGAGACTAAGAGAGAAGAGGAGAAGAGAAAACTAAGCACACCCATAAACAAAGACTAAGCCTCCTTATATAGGAGTGGAGGTAGAATAAACAAAGACTAAATATTTATATAATTTATTTATTAAAAATTATTTATTTATATATTTTAAATATTTTAAATTATATATGAACAAAAATTAATAAAATTATATATTTTAAATAATTATATTAATTAATAAAAATTATTAAATAAATTTCTAAGTTTATATATATTATTAAAAATATTTTTAAAATATATATTTAATTATATATATATATAAATAAATAAATTAATAACTAAATATTTATATATTTAGTTATTAAATATTTTATAAAAATATTTTTAAATTATATATTTAAAATATTTTAAATAATTATATTAATTAAAAAATTAATCTCTCTCTCTCATACCGAAAGAGGAAAAAAAAAAAAACTCAGCTCTCTCTCTCTCTCCTCGCTCTCTCTCTCTCTTTCTCTCTCTCCTCTCTCTCACTCTCCCTCTCGCGTGAATGTTAAAACTACGAAAAAAAATAATAATCCAGTTGTCCGTCAAATGGACGATTAGGCTTATTTTTCAAAAAAAAATTTTTTTTTGCCTAAACTGCTAATTACAGTTAATACTAAGCCTATTTTAAAAATAATCTTTTTTTTATACATGAAGATTTATATTTTATATTAAAAATTAATCATAATGATATTTTTGATGTGAATTTGAAATTTTAGTTAGTACTTATATAAATAAAAAAAATTTGATCTTAAATACATAAATATATAAGAATTATGAGCATCCTCCTATTTTATAGTTAGTATAACAGCCAAAAGGTTAAGTTCTTCACAAATGAAGTTTAGAAATAAACAAACAAATGTTCTGTGCAATGTGCTGTTAGCCTCTTAAATAAATTATTATTATTATTATTATTTTATATAATTTAATCTTAAAAAATAATTATTTTAGGCGGGCTTATAATACATTGTCTTCTACTCGTCATATAATATTAAGAACTACGCCTTGCCTATATTTCGTATTTAAATAAATATAATATTTATCCGAAGAAAAAAAATTATTGAATTTGAATATTCACACGTATCAAAATTATTTTTTATGATTTTAATAAAAAATAATCAAATTATGTTATAAATTTTAATAATTCAAACAAAATTTGATAAGTAAAAATGGCAGTATGATAGTTTTATAAATAAATAAAATTTTTGATGTTACAAATTGCTCTGTTTTTATGAGCTCATTTCCATTTTTTATTTTGTTGGCAGGAGCTTACATATATTTTACTATTTATAGGGCAGCAAATGAATAAGTATCAGACTAGTATTTTTGACTTGGCATAATTAAAGCTCATTTATAATGATTTTGATTAGCTAATTGAATAACTTAAAATTTTTTTATAAATGCTTTATTATTAAATAAAAAAATTTGAATAATTTCTTGCTCGATTCTTGTATGATCATGGATAATATAATTTAAAGCTCGTGAACAAACTTAATTGGGCCTTGCTATAAAGCTCAATTAAATCTTCATATTAGGGCAAAAGAATCGAAATGTCGAGCCTCATATACGGCTCGATAGGAAATTGCTCATGTTCGCTTGATTAACTAATCAAACGAGTTTGAACATTTTTTTTAAATACTGAAAATGAAAACAAAGCATCGCTCGGTTCATATGTTCATGAATATTATCATTTAAAGTTTGTGAACAAGTTCACTAAAAAGCGATTACGCTTTGATTAGATGTTTGTGAATAGTATAGTTCAAATTATTATTTTTTTAAGCTTAATAAGCTTTAATTGATACAATTGATGTATATTTCTCAACGAGCTGCTCGTGAACAAGCTAGATTAAGGATTGATTAAAACTCATTTATTTTATTAAACGAGCTAGTCGTTAACAAGCTCAATAATCCAATTTGAACCGAGCTGAACAAACTCAATCGAGCTCGATAATGATAAACAAGCTCAAGCTTGAACACTATTCTTAAAAGCTCGAATCGAGCTCGAACTCAATAATATTAAATAAGCTTAAACTTGAACACATACATGCTCGACTCGGTTAGTTTGCAGCCCTACTCCATATAGAAACAATTTTTTTATATAATAATTACTATTATTATTATTAGTATTATAAACAGCGTTAATCCTTTTGATCCTGCCTCAGCTCAAGGCCTAACCAATTTTTTCTCATTCACTATTTTTGCTTTAATAACACATCACCTAAGCATTTTACTTTACACAATTGAAATTACATTGCAAAACTTAGCAATTTGAGCTTGTAATTCATTTGGGAGAGTTGATTGGAGTTGGTGGGATTTTCTTGTCCTTACGGACTTGTTAAATGAAATTTTAAGTTGTTATTTAAAGCTTATTAAATTATTATTTTTAATCAAATTATTGCGTGCTAGAAAACCGGTTGTGGTAGAGTGAGAGTTTATGCTTTAGCCTTGTTATGAAATCCAACACACACACATGTATTTAAAGAGTGAGCAAGAAAGCTCCAGAATTTTTTACGTGAAAAAACCTCGGAAAGAGGGAAAAATCACGGGGCCTAGCCTAATAAAAATCTTTCACTGAATTCTGGCTCGGAAAATAAAAAACACCAATGAACCATCAAACAAGAGGCAAAAGAGAGTAAAAATAGGCCTCAACAACACATAATTCGCTCGGAAAGAACAAAGGAGCAATCTTAATATATAAGAGATAACGAGACAAGCTAAAGCCAAAATTGTAAAACCAACTGCTTACGATGGTAACAACCGGTAAAAATAAAAAAAGTGAGCAATCTCGATATGTATTAATATCGAGATTACAATGAAGGATGATTAATTTACATTAGCTTTGATACTGATGAGCTTGAGTGATTAATTCCTTACGGATTGAGTTACGCTACATTTCTTGTTCCAATTATTGGGTGTGTGAGTTGAGTCAAATCATTGAGTCAAACCCTTCAATTGAGTCAACGTAAAGGAAGGAAAAGTTTTGAGCCGATCCGTTGGATCTAGCGCCTTTAATCTCGCCGTTGGATGGGCTCACTTGGATTGGTCTTTCTTGCGGCTTTCTAGCCGTTGGATTAGTGTTATCTTGACCATCTTTTCACACCGCCTTCTTTCTCATCAGTGGATTACACATGCGTCGATCGGCTTGATCTTCTTTTGATCGAGGGCGTTGGATGAACAGTGGATAACGGCGTCAATCGGCGGCGATTGATACGATCGAAATAACCTAATTCATTTCTTGTTTTTCTTTCAACTTCTCGGTTGCTCTTGTTTAGAGATCGGAGGAGAAGGAGGAGATCCTTACGGCGATGATCCGATCCAAGGAAGATCCACCGTAAAGCAGGAGGATTTCCCGTGAGAATTGACCACTGAGAGGAGAGAGAGACCGAGAGGAGAAGAGGAGGCGGCGGAAGGGAAACAGAGGAGTCTTGAGATAAAATTCTTCAACCCTTTACGTGATTTCCTCGGTCTATTTATAGTCTTTGCTCTGCTCTTCTAGAAGGTTTTTGTTGGTTGTTGTAACTAATTTACATTTAGATTCTTGCCTCATCGTTTAGTTAGTTATACTTCTTGATCTTCATGCTATTAATCTCTTGTTTAGATGCTGTGCTGGCAGTTAGACTTCTTGATCTTCATGCTTATTAATCTTCTGTTTATCTGCTGGGCTAGCTTGTTATATGTTATACTTCTTGATTCTTCTTGTAATAAGCTCTGTTGGGGTTGTCTTACGTCTTTGTGATATTTTCTTTTTTATGCGGAAATCCTCTGTAAAAGCTAATTATTTTATTTATTTACTTATTGATTTATTCTCTGCTTATTCTCGGATCTTCTTCTTGCTAGTTGTTAATGAAGTCTTTTAGCCAATTTGGCCTTTTTTCTAATTCTTTGGTCTCGATGGTTTGGGGATATGTGTTCATATCATTACTCCTTCAGACCGACCTTGTCCTCAAGGTCAAATTCGTGGTAAATTTCTTTTATTTCTTCTTCTTCCAAATAGTTATCTCTGCTTCGACAGCCTTCCCAATCAGATTAATACTTCTTTGATTTGTTGATCTCCTTTGAGTATAGTTCTATGATCCAACATCTTGATTGGTCTAATAATCATTTGTCCTTCTCTAATTGATTTGATAAGTGTCGGATGTATAGTTGTATCTTCTTTGTAAGGTTTTATGATATATGAAAAACATTATGTATCCGGTCGTTGGAGGTAATTCCACTTAGCTCCTATTTTCTTTAGCACTTTAAAAGGTCCATAATACCTTCTTTGTAATTTGGTGTATTGCTGTCTGGTTACTGAAATTTGTCTGTAAGGTTGTATTTTGACCAATACCAAATCATTGACTTGTAATTGAATGTCCCGTCTATGCTTATCAGCCATTTGTTTCATTCTGCTTTTGGGCTTTGTAAATTTGTTTTCGGATCTGTATGATTTGGTCTCTTTGTTGTAATGAGTCACTGACTAGTACTTGTAGTGCCCTCATATGGAATTAATGTAGGAGGAATTCTTCCATAAACCGCTTGAAAGGAGTCATTTTGGTTGAAGTATTGATGGATGTGTTATGAAAACTCCCAAGGAATAAATTGTAACCAAGTCTTAGGTCATCCATAACAAAACTCCTTAGATCGTTCTAATATCTCATAGTCACCCCGCTTTGTCCATCCGTCTGTGGATGATGCACCGCTTTAATGTAAGTAGAGTTTGAATATTTCTTGCCAAATTACTCATGAATATATCTCATCGAATTATTCCTTTGGGTATCCCATGCAATTTGACAAAACAAATATACGGGCTAGTCAGAAAAACCGGGTTGGTAATGAGAAATGTGCATACTTTGACAACTGTCACCACCACTGTATAGTAGCTTTTATGAGACTTTAGACTGTAATAAAATCCATCGATACTTCTTCCCAAATGTTGGTGGTATAGAGGTTGTAGTAACCCCGCAGCCTTTGAGTATCATATTTCATTTGTTGACATAGGGCAAGTTGCTATGAAATGTTGTATATCTTTTTCATTTTTTCCAAGAATTGTTGAGTAATTCTAGCCCATGTTTTATGAACTCCCATATGCCCTCCGCTTGGTGTAGAATGTAACTCTCGATAATTAGATTGAGATCCGAATTCGCCTATGACAATCGCTTATAGTATATTAGTCCTGATATTTATGTTTTGGAAACAATTCGTGTCTGCTATTTGTTGCTGCAGCTTTTGTAGTTCAGTATTGGCTGTAGTTTCTTCTTTAATTTGCTGCATAAGACCATTGAATTCCGAGTATATACCGAGGAGTTTAATGACATTAAGGAGTCTTGATCCTTAATCAAGCCTTCTGTTAAACATTTTTCCTGGATAGTGCATCTCCGCTTTGTTTGTAATACCGATTTATATTCAATACTATAATCATCCCCAAAAATCTTTTTCTGGGGTTTGAATTGTTTGTCGTAATAATTCTAATACTTTTCTTCGATCCTGATTGTAAATTTGGCTCTAGTAAATATTGTCTCCATCTTGCAACGCCAAGAATTGCATAGAGTTCTCTAGCATAGGTTGAAGACTTTTGCATGGTAGATTTAGCTTTTACCAAAATAAGCTAATGGGTGATTATTCGAGCTACTATGGTCGCCCATGCATCTGCTTCCAGATAAATGGCATAGTAAAATTAGGAAATGCAAGTACTAATGTTACCATAGCCTCTTTTAGTTTTGTGAATGTTGATTGATCCGTCAATGGAATTGTTGTTTACAAGATGATGTAAGAGGAGAAGTACGCATAGTTTTGACAAATTTTCTATAATCCCAAATCCTCTCTTAAGCTTTTATTGATTTTGGCATATTCCAAGCAGATCGCTTTTTTTTGGGATCCACCTCTATCCCTTGAGCTGAAAGAATATGTCCCAAATATTCTATTCTGTTTTGAATAAATGAACATTTGGATGGTTTGACATATAATGAGTGTTGCTTCAGTTGTTCTAATACCATCTCTAGATGTTCTTGATGTACTTCCAAGGTTTGGTCAGATATGAGTATCATCAAAGAACACTAGAACAAATTTCCTTAAGAATGGTTTCGCACGTAATTCATTAGTGCTTGAAAGGTAGATGGGGCATTGTTAACCCAAAAGGCATTGCTATGAATTCATAATGGCCTTCATGTGTTCGAAAGTAGTTTTATGAATGTCTTTTCGCCATTCTTATTTGATGATAACCTCGATCTTAGGTCCAACTTGGAAAACAAGGCTCCATATAATTCATCCATTAATTCCTCGAGTTGGCATGGAAACCCATCGTATGGTGCACTTGTTTAAAGCTCTATAATCAACAAAAAACGCCAAGTGCCATCCTTTTTTTTAATAAGCAAATGAGATGAGAAAGGACTTGTACTTTCTCTTATAATGCCCAGATCCATCATGTCTTTAATCGCTTTTCTATTTTTCAAAATAAGGATATTCAGAGTTTTAACCTTAACAGTTGAGTTCCGTGCAATGATTATTTGGTGATCAATCTCCCTTTGGGAGGCAAAATTTCGTTCTCAAAAGCTTTTTGTAATTTTCTAATTGTATACTTACGTAGATGGTGAAATCATGACAGAGTTGTTCCCTCATTAATTTTTCGATCCGTAAGTAAGAACGATATTTTTCGATTTTATAATTTGGTAAATTGGTGGAATGTAATATTGTCTATTTTGGTTGAAGTGTCTCCTTGTAGTTGAATTAATGGTCATCTTGGTAGAACTTCATTGTGAGCTTTTGTAGTCCATTGTGCACTCACCTAATCACCAAACCATTGCACTCCTAAAACCACATCCGCCTCAGATTTGGGTAGATAGCACTGCTTTAAAAGTGTGTCCTTGTAGTTGAATAGGCACATTAGAGCAAACCTGAACATTGTAGTCTCTCCATTCCCTACTAGCACTTTAAAAGATATTGATGTGATTGCCGGTTTAAGAAGTTGGCCGCTTTAGATTGGATAAAGTTGTGGGTTGATCCACTATCAATCAAAGACTTGTTTGTTGCCTATTCGGCCCTGTAACCTTAGAGTCCTAGGGTTTGATTGTCCTGTAAAGGCATTTAAACTGATTTCAGGGAACTCTTCCTGAATTAAATCGATTCTTGCCATGATTCAGGTTGACTGTTACAAGGATTTTCTTGTTCATCATTGATTGCTACAAGGGTAAAGAGTTTTGATTTGCATCTATGACCCCTGTAGAACTTCTCATCACAATTGAAACAAAGACCTTTTCTTTTTCTTTCTTCCAATTGAGAGTCAATTCGAATGGGTATTTGTGGTCTTTGTTGTGTATTTTGGCTAGTTGTTGCCAATGTTGGTGTAGAAGCGTCATCATGTTCATTGATGAGTAAATCAGATGGTCTGTAGATGTAGATATCATCTTGTAATCTATCTTCCATTAATTTTGCCAATTGAAAAGCTTGTTGTAGAGAAGTTGGTCAGAGTGCCCTTACTTCTCTTTAATGTCATGTTTCGCACTGATTCAAACACTTTGTAGAAAATCGGGGAATTCTCAAACTGACACAAATTCATCATTGTAGAATCCTGACGGATTTCGCTGTAATTTAGCCAATTCATCCCTTAAATCTCTATAGAGTGATGGTCCAAACCTCTGAATTACCTGTTCTTTGAACAGATTCCATGTAGTTAATTGTTTATTGCTGTGCATCCATTGATACCAACAAGAAAGGGTCGCCATATATACGTAATTAGAAACTGATCTTCTGATAGATTGTAATATTGGAAAAATTGATCGCTTAAATAACCTTGGGTTGTCACCATTAAATCTTGGCATATCAACTTTGACCGGTCTAGCTTGCGTTGATTTCTAGAGGATTAGTTATAAATTCGTGGGTAAGTTACATACCGTGATTGTCGCTTCGAGAGGATTTGTCTAGTTTTTCCTCTATTGTTGATAATCTTCCTGATATTAAGGCATGGTAATGGATTGCATTTGGTCCTCGCTTTGTTTTGTCGGTTGACACATTCTTGCATTTGTTCCTCGCTTTGTTTTGTCACACATTCTTCCATAGTTTTTTGAATATCTTGTACCTTCGCCATTGTTTGATATGTGGAAAGTCAACGAGAGCACCAATGATATGTATTAATATGAGATTAGAGGATGATTAATTTACTGTAATTAGCTTTGAACAAAGGAGCTTGAGTGATTAATTCCTTCCGGATTGAGTTCGCCTCATCGCTCCAATTGGGTCTGTGAGTTGAGTCAAATCAAGAGTCAAACCCTTCAATTGAGTCAACCCTACGAGTAGGAAGGAAAAGTTTCGGAGCCTTCGATCCGCTGGATCTAGCCTTTTAATCTCTGCCGCTTGGATGGGCTCACTTGATTGATTGGTCTTTCTTGCGCTGCTTTCAGCCGCTGGATTACCTGTTATCTTCACTCTGACTGCTTTCTTGATCACGCCTGCTTTCTTTCTCATCCGAGTGGATTACACATGGCGTCGACGCTCGCCTTTTGATCGGAGCGGATGAACTTAGTGGATATGTCCAATCGATGGCTGATTCTGATCAATCGAGTAACCCTAATTCATTTCTTGTTTTTCTTTTCTTCTGGCTCGCTTAGGGTTTCGAGGGGAGATCGGAGGAGAAGGAGGAGATCCCACCGCCATGGTCGATCCAAGGAAGATCCACCGTAGAAAGGGGAGGATGCCTAACCAGCCTTGAGATAGGATGAGGAGATCCGGGGGATTTGCGCCGTCTGTTTGGGGTTTTCCGGCGGTTTCCACCGTGAGAATTGAGCCACAGAGGGAGAGAGAGACCGAGAGAGGGAGAAAGAGAAGGGGAAACAGGAGTCTTGAGATAAAATTCTTCAACCCTTCTCGTGATTTCCCGCCTATAGTTCTTCTAGAAGGTTTTCCGTTTTGTTGTAACCACTGCTATTCTGCTTAGTTAGTTATACTTCTTGATCTTCATGCTATTAATCTCTTGTTTGATCGTCATGCTAGACTTTTGATCTTCATGCTTATTAATCTTCGTTATCTCAGCTAGTTGTTATATGTTATACTTCTTGATTCTTCTTGTAATAAGCTCTGGGACCCTCGTCTTTGTGATATTTTCTTTTATGTAGTCCGAAATCCTCGTAAAAGCTAATTATTTTATTTATTTACTTATTGATTTATTCTCTGCTTATTCGGATCTTCTTCTTGGCTAGTTGTTAATGAAGTCTTTTAGCCAATTTGGCCTTTTTTCTGATTCTTTGGTCTCTGTTGATGGTTTGGGGATATGTGTTCATATCACAAAAGAGAGTAAAAATAGGCCTCAACAACACATAATTCGAAAGAACAAAGGAGCAATCTTAATATATAAGAGATAACGAGACAAGCTAAAGCCAAAATTGTAAAACCAATTAGCATAATGCAGGTAGCCAACACCCGTTACAATCGAGAAGAAATCATCACGTCCCAAAATGTAATAAATTCTCATAGTCAATAAGAAGAAACCACCAAAACGAGAAAACTGATTGCAGAAAAAAATCTGCCTTCGGATGCTAAAATAAGAGCCATATATCCCTAAAACCACATAAGAGAGATAAACATATTGGAAGGCAGTGAGAGAGCACATCTTGATCAGCTTGATATTAATAAAATATAATTTTTTTAATTCTTTTTTATTAGTAATATTTACTAAACCTGAAAAAAGCAAAAAAATCGAATTAACGAGTCCCAGTTCAGCTCCAGGTATATAAAACTCGTGATAGTGCCACAAGTCACGAGATGGCTTGCTCAATCCCTACCACAGTGCCCAAATCTAAGACTGGAATCACTTATCTTTGCTACAATAAGCATGTAGAAGGAAACTACCATCTTCAGTATTTTTTTTTTTTTGAAAAATTTGAGGGCTTAAATTTCATTCCAAAGTATAAAGTTATAAAAGAAAAGTATAGGACAAAAGATGCCGAGGCAAAAGGAAACTGTAAAAAAATTAACAGCAAAAAGACTAGTTAAAACTAAATCCAATTGGACTCATAGACAATAAACAAAAGAGCGAAAACTGCTTATCCAAAGCAACATAAAACTAACAGTCAAGCATCCAACGGTTGACATCATTTGCCAGCCAATGAAACCAAAACCGAAACTAAAGAATAGGGCCCCGCCGGGAAGGCATAATGGACTGCTCCAGGTTGCAAATGGGAGCCATCCAAGGAGGAGCTCTGAAGAGCTGCAGAAAAGATAAGGTATAGATACCAAAGAAGTGTCTCATCATCGCCCAATCAAAATATCAGAGATCTAAGAAAAGCGAAGAACAATAGTATGCATCAAATGACCATTCCAAGAACAAAATTTAGCAAAGTCACCAAGACCAACAAGCAAGAGAGGCCCAAAAACAATGCAACATAAGATAAACAACCCAACTAAGGAGGTCTGTCCAAAATTACTAGTTTTCCAAAGTTGATCCAATTATTTAGAGTGATCAGACGAGGCCAAGTGTCTTTAAGTGCCAACGTTTAAGCTTAGCTGCCACTTTAGATTTGATTGCAAGAGAAATAGCAATGAGAGAGCACATTTGGTTCGCAAACAATCTTTTGTTCCTCTCGCACCAAATAAAATAAATCGACAGTGCAACAATTAACAGGTAAAGTCTCTTCAAGGCTTTATGATCCATAAGGGAGGAAGCTGACAATACAGTTTGGAATGTAGGGTGGAAGAGAAAGAAGTTTCCATTGGGCAAGAGAGACCTAATAATGCTTAGGGAGTAAGGGCAGCCAAAAAATAAGTGAGAGTGTGATTCCTTCTCTGAATGACAGAGATTACAATCCATAATAGAGTCAAGGCCTATTCAACAAAGCACATCAGACATTTTAAGACCATTTAGAATAGCCATCCAGCAAAACACAGCGAAATTAATGGCATACCCTTTAAACCAGATTTCTTTTTACCAGTCCACTGACGGAAGCATATCAATGAGATTCCCCGGAACTCGTTTATTGCCATAACCAATCTCCCCATTCCAGAGAATAGAGTCATGCCCAGAATGTATAGTAATATGCTTAATGATTTGAGTACATGCCAGGAATTTTCTATTGAAAGAATCAGGAATAACCCAAGCACCATTCCTTATCAGCCCACAAATAGAAGAGTTCTTTGGAAGATTAATCAGAGAAAAGCATTCAGCTCCACACATATCAAAAATAGAGTTCTCTTTGCACTAATGGTCATATAAGAGGGAGATAAGGAATCCATCACCAACAAGATAGAATAAATTCTTTTTAAACCTAGAGGCACATGATTGAAGCTCTCTCCATAATGCGGAGGATCGAAGTGACTTTTTCCAGATAGAGCCATATTTATTTTTATTCCATCCAGCTAAGGAGGATGATTGGTTAAGCAATTTCCACAGGACCTTCGTTTTGCACAAAACATTAAGAGTATTAATGGAAACCAACTCAATACCACCCTTGTCTCTTGGTAAGGTTGTCCTATACCAAGAGATGGGGTGCATCATCTTGACCACATCCCCATAATAAAAGAATTTGGCAGTTAGAGAGGTAATCTTCATGAGAATACACTTGGGAATCACAAGTGCCTGAAGCCAGTAGGTAAGCTAGCTATTAATGGAGGAACGGATGAGTTGCAACCTACCACCATAAGAAAGTCACTTAGACTTCCAACCCGCTAACCAATTGGTAAGTTTGTCAAGTAAGGCTGAAAAGTTGGTGGATTTAAGGGGGCTGCCATAAGGGGAAGTCCAAGGTATTTGAAGGGGAATTGCCCAGGCTATATTCAAGATATTACAAATATAGCTTGAGACCCCATTAGACTTTGAGAAGCAAATATGATATTTGTTATGGTTCACATTCAGACCCGTTAAGGAAGAAAGACAACTCAAAACTTCTTTAAGAGCCACGACAGAGAGAGGCTCAGCTTCTCCAACAACTAAGATGTCATCAGCATATAAGAGATGAGAGATTAAGCAGTTACCTGAGGCAATCAGCTTAAATTGAGAATCAGCTACTTTTTTCTTAAGGAGACAAGAGAAGATGTTCATGAGGATAGTGAATAGAAAAGGGAAAAGAGGACATCCCTATCTTAAACCATTAGAAGATTTAAATTATCCCTCAATTTGACTATTCAAAGTAATAGAGAATGGAATATCAGTGATGCTTTCAACCCAGTCGACAAATGCATTAGGAAATCCCTTTTGGAGAATCCTCTGAATGAGGATTCTTTGATTGGCACTATCAAAGGCCTTATGTAGATCAATCATGGCATAAAAGAGATTGGGAGAGCATCTATTTTTGAAATCCGAGCAAATTTCATGAACCAGCAATATTATCAACAATATCCCTATCCTTAATGAATTGAGTTGAATAATGAGCGAAGGATAGGTTTGAGCCTGTTGGGAAGGACTTTGGCTAACACTTTCTAAAAAGTATTACAATGAGAAATGGGTATATAGTATGCTAAGGTATTGGAATGTTTTATTTTTGGGATTAAGGTAATAATGCCATGCTTAAAAGCATCGAAAAGTTTTCGAGTTTTGAAGAAATGTTGAGCAGCTAACAAGAATTGCTTGTCAACTGTGTCCCAACAATGTATAAAGAACTTGGAAGTAAAATCATCTGGGCCAGGGGTTTTGTCTTCATCTGCTATGGAGGGCCTTAATAATCTCCATGTTGGAGACATGAGCACTTAATTCAGCAAAGTGGGAGGAAGAGATGGTGGATCTAATAGGAATTTCCGAGCAAGTCAATTCATCAGTGTAAGCTTTATTGAAGAGAGTTGAATAGTAAAGACATATTTCAGATGCAATTTCAGAATACTTAGAGATAATACCCCTATCCACAAGGAGGGTTTTGATCAGATCTGTGTTGCGCCTTTCCTTGATAGAGTAGTAAAGAAACTTGAGATCATCATCAGCATAGAAAAGTCACGATAGGTTAGCTCTCTACTTCACCCAAAGGCTTTCCATTCTAACAATATCTTGATATTTAGAATTAATTTCATCGATGTTGTGGAGATAATAAGCATTAGTAGGGTCATTTTCAAGGAGCTTCAAATAGACTTCTTGATTCATTTTTAATTTCAGTATTTGCTGCTCAAGAGAGGAAGGATCCAACTTATGATTCTTGAGAATCACTTTTACTGACTAGAGCTTTTTGGACAATACCAAAATTGGGACCCCACCAACAAATTCCAACCAGGCCATCTTGATAAAACTTTGGAAGTTTGGAAGAAGAACCCAATAATTCTGAAAGATAAATCGATGCTTCCTCGGTATATGCTTACAAAGAGAGGTGATCAACGGAAGAGTGATCCGAGGATAGAGGAGAAGACACCTTATAAGGGGAGGAGAGATAAACATCCAACCAAAAGGAATTACACATAGTTATGTCAATCTTCGTCTTAATGGGGTTGTCCACCTGAAGATTAGACCAAGTGAAGAAAAGCCCGGAGCTTGTAAAGTTCCATTAACCCTACATCATTAACATAATCTTTGAAATCAGATAATCAGTCAGGCGGAATGGAATTACCTCCAACCTTCTCATGGGAGTAAAGGATGCAATTAAAATTCCCCAGAATTAGCCAAGGTTCTTCCATGGAGGAAGAAATATGACGAAGAGTAGTCCAAAGCTCTTGTCTTTCACTAGCTGCATTATGAGCATACACCCAAGTAACAAAGAATTTCTGCGAAGAGGGTACACATACTTCACCATGAATAAGCTAAGAGTTAATAATAATGGGAGAGAAGGAGAAAACATATGAGTTCCATTTTAACCATATACGACCTCCAAAACTATGATCATCACAACAATCTTGAAGGAAACAAGGTAAGTTTCTTTTTGAAGACAAGGTTGACAGTGGTAATTTATGTTAATTTTTGTTTCCAAGAGACAGAGCATATCAAGTTAAAATTCCTTGATAATACGTGCATAATCACGAGTCCGACCTTCCTCCAATAAGCCCCTCACATTCCAGCTTCCAAGCTTTGGGAGAGACATCAACATCAATTGATGATTTTTCCCTTTTTTCTTAGTCTTTTGGACTAAGAAGGGAGTATTGTTTAGGAATTTGGATATCTCCTTATCCATGGTGGTCTTTCCGGGAGTTTTTGGGATTGAGTCTTGAGGTATGGTGTATGAAGATTTGGAAGGGGAGGCAGCTGCCGAGCGGGTTGTTATGCTGTACGTAGAGTTGAGAGTAGATGTGGCATGAGTATCTATCATCTCCTCATTTAGGGCAGGATCATGCTCATCCAAATCTAGGGAAGAAGGAGATTGGGCTGGAAGTTGGTTTAGGTCGTTAAGCGAGGTCTGGATATGTGGAGGAATGATCTTTGAGGACATTTATTCAACCACCAAGGGGAAGGTTATATCCTCGGTTGTTCGGGGGGAAGAAGAGGAAGGTGGAGTGGCTACTTTGGGAATGGCGCAATGGGTGGGGTGGAAGGGCTTGGGGCCTTCTACTTCTACTACGCCCCCTAGCAGGAGGACGAGACATGGGATTGAGAGGACAGCTCGAAGGATCATGAGAGAAGGTTGAGCACTGGGCAAGCACAGGTTTCTAATCATAACGAAAGGCTTTTCATAGCCCCATTCAAATTCAATGAAACAGAATCAGGGAGCAAGGAAGAAGGGCACACTTGGACACAAATTTGAGCAATAGTGAGTCAAGATTTAGACGCCGTTAGATTATCCACCGTAAGAGGAATACACACTTTGCTGGCTACCTTTGAGAATCCCTCTTCATTTCAACAACACAACGACAGATTGGGCAGCTTTATCCACAATAGTATTTCAGAAAAGTTTTTCATAATCAGTCTAAAATCCTAAGACTATTTCCTGAAAATGAACGGACTCCCATTAATGAAAACAAGGTCCACTGTCCCACACAAGATCGAAGTCCTCCTTACAAGAGAACCGAAACAGAAAGAAATCACCCTCTAGGGTAAGCAGGTCAAGATGTCATTTGAATGTCCATTTTCGTTTAATAGAAGCCAAGAGAGAACCATAATATGGGTGTTTTTCGATAGCATGATCGACTAAAGAAAGCTCCCATTTTTTTGACCTGTGGCTAGCTAGACCTCAGAGAAGCTAACTTCAGGATCTGTGGAAGGAATGTACGCTAAAGAAATAGAGTTGGAATTTTCCTTGTGAGAGCTCATAAGAGCTTTCATAAGAGAAAGGGACCGGTTGGTTGAAGGAAGTTAAGAGAGCCAGTGCCCAAAAGAGGGGAAAGATGGGGGAAGGATGAGGTGGATGCAAAATTCATGGACAAAAAAAGAGGAGAATGAGTGCCCTGAAGAGGAGGCTAGGGCAAGCAAACCCCGGAGCAGGGCCCCCAGCCGAAGCCAGAGGCAAGTGAGCAAGTAAAAAATAACACAACCCACTAGAAGATGGAGCAAAACGGAAAGAAACCAAACCAGGAAGCCATTCAGCGCCGATGGGGAGAAGCCGAGAACCCTAGTGCCACCATTCCGCGATCCATCTTCAATTTTTTTTGTATATAGTAAAGGTATGCCTATCAATCACGTGCATAATAAAAAATGTCAGTCTTACAATTGCTACGATCAAAGATGATAGATTGGAAATAAGTATAGTAGTGCCAGTTAAACACCACAACAGCTGGTAATAACCTCTCAAATAATAATAATAAGATTTACATGCATATCACATAGTTCTTATGTATTTACATATCTAACACACCATGTATATTTAATTTTGAAAAAAATGAATAATGATGATATTTTGATGTGATATTAAAATTTGTATATATATATATATATATATATATATAGTATATATATATATATATATATATATATATATATATATATATATATATATATATATATTAAATATTTGATATGATTAAATACATAAAAATTATTTAGTATGTATTTAAATTCCTCTAAACAAAATTTAAGAATGCTCAAATAGTTGTTTATTCTTTTAATATATTGAACTTTGCCCTTGAAATTAAAAAAAATATTTGCATATATAGTATATAATTTATATATCTTATATTTTAATTTTAATATTTATATGAATAATATATAAATCTTTAATATTATAATAAAAATATCATTATTACTATTTTTTAAAGTGAAATACACTTTTTATATATATAATAAAATATTATATTTATAAATATTAAAATTTAATTATTAGATGCATAAAAGCACACAAATTATGTGTTAGATGTGTGATAAAATAAAATAAAAAAATAGGCTCCCATTGAAAAATGATACCAATGAAGGTTGTGGCCTGAAGGCAATTATAGCATGTGTGCATGCATAATAAGTCTGGCACATTTTTTCAAGGGAAATGGTAGCTCTAGACAGGCAAGAACACATGAAAAGAAGGGCTTAGACATATTAAACACGCAACCACGTGAAAAAATGTCGGCTGCTGAGCTCTCGACGCTTAGGGTTTCTTCTTCCTCCTTTCCCCAATGAAGATGGCTCTCTGGTTTGATTTCTCAATTTCTTTCTTGTTGAGCTTTTTTCTCATGGTTTGGTTTGTTGGTCAGTTTTCCCTTCCGAGAGACCTTTCTAGTTAACATAGGGGGTTTTGTGTTTCCGTTTAACTTTAGTGCTTTCGGTTTTGGTCATGGATTTAGCTTCTTCCTCTGTCCCCACCTGCTCTGGGTCGGTTCTTGTGCTATGTCGAATGTTGCCGCATCACCTCTTAGCGTAAAAAAGCCTTACTTAGCTCCCATCAAGATAATTCTAATAATGTTTCTCTAGCCTTTATTCCTTATGTGGATCCTGAAATTTCTTTCTATGAGGCGGAACTAGTTGAGGGGCGGAAAGATTGGGAGCTCTCACTCAGAGGGCGCGATAAACGTCCCTTTATGGCTCTCTCTTAGCCACAATTAAAAGGAAGTGGTCTCTTAAAGGGCATCTAGATTTGCTTACTTTGGAGGGGGATTTATTTCTCTTTTGATTCTCTTGCAAGGAGGACTTCGATCTTGTATGAGATAGCGGTCCTTGTTTCCTCAATGGAAGACCTTTTATTTTCAGGAAATGGTCATGGGACTTCATACCAATTAAAGAGAATTATTCTGAAATCCCCTTATGGATCAAGCTTCCTAACTTTCCATTGTGCTGTTGGAACGATGAGAGATTCTCCAAAGTCACTAGCAAAGTTGGGATCCCTCTTGCGGTGGATAATCTTATGACCTCCAAAGCCAATAACCTTTGCTCAGATCAGATTCAGCCTTCTTCATTGCTTCCTGACTCTGTGATGCTGAACTTAAATGGGGTGAAGTATGAACATCCTATTATCTATGATTGGAAGCCAAGTGCTTGCCCTAAGTGCTCTACCTTTTCCCATGACCATATGAGCTGCCCCTTGAATCCCCCAACCCGTCCCCTTATTAGGGGGCGTAGCAGAAGTAGGAGGCCTTAAACCTTGCCAACCCTCCCCCCTTTGCATGTTGCTCTTAATAATCCCATAGCCGCTACCACTCATGCGATAGCCGCTACTATGAGGAACCTTCTTGGTGGAGGAAACTCCCATTGAGGCATTTCCTCCCCACATACAAACCTCATTAAATGACCTTAACCAACTCCTGGCTCAATCCCCATCGTCACAAGATTTAGATGAAATCGACTCTGCCATGAATGGGAGTAGTCTGATCCTCATCACTCAACTAGCCTCAACCCCACTTACACCATTACCTCTCGCTCAACTGCTTCCTCTCCCCCTAAAACCTTATCTACCAGATCTCAAGATACCATCCCTAAAACCCCAGGGAAGACTCCCTTGGAGAAAGACAACCCTAAATCCCCAAATAATGTCTCCTTCCTTGTCCAAAAGACAAATAAGAAAGGAAAAAATCATTAATTGGTTTCTATGTCACTCCCCAAACTTAGTAGCTGGAATGTGAGGGGTTTGATGGCGGAAGGCCGGATTCGTGATTGTGCTCGTATTGTCAAATAATTCCACCTTGATATGTTTTGTCTTTTGGAAACCAAGATCAATTCTGACTCCATTGTGAATCATGCGTTATGAAGAAACTAATTTGTTTTCTCAAGATATATGTGACAACTTTAATCAATCCTCTGGCGGTCGTATTTGGCTGAAATGGAATTCGGATACGCTCTCCTTTACTCTCATCATTATAAACTCTCAAACCATTCATGAGAAAGTTAATCTTCCCTCTAATCGGTTTTTCTTTGTTTCATGGATTTATGCTTATAATGCAGCCATTGAAAGACTTGATCTTTGGACAACACTTTAGCATATCTCCTGGGGATCCTTGGATGATTCTTGGGAGTTTAATTGTATTCTTTATACTCATGAGAAGATGAATCCTCCCTAGCCATTTAGTTGATTTCCAAGGCGTGTTAATGAACGGGTTAATGGATCTATCCGGTTATGGGCTCTTCTTCACATAGTCCACTACCCAATAGATAGAATCAGAGGTAATGGTTGGATACCACTTCCCACAAGGTGCCTCCTTATCCTCGATCACTTATCGTTGATCATATTTCTAAACAATCAGCACCACAGGAATCATCGGTTTATATTTCGGAATTCCTGGGTACATCTTTCCAATTTTAAGTCCTTGGTCAAGGTGGCTTGGTCAAAATATGTCTATGGGGACCCAATTGTGGTCCTTCTTAAAAAGTTGCAATCAGTTAAAGAGGCCTTAAAATTTCTAAAGATTGATCCTTCCCCTCTTGAGCAGCAGATTCTGAATCTTAAAGCAGACCAGGAGCACTATTTGTGATTAATTGAAAGAGAGACATCCAATGCTCACTATACTCAATGCTTGTATGACATTATTTCTAAATACCAAGAGGCTGTTAAGAAGGAAAGTCTTTGGGTGAAACAGAGGGCTAATATCTCTTGGCTCCAACGCTGATGATGATCTCAAGTTCCTTTATTGTTCTATAAAGGAAAGGAGGAATAGTAATCAGATAAACTCTCTCCTTGTGGAAAGGGGTACTATCACGTCGCCTTCTGAAATGGTAACTGAAATTTGTCTTTATTATTCTAGCCTGTTCAATAGAAACTATTTAAATGAGTCATCTTGTTTAGATGTTCCGGTTATCTAGACTACAAATGATTCCTTTTTGAAGGAAACTAGAGATCCTACGACATAGAAACTATTAAGACACTCCACAGTATAAATGAAGATAAGACTCTTGGGCCAGATGGGTTTGCTTCCAAGTTCTGTACTCATTGTTAGGATATTATTGGAAAATAGTTTCTTTTAGCTGCTCACTATTTCTTTAGAACTCGAAAGCTTCCAGAGGCGTTCAAGCATAGTGTTATCACATTAATTCTACAAATTAAGCATTCAAATTCTCTGGCTGATTATAGACCTATATATCTTTGTAATACATTCTACAAAGTAATTGTCAGAGTCATTGCTAACAGGCTTAAGCTTGCCTTCGCCATCTTCATTAAAGGAAGAGACATTGCTGAAAATATTATGGTGGCCCATGAAATTTGCTCAAAATTTGGTTGCAGACATTCTCAAAACCATTTCTGTGCCAAGATTGACCTCCATAAGGCCTTCGATTGCGTAAATAGGAAAATTGTGATTCAAAGGTTACTTCAGGAGGGTTTTCCTAAGATTTTGGTGGAATGGATTGAATGTTGCATTTACATTTCCATTCTCTATAATCTTGAATGGGCAATTGGAGGGTTCTTTAAATCTTCAAATGGCCTAAGGGGATGCCCCTCTCGCTTTCCTCTTTGCCATTGTCATGGACATTTTCTCTGTCTCTTGAGAGGAAAGAAGACTCTTCATTGCAACAGGTAACTGTCTCATTTCCCATCTCCTATTTGCTGATGATATTTTAGTTGTGGGTGAAGTTGAGCCTTCCTCTAAGCTCTCAATGATGTCTTGGGGTGTCTTTATTCCTTAACGGGTCTTGAGGTGAATCACGTCAAATCTCTTCTATGCTTCCCCACCTCCCATGGAACAACTTCGGATATATGCAATATCTTGAGCATGGAGGTTGGGGAATTCCCCCTAAAATACCTTGGCCTCCCTCTTGTAGCGGGTCCCCTCAAATCGATTCATTTTTCGGCTCTCCTTGATAAGCTTTTCAATTGGCTTACTGGATGGAAATCTAAATGGTTATCTTATGGTGGGAGACTTCAACTTATTCGATCCTCCATTAATAACTATCTCACTTATTGGCTCCGGGCCATTGTGATCCCTAAGTGTATCCTCAAAAAAATTACTTCCCTGACAGCTAAATTCTTTTACCATGTGGATATAGTTATGAAGCTACACCCCATATCGTGGTATAGGACTACTTTACCTAGAGATAAGGGTGGCACTAGATTGGTCTCTATTAATACCCTTAATACCTTATGCAAAACTAAGTATTGTGGAAGATCCTTCATCAACCCATGTGCCTTGCTGATTGGTGTAAGAACAAATATGATTTCATATGGGAGAAAATTTAGCACTCCTCTGTCATATGGAAAGAGCTTCATGTGTGTGCTACTCGATTTAGAGGATATCTTAGCTACTGTTGGAGACGGTAGCTTTCTCTCTCTTTGACCCCGTGCAATGAGAAATCTATTTTTGAGTTATGTGGCATGGAATGTTTCCGATCAACCTCCCTAAGGACTCTTAGTGGGTTGATTTTGATTGGGTAATCCCTGACTTATTCAGTAAGAGATTCCCGGATTGTTCACATATCATAAGGCATATTATCTTACACTCTGGGCAAGATGCTACCGGAGAGGGAGACCGGGTTCAGGAATAATTATGTATTGAGGAGTATATATGAGACTCAGCTGCCAGTTGATTGGTCAAATGATATTTGGTTTAAAGGCTATGCTATAAACTATGCTATTTTTTTGCTGGATGACTACCTTGAATGGGCTCAAAACATCTAATGTGCTTCACCGAAGATGGCTTGGCTTTATATGGATTGTTCGCTTTGCAATGTTAAAAATGAATCACATTTTCACCTCTTTTTTGGATGCCCTTTTTCTTTAAGTATTATCAGGTCTCTATTGCCAAATGGTTTTTTTTCTTTTCACCGACTCCATGCTTTTGTCACCGCTTCCCTAATGAATCATAAAGTCTTAAAGAGACTCTATTTGCTTATAGTGGCAGTTGTTGTCTACTCTATTTGGTGTGAAAGGAATAAAAGACTTTTTGCCAATCAAAGTAGCTCGCTTAATACCATTTCCCTAGCTATTAGATCTAAAGTGGCTGCTAAAATTCGACAGTGGCCTGTTAAGGACTCCTGGCCTCTTGAGGTTAAAAGATGATGGATAATTGGTCAACAAATTTTGGGACTGCTTTTCCCCTACTTCCCTTTAGTGGGGTTTTGTTCTCACTGAAGCTTCCTGGTTTCTTTTAGGTTAATGTAGGCATGTGGGTTGCTTCTTTGCCTTCCGGTTTGGTCGTGTTTCTTTCCTTTTCTTCTTTCTGCTATCTACCTGGGTGGCTACTTTGACCCAGTGTGTGTGTCTCTTTGTTTTTTGTGTGCTGTGGTTGTTTCTAGCTCGGTTCTAGTCGCTGTTATTTCAGTTGTGTTATGAGGCCTTTGGTTGGCTTTTACCTCTTTTCTTTGTTATCATTCATGGTCCCGTCAACGCTTGGGGTCTGAGTGTGGTGGAGCCTGGATGGTCTTGGCTGTCTCTTGGGGGCCTTATTTTCCTACTTTGCTGGCTGGGTGTTATCTTGCGGATTCCTAGTTGTTGTTGGTGGATTATGTTTTGTGTGGTGGGTTGGTTGTTTTTCCGGTGGTTGCCTTGGGGTGTTTGATGGTGGGTTTGGCTACCTTTGGGTCCCTCTCAGGTAGTTTTGAATGGACAATGATGAGACATGCACGCTTCGGTATATTGCCTCGCTGATATTTGATGCTTCCTCGGATGGACTACCGCAACCCGGATTATTGCCCTCTTCCCCGTGGGATTCCCTTATCCCTAGTATCGATTCTTGTTTCCATTGGAGGGCAAATGTCGTCAACCGTCGGAAGCTCCTTTGGGACAAATGGATCTGCTTCTTTGCACCCTTATGTACTTTGTCTCTGAATCCATTGAGTTATTTTCTTTGTTTTATTTTCTTTCCTTTTGTCTTATTATCTAATTGGTATAGGGGTTCCCTTGACTCATAGTTAACATATACTTGTAATCTGTTACATTTCTCATTGGAATGAAATTGGGCTCTGCTCTCAAATTCTCTAAAAAAAAAAGAAAGGCTTAGACTATGGTAGATGATTGCTGAGGTCAGCATTTGAATAAGCACCAGAGTACTATATTCACTCACAGTATTTGTATTCCTAATATAAACTATTTTTGAAAATAGAGTTGGAGAAAAGAGAGAATAAAAAAAATAGTGAGAAATTAGAGAATTAGAGAGAAAAACGTTAGGATTCTATTGATTTAATGAGTCTTAATGGATTAATTTGCGCAATCTTAAATTATTTTTTGATCTTATATCTATAAATTTGAATTGATATCTAGTACTTTATATGATTGATCATACTTGTAAAAATTAAGATAAAAAAATCTATAGCTCTAGCTATAACTTGATCAAATCGACTATCTGATGTAAAGGATACTAATTGCCATGAGCAGATAGTGGATTTGATGGGTTCAAATTTTCCTTTGATTAGATAGATTCTCCAATAATGAGTTGTAGAGTCAAATCCTCAATATTTGATTAGTTGTGTACTTAAATTCAGTCCTTGCATTCACCTATATAGTGCTAGTTTGAATTCTCTCCTTCTAGTATTTGGCTATACGAAAAAAAAGCCTGAAAATTAGGGAATTGAAGTCTAAAATTATATTAGAGTGTTTTGTTCCATGAGCAAAAGTATTAAAACTCACCATCTTTGCATCATGCTCTGACACTATTTTCTATTGATCAGATCATGCAGATTCTTCCTTCCACTTATCTATTCATTTCATAATCAGATATATCTAAATAATTTATGTGAGACTGTTTATTATTAATTTGAATTGAGTGAAGCTTAATCAAAGTTAATAGAATTTAATCTTTATTAATAGTATAGATTCCTTAACTTTTGCAAGTCTTTTATGATCTTGACTATTAAATCATTACTTTATAACATAGAAGTTAAATATCTTATCTGGAATATTAAATTTATCTGACTTTAGGTGAATCCATTTAATTAAATGGGTCAACTATAGTCAATCTTAAACAACCAATCCAATTTAATCTATTAGAATCTACAATCATATTTTTAAATATAAAAATTCACATGACCTTAAGTACATGCTATTAAGATTTTGTTAAGCAACAATATATTTAAATTCAAAATTTATGCTATACTATTACTTTAATGACAATTTTAATTATAAATGACTTATTTAAAAGTCATATTTGAGTTATTTGAAAATACAAAGAATGAGATTATGAAGAGAAATAATTGAGATAATTGAAGAATGGAAAAAGAATCATTTTCATTTACCCTCAAACTTATGTGGAGAAAAGTTGATAAATTTTAATTTTGTCTCAATGTTGCATAATATATGCTAATTTTTTAGGGTTTCTCCTATTAATTTTATGTATTATATATACTCATATTATTATCATTTTGATGCTTTATTCAAAAAATTATAGAATGGCTCCTTTATGAATTATTGTCGCCTCCTCCATGAATGCAAACATCCTTCGGTCAAAAACATTCGTGATTTTTTTGATGACCAATAATAATGAGGTATTTTTAACCCTTTATTATTGTATTTTCCACCATCGCTTCTTATTGACGCCACCCTTAAGATTAGTTTCATCTGCTCCTCATATTTGGCTCTCTATAATCTCTCACAAATAATCACAGTCTCCACCTAATAACCACCTCTTCTATGATAATCAAAGTAATTAAATATTATATAGAATGATTCAAAAAAAGTGATTAGAGAGATTTACATATTGATTTGACTAAAATATATTACCTTAACTATTGTTGATCCCTTCCTCCTTTTATCTTAAATCCACATCACTAAAAGTGATACATGTAAACAAAAAAAAAAAAAGGAAAAGTGAGGAAGAGATAGGATAAATAATACTAAAAGAAAAAAAAAGCAAAAAAAAAAAAAAAAAAAGTTGTGTGAGAGAGAAATAGTATTAAGTCAGCACTATAAACTATAAGGAATTGATAAGTTAACAAAAAAGATTTGTCTTAAAATATTATTTGTTAATCTATACCTTATCATACGATTTGCTAATTTTAATTGAAAATTGTGATTTTCTGGTTAATTTTTGAGATTTAATTAAAAAACAATAATAATTATCACTTTTTTTGTATTTAAATGAAAAAGTATTGTTTAGATTTGAGATAGACGGTGATAAAATTTATAATATTTTATAATGTTGAATGTTGACCACTAAAAGAAAAATATAAAATTAAGAATTGCAAAGATAATAATACTCAGATGGATGAGTCGTTTTTGATAATACTAAAGAGAGTCATTTTAGATAATTTAGTCATATAAAATATTGAATGAATCATGATTCAATTAAGAGAATAGATATATTAGAATTAACTTATATTAAAAAATAGAGATAAACTTAAAAGAATTGTTTATATTATATAAAAATAATTTTATTTTATCAAAATTAAATAAAAATATGATATATAATAGATAAATCGAAAAAAAAAATTTATTTATCCAATCTCACGTAGTGAAATAATTTTTTTTATTATTGTCGTTTATGTGTTGGACTAAAATTTTCGCTGAGTGAATTTTGTCATTTTTTTTCAATTGATTATTCAGCATTACATTTGCTTTAAAAAACTAAAAGATTATTAAGAAAGCCCAAACCAAACGACAGTTCGAGCCAGTCGTCATCTCGGTCTCTCCATTCGAGAGAATTCCTGGCCCTGTGCTTGAATCTTTGATCGTCCCTCTTCCCTCTTCGGCACTCACTGAACGCCTCCAGCCGCTCGGCTCTTCCCGGCTATGCACCAGAGAAGTGGTACGCGGCGGGGCTCGGCATCTTCGACTGGCCGAACGAGGTCGTTTCCGCCGGCGAACATGCCGCAGAGCAATTATATTACTCCAGGACAAGGCCAACTTTCTCTCCCTTCCGCGGACACCTCTTTACTTCCCATCCATCTCTAGCCCTGTTATCCTCTCGCTACTCACTTTTCTCCTCCCTCGCTATTGCCGCTAAGTACGCTCCTCCTTGGTAGTCTTTTCCACCGCGACCCTCCTACGATGCTGAATGGGGTTGCTATTTCCCCTTCTTAGCCGGCATTCATTCGCCATAGGCCAACGACAATTTTGGATTCAGGAAGTCGGTGGTCACGCTCGATTACCACATAATTCAGAAAACAACGCTCTATTTTTATCATACTGAAGCAGAGTATGGCTTGTTTCAAGATAATCAACAGACCTCAGGTAATAGAGTTTCTCATTGATTTTGGGTCCAGGGATCCACCTCTTTTTTCCCTATCATTATATTAAATTGATTCTTAATTACGTTTATGTGAACTAATGCTTCACGTCTTCAATTGCATGTTATGTTTCAAAAGGGTATGTTGATAGAATTAGAAATAAAATATACAACTGCTGATAATTTGTTATTAGATCATTCACCAATGTTGGCTGTGATATGCCTGATGGCCCCCTGTAAATGTAAAATTTATTCATTGATTATTTTTGGTTGTTTGCAATATTTATACAACTACATGATTGTATATCTCAGATTATTCCAATGACATCATCATCAATGTTCACACTTGATATTGATATCAAGCTAAAAAAACACTCTCTATCTTTGGTGGTGCCTTAAATATGTAACACATTCAGGGTTGATGTACAAAGATAAGAGAAGGAGATATGCAATGATTAAAAGTACAAAAAAATATAGATCACTAAACTCTCTTTCTAACAACTCTAAGTATTCTAAAATATGCATTTGTTTGATGCTTTGACAAATTTCTTCTACTGTGATAACATAGTGTATAAGTATATAAACTGCAATAAATTTTTTATGCATATAATTAACAAAATGACAGAATTTATAAAGTTGTTATTTATAATTTTCTTACCCACCAAATGCCAATATTTAAATATAAAAAATTGAGTAGGGTAGCTTAAGATGTTATTTACATTGATAAAAAAAATTTATTTTATTTATAATTTGTGATCGTTGAAAGTCTCCAAAAATGAAATATAGTAATTTCAATATTAGGATATCCAAAAATCAAAATTCTCATAAAAATTAAAATGGCAGAATTTTGCAATGAAAATTTTTTAGAGAAACATACAGATGCTTTGATCATCCAAAAAAAAAATTTACTAAAATTTTGAGATAAAATATAAAAACTAACAAGAAAATTGTTCAAAAATGCAAAAAGTTAAGGGAACTTTCTTAGTGATCAGCTTTGCATCATTACATTAGGGATGTTTATCTGCGTCAATCTTTATCTCTAGCATGAACTATTGTAAATTTTGAGGATAATTAATTTTTTGAAGGAGAAAGTTGGAATTTCAAAATAGAGTGAAAACTTTTCTCACTTTAGATCTAATTTATCTTAATGAAGATAAGCAATTTCTTTATAGAAGAAGACGGGAGCTCCATCATGGGGATTGAGAATCTTGGCTAACTCAAATTTAATGTGCTCTAATGGAGATGATCAGCCTTTTTTCAAGTGAAAGATTAGATCCCGCATAGGTAGGCGATACCCATAACTCCACTTATAAAGGATAGTTTGATACTTTTGGTACAGATACACTTAAGCTTGCGAAGAGGAATATGATTCACATATACAGAAAATGTTAAGAGAAAATTTTACTGGGAGAGTTGGGAGATGTAAGTTTTTCCCCACCCATGGGGGATATTTATGCTAAAAGAAAAAAGATGAGCTATTATGATGTGATATGTGATAAAGTTTGCATAATTCGTATTTTTTTTCAATAACATTACTTTTGAACTCAAAGAATATAACGTTTGAAAATAAGTGGACAAATGATACATCATCAAAAAATTCATCAACCAAGAATGGATATTGATGGAATATTTGAATTGAAATAAATCCATTCAAACTCGGATTTCAACAAACATATAATTGAACTAAACCTTCCAATAAGACAAATGCAATGACGTCAAAATGATCTGATCTAACTCCAAATAAGCTCAAACCAAGCACTAGAAGTGTGTTTGACAAACTTTGTGATATTGAATTATTGATTGAATGATCACTTGATCTCTAAATGTGACTTCTCAAAATTGCCACCCGATCTCTCACAAAGAGTACGATTTAATGTGTAATTTTCGAAGGTAGATGAAATAGATAAGACACTACCTGAGATTTCCTCATTATGTATTTTAGATCTGCCTGGTTTTACGCAGACTATAGTTAATTACCTCCCAATATCGAGAGAATTTTGATTCGCCATTATTGACGCTTAACGAGATATAGAAAGACGAGTATTGAAATTTAGATTTATGAAATTCATCATCATTTAACTTAAAGTATATGGTTGATGGAATGATGACGTGCTCAATCTATATCCCGTGGTTTTCTTCCCCGTCGTCTTCCTGGTACTTAGTGAGGAGGTAGTTGATCTAATGACCAGAATTTGCCGTGGGTCAGTCGCAATCAATCATCAAAAGTGTCATTGTATATAATCTTAAATTTATACAATTAATAAAAAGCTTTGTTTTATCAAATATACACATTCATAATCTGTTAAATATACACGATAATATATCATTATCGGCAAATAAACACCATATTGGGGACTCATAACCCATCATACGCTGACCATCAAACCACGCAAAAGACGGCCACGCCTTTTTAGCAAGATAAGATTGTTTGATAATATAATGATTTATTTGATTGACATTACCCTTTTGTTGAGTTTTCTTAATCTGTCATCTCCAACAAACGATGGTAGATGAATTATTTGCTTTAAGCATTTAAATAATAAATTTCATTTAATTTAGCTGTTTACTTAGTTGAAATTTAGTTTTATGATGAATTAATTTAGAGCTCAAGTATCTTTTGATGATAATATCCATTCCGGTTGAGATTTTCAATCAACACCTACCATCATCTATAGACTGTCAACTCTACTTATTTGCTAGAGGATCTGATCTATAACGCATTTATAAATTTGAATTTGAGATACAATAATTTAAAATTAATAAGTAATCCTCCTGCTAAAATATTCATTCAACACGCCATCATCTAAAACCTCAAACTTATTACTGCTAGTAGAGGACGTCTATGATTTATGTAATTTAAATTTTTAAAAATTGATATCATAACGACCTCTCAAAACCCATCAGAAATGATGGGCCTTATGATCTAATGTAATTATAGTCATTCAGAAGTCGATCATTTAGAATTGTCAACACTATTTCACGCAGGATTAGCCTATTATGATCATATTTTATGGAGTTGAATATTTATATGTTTCATTTGAATTAACATATGATATTCATTATTGTATACATATATAGCAATTAATTAATTCATTCTTTCTTTAACGTATTCTACACTAAGCTTTAAACGCTATAAGTGTACTACGCCGATGTAATTTAAGTAATTTTATTTCTAAATTATGAGATTAATTTCATATTTATTTAATTTCAACTTACCACTTTTGACATTAAAATTTGTCTTTAAATCTCTACGTCCGAAAACATGGTGTTTATTTAATTTCATATAATTAATAAAATTATTAATTTCAAAATCATAATTAAAATAATTTTTTTTGGATTGAAAGAATTAGAAGAATTTAAGACGTTTTTACTTATATATAAGAATTACGATCCGATGCTTAGTGTAATTAGACTTATATTTGTACTCAAAATATCTTCTTACATCTTATTTATTCATAGAATTTTCTCAACTTCAATGGTAGGCTTATGCTCTTTCAACCATTTGAGTATATAATATAACATAAACCAAAATATTCAATTAACTCTGCTTAGCCAACCAACCATTATAGTTTGCTTTAGCATGTAAGCGAGTTATTAAGCTTCATCTTCATTCTCTAAGCTTGATTGTATTCAATTTGAAATTATTTATTTATTTTATTCACTTAGAATAAAATGTTGTAATTCCAATGTTTATTGAATAAATCATGATCATGCTCAATGGTAAGCATTCAACTTATATTCTTAGTCATGTTTGAATTATCAAACTCAATCATACTCTATCTTTTACTCCACTTCAAGTCTTATTTTTATTCAAAATTGGGTTTAAATTTATTACCAATCCTTAGTCAAGTATTGAAACTTCACTTATATTTTATAGCAATTTGTTTTAACATATAAAGCAATAACGTTTTGAATAATAAACCAAGTAAATGAACTTTTTTTTTACTTAATGTATTCTCATATGATATTAACTTAGGATTTTATATTTTATATTTAACTTAATGTTAAATTATTATTATTATTTTTTTAAGTCATTAAAATTTGATGAAATTTCTAAAGATTCGGCCATCCGCAGTACATCTAACTATTTTGCCACGCCTCCGATGAGCTATTTGGTTTTAAGACTTCTAGATCAATCGCATCCGCAAAGCATAACGAGTCATTCAATCATGAAATTAATACAGCAATATATATACATTCAAGCCCTTTTTTTGTTTAAGTATAAATTTTGAATAAACATTTCATATCAACACCGGCTCAGATGCCTCTATTTTAACTATGAAGGCGGTGTCACCACAACCATGACACCACGCTCTTTGACTACTACGCCTAAAATAGGCTCAAACCTGATAAAGAAGACAAAAGTACAAATATACAATTTATTTTTTACCCAATCAAACATCTTCATACATTCACCAAGAACAATAATAATTTTGTATGAGTTTGGTTGGAAAGAATTGAATAGGAGAGAGTATCGGGTTAGTTATCTGGGTTGAATAGGAAGATGCCTAAGGAACTGATGTGAATTACCTCTTGGTGCAAAGGAAATGATCGAGTAGGAAATTGGGAAAGGTAGAGGAAGGGAAAAGATGATGCCGAAACCAAGAGGAACCGATGATGGAGTTCTTTCTTGGCAAAGGGAATTTGACTCAATCAAAGCGATACAAAATTGTTGTAGGAGATAGTTGAGGGGAACCCGTCGACGAGAGTTGCCTCGAGAAAGAATGGTTGCCGAGAGGAACCTGCCTGATCGCAGAGTCACCCTTCGGTTATACTCTAGGTCACAAAAAGGAAGGCGAGTGTGCTGCTAGGTATGAGGGAGGAATTGGGAAGTTTGGTAATGGGAACTAGGCCAACATAAGAAAAATAACAAAATAAAGATTTTGAACTCGACGTAACAACCTCCCCGCTGCATTACCTTGTTCTAAATATCACTAGATCAATGAAGGAGAAAGAAAAGAAACTGATTTGAATATGATGTTAATTCATATTCTATGAAATAGTAAGGGCAACAACTTAAATTCCTATAAGATAATCTTTCAGCTCCTTTAAAACCCTTGCTCAAAATTTCAGATTTGAGAAACTCAGATAAAAGGACTACTAAATCCACATTATTTAGGTCCATTATCTTTTCCATTCTTTATGTAGTAAACATAAGAGAGGATGGTATGGGTTGAAGACCAATCAACCGTATAACTATAAAGAAACGAGATGAAGAATGGGCTTAGATTGGGAGGAGGTTAGTGGTTCTTCGAACAGGGAGGGACATGATTTGAGCAGGAGATAACGGGATTTAGCAAGAGGGAAGGGTGGCAGAGAGAGACTCGTGTGGTGCAAGCGGAGGGGTTAGACATGAGGTGTTGGACCTTCTATTTGGCTGCAAGCTCCTTCCTAATGGAAGGGTAGAGAGTGGGTTAATGAGAGAGAGAACGACAGGGAGGGGGAGAGAGAATGAGAGAATTACCTCGATCCCTCGATCCTTTGGCCTTGTGGGATTCCAATAGGAGAAAGACCGATGCCCCTCGACCGCTTAGAAAAGGAGGATTAAATTCCCTAATTGCAGATTACTGAACTTCCATCTATGGATAGGCGGGATTTCAAAATTCTAAGCCAAAATTAAGATTGTTTAGGGAGGAATCACTCTCAATTAATTCCATATCATACATATAGAAATTCTGAATTAATTCTGAATTAATTCTGGACTAATCAATTATTTAAATTATGTTTAGTGAAATCAAGAATAAATATTTAATTTTCTTTTTGTTATTATTATTTTTTTGTAGACTGATTTTTTTTTTTTGCAACATAGCATTGAAATTTATGCAAATTTTGCCGAAGCCAAATCCATACAATATGGATGTCATTTCTAAGCAAAATTGGCTCAACTCAATTTAACCCCATTTCGACGGCGGCCATTTGATGAAGTCGAATCGAATCAGTCAATTTTGGTCAAACTTACGCGGTTATTCGACGCTCAATATTCACGCACTGCATACAAATTAACATCTCATTTGATAGCTGACGCTAACTGATTAATTTCGTGAACGACGTCATCCGGATATCGCCGCAGTTCGATATACGCCGACGCGGATTTCTTTCTTGATTGGTTGACCTTCAATGAATACGATATTCCGGTCAATTTCGACGCGATGACGAAGTCGCGCTCGATCGAGATCATTTCGATTGGTGACGTAAGTGTATTTCAACTTTGACTGACGCCGATCTAATTGCCGATTTCAACATGCGCTTAATTATAAGATGTTATTTATAGGTCAACAGACTTATAATTAAGATGAGCGTCTCAACAAGAGTAGTCCAATGAGCCCAAATATTAATCAAGTCTGGTATCATTTAGACATTTAAATTTTGGATGATTCATTTGCCTTGTCTATTTTTGATGTGACTAATTCTTGATTTATTATTTAATGTGAACGAACTACGAAGCCATGTTTTTCGAAGAAAAGAAATGGAAACATGTTTCCCCATACTCTTTCCTTTCCCGTATGTTTGGGCTCATTTTACCACTCAGTTTTATGCTTTTGTTAAACAACTTTGTTTTACATTTTTTTATTGCGAATTATTGTTATTTTGATCTTCTCCCATATCCTAGCTCAATGTCATTCCTAGATGAATTGGTGGCTAGGTAGATTGAACTTGCTATTATTGATCCCATGAGCTTAATTTTGATGATTACAAATATAGTTTGATCTATGTTAATATTTTTATTCAACACTAGTATATGTGCACGCTTGATCAATTTAGTAAAAGCCTCATTGCAAAATATGTAATAGTATTGCTGAACAGTATTCATGACTTCAGTAAAGCTAATAGATCGATAAGCTCAAGTGCATCATGATGGCCATCTCAAAGTTCAAGCCTCAATAGTATTACCTGACATTACTTGACCTTTGATGTCCTTGTCAACTGTCACTCAATGCCTAGTAGATATCAGCATCTATCAACTATTGAAATCTAGCCCCCACCTTCACCCAATCTCTCATATTGTCACAAAAATGGTCAAGTTAATTGCCCACAATCGCATGATGACAGCTTAGGTTCTTTAACACTACTGATACCACTATATGAGATATTGTTCCCCATTTACTCAAACTATATTGTATTAACGTACTTTCTAGTATTGAGGCAAGTTCATTCTTTATTAAATTCAATTCACAATAATCTATGTCCTGTGGTTTTTTTCCTTTCTGAATTTTCCAAGTAAAAAAATCTCATTTTGTGTAGAAGTTGTTCTTAATTTATGTTTGTGTACAGGAATGTGGGCTCTGAAAATTCACGCCAGCCTCTCGATGAACGAGAGTTTGGATTTGTGGCCGAGTGAAATTTTTAGAAGATTTGAGATAAGACACTCGATATTTTGCCCTCATTTTGGTAGGATTTTAGATCTAGTCCCGGGTTTTCTATGATAAGCACCAATGGTGAATTACCCTCTCAATAAGAGAACTTTCATTGCCAAGTTATACCTAATAGCATATAATAAGAATGAAATATTAGGAATTTAAGAAAAATTCATTATTAGTTAACTTAATATATATGGTTTGGGAATGATAACACTTCCAATCAAGATTTCATTGCTTTCATCATCCCAGTGCCGACCTAATGAAGTAAATATAAGCCAAATGAAATCAAAATTTTTTCTTTCAAATTTATCACTAGACTTAAGAAATATCAATTAAATTGATTAAAGCAAAATTCACTCATCTTTACTAAAACAACCTTTTTAAATTAAATCGCCTCAAAATGAAACCAAATGCACACAAAATAGATCAAATTAAAAGTTGTTAATTATTATTGTCACTTAAATATCATCAATTTTAATCAAATTTAAATTAACATTGGTGAAAATATACATAACTCGTTAAAGCTTTATTAAACCTTGTTGCGTGCTAGAAAACCAGTCGCGGTAGAGTGAAAGTTTACGCTTTAGCCTTGTCGATTAGTCACACACGTAATTAAAAAAGCGAGCGGAGGCTCAGAATTTTAACGTGAAAACCTCGAAAAGGAGAAAAATCATGTCTAGTAAAAAACTTCCACTATGTAGAGAGTACAAAGTCCTCGATACGGGATTAATTGCATATGAGAGAGGAATAACAAGCGTGTAACAATGATTGTAATTATTGATGGTGGAGATCTGCGGGGTAACTTCGGTGGGAATGAGGAATTGATGGTGGCGGCGGTGGCGTGGCGGTGGTTGATGGCCCGCCGGAGTCGATCTTGCTTGGAGGATCTTTGAGCTTGAGCTCTCTCTTCCTCACTGGGTTCTCCTTCTACTTCTTCCCCTTGCTTGGACTCTTCCTTCTTCTTCCTTGGACTCTTCTCTTCTTTTCTTCTTGCTTGGACTCTTCCTTTTCTTGCTTGGACTCTTCCTCTTCTTCCTTGCTTGGACTCTTTCTTCTTCCTTGCTGGACTCTTCCTCTTCTTCCTTGCTGACTCTTCCTTTTCCTTGCTTGGACTCCTCTTCTTCCTTGCTTGACTCTTCCTCTTCCTCTTCTTGACTCTTCTTCTCACTTCCTCTTCTTCTTCACTTGGCCCCTTTGGTGTGAGGAATGAAGGCTGTTATAGATGGGAGGAGGGGCATTCTTGTAAATTCATGTAAGGCCGTCTCTCTCCCGACCAGGCTCGGGATGATTCCTTGATCATTTGATGTATTTTGAGAATTTGGATGCCCAAATGAAGTAGATGAGATCTTAAACTCATTAGATCCATTCGTCGAGCCTCGATTTATTTATAAATTCCATATTTGAGGCTTTTGAGATTTAATTGATGTCCCAAAGATTGATATTTTAAATGCTTGATCTCGATCGGTTTTGACTCAAAATCATGCTCAACATCAAGATTTGTGCTTTTATTAGTCATATTTTGAGAGTCATATTATTCTTCTATTTTTGGATGACATTAGCTTAATCATCCAAAATATATGTACAAATCTTTAAAATAACGAATTGGAAGTTTTCGAGGCGTTTAGGGACCCGGCGCCATTGGCCTTGAAGCCTTGCCCCCATGGCGTGTGAGTCTTTACGGCGATGGTCCCGTCGGTCAGTCTTACGAAGCGGGCGCGATTCTGTGGCGGGGCGAGCGGTGCGATGCGTCGGCGGGCTGCGAGCCTAATATGCGCCGTAGGTAGGGCTTGGGAGTTCGTGGCATTGGCGGGTGGGTTACGCCCGGCTATGCAGCCAATCTGTAGGTCGCTGACAGCGTGGCGCCTTGCGGCAGTTGGTCGCGGCCGTCCCGTCTGACGGTTGGTGTCGGCCGTCCCATAACCAGTTGGCGCGGCCAGTTAGATCGCGTGGCAGTTGGTTGCGGCAGTTTGGGTCGCGACGGCCGGTTCAGCGGTTCCGGCTCTCTGACAGTTCAGTACGGTTGAATTATAGCGGTTGGTCTGATAATGAGCAGTACTTATCTGACAATTTACCATGTTGGAATAACGGAACATGTACTTTATAAGTTTTTTTCCGCATTGGAATAATGTGAGCGATTATAACAAATAATTTTAAGCTGCATTTACACATAAACATGCATGTGATGCAAGACATGACATTTACAAGTGCATGGCATTGGAAACACCAATTGAATTTTCAATTGCATATACCGTTTTCCTCTTCTTTTCATTTTGGACATAAGAGATGCAATATATTTCTCTAATTTGATAAATAAGAAGCATTCAAGTGTCATATCATCAACATATGTTTCATTTATTGTTACTAAGTGAATAAAGAAATATTGCACTTCGTATTTACTTTCCCCATTCCATGAACAATTGCATTTAAGTAGCATGTGACAATCTTTCTTTAAAAAAAATCATGTAGCCACAAGGGTTCAAGCTACTTAAACACATAGCCACATTAAGGTTGGTATTACATAGGCCCAAAAGAGAAATTTCTGGTTTAGCAAAACATTTGTAAAACTCATAGGACTTGAAGGATTTTACTAGATAACAAGATATGCTTGATATTGCATAATTTCATGAGAAGATCTCTAAAATTAGTATTCATCTTCAAGAATTTCAAGTTTTGAAAAAAAATCACATTCATTTTTGCTAAGTAGTAAAGAGATAGAAAATGAGGCCAAAGTAGCAAATTTTACATAAAGATCTCATAAGTCATTTCAAAGCATTATCACTTGGATGAAAATTCTTAATGAATTTAGTCCACATGAGATGCACTATTTCATTTAGACTTGACAAGATCCAAGAAATCAAATATGAAGTAATATTTGCATTTGGATTTAAGAACCAAGAAATCTGAAAATAAACTTTGCTCAAATCCTCTTTTTCATGATAGTAAAACACCAAGGAAGGAAAAGTAGGATCAATCTCATGAGATTAAGCAAGTAAATTCAAAAGATTAGCACATAATAGCACTTTTCATTTGAATTCAGCAAACTAAGAGAGAAATTAAAAGCTAGCCCTCATCTCAAGTCATGATAACAACTCACATAAGATAGGCAAAGTGAGTATCAATCCATCCATAGGAAAACTGAAGCGTGAAAAGAGAAGGAAGCTCACATATAACTTAGGGTTTGAGTCATGTATCCTATTTTCACATTTCTAGCTTCACTTTGAACATGTAATGAGACTTTAGCAAGTATTGTTTTATCCAAACAACAAATTGAATATCAAAAAGAGGAGGGGACTTGCTAATAGTTTATGGTTTGAACCACACAATATCCTAAAATTCATTCCCATGCTTCTAACTCAGTTTTCAACTAGTAACACAATTTCAGCAAATATTTTTTTTGCCCAAACAACAAATTGAATATGAAAAGGGAGCATAATTTGCCAATAGGTTAAGATTTGAGTTACCCAATATTTCTAAACCCATTTCTATGTTTTTCATTTTGTGTTAGGCATATAAGGAAGACTAGCAAGTGTTAACTTTTCCCAACAAGAGAAGAAGCATAAAGAGAAATGAGACTTGTATATAATTTAGGATTTGAACCACACAACACTTCAAACCCCATTTCAAATTTCAGATTTCATCCTATCATATGAAAGAGGCTTGACAAATGTAATTTCATCCATGGAAAATCATTTCAAGTAAAATAAAAGCATAAAAATCCATAGGTAATAAAAAAAATAACATGAGATTTGGGCCATACATCATCCCAAATCATTGAATATAAACTCCAATATTATTTTAAGCATGAAAAAGAGGAGATTCGGCAAATCACACTCTCCAAATGAAACCAAATTTATAAAACATTCTTAGGGTTAGATGGAGATGACCTGGAGATGTTGATTTGCAGAGGAAGGGAAGAAAGGGCTTGATTGACTAGAGGTTCTGCTGGGCTCCACAGAGACGGGACGCGTTGAGGCTCTTGGAGCTCCTTCTGACGGATGGACGGAGAGAGGAGATTGCATGAGAAAGGGAAACCGAAGAGGAGGATCAGCGAGGGAAAATATTACGTCGAGTCCCATGCGTAGCTACGTCGGACTCAATCCTGAACGACGATGTGTCTTTTCCGTTTTAGCGATTAGAGCAAGATGAATAGTAAATATATTTCACGGCGGCCAGAACGTCGTCGATGGCGTGATAACGGTGTGGCCTTACATTTCCAGCGCCGTAAGTGTTCAAAAGCGGGAAGAAGAGCGAAACATTACCACATTCGACATTCCTCATCAGTCTGAGCGGTTTAGGGCTTTCTTTGAAGGATTTTTTTCGCAGCTCCCTCGATCGGCACGTCGGACGTCGCTCATGAAATCATAAATCGTAAATTGAGTATTGTAGGTGACTACATGAGGTATTTACATGCATTCCGAACTTGAATGAATTTAGGGTTTACTCTTTCTCTCTTGTTGTGAAAGATTATTTTTTTTATATGTTATTTTGTCATGCTACGTCTCTAGAGGGTAATAACTTTAGAGCTCTTTTTAGTTTCTTAGCTTTGTTTCTTGAGATTATGTTCATTATATTCAAATGGAAGCATTTGATGGCAGTTTGGATGGTTTTGGGTGGGTATTTTTTTGTGCATCACTGTGTACCTCTTTGGAGATGAGATCATTTTGACCTTTTTTTTGTCAACGTCTTATGATTATGTATAGGGCATTGCAATGGAAGCATTTGGAGGAAGTTTGGATAAATTACGGTGGTATTTTGCATCCTTTTTACCTCTTTGGAGATGATCATTTTGACCTTTTTTCCCAATTTTTTTGCCAACTCCTTATGATTATGTTTAGGGCATTCAAGGAAGCATTTGATGGCGGTTTGGGTGATTTTGGGTGGGTATTTTGCATCGTATCGTGTACCTCTTTGGAGGTGATCATTTTGACCTTTTGCGTTTATTTTGCTAACTTCTTATATTATGTATAGGGCATTCTGGCATTGGAAGTTTGGGTGGTTTTGGGTTAGTATCTCACTGTTACCTCTTTGGAGAATTCTGGATCATTTTGACCTTTTGCGGTTTTTTTTCTTATGATTATGTAAGGGCATTCAATGGAAGCATTTGGAGGAAGTTTGGATAAATTGGGTATTTTTGCATACTCTGTGTACCTCTTTGGAGATCTGAGACCATTTTTTTTCCATTTTTTTGCCAATTTCTTATGATTATGTTTATAGCATTATAATGGAAGCATTTGGATGTTTGGGTGATTTGGGTGGTATATTGCCGTACTTTGTGTACCTCTTTGGACGGTTTTTTTTTGGGTTTTTCACTTTTATGATTATGTTTTAGGGCATTACAAGGAAGCATTTGATGGCGGTTGGGTGATTCTGGGTGGTATTTTGCATCTTTACTCTGTGTACCTCTTTGGAGGAGATCATTTTGATTTTCCAGTTTATTTTTCTTATATGATTATGTTTAGATTCAAAGAGCATTTGATGGCGGTTTGGGTAATTTACGGGGGTTTAGTTTTATCGTACTCATGTACATCTTTGGAGTCTGAATTTTTTTTTGATTTTTTTCGGTTTATTTTGCTTCTTATGATTATGTTTAGGGCATTCTGATATGCTTTGATGGCGGTTTGGGTGGTTTTGGTTTAGTGCATCTGTACTACGTGTACCTCTTTGGATGAATTACAGAATGACCTTTTTTTAGTTTATTTTGCCAACTCCTTGATTATATTTAGGACATTCAAGGAAGCATTTGGGATTATTTGGATGGATTACGGGTGATATTTTGCATATGTCTCTGTACCTCTTTGGAGTACATATCATTTTGATTTTTTTTCAGTTTATTTTGCCCTTTTAGATTTTGTTTAGGGCATCTGATGAAAGCATTTGATGGCGGTTTAGATGGTTTTGGTTGGTATTTTGCATCTCTACTATGTACTCTTTGGAGGAACAAATCATTTTGACCTTTTTTTGAAGTTTATTTTGCCAACTTCATGATTATGTAGGGCATTCAATGTAAGCATTTGATGATTGGATGGTTTTGGGTGGGTATTTTACGTACTCTGTACCTCTTTGGAGGTGAGACCATTTTTTTTTAGTTTATTGCCTTTATGATTATGTTTAGGGCATTCAAAGGAAGCATTTGATGGCGGTTTGGGTGGTTTGGCATGTACATCACTCTGTACTCTTTGGAGAGGTCTGACCATTTTGACCTTTTTTTTTTATTTTGCTCCTTGATTATGTTTAGGGCATTAAAGGAAGCATTTCATGGCGGTTGGATGGATTGGAGATATTTTATCGTACTCTGTACCTCTTAAGTCTGACCATTTTTTGATTTTTAGGTTTATTTTACTTATGATTATGTTTATGGCATTCTGGAAGCATTTCATGGGTTTGAATGGATTGGGTGATATTTTGCATCGTACTGTGTCTCTTTAGAGAATTGAGATTTTACCTTTTTTTCCCAGTTGCCAACTCCTTAAAATTATGTTTAGGGCATTACAAGGAAGAATTTGAGATTGTTTATGGATTACGGGTGGTATTTTGCATCGTACTATTGTCTCTTTAGAGTATAGACGCTTTTCAATTTATTTTTTCTTATGATTATGTTTATGGCATTTCCAAAGGAAGCATTTCATGGTAGTTTGGATTACGGGTGGTATTTTTGCATCTGTATATACGAGTCTGGTCATTTTTTGACCTTTTTTTCAGTTGTTTTGTCAACTCTTTAAGATTATGTTTAGGGCATTACAAAGGAAGCATTTGTAGATTTGAATGGATTAGGTGGTATTTTGCATGTACTCCTCTTTTGAGGTGAACCATTTTGACCTTTTTCCCCTTATTTTTTGCCAACTAGATTATGTTTAGGCATTGCAAAGGAAGCATTTGGAGATTGTTTGATGGATTCGGGTGGTATTTTGCATCGTACTTTGTACCTCTTTAGAGAATTCTGACCAAACAATTTTTTTTTTTTGACTTCTTGTGATTATGTTTAGGCATTGCAAGAGCATTTGATGGCGGTTGGGTGATTTTGGTGGGTATTTTGCATCGTACCTACCTCTTTGGAGAATTCTGGTCATTTTTTTCAATTTTTTTGGTTTATTTTGCAACATGATTATGTATGGACATTTACAATGGAAGCATCGATGGCAATTTGGGTGGTTTAGGTAGTATTTTTTGTATCTACTGTGTACCTCTTTGGAGGTGACCATTTTGACATTTTTTTAGGGCTGGATTGGGTGACAGGATTGGAGAAAATGAATATATTTAGAGTGAGTTAACTACATTTTATCCCGGAACTTAAAATCTAAAGTGAAACAATTATTTTCTTTGATATAGGATTTTGTTTAATAATGCATGTTAGTTATTTTTTTATTATGAAAATAAAGCTATAGATTGAGCTCTGTCATTTTCTTCACGCCCCACGATGGGTGAAGCTCCCAAATCGAGCTCTTCTTCAAGTGTGAAAGAGATCAATGGGAGGAACTCATCCTCTCTACGTTCTGACTTCTCTCAGTGAGTCACACAATAGAGAAGAAGAGGATGATGAAATGGAGGTGAACAAGTTTAATAATTTGTTAGTTTAGGTGTTTGATTCCTCTTTATGATTGTGTGTTTTCTTACCTTCTTCCTTCACTCGCTTAACTGTCTTTGTCCTCCTTGTTTAGTATAGCTTGTGGAATTGATAAAGAATGCAATAAAGAATGAATTCCATAAAGAGTGATTACGCATTGTATATTTTTCTTGAATATTGAGCATTTCCTTGACAAGAGTGATTACGCATTGTATATTTCCACATATGATATGGATCTATTTATATTTGAGTGATGATTGATAATTCTCGGTTGTTCATGAGATGGATCATAAAATTACCTTCAAAATAAGCGAACATTGATTGAAGATCAAATATTGAGTCAGTACCACTTTGAATGAATGCTTAGGTTTTTAAAGCTCACGGAAATGGCTCATTGTTTGTTTTATGATTAATGACTAAATATATTATTGATATGCATTGTAGTTATATACGTGATGATTTAATTACGTAGTCTTTATTTTGTTGCATTTATATATATTTTTTATATTTACGATTGGTAAATGTTGATTAGTAGTTATTTATTAGGGTAGATTGTTGCTTTGGTTTGCTTAACATGTAGTAGTTTTTCTCACTTTGAACATATTTATGAGAATTTATGTGTCATTAGGGTTGATATTCATTGTGATGATAATTTAATACATTATGGAGTGGGGCTTTTTTTTTGAGTTAAATCAAAATCGAAATCATTGATTTGAACAATTATATAAATATTTGATGCTTTTATGCATCTATTAGTTTTACAAAACTTCATTTTATGGTAACTCAAAATATTGAAAGTCCTCCTATAAAAGTGATAATGCCTTATTATTTGTCTTTATTATAATAATGCTAAAACAATGAATTTCTATTATTCATGTGCTATATATTTTAAATTTTAGTTATTAGTTTAATGATTTAAATAAGTTATATATAATAAATTTTTGATAATATATCGCTTTAGAGTGAATTTATTGATTAAATAAAAAGTTGGCAAAAAAAAGCGCAAAAAAAAGCAAAAAAAAGGTCAAAATGATGCACACTCAAAATACGAAATCTGATCTAACAAGAAATTACCCAAAGCGCTCCAAATGCTTCCTTTGGAATCTTAAACATAATCATAAAGTAAAAAAAGCAAAAATAGTACTCAAATGCACTATCTCATCAAAAACCACGCGCCATGAATGCCTAAACATAATCATAAGAATTGGCAAAAAAACCAAAAAAAAGATCATCCCCTCAAGGTAATGCTTGTCAAAATATATCATCATATAAAGACTCAAATGGTCTTCCATGCAATCTGATCTACACCGCCATCAATCAATAAGCATGCCACAAAATGATAGCGAAAAAAAAGTCAAAAGTATCCAAAAATACCCATCTGAATGCATCCAAAAAATCATAATTCCTCTTTGAATGCATAACCATAAATAAGAAATTGTAAAAAAATGGGCCCCTCCAAAAAGATACTGAGATCAAAATCCATATCAAACTCATGCTTCATTGCGATGTACATAATCATAAGAGTTGGCAAAATAAAGCGAAAAAAATGATACGCCAAAGAGGTGAATGCAAAATCCCACCCACACCAAATCTTTAATGCACATAAATAAGAAGTTGGCAAAATAAAGCGTAAAAAATGAAATGTCATACCCTCGTACCCAATCTGATCTTCTCCATCAATGCTTCTAATCAAACATAATAAAGAAATAAAGCAAAGCGTCAAAGATCTCCAAAACTGATCTAAACCCAAACCATACATCATCATGCGATGTTCAAAATAAATAAAAACAAAATGTCAAAAAATGTCAAATATACTCGAAATACACCAAAAATCTGCGCCCATCATACTTGTTCTGATGCATCATCGTAAAGTTGGCAAAATAAAGCGAAAAAAAAGGTCAAAATGATGCATCTCCGAGGTGTCTGAGATCAAAATCACCTAAAATCCTCAACCTCAAATCTTTCAATGCCCAACATAATCATAAGTCGTAAATGGAAAAAGCAAAAAATGGTGCTACCTCCAAAAGACTGATCTGAAATGATAAATGTATGCATAAAATCTTTGAATGCTCCATATAATCATAAGAAGTTGGCAAATAAACGAAAAAGGTCGAAAATGATCGTACCCTCAAAGAGGTACCACAATTACAAATCAAATCCCATCACCTATGTCTTGTTTGGAATGCACTAAACATAAGAGTTGACAAAATAAAATGGAAAAAAAAATTGTCAAAATAGTGCAACTCAAAGTGCAATTGAATATGTCACCTCAAATGCTTTGGTTTCTAAACAAAGTATAAGAAGTAAGCAAAACCACCGGTCATCCAAATAAATTTGAAATGGCTAAACAAATGTAATGAACATTATTTCTAGTATCGCAAAAAATACAGAAAAAAGGCAATAAGCATCTATTATTTCGCACATATTTATTGGTACAGTAATGATTACAATGTCCTCAAGGGATTAACTTCAATCTTGCTTAAGAGCTACAAGCAGACCGGTGTCAAAATCTCTAGCTAAATCTGATCAAAGCGGATAATGTCATGCATCAAAATGTTTCCACGAAATAATATCCATCATCGACTTAATGTACCCTTGTAGATTGATTGATTGTGGAGATGGAGTTAAATTCACGCATGTAGAACATGTATTGAGTTGATCTTTCTTACATGTCGTGTGATATTAGGTGCGTACACTCGGCATAATAGAAAGGTGATGCAATTTGTGAGGAAACACGTTCGCAGTATCTGTACTTTGGTTTTGCAAAAAAAAGTAGAAGGGTTTGAAGATTAGATATTTAAAATACCAAAATAATACATAGTAGAAAATTACTCTTGGCTTTCTTGGATCTCTCCCAATATCCTTAAGCTGAGTTGGAAACACTTTGGGCGTTATAGCGGATCTTTTAAGATGTCTTTTCCTTATCTGTGGTTGACTTCTTCTTCTTCTTTGATGGAGAATTCCCACTTATTATAGAGTCGACATCATATAGTTTTTAGGGATCCAAGCATATAGTCCTCGACTCTCTTGTTGCCTTGCGGCTTATTTGATATGCATATCGACTTATGTGGTTCGAAAAATAATGCGAAGCATTTCCATCATTCTTGCCACATCTCTTAATTTTCATATTATCGATGTAAATATCCCTCTTTTGCGGTAGACCATCGCTTGAGAAGATACTTGTCTGGAATCACATCTTCTTTAGAACTTCGATCTGATGAGCACAAAGTAATCCCATCATTTCAAATTTTTTTGCAAGTGAAGTTACTTAGGGTAGTCTGTCGAAATGCAGTCCATGTTTTGGATGCATTTTTATTCTCTAAGTTTCACCAAATATACTTATGTTGTCAGACTTAGTTCATGGGCCCAACTCCATGCAAAATTCTCTTCAAACATAGTGTAAACCTTTCTTGTATAAAATATAGCAACTTGTTTTAGAATTGGGTGGTCTTAACAGAACAATCGATGAGCTACTTGAAGTCTTCGTCATGTTCATTAGATGCCATGTCTCCATTTTCAAACCCAAGAAACAATCGTGAGAACTTGTTGGTTTAGATATTCCATGACATACATTGTTAGGTGGACTCACGTTCGTTGACAAGATGCCATGCAGAATGTGTCCTTCTTGAATGGTGGACCACTTGGATCTAATCTTATAAAGCTGACGGAGCATGATCATGCAAATTGCCTTCTAGCAGCGGAAAAGCCTCTTTAAACTCTTCCTCAGTCACACTTCATGCATTTATAAAATAGCCATTGTCTTATTCTTATTATTAAAGATGAACCTTGGAAGGAGCTTTCTTTGAAATATGCCATTGGCCTATGATGAGTATCGTGATATAATTTCAATAGCTCTCGCTGATCTTGATCGGTGAATATTGTTATAGGATGTCATCGTTCATCAGAAGAAATGTTTGGAATAATGAGAATGACTCAATTGTCTCTTCGATAAAAAACTCCAAATAATACATTTTGCCGGTGATGATTCACTCCAACAAGAGGGCACAAGAGATTATATTTATTGAGTCGATAGCACAAAATTATCACATCCCAATCATATTCTATCCACATGCCATTAAAAAAAAAAACTTACTAAGATCGACTCATCAACTTGCACATCCATTACAAACATCCTCATTTGCTTGCCCTTAAACAAGTATTAATGCATTCACAGTCACCATTCATGATCCTCGATCTTTTCTCTTTAATAAAATTGAAAGCATCTCTTTTGTGAACCCGATATTCTCTCGCCAACTTCCTCGGTTAGATAGGCGGGCATCGGTTTAATACCGACCTCTGTCATTGTCTTCAACACGGACGCCTTCGTATTAATGCATCGTGATGATCACGAGAAGATGTAGGTCGGAGCTCACGCAAAGAATGATTATGACTTTACGTATGTTTTAATCGTCAATTCCCCTCAAATCAGAATCTAATCATGGGTGGACAACCTTCTTGTATCAACTTTCGGAATTTTGTTAAGCTATTTAGGCGGAACTTCTTAGACCACTTTTGCACATAGAAAATCTTTTGATTTCAATTTCTTTTTTGTTGGCCAATAAGTATGGTCCAGAACCAAGATTTGATGTGCATAGTCACGATGCGATTATATCGCGTTCATTCACGAGCGATTGGTGGAGTTTTCCCAAATTTGGGTCATTATTTGCATTTGCAACAGATACAAAAATATGTTAGAAAATATAGATCAAAATACCAAAATACCTTCCTCCAAATGCTTGTTCCATCTTCATATATAATCATAAGTAGTTGGCAAAATAAAATGGAAAAAAAGGTCAAAATGGTGCGTACCCTCAAAGGTACCACAGTCTGAATGTAAAACCACTCAAAGCGCCTCAAATGCTTCCATTGGATCTTATAATCATAAGAAATTGACAAAAAAAGCGAAAAAAAAAGGTCAAAATGGTACCCTCAAAGGAGTACAGTCTGAATCACCAAAATCCATCAAAATTGCCATCAAATGCTTCCTTGGAATCACACATAATCATAAGAAGTTGGCAAAATAAAATGGAAAAAAAGGTCAAAAATGATCTGTACCCTCGAGGTACAGTATGATGCAAAATACCACCGAAACCACAAGCCATCAATGATTCCTTTGGAATCTACATAATCATAAGAATTGGCAAAAAAAAGCAAGGTCAAAATGATCAGTATCCTCAAAAGTACAGTCTGAATCAAAATACGAAATCATCACGCCAAATGCTTGTTATAATGCCAAAACATAATCATAAGGGTTAAAAAAAAAAATGCAGGTCAATATCTTAATCTCAGAATTTTATCAAACTTTCAAATGATTCCTGGAATGCCTAAACATAATCATAGGGTTGGATAAGCTGGGAAAAAAAGGTCAAAATGTACCCTCGAAGAGGTACAGTCTGAATGCAAATACCACCAAATGCATCAAATGCTTCATTTGGAATGCCACAAACATAATCATAAAATTGGCAAAAAAATTGGAAAAAAGCCAAAAAGATCAAAAAAGTGCAGTCTGAGATCCTGGATTCTTCAAAAAGCTATCAAATGCTTCCTTTGCAATGCCCAAACATAATCATAGTTGGCATAATGGAAAAAAAGGTCAAAAATGGTATGCTCAGAGGTACAGTATAGATCTGAAAATCCTAAAAGCAAATTCTTCCATTATAATGCCAAACATAATCATAAGAATTGACAAAAAAATTATAAAAAGCGTCAAAATGATCGTACCCTCGAAAGTGCAGTCTGAATCAAATACCCAGAAATCACTCAAACTTCCTCAAATGCTTTGCAATTCTATCATAATGAAGTTGGCAAAATAAATTGGAAAAAAAGGTCGAAAATGATCTGTACCCTCAAAGAAGTACCTGAGTCTGGATGCAAAATACCACCGAAACCATCCAAAGCAAATTGCTTCCTTTTCTGATCTAAACATAATCATAAGAAGTTGGCAATAAAGCGGTAAAAAAGATCAAAATGATGTACCTCCAAAAGGTACAAGTCTGATCAAAATAGCTCACAAAATCCAGCGCCATCAAATGCTTCCTTTCTGATGCTAAACATAATCATATGAGGTTGGCAATAAAGCGAGAAGAAAATGTCAAAATGGTGCATACCCTCCGAAACCAGTCTGAACTGCACTCAAAAAATAAAATTCGACAAAAAAGCATCCAAATTAACTAATTGGATGTAATGAACATATTCTCTTGACGAGAAACATTACCGATGAAAAAATGCAAAGTAGAAAAAAATGCAAAATATTACCAGGAATTTATTTAATACATCCTCGCCTAAAATGGTTGTTATTTCCAAGCGTTCTCCATCTTCATGGTTCTTTTGTAAAAGAAAGCGAGATTTTCTATTTCTCTTCTAAGCTCGTTTTGCCTGAAAAAACTAACCCTAAACCCTAAATCTGTTTATATATATTTCTTTTAAATTCCTCCCGCTTTGAACGCTTACAGGCTCGGGGGAAATGTATTTCTGGCCGTCGATTATCACATCGCGTTTGTTTGGGTCGCGAGGAAATATTTATAGCCGTCCAGTTATCTTCTTGCCCAGTTAATCGCTAAAATGGGAAAAAAAAGCGGACATGTCAGGTGGATTGGAGTCCGCACATAAAGCTACGTCGGACGTAATATTCTCTCGCGAGAGGAAGGAGTCTCGGTTGTAGGTTGCGTGAAGAATGAGGATCGAGCTCCTTCCGGGATTTAGGCTAGGCTCGTTTTGATTGCGCAAATGGTATAGGAAATAAATGGGACGATCTAGTGGTAGCTTGCGTGTGATTAGGATAAGGGTTAGAGGATTTAAGCATTTAGGCAACTATTAATTAGCTTAATTGTAAATTAACACAATTTCACGTCACATATTACGAAATTACTTTTTGCGACAAACCCTAGCAATATAGGTGTTAATTTTAGGTATTTTTGTTGTGCCGGATGCAATGACGCGATCGATTTCGTGATCGGAGGTCTTTTAGACAACATCGGCGATGGTCGAAGTGAAATTGAGCTTGAATTGCGCGATGTTGTGCTCGAATCGATCGACTTCGCGTACACTTTGCCGAATTGACCGCGGAAGGCGTTGTCTGATAGATTTTGACGTTTCGACGACAATGGCACGATCAATTTTGTGAACGGAGGTCTTTCGGATGTCGTCGGGGCTTCCTGACCTCGATATGTGTGTAATTTCATTAAAATTTGATTTTGCTTGATTGATTAATTATGAATTGATGGAATAAGCTTTATTTGATTAATTTTAATTTTTTGAGCGCAATTATGCAATCAAAATTTTCGATTTTGAAATGTTTTAATTAATTTTGATCGCGATTATGATGTTTTAATTTCCAATTATGTGACGTCGCCGTTGATTTTCATAGATTTTTATTATCTGAATAATATACTTGTAGGTCATAAAAGCTCACAACATGATGCATGCATGGGCACCATATTTGTTGTAAATAATGACCTGGATCTAAGAGATTTCTTGGATGTGCAGCTTAAGTTGTAATTTCAACAACTTTTAATAATACCTGATCACTGCCCTTTGATGGAAGTGAGTATAACTCTCAAGTTGGGCAAGCATTTGAATTTCATCGGTTCGACTGCAATAGCTCGTTGAACCGGTATTTGTTATCCTTAGTGCAATGCTTTGTGCTTGATGGACTAGATGAAGGAGATGCTTTGACTTGTCATCATCAACTTGTCAAGAGAATTTGGAGTGTCTTTGGTCCTTGACTTGGTGCTCTGATGGACTTGTTAAAGACTTCCTCATGGGGGTTTGAAATTTGTATTTTTTTTCTCTCCTAACTTCGTGCCTTAGTGGACTTGATGAAGTTGATGATTTGTTTCTGAGATGAGAACATCTTCGGTCATGTGCTTTGTGCTTTGACGGACTTGTTGAAGATTCTATCTCTAAATTTGTAATTTATATTTTCCTTCCGTCCTAGCTTCGTGCCTTAGCGAACTTGATGGAGTGATGAGATGAGAATGTCTTCGGTCCTATGCTTTATGCTTTGACGGACTTGTTGAAGATTTTATCCCGAGGATTCATATCTTGTGTCTCCTTTTATCCTAGCTTCATACCTTGACGAATTTGATGGAGGAAAGTTCTGAATTATCTTGAAGATTTGTCAGGCGATATGAAATTATCTTCTGCCCTAGATTTTTATTTTTATGGGCTTGTAGAAGGATGTCTGCCGACGACCTAACTATCCGAGCTTGTATTGGGTCGATGGCGAATAGTCATCAGTCCTGCATTCTGCGCGTAATGGACATGTTGATGTAACTCCCTTAATTCAGCCTTTGGCTTTGTATGAACATTGGGATGACTTCTTCGGTCCTTTACTTTTTGCTTGATTGGACTAGCTGAAGAAGAAATTTCTTCGGTCTTTGCTTTTCGCTTTAATAGACTTGTTGAAGGAGTTGAGATTTCATATATATATATATATATATATATATATATATATATATATATATATATATATATATATATATATATATATATATATATATATTTATTTATTTATAGCTTCGCTTAGTGCCTTCTTGAGTAAGGATATTTCTTTATTGGAATTTTGAAAATGATTTTATGACCAATAGGGATGATCTCCTAGTCTGGGCCACTTGAACTCACCAAGTTGGAAAGATTTGGGGATTTGTACGCTCTTGTCTTTGAACTAACGAAGTAGGAAGATCCCTTACTACGGCCTTTGTGGCATGTTGAGTAAGCAGATCTGTCAGCGACTCTGCCGTATTTGGGCGTGTTGAGTCCGACCTTATACACCCACTTGAGTCTTGGACTTGAGCAATTGATGGAGGATTTTATCATCGGGCTAATGAGATGTGGATCTCTTACTACGACTTTTATGACGTATTGAGTAAGGCGATCATCGGCCTTCGGTATATTTGGCGTTGAGTCGACCTTATACACCAACTCGAGCCTTTAGATTTGATGTTTGGATGAAAATGTATTTCCAACTTGGTTTGTTGAAGTTTTCTTGAAAAAATTTTCTTCTTTGGTTAAGACTTTTAAATTTAGAATTTGAATACATAATTTTGATTATGCATATGGGGATCTCGGCCGCGATGTCAACCAAACAAGAAGGGTCCAGGTCTTATAAAAGCTAACATTTTACTAAAATTTAAAAAATGCCCCTACAAGGGATTTTACTTTATTTTGGAATGCATTCTTGTGTTACAAGAGAATTTTCAATGAAAATTTACACGTGTTTGATGATGCAGACTTCAAGTATAAAATTTATTTGATTACATTTTTATGTGTAATATTTCTTTAAATACCGACCATTGATTGGCTGCATTTGTCTTTCACCTTTGAAGTCAACGAGCTGGTAGGCTCCTCCTTGATATACCTTTTCAATAGCGAAAGGTCCTTCCCAATTAGACTCAAATTTACCGCCGATTTTGTGATGAGAGATGATTGATCTTCTCAGCACCAGGACCAATTCCCCTTCCAGAAAAGCTCGAGGATGTACTGTATGATCGAATGCTTTGGACATTCTCGCTCGATAGACTTTGATTTTCTTTGAGCTTGGAGCTAACCTCAGCGTCAAGCTCTTCCATCCATGACATTCTCATCTTGGGTAAGATTTTGTTGAATGGCTACTCGGAGCGAAGATAGTTCAACTTTGAGTGGTAAAACTGCTTCAGCCCCAAACACTAGTGCATAGGGGGTAGACTTTGTAGGAGTCTTGTAAGTGTGCGGTAAGAATATGCTTTCCAAGCTTGGTATGTTACTCTCTTTTATTTCTTGTGAGAATTTTTTCAATTTGACTAGTGTTTTATTAAAGGCCTCAAACCATTTGCTCTCAGTTATAAATTGAATATCGACAATCAATCTTATGTCGATCAACAAACTATAGACTTTAGTGCTTTTGAAGGCGGCTCATTATGCGAAATGATTGATTGTACACACCTATAAACAATATTATGGGTGAAATTGGTCACATGTTGTTATGACTTTAATGAATGGGAAATGGACTTGAGAAATAATTAATGCTTCTTAAGATGAAGCGGTGGCCAGCTAATAATGGTAGATCAATCGGTCCAATTACATCTGTCCCCCAACACTCAAACGACCAAGATGCTATCGTTGGGTGTAATGGATTTGAAGGTTGATGAATTATGTTATCGTGGACCTGACACTCATGACATCTTTTGGCATGATCGATACAATCATTTACCATAGATGGCCAGAGTATCTCATTCTTTTAATTTTGAAAGCCATTTTAGGATCCGATTGATGTGCGCCACAAAGTCCTTGATGAATTTCAAAAATTACTTTGTTGGCTTCTTCTATTCCCAAACATCGTAGTCACATCTGCTCGAAGGATCTATGATAAAGAGTATTGCCAACATAAGCATATAGTCGAAGTCTTTTCTCAAGTTGTGCAACTATCGACCTATTGCTTGATAATTTGTCTTCCTTGAAGTAGTCGCCGAAGGGTTGTCTCCAATCTTCTTTCTCTTCTACTGTAAGGATTTCATTTTGTGATTTTGGAGCTTCCTCAGGTTGAAGTCTTTCCTCTTGAATGGCCTGAGGCTTGTCTTGATAACTTTGAGGAATGATTTGTAAGGGAATGTGAGGAGCAACATGAGCTGCATCCTGCTGATTTGCATTTGATGACCCTCTTCCAGTGGACTTTAAACTTATTGGCTCACAGGACGAGTGCAAAACTAATAGTATGTAGTCGTCGTCATTCCATACTGCCATTTCTTTAGCTAACTTTAGCTAGTCCTTTCTATTCTTAGCTCTGGAACTTCGAGTCATAATGATATTTAGGATTTACTTCATAAGCTCGAGAACTTCGCTTGTGATAGTAGAATTCAAGCTTGTTGATTTTGTAAAGGCCCAACTTGATTAATGAGAGTTGAGAATTGCCATAAATTTGCGATTGGACTCTCATGGAAATGACTTCCTCTAACACCACCAACGTTCATTATTCATCATTGTTGGTTTGTGGTTGAGTTTATCTATAAGAGTGCCTCATTATGCCACCTTGCGTGATCGATGAGGCGATTTCGAGCCTTTGGGAGTTTAAGGGTTGAGTGTACTTGATGGATGAAGTTCCATCAAAATATTCTCATTTCTTGCTTTTCTTTTTCATATATATGCATGATGCTCGTCGGAAGATCATCAGCGATGAATCTGGGGATGGGATGCAAGAAAATCTACTAGAATTTGCTCTTCAGCTTTAGGAACATGTAATATCAAATTGTAGAAGGATAGTGTGGCCAGCGTTGGTCTTGTCATCAAGAACTTCAACGGATCGATCCTTGAGATAAAAGTAATTTTATGAGATAGTATGTAATGACGTAGCTTTTGAGCAGTAAAAATTAATGTCAAATAATGCTTCTCAATTGGAGAATAATGAGCTTCCGCTCCTATTAGTTTTCGACTAAGGTAGTACAGAGCGTTCTCCTTTCCTTTTTCATTATGTTGTTGTGAGCACACAAGATTCTTCAGTCTTGTGTGTATAGAATGAGAGGCTTTCTGGGATTGGGGCAAGAATAGGATTCAACAGATATCTCTTGATACTGTCGAAGGCCTCTTGACATTCTTCATCCCATTTGAAAGGAGTATCCTTCTTCATTAGTTTTGCAAAGGGTTGACATCTACCTGACATATTTGATATAAATCTTTTAATAAATGCAAGATGTCCCTGTATGGAACAGAGTTGATGAAGGCTTCTTGGAGGAGGCATTTCAACAATCCACTTTTTTATTTGATTCATCCAGGTCATATTTTAATTCTTTCAAGATGATCCTTAAATCGAGGTGATCTTTGCGATCATACTTTTGACAACGAGGTCATCAACATAACACTCTACTTTTCATCAAGAAATTCATGTCATAGCTTTGGTATGTAGCTCGGCATTCTTCAAGCGAAGTGCATGGTGTAGCAATATATATGATTGGTGTCACGAATGAGGTATGCTTCTCATCTTGAGCCATCTTGATTTGATTGTAACACATCCGTCCATAAATGAGAACATGTCGTGGTTTGAAGTGTTATCCACTAGTTCGATACGATGGCGGAAAGTCATCCTTTGGACATGCTTTGTTTAAATCCACAAAGTCGATACATCTATCGACCATTCTTTTCTTTCACGATATTAGCTATCCGTCGTATTTTTCTCGAATAAATGATGAGCTTCTTGGTTTACGCATTACTATTCTTGACCTCAATCTCATTCTAGCTTGCTTGGTGTTACATCTAGCTTAATAGCTAATTTGTGAACGCCTGGGGGATAAGCGACATTTCAGCATATGTCGGGCAAAGCAATCCACGAATTCCTGAGCAAAGTTTTTAATTCTTCCCACTTTATTTTCGAAAGTAAAGAACGCGGGAGGATCCTCGTGACATTTTGTTCATCCATAGTAGCACCACCATCTTCAAGCTCTTCTTGGTCCGCTTCTACTTCTTCATTATTTGCAAGACTAATTAAAATATCATTCTCATCTTCATTATTACCTCTCAACTTCTATTCTTGATAACATAATGTGTGTATTCTTGTAACCAGTTGTCTTGATGAAACCAAGGCCTTTGGTAGTGTGCTTATTTATTCTACCAATGGTTTGAGAACCTTTTGGATATCACATCATCTCAAAGAGCTTAGTCCTTTGCTTACTTGCTCCAACATGGACTTTATGCTTACGCATTAGGTTTTACATTTTTGGAGAGTAATATTTTGGTATCCTTGTGGGCATAGCTTCTTCTTCTTCAAATAACTGCATTACCCAATTAAGATCTTCTCCTTAACATCCTGATTTATAAAACAGCTTCATGTTTTCGGAAGAGGAGGTACATAGAAGGTCACCCTCAACTTTGTGAGTTTCGAGAGTGATTTTTTAAAATGTTGGAGGAATAGAGTGACTATGAGTGTACATGGATCTATGGTTGTTTTAAAGTAGTACATTGCACCTACCTTTAAAAGCGATTCAAACTCATAATCGTGAGTCAAAATAATCTTCCTCAATCAATGTTTTACTGAAAATTCATGGACCTTTGAATTTGAAAAGGAACACATTCTCTTCTTCGATCACCTAAATGAGGGATGTGTTATTGATTTTAGACTTCTTTATATCCTTATGGATATTTGAAACAATTCTTTTCCTTTATTTATTTTAATTTCATTCTTCTTAACTTGTCTTTTATGGGTTTTGAAGTAGATGCAATATTTAGTTATTTTATTAGCTTTGATTCTATCGGAATGAAGTAACTGGTATCTTAATATATCTTCATTTCATGCACTGCGAAAGGTTGCATATCACCCACAATTTTGCATTCTTCCCTATCTTTTGAATATTTCATACATTAATGCAATGTAGATGGGACAATGCCATATTCATAAAGCCATGGTCAGCCCAGCAGAGCTCTAAATGAAGTGTCTGCATCGATCACATGAAATTTGGCTTATGTATTGAGGTCTCCAAATTTAAAAGAGAGAACGAATGACCCAATAGTTTTCTGTCCCTTCTCATTAAAACCTTGAACCAAGACTTTATCTCGTCCCAGATGTTGTACATCTAGAGATAGCCATCTAGTTCTCAAGTTCATAAGATTCATGGAGGAACCAGATCAATTAAGATCCGTGGTATCATAACTTCATCACTTTTCACTGTAATAGGATGATTGTGCTCTTCCAAGCATAAGATCATCTTAAAATGTAATGGTGGAGGATCTTGAACATGCAAGGTCTCCGTTAGATTAGAAAATATGCTTCAAATTTCTTCGCTCTTTGAGAGCTTCAATTAACTGAGATCTTCGACATCGAAGTGCTTCATATATGCTACTGTGGAATTTTTCTTATGTGGGATAGAATGTTGTATTGATCCCTTTATTTTGGTGTGAAGGCTTCTTGTTTGAATCCTTAGGGATGGCTTTTTTTCAATTTCTTTTTCTTTATCTTTATTTATTGCTATTTTCTATTGAGATGGTAGCACTCACCACTTCTCAACTGCTTGAGCTACTTCCTTTGCAGAATCTTCGATGACTCTGTTTCAAAGATCGCCGCCCCTAATGATGGCTAGAAGATTCGAATCACGCCAATTTATTTTATGTCTCATGATATGGTGAGCTCGATTCATCTTCATAAAGCAGAGTTCTTCTAAGTTGTTATCGCTTCATGTACCACCATCAAGCAAGATTCGAGGAAGTTCTTCATCTTCTTCCCTTGCTTTTTCATTGATCTGAATATTAGTAATGAAATCAGCAAGTGTGATGGGTTGTCTTGTTGGCGGTATATAATCATCCATATTATTGATGATCTTTTGTGTTAATATGCAACCATCCATGGTATTGATAACTTTTTGCATCTTCTTTCTTTTTCTTTTTAATTTATTCTTTGTTTGCGACTTTTTGGTCTTCCCTCATGTATTGCCTTTTTTATGAGATGAACTAGCCTTTCCATAACTTGGGTTTTGTTTCAACTCAAGTACGGGCTCAAGTGGTGATTTCCATTGAATACCTGGAACGCCTTTCAATCGTTTCAATATTTTTATAGTTTTAGAGACTGCAACTTGTCATCCTTCATCATCGACCAATTTCTCCTTGCCTTTATCTTTGCTTGATAGCACTGGAGATGAGGTGATTACCTTTGTAGATTCTTTCTTCGGACATACCAATACACTGTCCGATAGCGTGAATTTTCCATTTCTATACTTTCGCTCTAGCCAATCTTTGAATATGAACAATCTTCAATAGGATGGCTGAGTACCCGATGGTATGTATAATAATTAGGATTATCGGTCTGTCCAACTTCTTCGGGTCTTTTACACTCTGGTAACTGGACACCTGCTTTGAGTGCATGCTTGAATAGTTTAGCCACACTTTCTCTCTTAAAAGAATACTCTTTATTCAGCTTTTCCTTAAAGGATTGGGGTCATTGAATTATTCGCTCTTTTTATTTGTTTTAGTCGCTCGCCTTCACTGAAGCGGCCTCGAGGCACATCATTACCTCCAAGTATGAGCTTGGGTTGTGGAGCAGGATTGAATGACTGTTTTGGTCTTTCTTGGTAAACAGGTAGCTTTTCTTTGTCTACATTATAGACTAACCGCTTACCTGTATCTTTCTTGAATGAGGTGAAATGTGTTTCACCTTCTTTGGATCTGGAGCTTTTCCTCTTTTGGATTTGTCTGGATGGCTATCAGAGCGTCATAAATTTAATTTCTCATATTTAGCCATCCTATCAAGCAGCTCTTGAAATGTGATAATTGAAGCCATGCAGAAATAAGGCGCCATCTTATCATCGATGTTGCCCATAAGTAGTTGCATCGCATGCTCTTTTTCTAATTGTTGTTCACATTTCATACTCATATTTCTCCAGCACGTGATATATCTAGTTACTTACTCGTCTTTCTTCCTTTTCTCAAGGGCAAGATCAACAATAGTTGTCTTCTGACTACTGTGAACTTTTAACGAATATATGGTTTCAAGTTCAAAAAGTCTTGACCGAGTCTTTTTGAACTCAAAGATACCATTCAAAAGCAGTGGAAGTCAAACTGCTGCCGAATTGGTGAAATAATAACGCATCATTACCCCCTATGTTACCACAAGATGCTTTGAACTGGGCTAGATGCTACTTGGGATTGTCATTTCCGTCAAATAGATTAAACTTCGACATTGAATATCCTTTGGGTATGAAATTTGATCATACTCCTCGGGATATGGATACCTTGCTCACCAATTTTGTTCGCAGCTATATAGCATTGATCTTCTCATTCAAGATAATATCAAGTTGAGAGGTTCGCTTTATATGTACTTGTATATTTTGAAACAGTGAGTGACTCATTTATTTCATCCTCGCTGCTCTATTTGCACTCAAGCATGTGAGATCGTTTATTGGAGGATTGTCATTACTAGGAGGCTGATTATTTGGAGGGACAGGTGTTAGACCTGACGCAATATTTTTTTGCATCAACTGCATCATCGCAATCATCTACATCATCATTTCGCTCATTTCCATATTTACTTGAGCGATTTCTTTATCTCGCTTTCATATGGCTGATTTGTCTCCGCCAAAGTAGTCCTGGTGGGATTTTCTTCCCTTTTCTCTTCTTCTTCTTCTTCTTCTTGTTGTTCATCTCCTGAAGAGCCAGAGGATGCTTCCTCTATTTGAACATTTTGTTATTCTTCAGGTTGAGGGGGAGGTGTTGTTGTACGACGCCTATGTTGGTATTGACGCACACCAGATGACTCGCCAACTTGTTGTACCATGTATACTATTTCGTGATCATCCTCCTCTTCGCCCCTTGGACACGAATTTCGCGCCTCCAATGGACTGATTCCAAGTGTGGAATCAGACTTCTTCGATTAGACAACTTCGATTTAACCTCCTCGCTGAGATGGAGTTGATTGACGACGGGATCCTCAGGAGGATTCTCCAAGGTGTCTACCGTCAAATACTTTATCATCCGGGGCCCTCTTTTTAGGCTCCCATCGCTGATAACTTTGAGTTGGAGCGGATCTCTAGGAATGCACACCAGATGTCACGTGTTTTTTTCTAAGATAATTTCTTTTTGAGGCATAGGCTTCTATATTTGCTTGTCTTTCTGTCGGGACCTTTCAACAGCAGATTCATGGACACGTGGTCCAAGTGTCATGCCTCGATGCTCACCGCATGAGACATGGATTGGTTGGCGTTCTGCTGGAATTATGGGATGAGATCTCCTTGGAGGAGCAGTCCTAACATCCTTGATAACAAGATCCTGATACCTTCTTTTCATTATTCCTCTCTCCTTAGCAACTTGGAGGACCCGATGCACTCTTGCAAATATGGTTTCAAGTTTCCCTCGCGAGGAGTGAAACCCGCTGGTCCGTATGACGCACTGTTTGATACCCAAGAGAGCTATTCCGTTTAACCCACTTAAGGTTATCAAACCGTTGTAGGTAGGAAACACTCACCGCTGTTTTCCATATAGTTGGTTGTGCGGTGCCTGACAGTATTGAAACTGTGACTCAAGACTTCTTTTTCTTCTTTGCCTCCGACTAAGCTTGCTTCCAGATGAAGAAACTTCAGCATCATGCCTCCCTAGGGCAAAGGGTTCAGCTAGTAGGATTGTGTTGTTTTGAGGGACTAAGGAGACATTCCTCCCGTAATCTTTTCATGATTGAGGTCTCGGCGACCGAGCCTCAAAGACAAAAGTTTCTTTTGGTGCCAGCCTAGTAGGGGTCACCTCTGTGAGTTTCTTTAAAGATTCGCACATGGCGTGCGGGATGAGTCTACTTCGGCGTTAAGGCTATAAACTTGCTCTTGATTGAGATATTTGGAAAATCATCTACCAAATTGGATGGTAGCCGTGCTTCCGACGATGATGGCATTTTGCGGATGTTGGCCTCAGGAAATGGATGTGTGTTCGTAGCTATTTTGGAGATTTCAAAGGTAAAGATTAGCAATTGAAAATAGTTACACTATCATCTTTCTTCCAAAAAATATGAGTACATTAAGACAGAACATACTAAGCATATGCACTAAATAAAATCTTAAATGACTTAAGACTTTATTTAGAAAGCTTTTAAATTTTCGCTTTTGACTTATCATTTCTTTCATTTTCATTTGTTATTTCATTCATTTTTTTATATACCCCACTGCAATTATAACTCCAAAGATGGAAATAGGAACCTCTCCCCAGCGGAGTCGTCAGAAATCTGTGGGATCCGAAAATTCGCCATCGACCACTTTTGAAATAAAAGAGTTGTTTTAAGTGTCGGCGAAAATTTTAGAAGGCAGATGAATAATAGATAAGACACTACCCAGAGATTTCATCCTCATTTTGTGAGAACTTTTTTAGATTTGGTTCAGTTTTCTAGGCATCCTATAGTTAATTACTCTCAATATTGAGATAGCACTTTCGATTAAAGCTAGTCGATGAATCATTAAATAACGAGTATATAATAGCAGTGAGTGAAGTTTGAAAATTATGAAATTTATCCTTTTGATTTAAAATTTTTGGTTGGGGGAACGATGACGCGCCCGATCTAGATCCCATGGCTCCATCATCCCAGATTGTCGCGGTCCTTGGTCCGCTTAGTTAGAGGAGGTAGTCGACCCAATCTGATTGAAGGATTCTTGTCAGCTATACATGGGTTACGTCGTCCAAGATGCTTTATAGATCTAGAGTGGAGTCTGTCTAAGGGGACAAATATAGGTCAACCTTAGCTAACATAAGATTTTTTGCCCAATCAAATACATTTTATATTTCTCACTCAAAAGCAAAGTAGGGAACATCTGAATCTGCATGCGTAATTTAGTGGTGTCATATATCATGAACCACCCGTCGAGGAGAGTATGGTGTAACCGCCATTTATGTGGTGCCATTTTCGCAAAAACGAGACGAGGGACGATAGCGTCTTTATGGGTTTAAGATTATTTGAGTGTGAAGATAGTTATGCATTTGATTTGACACTGACTCTTTGTGAGCAAAAAATTTCTTAATTTATTACCTCTAGACAAATAATTGTGGAGGGGTGGATTGATTTTATGTTTTAATTTAAATAATTAATTTCATTTCATTTATATTTTGTTATTTTATTTGAATTTTGATCATTTTATGATTGATTTAGATTTGAATATATGATCATTTATCTTTAAAATTTTAATAATAATGCCTTTTTCGATCATGGGGTAATATCGATTAATAGGCTTCATACATTTTTCTGAGGAGGATCAGTCTAAATTTATTGTCTCAAGTATAATCCTTCAAACCTTGTCAACTCAAAGCATGGGGATCGGGTTTGAGACTTTACTCTTGAGGCTTTGAAGTATGTCGGGTAGATTCATATTTTATAATTATATGACAGAATTAACTTCTCAGATATTATTAGCTTGAAATTTTTATAATATCGGATTTTTAGGTTTTGTTAACCCGGACCCTGTTCTATGATCAAACCGAGAATTGTAGCATCTGTTCTTTTTATCTTGTATTTGGATTGCATATCTTTCTAGATATTTGATCTAATGAATACTTCAACATACATACATGTATCTGTTCTTTTAAAATATTGTATAGACATGTGAGTGTTTAAGTTGAAGTAGTTGAGTTTGACATGATGTATGCGTCAAAATACAAGCATGAGTTTTGATATGGATTTTTTAGGTTTTGTTAACTCGGACCCAAGACCAAACCGGAAAGCATAGCATCTATTCATTTGCTTTATATCTAACTTGCATATGTTTCTAAATGTCTGAACATTTCAACATATACGAGTATCTGTTCTTTTTTTTTTAATATTGTATGAACATGTGAATATCTAGGTTGAAATGTAGATATCAATTTGCAAGTTTGACTTTTGATATGACATTTTTGGGTTTTGTTAACCCGGACCCGGTCCTAAGACCAAACCGGAAAGTGTAGCATCTATTCGTTTGTTTTGCATTTGGGTTGCATATTTGATGTAAGACAATGGTGCTTTTTATGATATGATATTTATTACACCAATAATTTTAAATCCTCAAAAAGAGTAATGATAAATGCACACTTATATTGAGCACATTCAATATTATGAATTTAGTGAAGTGGAAAAGATTTTGATTAAAGTTATGTTAACCACAATCGAATCTTATGTGTAAAGAAATAAGCGAAAAGTTATGAACGATCTAACCAGCATATTTAAAATAACCAAAGAAGTGGGGATAAGTTGAAATCCTCTACAAATAATCGGTCATTGTGGAGATCACGTTCCTTCCTTAGAAGTCCTTCTCAGGGTTGTGAGCTCACACTCAAGTAGTCCACTCGAGAAAAGCACCTAAGAATAGTAAAAAATTTAAGAAGATAACTTTTATTCCAAATCTAAGTACCAAGCATTACAAGAGCCTCCCTATTTATAGGATTGAAAGAGAGAGTTAAGAATACTCAAACCTAACACCATCATAACTACACCTACCATCACCTACTACCAAACCTATCACTATTATCAAACCCATCACTCATTCCATACCCAAAATGTCATACCTACTACTGATGACTCATGGTCATGACATAAGAGCCCGTCATATAAGCTCAAGACATATACAAAATATAAAAGCCCAATAATACATAACTTAAATTATAACAAAAGGCCCAATCATGGATTTAAGCTTTATGATAATGACATCGACGACGATGCCGATGATGCCCTGCATCAGCACTCCCCGACTTTAAAGGATTCTCCTCTGGAAAATGAAAATCCAAGTACTCTTGTAATAATTGCGAGTCTAGTTGATGTAACTCATCAAATGTAAGCCATGAATCTTCAAGTGGAGAAAGACCTTTCCAACGAACGAGAAACTTTTGAGTGCCTCCATCAGATGTGATGATAATTTAGTCTTCAAAAATTTGATCTGGACGATGTGATCTTAAGAAGCGAGATAGTATAGGAGTCGATGATGAAGTATGAACCTACATGTCAGTACTATTTATAGAGGGAATAGTGTTATCCATGGCTTGCCCATGCAACTTCATCGATACATTGAATATTAGAGAATCCCGGATTCATTAGAAGATCTATTTAATAAGCATTATCATTTATCTCCCTTACAACTTTATAAGGACCGCATCTCTTGAGTTAATTTCTTAAGAGTTCCAGGTTGAAATCTCTCTTTTAACAAGAATCAAATCTCCCTCATTAAATTTTACATATTATATGCATCAACATTAGCTTTTATATTTTCAGTAAGTTTTTGTTGAATTTCACGATGTAAATCATGCATGTTTTGTGCAAATGAAGATGCAAATGTGCAAGACCTATATGTTATAGGCAATTCAACAAGATCAATAGGTTTTTTTGGATCATAACCAGTTACAATATGAAAAGTACTCATACCGATTGACCTATTAATTGAACTGTTATAAGCAAACTCTGCAGTAGGAAGAACTAGGTCCCAACTAGTACTATGATCAATCACCAGACACCTAAGTAAATTTCTTAAGCTTTCTATTAACAATTTCACTTTGTCCATCTGTTTGAGGGTGGTAAGCTGTAGAAAATAAGAGTTTTGTGCCAAGCTTTTTTCATAAAGTTTTCCAAAAATAGCTCATAGACTTACATCACAGTCAGACACAATTATCTTAGGAAGCCCATGCAAGCGAACTATCTCACGAAAGAAAATTATCGCTATATGTGATGCATCTGATGTCTTATAACATAGAATGAAGTGTGTCATTTTAGAAAATCGGTCAACAACTACTAGGATAGAGTCAAAACGTTGTACAGTGCGAGGTAATCCTAAGATGAAATCCATACTAAGATCTTCCCATGATTTGTGGGGAATTAAGAGTGGTGTGTATATACCATAATTTTATTTTCCACTTTTTTTACTTGCAATGCGGCATTGGGATACGAGCAACATCTTTCTTAAGTTTAGGCCAAAATAACCTATCCTCCATCATTATTATCTTATCACCAAAATGACCAGACACACCTCCTGAATGAATTTCCTCAACAAGAAAATTTTGAAGTGATGAATCTGGGATACATAGTTGTGTGTCACGAAAGAGATAGCCATCTCGTATTTGATAATTTAGACTATTAATTGAAACATCAAATTTTAAAGATTCAAAAATTTGTTGAAAATCTTTACAATTAGGATAATCATCTTAAACCTTTTCGAATCCAGTAACCTTCACACTCATGGTATTTAATAATGTACATATACTACTTAAGACATCTGCAACTTTGTTCTTGGCACCAGATTTATGTTTAAGAATAAACGTATATTTTTGAAGAAATTGAACCCATTTTGCATGATGAGAACTAAGTTTCTTTTGGGTGTTTAGATATTTAAGCCGTGATCGAATAAAGTATAAATTCGTGAAAGAAGATAATGTCACCGGTAATGTAAAGTTTGAATGACATATAGCTCACATCATATGTGGAATATTGGCGCCGTTTAATTTTTCACTAAAGAAAGCAATATGATGACCTTATTGTTTAAAACACCTTCAATACCAACTCCAGAAGCATTACATGATACCTCAAATACTTTATCAAAATTTGGCAATTTTAATATCTGTGGACTTGTTAAAAGTTCTTTAATTTTAGAAAATGCATCAGCAGCTGACTTTATCCAAACAAAGTCTTCTTTTTTAACACATTGAGTTATCGGGGTCATAATAATGCTAAATCCATGAATAAACCTTCGATAAAATGTGGCTAACCCATAAAAATTACATACATCATGAATTATGGTTGGGGTAGGCCACTCTTGAATAGCCCTAATTTTTTTAGGATCAGCAGAGATGTCATCAAAAGAAACAATGAATCTAAGAAGATCAAGACATCATAAATGAGCATTTTTTAAGTGAACATATAGTCTTTTTTTATGAACTTCAAAGACTTGTCATAAATGTTTCTCATGATGATCGCTCTTAATTTGACTAAAATTAAAATATCATCAAAGTACACAACTAAAAATTTTCCAATGAATGGCCGTAAGATATGAGTCATCACTCGCATAAATGTACTTGGAGCATTAGTCAATCCAAAAGGTATTACTAGCCATTCATACAAACTATCTTTATCTTGAATATTGTTTTCCATTCATCACCTTCTCATACGAATTTGATGATATCCACTTAGATCAATTTTAGAAAATTGATCGACCATCATATCTAACATGTCATCAAGTCTGGTATGGGAACCTATACTTAACTGATTTTATTTATAGCACTATCTACACATATGCCAAGTACCATCTTTCTTTGGGGTAAGAAGAGCAGACACTGCGCATGGAGATAAACTTCCCTTGATAAATCTTTTTGCTAATAAATCATCAACTTGTCATTTTAGCTCCGCATGTTCATTTGGGTTCATACGATAATGTGACAAATTTGGGAGTGATCTAGGAATTAGCTCTATGACATATTGGATACTTCTTAATGGGGAAAGCTCACTAGAAGTTCTTTAAGATAAATATCTTGATATTCCAATAAAAGTTCACATACTTCAGATGAGAATGATTTAACATAAGGTTGATTTTCATAGGTTAGGAAAACTAATGCAAAAATGATATTCCCATTAATCTCTTGTTGAAATTGATGTTTATTAATAATATGTAGGGATTTCTTTTCTATGGGAGGAGAAGAATTTTGGGGTAAGTGGAGTGACCTCTTTAGGCTTACTAGATTTAAGACAATTCTCTTACCTTGAAAATTAAAAGCATATATTAGAGATCCCATAATTTGTGACATCCATATCAAAAAGCTAAGGTCTACCTAAAGGTGTATGAGCAACATCCATCGGAAGAACATCACACTAAATTTTATTACTATATTCTCCTAATTGAATAGGTACAAGATAACATTGAGATATAGAAATAGATGTCTTATCTAACCAAGCAACCTTATAAAGCTGTGGGTGGGTCTTTGGGGTGAGCTTCATCCTAGCTAAAGTAGAGGTAGCATAACATTCATGCACTATCAATGATTAACTTACGTCTTTTCACCACTCTTAAAATAAGTGTGAAAAATTGATGTGCGCCTCAATCAATATTAGCTATGGGGTAGCTAACACACGCATAACAGCTATATGAGACTCATCTAATACTTCTTCTGCATCACTAGCTTCTTCACAAGGGTCAACTGCAATTTGATTATCATTATTTTCATTTTGTTGATCCTCATTTTCATAATCTAAGTGAATGTTTCGACGAGAAAAAGTACATGCATAATGACCAATTTTATCACATGTAAAACAAGTAATGCTAGAAGTCTTAGAACTGGATGTTCCCACTAAAGCTTTTCCTTTTGTTTCACTAAGTCTTAACGCTAAAGTAAGAGGGGTAACACGCGATTGAGAGTTATTTGTAGATGAAGTTGTGAATCGCTTATAAGGTTGTGATCTAAGATATTGTTCAATTTGAGTCGCCACTCGAAATGCATCCTCAAGAGAATAAATTTCTCGGGTTATCATTTCATTACGAATATCAGTTCGTAACCCAGATCTAAATCTAGAGATTGTGGTGCGGTGATCCTCTCTAACATCACAAGGTCATCAATTCATCAAACCGTGTCATATACTCAATAACAGTTTAAAGATCTTTGTTTAAGCGTAGTCATTTCATCCATAAGTTGATCATGAAAATTTAATGGTACATATTTTTTCTTTAAAATTTCTTTCAACTTATCCCAATAAGCAATAGGTGGTTGTCCTAATCGTTGATATTTTCATGTGAGATTAATCCAATAAGTCTTAGCATGACTAGTTAGTTTCATGCAGGCAAAATGAACTTATTTTTCTTCCGACATGGGCATCCAATCAAAATATTGGTCCATATCTATTATCAATCTAAGAAAATTTTAGGATCAAGTTGACTATCAAAAGTAGGTGGATCAATTTTAACCCTACGAATAACATCATCATCAGGTTCTTTAAGTGTACGTAGAGGGGCAAAAAATTAGATAATGGTTCTTCGTAATGTTGAGGATAATGCTCATAAGGAGTTCAATGAGCATAACCTTCATCTCGTTTTAATTGTCTTCCTATTCGATGAGATGGGTGAGGAAGTACCTCATCAAACTTGGGATATTCATTAAAGTTGTTCTGAGGGCAATAATGGGGTCTAATAGGAGAATGAGGTGGGAGAGGAAGAGGAACGGATCAACATGATGACCTTCTCTCTTCAAGTCGGTGTTCTAGATTGGGTTAGTTTTGGTGAATGTGTTGTAAGCTTACCAACTTTTTGTTCTAAGGCTTCAAATCTTTTTTGGAATTCATTAAAGGCTTGCTGGTGCATAAGGGTAAGCTTTCCTATTTTTTCTTGTAAAAATTCATAGGAATCATATTTTTCATTTAAGGATTGATCTTGATATTTAAGACCATTACGAGTTGACATGATGATATTCTTTTAAAAATTTTAATATAAGCAAATATTTAATTATTTTTAAAAAAAAAAATAATATGCAATGTAATGAAATCAAAGACACGATTAAAAAGTAAGTAAATGCCCTAATTAGATAAAAATTTTGTATGTTTTTTTTAAACAATGAATTACAAGATTACTCAATGCAAAATAAAACTCAATACTAAACGATGTTCTCAAAGAAACATACTTGCTCACGATACCAAATATGATGTGGGACAAGGGTGCTTTTTGATATGATATTTATTACACCGATAATTCTTAAATCCTCATGAAAGAGTAATGATAAATGCACTAATATTGAGCACATTCATATTATGAATTTAGTGAAGTTGAAAAGATTTTGATTAAAGTTATGTTAACTAGATCAATCTTATAAGTGCAAATAACCGAAAGTTATGAATGATCTAACTAGCGATTTAAAATAATGCTAGCGGGATAAGTTGAAGTCGACCTCAAACGGTCAGTTGTGGAGATCACATTCCTTCCTTAGAAATCCTTCTCTGGGGTTGTGAGCTCACACACACACTCAAGTAGTCGCCACTCAAGAGGAAAGCACAAGAATAGTAAAAGAAATTTAAGAAGAAATTTTATTTCAAATCCAAGTACCAAGCATTACAAGAGCCTCCCTATTTATAGGATTGAAGAGAGAGTTAAAATACTCAAAATAACTCCAAACTCAAACCTAACACTATCATAACTATACCTACCACCATTATCAAACCTATCACTCATTCCATACCTACTCAAAATGTCATACCTACTATAATGACCCATGGGCCATGACATAAGAATATCCCAATACATATAAGCTCAAGACATATACAAAATATAAAATCCCAATAACACATAACTTAAATTATAAGAAAAGGCCCAATCATGAATTTAAGCTTTATGATGATGACGTCGACGATGGTGACGATAATGCCCTGCATCAATATTTCTCCTAAATGTTTGATCTAATAGATATTTCAACATATATATGGGTATTTATTCTTTTAAAATATTATACGGACATGCGAATGTCTAAGTTGAAATAGTTATGTTTAGTATCACATGTCACCTTTAATATATGTTATAAAATAAGTAGTGATTTATTTTTTGATCAAACATGTATCTATTTTTGTATTTAACATTCTCAAATGCAGACCGAACGAATACCTGTTCTAGATGGTCAAGCCTACATCTGTTCGAAAGAGATAGGATAGATACCTTCACTTCAAGTGAACATTGTTCTATAGCGATATGAACTTAAACCCTTCTCGACTCATCATGAATCAAATATGTATATCTTTATAAGATATACCTTTAACCTTTTAAAGTACTCGCTAAGCATCGTGTAATATCTATCTTAAGAGAAATTTGAGGAAAGGTTATAAATCTTGTATAAGTTTGCACGTCACAACCAAACCCCATTATGTGTATCACAATTTGGATGGATAAAGATCAATTCAAATATAAGCATGCATATGAGTTTCCATTCGATGTCTCTTCGAATTTGAAAGAGAGCTTTATGTTTAATGACACCTTTCATATATTCATAGAAAGGAAAGAATGATACTAATGTTAATGAAGTTACCTACTTATTTCCCATTTTTCATTATCTCATTCTTTTACATAAAAATCAACTAGAACTTAGGCTTCATATAAAGCAAGTAATTTTGGAGGATCATATCCTATCTTTATATTAATGTAAGATATAAATTTAACACTTGCTTATGGATATAATATGAATATTTATGAGGTAAAATGCCACTTTAATATTACTAATCAGCAAACTAAAAGAGGTTTAAAAATGTATTAAACATATTTTGAAAATGACATTTTAAAAGCCCATTAATTCAAGTATAAAGCCATTCATGCAAGATATAAGTTTGACACTTATTTATGGGTGTAGCATGAACATTCATTAGGTAAAATATCATTTTAATATTGTCAATCAGCAAGCTAAAAAGGGGCTGAAATTGCATTAAACATTTCTTCAAAATGACATTTTAGAAGCTCATTTGCACTTCATGACTTTTGCATAAGCCCATTTACAAGATTAAGCCCAATGACCTTTTTTTTTTATAAAGAGAAAGTTCACTATTTCTAAATGGGCCACTTGCTTTTTTTAGAGGTCTAGGTAAAAAAAAATGTTTTAAAAGATAGCCCATGATATTATGATCCAATCCTATTTAAGATGGCCCATGTTCCTCTTTTATCATAACGTGCACTCATAAATGAGAGAAGAGGAAATGACAAAAGGAGTAAGGATCTCTCCTTAGATCCATGTTCATGTCATGAAGCATTAAGAGAAAAATGGCGAAAGAGTTAAGATCTCCTCTTAGATCCATGCTCATGTCTTGAGATATTAAGAAGGAAATGACAAGAGGAAGTAAAGATTTTCCCTTAAATCCATATTCATGTCATGAAGCATTAAGAGAAAAATAGCAAAAAGAAATGCCAAAAAAGAGTAGAGATCTCCCTCTTAATGGTATGTAAAATAAAAATAAAAAATTAAATGGGATGACACAAGTTCTATCTCTCTTTTTTTTGGCTTCATGCTAAGGAGCTAATCATTATAAATAAGTGAGAATTCTTCTCTCATGAAAACTCTACTATCTCATTTCTCCCATTTTTCCTCACAAGATATATTGCAAGCCTAAGTCCTCTAAAGGAGTTTATCCAACTTGCAAAGGAAATGGTCTAATTCATACCACATTGACTTGTAAGTTATTTAACTTGATATTTTAGATTTATCCATCATTACCTCATATGAATGAACATTTGATGGTAAAGCAATATTTAGATCATGCAACAATAAGATACATCCCTTTCTATTTTCAACTATACAGCATGTAAAGATTGTTGCAAAATGAGCAAGGAAGATAGGATAAATATCCATACTAAACTCATGATCACATATCCAAAAATTTATACTTTGATTAAGCAATTATCCATGCTGATTTCTTTATCGCAATCTTATTTCATGAGTTAGGCAAAGGGGAGACAATTATGTCATAAACATATTCTTAGTAATAAGACAATATTTAAATCACATGACACATAAGGTGTCTTATTTTTAAATAACACATTCATGTAGCATAATCACCATTTAAACAAAAGATATTTGAATTTTAAGCAAGTATTTGCCTCATAATATGAAAATTTAAATGACAATTGAGCTAAGCATTGATAAACACATTATAATTGTCACATGGTAGGATAGTTTGCACGATACTAAGTTAAGCGTAAATACACATATGTATGGTATGAAAATTTAGATAATAAATTAAGAATTAGCCTCTCCTTTTTTTTATCAAAATTTTTAGCAGCCTCTCGGCGTCATCCCGTATGGGGTAGCTTGAGAGACTAGCCTTCCACCATGAAAGGCTTGCATGGTAGGGTGTCGTGAGACACCAAAAGTTTATTTGCCTCTCGCGTCGAGAAAAGCGTGCGTAATGTTAACATAGAATAACATTTCTTGTAGCATTGGAACAATACATACATGTATTTATATCAATAGATTTCTCTGCCACGTTGGAACAATGAAAACATGTACTTATTATAAGTTTCCCCACAATGTGAACGATATGCAGTCTTATCACGAACAATGCAGTACTTATCACAAGTTTTCCCCGCCGCATTGGAATAATGTGAACAGGTACTTATAACAAATAATTTTAAGTTTGTATTTACACTTAAGCATGCATGTATATGTACTTAAGCAAGACATGACATTTACAAGTGCATGACATTGGAAACACCAACTAAATTTTCAATTGCATATACCGTTTTCCTCTCTTTTCTTTTTGGACATAAGTGATGCAATATATTTCTCTAATTTGATAAATAAGAAGCATTCAAGTGTCATATCATCAACATATGTTTCATTTATTGTTACTAAGTGAATAAAGAAACATTGCACTTTGTATTTACTTTCCCCATTCCATGAACAATTGCATTTAAGTAGCATGTGACAATCTTTCCTTAAAAAATCATGTAGCCACAAGGGTTTAAGCTACTTAAACACATAGCCACATTAAGGTTGGTATTACATAGGCCCAAAAGAGAAATTTCAGGTTTAGCAAAACATTTGTAAAACCCATAGGACTTGAAGGATTTTACTAGATAATAAGATATGTTTGATATTGCATAATTTCATGAGAAGATCTCTAAAATTAGTATTCATCTTCAAGAATTTCAAGTTTTGAAAAAAAATCACATTCATTTTTGCTAAGTAGTAAAGAGAGATAGAAAATGAGGCCAAAGTAGCAAATTTTACATAAAGTTCTCATAAGTCATTTCAAAGCATTATCACTTGGATGAAAACTCTTAATGAATTTAGTCCACATGAGATGCACTATTTCATTTAGACTTGATAAGATCCAAGAAATCAAATATGAAGTAATATTTGCATTTGGATTTAAGAACCAAGAAATCTGAAAATAAACTTTGCTCAAATCCTCTTTTTCATGATAGTAAAACACCAAGGAAGGAAAAATAGGATCAATCTCATGAGATTAAGCAAGTAAATTCAAAAGATTAGCATATAATAGCACTTTTCATTTGAATTCAGCAAACTAAGAGAGAAACTAAAAGCTAACCCTCATCTCAAGTCATGATAACAACCACATAAGATAGGCAAAGTGAGTATCAATCCATCCATAGGAAAAATGAAGCGTGAAAAGAGAAGGAAGCTCACATATAACTTAGGGTTTGAGTCATATACCCTATTTTCACATTTCTAGCTCACTTTGAACATGTAATGAGACTTTAGCAAGTATTGTTTTATCCAAACAGCAAATTGAATATCTAAAAGAGGAGGGGACTTGCTAAAAGTTTAGGGTTTGAATCACACAATATCCGAAAATTCATTCCCATGCTTTTAACTCAGTTTTCAACAAGTGACACAATTCTAGCAAATATTTTTTTACCCAAATAGCAAATTGAATATGAAAAGGGAGCATAATTTGCCAATAGGTTAGGATTTGAGTCACCCAACATTTCTAAACTCATTTCTATGTTTTTCCATTTTCATTTTAGGCATATAAGGAAGACTAGCAAGTGTTAACTTTTCCCAACAACAAGAAAAGCATAAAAGAGAAAGGGGACTTGTATATAATTTAGGATTTGAACCACACAACACTTCAAACCCCATTTCAAATTTCAGATTTCATCCCAGCATATGAATGAGGCTCGACAAATGTAATTTCATCCATGGAAATCATTTCAAGTAAAATAGAAGCATAAAAATCCGTAGGTAATAACAAAAAATTACATGAGATTTGGGCCATACATCATCCCAAATCTTTGAATAAAAACTCTAATATTATTCTAAGCATGAAAAAGAGGAGATTCGACAAATCACACTCTCCAAATGAAACCAAATGTATAAAACATTCTTAGGGGGTGTTTGGCAACGGATTTATTAAGGATTTAGCTCACTCTAATAAATCCTACCAAACACCATCGGATTTAGTAAATCCGATGCCGTAAATCCGTAACTCGCAGCAATAAATCCATTTGTTAAATCCGTTGATTAACGGATTTACAGATTCTGAGCGAACCTCGTGGTATGGGGCTGCGAGCTCGTCTCAACTCCTCGATCATTCGTTCTTCTTTCAGATGTTTCCGGTCACTCTTCTTTCTAGCAAATGCTTCGTATCTCTGATTGCTTTCTGGTAAGTTCGTTCTTCACTTTCGTCATTCTTGACAACCAACGCGTTTCCGGATTTGATTGAGTGATCTCTTATCCTCTTCACTCTTCTCCCTCTTTCCTCTTCCCATTTTCTTTGCACATCGACGAATATTCCCCTCATTCTCCAACGCCAAGGCTTCCTTGTTCCTCCTCTCAACCAAGAGTCTCGTTTGAATCCCTCTCCATCTCCTTCTCTCAGAAAGCAAATCCAGATATATGCAAAGGATTCCCCTTGTTGTGAGCTCTACTCTCCATAACCTTCACACTATCTATCTTGCTTATTTTATTTGAAGTTGAAAATTGGTTGAGTTTTCCAGCTATACAAAATTTAAAATTTTATTTTCTGATTTCATTATTCAAGAAGGTTTCTTTCGCTTAAAAAAAGAATGATGAAAGGATTGCTTTGCATCTTATCTCATTAGATCTGCATGAATTTTTCTGAATGTTCTTATTGTCTTTAAACTATTGAGGAGAAGTGGAAATGAAGTTGTAGATTTGTGAAATCAATATTATTATTTTTGATGTTTTGTATGGAGAACTTTTGATTTATTGATGTGTTGTCTCATTTATCCGGTTTGAGAAGTTGGATTGGGGTTTGGCTTCATATTTGCTTTCTTGTCATAGTTACTTCAAATCATTGACATTTAAAGTAAAAAAATATATGAAAAATGAGAAATGGGGTGCATATGTGAAGCCTAAGTCATGTTTGATTTGCAAATTTTTAATGATTGAAAGTACTATCTTGTTGCTTTGAGTTGATGTTGAATTAAACTTTCCTACGCATTATATTCTGATTTTTGATATTATGTGATTTCCAACATTTAAACTAATGTTAAAGTGGGAAAGATGAAGAATTTTGAGATATGTATAAGCTAAAGCCTACATAAAGAATTCAAGTTTTGCTAGAGTTGTCTTGTGAAAATTCACGCCGTAGATTGATTTATAATCTGATTGAGTTCATATGGCTTTTATTTTTTTTTAAAATAGTTTTGTTGGCCGATTGTATGTGTTTAATATTAAATTGTTTATTTTTATATTTTAAAAATATTATTATTTAATTATAACAGACTTAAATCATCATATAACTTACCAAACATCTTTTCTGATTTACGATTTAATAAATCTGCTACCAAACACTTTTTGATTTAACTCGATTTACTAAATCAGGTTATCGATTTACTAAATCCTACTAAATAAATCAATCCGCAAACACCCCTTAGGGTTAGATAGACACGGATGTGTTGATTTGCAAAAGAGGAAAGGAAGAAAGGGGTTCATCGAACTAGGGTTCGGCTATGGCTCACAAGAGACGGACGAATGGCGTTGAGGCTCGGTTTGGAGCTCCTTGCGCTGATCGGGATGAATGGAAGAGAGGAGATCGCACGAGAAAGGGGAAAACTGAAAGAGGAGGATCGCACGAGAGGGGAGGAGTGCTCTAGAAGTGCGTGAAATGAGGGATCGAAACTCCTTGGGGATTTAGTTAAGCTCATTTGGTGCCCAAATGGCAACCAATAGGACATAAATGGATGTTCGATCTAATTGGTAGGCTGGGCGGTGTGATTAGGATAAGGGTTAGAGGATTTAAGCAGTTAGGCAACTATCAATTAGCTTAATTACAACATAATTTCAAATATTACAAAATTACTTTGCGTGACAAAACCTAGCAATATGAGTATCGATTTTAGGTATTTTTGTTATGTCGGACGCAATGACGCGATTGATTTCATGATCGAAGGTCATTTAGACAACGTCGGCGACGGTCGAAGTGAAATTGAGCTTGAATTGTGCGACGTTGCGCTTGAATCGATCGACATTCGCGTACACTTTGCTGAATTGATCGCAGAAGGCGTTGTTTGTTAGATTTCGACGTTTTGACGACAATGGCGTGATCAATTTTGCGAACGGAGGTCGTTCGGACGTCATCGCGGCTTCTTGACCTCAATATGCGTGTAATTTCATTAAAATTTGATTTTACTTGATTGATTAATTATGAATTGATGGAATAAGCTTCATTTGATTAATTTTAATATTTTGAACGCAATTATGCAATCAAAATTTTCGATTTAGAAATATTTTAATTAATTTTGATCGTGATTATGATGTTTTAATTTTCAATTATGTGACGTCGCCGTTGATTTTCATAGATTTTATCGTATGCGCTTAATTTGAATAATGACATATACTTGTAGGTCAACAATAATTATATTAAATCCACTGTAAACTGATATAAGGAATAAGTGAAAAATATAGTAATCATAGAAAATTTGAAAAATGCCTTCTAAATAGAATCAATATATGATATAATTATTACATGATGACTATTTCAAATATGATCAAAGTGAGGATGGAAATTTCTTGAATTTTGATGCTTATGGAATTTTAAATTTTAAAGTTTGTTTGGTTCTGCATTTTGGAATCTGATAAAGAATCTGATATAAAGAATTGATGTAAAGGATTACTTTGTTTTTTTGTTGAGAGTTTTATAAATTCATGATTTGTTTTTTCTTTGGTTAAAAAATATAATGTAAAATATTTTGAAGGTTTTGATGCCCGGCAAGGTTGTGGAGACCGAGTGGTGGCAACAATGGTGCGTCGCGGCGCAGCGGTAGGGGAAGTGGCGGCGGCGATGGTGGCAAGCGGTAAACGGCATCACTTTACATTGGCCGATGTATTTGGAATTCGCCCAAATCTGGCGAAATCCAAATAAACCAAAAATGACCTTTATAATATATTTGGAAGATATTACATTACATTGGAAATTTACTTTACTTCAAATCAAACACCAAAAAAGTTAAAATCTTTTGTTTTGTTTTAAATTCCAAATGCAGCAAAATATTCTAAAATGCTTCCTTTAAATCACATATTAATCTTTTATTTTATATTAACATATAAGATCGAGATTTCTGTTTAACATCTTTACGATGATAAATTAAAGGAATTATGATTTATCATAAATATGAATTACTTTTAATTTTATGAGTTTTTATTTTTATTTTATTTTATTTTTTTATTTTGAGGTTTATGCCTTGATCCATCTCACGTCGCCTCACTAAAAAAACATGTCAATCTTGATTTCATCATTTTAAACCTTGATATCTAATTATGTAGTTAATACTGCTACTATGATTGCCAAAGCTGCTGCAGCATCAGTAGTAGTTGCAATGAAGAGCCTTAGTCCATAGGGATGCGTCAACCCCGTAGTGTTAGAAACTTTGGAAGTTGTATGGCGGAAGTAAAACATGATCAACACCTCCAAGCAATGCATTCTCCTGTCATACTTTTCTTTCGTTCTATGAATGAAGTGGATCTATTTTATCAATTTTTCTCATGAGATTGAACAAGACACTAACTCTTATACTGAAAATCTATCTTATGATGATGGTTTTCTACTTCCTATCAATTCATCTCACTCTTTATACCATCAAATTTCTTCCTTTTTGTTGCTGTGAAGATTTTGAATTTCCTGTTGTATATCCATGAAGAGATATACGCATCATGAAATGTCCGGAGATATTGAAATGCTCATTTTAATAGTTGTCATTAAATGGAATGATGTTTAATTTTTTTTTCACATATGCTCGGACCAATGCATTTTGTTTGTCCCTATGAACCGCTTTTTTTAATGAACATTCCATGCCATGTAAAATATTCACTTAATATTTAACGGTTGGGTTGGCGAGCTTTCAGCTGACAAAATTTGCCTTGAATTTTTAGTTATGGATGCCTCAGCATCTACTATGGCTCAAGTAAATTTTAACAGTGCTTTCTATAGCTTATAGTAATTTCGATGCATGCTATTATTCATGTTAATGATGTTAACCCTATATGAGTTTCTTGCACATTATCTTCCTCAGGCTTGGTTTCCATGGTAATCTTTCTTCTTAGTTATAGAACAAGACACCGCACAATAATAGTATAAAATATTGAATTTTTGGATATCCAAATATGCACTTGGTGTTTTTTAGTTGCAAACTTGCAAATAAAATGTATGTTTCATGCCAATTCTAGTAGACAACTAGACATTGTTTCACTCTATAGCAAGCGTTATTGTTGATTTAGATGAATTTGTAATATTGTTTTTGTACGTGTTCAAATATCCCTTGTGATGCCTACAAATTTGAAAGTACCACTCTATTAATTTTATGCTTGGTTATTGATTTAGATATTATTATTTGATGATTTTTGTGAGTTCTCGATTTCATATTGTTCTGCAATTTTATTTGTCTTTTAGTATTATTAACTTTCTGTAAATTGATTCTTTGGTCGACATGTGAAATTTTATTTGTTCTGCAATTTGGATCAAATGCATTAATTTAGAAGGTGCGAACTGTTGAAAAGAAGTGTAATTTTCTTTAGCAATCGGTAATGTAATGCACTACTCCGCTTATGTTTCCAGCACAAATTTGTTTTTGTCATGTGCCTATGGAAAATCAGTTTAAGTTTGAATGGAATTTATATAGAATGTAATTTGAGAGCTTCTAACGTTTTGCTGATGGAATAGTTAGAATTGTTACGGAGGAATTGTTGGGAAAAACATTAAAATAATTCGAGAAATTCGGAGCAAAATTTAGAATGAAAGTAAATAAAATAAGAATCACAGAGAACATCAAATTTTATGTGAAAAATCAAAGAATGAGAAAAATCACAGTCACACCACACCTAGAAATCCTCTATAAAGAAAAAACTTAGGAGAATTATACAAATCATACTTCCCCCAAACCTTTTCATACTTTTCTTACTCTAAGATGCTTACTTTTCACATATACTCTTAAGAGAATTAAGAAAAAGACTCTTAAAATAGCATACAAATTGCTTAAGACACTGCGCTAGTAGTGTAAAACTAGTGCATAGTTGTCATATGCTGTTTTTTTGGATTCTGAAAATTTGGTTTAAAGTCTTTCGAAAATTTATTTGTCTTTGGCTGAAAGGGGCTAAAGCGGGTTTTCATTGAGATGTAAACTTCGGTTTAAAAGCCTATTCAAACTGTCAAAATTAAAATTCAGCTCTCAAAAGAAACGACTAAAAAAAGCTCTCCCAAACAAAGCCTATGTCATTTTGCTCTTTTGCATAGATTTTAGCGCCATGGTGCTACCTGCTGTAGTACCAAAGCGCTACCCTCACTATTGTCCTGTGTAGGTTGTGTCAAGGTACTGTCCTCACTGTCTTCTTGGTGAATTCCCACGAATTTTGGTGCCGTGTCACTCTCTTTCTATCTTCAAGGCGTTTTCTTCTCTGTCGTTGAAGCTAAAACTTTCTTATTATAGCATCGAGACGTTGCAGATGTAACATTGAGGCGCTATACACCAACAAAAACTTTTGTGGGCTTTGCCACAAACCCTCGAGCAAGGGGCGAGCTACCCTCCTATAACCCCTAGTTAACTCACCACCAAGCTTGACTAGCGAAATTGAGACTTGAGTCGACTCCACAAATGTGACAATATATATATATATTTGAAATCTAGTTATTTTGATTGGTTTGAGCTGAGCAAAATAAAGTATATAGTTTCTTTAAGTAGTTTTTCATTTTCTCCATTCAAGTTATTTTGAGTTGGTCAATGGTCGACAAAATAATCGAAACTATCTATTCTGAAGAATATGTACTGAGTTATGTATTAGCATCTCATCATTTTAGCGCTTATATTGGAAATCATGAGAAAGTCTTCTGAAAATTTTTTATTTAATTATTTGGAAGTTGGCGAATTCACACTCGAACTCACGCACGCATACAGTTGAACGCTCGCAGTCGCCGCTATGGGAGCCAAAGGTAACTAACAAGGGCAAAATTTTTAAACTAAACCTCATTAGTGATTTAATTAGCTAAATAGGTAGGATAAAAAAAAATTAACAAATAGCTAGTCAGTGGCGACTGGTCCCAGTCAGCCAGTCTCATTTGGTAGGCTTATAAATTTTTTTTTAAAAAAATAATTAACAGATTTTTCATATCATTATTCGTTAGGTATCGAATTTGCGTCTTGGTGTCGTTGGAAAGATAATAAAAAATTCTACAACTTTCATGTTAACAGCTTTCGACGAATCTAGCTTGTTGAGCCGCAGTTTTTGCAAATGTGTGAGATGTAAAGTTGCAAAAAATAATAATATTGATGCAGCCCTCGTTTTTGGCCATATCAGCCACATTAGTTGTCGGATTTTTCCGTGTTTAGCATCGTTGGAAAGATAATAATAAATTCTACAACTTTTATGTTGATAACTTTTGATGGATCTCGATTTTGATGTATTTTTTTAAAAAAAAAGGTAGAGTATATATTTGGAAATGTAAAAATTTGGCGTTCTGAAAATTAAAAATATTACAACACTCGTTTGTGTGATCTTAACATAATGTTTGTTGAATACATATATTTTTTGATAATATTAAACATTCTAAGTATATTAATTTTTTGGTATAGTATAAATAGTTGTGAGTTAAGAATAAAACTAAATTAATAACAAAAGTATAATTATCAATCGAATCGAAAAAAATTAATACACTTAAAATATTTAATATTATCAAAAAAATATATGTATTCAACAAGCATTGTGTTAAGATACAAACGAGCGTGTTGTCATAATATTTTTAATTTTGCAATGTCAAATTTTTTACATTTCAAATATATAGACTCTAAAAAATACATTTGCAAAAAGATCCGTCAAGTTATCAACATAAAAGTTGTAGAATTTGTTATTATCTTTCCAACGATGCTAAACCGCAAAATCCGACAACTGATATGCGATATGGCAAAAAAGCAGTCCGATAATGTTATTTTTGCAACTTCACATCTCACACATTCTACGGCTCCAGATCGAAAGCTCAAACATGAAAGTTGTAGAATTTTTCATTATCTTTCCGGCCAAAGACGTCAAATTCGACACCTAATGAACCGCTATGTTTAAAAACGGGGACTATCAATTTTATTTTTTTTAAAAAATCCATAATCCGCGGACGGCGAGCGCGCCTGACGGCTATTTTGTTAAATTTTTTTTATCCTGCCTAATTACCTAATTAAATCAGTAATGATGATTAGTTTAAAAATTTTGCCACTTATCGCTTGATTGTTCGGAATAGGTGAGTCTTCATTAGTACGGCTCCTGCTAGGATGTAACTGATGATGGTAAAAGATATATTTTTTTATAATTATGTTTGCTCCATAGGCTGCTGATATGTATTTTTACGCCTAATCTGATTTATTCATTTCATTCTTTGTGTAAATCATAAATTAATGTTAACTATGTTTTATGCGATATTTTTCATGTTTCAATTTGCATTAAGTCTCTCTCTCTCTCGTTTTTATTTTTTTCTCACTCACACAAACACAAACCCACAAAATTTATAAATAGATCTAAATTCTACATAATCAATGATATCTAATATAGTTGTGAAACTATGAATCTCAGTTGCTTGTTACAATAATAATAATATCAAATTTTTATCCCACTAAGTGTGGTTGGCTACATGAATCCTTCTTCTTCATTGTATCCTATTAAGTATTAAATTTATATTAAATTTTAATAAATTAAGATTATTTTTATACATATTAATTAAGTATTTTTTAATCAGTTTTTATTTTTCTAGGTGAATCTAATCCTTCAGCTGCTTGTTGATTTTAATTTATTAAAATTTGGGATTATTTTGATCAATTGATAATTGATTAATGGTTGTTTTCCCTTGCTCCTTTTAAGAGAAGAATAACATCTAAAGTGCATTTATAATTTTCATAAATCTTATAAAAGGTGAACCTAAAAAATTTATGATTAATTACTGACAACTATTTAGGATCATAAAAGCAAAAGCCCCATGTCGCGCACACATACAATTTAGGGCAATATAGGATGTACGTAGGAATAATATAGAAAATAGCAAAATATTTTAATCAACAAATATTTAATTCTTTTCATCAAATTATAAATTTTCAAAGTCACTTTTATTTGGAGATTCATTCTGAGTTAAAGTTGAGTATTCTAATAAAAATAGGGAAAACACTAGGTTATTATGATCATACTTTTATCAAATTAAACTTTAAATTTATTGAATTTGTTTAAAAACAAATTCAACATGAATTCTGATCAGTTATTTATATATTATATTTATTTTTAAATAAATAGAATAATTTTACAATTCATAATGATTAATTTTTTATAGGAATATCTTGATGAAAGATTGCTTCAAATATATCTTTTGCGGAAGGAAATGATGATTGAAATGATAAAAATATATAAAATTATTAGTTGGATTAGAAAAAGGCTTGATTTTGAGTTATTTACTTAAAATTTGACAATATAAATTTAAATTTAATATCATATATTACGTATAAATAATCATAAATTACTTGAATGTTAAGCCATTAAATTTAAATATAAATTCGATATAATTTAATTTTAATCTAAATTTATATAAATAATTAAATATTAAAAAATTATTAGAATTATTTTTTTCTTATCTATCTTTCTCAAATTTAAAAATAATGGCATGTATTATGTGATAAATTAGTATTAATATATAATAGTTGTAATTTTTAAAAATAATTTTGTCATTATTCATGATATAGGTATTCATTAAAATGCATTAAGATTTTAATTCGAAATTATGACGTGATAATTGGCAACTATGAGACCTACAGATTTCAGATGCTGGGATCGATCAAGGCTCTAAGCAATTTTTTAATAAAAATCATTTACACGTATAGAAGTTGTAGCAAAAGTCAGAAATTGTAGACTAATTTTATTTTATAACACATTATATTATATTATATTATATTCATACAAAAAATTCACAAAACATAAATTTATATAACTGAACTTTTTTTTACAATGGTAGTAAAATACAAAACTATTGTATAAAAAACCAAACAACAAGCGATAACTTTTTACAGGAAGATAAAGGTGGACAGAACAGAATAGTAAACGTATCATCCTTCCACATGTACTGTACTTACAACTAGACAGTCTCTGGCAGCCCATGCTTCTGCCATAAGCTTAGAAGGGTCTTCATGGAGCTGAGAATTCCATTTTACTCCCCAAGAATTTCTAGAGATAAAAAGTCACCCTCCCACCCATGTGTGCCAACTGTGAATCGGTTCTGCTCTTCATCATTAAAGCATGGAAAGACAGTAAGAGAATGGGGTTATTTCATTTCATCTCTCAACAATCTTCAGAATGGAAGAGACTTTTGCTTTAAACAAGAGATTCGATCCGATCAAGTGCTTCAGATGACCAAAGTACAGAGCTTCTCTTCACAACAAAGTAGGTCTTCTGTTGTATTGTCTTTAGCCTACCAAGTAAGTTGCACAACTTGCAACCATAGCCCACCTTCTTTTTCACTTCTTTTAAGGCCTTTCCTTCTTTTTCCCTCCTCGCTCTCCTTCGCCTCTCCCTTTCTCTCTCTACAAACTCTCCAAGATTCAAACTTTATTGCTGTGAGGAAAGATACAACGGACTCTATAGTGTTGCCCAGTTGGAGATGCGGAAAGAGATCTGAAGAGCTCGCGTGGGTATCTCGCTGCTGTACCACTGTCATTATCTTCCTCTGCAACCAGAATTTAAAGCAGATCAGTACGTGGTCGTCCGACTTGAAACCCGGCCCATATTTTATCTTGTGATCCATCGAAACTAGTATTCAAATAAAATTATACAGTTTACTTACGCAGACGAACTAATAATTATCATTTATCAGTCACAGTTAAGAATGCTTCGTGCGGGTTAAGAGCACACCAGTTAATCTTTTTGGAGTTGTTTGGTACTATGCCATTTATACTATTATAAAACTTTTAATTGGATAAATCAACTTATTTAATAACATTAAATATATATTATTTTAAACCAGCTGTGGCGGCGGCGGCGGCCTTTCCTTTCTCTCGCCGTCTTTCCGTCTTCTGCCTATGCCTTGGACACTGTCCACCTCATCGGAGAACGGCTCAGGTTTCATGATGTCGAGGCTGTTTAAGATCATGAATGAATATTTCAATCAATCAATATATATATCTAGCTTAGCTTCAAGAGCAAGGAAAGGATTTGGTGAGAATATGGGAAAGAGAGGCTTGGGGTGAGGTTGGAGAGGAAGCAATTAAAGATAAGAGTTGATGGCTACAGACGCTGCTGCTTTTGATTTCTACTCGCCCCTTTTTGAAGGTCGGGGGCGTTTGAAATGGAAGAGAGAGAGAGAGAGAGAGAGAGAGAGAGAGAGAATTCTCTTTTATGCTTGTCGGCTAACAGTGTGAAGGACTGAGTACACTTACGTGAATGTGTTTTAATGTTATTCTCGGTTAAATCGTTATACATCAATTTAAATGATTTTAAAATTTTAAATTCAGTCAAAGAAATAAATAAAATTGATGATTTAGATCGTAAAAAACGATATTTGATGCGACAAAAAAATTGTTATTTTCCTATGTGAATTCCACTGTTAGATGCATGAGTAAAATAGTGGCATAAATATTAAGCTACTGCCCTCAATATGTTGAATGTATAATATTTTCATTCATATTCAACTAAACAAATAAATGAATATTTTTTAAAAATCTACTTAATTATTTAAAATTGGCAAAAAGACAATTTTAAGGTTAATATGAAAATTTTATATATAAGTCGATGGTTTACTTTATATATAAGCTAAAATATTTGATTGAATTGTTTTAGTTTGTTTTCTTATTTTAGTAAACTCTAATATTGCATAAATGTTGCATTATTTGAAAGAGTTTTAATTATAGTTATTGAATGCTAAAATATTCAATGATAGGAGAAACTTCATCAATTTAGTGTTAGGTGAAACTTTAATATATACATATGAGAACAAATTATGATCAATAATAGGTTTTATGGACTGCCATTTGGAGCTGTGAACTAAGAAATTTTCTTTTTATCATAATTTAACTCTTCAACGAAGTTTGCATAACGTTTGAGAAAATTTAAAATGGTTCCAACCACCTTAAATTTGTTCAAACTACTCTTAACGCTTCAGTTGAGTTTGAAAGTAGAAATATTAAGTGTAGTACTTTAAAAAATAATTTTCAAAAATGTTGAAAAAGACCTATTTGAGCCTGGATGAACGTTTTTCAGCAAGGATTGCCTATCAATAATGGGCATGTTGAATTATATTTTTCAACATTACAATTATTAAATTTAAATTTTAAAGTTTTAAAAAATAAATATAATATTAAATTTTAATTTATTATTTATAGAATATATTATCACAAAATAAATTTAATAACTTCAAAATATATCATAATTAAATTTTAGTCAATATATTCCCACGGAAATTTCTTTTCGCATAGTGCTCTTCCATCATGTGCTTCGTAGCGCGGCTCGCCCGCAAGCTTTGACGACCGTGTGGGGTGAAGACTGAAGAGCGCCCCTGGATGGGCTGACTGGGCGGTGAATACAGGGATGAGAATTGTTCGGGCCACCTCGCTGGCTGGCCGGGTCGGTGTCGACTGCTGAAGGTGTGGGCCGGGCTCGATGTGGTTGGAGAGGAGCATGATTGCCTGATTTGGATAAGGATGGGAGGTGTCGGGGCTTTCATCGCGTCCCGTTTTGGCCATGAATAGGACGCGTTTCGTGTTCAGACGGTACAGAGATTGCCTAAATCTCTTTTAGGCAGAAACAGTAAAATATCACATGGTATCTCTTGTCAATTTTTTTTTCTTTTTATTTATTTTAGTATGGAATCTGGATCTCATTTCTTTTAGGCTGCCAAACAATAAAATAACTGATTCTTTGAGATTTAGGCTTCATTTGATAGAGCTTTTAGACGTTTTCTTTTGAGGCAAATTTTTTAATTTTGATCTAATTTGAATAGTCTTTTTTTTTTTGAGAGTTTAGCTAAATACATTTCGTTTAACCAACTTTTCAAGCAAATAAACTTTTAGAGGCGCCAGCTTTTAATCAAAACTTATGGAGCTCTTAGGCATTTAGCATCAAATTAATCTGACTTATATGATTTATAAAATTACAATTTTATTTTTTGAATAAAAAATTTGTAGAACTTTTTTTGAAGCAGTTCTATCACTTATTTTTCATAAAATTGTAATTATCTCAAACAAACCTTTAATTAAATTTAGTTGAGTTGATTTGTTTATATTCTTTTATTTATTTATTTATGGAATTGTTGACATCACTTTTGGAGTGAACTCTCAACTTTCTTATCATAGATCTAGGACTCTCATAGATATTAAGAGTTCTTTAATCTTAAGACACTTCTAGTGATTATGTGAATACTTAATATAATCTTAGAGATTTAGAAGAGTTAGCTATACGGATATATTACGCCTTAGGGATTTAGGAAGACTTGCCTATCCTATAGCCCAAACCAAATCTTTGCTTCCTTTTTTCAAATCAAATCTCAAATTCAAATACAAATTTCAAAATCAAATCCAATCAAATGATTGAAACTCATGATTAAATTCAAACTCCAAATCCCTTCATAAGCTCTTTGATTTTATTTTATGGACTTAGACTTAACCAAATTCAAATCAACCTCAATCCAATTGATTTTCTCAATTATCAAATTCAATCTCCAATCATAAATCAAATCCAAATAATTGAAATTCAAATCAAATCAAATTCCTAATTTTAATCTTTTTAGTCAAACTCTTGAACTTGGTTAAATGATACCCATTAAAAATTCATAGATTTTTTCATGATTCAATCATTCCTACAATTATTGATATAAATATAAATATATACCACCATTATCAAACCAAATCTAAGCTAACCAAAATCAAACTCAAGTTATCCATTTTGACTTGAAATTAACATATGAATCAAAACTCATTTGGATCCAAACCACAAGCAATTGGATTTATATTTCAATCCTAGGCTCATGAGTTCAACTAAACTTGAATCAAGTCATTATCAAGTAAATTGACCCATTTAGGTTCACTTGACCCAAAGTGACATAATGGACTTTTTGAGCCAAGTTCTAATTCAACTAAAATTGGATTAAACTAAGCCCATCTAAACCTCACAACAACCAACAATCACCCTATGGTGATCAATTGCCTTAAATTAGGTCAAACCAAGTCAAACCTAGCATTTAACGAAGTCAACATTTAGCTCAAATGAAACACAAACTAAACAAAATCCACCATATTCCAAATTGATTAAAATCATTAATTCAAACTCACTCTTAATCAATGATTTAATATGACAAAACCTTCACTTGAGACAAACTAAGTATATTTAGCCATTTGACCCAAGTTGAAATCAAGATTTGATCCAAATTGATTGCAACCAATGACTCAAGTTCATTCTAAATCACTTATTGAACTTGACCAATGACATAATTGAGCTAGAGTTGATCAATTGGTCAACTTGACCCAACTTAGCCCAAATTAACCTAAATGGTCAAATTAGCCAAAATCCGAATTAAATTCAAATTAAATCAAACCAAAGCCTACAATCATTTTCAATTAACCAATTGAACTTGACTTAACACCTAACCCAACCCAAATTGGTCAAATTGGTCAACTTGACCCATTTGACCTATATAAATTCAAATGAACCATAATCAAATCCAAAATAAATTGAACTAAACCAATGACACCAATACACTCCAATTGGTCATGTCAACTTGACCCAACCCTTGGTTTGACTCAATTTGACCAATTGGTCAACTTGACCGAACCTAACTCACTTTGACCTAAATAAGTCAAATCAATCCAAATCAAATCAAATGAACTCCAAACCATTTGAAATTTGGGCTAACCCACTTTTGACCCATTTTAAATTTTCCCAAATCAAAGCATAGCCAAATGACCCTTTTGTCCATGGGTTTAGGGCATCCCATGAGATAAGACACATGAACATTATGTCATTTTCTCCCCTTGGCTACTTGACACCCATTCATAGGTCCAGTTGGGCGCCTAAGACCATGGCTGACCTGACCCAAAGGTGGTTGGGTCGGCCATGACCCATGGGGAGGTGAAATCACCTCCCCATTCCCATTAGAGCATTTCAAACCTCCAAGGACTTCCACTCTTCCCTTGGCAGCCACCTCACACCCTTCCTCCACTCATGTGAGACCAAGTGCAATGATTCCCTACCCAAATCTAGCTCCCCATCTCAGCCATTGATCCACCAAGCTGAAACCATCACCACCGTCCAAGCTAAGGAATGAGGGGGTATACCCAAACCCCTCGCCCCCATCATTCTCACTCACACACACACTGACACTCGATTCAACCCTAGCAGCCAAGGAAAGAGATCCCAGAGCAATTTCAAAGGTTTCCCAAGCTCCCCAAAATCCCCACTCTCAATTTTACGTGAAAAAGAAACAGGGGAGGTCACCTCCGATTGTCATTTGCTCAAACCTCCACTAAAGTACAATTAACTTTGCACACACCTTCCTTGGAGCTAAACGACCAAGAACGAATCATTTCCCATTGCCCCTGACCACTAGAAGTAGGAGTTTGACCAAGACCGATCACCTACACCTCATGCATTGGTCTTCCAAGCAAACTATACCAAATCAAAGCTTGTGCGACTCAACAGGATTTCGTTTCTACCAAATGAAGCTTCCTCAATTGTTGGAACTCCGGTCACAAGCTCTGAGGTGTGCCATTAAAATCGATCCTTGAATGAAAATATCTTGGTCGTTTGATGAAAGAAAGTGTTATCATGTGATTTTCACCTTTGGATTGCTTTGTTTTGCTTCCCCGAAGATGTGAGATTGGTTTCATCTCCATCCAACCTCGGATCAAGCGACCATCGATGGACCGTAGTCATTGTTCGCTTCGAAAGGAGATAGATCATGGATCGTCCATTCCGCGTGATTGAAATGGACGATCCTGATCTGATCACATGTAGAAACGTTCATTTTCCTTCGGATCTGAGGGGGTTTAATTATGGTCGTTTGATCTTAGATCGGACGATCCACGGAGTTATCGCACACGTCGCCATCCGAGTCACCCATTGGATGTGATAACTTAAATAGTGAATCATGTCGCGCCACGTGGAAAGCCCACCGCGTCAGCCATCACGTGGCCCGATGAGATTAAGACTTGAAATAGGCTTAATTAATTTATTTTTAATCATAAAACTTTATAAATTCATAACTAATTCTAGAAAAATTCAAAAAAAAAAAATACAAACTTAGATTCATTTAAATGATATTTCAGAATAAAATATAAAAATATTAATAATTGATTTTGAAGAATGATTTTAGTTTAATTAAGGTTTAATTAGAAATCTTATTAGCTTAATTATTCTTTAATTAATCATCCAATTAATCTCAACTTTCTATGGATGTTTAGGGCGATGACCTCTGCCTCCCCTATTTTTTTGGGATTTTATTGATTGCTTAATTAGGAAAATAAATTATATATACTTTAATCACTTTCTTAATTTAATTAGTGATAATTAGTGAATGAGCAGTGATTTAATTAATTATTTAAGCTTAATTACCTATGTTGAACAGTAAAGGAGCTTAGGGAATGTGATTGGGATACTTTTTCTAATTTATTTCCTAAGTTTCCTCCACTCTTTAGAATTTGATTAGTTAATGATTAATGCTGTAATTAATTACTTAATTAATTAATTAATCTCCAAGATAAAAATCAAAACCTAATTAATTGTTTGAAGTGACTTAGGGGGTTAAGGATTGAGGCCTTATCCTTGATCCCTTTCCCTAAGTCAATTTTATCATTCTAATCAAAATATAATAAAAAAATCAATCAATTAAGTAACAAATTTGATTAACTCAATCTAAAATTCACTTCATACCTAGCCAACCTTTAACTAATCTTGGGTAGCTTTTCGGGTGTTCAATAACTCAAAGTGGGAGATAATAAAATTATGGTTAGTTCACATGTGTGAGAAAATCATAAAAGTGGTTAAGTGAGATCCCTTAAGCCTAATAAACTATTAATCATGAGACAATTGCATTAGACTCTCTTTCATTTCTTAGGAGCATTATAAATTTACTTTTCATATGGTTGCATATCATATTGTCTCATTATTAATTAGTTAATTAACTTAACATGATGTAGGCAAGAGTTAATTAATTGGCTTAATTCATACCCTAACCTAACTAAACTATAAAATCAACTTAATTACTTCTTCATTAAACTAAATTAACTCACATATGGGAATAAGATTAGGATCAGCAAACCTCTTTCATTTTCTAAATCAAATCAAACTCAAAATTAAAAATATCATTTAAGAATTTTGGTTTATTTTAAGTAGCATTATTTAGTATGATTATCCTTAGGAATTAATTGGAATGAATGAGATCATGTGCTTATAATTTTTTATTTTTTTTCAATCTTGTTAGATGTTGCTTGCCATATGTAATCATACATTCATTTCTTTTAAAATTAACTTAATGAAATAGTTTCTTTTATGTCAAATTGCATGTGATGATTTAAATTAAAAATAAGTGTGACTATTATTACTATTAAATCAAAAGTTATTTTTAAAAGCCCATAAATCAATTATAATAGATGGAATGATGTTAATTACAAGTATCTATAAGTTTGCATATGTTGATAATATAAGATAGCAATATGAAGCTTTCTTTCCTTATCTTATATGGATTTTCATGGGATTTATAAATGTATAGTTCATTTAAGAAGAATACAATATTTGTCTAAATCTACTCATATACATCTCCATGCTAAGACTTAAGAAGAATTTTATATCACATATGTAAATCATATAATCAAATCAAATGTGACTTATTACATGGTTTCTCGTTCTTTTTCTTTTTGTACATTCATATGTATCTGAGAAAAGTGATATATTAGTCTGGACACCCCGTGGCTATGAGACTTTAAGTAGCCTTAAGTAGGTCTTGTACCTTACTCTCTGGTGTAGAACAATGACGTCATACTCACTTAAAACTCTTATACATATGTATGTATGATGTGACTAATGAATAAAAATTCATAATCAAATAAATAAAATACAGCTTTTGCATGGGTTTTCCTATCCTTATAGTTGTTTATACATCTATATGTATCTAAGAAAAGTGTTATATTAGTCTAGACACTCCGGGGCTGGGAGGCTTTAAGTAGCCCTAAGTATGTCTTGTATCTTACACTCTGGTGCAGAACAATGATGCCATACTAACTTAAAACTTTTATACATGTGAATGTGTACTTAGCTAATGGATGAAAAATCCATCTTTTCTATTAAAAGATGTGCATTCATAATTTAATCAAATGAAATATCTAAATTTCAAATATACTTCTTTGCATTCATCATTTAAGTGTGCTAAGACAAACATTATATGTATAAGTATGCTTAGGGTTTAATCATATACATAATAGAAAAAAATGAATAAACATGTGTTATGTGATAGTAATTCATCCTAATTAATCTTAATATATCTTTCTTATTAAATAAAGTCATTTAGAGTGAACTTAAATTTAGGATTAATTAAAACATATAATAAGTCATTCATTAAAGGAAATTGATTAATCAACTTGTTTTAGAAGTGACTTAAAGTAAAGCTGAAAGAGTGATTCCCTCTCTTTCTTCTTTTTATAACACTTATTTGTTGAGTTTAGGCCATATAAAATAAAAGAAAATACTAAGTAAAATTTTCAAATCAATTAAATCACTTAAAGAGAAATCAACCCTTTATAAATTAAATCTCTCACACTTAGCAAAATTATAACTCTAAAGCCTAGTTAGGACATACCACACAAGTTTTAATTCACACACAGTAGACTAAGTCATCACTTCTAACTTTATGATATGACAGTATATGATTTGATGTATGCTTTTTTGTGATGTATTATTGTAGACTGGATATTAGGGTGTATGTACTTAGTCTGGATGTTAAATTGATATTAGCTTAATCAAATTTTCTGTAGGGGGTTGTGCTTAAGGGGACGTTATAATAAAAATATAAATACTTTTGCTATGCAGGTTGCTTAGCCCCTGAGCATAATCCAAGTTAGGATAGGTGGACTTGATTATCTATGTGTGAGGTGCTAAGTCTAAATTATTCATATAACTGCTTGGGTTGTATGGTGTGTTTAGTTAACATTTATTTTGCAGGTGTAGTTAGATTTATTTTCCTTCTTTTAATGTAATTTTGCATTAGGATTAAGATGAGTGTTATGAGGGATTAGGATGAGCATTAGTTATAATACCAAACCTTATGCACCATGTAATGCCTTTAGAGCAAGCATATCCAAATCAGGCCAAAAGAAAGAAAGGAATGGAGCAAATCAAATGAAGAAATGAAAGTTGAAGAAATGGAGAAGGAAGAATGAAGAATGAAGAATGAAGACCCCCATAACATTCATCATTTATAATTATAATTATTCCCTTATAATTCGGGTTGTATAAGGATAGAGCTCGGCTACCCATGTATCTTTTTGGGTTGTACGACGGTACCCGACTACATCGACCTTTTATTCTTTTGCGATAGCTTTATAAAATTATTTGATATTTTGTTTAGCTTGTGCATTAGAAAAAGCATGCATTTTCATAGTTTGCTTATGTTTGGTGATTGCTGCATGACTTGGATGGGACTAGGCTCCTAGGATAAAAATTATTTTTTCTACTCAAACTAATAACTCATAACTAAACCTCTAAAACAACTCATAATATCATATAAAAGCCTAGGCATTAAATCAAGATAATAAAATATTTAGCAACCCCTTAGCTCGATGTTCTATGTTTAATATCATGCATAATCATCTTATTTCAGTCTTGTTAAGGGAGGGCTTCCATCTTTGCCAGATAGTAAGGGCTTAATCTTTAAGATCCTATGATGGAAGAACAGCTCTTTCTCTTTTGATTTGGCCCTTAATCAACTTCTCATGTATTTAACCATATAAAATTCTATGTCCTCTGTCAAAATAAAAAGTCTCAAATTAAATAAAATTTCACAAAAAATTTATATTAGATTTAAGTCATTATTCATATCCCTTATGCTCTATTATTTTAAGAAGTGAGTTTAAGGACTTAGTTTCTTTTTCTAAATAATAATAACCTAATCATCTTACAAAAACATATGACTTGCCTACATGGAGTTAAAGCGTATGAGGAGTTAGCTGACTGCCACTCAATGCAGTAATAAGTTCAGCAGTCGGGTGGTTTACTCTCTCTTGTGAAGGTAAATTATATACCAACTTTCACCTTAGATTTAGGTCGTGCTTTGGCCCTCACATCTTATATATTTCCACAATCTTGTATTGTGAAATTATAAGTTCTAGATTTTTAATAAAAATTTCAAATCAAATAAATAAATCTCCTCAATTTCAAATATATAAAGCCCAACCATATGATAGATTAGAGTGCTCATTAGATTTCCTAGTATCATGAGCACTCCCTATTCATCTCCTTTAGTTTCGATAATAACTCTTTCCTTTTAATCCATCCCACTTGATCTTCTAAAATACAACCAATTTATTGATAAGCCATTCTTTGAATTCTTTGGAGATAATAATCGTCTACTTTAATCGAGAGTATTCTTAAGGAATTCATTTTTCTTAAGATGTAATTAAATATGGAGCTTGCCCCCATAGGGAACTTTAGAACCTGGTCTAAATAAACCATACTTTATCATCCATTCATATAAAGTAAGAAAAAATTCTCTGGTATATTCAAAGATTCATCATGCCTTAGGAGTCCTTATTAGATGATTAGGACTATTATAGGGTAGTGACTTTTATCTTTCATGAAAGTACATTATTTCTCAATATCATACCCGATCACCTCAAGATAATAAAATATTTAGCAACCCCTTAGCTCGATGTTCTATGTTTAATATCATGCATAATCATCTTATTTCAGTCTTGTTAAGGGAGGGCTTCCATCTTTGCCAGATAGTAAGGGCTTAATCTTTAAGATCCTATGATGGAAGAACAGCTCTTTCTCTTTTGATTTGGCCCTTAATCAACTTCTCATGTATTTAACCATATAAAATTCTATGTCCTCGTCAAAATAAAAGTCTCCAATTAAATAAAATTTCACAAAATTTATATTAGATTTAAGTCATTATTCATATCCCTTATGCTCTATTATTTTAAGAAGTGAGTTTAAGGACTTAGTTTCTTTTTCTAAATAATAATAACCTAATCATCTTACAAAAATATATGACTTGCCTACATGGAGTTAAATAAAGTTTATTTTATACTCAATGCATAATAAGTTGTTCGGGTGGTTTACTCTCTTGTGAAGGTAAATTATATACCAACTTTCACCTTAGATTTTTGTTTGGCTCACATCTTATATATTTCCACAATCTTGTATTGTGAAATTATAAGTTCTAGATTTTTAATAAAAATTTCAAATCAAATAAATAAATCTCCTCAATTTCAAATATATAAAGCCCAACCATATGATAGATTAGAGTGCTCATTAGATTTTCTAGTATCATGAGCACTCCCTATTCATCTCCTTTAGTTTCGATAATAACTCTTCCCTTTTAATCCATGATCTTCTTACAATTTATTGATAAGTCATTCTTTGAATTCTTTGGAGATAATAATGGTCTACTTTAATCGAGAGTATTCTTATTTTCATTTTTCTTAAGATGTAATTAAATATGGAGCTTTATAGAACTTTAGAACAGGTCTAAATAAACCATACTTTATCATCCATTCATATAAAGTAAGAAAAAATTCTCGTATATTCAAAGATTCATCATGCAGGTTATTAGATGATTGGGACTATAGGGTATGACTTTTCTTTCATGAAAGTACATTATTTCTCAATATCATACCCGATCACCTCAAGATAATAAAATATTTAGCAACCCCTTGCTCGATGTTCTATGTTTAATATCATGCATAATCATCTTATTTGGTCTTGTTAAGGGAGGGCTTCCATCTTTGCAGATAGTAGGGCTTAATCTTTAAGATCCTATGGAAGAACAGCTCTTTCTCTTTTGATTTGGCCCTTAATCAACTTCTCATGTATTTAACCATATAAAATTCTATGTCCTCAGTCAAAATAAAAAGTCTCAAATTAAATAAAATTTCACAAAAAATTTATATTAGATTTAAGTCATTATTCATATCCCTTATGCTCTATTATTTTAAGAAGGAGTTTAAGGACTTAGTTTCTTTCTAAATAATAATAACCTAATCATCTTACAAAAATATATGACTTGCATGGAGTTAAAAGCGTGAGGAGTTAATTTTGCCACTCTAGTAATAAGTTATGATCATGGTTTACTCTCTCTTGTGAAGGTAAATTATATACCAACTTTCACCTTAGATTTAGGTCGTGCTTTGGCCTCATCTTATATATTTCCACAATCTTGTATTGTGAAATTATAAGTTCTAGATTTTTAATAAAAATTTCAAATCAAATAAATAAATCTCCTCAATTTCAAATATATAAAGTACCATATGATAGATTATGCTCATTAGATTTCGTATGAGCACTCCTATTCATCTCCTTTAGTTTCGATAATAACTCTTTCCTTTAATCCATCCCACTTGATCTTCTAAAATACAACCAATTTATTGATAAGCCATTCTTTGAATTCTTTGGAGATAATAATCGTCTACTTTAATCGAGAGTATTCTTAAGGAATTCATTTTTCTTAAGATGTAATTAAATATGGAGCTTGCCCCATGAGAACTTTAGAACTTCAAATAAACCATACTTTATCATCCATTCATATAAAGTAAGAAAAATTCTCGGTATATTCAAAGATTCATCATTTGAGTCCATTAGATGATTAGACTATTATTAGTGACTTTTATCTTTCATGAAAGTACATTATTTCTCAATATCATACCCGATCACCTCAATAAGTATACCCTCAGATCTGTGTGATGTCGCCCCCTAATACAAATAAATCAAAAATAAACACCACATGAGTTTCAAAATATTATTCAAATCTATTATTATTATTATTATTTTATTAAGTTCATGATATAATGGAGATGTAATTAAGTGTAATTAATTAGATATTTGATATTAATAATTTAAATGTATAATTCAATTAGTAGATATAATTAGATTTATATATTTGAATTAAATTGATATAATTCATGAGGCATTATTTAACTTGTTTTGTAAACTCTAATAAATCTAGATATCTAAATATTTGTTGGTGATTTCACACCTATACCTATAATAATATATATAATCTTAAAAGTAAAATTTTTTTTTGAAAATTAATAATATAAAATAAATTATAAAATAATTAATTAAGTTATTATTAAGTGATTATTTTATCAAAATATTGGCAAACTAATTGTGAAATAATAAACAAATAATTCACAAATATAAATAATTAATTAATTTAATATTCTAGCTTGTTTAGTTTTATGATGAACTTTTATGTTTTTAGTTTATAAATACATATTTATTAAACAATAATGATGATTTGATTAATAGCTTTATTATATTCTTTTTGTTTGAACTTGGTAATTGAAGAAATTTAGAATATAAAGATTAATTGAGGAGGTATTAATGCTAGGCAAAAATTTCAATACTTTACATAACAAAAAAAAAGCCTTAATATTAAGTGTATATATAATTCAAAATAATAACTATTAAGCATGAATGGATGGGCATATGTGTCATGATGAGTAGAGGAAGCCACTATCTAATAAAATTAGTTTAGTATTAGAAGGTCAAGATATAAGTCACTTTAGCTTATTAATTGTGAATTTAGTCTTCAACCAAATGATCCTTAGTTCATGGCTTGTACACATGTTTTATGCCCTTATTTGTAAAATTCATAAATTATGTATTTCTAATGATGAATAGAAGGTTCATTATTGATGGGATGTGACAACTGCTTTGATAAATACATTTATAATCTAGTGTTTATTATTTGCATATTTCTTAATGTGATGAACTATCTTAGTTCTAATAATAGTTTAGTTGATTGAAGTTTTATGGAGTAAATTACTTTTGTGACTGTATATAATTATTAATTTCTAAAATCTGAGGTTATGATCATTATTAATTTCTCTTTTGATGAAAATATATATACATTATATATTTCTATTAAATTTTCTGACTGTCATTCATTATGATTGATCGCAATCACTTAGTGTATTTTTAAAATATTTCAGCAAATTTAATTATAAATTCACACATAATACATATATATATATATATATAGATAGAGCAATTTCTTTTTTTTGTGATTATATTAATTATCAAAATTTTAAACAAAATTTTTTATTATTATTTATTAATTTTTATGATGGGCAAACTAATAAAATGAAAAAAAAATTGTCTTTATTAGACAAGATTTTTTATTAGGGGGGAAAAATTATTTTTTTTTAAAAGAGAAATTAAAACATAAAAAAAATTGAGGGTGGGTAATTGCCCACCCTCACATAAGCATGGGTCCGCCCAAGATAATAATACCATTTAAAATTTCTTTGAAGTTAAAATCAAAATATGTTTAAATAACATTTAACAAAAACAAATGAACAAAAAATTATATTTAATCATTCTTTAAAAATATACTAATAATTGGTCATTTTAATATTGCGTACTTGATTATACCAAACTATTTTTACTAATAAAATATTCGTAGATTTATTCAAAAGAAGTTAGAGTGTAATATACAGTTCAAAGAAAAAATATTATGTTAAAAATATCTTCTTCGTTTTTTTTTTTTTTTCTCTCTATTACTATCGTTTTCTTATCTCTCATTTGATAAATCAGTTTAATATTAGTTTTCATTCCCAGCCACCCAAATGGTCTGTTGTCATTGTCTGTCTTTAGCCATCATTAGAAGGGGAAAATGGAATGGGAATTAATTTTTTTTTCAGTGCATTAAAATTAAAAAAAAATTAGATACATAACACACAATCCTCATGTATTTATATATCTAAAAATATTATTTTGTTTATACATAAAAATTACATTTCAAAAAACTAAGATTTATAAAATTTTAGATATGTAAATATATAAGAATTGTGTGTTATGTATGTAAAAATTTAAAATTATGTTTAAGAAAATTAAATAAAATTTGAATAAGTTTTAACTGCTGACTAATTTGGCCAAACCAAAAGTGCATGAAAAATGAAGTAGCATGTTATATATATATATATATATATATATATATATATATATATATATATATATATATATATATATATATATATATATATATATATATATATATATATATATATATATATATAGCGTCTTAGAAAACCATCAGAGAGTGAAAGTTTATCGCCTTGTTGTGAAGTCAAAACAGTAATTAAAGAAGCGAAACAAGAGAGAATTTTTGCGTGGAAAACCTCGAAAAGGGGAAAAATCGGCCTGCGATAAAAGCTTTTATGTATCGTTTGAGTACAAAGTCTTCGATAACCATTCTAATTCATATGAGAGAATAACGTATAACAATGATCGGTTGTAATTCGATGGTGGAGATCACGGGTAACTTTTGGTGGGAATCACGTCAATTAGTCGGCGGTGGCGGTGGCGGTGGTTGATGGCCAGCGAGTGCAATCTTTGAGTGCGATCTTGCTGGAGGATCTTGAGCTTTCCTTCCTCACTTCCTCTTCCACTCGGACTCTTCCTTTGTTTGGGTTCTTCTTGGACTTCTCTTCTTCTTTTGCTCTTCCTCTTCTTCCTTGCTTGGACTCTTCCTCTTCTTCTTTCTGGACTCTTCTCTTCTTCCTTGCTTGACTCTTTCTTCTTCCTTTCGCTCTTCTCTTCTTCCTTGCTTGGACTCTTCCTCTTCTTCTTTTCGGACTCTTCCTCTTCTTCCTTGCTTTGCACCTTCCTCTTTCTTGTTTGATCCTCTTCTTCTTGGCCCTTTGGTGTGAGGAATGGCTGTTATAGATGGGAGGAGGCATTCTTATAAATTCATGTAGTACCACTCTCCTGGTCGACGGCGATAATTCCTTCGATCATTTGATGTATTTTGAGAATTTGGATGCCCAAATGAAAATTGATTATGAGATCTTAGGCTCATTAGATCCTCGTCGAGCCTTCGATTTGGCTATAAACATTCTATATTTGAGAGCTGTTTGAGATTTAATTGATGTCCCAAAGATTCCAATGATATTTTAAGTGCTTGATCTGATTGGTTTTGACTCAAAATCATATATCGACATCAAGATTTGTGCTTTATTAGTCATATTTTGAGCATATCGGTTCTCCTTTTGGATGACATTAGCAATCATCAAAATATATGTGTTAAATCTCGAAAATAACCAATTGGAAGTTTTCAGCGTTTAGGGGACCGGCGCCTGGGTGCCGTGTCGGCCCAGCTGGCCTTGAGGCCGCGCCAGCTCCTTGGTCTTACACGATGGGCGCCATCAGTCAAAACTTCGGGCGAAGCGGTCGCGATTTAACACGGGGCGGCCGATCGAATGAAGCGCGGCGGTCCTGAGCAGCTTAGTGGTGCAGCGCTCATGCGGTCTGCCGTCGTGGTAGCGCCTGCAGCGTCATGATGGTTCGTGATGGTTCAGTCAGCCCGTGTCCGTGTGGCAGTTGGGTCAGCGTGACGGCCAGCGAATGGCCGGGCGCATGAGCCTTCTGTGCGTCTGCGCCCGTCGTCTTGTAGCCTTCTGGCACCGGCCAGCCCGACCCGAAGATGAAGGGTTTTGAGCCATTTTTGAGGGTTTATAATTTTGCCCAGATGGGTTTATAAAAGTGAGAGGAGAGGCATCTTTCCCCTCTCCCTTTCTTCTTTAGTGAGGGTCCTTTGGAGGCGAGAAGCGTCAGCGTTGAGGGAGCGATCAGGCGATCAAACCGACATCGTGGTGGTTCCGGATCGTCGGGCGTCAGGTTGGAAGGCGATCAAGGCCCATGGTACATACGTCGTGGTTCGGTTTCGCTCGTCGACGTCCGGTTAGGAAGCGTCAGGCCGATACGTCGTGGTTCCGGTTCACAAACCGTCGGGCCGTCACGGGTTAGGAAGCGATCAGCTGCGGTATCGTCATGGTTCGGTTCCGACCTCGTCGCCGTCGGGTTAGGAGATCAAGGCGCTACATCACGTCGTGTTGGATTCCGACCTGTCGGGCCGTCCGGGAAGCGTCAAGGCCGCGGTACTCGTCGTGGTTGGGTTACCGGCCTTGTCGAGAAAGGCCGTCGCCGAACGCATGCCCGATCTGACCCGCCGAGTCCGCATCGCGGACGAGTGGCGGAACCACGGCGTATCCGTGCGACGCCTCGATCCAGCGAACCCGACGGGCGAAACCGGAACCACGACGTATGTACGCGCCCCGCCTCTCAACGGTCCGATGGCCGCTGCCGACGGAACCACGCATCGTGGGCCGATCTCTCCGGACGGTCCACGAGGCCGATCATCGGACGAGTCGGTAAACCGAAAGACGTATATGCGGTGAGCCTCTAACCCGGACGGTCCGACGAGGCGATAACGGGCGAAGGCGTCGCGAACCACGGCGCATGTACCGTGGGCGCTGATCGCCTCCCCGGACGGTCCGGCGAGGCCGATAACGACGAACGGTAAACCGAACCACGTATGCAGTGGGCCTTGATCGCCTCCCCCGGACGGTCCAACGAGGCGAACCGGGGCCGGTGAACGAACCACGACGGCGTATGTGAAGTAGGCGATCGCCTCTAACCCGGACGATTCGACGAGGTGACCGGACGAGGGTAAACCGGAACCATGACACATGTGCGTGGGCGATCGCCTCTAACCCGGACGGTCCGAGGCGATGCAGACGAGGCGGAATCCGGCGTATGTGCATGGGCGCCACCGCCTCTAACCCGGACGAGAGGAACGACGAGGCGGTAAACGGAACCGCGACGATGTACCATGGGCCTTGATCGCTCTTTGACCGCCTCCTCACGCCTCCTGACGCCCCATCGCCTCCTTGACCGCCTCACCATGCCTCCACGCCTCTTGATCGCTTCTTGATTGTCTCCAAAGGAGCCTCACTCAAGAAGAAAGGGAGAGGGGAAATGTGTGCCTCTCCCTCTCACCCTAGGGGAGAATTTATAGCCCCCCACAGGGGCAAAAGTGTAAAAATCCCTCAAAAAATGGCTCAAAACCCTTCAAATTCTCGGCCGGCGTCAGCGTCAAACGCTTTCGCCCATTGACTCGAGCTTCAGCGAGCGATTGCGACCCGAATCGTCGTCACGACCCGCTGCTCAGAACAGATCAACGATGGCACACCGCCATGACGAATCGCGAACGGCCGTAATTGCCAGAGTGCGACCCGTCGCTTCGGTATGGACGACCTGGTGTAACCACCGACCGTTCAGCGACGGCCCGTGCAGCCAGCGGCTTCATCGGCCAGCGCTCCACGACCGTCATCACGCTTTATCCGTCATCATGACCGCCCGACAGAACGACCGCCGACCATCGTCAAGACAGCGCCGCTTCAGCGACGTGCAGCCGCCGCTCGCCGTCGCCAGCGTGAAACGCCACAGCGCCATATCCGAACGCTGAAAACTTCCAATTGCTATTTTCGAGCATTTGGCATATATTTTGGATGATTAAGCTAATATCTTCCAAAAAACAGATATGACTCTCAAAATACTAAAACACAAATCTTGATATGCGATATGATTTTGAGTCAAACCGTCGAGATCAAAACTTAAAATATCATTGGAATCTTTGGGACATCAATTTAATCCCAAAAGCTCTCAAATGTGGAGTGTTTATAGTCAAATCGAAGCGTCTCGGAGCCGGATCTAACGTGCTAAGATCTCATAGACTTCATTTGGGCATCCAAATGCTCAAAATACATCAAATGATCAAAGGAATCATCCAGCCGTCCGTCGAGGGGAGTCGAGCTTTATGAATTTCTGAATGCCTCCTATCTATAAATAGCCTTCATTCCTCACATGAGCAGAAGTGAAGTGAGTGAAGAAGAAGAGGAGGCAAGTGAAGAAGAAGAGGAGGCTGCAGTAAAGAAGAGGAAGAGTCCAAGCAAGGAAGAAAAGGAAGAGCAGAACAAGAGGAAGGAGAAGAGGAAGAGTCCAAGCAAGGAAGAAAGGAAGAGTCTAAGGAAGAAAAGAAGAGTTCGAGGAAGAAGAGGAAAAGCCAGTGAGGAGGAATAGAAATCAAGCTTGAAGATCCTCCAAGCATCCTGCAAGATCGCCTCACTCGGCCATCAAACCACCGCCGTCGTAATCTAATTGTACCGTATTACGATTACCGCATCTCCATGATTACAATTCTACGATCGTTATCTAGTTGTTATTCCCTATCGATTTTAATCCATTATCGGAAGACTTTACTCAAAGCATACATGGTGCTTTTCTTGGGGTATGGTTTTCCCTCTTTTGAGGTTTTTAGTTAAAAAATTCCGGCTTTTCCTTTCTTTAATTACCGTGTGTGTCAATTGTCGGCAAGAGCGTAAACTTTCACTCTATGATTTTCTAAGCGCAATAATATGTATATATATATAATTTGAATTAGGATTTAACACATCAATCTACTCATTAAGAGAATGCTTGATTGGCTAAAAAATAATAATCTAAAAGAGTATATCATAAAATGAAAGTAAAATATTTAGAATATTTTTAAGTTATTTAATTAAAAACACTACAAATGTAAGAGTTTTTAGTTAAAAATAAAATAATGTAAACTAAATTAGAATTATCAATAATGATGAAATTAGAAAATAATAGTGATTCCGATGACAGCGGCCCATAATAGTCGAGGAGTTGCTAGTGATGATGACGAAGACATTTTGGTGATTAAAAACCTCATTTCTGAACTGATCTTTAATCATCAAATTAATTTCACAACTTATTAGCAATTGTGAATTTGGTGACGAAGACATTTTGGAATGTTTAAAGAGAGCTATTTTCAATTAAATTAGTGATGCTTAAAATTAGCAAACTATTCATAAATGCTTTTCAGTAATAGTTAAATTATTAAGTTAGGTAATTATGATATTTTTTGGGTGTTATATGGCTAAAGATTGCCTCAATTAACGGTCTCCTTCTCGTGTTCCAACTTTGAACATATACAGTTTTACAATCAGTTTTTATTTTTTTGAATTGCAAGCCAGAGAGATTTGGCTTTCTTGGAAGTCATACGTAAATTTTCCGTTTAAAATTGGTGAAAAAAAAAGCTAACTGTTCTGTGCATTTATTTTCTGCACAGGCATGCTTTTAAATAGGGCTGCAAACGAACTAAGTTTAGCCGAGTCAAATATATACTTGCTCAAGTTCAAGCACTTTACTCGGCTTGGCTAGATTAGAGCTTTCAGGATTGTGTTGGAGTTTGTGCTCATTTGAAAGTCATGTTTGAGCTCCGCTCAAATTTGTTCAAGAGCTCAGTTCAGATTGGGCATATTGAGCTTGTTAATAAGCAGCTCATGAGCTTTAATCAAGATTGTTCTTGAGGAGCTTGTTGAGCAATATAAATGAGTTATATCAATTAGAATTTATTAAATCTAAAAGATAAAAAGTTAGAAGTTGAAAGAGTGAAAGTTTATTCTTCATTTGAAATCTACGTGATTTAAAGAGTGAAAGAAAACTCAAATTTTATGAAAACCTCGAAAAGAGGGAAAAAAAAATGCACTCAATAAAATCTTTCCTATGTATCTTTTAGTACAAAATCTTCCGAGATTATAAGTTAGATGAAAGAACAACAACTATGTAGTCACGTTGGTGTCGATTCTTAGTGCGGCAGATGATGGTGAATAGCGAACATCGGCGACAATGAAGGTCGTCATGATGGAGATCGACATAGATTGACGACGGAGAGGATGATGGCGGTGGCGCGTGGTTACGCCGTCAGTGGTGCAGATTATGCTTGAGAATCTTCGCTTTAGAGCTCTCTCTCTCTCTTGCTCCTCATATGAGGAATGAGGTATTTATATGAAGAGTGGCGTTTGTAAATACATGCAAAATCAACCTCATTTCATCATGCTCAAAATGATTCCTTTGATCATTTGATGTATTTTAAGTATTTGAATGCTCAAATGAAGTTGTAAGATCTTGGGCTTGTGAGCGAGAGGCTCGATTTGACTATAAACACTCTATTTGGGAGTTATTTAGGGATTTTCTATCCCAAAGTTTCCAATGATATTTTAAGTGCTTGATTTACCAGTTTTAAATCGGTTAGCTTGCTTCTAACATCAAGATTCGTGCTTCAACTGGTAAAATTTTAAGTGTCATATCAATAAATGAGTTATATCAATTAGAATTTATTAAATCTAAAAGATAAAAAAGTTAAATGATACTGCTCACAATAAGTCATAATCGAGCCTTAACGAGTTTGTTCACGAGCATTAAACGACAAGATTCATGAGCATAAATGAACTCAATAATAAGTTTGATATGACACTGAAAATTCAACTAGTCAAAATACAAATCTTGATATCGAAAGCAATCTGATTCTGAATCAAGACTAAGCCGGATCAAGCGTTATTATCAATCGACTCTTAAACATGGAGTGTTTATAGTCAAATCGAGCATCTTGACGAGCCGAATCTAACAAGCCCAAGATCTCATAATTCTGACTTCGTTTTAGCATTTAAATACACAAAATACATCAGATGATTAAGGGAATCATCATGAGTCATCCGATGGAGTGGTTTGGATTTTGTATGTATTTACAAAAATGTCTTCTCTCTAATCTATAAATAGTCTCATTCTTAACATGAGGGGGGTAAAGCTAAAAATGAGAGAGCTCAAATTGAAAATCCTCCAAGCATAATCGCACCACTCGGCCGATTAGGCTCGTTGGCCCGCCACCCGCCAACCGCCGACCCGTTGTCATCAATCTCCGCCGTCGTTACCACCGACGCGCCACGTCGTCGGCATTGTCAACCGCCGTAGGTCGTCATCGCCGAGATAATGTCGCCGACCACCATCGTCGAGCATTACCGTCAACCACCGTCGTCGGTCATTACCGCCGATTATCGTCGTCGACCCCATCGTCGCTCAAATGCTTAATTAAAACTAGCATATTAAAAAACATAAATTAAATGGCATTTCCTTCAAAATCTAAGATAATATTTATATCATCCTTACTTTCATAGGGTGTGGGGCATTTAAAAATGCTAGTATTAGGTCAATTTTATCCTTAAGGAAAATATTCATTGGATGAATATCTCACTTGTTTTACTACTAAGATCAATGTTGAACTAAAGTGTTCGTAATTTAAGTAAATTTTATTGAAGCAAGAAGTGTCAAGTCACATCATCTTCTAGATTTATTTTAGATCATCATGCCTCTAATGATGGTTGATTGATTAATTGACGTGTTAGGCCTCAAGATTAGTATTATTAGAGATCTTAATTTCACATAAATGCACATATAACACACACACTCACACATAATATAAACTAAGCTAGATACATTTAGAAGATTAGAGCCATAACATATCCTTTCAAATCTTTTATCATCAAGTAAAAAGATTAAATAGGCAAGATTTAAATTATCAAAAAATTATTGGTAATTATTTTTGCCCTAAACAATCAATTAGCTTATAGCATACATAACATCAATTTTACACTGATTAAAACTGATTTCAAGCAAGTCGTCTTCGAGCAAAAGAAAAAAATAATATGAATTGAATCACGGAAAAAAAGTTATATAATTTCTATAAAAAAACTTATGTTATAAATTTATTTCATGAGTTACAATGAAACTCTAATATCAGTACCCACCGTCTCTTATCGGTTGGTGAAGTATGAACCGAACCGAAGTGAATCTTCCAGGCGGAGGCATACCAAGATGGGGAAAGTAGTCGACCACATGTGGTGATGAATGGTCTTGGATCGCTGAGATTAGTTAATGATATCACATCTGAGATGGATAAGATATTGGGTGGATACCATTGCAAAACTCTAACATCAGTACAGTTATTCTCAATTAAAACAGAACTGTGAATTGATATGAAAGTTGCGTGAGCCGCTTGAACTTCCAAAAGTTTAAGCCAGATTTGGCAAGCAATAGTCAAAAGTGCCAATAAAAACAAATGTCCATGTAGCCACTACAACATGCCTCAGCAGTTCTTTTTGACAAAAAAAATGCGTGCGTATTAAGTAATTATTTCCTCTTTGTTTTATCAAAAACACTAATTCTATATAAGACATCATAATTTAGTGGCATAGAGCTTATATTTTTAATCAAGAAGTCTTTAATTCAAACCTCGTATACATATGTTATATGTATTAGTTTATGATTATCTTCGCTCAAATATCGAAAAAATATTAAAACCTAAAATTTATCAAAGATGCAGGGAATTGTGCAAGGTTTTTTGTCACTAGGTTAGTGTTTGCCTTGATTCTTTCTATATGATCTATTTGAGTTTGAGATTAAATTCGTTCAAGTGTCTCAAAAAAAAAAAAAATGCTGAGAATTTGGATTAGAAGGAATTAATAAGAATTGATTTAACTCGTGAAAAGTTTGACAGAACTCCTTAAATAGAGAAAGTTCTAAAAAGTTTGGTGCTCGTTGCCGGCCATATTGTGGAGTAGCAGAAAGAAAAGATCGGCAGAAGTGACTGTAGCTTTCTTGCCTCTGAATTAAAGGGGAGGACCAGTCGTGTAAAAGAAAATTTTTATAATGTGGTTTGATGGCTTCAAAAAAAGCTGTCTATTGCATAAAAATTAAAAAAATATAATCGATATGGCATTGAAAATTTCAGTAGTAAACATCTTGATGTCAGTAATATGATCTTTGAGTCAAAGTAACTAGATGGATTTAAATATAATTGAAAACTTTACGATATCGATTAAATAAATATGGGTATTTATAATAATCAAATTGGCGTCTTGGTACATCTAATGCCTAATCTCACTAAATATGTGCATTCAAATACTTAAAATACATCAAATGATCGAAGGAATTATTTCGAGCTGTTCGATGGAGTGGTTTAGATTTTATCTGTATTTACAGAGGTGACACTCCTATAATCTATAAATAGTTCATCATTCTTTACATGAGGTGAGCCAAGCTAAAGAGAAGAGAGAGCTTTAAAGCTTGAAAATCCTCCAAGCATAATCGTGCTACCACTCGGCGATCGGCCGACCGCGTTGGCTACCACCATACTTTGCTGCGCCACCGCCATCGTCGATCCTGTTGTCCATCACGGTGCGTCGCCCGACCATCGTCGCAAACATTGTAATATTGCATTATCATGGTTACTGCGTCATTCAGAACCGTGTCGATCATCGCAGCCGACCATCGCCTATGCGTCATCCATCGTACCGGTCATCCACCTCGCCACCTGCCGCCGCCGCCGATCACCGTCGCCAGTTGTAGCTGCCGACCACCACCGGCCGTCGCCGTCGGCCACCACCATCGATCATCGTTGTCATCAACCACTGTCGCCGGTCATCACCGCCGACCACCGTCGCCGGTTGCCGCCATCGACCACCGTCGGCCATCTCAGTCGGTCATCACCACCGTTGACCATCGCTGTTTTAATTTGTTACCATCATCAATAACTATTACAACTATCATACATTTATTGTTGTCTGATTCTAAGATTCCTATTATCAGCCATTCTCATATACAATTTTGTAATCCTATTATCGGGAAAATCTTGTACTCTGAAACAGATGCATAGTGGAAGATTTTTACTGGGCTAGGCCTTGTGATTTTTTCTCTTTCTGGGATTTTTTCACGTAAAAATCCCAAAATCTCTCGTTCTCTCTTCAAATAATTGTGTGCGTGCTGGATTTCTCAACAAGGCTAAGGCATTTAGTTTTATTCTACTGCAACTGGGTTTCTAGCACGCAACAGTTTGGCGTCGTCTGTGGGAAACATTCTCTTTACATCTTCACAATGATTGACAATCTAACTTTATATTCAGAGCAACACTATCTATATAGTGGAGGAAATCTTACTCTGGAGGAACACATAAGAAGAATAAAGATTCATCGAACTTCGATCCTTCAGCTTTTGTTGGAAACTAGGGGGCAACACTTAATCTCAAAAGATCGCCCAAATCAATATTCTAGATATTTAATTGATTATTAGTTCGAGAAGCAAGTCAATGATGTTGAGCAATATCAACAAAAAGAAAATAGAGAGATGGCTTTGCAAATTATGATTCTCCAATCATACTTATAGAAAATAAGACAAAGGTCAAGGAACAACTTTGGCTACAACTTCAAACAAATATTTTGATTTGACCCCTTTCACATAAGTTAACGTCATCGAGCGAAGACTCTGACAACCAACCTCAGATAGGTCAAAATTTTGTGGTTTCGATTAGACCTACGCCACACAGGTTAACGTCATCGCGAAGACTCTGACAAACAACTTCGGATAGGTCAAAACTTCGCACTTACTCCACACAGGTTAATGTCATCGAGCGAAAACTCTGACAAACAACCTCGGATAGGTCAAAACTTTAGACCTACTCCACACAGGTTAACGTCATCAAACGAAGACTCTGACAAACAACTTTGGATAGGTCAAAACTTCGCACCTACTCCACAAAGGTTAACGTCATCGAGCGAAGACTCTAACAAACAAGATCGAATAGATCAAAACTTCGCACCTAGTTCACACAGGTTAATGTTATTGAGCGAAGACTCTTGGATAGGTCAAAACTTCACACCTACTCCATACAAGTTAACGTCATCGAGCGAAGACTCTGACAAACAACCTTGGATAGGTCAAAACTTCAGACATACTCCACACAAGTTAACGTCAACGAGTGAAGACTCTGACAAACAACCTCGGATATGTCACGACTTTGTACCAATCTCATACAGGTTAACGTCATCGAGTAATACTCTGACAAATAATCTCAGAATAATCAAAATGTTTAACCTCTTCCACACAGGTTAACGTCATACTTTGACAAAATAACATCGGATGAGAGTTAAAACTATTGACTTTTTTCACACAGGTTAAATGTCATTGAGTAAGACTCTGACAAACAACCTCGGATGGGTCAAAAATCCTCAGCGGATTCGATTCAACCTCTTTCATACAGGTTAACGTCATCAAGTAACACTTTGATAAACAACCTCAGATGGGTGAAAAATCCTCAGTGGATTCGATTCGACCTCTTCCATACAGGTTAACGTCATCAAGTAACACTTTGACAAACAACCTCGGGTGGGTCAAAAATCCTTGGTGGATTCGATTCGACATCTTCCATACAGGTTAATGCCATCAAGTAACACTTTGAAAAATAACCTCGGATGGGTCAAAAATCCTCGGATTTGATTCAACCTCTTTCATATAGATTACCGTTATCAAGTAATACTTTGACAAACAACCTCGGATGGGTCAAAAATCCTTAGCGGATTCGATTCGACCTCTTCCACATAGGTTAACGTCATCAAGTAACACTTTAAAAACAACCTCGGATGGATAAAAATCATCAGTGGATTCGATTCACCCTCTTTTATACAGGTTACTATTATCAAGTAATACTTTGACAAACAACCTCGGATGGGTCAAAAATTCTTAGCAGATTCGATTCGACCTATTCCATACAGGTTAATATCATCAAGTAATAATTCGGTAAATAACCTCGATGGGTCAAAAATCCCTAGCGAATTTGATTCGACCTCTTCCATATAGGTTAATGTCATCAAGTAACATTTTGACAAACAACCTAGGATTGGTCAAAAATCCTCAGCGGATTCGATTCTACCCCTTTCATATAAGCCAACGACATCAAGTAATATCATGAAGAATGACACTCTGAAATTATTCGCCAGAATTTCTAAGCTTTTTTAGGAATGGTTCCTAATCAATGCTTCTCCACCATCTCGATAGTTGTCAACTGTTGAACCATTGAAGTTTTAAAAAATCAATTTTCTATGAATTACGGGCCTTGATCGCCTCCAAACCCGGTCGGTCCAACAATGACAGTTGATGCCTTTTTCGAGGGAAAATCGGAGCCTCACCGTATGAACTACGGGTCTTGATCGTCTCCAAACACAGTCTGTCCGACGAGGATAGTTGATGCCTCTTTTGAGGGAAAACCAGAGCCTCGTTATATGAACTACGTGCCTTGATCGCCTCTGAACCCAGTCTATCCGATGAGGACAGTTGACGCCTCTTTCGAGGGAGAACTGGAGCCTCGCCGTATGAACTACGGGCCTTGATCGCCTCCGAACCTGGTAGGTCCGACGAGAATAGTTGACGCCTCTCTCGAGGGAAAACCTAAGCCTCGCCGTATGAATTACGGGTCTTGATCGCCTCCAAACCCGGTCGGTCTGATGATAACAGTTGATGCCTCTTTTGAGGGAAAACCGGAGCCTCACAGTATGAACTACGAGTCTTAATTGCCTCCGAACCTGGTCGATATGACGAGGAGAGTTGTTGCCTCTCTCGAGAGAAAATTGGAACACCGCCGTATGAAATACGGGTTCTGATCTCCTCCAAACCTGGTCAGTCTAACGAGGATAGTTGATGCCTATCTCAAGGGAAAACTGAAGCCTCGCCGTATGAACTACGGGTCTTGATCGCCTATAAACCCGGTCGGTCCGACGAGAACAGTTGATGCCTCTCTTGAGGGAAAACTGGAGCCTCGCCATATGAACTACGGGTCTTGATCGCCTCCAAACCCGGTCGGTCCGACGAGGACAGTTGACACCTCTCTCGAGGGAAAACTGGAGCCTTGTCATATGAACTGCGGGCCTTGATCGCCTCCAAACCTGGTTGGTCCGACGAGGACAGTTGACGTCTCTCTCTCTCGAGAAAATCGGAGCCTTGTCGTATGAGCTACGAGTCTTGATCAACAAGGCGAATGACCTTCTTCTAAGAAGAAGGTCAGAGCTTCGTTAACCAAAGAAAAAAAAAATTTATTACCCTAGCCCTTGAATTTCTACTAGATAATTTCTTATCCAACGTAAAAGAACATTAGAGCATATGAGAGTTGTATCTCCTTACTTGACGCTAGAAGGGTTTTTATAAATCCACTATAGGGGCAAAAAGGAAATAAATTAAAAAATCGAAGAAAATTGAAAAAACCCCCTCTCCTCATTATGATTGACATTTGCGAGTCATTTAATTAAAAAAAAACCCTCTCCTCATTATGGTTGATGTTTGTTAGCCATTTAATTAAAAAAATCCCTCTCCTCATTATCGGTGACGTTTGTTAACCATTTAATTTTAAAAAAAAATTTCTCTCCTCATTATGGCTGATGTTTGCTAGCCTTTTAATTTAAAAAAATCAAATAAATAAACTTTAGTAATTAATTAGTTAATAAATAAATTAATACATCCAACATATGTTATTATAAATTGTAATAATAAGTAAAGTTATTTTAGTTTAAAAAAATTAATATATTTTTGGATGAAATAAGTAATGACATCCAAAAATAGGAGGCAACTGATATGACACTGAAAACTCCTCTAGTCGAAGCACGAATCTTGATGTCAAAAATAATCTAATGTTGAGTCAAGACTAACCTAGATCAAACACTTTAAATATAATCGAAAACTTTGAGATTTGAGTCGGCTCCTAAATATGGAGTATTTATAGTCAAATCGAGGGTCTTGACGAGCCAGATCTAATAATCCTAAGATCTCCTAATTCTGACTTCATTTGTGCGTTCAAATACTTAAAATATATCAGATGATTGAAGGAATCATTTCGAGATGTCCGATGAAGTGGTTTGGATTTTGCCTGTATTTACAAAGGTGCCACTTCCACAATCTATAAAGAGCCCATCATTCTTCACATGAGGGGAGCTAAGCTAAAGAGAAGAGAGAGCTCTAAAGCTTGAAAATTCTCCAAGCATAATCGTACCACTCACGCACCACCGCCAACTACCGCTACGCCACCATACCGCCGCCACCGCCATCCGCTGCTTGCCAACCACCGCCGAGATAGCATTGCGTCCACTGCCGCTAGCCACATATCCGCCACCACGTTGCCATCATCTGGCCGATTATCCCGCTAACCACCGCCAATCATCGCCACTATCGCGATTATCATCCGGCTATCTCGCTGACAACCCGCTAATCGCTGCTGCCACTGACTCGCTTACCGCTGATACTGTATTGCTGCCGTGCCACCAATCGATCATCGCCGCCATCAACCATCGACGGTTATCACCGGCGACCACTGCCGCTGGTCACCGCTGGTCACCGCTAACGACCGTCGTTTGCCGCCACACCATCATCGCGCCATCGCCACGGCTATCACCATCGCGCCGATCATTACCACGCTGAATTTCACCGTTTCATCATTCGCTCAACAACTATTACAACTTAACCACTACGATATATTGTTCGATTGAGATTCTCATTATCGCCTTCTCATATAATTAATCTTATCGGAAAATCTTATACTCTGAAACAGATACATAGTGGAAGGTTTTTTGAGCTGCGATTTTTTTCCTTTTTCTAAGAATTTTCCACGTAAAATCGAATTTCGTCTCTTCAAATATTTGTGGTGTTGATTTCAATATTAAGACGTAAAATTTTATTTTACTGCAATTGAATTTCTAGCACACAACAATAATTATGTGGTATTGTATATATATATTATCATCTCAGCTTTTGAAAAATTAATTTTAATTTATGCGAAAAAATAGTTTAACGAGTGATACTTTGCATGCACACCGCCCAATATGATTTCATAGATATAAAGAATATATTAATAAATTAAACTGATAAAAATACAATGAGTTTATTTCATATAAAAATAATAATGGTTCAATTAATGCTGCATTCAGCACAAAATTAGACAATACTTTGCTTGTTTTATATTTTTATATTTTTTCTTCTCTCTAATAAAATCATGCTGGCATTTTACACTAGTTTGTTAGGAAATTAAAGTAATTGAAATGAACAAAAATGATTGCAAAGCCTAAACTTATGTTTCTGATTCAACTATGAGTTACTGGCTTTTCATTCCTTTTTTTTTTATTTATAAATGTTGAGTGATAAATTTCAAAATATATAATTTGAAGTTGAGATACTAGAGATACAATCTTCTCTTTACTCTGTGTTTTAACTTTTGTTTTGGCATCCTTTCACTCATCCACTTTTCTTTCTCTTAAAAAGTAATGTTTGCAAAGATTGCTGCAACCCTAAACCCAAAAATTTACTATTTTTTGAACCGCTGAACTGAATACTGCTGCTTTTAGTATATTTTGAAGGCTTTAGAACTTAAGCCCTATTTTGAGGTGATGAGAACTCTTGCAATTTTGTAGCAACTACAACCCTTCCAATTTAATACAGTTATAAAACTTTATATATTTGTCATCCAAAACATCAACTTTAACTTTTCTCCAGTTTTTTTTTTAATATAATTTTAGCTTTGGCACCGACTTTAATTGCTAGAAGTTCGTTCTTCTGTGATCAAAACTTTCTCTCTGCAGCTTGAACTGTTACAGTAGGCGATAATAATCGCTATGTATATGTAAGACAAGCTATAGTGCGTAATTTCATATTCCTAAAGAATTCGAGTGCCTTCATTTTCACAGTGAATAATGGTGAGAGAGAGAGAGAGAGAGACGCCTTCATTTCTACTGTGAATAATGGTGAGAGAGAGAGGTGTCCGTGTGAGTTGTCAATTGATAAATGGCGGTGGGTCAAATCTGGAATTTTCTTGCAGGACGACGTGGTACGCCACGCATGGTTTGAATTTCGAACAGGGACGAGAGAAAGCGTAGAGGAAGACTAGAGGCCAAGCGGGGATAAGAGCGGGGTGGACTCTAATGCCGGGCATATCTGGCGCGGCTGGGGCCACTCGCACATGTGAACGGCTGGCTCATCAACATTGAAAGAACAGCCATGTCTTTCTCTTTCATTTTAGTTGGTTGGGGTCGCTGTGCTGTGATGATGGCAACGCAAGTTGGTAGCCTGCCTCTGCAAGTTGCCGGATGGCTACGTCTGCAAGACTAGAACCGAGAGATGGTTGAGTGCAAATACTGTTCATAATGGCGAACAATATTAATTACTCGCAGCTTCCTAGCCTTACCTGTAATTATTATGGCAAAGAATTTCAATCGATCAGAATATTCTTAACTAATCTTGCTTCTGAATTATATGATGATTTTTCCTCAAATATAAAATATTTTTCATCGAACTATATGTTTTCAAATATATTGATTAAGATAATTATTTTTACAGCACCAGAAATATTATCCTGAAAAACTTTAAAAACTGCACTACAATTCAAGGAAAAATCTCTCTCTCTCTCTCTCTCTCTCTTAATAAATGTACAAAGGAGGATTTCATGGAAGTTTCTGAATGTAGAAATGAAGCACCACAAACTGCACCACAATTCAAGGAAAAAACTCTCTCTCTCTCTCTCACTTAATAAATGTACAATGGAGGATTTCATGGAAGTTTCTGAATTTAGAAATGAAGCACCACTCGAATTCGTGATATGTAGTTTGGGATAATTATAGAAGGTTTTGCTTTTTCCAAATTTCTAAAATCCTTGATGAGGGAGCTGATATAGAAGATGAGCTAACAGCTTCCAAGTAGACATGTTGACAAGAAAAGTGTGTGTGTGTGTATATTGGAGAGATAATAGGATAAATTTGGCAAAGGAAAATATTAATAATATTCAGTGATCATCTCAAATATTGGAAAGCTTATTGCGTTACTTTAATATAATAAGATATATACTTTATACACAATAATACAAAAGTAATCCATACTCAAGCCATCCTCCATGTGCAATTAAATCACCTAATAATTTATCCTAATGTTGACTCGTGTAACATATTGTTCAGCAGATGGCGGATTTTTTTACATCATTTTCTAAACCTACCTCTCAGCTCCTCCAACTCCACCTCAGAAATAGATTTATCTCAAGGAAAACATGCGCAAGAAAACTGAGGCACGGTGCAATCAGAATTAATGCGCTCCCGCAAGCGCTCTTGTACATTGACCAAGCTATACAAACATAAATAAAAATTAATCTTATTTTCACGCCCAAACCTAACTAATAAAATGTTTGGGCAGTTGTATCCCTACTGGACCTTTTCAGTAATAAACTAGGCTTTACCTCTCTAGAGCTAACCCAGTTAGTCTCGCTACTTCTGCATTGTTCTGTTAAATTCCTAGGCTGTTTAGTAGAGTACAAAATCGACGGGTTTTCTATTCCCTGGACACCACATTCTCCACTCCTACCAATCCCCTTGGCCATTCTTGTTTCTAAGGGACTGAGATCAGGTGACATTTTCCCATTCGAGTTTGGCGAGCAAGTGAATCCATCTGAGTCCTCTGAGAATCTCGGAGGGCTATTACAGTTTATATGACCTGGCTCGCCAATTACAGATTCGGTGAAATCCTCAGTAGTAGCCGAGTCTTTGGTGCTCTCAGCACTCCAGGAAGATCCCTCATCAGAGTAGCTAAACAGTGAAGAGCTGTCACTGGAGACATCAAGATTCATCCGACGTAGTCTTTCATCAAACAGATCATGCAGCCCAAACGTTGGATCATACGAATGAGAAGCCTGATTTTTGCCTTGATGTGTGACTGTTAAACCTGGACGTGGGAAGTTAGAGCTGGATCTTGCCTTGGAGCTATGAGAATCCCCATTCTGCTTTAATCTACTCTTAGCTGCTATTTCTTTTCTTAGCAGACTAGGGGCACGTGGAGAGCACCTAATTGAAAATTAGTCAGCTATACATTGGAGGATCCTTTTTACAACTGCAAATAATAGAGGGTAGGGATTAGAAATTTTGTAGTTTACCGCGCATACAGAAGCATATAAGCACCTTGAGATAAGACTGCCTGAAGCTCAACTTGTTTTACCTGTAAAAAAAAAAAAGAAAAAAAAATATATAAAGTGGTCTCGTGGTATGCTTTTAAACAATAGTTATGATGGATTTAATAAAGAATACCAGAAAACAGGGTTAATAATAACGCTAAAATCCATATAAAACATATGGTTAAAATTATAAAAAGATTTGTTAATTGCAGGTGATTCATAGCTAACATAACTAGAAAGGGCAAACACTTTACATTAAACAAACGTTTTTTATGAAAAGCAAAGGAGGAGGTCATCTGTTGAATTTACACACTCAAATTTGATTTTTGTTCAGAATCATTATTAATCAAGTCGAGCAATCCTGCATAAACCAAAAATTGGCATTTATTATATAGCTTATGCTAAGACCTTAGTCCCAATCCGGAGCATATTCCTCTCATCCCCATGGCTGTTGAGGCTGCCTTTCATAAGCTTCTAAATCAGGCCACACGGTTAGACTGCGTGATAACCCCAACCTCATAAATCCTCGAGATTAAGCAGCAGACTTAAATAGGTTCCTCATGTGGTGATCTATTCTATTCCTATGGATGCTACACTCCTAGAACTTAAATCCAGGGAACTCAGTTCATACACCTACTTAGATTTGTTAGGTAGTTGGAACCAGTGCAGCTTTTACAGTTCTCCAGGGGATTTGTTCAGAATGTGAACAATGGAAATTCACCTCACTCAAATGGGATAAATCTCACTATTAAGAAAATAAGAGGAAGAGAAAAAATAATTGCCCGGTTTAACTCTAGGAATTGATGAGAACAACAAAACAATGATGTAAATAGAAAGGGAAAATTCACCACAAAGAGACAGGGTTTAAGTGGTTTGGTTGTATAGACTTGCATTCACTGTGGGGGATAACAGAATTTTAATAATATATGAAAAAATAGCAAAAACTGTCTCAGACCTCTCTTTAACACTCGTATGACAGTAATTATGATGTAGAAATATCTTGAGATGTATATCTGGGTTATAGCTAAAGATCATAACTGGGTTGTATGTCAGATATTGTTGGGCTATAGATAACTCATCCTCATTGTTGGTCCTTACAGAGATTTTAGCAGCACTAATTAAAGTACATTTTCTCATGAAATGAATCATCACTTATTAACTGATTCCTAAAATTGCATCAACATTGTGCCAAGCAGGATCATTGTTAATCTCTTTGTTAATTCTAGTAATTTATGTATGATTGCAACACAGAAGGATTCATGTACCGTTTAAAATACTCCATAATGAACGAATTTGAAATAGAATCTGACACGCTTTGGCTAATTAATGATATTATAATTGAGATCTTCCTCAGAGCAATAGTGATGATTGACCTGCTTTCATGAGACAGGTATTTCCGAGAGCCTTCTCCCAGATAGGCTCCGTTGTCCAAAAAGAAAAGAGTATTATCTCAGTCAATGTTTTTCCTACAATGCTTTCTGATGGAACCGCATATAGAAGTGAGATAGCATCTGATATATTAGAATTTCAAAAATATCTTTTTTTCTTAATATTGGAAGTCGATAAATAAATTCTTCCATGAATTCCTCCTTGATCAACCACCTTTTCTTTGTGTGATGTTGTTTAATCTTTTCCAAGATGAATAGATCATGAAGATCATCCTTGTACAAAAGAAGATATTGAAGATGACGCTCCTCTAAAATAGGTAGCTGTTGAAAATCAAATAATTGGTACAATCAATATGTGAATCATTAATGATCACGGAGAAAACTGAGCAATAAAAATGGCTATTACAGCGAAGGAAAGTGATCCAATCATTAATAATATGGATGGTAGTACTAGTTAAAACTAGATTTTAGGTTTTAATAAAACCAAATGAGAAAATTGTTGATGAGACAATTGCTCCATCTAAAGGTAATTTGAAATTTCTTCATACTAAAGAAATCCCAAATTTCCCAACTTAAATCTTAAGAGGTGGATATGATAATTGGTCATGTTTTGATAAAGCATGACAAGGATGAGAAAAATGACACGGAAGAATATGTTGTTAATGAATCCAATCTCACATTTCTCTCTGAAAATGAGTTGGAATTTATGGAGGCGGAATCCATTGGTGAAGGGTTTGAAGAAATACGACTTTGAATTATCAAAGTTTTCATTTGAGCTATGAAGTTGGTTGGACTCCAAGAAATTTACAACCATTGTCCTTTTTAACAAATCAAAAGAAATTTTAGCTATTAAAAATACTCTTATATGCACGGCACCTTAACCTAGTGGTTAAGAGCTTAAGCATTCCACCAAAAGATCTTAGGTTCAAGCTCTAGTACATGCATTGTGTGTGTGTTTACAATTAGACTCACTCAAATGTCCCCCCAAAAAAATACTCTTATAATAAAGGTAACAGCTCTCAAACCACCAATCTTGAATATCATTTGATTAATTAATGAGTTTGCTATAAAAAAATAAAAATTGGATATATTTGGCCAATTGCAACAATCTAAGCTTGATGATATTAAGAAAAAGTTTTCAATTTTCAACTATAAGTTGAATGACTTAAAATATTATTGATTCCTAAATGAACTAGTTAAATTATATTGAGAATAAGTTATGACCTTAAGATCCCAAGCAAGCAGATTTCTAGAGCAAAATGAAGGCGCCTATTATTTGACAACATGAATTTTCATAGTTGTTGTGCTCAAATACCTTGCAATTAATATGATTTATGTGATCTAAATTATGCATGATTGCCTTCTGAGATCGATTGGGTTCATTGTGAGAAGGTAAGAAAATTGCTTCAAATTTCTCATCAAATAACTAAAATTTTTTCAGATTCAAATTTTTTCAGATTCCAGTTATCCTCCTGCAGATAAACTTCTTCCCAATCTAATACTAATTAAGAAAAAGTCGAACAAAGAATGCTTATCTGATACTCTTTTCGTTTCTAACATTACAAGCACCATGAAAGCTAAATTTGATAAATATTAGACATTGTTCAATGTTATTCTTGATTGCTTGCATTTTAGATCCTAGAATGAAATCATTTGTCATCAACTATTATTATCAACAAGTTTAATATGTTAATATTGTGAATGAGAAAAAAGATAATATTAAACAAATTTTTTGAACTCTACTCTTATTATGTTGTCGATAAACAGCAGACAGTTAAAAAAATTACTAGAGCATCTACCTCTCAACTTGATACAACAATCATGAAAAAAAAATTGTTGTTCACATTATAAAGTTGAATTTTATGATTTTATAGACTTCACTGGCCTTCTAGATATACTTAAAAGAAGCTGTGTGAAATGCTCTAATTCAGAATTTGATATTTTGTAGTGGTGGAAAATATTCTCCATGAAATACAAGACTCTCTCTAAGATGACAAAAGATACTTTTACAATCAAATAACAACAGTTGCTTCTGAGTTATCTTTCAGTGCAGAGAGTCGTGTGCTTAGTGATTATAGAAGTTCAAATTCACCAACAATACTAGATGCTTTAGTATGCATCATAAACTAAATTCGAGCAATGTATAAATCATAGAAAGAACCTTTAATAATAATTACATTTTCTTATTTTATATTGCAACTAGCTTCTATTCAAATATGACTACGTCTCCTTTGCAATTTCAGTTTTGACATTCTTTCGACAGAGAACTTTGTTGTATGTGTGCCTGAAACTTTAAGTGTGGAATCACAAATTTGAAAATCAGTTGGTAACATTTCAATCATGCAAGTTAAGTGCAACATTCCTTCCTTTCGCACAATTTTATGTACTTCGAATATTATGTGAGACCCTAAACACTAGGACAATCATCACAATCGTGGTAAGCTATTCTTGTTGTATGACACTTATTATGAACTTTGTAATTAATTATTTATTCTGCACTGCAATATAAATGTCTGCTTAGGTGCCAATGATAAAATTAAACTGCGATGAAATAAATAACAAGGCTTTCTAAATGGATTTTTATATTTTTAATGGAATGGTTTGGTCAATGAAGTAAATTTGAGACCATTTGGGGTGACATACTGCCTTTCATTGTTATGCTTTTGAAATGTGGCTAAATTTTGGTTTGGCTTTACAATGCATTTGCTTCATCTTACTATCTTTCTTATTTGTTGATGTTTCTGTTGGTTTTGTAGTAGTTGCTATTGTAACTTTGTAATATCATTGTACTTCAAATTATTGGAATCATTTTGAATTTAATATTAGTGCAGTAGATTTGTTCAATGCTACCCTTAAATTAATTAATCATCTCAATTTTTTGAGAGTACAAAAATCAGCTACTTTTCTTTCATATTTTGGTCTTTGGTTCTCCATTCTCTTATTTATCTGTAGGCGAATTACTATTTAGTTGATTAATTCTTCGATTATATAGTCTAGTTGTCTGGGCTTGAGGTAATTTATTTTTCCTTGAATGTTATGCATCTTGTGGACAAGTGGATTGCATATATTGAGATTATCATAAAGAATTGTGATTTGCTTTTATTCATTGATTTTTCCTTATAACTTTAAACCAAGATTTCTATTGACTTCTGCTTTTTAGTTATATTTGGGATTACTCAATAGAAATTTTTGCTCCACTGTTGGTGGCTCTCATTGGACAACTGGGCAACCTAAGTCCTTGTACTTTGCAGCCACTCTTACTGCTTTATTTATATCACCATCATTATGCATTTCTTGCCTTCAATATTGTGAGTCTCCTTCTTAAATGATGTTTTGTTAACATTTTAACTTTCTCCATCATTACGGCTCTACCGGATGTAAACCTAGAGCCTCTAAGTGAATTTTACAAATTATAGACTTCTGCTAATTGTTGATGCTTGAAGATGGATATCACTTTCTCTAAGTCCCAATAGTCAATTAAATATTCTTAATATTAGTTTTCTTCATTTTTAAATTGTTATGTCAATTGTATGGACTTCTTTATTATTGTTATAGTTAGGACTGTGAAACATGAAATGTGTAGCACTAATTAGAATTGTAAAAATGTGTATTTGTAATAGTTATTTGTCAATAACATGAAATTATAATTTGTAATTGAAATTTTACTTCTTTAATTGTATTTCATATTTGTATAGTTAATTTCAAACTTTTGAGTTTTTCTATATTTCATTTCATTTTTTTATTTTAAAGAAGAGCTGGATTAATCAAATCCAGCTAGCTCATTTAAATTTAAGCTAAAACAACAATTGAACTATAGCAACGAGCTAGCTCGTTTCACTTTCGAGTTCGATTTAGTTTCGATCCGAGCTGGCTCGAAATTTAGTTCATTGAGCCACAAGTCGATTTCTAGCCAAATCGAGCTGACTATAGTTTGGCTCGAAATCGGATCGTTCACAACCCTACTTCTAACTAATTTACAATGAGTTATTTTTTGCATTTTGTTCTCATCATGAAAATGATATGATGTACCTTTTACACTAAAGAATGCAACTATAAGTGTTGTTTGTGCAATTGAATGCTTCTATGATAATGATATGTAGTATATATTATGACTGAGTTCATGAGAACATAATTATTATCGAGAGGACTTTTGATATTAACTCCTCTATTGCATGAAACAATGATTGAAATGTTTAGGTGACCTTCCTTTATAGTTTTCTTAAAAAACAGCACAACATTATCCATCATTTGATATGTCAATTAGCATATTATTATAATTTGACTGACATTAATGTATAAAATTTTCTTCAAAAGATTGTCATTATTCATCTAGTGTTTTAAAGAGTAAGATGTAGAAAATCCTTTACCCTCTTGTTTCCTCATTTCTACTCTTGCTTCTCTCATGTTTTCTACCTTCACACAACTTCTCAAGGGTTTCTACAATTCTTCATTAAAGATGTTGATTGAGAAGATGTCTGGGAACAATGGCAAAAAAGGTGCCCATAACACACTTGCTAATTTCACCACTAACTTCTATGCCCTACAACTTCTAATGAACTTAACCAACACTAAGGGCCTAAGAAAATCAGAATGAATTATGCTATACAAAATAATTTTACTCTTTAAGATTTTCTACAAAAGGAGAGATCAAACAACTCACATATAATGAACAAGGAGTATTTATTTAAGTAATACTTTGAGCTTGTGTTAGAAGTAGAACTTACTTTCAAAGATGAATATATTGCTTTACTGATGACATTTCAAATGGTACATTTGACTGTGAATGTCCTTGGTATCGTACTAGGTATCAAATGGCTCATTGTAAAGACCCATACATTTCTGTATATTTCAGAAATAGAAGCTTAAATGGATTATGCTCCTCTATGGATCTTTCCCACCAAGACTCCCTTCTTCCAACAAAGGTTCAAAGAATAACTACTTCTTTGAAAAATATAATAAAGAATGAAAGTTCCCCATCACTCCAGGGATTATGACCATCAAGACATCAAACTTGCAAGCACAATCAGAAATGGTTAAAATATTTATCTCTTGAATTGAAGGAGTGAAAGGCATATTATCTTTGAACGATTTGAAGAATCCAAAGAAGAGGTTTAAAGGCTCCAAGAAGAAATGTGCCGTGTTTCTTGTCCTGATACCAAGAATCAAAACAAACCAGCAAAGGAAAAGTGAAAAAAGTCTCAGACTGTTTAAGTAGAGAGGCAATGAAAGTTGCATTGTGAGAAGACAAAGCCATGGACTACAATGTTCAAAAGAAATAAATGATTAAAGAGAAAAACATAAGAGAAAAAAATGTTATCGAGACTGCCATTGCTACTACAATGAAACTTCCTTCAAAAAAGCAAAAGGATTTTTTTCCCCTTGAAAAAAAGAGAAAATATGAATTACTTAGTCTATAAAGGGTTAACAAGAACATGTTGAAGACTTTGGCAGATAAAGGAACACATGGGAATAGGGAAATCATTGCGTATAAAGCCATAAAAGGAGACTTGAGTATCGAAGGATTCTGAAATGGAAAAGCCTCCTATTAATGGCAACATTTTTATTGTTGAAGGAGCTGCATCAATCCTAATACTATCTTGTTCGAAGAAGGTCCATCTAGGACAATAAATACTAATAACACAAAACCCTACTTGTGTCTCCCTAGAGTTGGTTTTGGCTAGTAAGCTTAATAAGAAAAAAAACCAAGAATACTATCGATGAAAGTGTACAAAACAACCTCCCTAAAAATAATCCTGATGAGAATGCAAGCAATTGATGTCAACAATAAACCAACCGAGAGAAATTAGTTAAGTCATCCATTAATAAAGAAGATATTGATTAAGAAATTACTCCTTACTCCTCTTCCTTAATCCAATCAAACCTTCAGCAATTAAATAAAGTAATTTCAACTCAATTTATTATTATTCTACTAAACATCACAATAATTCTTCTTGACTAATAAAACTTCCTAATTATTCTGTACCGATTCGTATCAACCATAACAAGAAGTTCCCTCAAAAATAGGAAGAGATTTTCGAATGGAATGAAGATGATCATTGTGCAACAGTAAACATTCCAAATGAAAGCTTTAATCCAACAACCATTTGGGAGTTCATATTATAGATCTAACACATTCCCAATCAAATTGGTCAAAATTCACATTATTACACTAAAGATGTATATAAGAATCAAATGCCAGGAGCAATGCATTCTGGGTTGTATATTATTAAGTGTCTTTTAGCTGCAAAGCATAGCCATCAGAGCTAAGAAAAATATTGATGTTATTCAGATCATTATCAAAGGGGTTGCTGCTATGTTGCATAGCATGGTCGATGAAGCCAAAAAAAAAAACCTATCAATATCTTGTCATCAAAATGTAACTGAGAAACACTATTCAAATGAAAGATTTATATAGGCTAAGGTCACATTAATAGCTCAGATAGATAAAAGATTTTAAAGAACAATCTTTGTTTTTGTGAAATTAAGAATAATTATTAATGATTATAAAAGAATGACAATGATATTTGAAGATGCAGCTAACCTCTTTGAGAAATCTGTAAAGATTAGTGAAAAGAAATATATATATATATCTTAGGGAAAAAATGTCCTCCGATTTTTGTCAAACTAGTAGAACTCAAAATGAAAATTTAAGTTTAAAAAGTTGCTGCAAAAAATTAGAACATTTTCAAAAGGGACTCCAAAAAAGAGCAGTTAGTTGATGACTAGCTTCTGAGAAATTATCCCTATACAATTAATCAAATAGGTATCAAATTTGCTTTCAGTTCTTGATCTTCTTAATGTACAAATTCATTAAAAAAACTTTGTTGAGCACCTCAAATTAAGCCAACATATTCATGAATTAATTCATGATAAATGCCTTCATGAAACTTGAAATGTAAAACTTTGTTTTTTTGGTTGTATTCAAAGACATAAAACTCCTTACACTGTATCATTACAACATTTAAATTGGGTTATTTAAAAGCTCATGCCTAGCATACTCATGTTTTATTCGAATCAAACTTATTTCGGTGTTTGTCAGTTATTAGATGAAAATTTTGTGGAATCTTATAAATATCCGTTTTAAGTTTTCTTCTTATTTTTGAACGTCGTAGATTTATCTATAGCTTAATTCCCCTACATTCATCATAGTCCTACGCATTTCTCATTCACATGTAAAATTTGAAGTAAAAAAAATGCATTGATATCTTTTTGTTAATTATAATAACTACAAGTTCACGGTAGATGTTATTGAAGTATATATAGAATTCAATGAGGTAAAAAAGATCATAGTCCATCTAAATCCAAATGAACCCTAAGAGCTTAATTCTGAAGAAAACATGATCACATAAACTTACATACCATGTCAAAATGCATGAAAATTAGGAATCCCAAATAAATTTTCAGTATTAATCTAATTTTAATATATTTAATATAAATTTATATCATACACCATCAACCAATATCATGAATTCTCCTCATTCACCTCATTTAGGCTTCATATATAATACATCGCCTACACATTTATCACATTGTCATTCTAATCTAATTCATGAAGCTATTATTGTTAATGAAATTGTACTCGCTCCTAATGATTGACAACAAAGTACATTGTGAACTATGGAAGTAGACCCATATGTGATGAATTACAAATATAACTATTAAAAAAATAACTAGTGTGAGAAACTCTATTGTAAAAATATCAGCTAAACCATTCATTGATGACTTCGTTTTTTTTTTTTCGTAGAGAAGTGCATCCGTCTATAGCTTATTTATATGGCTAAGAATGAACATGAGTGAATGAGATGGAGGTGTTGTTCCACCAGTTCACTAACTATGAAGTCAAATGCGAGCAAGTTCATTAATGAGCCGAAAAAAATTGTTACATTTTAACAATCTTTTTTAATTATAAAATAGAACATTATAAAAGAGATTATATATATATAGACATACCCGTTTGCATGTGCACACACACACACACATGAATAAATACATGTACATGTAGTTGTACATATATAAATAAATCAATTTCTTATAACAACTAGGCTATTGTTCTTGTCCATCAAACGAGCTTAAAATTTTATGTTCTAAACTACCACATTTTCCTATCAAAGAAGTCAAACCCAATTCATTGTCGAGTTGAACATGAGAGTTTATTGAACACTCAACTTTTTTACACTCATAGCATGAGAGGTTACTCAACATATGTGTATTTCATGGCTTCATATTCCTATGTATTCTATTACCTCTACTTTACCACATGATTGGAATCAAGTGCAACTTCCCACAAAATTTTCTATTTTCATTTCATTTAGTTGCAGGTACTTTTGTACTATTGCTTCACTTTGGAGTATCACAATTCCTATGTCTTTTTATAGCTTATCCTCGTGGTCCGTCTTCTTGTATCTTCATACTCTTTTTTGGCAGCTTCCTCTAGCTTTTATTCTAGATACTTCAATATGTTCTATTTAATGCTACATGAGGCTTATAAATAAGGATTTCAAGGCATATAAAAAAAAATAAAATTATATGTATTAAATAATTTTTTTAAGATGAATAAGCATTTTTCTTCTTCTTGGATTTTAATTCATAATCAAGTCTGAGACTTGAGACATTATAAGAGAGATGACCTTGAATCTGAATCATGCATATCATTTATTATTTCCCTTTTCTATCTTCTCTTCCTCTTTTCTTTTCATTATTATAAATTTATTAAGTGATTATTTTGTGCACAAAAATTCAAAAACATGGTAGCTTTAATGATCTCTTAATTTTTTGTTGCCTAATTCTACTATGTGGATATTTTTCACGATAATTAGATTTTTAACAGTTTTTTCTCATCAAAAATAGCAGAAAATTTTTCAAGATCAATAGCTTTGATTTCATGAAATTTATCTGTCTCATGCATGAATTGATTGCATACATTCATCGCATGCTAAACCTTTATCAGAAACCCTAGATACTTGAACATACTGCATACGTTCCACCTAGAGAAGAAAGTAGTAAATCATCTCAAGGTTAAAACACCTTATAACGAAAAACATGACCTAAAAAAATTGTTGTTAACAAAAACTTCCATATCTGCAATGAAAAAGTAGCAAGAGATGTCCAAGAAAATGATGCAACGATATGGAGCTCACCACACTGTCATCAGCTTTGAACCACTTTCCCAGTGCGTTCTTCACATAACAGACATAATGACCTGAAAAAGCTGCATTCATAATTTCATTATGAACCACTACTGCATAGAGCCTATAAACTGGGGAATTGTCATCTGAACCCGTCATATAAGGAGCCAAGTTAAGGTACTCAGGGAATCGAACCATCTTGTTCAGCTTGCCAAATTTTCCTGACTGAAAAGGGTCAAGTGCAAGAAAACTCAATAATATACCAAACCTAGAAACTCATACAACAAAAAACCTCCAAAACTATGCCTAACAAATTCCGATCTAACATAATGTAAAAAAACAAAGGTAATTTATCAGGTTCCACCAGTTACCTGATATCTTTTAAAGGCAATTGTAAGGACATTAGGGGCCTCCAAAATTGTCAATTGCTTTTTGGCTTGTTCATAAGATTTGCATCTGATAAAGAACAAATGACAGGCAATTGACTAAATTTGCATTACTGCAAAGAAATATGAAATTAAAGAACAATTGGAAAATCCAATGCAATTTCTGCATTTGCTCCAAAAACACAAACTAGTGAATGACAGAAAATCTAATGCTAGCTGCAGATTCTCATATGCTAATGTAAGAAAAATCGTACAGGTACCATACAGTAAGGTCATATTAATTAAACCAATATTTCAAATCAAAGTTCAATCCTAAACAAAGTACAAATATTGTAACAGACAAAAACCACAAGGTTAACAAGGGCACAATCAAAGGATTTATATAAGCCTCATATGTTTCTATCCACGCTCTCACTCCTCTCTACCACTTGATGACAGAGACACTAAGAGTGAGCGTGAGAGACAACACAGAGGTGGAGAGATGAGATAAGAGAGAGAGAGTGTGTGTGTGAGAAGGATAAGGAAAAAAAAAGAGTAATGCAGGATGCCTAATGATCTAGGGTTCCTAATGCAATCAGTATGATGCAATGGATGTAGATCACAAGAAAATAAAATAAAATTCACAAACTACAGATCACAAAATACTAGAGTGTAGATTCAAGTAAGCAAGTCGAGTTTGGGTCTAACTTGAATTTGACCAAACCCAAATAGAGATTGACCTGAACATGACCCATTTACTAAACGGATTAAAAATATCAACCCGAACCTAATCCACCTTCAACCCAAGTGACCTATTTAAACATATATTTCAGGTCAAATTTAGATCAAAATCAGGTTCACAATTTAAAATCAAGTCAAATTTGGGTTAATATCATGTTAGCAGGCCAACCTGAACCTAACTCAAAAAAATAAACGAGTCACTCTTAGACCCAAACTCAACTCAAAAGTTAATTAGATCAACCCAAACCTAGAAATTTTCATATCAAATGTGTCAGGTTGTCAAGTCAATTATTGATACACCTATTAAATACACATACATTTACTTTCTTTAGGAGTAAACTCAAAAAATATAATTTAAAATTATGTAATTTGATATATGCCTTGGATGAAGCATATGCAAAGTTTCATAAGGTTGATGATTCACATTAAGAAAAAAGAGGCAAATACCTCAATTATTTGAGGAGCGTCTTGAAATGCATGAATGAAACATATGCTTATATTTCATGATTTACAGAGAATTGAACTTCCTTTAGTTACAATTTAAAGCCCAAGTAACATTATATAATAAACATAGATCATAAAAAAAGTTAAATATGCATAAGCTATGAGATTAAATAAAGCTAGGATGATGTTTACACATGAGAAGATGAGGGAGGAAAGAAACAAATCAATTATAATAATGATTCTAATGAAGACCCTCTATGTGATAGGAGAGAGAGAAACTTTAGAATTCAAAGTCCTAAGTTTACTTGATTATTTTAGACTTCTTATTTATGTTTATTTAGATATCTCAAACTTCTTATTATTTAGTGTTTGTATGAATTTCTATAGTGTTACATTAATACTTTTGAATAACTCTCAAATGCATCATTCTAAAAAATCAAGATCAAACTTTCATAATGTTATTTGTCATTGAGTTTCAAGAAGGATTACTCTCAAATGCTTTATTTTCATATAATTAATTAATTTAACAGCTTAATTATGAAACTTTCACCTCAAAACACTTCGAAACTTATGCCTTGCTTCACAAAGAGAAAATGCCTCAAAATTAAATTGAACAATTTAAAATCTTCTCAAGATTTTGAAATTGAACAAAAATGATAAAAAATTGTCCAATAATCAAATAAGTCTTAAGAGAAAATCAAACCATAAAAATTTAATACAATTATCATAAATTTGACCAAAATCAAGAATGTTGTAATACTAACAACAAATATTATTAAAAATAAATTAAAAAATAAGGTCATTCAAATGAAGAAAAACATCACTACAAAAAGAAATCTACCTCTTCTCTCCATCCCTTTTCCCATTTGAAGGAGGAGAGCAAGAAACATCATCCTCTCCCTCAAACCATACTTTCAAAGAATCATATTAAGATGAAATAGGTATGAAAAAACACCCTTCATAAGAAAATAAAATCTTGTGTCATAAGAGTCCAAAAATCGAATGCCATACAAAAAATACTATGAAACATGATTCTCGCATCACAGAGATAGCAATGCATGTAAGAAACATTCAAAATATCCTTATTTAAAACTTTAACTAGTTTGAAAATTTTATTGGAATCATGACAAGTTGCAAAATTATTGGTAAGATATAATTGATTGAACCCAAAACTTCTTCAGCATCTTCTTAGGAATGCATTTCATGCATGATGAGGTCATTTTTTATGATTTTCAATTATTATCATCATTATCATTAATCTTATCCCAATTATAATGGTGGCTTCATAACTGTTAATTATCCAATTGTTATTATTAAGTGTTGTACAAGAAATTAAAATTATTTTATGAAAATCTATTTACACAACTTCTATCATGTATCATAGACATGTTATTTTTTCCTTCGTAATCTTTTGACATTAATTTATTTTTGCACTTTCTTCTACTTTATCTTCAAAAATGATACTCTCGTTATCCCTAATAATATAATCATTTTTGAATAAATAATTCCTATTCTATTCAACACATTTATTTTAATATTATCCTATCTATCATGCTTAATCTTGCTATTAGGGACGCCATTATGGGCCAACTCTCAAATTCAAAGAATATAATCATACCTATAGTTCCCTAAAATGTAGCTCTATGACATTCTCTTACTGATACGTTTCATGATTTTTCTTTCTATTTTTTTTTTCAAAAGCACTCACTTAAAAAGAAAATTAGTAAATTATGCTAATTAAAATGTTATGGATTCATACATGAGACATATATCTATGCTCAATGTAGATTCAAAGAAACAAATGAAAATAAAAAGCTCCTGACATATTGAAGGATCATCAATATTCCAGTTTTAGTCATGACACCAAAGGAAATCAGCAAGGCTAGCTAGAGTATGCGATCATAACTCAAATGATTATTTTCAGATGCTTCGAGCAGTTATATGATAAAGGCAACAAAATGAGTGGAATTGAGCTAAAAACCAGAACCTGCCACATTTGTACATGTTCTCTCCTTCCATAACTTCGGTAGTTGTGAATCGTGCAAGAGCTTCTTCAAGGGTCTCAATATCACCATGTATCTCAATAGCTAGATCCATCATGCGTTCACGCCGTTCTGACTTGCCTTCACACCTTCTGCACTTAATCTGCATTATCTTAATAATCAGTATTTTTTTATAGAATGCCCAGCGTTGATTTTCATATTAAACTTTTGTAGTAAAACATCATAACCATAATTTGGACCGTTTTTTTTTTCAAAAAAATGACCTTTGAATGGAGGTACCCGCCAAATATTAGTTGTATAAGAGTGGTTTCCTGAACTAACTCGGCAACTGCATTTACACCAGCTTCTTTAAGACATGCAGATTGCATTGCATCAATGGCATACCTGGCAACAAAAATTGCCAAGAGGCACTTATCAATGCCTATAACAGCACTAAAAATCAATTCCTCCAAATATGACAAATAATCAAAACGAAGTGCCAATCAATGACCAATTTTAACCAGTATGTCTTCAGAAACATATTGCAAACTTACAAGAAGGCCCTAAATTAGCATTATAAAAACACGTTTAGGAGGAAAAAAAATACAAGATGAGTACCCTAAAATCAATAACTCGCCAACTAAAACCAAGCACCAGCCTTTTTTATTATTATTATTATTATTTTTTTTTTTTACCACCCAGCATGGGTGGGAATGGAATCCCATAAGTGTGCAGTCGAGACAATAATAACCATTCAGACAAAGATGATTCAAGATTCAAAGATTGTTTTAATTTTATAGTAGAACCATGCATTCTGAGAACTTTTAGATAACTATGCCCATGTCCAATACCTGCTTAGTGGGGAGCCTATAAACATGAACAAGTAGAATGACTCGAGTCATAAATCATTTTTTAGTGCTTGAAAACATATTCCTACTGAATGCATCATAGAACATGAATACAAGTCTCTTAGTTCAGCGTTTCTTTTTGAGGGTGAGCTATTAACACAGTGCTGAAAATAATAGGGGAGGGTAGAATGCTGACCCTAATTACAAGCTCAATTTATCCAGCTAAGCTTATATCATAACTTCGTCACTATGTCATGGAGAATGTCGGTTCCAGGGCAGTGCAAGAGGAAAAGGCTACACATCTTAACCCCTTCCCAAAGCTTGTATTGACGGCAACTTCATGCACTATGTATCCCCTTATTTTAGTCAAAAAAGTTACAGGGTACTGCAATTCGTGTGTTGTGCCTTGATGTTGCATATAAGTCCTGAAATCTTTGAAACCAAGTTACTATTGAGGAACAAGCATGCAACGAAGAGTGGAAACCAACTTCAAATGAGAAAAATAGATAATTATAATACGTTCCGAGACTAAAAATATTGCCTATTTGCAGGAACTTTCAGATCACAACAAAATGCTTTCAGCGTTATTGGCAAAGTGCCCAAACCCTTCAAGCGTTATTGGCAAAGCATTCACCAATTGCTTACGAATTCCAGCCCCACAACTCACCGTACTATATTCAGGAAAATAAAGATGGGATTTGAAGATGAAATAAAAGAATATCAAAATAAAATTGGATGGTCAAGAAAACCAATTTAAGCTGAATGGGTGACCAGTCAAAGGGCTTCCTACTGCAATAGGCTCACACCATTTTTTTTATCAGGGATTGTCAAGCATTATTTGAGCCTACAAAATCCTTTTCGTCGCACTTGATAAGATAGTTGTAAGATGATAGAACAAGATAAGGTAATATTACATTCAAGTGGCACTCAATTAACAACTAAATAAAACTCTCATCAAATCTAGCGTTCTATACACAGGCAGTTGATCCTTTCCTATTGTCCTCATTAAAGTGTGAGATTGAATTGATGACACTTCACCCCAGTCTAGCCTTCTAGCATTACAGATGGGTTGATGTAAGCACCATTGCACCAACTAAAAGAGAGATAATATCTACATTTTGAACTCATAACCTATATGGGCAATCTATTTATTACCCATATCACCAAAAGGTCTATATTATACAACAAAATGTAATTACTACTCTAGTCCAATGGTGTTGTAAATTTATTGGAAATTCAAAAAAAAAAAATCTAATTCTAGAGAAAAATTATATTCAATAATTTTTCTACCGCAAACTCATGATGAAAATATGTCCATTGTCATAAAAAATGATATTGTTTATGTTACGAGATTTACCTCCAAAGAATGAGGCCAAAGATGTCTTTTTACATATAGCCAAGCATGAATTCCATGTAACCATAAAATACAAAATATGACCCATTATGCTTGGGATTTTATTAAAAAATGTATGGAAAAAAATAATATGAATATAAGAAGTTCAAAATAAAATACAAATAAAAAGCATATGTCCATGTTGGCAAAGCCTCCAAACACATAAAAGTGAAAAGATGATGCAAATGACATTATTTTTGCAACTATGAAATATTATTTTTACAACTACTTTTTCAATGCAATTCTTATTGCAGAGTAACATCCTATTACATGAGGACACACTTAGGAGGTAACTAAAAAAGACTACACTATTGGTACTTCTTGAATTCTTATCATCACTAAACTTGTATTCATTGATGTCATTGTTGTCGTCGTCATCATTATTGCAAGCAACTTCTTCGATACCATTATTGCAGTCTCCATGAGCTGATCAACAATGGCTTCCACATAGAATATGACATGAATGACACTAACATCACTTGTTGCTTAATAAACAAACACAATTACCTTGATCAATGATCACTTCATCAACACCAACTTCGTAGATAAACCCCTCCATCATGGACCACCTTGACAAACAATCCATTATTGATGCTTTTGTTATTAATAATTTTGTTAATCTCTCTATCAAAGATTACACCTTTGTTGATATCTTAGACAATGAACTTCACCACCATCTTTGTGATCCCCCACCCATCAACAATAGCATCACTTTCAATAATTGTTCTACTATTGGCATCTCAGTTGATGTCAACTCCATCAACAACAACATCGTTAGCAATATCTCTATTAATGAATAGCTCCACCAATGACATATTTGTGAATAACTCTTAGCAATGACATCTTCATCAATGATCGCTCTCTCACTAGCAATGTTGGCAACTATGTTTCCATGATCACGCCGCAAACATCTTTTGCTAAAAACACTATTGTTGATGATTCCTTCATTGTTGACATACTCGAGCAACTCTTTCAAAATGAATGAGCGAGCGGATTATGAAGTTTGTCATAATAATAGTAATGGCTTGATGGCCATCTAATGATTAGAAAAAATAGCAAAGGACATAGGTTTAGACTTCGTTTGTTACGATTGGGTCATCATTATGACTCAATATTATATGAGACTAACCTAATTGTCATGATCCGCGTGTGATATTATTGGCTCCAAGTCAACCCAAGCATCTAGATAAGGCATCACCTCAACATATATGCTAACTTGTAAAATACATATTATAAACATATGCTTGTACTAATACACTTGATTAGAAATTGTTATGCTCCAACCAATAAAATCAGATCATATTCTAAAACATATGTTAAGTCACTAATGTACCTTAAGAAAACCAAATCATATAAATGGGTACCATAAATATAATTTTTAAGACATCACCTCCTCAAAGCAAACCAAGATTCACTTTAATAAAATTGAGAGGTCATACCATCTCTAAGACATTATTGGTCATGTCCAGCATCTCTGAATCATGATCGTCCATGCTTCATGCTTTTGAGCTCACATTAGTATGATAAGACCTCTTCTAGCAAAGCAAACAAGGTTCCACCTCAAGTGGCTATGTCCAGGGTATATTGATCATCACATGACATCCTAGAATCAAAACTCCAACTTATTAAAACCCTCAAATCTGGCTAAAGCTATGTTTTAACACACAAAAATTAAGGCCTCAAACCTCTTCTTCCAAAAGTAAGGTTTGACAACCAAGTTAGAGCACCACATTGCCAAAACCTTGAGCTATCTAAGCATTGCTTGCCAAACAAATCCTTCAACCTTCAATCTTTAGAAAGCTCATTAGATGATTGCTGACAAGAATGCATTCACGCCGTGACAAAAGCCTACAAATGAAAGACACTAGACAAAACAAGATTAATAGCTTAGGCTAATGAATACAACAAGCTCCTTAATCTCGTAACAATATTTACAACATAAAGATTCCTAACTTAAAGCTATGTTATCACAACCAAAGCTCTCTAATAAATAAGATTTTTAACCAATAGGCCATGGAGATAGAATCATTAGATCTTAATTCATACTTTCCTAAACGTACTCCCTAAGACTTGCAACCACCCAACAAATCTTCCTTCATGCTTAAATTAACAAATCTTACTTCACAGTTCTCATGTAAATAAAAGTAATTAATTATTAGAGTCTTTCTACCATAAAAAAGTCCTAAACCATAAATCTTAGAGTGAAAGTTGATTATATTAATTTTCTTCTTGAAAAATCTTCTCAAACACTTAAAAGGAGTGAAGTGAGCTTTCAAAGCACAAAACCATACATCTCTTGACTCAAAGTCATGGCAGCCAAGGAAACTTTAATTTTGGGATTAGGTTTATGAAATAAATTCTTGAATGATAGAACTTTTGAATCTTGATAGAGTCTATTGTGATCCTCATCCATATACAAAAGAAAATAATGGGGTCATAATTAAATATCATTAATATATAAAAAAAAAAACACACAAAGAATAAAGTCGAGTGACATGCCAACCAAGAGACCTCTCTCAGAACCACAAAATTAAATATGATGCTTACATAAAGATAACTTGTGGTTACAAAAATAAATGTCCTTAAAAATCACAAATTTTAAATTGATGAAACTCTAAGAACCTTTAAGAGCCCACAGAGCCAAATCATCATTTACCCTTCCCTGTAAAACCATTAAAGTTTGTTTCTACAGCTTATTTTCTTAATAGGTGTTCCTTTCATGCTCTCACTAAAAAATAATTCCTTAATGTATCACTCCTAATTTTACTACAAATATCCACTGTAATTTTCCTGTTTCTAAAACACTCAACTTAATTTTTAATGACTTGATTGTTTGCCAATATTAAATAGAAATAACATATCCATTCTTTTAAGGCTTCTATTTTCTACTTACTTTTGTTGAAGGAATAGAAACAAGCAAAAATAGGGTGTTTGGATAAAAACTAGTAGGCAACTTACCTTCTTTTCTCAAAGCCATTTTTCTAAAAAATATGCTTTTAAAAACTCTAACAGTAAAAGCAAAAAAACATAAACCACATACAAAGTAAAAAGGCTATGATATCTAAGTCTAACATACATGAATACAATTTGATTCTCATTTATAGTAACAAATCTTAGGTGTGCAAACGTTCTCCCCAACCAAAAAAAAATGATCTTTTGATTATGTTTGGTTTGAGTTTGGATTTATTTTGGTTAGCACATTTGCATATACTATTTGGTTTGAGTTGATTTGAGGTTTTGATAAACATAAAAAATGAAGCCAAATCATAGTAGCGTATAATGTCTCTTGAGCCATTTAATCAAACATAAATAATGAACCCCAAATTATCCCTAACTAAGAAATGGATTTAAATTAGTCCAAAAAAAAATGCAAATAATAGTTTTTTATAATTTCTCATCCTACATGGAAGGAGAACTAAAATCGTACTAAATTAACTAGTTCAATTTGATCTTTTATTAGTTTGTTTTGGCCTCCACTTCTGATATTATTTTTGTTCGGTTCCAACTAACAATCAATTTGGAACCAATTTAAACCATGTCTGCCACAAATTCATTGTTATTTAGCATCCACTATAATTATATTTCATATATTTTTTTCTATTAATTTTTAGCCCATTTTAATTTTTCCTCTGCTATTTGATGAATATTTAACTGAACTTTTACTTCAATTTGTGTAAAACATTATAAAGGTATATTTGAAAATTCTAGTACTAGTTTGCTAATTCCTATTATATCTTGATTTTAGTGTTATGTAATACACCATTATATTAAGTAATACAAAAATAGATAATTATAGTTTGACTTTTTTTTTTTTTTTTGAAATTGGCAACTTCAACAAAAAGGTAAGTCCCTCATCCCTCACTGTTCCAATTTGGATGATTTTAGGCATTCGTACCTTAAGCCTCATGAGCATGGGAACCTTTACTAACATAATAATTAACCCAAATCTTCTGTTAGGCAAAAACTACATAAATTGGGATGAACCTCACCTTAGAAATTCATGGGCATCTTCTTGTCTCCCCTGACTAAAATTGTTACCAATGGCATGTAAATGGGAAATAATTCCAACTGGAGACAAGGGAGACTTTCCGTGATTTGCCTTCAATAGAAGACTTTCCAGAGCGCATGTAAAGCACCACTCTTTCGTTGAGCCTACAAAGAAAATGAATGATATATTTCAACATGGCATTCTAAGAGCAACCTGGATGGAAAGAGATACTTACATGCTTTAGTATGTATCCCTTCAAGAAGATATGCAGCTAGCGGGCGAGTAAAAGCTAGACACTGGAGCGCAGCATTTGCATAACAGCTTCAGTGAAGCAAAAGCAAAACACACATTAGGGTTAGTAATTTAGACAGAATAATAAATTTGAAGCCCATAACAACCCCTGCCATACATTTCTAAAAGAAAACGACAATTCAAAAAGTGCAATTAAACATGACAAAAACCTCTAAAAATCTCCTTCTGATGCTCTCATTTTAAGGTGGTAGATAACTTCAACTAACTGGAACATTCTTTTTAAAATTTAAAAAGAACATCTGGCAGATTCTGGGCATAGGAAAGTGATGCAAATGTCAAAGTTTATATTTTTCACAAAATGCAGTATGTGAGCGTTAAGGTAAGCACATTAATATTAAAAGAATTGGTGTCACTTAGGTATTTCAAAATTTTGATTTAATTATTTTGATGTAAGCATGCATATGATAATTACTCCTATAGAGAACTAGCTGAATTCTCTAGTGGTTGTGTTTGTTTGATACAATCATTATTAATCCGTCTGTGATGGTTTTTGATCACCTGGTTCTGGGTAATTTGCGTCGATTCTCACATTGTTCACAATTGCTTCAACTGTTGGTTCATGTTCATGCAGTTGTTCAATCACTATAGATAGGAACCATAACTCTTTTATTCCCGGTGCCTTTAATTTATGTGTCCTAAACAATCCTTCACCAACCTGATTTTGGCACTACAGTAGCTTATTACAGGAATTGCATATCCGTTGGGCGGCCGATTGGGCATTCTAGCAAGTAGTGGAAAATCTTCGGAAAAAAAAAAGTAGATCCGATTATGACACTATATAATTTCAGGATTCCATGAAGCCACCAATTAAATCATTTAGTGATTATAAATAAGAATTGAGACATGTAAACAAACAATTTATTGCTTAATGAAATTGCAGGTTGAAAGTAAAGTCCTCAACTGCGGTGCAAATGTTGACCAAAAACATCCAAGAGAAACATTTTTCCTCACATCAGTATGAGACCGAGGCATTTGATGGCATATTTCCTTATTACTTTTCATATACATACTTTGTGATTAATTTGATTTCATCAAATAACTTACAAACCAAAATCTTCATGGCAATGTGAATCTCGTGTCGTCATGTAATTTTATGGATCTCAAATTTCTTACAAAAACTTTATTTGGATGGCCTTTAAAAATCATTTGGATTTAGTATTATGTTTTTTCTGATTTTCATCAAATGGGATAAAATTTGTCTAAATTTAAAAATTAGAAAATGTAAACTTCATTTTAATGAGTCATTTTTTGCATCTCACTCTAAATTAGCATAAAGAAAACCAAGGCAATAAGATGCCCTACACCTAATTTGTAGTAGAGACTACAGTTGTGACAACATGTCAGCTTAAAGAAGGTAAAATCATCATTGTGATATGATTTTGGCAACTTGGTAAAACAAAATGACTAAGCAAAACAGAATAAGTAAACATATAAATTAGGTTAATGAAAGAATTAACAATTTAGAAACAAAATTATTTCACTGACATGAACCAAAAGTTTAATCTAATCTTAATGATGAACCTATTGACACTGCTAAGAGATAAACTTTTTTTTCATATTTGTGAAAAAAATCAAGATAGAGACATCATAAGGTGTATGGCAAAGAAACTCATAACATTAAAGGTCATTGTTTTATAGCAGATGATGACATAACTAGAAATGTTGAAATTGAGGTGTCTACATTTGATGAGAAAATAAATCCTAAGCTTTTTTTTTTTTGGCTGGGTAATGGATATGAATAACTTCATTGAACTGCAAATAATATAGTATGAGTGCAAGTAAAATTTGCAAAATAAAAACTAAATGAGCAAACTAAAAAGTATTAAATGATTATAGGAAAACAAAGGCAAACATTGCGTGGGAAACCTATAACTACTAAAGTTAAAATTAAAGAATTTCCAAAGGAGAAACAATTATCTTTATCATATTGAGATTTACTGTTTCAAGAATAATAACCCACTAAAACAAGGAACAAAAATTAACACTTAAAACATGAACAAACTTGATGAATTTTTATTGTGTTTTGAAATAATGGATGATCCTAAAATTATACTTTATAGCTTTAGATCCAGATTGCGATTTGACATTACAACAACAACAACAACAAGCCTTAATCCCACTAGGTGGGGTGGGCTACATGAATCCTTCATCTCCATTGTATCATATTATGTGTCAAATTCTCATTTAATTCAAGTATACTAAGATCATTTGACATTAATAAATAATTTTCTTTCAACTACGTACATTAAATTTTGACAAAATGTTAAGATTCCATTCACCTAAAAGTGCTATTACCTATACTAGTAATGTATCTTTTCATTTAAATATACAAACTCAGTCAATTGCTCCCACAGCATTTAAATGTAAGTAATACTACTATTAACAAACACGTTGATTAAAAATTTATTTGCATTTGATTCTAAACTTTATGATAAAGTTTGTGTCAAATGTCATCAAATAGGTCATATTGCAAATGAATATCCTAATAGGAATTTCATACTTTTGTCGAGCTAGCAATAAACAGATTAATGAAGAGATGTTCATAATATTATGAATTTGATGCGAAGGTTAGTGATTTTCAAACAAAAAAATTTAATTAAGAATTCTTTGAATATTGTGCGTGCATCATCACCACACACATAAAAGTTAAGCCTCACTAGAAAAAAAAAACTTCTATTTCTAAGTATATTTTGAAAATCATGATCAACTTTGTAAACTCATTATTGACAATGAGTTGCAAAATATTGTCGTTGAATTGCCACCCACACTCACAAAAAAAAAACTTCGGACAAAAAAAACTGCAACTTTATGGCACAAAAAAATATTATTATCAATTTAACTTGCTTCATATAGTGGTAAAATTTAGTATGGTGTTTTACATATGAATATTTTACATGTCCTTTACGGTAAACTATAGCAGTGTATGCCTTAGATGTGACAGCTTCGGGAGGTCAAATGCTTACGTGTATAAGAGAAATGGGAGGATAATTTAGGTTTAAAACCTACTAAACATAGGGGTATTTTGTGTCAGATGCAAAAGAATTTAGTTCTTCAAAGAAACTGAAGACATTATTGAATATTTTGAATCAACATACTTTGGAAAGGAGAATCATGCAGAAAGACAGATGCATGCTTTAGTAACGATTGAACTAAATGACATTGTGCTTGGAAAAGCGGATGTTAGTCAAGTGTTATCTAATTTTAAAGAACTATTATCTCAATGAATTTTTTTAATGAATTACTACCAATTAGAGATAAACAATTTACCAATAACTTGATTCCTTGGCCATTATTATCAAATTTATTTTATTATAGAATTAATCCAATTGAAATGCTAAGCCTATAGATAGATAGATGAACGACTTAAAAAAGAATTCATTAAGAAGAGTATAAATCCTTGTACGGTTTATACATTACTTGAACCTAAAAAATTTGACAATTTAAGGACATCTATGAATGGTATAGAAATTAATAAAGCCCCAACAAATATCATTTTCTTATACTTATATAGTAAGATATATTAGATATGATGGCCCAGAATTTTTATATTTTCAAAAAATGGTCTGAGAGGTAGTTGTCATCAAATAAGATTGACAGAATATGAATGAAATGCTTTTAAAAACTAAAGAATGTTTCTGCGCATGGACAATAATGAATTTTTGGATTGACAAATGCACGAAGTATTCAAGAAAATCATGAATCATGTTATTCAACCATCCATTGAAAAATTTTCAGTTGTATAGTCCAATGATATTTTGATTTATAGTAAGACTAGCAAAGATAATTTAGGCCATCTTAAAAAAGCCTTTGAAATATTACAAACTAAAAGTTATGTCTAACTCCAAAAGAAGTAATTTATCTTAATATTTATGTGATTTTTTATGTTGAGAAATGAATTCTCTATTGATCTTAATAAAATCAAATAAATAATTAGTCAATACCTCGCAATATGCATGAGATCTCGAATCATCATGGCATGGCTACTATTTATAGACAATTCAGTGAGGATTAAAATTATGATGGCATCAAATACAAATTGCATTAAAAAAAGAGTTTCAATGGACAAAAATTATTATCTTGATTATAATAATATTAAAGAAACACTTACAAACACAATTGCACATAAACTACCTAAAGTTAATGAAAAGTTTGAAGTTTCTTGTGATAAGTCAGTATAAATATTGAGTAAGTTATAGTCAAAATTGGCATATAACTTCTTCTAGTGAGAAATAGAATGAAAGAAAACATATTCAAATTATGACAAAAATTTATGTTGCAAGCACATCGGCAATGGAGATATAATTTGATGCCTAATGACTTTGTCCAATATTATGATCATCAAATCTTTAAAATATCTAAATTCACCAAAAAAAAAGAGGTCAAAAGTATGTTAGATGGTTTAATTTCTACACGAATACACATTAGTAATGAAGTATTACATTGGAAGAAAATAAACCTTAAAATGCTTTGAGTAAAGTTGTCTTGATGTTACACACAATGAAGGCTAAAGTGAATGATATTTGTGCAATAAAGATGGATATACCCCTTTCACAGACATAAATAATGAAATTTATCATAACTTAAATAAAGATTCATTTACATTTAACAAGGACTTTATGATTAAGAATGATTTTATTATAAAGGACCTCTTCTATGCATTCCTAATCCATCATAGTGGATTTGTGCTGCAAAATATTTTGGTTAGAACAAAATTATAATTATGGCTAATAAAAGGTGCTACTAGATAAGCCTAAAAAGAGATGTAGCATTGCTCACGGTTGAAATAAAAAGAATAAAAAAATAAGAAGAAAATGAGAAAAAAATTTAAACCCTGATCGCACCATAACTGACATCCATGTCGGCAAAATTGCTTGGACAAAGAGCTGGAATAGTTGGAAAGATCGATCCTATAAGAGGAGGGGAGAAGAGTGTTGGCCAAACCTTCACACACATGTTAGAGAAAGAGAGAGGAAGAAACAAAGTGACCTACCTTAAAGAGCTTATCCTCCTCATCACATGCCCTAGTCATCCTCCCAAGTCCGATTGAAACTGCCTCCGCCCATGTACCACTCGAGAAGCCCTAGCCGCCTTCCTTCTCGCTACGTGAAGCTGACCTAGCTGAGCCCTCCTCTGTCACGAATGAAGTGTCGGAGCCGAATCCCCTATTCGGCTATTTGAAGTGAAATTGAGTGCTAATCCCCTTATCAATGCTTGAGTAAGAATAGGCATGGGTATTTTGGTCCAACAAAGAAAATAAAGACCATTTGAGTTCAATTTCTCATTTCATAGGAAAATTTTGAAGGCATCCATCGTCGATCTTGGATCCGGTGTTAGATAAAATTACCTCCCTTCGACCATCTTAGATTCGAAGCAAAGGAGAAGACTATGAGAGCATTATTTTCGCAAAACACAACACAGTTGAGCCATCATTTTGCAATAATAAAAATAATAATAACGATGAACTTGAAATTAAATAAATCACAGGCTTAAAATCTGAAGACCAACATCCGTTGATCTTAAATTCAGTCGGGAATTTCATGAAGACCTCCACTGTCAATTTTGAATCCAGTGCGAGATGAGATTACCTCCCTCTGTCAATCTTAAATCCAAAGCAAGGGAGAAGAGTGCGCTTCGTACTAAATTTTGTGATTATAGCACAGTTAAGCCATTATATTGTCAAAATTTTGTTGAAATTACAAACTTAAATTTTAATCAAAACTAAGAGAAATTGAACTTTAAATTAGATTAAATTACTCAAAATCATCCGCTCCAATCTTTTCTCAATATTAAAATAATATAACTTAATCAAAATCATGAATTAAATACTTCAACTTAAGTCATTTGTCCACAAAAAGAGACCTACAATTTGTCTGGACATTCCAATGAACATAGGAGGTAGTTCATATTCATAAGAATTAAATTTACATTTAAATGTTGGCTTTCTAATAGATATAAATCCAACTGCTGATTGTAAGGCAAATATCACACATAAACAATGGGACTTTCAATAGATGTAAATACAATCTACATTTGCAAGGCGGATTTAACATTTATCCTGATCAAATTAATTTTAAATGTTTCAATTATAAATTGGTGTTCCAGTAAGCCCACTCACTAGTTTGCAATGTGAACTCACTCCATAATGGCCTTTGAAAGGGATGTAAGTCTAGCATAGATTCATAAATTGAATCAAATATAAACAATGGCATTCCAATGGATGTAAGTCTAATCACTTGTTCGAAATACAAACCTCAATCTATTTAGCATTCCAAAGAGATGTAAGTCTAATCACTTGTTCGCAATGCAAACCGCAATCCATATGGCATTCCAATATGTAAGTCCTATGCATGTATGCAATGCAAACTCAATCACTCAAATATCAACATTTCAAAGAGATATAAGTCCAACCCAAAGTGGCATTCCAAAGAGATGTAAGTTTAATCTATGCTTGCCATGCAAACTTTACATCGTCCAAATTGGCATTCCTATGGATATAGAGCCCAAACTATGTTTGCAATGTAAACATCAATCTATTTGGCATTTTAAAGAGATGTAAATCCAATCACTAGTTTGCCGTGCGAACTTCCCTAAAATATGACATTCTAATAGATGAAAGTTCAATTTATGTTTGTCATGCAAACATAACCTAACTCAATATGACATACCAATTGATATAAACACAGCCTATGTTTGCAATGCCAACATCAGTCCATTTGGCATTCCAAAGAGATCTAAGTCCAATCACTCATTCGTCATATGAACTTCCCTAAAATATGACATTCAAATAGATGTAAGTCCAGTATATATTTGTCATGCAAACAAAGTCTAACTCAATATAGCATTCCAATGGATATAAGCCTAGTCTATGTTTGCAATGCAAATCTTAATCTATTTGAAATTCCAATAGATGTAAGCCTGATCATAGTTTGCAAAGTGAACTTTCAAACAACATCATTCCCCAAGAGATATAAGCCCAATGTTTGTCTGCAACACAGACCCCTTATTCAATTCGTATGGCATTCTAATAGATGTAAGTATAACTTATATTTGCAATGCAAACATCAATCTAATATGACATTCCAATAGATACAAGCCCTATGCATGTTTGCAAAGTAAACTCCACTCACAATAACACCATGCCCAACAACCCTAAAATACTCGGGATCTCTGAGACGAGACAACCCATGGCTGCTAATCAGATTCCATGGCCAAGGGGAAGGTTAGTAAAGATGTAGGATGAGGAAAGGGGCTGAAAGAGGATACAAAAATCAAAGAAACAGAGCTGGACAACAAACATGTATGCTAAAACAACAAATTTACGATCAATCCGAAGATGTCAATGGATCACTTGTGTTCGGGAGATATTACCACCTCGATCCGATCAAGATACACCACCTGCAAAAATTCAAAGCCTACAACACTCCACAAGGTAAAAATGCCAGGAAATAATCTCCTAATGCATTGAACTTTAAAATCAAGTATCTATAGCAAAACCACAACAATATATATATATATGCCCCAATAGTAAAACCTAATAAAGAAAAATAAACCCAAAGGGGCTGCAACAAAGAATCGGTCCCTCCTTGGACTGGTTTGAATAGATCCGACCACAGGCAGATCATGGATAACTACAATTCTACGATTCCGCGAACGTGGATGCCACGTGTCATTAATACTCGACAAAAAAATATTATCATTACAAGGAGCACTTTGGCATTCTAAGTTTTGATATTACCTTAGCTCCTTTCCATAATTTTGATTTTTTTTTTTTAGTTTAGTATAATCATACCTATTATACTGATACTCGTAAAAAATAGGCCAAGTTGTCTAATGACTATGTTTTTGGTATAGTTGATCTAAGTTGATTATTGATTCCTTGGATCTAGTTGTTGATCCTCAGCCGTTAATTCATGTGACTCTTTGTTGTTGCTCCAATCGTTGATCCATTATTTATTTAACCACTAAACTACAGTAATCAGGGAACCATAATGCCTTTTTTTGTGCTTTTAAATCCTCTATATCCTTCAATGCAAACTTTTTTTTATTCACTTGTAGTAGAAAATTACAAAAAAAACATAACTAGATCTGATTTTAGTACTGTAGCAACAGTAAACCACTAAGAATGTATATCTGATTTTAGCACTACATCTAATTTCTTGATACTATGAAGTTGTTGATTTTAGGTTTTTTAAATTATTAATAGGACTTGAGATACGTTAGAAAATAATTTATTGCTTAGGGGCTGTTTGGATTGATAAATTTTGAGTGTAAAATAAATGCAGGAAATTTTTTTTTTTTTTTGTGTTTAGTATGGTACAAAGTAAAATTTCAAAGTAATGTAATACATTTAGAATATATTGAAAGAATTAATTTTGATGTATTTGAAATTCACCCGATTTGAGCAAATTTCAAAATACACCGACCAGTGTAAAGTCATATCATCTCCACGTCCGCCGTGAGATGATACCCAATAAATATTTTATATTATATTTATTCTACCAAATAGAAAAAAAAATAAACTCATGTATTTGTAAAGTTTTCATTCAAATAACTTAAAGTAATTCAAATACATTACATTCACTTTACACAGCATTCCTTTTTCAGGCATCCAAACAGCTCCTTAATGATATTCTAATTTCCTCCAAACTTTTATGTACTAATTAGATGTTAAATCTTCGAGTGAAGTACAAGAATTGACCGACAACTTCCAAGTGAAGTATTTTTTTATGCGAATGGGAGACCTAAAACATTTATTTAGTGACTTATTTGTTATTTTCATCTAAATAATTTTGTGTTAGTTTTTACTCTGAAATTGGATTCGGTCAAATCAATTACAACTAGATTTTTTATAACCATGTGAATCTTGATTGTCCTACAGTTTTATTAAAATCAAGTTCTCACAAATTTTCTATTTGGTAGACCTTTAAATTTTTTTAAAAAAATTTACATATTTTTTTAACAAAATTTACATATTTTTTTATTTTCATCAATAAAATGAAACTTCATCCAAATAAAAAGTTTGTACATCATAAACTTAATTTTATATGGGTATTTTATTGCATCTCATTGCAGATTTGCATCAAGAAATCCTAAATCAATTTATCCAGTATCTTAAAGTTTCTAAGTATATGAATATGAATCATAAATAAATAATAAATTATGAGCATCTAATGAAAAAAAAACTATTAGAATCAACTAAATGTTGACACATATTACAACTCGTTTCAAGTGATTTTGGAGACACATTAGGGAGGATTGCATATTATATTATCAAAGTAAGAAACCCAATAAAAAAAATATTTGGGGATATAAACCGGTAAACAAATGAAGATTATAAGCAAATGGAGCCATAATATCCATGCTCAAGCTTATCATAACATCATCATCATATTGGCCTTAACCCAAATATTTGGAGTTGGCAAATCTTATCCAAGTTCAAGATTGTGCGCACCAAAGCATAGGTTCCTAGTAAATACTTATTTTTGGGAATAAAAAATCTAACAATGTTTTAGTACTTCATTTATTTTAAAAAGAATTATAAATAAATCAAACTTATGAGTCCTATAATGAAGTTATGAGAGATAACAATGGAATATAGACTTAAACAAACTACATCAATCAAAGAATCAAATTGATTTAATGCCATGTTGATCTCATATTGAATCAAATTTATAAGTTGAGGAGTTAAAAAGAAATAATATAAAGAATTGAAAAAAAATTTTATATGATTTGTATTGATATTAAAACAAACATATGAGCAACAATTGTGATAAGTACTTTGATGTCATTAAAAAAAGGTGCATGTCAAAAAATGTTGAAATTATTAAAGATACGTATAAAAAAAGCACTTATTAGTACAATAGTATTAGAAGTAGTTATGGGCAAAGAGCTTCCAATTAGAGAAAGATTGCAATAGGAATCAATATTAAGTCAATATCTTTTTATATTACAATTATAGAGATACTTGTTGAGAATATTCAAAATGAGTTACCTTAGCATATGCTTCTCATAAATGACAAATCCTAATGTGTGAATGCCTGCTAAAATAAGCAAAAAATCAAAATAATGAAGAAGATATTTAGAAAATAGAAAGTGTAGAATTAGAAGATAAATTGAGTGTATGATATACAATTTTAATGAGGATATTAGCAATTATCAAACAATAAGGTGATCGATAATTTTGATAGGTTTAAGTACCATAAATCCATTATTAACAAGAACAGAGAAAAAGGCCATAACTTCCAATGTTAAGTCATGCCGGTTAAAACAGTGTCATGAAAGCGTTATATGATAAGAGGATATCACAGAGAATTAAAGGTACAATTATAAAATTATAATTGGTGCGGTTATATAGTATAAATTTTAGTATTAGACCATAAAATAATAGTTGATAGCTAAGATAAGCATGGTATAAATGAAAATGTCAATATGGAATGTGTGAAATATATATATATATATATATATATATATATATATATATATATAAATTAATAAAATATTTAAATAAAAAATGGTTGAGGTAGCATATATTAAAAAATAAGATAAATAAAAAATAGACTTACATAGTTTGAACAAATAAAATGAAGTCAAAATTGCACCCAATAAACAAGTAGATAAATTAGTACTGAGGGATTAAGAAGGAAAAAAGAGTAATCTAAGATAACATGAATAGAAATTATTTAAAATGACTTGCAAAACATATGTTTAACACTCCAGGCAACAATTAGCGAGAAGAAATTGAAAATGAGGAATCATAAAACAGTTATAATGATGACTCATTTTAAATAAAATCATGAAGGACTGAACGCATAGACAGTTAATCTATGACTACAGAGAATAACAGCCATATACTGTAATCATTGAAAAGTACAATCATTTTGTACAGAATTAAAAGGTAGTCAAGAATGAAGTAGACCTAATTGTATGGCAGCTTCTATATTTCATAGTCAGTTTAAATGTGCAAAGATATCACATTACCTATTTCCACAGTTAATCAGGCCACAAGGGTTCAGCCCCACCTTATCAGAGTTGTAAAGCTTGATGAAAAGGTCGTATGAAAAAAGCATCTAATGCAACATGGGAAAATATAAACAATCAAAATCCTGTGTACGCTAAAGCAAATGATATTAAAACTCATATCAAGAATAAAAATACCTTGTAGTTGTATTTTAAAGATCCATTGTTACGAACCCCTGGCTGAACATGCCTAGGTGATGATGATGAACTTTGTTTAACACTTTCCTCTACAAGCACCTTGCCAGTTGATAAAAAATCAGAAATCTCTAATGATTTGGTTGAATCTAACGAATGAACCCCAAAGGAAGAAGATAATGAGGTGAACTGTTCTTCGTTATTCTCCTCATAAGCAGTGCTACATGTTTTTCCAATGCGTAAGTCTTTTGTATCTGTAGGCTCAAGTCTAACTGCACTTGCTGTGGGTAAAGAGGACTTTGGAGTAGAAACTTTAACAGACCCTTTGGAATAAAGATTAGCATCCAGCTGAAATTGATTACTGTTGTAAGCAGTATAGGATTCAGTACAATCAGCGGATCTAACATTTTCAACTGCAACCTCCTGGCATTCATTATCGTTCTCAGAAATATTTAAAATTTCAAATTCATCTGAGATTTTGGTTAAATCTGCAGTCCTTGAGTCATTATTATTCTGACAAGGCCGAACATCCAAGGATCTGTTAGAGCCACGGGACTCGGTATTTGAAGGACCATTCAACCTGCACTCGGCTTCCACATTCATAAAAGTGGGCTGCAGCTTAAAATCATTTGAGGCATTATTAAAAGTGTTTGCACTGGCTATCTCATACGGAAATGATGGGAAATTTACCTTCTCGGAACCAATAGAAGTTCTGGAGCTCTCAAAGGTAGCGCTAGAAGAAGATTTCTCTGGGTTAGCAAAGGAAGCATATGAACTTGCACTAGAATGCTGTCTAGGTTCTGCTCCAGTATGTCCCGTATTTGAAGGAGCAACATCGGACATCTCTCCAGGACTAAGAAATGTGGAGCCCATAGAAGCAGAAAAGTCAATCAAAGTAGCAAATAGCTCTTTTCCAGACGTACTTGCAGAAGGTTTCCACCTGATATTGCCAATCTGACTGCATGTTTCTGAAGGAAGGTCAGACTTTGATGGCATTGATTTGTTGAAGGATGTTTCAAAAGATTCAACACCATCTAGTTTTCCTCCCATCTCAGATCTGCTGTTGCCAGAGATTGTATCTTCAGCTTGGCCACCCTCCGTATTGGAAATATTTTGACAAACACTATAGTGATCATCATTCCTCCAACTGTGAGCATCAATCTCTGACAAATTATTACTTATTTCAGACATTCCAGCTTGCACTGCTTTTAAATCTGCAACATTAGGTCGGCCTTTAAAGTGACCAACAGGTGGAGGATGGCACTCATCCTTGTGTCCTTTCCTCCAATGGATGATTTGACATTTTCCAGAGCTGAAATGTTTCCAGAAGCAATCACAAGTTATCTAAATAGAAAACGTTTGACTGGATAGATTTATGATCATAAAGAAGCATTGCGGCACCTTTTCCAAAAATAAGTACTCTTATGAACAAGAAATAAATAATTATACAGGAATAAAATGATAAGCATATAAACAACAACATACTTAGCCTTAGAGTCATACATCATGCAAACGGATAAAAAAATTAGTTCACTTCGGCAAATAAATAATGGCATTCAATTAAATGATTCAGCACTATAGGAGCAGTAAACAAGTGGCTACCATTGTCATAAAATAACATTTTTTAAGCTAGGGTTAAATGAGCATAGTTTACATGATCACCACTCACGAGTCAAACTTGGATGAAACTCATTTGCTATGTTTCCTTAATCAATGAAACACTTCATAATGATAATAATTGATTATATTCATGAACTCCTAATCAAAGACTAGGATACACTTTAAGCATTATGTTAGCATATACAAATGAATCACTAGCATGAATTTTATCCATATACTAAAAAGTATTCGAAGAAATATTTCAACCATCATTTTACTGTGAAAATCCATCTATATGAATAATCGCATTTCCAAAATGAAATAATCAATTTCAAAAGCAAGTCAAATCCCTTTGTATACAAGTAAAAACAGTTCCTATTATTTGTAATATTACAGTTATGAACATAATGTTGGACTGGATATCTTTAATAATTTAAACCACCAGCACACTAACCAATAAAACTGTCAAAGATATAAAACACTCTGAAATTCATGGAAGCAAGCAGAAATGTTGATGGAGAGGATGAAGGATGGACACCATCAAAATCATTCTAAATCAGTGCTACAACAATGTCTAAACAAGAAAAATTCCTTTACAATTCTCCACGATCATCTTTTGGAAAAAACAAAAGAGAAATTGAACTTTCAAAGCAAAGCAGTATAATAATTTTGTAAGCAAAAATTGGTGGCTGAAAAATGAAGAAAATCAAAGGAAAACTGAATAAGAATATAATTAATTGATTATGTTGGTATTAAGGTCTCATTTATTCCACCTTCTACGGTCTTAATCATACAGAAGAGGAAAAATTGAACTTTCAAAGCAAAGCAGTATAATAATTTTGTAAGCAAAACTTGGTGGCTGAAAAATGAAGAAAATCAAAGGAAAACTGAATAAGAATATAATTAATTGATTATGTTGGTATTAAGGTCTCATTTATTCCACCTTCTACAGTCTTAATCATACAGAAGAGGAACACTGATGGCACCCTAGTCCCTTAACGCCCCTCTGCTAAAAATACCTATTTTTCCATTTATAGGTTTTCTGACACACTAACCGAACTTCCACTTCATTCTCTCTTCATTTATTGTTATATGGGTTTAAAGCCTTATTTATCTCTTACCTTATGCTTAAATTAGCAAAATTTAATTAATTTTATTAAAGGGTTTCAACCATGATTTTTTGGAATTCTATATTTGTTCAATTTATTGTTTAGCTTGTATGCCATACTGACATCAAAAATATAGTAGATGACAGCAAAAATCTGGCTCCTAATAACGATCAGAGCTTGAATACTCTGTAAGTAGCTCAATTGTCTGTTGAACAAAGGTTAGGTGTGTTAACATCAAACTTCCAACAATTTGCAATGGATATTAGAATATAGCTTAGAAACCTCAGGAATAATGCTATATTTGCTCTAACAACCACAACTACTAATTGTTTGTGCTCTTAAACAATGAGAATATTAGTTCCTATCAAGAATTGCATTATTCAATGACCATAAATCTCTCCAATTTTCACACATAAAAATAAATAAATAACTTAAGTTGGACAAACGTTCAATGGGTGATATGCATACAAAAATTTTGTTTATCTCTCAACAATAAAGCTGGCACATCAAAATTGGAGTGGACATACTTAGCCAACAAGCTAGCCTACTGACAGTTATTCAAATAGAAATTATTGGGCTCGAGGTACTCTAGAATCTCTATTATCTCAATAGCAACTTTGCAGAACCATGGTCTAGATGCATTAATCACACTACAATCAGTTATTATTCCATTCAAAAAGGTTTTCTACTCAAAGGCAATCAATCATATATATATCCAATACTTCAACATATACAAAGTTAATCAATATATGCAAGTTGAATATCTTGTGGCTCATACAAAAAGAGATAAAACACAAGCGTTATTATAGGCTGGCCAAAGTTTCAGAGAGATGTTTGCAGGTATGTGAAAAGAAGTCATATCTACTAATGGAACAAAAAAAATAGTACAAACACTACTCATACACTCACTTGCCAATTCTAAATTTCGTTTGGGAAGAGCATAGTCATGAATTTCATTTGGGATTGTCACTAAAAAAGTATGGTGAGTTTTCAATCATAGGCTTTTACATTAATACAATGAAATGGCACAGTTTGTAACATGCAAGAAGACTTTTATTGCACTCAATATTGCTCATATCTTCTTTAGAGAAATTTAGCAACTATATGAATTATCACATAACATCAAACAACAACACCAAATATGTTTGCTTCCTCTAGCAAGAATTATATAAGCACATTCAAACCAACCTTCATTTGAATTGAGCTTATCATCCTCAAAGGATGAACAAACCAAGGGCATTAACTGAACAATAAGTGACAAGATTATTATTTTTTGGAGCCTGATCAAGTTGATCAATCGAGATGTACTGTCAACTTAACCCTATTTTAGCCGATCGAGCAGATGTAACGCCTCGGTGTTAGAACATAAAGTGCTTGGCTTCAAAGACAGAGGAGGTAGTGTCTCCAAGGATGAACAAACCAAGGGCATTAACTAAATAATAAGTGGCAAGATTATTATTTTTGGAGCCTGATTATGTTGATCAATCGGGATGTACTATCAACTCAGCCCTTATTTTAGCCGATGAAGCAGATGTAACACCTCGGTGTTAAAACATAAAGTATTTGGCTTCAGAGATAGAGAAGGTAGTATCTCAACGCCAGGAGGACAGTGTCATGGCGCTACGATATGTGGGTTTGCACTAGGAAGATAGAAAAAATAGTGCCTCAGAGCAACAACGCAACACTAGAACTCGAGGCACCGTACTCAAGACAGAGAGGCCAGTGCCTTGGCACTATATGAGTAGTTTTGTGGTGCTTGAACTCGTGTAGAAAATCCTGGAGGAACGTGGCGCCGGGAGAGTCCATCTTATAGTAATTTTATGCATTTTTATTAACTTTTGTTGCATTCTCTTTTGAGTGAGAGTGAAGTGAAGTGTTTTAAAATGACTTAAGTGAGGAGTGAGTTTAGTTAAGTGTGATTTGCACAATTCTCTTCATAGTAGACTGTTTGGTGGTGTGGCTCCGTAATTTTTTCCCGTTCTCAAGTTTTTCTACTTTAAAATCTAGTGTTCTATGTTTTTGTGTTTCTCTACTTTATTGGTTCTGTATATGCTCTGAATATCTTGAACTGGTTTCCGTGTTTAGTCCAAAATCTCCCAACAAAGATTAATTACCTTGTTAGAGATCACCTGAAAAAATGGAATATAGTTTTAGAACAAGTTGAATTTGCATAATATTTTATGGTTGATTGATCTGCAAGACAAAGCCCCTTTAGCACTGTCTATGCTAAATTGCCTAATCATGCCATGGATCTAGTAATCATTCCTAAACCCCAAAGTAAAGTTATTGGACTAATGGATACAGATTTTAGTATCATACTTCAAGATGCAAAGCACAAAATCACCCTCACTATCTTTACATTATACGAAATAAGCTAATCGACATCATCAGCACAAAGTTTTTAACATATGTGGCTTCTCTTTGACACAAACTCACAAGGAGTGCTTCCCTGCCGACACTTACTCAAAACTAAAACCTTAAAGCTTGGACCTTTCTTTATTGAAAAAAACATAAATGGCAATGTTTAGGTCATTTCTCTCCCTCCATAATTGAACATTTTGATTAAAGTCCTATTTTCCCATTTTCTTTGTGTTAATAATGAATATTTTAAGTACTTTTAATAAGTTTTTTTTAAGTATTTTGTCTTGTAGCAAATATGGCCACATGCTTATATAAAAAAATTTGACATTAAGGAGTATGCGATGTATTTATTTCCTTGGAGAAATTTTCCCAAAAAGGCAAAAATTCATTTTTGGACAAAAAAAAGCCAAAACTCTCACTAATTAATTACACGACCTTTCAATCATAAGAGCTCCTCAAGCATTCCTCTTTTTAGTATCTTCTTTATTTGTGGCATGTGTATTCAAACTACAACGATATTTCACAACACTAATCTCTCTACATTCATTATCAATGAAAGTTGAAGATGCTATTCATTTGGTTAATTCAAAATTAAATATGGCATTCACACTCTAAACCATGAACTCAAAACATCGATAGATATAAACTCAGAATACTGATAGATATCAAATTACATGCTAGGAGCTTGATCGAATCATAAGTGAACAATGATCAATCATCTTCAAACAAGGATCGATAATTGATCAAACATAGATTGATCCTGACCAAAAATAAATAAAAAAATTATTCGATCATTGTTTGATCATTATTTCAACCATAATCAAACAATGACGAATAATATTGAATACAGATCAACTATGATTGAAGATGAGTTGACCATTGTTCGATCAATATTTTTTGATAGTTTGAAAATAATTCGATCATTAATCGAAAATGCTTTGATCATTATTTAATCATTATTCAAAGATTCCTCAAAAATTATTAAATTCTTATTAGAAGATGATTTGATCATCATTTGAATATAGTTCAAAGATGATTTGATCATCATTTGAATATAGTTCAAAGATGATTTGAAGATGTTTAAGGCGTTATTCAAAGATTTTTCAATCATTATTCAAAGTTGATGGAAGGATCTTCGATCTTTGTTCAATCCTTACTCGATCATGGTTTGATCATCTTCAAAGATTGTTCAAATATTGTTTAAAGATGGTTTGATCTTTGTTCAAAGACTAATCAATCATTATTCAAAGATACTTTAAATAGGTTTGATCATTGTTCGATCATTGTTTGATCATCATTCAAAAATGATTCTATCTTTGTTCAATCATGGTTCAAAAATGTTGCAAAAAAGAGGGTTTGATCAAGCTTTAAATATAGTTCTAACATGGTCAAATCTTTTTTTTTTACTCATTATAACTTTAAGTTGAATTGTTATGTAGATGTCTAATATGATCATATTAATTGAGAAGCTTTACAGTGTTTAAATTACATAAAGGGTTAGGTGTGTGATGGAGAAACTAACTAGATAGTTTAATGCTAATGACCTAATTCAATACTTATAAGACCATTTCAAACCATGTTGGATCATGGTTTGAACATGGTTCAAAGATGTTTGAACAACCAAAAAGTTTGGTAAGGATTTAAACATGTGTTCAAACATATTCAAACAATGTTCCATTATGCTTTAAACAATGTTCTAACATATTCCCACATAACCAAATATATAGTTTAAATAAAATTCAAACATTTTTTTGAATATATTCAATAATCTTTGAGTATGATTTGAATAAAATTCAAACATAGATCAAACACATGTTTAAAAAGGTTCGTAACACATCTTTAATAATTTATCTAGATCTATGTGAGAGCTCCATCAAAATGATCTACTCTATGAAGTGCAATAAAAACATCAAAGAAATGATACCCATGTCTACTAAAGTAGTCAAAGAACGAAGATATAACAAACTCTACCACTATGATCATCATATCTCCCTAAGCGACGAAATCACAATTAAAAGAACACCGACATATGAAAAGTATGGGGCATTATTCTTCTCAGAGCAGAGATATTTTGGTCTGACAAACTTTCAAACATATTTCCCAAGGAAATAAATCTATGTGTATAAATTTTTACTATATATATATATATCTGTGTGTGTGAGTGTGTGTGTGTGTGTGTAACTAAATATATTGTGACAAAATTTTCATGAAAAAAATATTATTGAATAAAAAAGAAATTTCCTAGAATTATTATGTTTTCTTTTACTTGTTCAACTTCTACAGTAGATTGGTGTTAGCAACATAGTGGATGGCATCAAGCTCATAGTGATAATTGAGGCTTCGATACTCTACAAGTAGCTCAATCCACTCTTTAAAAAAGTTAAATCATAGTCGTGTTGATATCAAACTTCATCAATTTGTAATGAAAAATATGATAGAAGCTTAGAAACATTAATAACTATGAAAACCCGCGTCGATGAGCATGACAACAATACTAGCAACTGCAAAATCTCTATGATGAATTAGGTTCAATGACTTGCCCAACAACATCAATCATTTGCATCTATGGATCTTCTTGAATTTGATGAAGATGGAAATCCTCATCAGCTAAACAACTACTCCAATTCATATTTGGTAATTGAACAACTATTTATGATTCATCCAACAAGATAGAGTCATAAGGGTGGGTGGGCTATGATTTCATGGTAAAATCAATATAGCCTTCCCCGATGGTCATTAGCATAGAGAAGATTATCTAGATTGAGAACAATCGATGGACATAAGCTTCAACATTTTCTAACCAAAAAATTATTATTGAATAGAAAAGAGATTTCTTGAAATTCTCTATTTTCTTCTGTTATCTTAATTCTATGCCATTTTCATTCTAAACCATTCAATCCATTGCTGTGTGTTTTTTTCTTTAAGTTTGAACTAGTCATATGAAAGCATAACAAAAAACATGCAAATCACAAAATCAGCTATAAACAAAACAATATAGAATATTAGCTTCTATTTCCAACGACATCTAAATCATGAATGATTTCCTTGTTATCTCTTCATGTGTCCCTAATTATCCTTGGAACGAGCAAATAATAAAACTATCATTGATTAGAGAAAAACCACTGACGAATATGCCACCATAAAGCAAAGCTTTCTCAAGGATACAAAAATCTTGTCGAATGCCCATATTAACCTAGTTATCAAGGCATAAACGGAAGCCAAAAGCACTACCTTCAAATTTCACAATTACAATAACTACGGAGTACAGTTAACGACAGAACAGAAGGACAAGGTGTTATTTTGTAGAGCCTAGTTTTATCTCTGAGCTCTGTCCTTTGCGCCAGTCGAGCTTGGCGGTGAATTCGCTGGGGGTTAAAGGGAAGCAACGCATCCGAAAAATTTTTTCTGGTGTACAGCATCTCGACGCCACAGATGCAGGGCCTTGATGCTAGAATAGGAGATCTTGGTTTCAGAGACAGATGAGACAATGTCACGGCGTTGGATTTGTACCAAAGCTAGCACCTCTAAGGCAGAATGACAAAGAGGCCAACACATCGGTGCTTGAACCAGTGCAAAAAAGCCTGGAGAACAGTGGCAATAATGCCGCAACACTAAAAGATAGGAAACTTCATATTTAGACAGTTTTTCTACAATTTTTCATACAATTTCTCTTGTGTGAGAAAGAAATGAGTGCCCTAGAGTGACTAAAGTGTGAGAGGCTCCAAATAAGTATAATATATATTATTCTCCTTCATTTTTCTTTCACAGTAGATATCTTGGTGGTGTAGTTCCATGATTTTTTCCCATTTTCAAGTTTTTTCATGTTAAATATAATGTATCTTGTGTGATTGCTTTTATTTTGTGTCATTTGTTCCTTGTATGCTTCGCGCCTACTTTGTGATTCCTCAACAGGGAGGGAGGGCAATAGAATAATTAATTAACCATTTATTTCAATTAGCCTGGTAGAACAAACAATATCTACCATAATAAAATCAGCAGCATATCCTCCTTGGAAACTACAAAAGATTCAACAAATGAAAGATTTTTTATCTTACACTCTGTTGCACACCAAAGCCTCATTTCATAAAAAAAAGGAGTTTGTTGATCTTATAACCTGTTGCAGAAATCCCAAAGCCTCATTAAAGGTACCTCATCCTCATTATGGTTAGCTTGAAGCACTAATCTTTTCTTCTTTAATTTGAGAGCAGACACATGGGCTGTGTAGAACCTCAAAGTGGAGCCCACACTATTGGGGCCAAACCATCAATCAATCAAGTATCATCTTATTTTTCCAAGGTAACAGATTCGCCCGCATAAAAATAAACCCGAACCCTAACCGAAATTTTGACCCATTTCCTTCTCAATTCTAACCAAAGCCAAACAATACACACTAGATCAACTTAGTTTCACAGTTAAAACAAAATCAATCAACTGAAACGTAACTAACCAGTACTTGACGATCTTGCAGCGTGCGCAGCGGGTGGTGGTGGGGCTATGACAGACGGCACAATTCGGCATCCCATTCAGCCCATTGATAACAACCGAGACTGGCCGATGCGATGCAGAGGCGAATACAGTCGCCTCCCTCTCGGCCCTCTCCGCCTCGGCCTCTGCGAGACTCACGAGGCGAATTATCTCCGCCCGCCTTGCCTCCGCGAGTCTCCATTTCCAACGAACCACCAGCGCGAGCGCCGGGAACAAGAGAAAACACACCGAGAGCACCGCACCACCCAAAATACGATCCCACCGGTAGGGCATCTATTCTCCGTCCGTCCACCGCACCGCCGTTGCCGCCAAATCCCCCGCCGGAGATCTCCTCATAGATTCCGCTCCGGCGACTATGCATCCACAGCTCCGGCGAAACCTCTCCCGCGCGATTGTTCCGAATCTAACAGCTCTCGTAAATCCAGCCACTGAGAAAAAGAGAAGTACTGCTTATGGCGAATAAGAGAGGCAGAGGGGGGAAGAACAAGGTGGCGTTCGTACCGACAGAAGGCAGACAGAAGTAAAGAAAATTATTTCGGTGTGCTTGAAGAACTCGGTATGTTGCCCGATACCTCTACTAAAGGAATGCCGACTGGTGGCCTATTTCCCAAAATATTTTTATAATTTTATATATTTATATTTTAATATTTATTTATATACCATTCTAATATTATCAAACATTATATATAAATATTTAAGATGTAATTATTTTATAATTATATGATGTACAGGTAAATTTTTTATAATATTATAAAATATATTATGTGAAGTTCACAAAAAATAATGTACTCATCTATCAAATTCCAAATTTGAAAATTTATCTGATTAAAATTTTATTTTGAATTACATTTTATTTGATTGGCATGATTATACTATCTTGAGTAAAGATTAATCTTTAAAATAAATGTGTTACATCAAAGTATATTTAAAATTTCATGAAGATTTATTGCTAAGTTAACAAATATGTCTTAACATTTTCCCTAGATAGTATTATAAATTCTTTAGTGTAATATTTTATAATGAATATTTGTTAAAGGTTATTCCTATGATGTTATGATATATATTCTAGTATTACAAAATAAAAATAGTAATTTGACATTATTATTTACATCAAGATAACCTAAATAGCATTAATAGTTAATTTATAATAAGTTGTGCTATTATTAAAAAATATTTGTGATTTCATTAAAATATAATAGTGAGATTTAATTTTAAAGAGTAAATATCATCATTTCCTTGATTCTTATAATCTTAACCCGATTGATTATCATAAAGTTCATGATTAGCATCTCATTTTAAAGTGAATTTTCATGTATGAAAAGATTAAGGCAACAAAACTAAAGAAAAGATCATTAAAAAAAATAAAGAATAGTGTATATGATTTGTGATTTATGCATAAAAGGCAAAAAAAAAAAAAAAAAAAGAGAAGAAGAAACAAAGGTGAAATAAGTAGATTATAGGTTCAACAAATATTGTGATTCCTCCCCTTTATTTGTAAACCTTCGTGAGATAAATAAAATTAAACTCTTATATATCGAAGTGTCATCCAATGTAATTATAAAAAATTTTGTTATAAGCTCAAAAGTTAACCATACTTGTAGGTGAGCACTCCTATTAAAGTAATCTCTTGGGTTATATCAATTGAGACAAAATTGTGATACCATTAGACCAATGCAAAAATATATTGATACTTAGAAGTTTAGTATATTATGAAAAGTATCAAAACATTACACTCTCATGTAGGTGAAAAGTAAATGTCCTTCAAGATAAAATGTTATGTCAAGGGATCCCCCTCTTAAACCATAAACATGGAGAGTACCACTTCTTGAACACTTAATTATCACAATGCCTCTTTATGTAATGGATAGGATTTTATTAGAAATACTAAAGTTAAGTGTGCCCATGAGAGCACTCATTAATGGGTGACTTATTGAGAAATTACATCGATTGGATAAAATTATGAGACCATTAAACTAAAATGAATAATGTTTTAATGGTTAAGAGTTTCACATTACATTATTTGAGCTTAACTTTCTTATTATTGTTATTTAAAGCACTTAATTATACTACCTTATTTCCTTTAGTCATATTCATTTATTTGCCTCACAACCATTTAATTTGTTTATTCCATCCTACAAATAGCATCTACTTAACCTCTTTGAATCCTCCTTCCTTCCACCATTAAGATATATGGATACAAGATTCTTATGATTATAATTTAAAAAAAAAATAGATATTGTCATGATATATAATATACTTTAGATATTTCATCTTGATTGTTCATGAGAAATTGGTGTATAGGACTAATAGTTGAGCCATGAAAAAGGGATTTACATGATCTTTAAAAAAAAAAAAAACTCAACCAAGAAATAATAGCTTATCCAACACAATATTTAATATTTATATTGATAACCTGATGCGGAGTGTATGTTCTTGAGATCTTAAAGAGCTTTCTGATCTTTGAAGATACCTTATGTGTATCTCTTTATTTTATTTGATAACTAATTTTGGTCTGTTTTAATGACATACTAAGTGATTGTTTTAAATTCATCATTTTATAGTTATAATCTAGAAGAGAAGTCATTTGAGGAAGTTTCATTAGAAAGTTAATTACTTAGATAAATGCTACAAAGTTAAGGATATGATGATAATTAAAAATCCAAATCATTTGATATAATTTAGTGTTTTAAGTCCTTAGATTTATTGATTGTTTTGAATTTAATTTTGTAAATATCTTTAGTAATTATAGCCATTCTAATAAATTAGTTATAACTATTCAAATTCTACTTTTAAACATACAAAAAATAGAATATAATTATTGGATATTCACTCGAGTTAAAATTATATATATCAATTATGGTTTATTTATTGATATTTAAAGTTTTATAATATTGGTTTAATTTATAATATTATATACTAGCAATTTTATAATGACAACGTTATTGATATATCCCTCTAAAATTTATAAATCAAGTATGAATATGAAGTTAAAGCATATATACAATCAAATTAAACGACTTAGTGAGACGAGTTCAACAATGCTAGAATCGTGTCAAATCAAGCCCAAATGAGCTCGAATAAAACCTAAAAGCTATATATAAAAATTTCAGAACACTGATTGGATGATCAAATGACTTCCAAATTTGACATGCTTATAATCGAATCGAGCGGCTCGACGAGACGAATCCAATGAGCCTAAGATCACTCAGATCAAAGGTCGTTTGCATTATCAAATCACCAAAAAATTATCTATGATCAAATGGATCGATACAAACCATCCAATAGAGTGTTTTGATATTTTGGCTATAATGACCAAAATACCTCTCATAATCCTATAAATAAGACCACATTCTTATCATGAGAGGAGGAGCTAGAAGTGAACTTAGAAGAAAGTTGAGACAGAGCTAGAATAAGTTCGATCACCACCCGCCGTTGATCGCCGCTATTATCGCCGCCAACACCAACAATGTTATAGCCAACTACCATCGTATGTTGTAATATGATTCTGGAGTTTCCATTATCAGGATTTCTTACATACAGTTTTTATAATTCTGTTATCAAGATGATTCAAACTTTGTACACCAAAATTGATATATAACAGAGCATTTTTACTGGGCTAGGCTCAGTGATTTTTTCCCCCTATTTCTGGGATTTTTTCATATAAAAATTATGGAATTTATTATTCTCTTTTCAACTATCTATGTGTGTGGTGTTTATTTTTGATATGTATAAGAGGGACACCACACAGATTTGAGGGTGTACTTATTGAGATGATTAGGTATGATATTAAGGAATAATGCACTATCTCGAAATATAGAAATCACTACTCTACAATGGACCTAATCACCTAATAAGAACTCCTAAGGCATGATGGGTCTTTGAATATACCAGAAAATTTCTCCTACTTTATATGGATGAATAAAACAGGATTTATTTAAACTAGGTTCTAAAGTTCTCTATGGGGGAAAACCCCCATAATTAATTATATCCTAAAGAAATTCAAGTCCTTAGGAATACTCTTGATTAAAGTAGACAATTATTATCTCCAAAGTTTTCAATGATAAGACTATCAATAAATTAGCTATGTTAAAAAATCAAATGTGATAGATCAAAAAGAAGAGACTTATTATTGAAGCCAAAAGGAGATCAGTAAGGAATGCTCATACTAGGAAACCTAGTGAGCATTCTAATCTATTATATGGTTGAGATTTATATGTTTGAAATTGAGAAGAATTATTCGTTTGAGTTGAATTTTATTAGAAGGCTAAAACATATAATCCCACAATACAAGATTGTGAAAATACCTAAGAGGTGAGGATTTATGCTTATAGCCCGACGAAAATAACAATCTTAAATCTTAAATCTATGGAGCTTTAGCAAGGGCCAAAATATATCCTAAATCTAAGTGAAGATGGGTATATGATTTATCTCCACAAGAGAAGGTAAACCACCTGACTGCTGGACTTATAACTGCCTGGAGTGGCAGCCAGCTAACTCTTTATATGCTTTAAAACCATGTGATCAAGTCATATGATTTTGCAAGATGGTTAGGTTGCCATTATTAGAAAGAAAACTAAGGTCCTTAAACCCACTTCTAAAAGACTAGAGCATGAGTGGTATGAAAAATGACTTAGTATAATATAAATCTTTTCAATTTTTATTTGATTTTTGACTCTTCATTTTGACAAAGGCCATAGAATTTTTATATGTCTAAATGCATGTTGAAATGAGTTATGGATCAAATTAAGAGAAAAGAGGGTGAAGCTCCATTAGTAGGAGTTGCTCTCACAGGTTAAGTGGTTCCCATATGCTCAAAAATGGAGGCCCTTATTTACAAGAGTGGTTCAAGATGATATGCATAATATTAAACATATAATCATGTAGCTAAGGGATTGTTAAATATTTTAATTATTTTGATTTAATGTCTAGACTTTATATGAGGTTATGAGTTATTTAGAAAATTTAGTTATGAGTTGTAGTACGGGTAGAAATTTTATTTTTTCCTAAGAGCCTAATCGGATCCAAGCCACAAATTAAATCATCATATATGAAGAAATTAGAAAAAGACATGACATTTTTATTACACAATTATAAACAGAACATCAAATAATTTATAAATCCAACGTAAAAGAATAACAGGCCGGTGGGGTCGGGTATCGCCGTACCACCCTAAAAGAGAGACGGGTAGTCGAGCTCTACATTTATACAACCCAGTATATGAAAGAATAATTATAATTATAATTAAATAAATGTTATGGGGGTCTTCTTATCTTCATTCTTCTTTTATTTCTTCATTTGATTTGTTGCTTCAAATGCATCATGGGGGCCTTCTAGGACAAAGCCTTCTAGCCACCATTCATCTTAATCTTCCATAACACTAATCCTGATTTCTAATGCAAAATTACATTAAAAGTATAAAAAGTAAATCTAACTACACCTACAAAATAAGTGTTAGTTAAACACACTATACAACTCAAGTAGTTATATAAATAATTTGGACTTAGCACCACACATGGGTAACCAAGTCCACCTATCCTAATCTAGATTTTGCTTAGTGGTTGAGCAACCTACAAAAGAGCATTTATATTTATTTTTAAGTGCCCCTTAAATAAAATTTTCTACATAAAATATAATTAGGCTAATCACGGCCTAACATCCAGTCTACGAAGTACACACCTTTAACATCTAGTCTACAACAATACATTAATAAACTAAACATACATCAAACCATGCACCGCCCTAACATAAGGCTAAAAGTGACAACTGTTTACCTCACTTTCAGAGTGAGCTCTCAACTTCCCTATTATAGATCTAAGACTCTTGTAGACACTAAGAGCTTCTTAACCTTAAGACACTTCTAGTGATTAGGTAAACACTTAACTTAAGCCTAGAGACTTAGAATGATTAGTCATGTGAATAGGTTATGCCTCAGAAATTTAAGATGACTTGCCTACCCTATAGCCTTAAACCCAATCCTTGCTTCCTTCTTCGAAACCAAACTTTAAATCCAAGATCATAAATCCAATCCTAAATTAAATGATTGAAACACATGATTAAATTCAAATTATAAGCCTCTTCCTAAGCCCTTTGATTTTATCTTATGGACTTAGCCTTAACCAAATGAAAATCAACCCCAATTCAATTGATTTTCTAAAATATCAAATTCAAATCAAATCTAACCCAAATTCCAAATCCAAATTATTGAAACACTTGATTAAATTCAAATTCTAAATCCCTTCCTAAGCCATATGAACCACCTTCATATGCTTAGGCAAAACCTCATTCAAACCAAATCAAATTTGGTTGATTTCTTTATAAATCAATCATTCCTTTATTTATATTCACAAATATAAATGAAATCTAAATTCAAACTATTCAAATCAAATCAAAATAAACCAAACCAAATTAATTCCCTACTTAAGCCCTTTTGACCTACTTTCCTCAATTTGGTCAAATTTCTTCCAAATCACTTCAAGCTCAAGTGATTTTTTCATGAATCATTTATATCTTCATTTATACCCACAAATATAAATAAAATATAAATCCAAATGGCCAAAACCAAATTCCCAACTTTAGCCCTTTTAGCCAATTTCTTGAACTTGGCTAAATGATACCCAAATCAACTCAAAACTCATGGATTTCTTCATGATTTAATCATCCCTTCAATCACTTACCCGAATATAAATACAAACTACAATTACCAAACCAAACCCAAGTCAACCCAAGTCAAGCCCATGTTGACCCCTTTTGACTTGAAATTGTCATATGAACCAAAACTCATATGGCTTCAAACCACTTGCAATTAGATTTATATTTCCATTCTAAGTCTATATGTAAGTTCAATCAAACTTGAATCAAGCCAAGATCAAGCCAACTGACCCATTTAGGTCCACTTGACCCAAAGTGATCTACAAGACCTTTTTGAGCTAAGTTCTAATTCAACTAAATTAGATTGAACTAGCCCATCCAAACCCCATATCATGATCAACAATCATCTTAGATTAATCAATTGTCTTGAATTGGGTCAAACCAAGTCAACTTGGTCCTTTGACCAAGTCAACACTTAACCTAAATGAAACCCAAACTAGCCAAAATCCACCATATATCAAATTGATTGAAACCATTGACTTGAACCCACTCATGATCAATGATTGAATATGACCAAACCATCGATTGAGCCAAACCAAGTCCAATTGGCCATTTGACCTAAGTTGACCCAAATTGGCCTAAAAAGCCAAAATGAGTCAAATCATGATTTAATCCAAATTGATTACACAAGTTCATTCCAAATCACTTATTGAACTTGACTAAAGCCATGATTGAGCCCAATTTTACCAATTGGTCAACTTGACCTAACCTAACCCAAATTGACCTAAAAGGTCAAATTGACCAAAATTCAAATTAAACCCAAATTAAACCAAACAAAAGCCTACAATTACTTTCAATCAACTAATTGAACTTAACTCAACACCTAATCCAACCCAATTTGGTCAAATTAGTCAACTTGACCCATTTGACCTTTTTGAATCCAAATGAGCCAAATTCAAACCTAAGTCAGATTAATCAAAACCAATTGAACCAAAACATCCAAAATCATCATATGAACTTAACCTAAGTCTTGGTTTGACCCAATTTGACCAATTAGCCACCCCACCCCAACCCAACCCAAATAAACCCATTTTAACCAAATTAAGCCAAATCACCCAAAGCCACTTTATGGAACCTTGGTGGTTGACCTAACCCGACCTAAATTAACCCTAGGTTAGCCCCAAACCACCTCAAGTCCATGTGGGATCCAACCCAATGGGATTAACCAATGGACACCCTCTCTTTACATTGGATTCTTTCCTTAAATGGCAAAGTCCACTTTGCCTCCCCATGACAGCCATCAAAGTGCCAAATAAGGCATTCTTAAGACACCTTAGCCCAAAATAAGCCACCTAGCATCTACCATGGACCAAAGGAAACAAACCAAGCAACTACCTCTCATGGTCGAACACCCCATGGACAAAGGCAAGGATCAATCCCACACAATCTCCTCATATCAAGCCTTGAGACTCCTGCCACCACTTCCTCCACTCATGGCGAGCCACGTGGAGCTGACCGTGACCCCTCCGACGACTCGATGGCCAATCGATGGATTTTCAGGGATCAATCCATCCATCCATCATGTGTAATTGAGGGGTATACCCCCTTAATTTGACCAGGATTCTTGACCATTCGCACTCTCTGAGTTTCCTAAGCCATTTCAAAATCTCTTAGAGCTTCCTAGAGCATCCCAAGCCTCCCTCGATCAGCCATTGCTCATTATTTGTAAGCCTAAATAGGGTAGCCTCCCTCCAAGAAATACTCATCCTCTACTCAATCAAACTTCAATTCCTTGCACCCACACCATCCTCATACTCTGTCGAAGCCAACCGAACTATCCCTGAGCCTTCTTGACCATTGGAGATCAGAGTTCGATCGGAGCCGAAGTCTTTATGCACGTGGATTGGTTGACCAAGAGCTCTACACCAAATCAAACCCCAAGCTTCTCAACAGGACCTTGCCTCAACTAGGCGAAGCTACCTCCGTCGATCCACCATTGGACATTAGCTCCGGTGAGATAATTTTACAAAACCAAGCATTGTATGGAAAATTGTTTGGTCTTTTGTGAAGCAAATTTGAATGTCACGCATTTTTGACCTTAGATGTGTGCATCTCCCCTCCCTGAAAGTGTGAGATCAATTTGGAGGCAATCCGAGCTTGGGTGAGCTCGGATCAAACTGGGAAAGACGGACGACATTCGTCTTTCGCCACTCGTGAACAAGATGAGTCACGGACTGTCCATTCTGCACGATCGGAATGGATGGTCATGATCTAATCTTATGTTAGATCCGTTGATTCCTTTCTAAACCCGTATCGATTGTGGTTGTTAATCATGGTCACGGTCCACGTTAGCGTGTCCATCAGTCGAAGTGATGGATGTGACAACTTAAATAGCCAATCCCGTTGTGCCACATGGAATGTGTGCCGCGTCAGCCTCCACATGGCCCGATGGGATTAAGGCTTTAATTAAGCTTAAATAATCTATTTTTAAGGCTGAAACTTCTAAAAATTATAAGTAATCCTAGAAAAATAAAAAAAATACAAACTAAGGCTCATTTTGAAGATATTTCAGAGTAGAATCTAGAAAAATTATTATTAATTAATTTTGAATAGTGATTTTAGCTTAATTAATATTTAATTAAAAATTTAATTAGCTTAATTACTCTTTAATTAATCACCCAATTAATCTCAATTTTTTTTGTAGATGTTTAGGGGGATGACCTCTACCTCCCCTATTTTTCTAGGATTTTTTTGGTGCTTAATTAGGGAAATAAATTGATTAAATTTTAATCACTTTCTTAATTTAATTAGTGATAATTAGTGAATGAATATTGACTTAATTAATTAATTAATCTTCAAGATAAAATCAGTGCCTAAGTGATCAAATATTAGACTTAGGGATTGAGATTAAGGCTTCTTTCTTGATCTCTTTCCTTAATTTAATTCCATTTCATTAATTGAAATTGCTTAATGCTTAACCAAATAGATTAATGAGCTTAATTAAATCAATCTAAAATCCACTTCACATCTAATCACCTTTAATCAATCTTGAGTCGCTCTTTGTGTGTTCAAAAACCTAAAGAGAGAGCTAATGAAATTATGGTTAGCTCACATGTGTGAGAAAATCATAAAAGTAGTTAAGTGAGATCCCTTAAGCTTAATTAACTATTAATCATGAGCCAATTGCATTAGGCCACTTTCATTTCTTATGAGCATTTCTAATTTACTTTTCATGTGGTTGCATATCATATTGGCTTATTATTAATTAGTTAATTAACTTAAGGTGATATAGGGAATGGTTAATTAATTGACTTAATTCATACCCTAGCCTATTTAAGACATAAAATCAACCTAAATATTCTTCATTAAACTAAATTAACTCACACACGGGGAATGAGATTCAGATTACCAAACCTCTTTCAAATTTCTTAAATCAAATCAAATATGAAAATGAAATGATATTAAATAACTTTGGTTTTTTCAAATAATCTCATTTAGCTTGATTGTCCTTAGGACTTAGTTGATTTGAATGAAATCACATACTTGTGTTATTTTATTTCCTTCCAATCTTGCTAAATGTTGTATGTGATATGATTCATACATCCATCTCTTTTAAAATTAATTAAATAAAAATGATTTCTTTTATGTCAAATTGCATGTGTTGATTTAAATTTAAAATGTGTGGCTAGTATCATTATTAAATCCCAAATATATTTTTAAAAGTTTATTAATGGATGAACATACATATCTATTGTAAACTTGGTTGTGTATACATAGGAAATGCAAGTGAATACAAATTTAGTGTAAAAAATAAAGTCTCTTCCTTATATTCATGTGTTGGTTTGCATAAGTAAGAATGTTAGTGGTATATTAGTCTGGACATTTTAGGGACGCATGGTTTTAAGTATCCCCAAGGAGGTTCCTACCTCATTCCCTTAGTACAGAATAATGGTGACATACCTGCTTGATTTCATTCTTATGCATTTGGACATTAAAATCTAGACAGAGCTTTAATTCATTTACATAAAATAAATCAATCAAATCAAAATATAATTTTTGCATGGCTTTCTATTGTTGTAGTTGTTTATACATCCACATGTATCTAAGGATAGCGATATATTAGTCTGGACATTCCAGGGATGCACAGCTTTAAGTAGCCCGAAGGAGGTTCCTACCTCATTCCTTTGGTGCAGAACAATGACAACATACTTGCTTAAAACTTTTACATATGTGGATGTGTACTTAGCTAATAAATGAAAACCCCCTTTTTCTATTAAAAAGATATGCATTCATACTTTATTTAATTGGTCAATTTGAATAGTCATGTGATTTAATGCTCTTTCCTTATGCTTTTGGATTTAGATAGAGCTTTATATTAACATGAAAAAATTATTCAACCAAATGAAATATTAATTATAAATACATTTACTCAAATTCATCATTTAAGTGTGCTAATATACAAATTGCATGTATAGTTATGTCTAGGATTTAATCATATGCATGATATACATGATGGAAGGGAATGAATAAATATGTGTTATGTGAAAGTAACTCATTCCAACTAATCTTAAGATGTCTTTCTTATTGAATGAGTTTATTTAAAGTGAACCTAAACTTAGGACTAATTAAAATATGTAATAAGTCATTCACTAAAGGAAATTGATTAATTAATTTATTTTAGATATTACTTAAGGTAGGGATAAAAGAGGGTGATCCTCTCTTTCTTTCTCTTCATAATATTTAGTTGTTAAGTGTAGGTCAAATGAAAAAAAAAGAATACATTAAGTAAAATTTGCAAATCAGTTAAACCATTTAAAGTGAAACCACCCTTTATAATTAAGTGTCCTTCATACTTTGAAAATCTTAACTCTAAAGCCTAGTTAGGACATATCAAACAAGCCTTAACATACACATTAGATCAAGTCACCACTTCTAGCTTTATGTTAGGGTGGTGTATGATTTGATGTATGCTTATTTTGTGATGTATAGTTGTAAATTGGATGTTAGGATGTAAGCCTCGTAGACTAGATATTAGGACATGATTAGCCTAATCATCTTTTTTGCAGGAGATTATGCTTAAGGTGTGTTTAAAATAAATATAAATATTTTGCTGTACTAGTTGCTTAACCCCTAAGCATAATCTACATTGGACATGTGGGCTTGGTTACCCATGTACAGGGTGCTAAGTCCAAATTATTCATATAATTGGTTGGGTTATATTGTGTTCAACTAACACTTATTTTGCAGGTATAGTTAGATTTACTTATCCTATTTTTAATGTCATTTTGATATTAGAAATTAGAATTAGTGTTATGGGGGCTTAGGATAAACTTTGGTTACAATACCAAGTCTTATGTACCATGTGATCCCATGGAGCTTTCCCAACCAAATGAAAAAAAGGAAATGACGAAAAGAATGAGCTTTGAAGATTTGAAGACCCCCCATAATTCCCATTCATTTGTTGCAATTAAATTATAATTATTCTTTTATTGTACCTAGTTGTATAAGGGTAGAGCTCGGCTACCCACATTCTTCTTTTTTGGGTTGTATGGTGGTACCCAATCGCACTAACCTTTTATTCTTTCACGATTGAGATTATAAATTTTTTGATGATTTGTTTACATTGTGCAATAGAAACAACATATATTTTTCAAGTTTGTTCATGATTGATGATTGTTGTGTGGCCTCGATCCATTTAGGCTCTTAGAGAAAATAAATTTTCTATCCCACTACAACTCATAATTAATTTTTCTAAAATAACTCATAATCTTATATAAAGCTTGGGCATTAAATCAAGATAATAAAATATTTTAACAACCCCTTAGCTGGATGTTGTATGCTTAATATCATACATGTCATTTTATTTCACTCTTGTTAAGAGAGGATTTCAATCTTTGCTAGATAGAAACAAGGCTTGACCTTTGAGAGCCTATGATGAAAACACCTCTTTCTCTTTTGATTTAGCCCATAAGCCATTTCATCATACATTTAGGCATATAAAATCCTATAGCCTATATCAAAAATGAAGTGTCAAATACAAATAAAATTTGAAAAGATTTGTATTAGACTAAGTCATTATTCACACCACTCATGCTCTAGTCTCTTAGGTAGTGAGTTTAAGGATTTTAGTTTTCTTTCTAAATAATATTAACCTAGCCATCTTGCAAAACATATGACTTGATCACATGATTTTAAATCATAGGAGGATTGGTTGCCACTCTAGGCGGTTATAAGTCCAGCAGTCGAGTGGTTTACTCTCTCTTGTGGAGGTAAATAATAAACCCACTTTTGCCTTAGATTTATGTCATGCTTTGGCCCTCGCCAAGATTCCTAGATTTAAGGTCTGAGATTACTGTTTCCCTTTGGGGCTACAAGCATAAATCCTCACCTCTTGGGCATTTCCATAATCTTGTATCGTAGAATTATAAGTCTTAGATTTCTAATAAATATTTAACTCAAATATATAATTCTTCTCAATTTTAAATATATAAAGTCCAACCATAGGATAGTTTGAGATGCTCACTAGGCTTCCTAGTATCGTGAGCATCCCCTACTCATCTCTTTTTGACTTCGATAATAAGTTTTTCCTTTCAATCTATCCCATTTGATCTTACAAACATAACCAATTTATTGATAGTCCTATCTTTGAATTCTTTGGAGACAACAATTGTCTACATTAATCGAGAGTATTTCTAAAGAACTCACCTTCCTTAGGATGTAATTAACTATGGGGGCTTGCCCCCATAGGGAACTTTAGAACCCATAAAATCTTTAGTATATTCGAAGACCCATCATGCCTTAAGAGTCTTTATTAGGTGATTAGGTCCATCGTAGGGTAGTGATTTCTATTTTTTGAGGTAGTCCACTATTCCTTGATGTCGTACCCGATCACCTCAATAAGTACACCCTCAGATCTGGGTGGTGTCCCCCCCCCCTACACACACATACACATGAAGCAAAAAATAAACACCATAGTGACTTAATCTAAGGTGTGTGTATTAAGGCTTGTGTGATATGCCTTAACTAGGCTTTGTTATAATTTTCTATGTAAGAAATGATTTAATTATAAAGGATAATTTCACTTTAAGTGTCTTAATTGATTTGTAAGTTTTACTTAATATTTTCTTTATTCCATTTGGCTTACACTTAGCAACTAAGTGTTATAAAGAGAAGAAAAGAGAGGACCACTCTCTTTTATCCCTATCTTAAGTCACATCTAAAGCAAATTTATTAAATTAATTATCTTTAGAATGACTTATTACATATTTTAAATAGTCCTAGGTTTAGGTTCACTTTAAATAATCTCATTCAATAAGAAAGGTATCTTAAGATTAATTTGAGTTAATTACTATCACACAACACATGTTTGTTCATTTCTTTCCATCATATGTAGCATGCATATGATTAAGTCCTAAACAAACCTATACATGCAATGTGTTTTTTTTGCACACTTAAATGTAGGATGCATAAGTGAGTTTTATAGAAAAAAGGATTCTCATTCATTAGCTAAATACACATTCAAATGTATGAAAATTTTAAGCAAGTACTTCGCCTTATTTGACCAGGAGAATGAGATGGAAATCTTCTTGGGGCTACTTAAAGTCATGCATCCTCGGGTGTTCAGACTAGTTATACACTATTCTTAAATATATGGATGCATAAACAACTATATGAATGGAAAATCATGTAAAAAAAAAATTATATTTTTATTTTTTTAATTATGCATATAAATAAGGTGAGATTTTCATTCATTAGCCAAATGCACACACAAGTATATAAAATTTATAAGCAAGTACTTCGCCAATGTTTGATCAGGAGAACAGGTAGAAACCTCCTTGTGGCTACTTAAAGCCGTGCATCCTCAGCTGTCCAGACTAGTTATACCCGCTATCCTTAAATACTCATGAGTGCACAAACAACTATAAGAATGTAAACCATGCAAGAATTGTATTTTGATTTATTTATACATGTGAGCTAAAATTTTATCTAAATTCTAACATGGATATACATAAGAATAAACCCAAGCAAGTGTTGTGTCCTTTTCAAATGAACTATACACTTGTTAATATTCATATCCTTATGTAAATTCATGAAGATTAAAGAAAAGAGAACTTCATATCAGATGTCCTAAAGTGTAAGCACATACAAGTTTATAAATACTTATAATTATCATTACTCTATATGTTATAGTTGATTTATATACTTTTAAAATAATTTTCTATTTAATAGTGATAATAGCCACACATATTTTTAATTAAGCAACGCATACAAATTTGACATAAATGAAACCATTTATTTTAATTAATTTTGGAAGAAATGAATGCATGACTACAAGTGGCATACAACATTTTAATATGATTGAAAAGAAATAAAGAAACACAAGTATGTAATTTCATTCAATCCAACTAATTTCTAAGGACAATCACATTAAAGAAGAATATTTAAGATAAACCAAAATTTCTTAAAGTCACTTTTGATTTTATGTTTAATTTGATCTAAGAGAGATGTGAGAAAGAGGTTTTAATCCTAATCTTATTCCCCATATGTAAGTTAATTTGATTTAAGGAAAAATAATTAAATGAATTTTATGGATTGATTAAGTTAAGCATGGATTAAATCAATTACTTAACCCTTACGTATGTTACCTTAAGTTAATTGATTAAATAATCATGAGCTAATATAATATATGTAAATGAATTGAAAAGTAAATAGGAATGTTCCTATGAAATGAAAGGGGCCTATTCAATTAACCCATAATCATTAATTAATTAAGCTTATGGAACTCACTTAATTACTTTTATGGTTTTCTCACACATGTGAGCTAACTATAATTTTATTAGCTCTCTTTAGGTTATTGAACACCCAAAGAACTACCCAAGGATGGATTAAGGAAAAAAAATCAGATTTAATTATATATTTTAAATCAATTAAACTAATAATCCATTAATTCACCTCCCCTAAAAAGAGACTAACCAAAGTTAATAATTATCATGAAGTGGGATGGGTTTAAGGTGAAAAGGAAGGAAAAGAGGTCCCCACCTATTTCCATAAGCCATCCATTGGATTAAGCAAAAATTAATATGATTTGAAATCCAATTTAGCTAATTAAGTTTCTAATTAGTTAATTAATTAAAAATTAGGACTTTAGTTGAAAAGAGAGGGAAAATTAGAGAAAAGATTAGGAGGGAGGCTCCAATCCACTTCGCTAAGTCTCCTTTCTATTCAACAGTAATTAAGGAGTCTAAATAATTAATTAATCACTGTTCATATGCTTAATCACCCTTTAATAAAATTAAGAGGGTAATTAGAGCTTAATCAATCAATCCTCTTAATTTAACAAGTAATAAATCCCTAAAAAATTAGAGGGGATAGAAGTCATCCTCTCAAACATTCTAAAAAATTTTGGGATCAATCACTTGATAGATTAGAGAGTAATTAGGCTAATTAATTTTTAATTAAATACTAATTAAACTCTATTTACTATTCAAAATCCATTGGAAATATTTTTATTAAATTCTTCTTTAAAATACCTTTAAAATGATCTATTATTTATATATTTTTTTATTTTTCTATAATTAGTTATGAATTATGGAAGTTTCATAATTAAAAATAGATTAATTAACCCTAATTAAAGCCTTAATCCCATCGCACCATGTGGCATGTAAATGCGGCGCGCTTCCGACATGACGCGACAGGATTGGGTATTAAATTTGTCATATCACACAGCTGAGTTAGCCGACGGCAGATGCACTTTCTTGTGGACTGTCCAATCTAAGATTGAACAACCATAATTAATCCGCAGTTTAGAGGAAATAATAAGGGGATTTAAGCGTGATTTAATCTCGACTATTCGTTCCAATCACGTGGAACGAATGACCCGTGATCTTTTTCCTTCACGAGCGGTGAAAGATGGATGTCGTCCATATTTCTCCATTCGATTCGAGCTCACCAGAGCTTGGATTGATTTTAAATCTCACACCATCAAGGGAAGGAGAGAAATGCATCCAATGGCTAAGATTGCATGACATACACATTTCTTTCATAAAATACCAACCCGAAAATCAACTAGGCTACGATTTTGAAGAATTACCTCACTGGAGCTCAAAATTGGCAGTGAGATCGACGGAGATAGCTTTGCCTAGTAGAGGTGAAGCCCTGTTGAGAAGCTTGGGCCTTGATTTGGAGTAGATCCCTCGTACGACCAATCCACACACTTTGGAGCTTCAATCTTGATCAAACTCATACTTTCGGTGGCTTTGGAGCTTGGAAAATGATTTTGATGGCTTTGATGTCATGGAAGGTGTGTAAAAGGAATTGAAGTTTGGTGGTGAAATGAGAAAGCTTGAATCGAAATCAACCTCCCCTATTTCAATTTTATGTTAAATTGAGAAGGGAAAAGAATGGGGGAGCTTAGGAGCTTAGGGAATGGCTATGGGAGACTCTCCTTCACTCTCTTTAGCTCAAACGAAGATGAATCATGCAATTCCCATTTGAATTGAGGGGGTATACCCCCTTAATTGTTGGGGTGGATGGACGGGGTTCAATCATATTTTCTCGACGGCCAGCCATTGTCAGACCGCCAGAATTGTCTCCATTAGGTCCACATGGCTCGTTAGAAGTAGGGGACAGCTTGGGAGGTGGCTCAAGGTTTAATATGAGGAGATTTCCTTTCCTTTGTCCATGGGTGCTCGATTTGCATGGGAGGTGAGTTAACTTACCTCCCTTGTTCATGGTAAGTCCTAGTGTGCTTAGAGTGGACTAGAAAGGTTAGTCATGCTTCATTTGAAAGTTGGATGGATGCCAAGGTGATGGGAGAGTGAACTTTGCTATTTATGGGGGGAATCCTATGTAAAGAGGGCTTAACCAATGGATTATGGCTTGGGTGGGGCCCACTTTGCTTTTGGGATGACTTTAGGCTGACCTAAGGTCAATTTTGAGTTAAGTTTGGTCAACCACCAAAGTCTCATGGGTTAGCTTCATGGGTTTTGGCTTCACTTGGTCAAATGGGTTCATGTTGGGTTAGGTTGACCAATTGGTCAAATTGGATTAAACCAAGACTTTGGTTAGGCTCAAATGATGATTTGAAGAGTTTTAATTTAAGTGGTTTCAATCAATTTGGCTTAAGTTTGGCTCACTTGGATTCAAATAGGTCAAATAGGCTAAGTTGACTAATTTGACCAATTTGACCAAATTGGGTTGGGTTAGGTGTTGGTTCAAGTTCAATTGATTAATTAAAAATGATTGTAGGTTTTCATTTTTATTAATTTGGATTTAATTTGGATTTTGGCCAATTTGACCTTTTAGGTCAATTTGGGCTAGGTTGGGTCAAGACGAACAATTGGTCAATTTGGGAATGATTATGACTTTGGTCAAGTTCAATAATTGATTTGGAATGAATTTGAGTCATTGGTTGTATTCAATTTGGGTTAGATTGTGATTTGACCAATTTTAGCTTTTTAGGCCAATTTGGGTCAACTTGGGTCAAATGGTCAATTGGACTTGGTTTGGCTTAATTGAGGGTTTGGTCATGTTCAATCATTGATTTATGAATTGATTTGGATCAATGGTTTCAATCAATTTGGTATATGGTAGCTTTTGGCTAGTTTAGGTTTCATTTGGGCTAAAGGTTGACTTAATCAAAGGACCAAATTGGCTTGGTTTGACCCAATTCAAGGTGGATGATCATCCTAGGGTGATTTTTGATCATGATATGAGGCTTGGATGACCTTGGTTCAATCCAATTTAGGTTAGATTAGAACTTGGTTCAAAAGGGTTTTTTAGGTCACTTTGGGTCAAGTGGACCTAAATGAGTCAATGGTTTGGTTTTAGCTTGATTCAAGTTTAGTTGAACTCATATATGAGCCTAGGATTGAAATATAAATCTAACTAAAATCAAATTGGAGTTTAATATATTTTGGCTCATTTGAAGTTTTCAAGTCAAAAAGCCTAACTTGGGCTTGACTTGGGTTGACTTGAGTTTGGTTTGGAATTAAATTTTTGTTTATATTTGGCTAAATGATTGAATGAATGATTGATTCAAGATAAAATTCATTAGTTTTAGCTCCATTTAGACATGATATTGGCCAAATCCAAAAAAATTAGCTTAAAAGGCTTGAATTGGGTTTTGGTTTAATTTTGGATTTGGTTTTATCTATTTGAATTTATATTTTATTTATATTTGGGAATATAAATGAAGATATAAAAGATCAATGAGAAAATCACTTTAGTTTGGAGTGATTTGGAAGCAAATTTAACCAAGCTTAAGGATGTAGGTCAAAAGGGCTTAAGTAGGGAATTGCTTTAGTTTGACTTTTTTTTTATTATTGGAGGGTGGGTTTCATTTATATTTATGAATATAAATGAAGGAGTAATTGGTTTATAAGAAAGCCAATTGATTTTGGGTTGATTTGTATGAGATTTGGCTAAGCTTATGAAGATAGATCCATAGGGCTTTAGAGGGGATTTGGCTTGGTTTGATTTAGTTTGGTTTGGTTATACTCATTTGGGTATGGATTTCATTTATATTTATAAATATAAATGAAGAAATAATTGATTTATAAAGAAATCAATCAAGTTTGGGATAATTTAGGTGGAGATTTGGCTAAGCTTATGAGAGTGGGTCATAAGGCTTAAGGAGGAATCTTGATTTCAGATTTGATCTTGGGATTGAATTATTTGGTTTGGAGTTTGGATTTGGATTTGGTAAATGATTGAGAGATTGAATTGGTCTTTAAGAAAATCAGATGAATTGGGATTGATTTGAATTTGGTTGAGGCTAAGACCATAGGATGAAATCAAAGGGCTTAGGAAGAATGTTGATCTTGGATTTGATTATGGGTTTCAATGATTTGGTTTGGAAATTATATTTAGATATGGTATTTGAGTTGGATTTGAGGTTTGGTTTGAGGAAGAAAGCATGGATTAGGTTTAAGCCATGGGTAGGTAAGTCTTCCTAAGTCCTTAAGGCATAACCTATTCATATGGCTAACCCTTCTAAGTCTCTAAGCTTAGGTTAAGTGTTTACCTAATCACTAGAAGTGTCTTAAGACTAAGGAGCTCTTAGTGTCTACAAGAGTCCTAGATCTATGATGAAAAAGTTGAGAACTCACTCCAAAAGTGAGGTCAATAGTGTGCGTGCTGGATTTCCATACAAAGCTAAGGCGTGAAGTTTTATTCTACTGCTATAAGTTTTCTAGCATGCAATAGTTTAACACCACCTTTTGGAAACATTCAATTTACATCTTCACAATGGTTGATATTTTGACTTCATGTTCAGAGCAACACCATCTATATGGTGGAAAAAAAATCTTACTTTGGAGGAACACATAAGAAGAATGAAGATTCATCAAACTCTGATCCTTTATCTTTTGTTTAATATTAGGGGGCAACCCTTAATCTTAGAAACTCATCCAAAATCAATATTCTAGATATCTAATTGATTATCAGTTTGAGAAGCAAGTTAATGATGGGGAGTAATTTTAACATTGATAAAAAAGGGGGCATAGCTTTGCAAATTATGATTCTTCAATCATACTCATGGAAAATAAGACAAACATCAAGAAGCAACTTTGGTTACAATATAAATAGATGTTTTGATTGGATCTCTTCCACACGGTTAATGTCATCAAGTAATACTCTGACAAATAATCTCAAAAGAATCAAAATGTTTAACCTCTTTCACACAGGTTAACGTCATCGAATAACTCTTTGACAAAACAACCTTGGATGAGGGTTAAAACTTTTGACCTCTTTCACACAGGTTAAATGTCACCGAGTAACACTCTCACAAATAACATCGGATATGTCAAAAATCTTTCATGGATTCCTCCCTTAATAGGCATACCCATAAGAAAGCCTTTATGGGAAGCTGATACTAGACAAGGTGCTAGAAAGACCTCATGAAGGCAAGTGGTAGACAAAGTCTCCATTGATAACCCCCGGAAGGCATGCTTGTGAGGAAGCCTTAATGGGAAGCTAGTAGTGGAAAAAGTCATATCTAGAAAGACTCAAGAAAGTAAGTGGTTGACATAGTCTCCACTCATCAAAAATCTTAGAATGCAAAAGCCTCAGAAGGTAAAGGTACATCAAAAAATCTTAGAAGATAAAAGCCTCAAAAGATATAGGAACATCAAGAATCTCAGAAGGCAAAAGCCTCAAAAGATACAAGAACATCAAAATCTTAGAATGCAAAAGCCTCAAAAGTACAAGTATATCAAAAATCTTAGAAGGTAAAAGCCTCAAAAGATGCAGGTATACCAAAAATCTCAGGAGATATACATAAATCATAATCCTTTCGAAGTCAAAGTATGAAAAATGATATATGATTATTAACGTCATTAGGGGTGTGGTGTTTGTTTTTGATTTTATGTGTATGAGGGACACCACACAAATTTGATGGTGTACTTATTTAGGTGATCGGGTATGACATCAAGGAATGGTGTAATATCTCAAAAGATAGAAATCACCACCCTATTATGCACCTAATCACTTAATAAGGACTCTTAAGGTATGATGGGTCTTCGAATATACCAGAGATTTTTTCTCAACTTTACATGGATAAATAAAATAGGATTTATTTAAACTGAGTTCTAAAGTTTCTTATGGGGGCAAGCCCCCATAGTTAATTACATCTAAGGAAGGAGAGTACCTTAAGATGTAATCTCAGAAGGCAAAAGCCTTAAAAGATATAGGTATACCAAAAATCTCAGGAGATATACATAAATCAAAATCCTTTCGAAGTCAAAGTATGAAAAATGATATCTGATTATTATCATCATTAGGGGGTGTGGTGTTTATTTTTTATTTTATGTGTATGGGAGACACCAATAAATTTGAGAGATACATCAAGGAATGGTGCACTATCTCAAAAGATAGAAATCACCACCATATGATAGACCTAATCACCTAATAAGGACTCCTAAGGTATGATGGGTCTTCAAATATACCATAATTTTTTCCCCCACTTACATGGATAAATAAAGTAGGGTTTTTTTAAACTGAGTTCTAAAGTTTCTTATGGGGGCAAGCCCCCATAGTTAAATACATCCTAAGGAAGTGCATCTTAAGAATACTCTCAATTAAAGTAAGCAATTATTATCTTCAAAGATTTCAAAGATAGAACTATCAATAAATTGGTTATGTTTGGAAAATCAATCGGGATAGATCAAAAAGGAGAGACTTATTATCGAAGTCAAGGAGATGAGTAGGGAATGCTCATAATACTAGGAAAACCTAATGAACATTCAAATATTATCCTATAGTTGGGCTTTATATGTTTGATATTGAGGAGAATTATATGTTTGAGTTAGAATTTCCTTAGAAGGCTAGGGCTTATAATCCAATAATACAAGGTTATAAAAATGCCTAAGAGGTGATGATTTATGCTTGTAGTCCAAAGGGAAACAACAACCTCAAATCCTAAATCTATGGAGCTTTAGTGAGGGCCAAAACACATTCCGAATCTAAGCGAAGATGGGTATATTATTTACCTCAATAAGAGAGGGTAAACCACCCGACTGCTGGACTTATAACTGCCTTGAGTGGCAGCCAGCTAATTCTTCCTATGCTTTAAAGTCATGTGGTCAAGTCATATGATATTTGCAAGATGTTTGGGTTGTTATTATTTAGAAAAAAAAATTAAAGACCTTAAATCCACTCCCTAAGAGACTAGAGCATAATTAGTATGATTAATGACTTAGTATAATGCAAATCTTTTCAATTTTTATTTGATTTTTAGACTCTTCATTTTAACAAAGGCAGTAAGATTTTTATATGTCTAAATGCATGATAAAATAATTTATAGGTCAAATTAAGAGAGAAGAGGTTGTTGACCTCACTTTTAGAGCGAGCTTTCAACTTCTTCATCTTAGACATAAGACTCCTCTAGACATTGAGAGTTCTTTAGTCTTAAGACACTTCTAGTAATTAGGTGAACACTTGACATAACCTTAGAGACTTAGAAGAGTTAGCCATAGGAATAAGTTATGCCTTAGGGGTATTAGAAGGACTTGCTTTCCCTGTAGCTTGAACCCAATTCTTACTTCCTTCTTTCAAACCAAACTTCAAACTCAAATCTTAAATCAATTCCAGCTCAATTGATTTTCTCAAATCTTAAATCAAATCCAAAACCTTTTTTAAGCCCTTTGATTTTATCTTATGGACTTAGATCAAATAAAATCTTGAATCAATTCCAACTCAATTGATTTTCTCAAATCATAAATCAATTCCAAAATTCAAATCACGAGTCAATTCCAAATGATTGAAACCCATGATCAATTCAAAATCCAAAATCTTTCCTAAGCCCTTTTGATTTCATCTTATGGACTTAGCTCAAATCAAATCCAAATCACTCCAAACTCAGAAGATTTTCTCATAACCCATTTATGTTCTCATTTATATTCATAAATATAAATAAAATATAAATTCAAATAACCAAAATTAAATTCAAAAATCAGATCCAAATCCAAATTAAATCCAACTTATACTCTTTTAAGTCAAATCCTTGAACTTAGCCAAATCATTATCAAATCAATCCAAACCTTTGAATTTTCTCTTCAAACAATCATTCCTTCAATCACATACCCAAATATAAATATAAACTTTAATCAACAAACCAAAATCAAACTAACCCAAATCAAACCCATGGTCATCCTTTGAACTTGAAGTATCAAATGAATCAAAACCCATTTGACTCCAAATCACTTGCAGTTGGATTCATATTTCCATCATAAGTCCATATATGAGTTCAACCAAATCTAAATCAAGCCTTGGTCATGCCAATTGACCCATTTATGCTCACTTGACCCAAAGTGACCTAAAGCACATTTTTGAGCCAAATTCTAATCCAACCTTTGGATTGAATTAAGCCCATTTGAGCCTCACATTGTGAGCAACAATCATCCTAGGATGGTCAATCACTCAAATTGGGTTAAACTAAGTCAAACATGGCATTTGACCAAGTCAATATTTAGCCCAAATGAAACCCAAATAAGCCAAAATTTACTATATACCAAATTGATTGAAACCATTGCTCTAAACCAATTCATAATCAATGATTGAACTTGACCAAGCCATCAATTGAGCCAAACCAAGCCTAATTGGCCACTTGACTTAAGTTGACCCAAGTTGACCTAAAAAGTAAAAAAAGGGTCAAATCTTGATCTAAGCCAAATTGATTGCAACCAATGGGTAAATTCATTCTAAATTGATTGTTGAACTTGACCAAAGCTTCAATTGAACAACTAGACTCAACCTAGCCTAATTGACCATGAACCAACTTGAACTAAAAGGTCAAATCAACTTGAATCAAACCAAATCAAAATTAATTAAAACCAAAGCTTATAATACATTTTAAATGATCAACCATGCCTAAACCAACCCATGAACTAACCCAATTGGGTCAAATGGGTCAAATTAGTCAACTTGATCCATTTGACCTAAATGAACCTAAATGAACCAAAACCAAATATAAACCAAATTGAACCAAAATAATGATACCCATGGGCTCCAAATGATCATTTGAACTTGACCTAACCCATGGTTTGACCTAATTTGACCAACTGGTCAACCTAACCCAATTTGACTTGACTCGAGCTAAATGGGTGAAATTGAACCAATTCAAACCAAATGAACTCCAAATCACTTAAAATTTGGCCCAACCTATTTTTGAATAACTTCAAATCTGTCCAAATCAAAATCAAGGCTAAATGATAACTTTCCCCTAGGTCAAAGAGTATCTTATGACCAAATTCACTAAGAATTTGGTCATATTCTTTCTCAAGCCCACTTGGCATCCTTCTAGTGGTCCACTTGGACACCAAGAAGGGTGGTGAACATGACCCAATGTCCTTGGGTCGGCCATGACCCAACCCAAGGCCAAACTGATCCAATGAGAATTGAACACTTGGATCACCCAATGCACTCACCCAGCACATGGGCACTCACTCTCCTCCACTCCTCTGCATAAAATGACTCACATGGGATGCTAAACAACCCAAATCGACCAACCAATCTCCTCCATCGATCAAAAATGGCAAAATTGCTCTTCACCATCCGATCCAAGGAGGGGGAGTTATACTCCCCCTTATTCCCACTCAAACCACAGGCACTTAATTCGACCGAGCTCAAGAAATCAAAACCAAGCATCCCTAAGCTTCCCAAAGCCATTTCCAAGCTCCCGTGATTTCTCCTTCTTGATTTTGCCCAAGGCTGAAACAGGGGAGGTCAATCCAAAGCCAAACTCATCCAATTCTCCATCAAAACCAAATTAACATCACAAGCACCATCAAGGGACTTCGTTGAGCTCAATCAAGTTATTTCCCAAGTCACCAAGCCACGGGAAGGATGACTTTGATCAAGGATAATCACCATTGAAGGGGAGCTTGGTCAATCGAACCATCCACTCTAAATCAAGACTTGATACCTTCAACAAGGATTTGGCTCTACTAGACAAAGCTACCTCCTCTGTTGGAAGCACTGGTAATATCCTCCGGTGAGAGATTGCTCAAAATGGTAGCCATAGGAAAAATTGCTTGGTCCTTTTTGAAGGAAATTATAATTCCTTGAGATCTTGACCATTGGATACATTGCTTGTGCTTTCCCGAAGGTGCGGGGTAAGTTTGAACTCCATTAGAGCTCAGGTGAGCTTAGATCGAGTGCTGATCGATGGATGACATCCGTCTCTCACCGCTCGGGAGGAGACATATCACACACCGTTCATTCCGTGTGATTGGAATGGACGATTGTGATTAAATCATGATAGATCCTCTCGATTTAAGCTAAATCGCGATTAATCCATTTGATTTGGTGAAGAAAGTGTCTGCAGGATGACTCAGCAGGCGGATGTGATAACTTAAATAACCTATCCCGTCATGCCATGTGGTGCGTGTGGCCAGTGATGGGGATTAATTAGCTTTAATTAATTTATTTTTTATGCTAAAACTTCCTAAAATCATAACTAATTGTAGGAAAATCTAAAGAATGCAAACTTAGGCTAATTTTAAAGATAATTCAAAGGAGAATAATATATAATTAAAATAAATTGATTTTGAATAGTAATTTTCACTCAATTAGATTTTATTAGAAATTTAATTAGACTAATTACTCCTTAATTACTTCAACAATTAATTCCAAACTTCTAAGGATTGATTAGTGGGATGATCTCTGCCTCTCATGATTTTCTTGGAATTTATTGGATTAATTAGGAGAATTTCTTATTTCATCCTTAATCCCTCCCTTAACTAAATAAATGATTAATTAACCTACTAAATAGTGATAAATTCAGTAATTAAGCTTGTTAATGATCATGAAATAGTGAATGGACTTAGGGAATGAGATTAGGATTTCTTTTCTAATCTTTTCCCCTAAGTTCATTTCATTTGGATAAACACTTAATTAATTTACAAATTGATTAATGACTTAATCACTTCATTAAATGGCTTAATTAATCAAATTCAAAACCAAACTATTCTAGAACTTAATCACTTAAATTCTTGGGTAGATTATTAGGTGTTCAATAACCTAAGAGAACTTCAAAGGAAATCATAATCAAACTACATGTGTAAGATGGTTATGAAAGTACTTAATTGAACTATTTAGCTTAATTAATCAATAATTGTGAGCCAATTGCATTATACCCATTTATTTCTTAGGTGCATTGCTGAATTAAATTCCACCTGTGAGTGCATATCATATGTTAGCTCATAATTGCTTAGTTAATTATGTTAAAGTGGTATAGGTAAGGGATACTTAATAGATTTAATTTACACCTTAACCTAAACAAAACATAAAAGTAACCTAATTATTCTAAAATTAAACTAAACCAATTCACACATGGGGGAAAATAGGTTAGGACCAAAAAACTCTTTTCATATTTCCTAAGTCAAATCAAATTCAAAATAAAAATTTCCTTAAAGAATTTTGATTCATTTTAAATGAACTTATTTTTATAGGATTGTCCTTAAGAATTAATTAGGGTGAATGAAGTTATATGCTTACATCCCTTTATTTCTTTCCAAGCATACTAAATATTATTTTCCATATGAAATCATGCATTCATTTCTTTTGAAAATTCAATTAAATATAATATTTTCTTTTATGTCAAATTACATATTTTGGCTAAAGTTAAGAATATGAGTGGCTATTATCATTATTAAACCAAAAATTATTTTTAAAATCTATAAATCAAAGATTATGAATGGAGTGATGCTACTTATGAATACTTATAAGCTTGCATGTGATTATAGCATAAGATGTGTTTTATGTTGCCTTCTTCTCTTCTCTTAACATGGATTTGAATAGGATTTGCAAAGTGTATAGTTCATTTGAAAAGAACACAACACTTGCTTAAATATATTTCTATGCATTTCTATGTTATGACTTAAGAAGGATCTTCACATTTACACATGTAAATTATATAACCAATTCAAACAAACAAAAAATCTTTTGCATGATTTTTTATCCATTTTTTTTTGTACATCTACATGTATTTAAGAAAAGTGGTATTATTAGACATCCACAGACATGCGAGGCTTTATGTAGCCCTAAGTAGGTCTTGTTCCTTACTCCTGTAGAAAACAATGATGTCATACTCATTTATGTCTTTTATGCATGTGGATGTGCATTATGTTAGTGGATGATGAATCCTTTTTTTCTACATAATTACAACATACATCAATTGAATATCCAAATTTTCAAATCATATCTCTTAGCATTCATCATCAAAATGTGCTAAAATTTGAATTGTATTTATAGATATGCTTAGGATTATTCATATGCATGGTATATATTATGAAAAGAAATAAATGATTGTGTGTTATGTGATAGTAATTCAACTTAACAATCCTAAGATGCATTTCTTATTGAACAGGGCTATTTAGATTAAATTTAAACTTAGGGCTAATTAAAATACATAATAAAATATTCACTAAAGAAAATTCATTAATCAATCTATCTTAGAAATGTTTTAAGGTAGGGATGAAAGAGAAGTTCTCTTCTCTTTTCTTCTCTTCATAACATTTAGTAACTAAGTGTATGTTCATTAAAACAAAATCAAATCATTAACTAAAATTGATAAATCAACTAAATCACTTAAAATGAAACCACCCTCTAAATTGAATCCTTCACACTTAGAAAATTTCAACCTTAAAGCCTAGCTAAGACACGACACACAAGCCTTAAATGACACACACATTAGGCTAAGTCACCATTTCTAGCTCTATGTTAGAGCGGTGCATGGTTTGATGCTTGATTTTGTTCTGTGATGTACTATTTTTAGATTGGATGTTAGGGTGAATATGCGTAGTCTAGATGATAGGGTGATCTTAGCCTAATCATGTTTTCTACAGGGGGTTATGCTTAAGAGGCGCTGTAATAAAACTATAAATATTTTTTCTATGCAAGTTGCTTATACCCCTAAGCATAACCCAAATTAGTACAGGTGGACTTGGTTACCCATGTGTGGGGTGCTCAGTCAAAATTATTCATATAACTGCTTAGATTGTGTGGTATATTTAGCTAATCTCTATTTTGCAATAATTAGATTTATCTTTCCCTTTTGATGTAAATTTTACAATTAAGATTTGAAATGAATATTATGGGAGAATTAAGATGAACATTGATTATAAGACCATGTCTTATATACCATGTGAAGCCTTGGAGCAAACTACATCCTAAGTCAAACTAAAAGAAAGAAGGAAATGAAGAAAAAAAGAGATGAAGAAAGGAAGAAATGAAGAAATGTAGAATGAAGAACCCCATAACATGAATTCCCTTTTTTTAATTGTATTTATTCATTTATAATGGGTTGTATAAATAGAGCTACATTTCTTTTTCTTCGAGTTGTAAGGCGATGCGGAGGCCTTTAATCCTTTTTATTTAATTTTATAAATTGATTGATTTTTTTTTATGATTGTGCAATTAGGATGTCATGATTTTCCTCGTTTCTTAATTGCTTGATGGTTGTTGAATGGCCTGGATGCGATTAGACTCTTAGGAAATAAATAAAATTTTTATCCAATTAATAAACTCAAAAAATTAAAAAATTAAATAACTCATAACCTCACCTAAAACCTAGGACATAAATCAAGATAATAAAAGATTTAGCAACCCTTAGCTGGATGTTGTATGTCTCACATCATACATAAAATCATATGTTATTTCACTCTTGCTAATGGAGGGCTTATACCTTTGCTAGAGAAAATGGCTTGACCTTTGAGAGCCATGGTGGAAACACACCTCCTTTTTTATAATTTTGGCCCATAACCAATTTCTCATGCATTAGGCATATGAAATCCCATAGATCGTGTCAAATAAAAATGTCCAAAAATCAAAATAAAATTTAACAAAATTTGCATTATATTTAAGTCATTATTCATGCCCTTCATGATCTAGTATCTTAGGGAGTGTGTTTAAGGACTTAGTCTCCTTTCTAAATAAACAATAGCTTAGCCATCTTGCAAAGCATAAGACTTGCCTACATGTATTTAAAATCATAAGAGGAGTTAGTTGGCAGGCACCTCTAGACGGTTGTAAGTCCAACAACGGGTTAGTTTATTCTCTCTTGCGGAGGTAAACCATATACCAATTTTTGTCTTAGATTTAGGTCTTGCTTTGGCCATTGCCAAAGCTCCCTAGACTTAGAATATGAGGTGGTTATTTTCCTTTGCGGGCTACAAGCATAAATCCTCACCTCTTAGGCATTTCCATGATCTTGTGTTGTAGAATTGTAAGTCCTAGATTTCTAATAAAAATTCAACTCAAACATATAATCCTCTTCAAATTTCAAAAATATAAAGCTTAACCATAAAATAGTTTGGGATGCTCACTAGTTTCCTAGTATCATGAGCATCCCCTACTCATTTCTCTTTGGTTTCGATAATAACTCCATCCTTTTGATCAATCCCACTTGATTTTTAAAAAATTACCAATTTGTTGATAGTCATATCTTTGAAATATTTGGAGACAATGATCATTTACCTTAATCAAGAGTATTCTTAAGGAATCTCATTCATTAAGATGTAATTAACTATGGGGGTTTACCTCCATAGAAAACTTAACGAACCCGTTTAAAATAAATCCTGCTTTACTTTTCATGTAAAGTAGGGATAGATCTTTGGTACATTCGAAGACTTATTATCCTTAGGAGTCTTAATTAGGTGATTAGATCCATTATAGGATGGTGACTTTTATCTCTCGATATAGTACATTATTTCTCAATGTCGCACCCGATCACCCGATGAGTACATCTATGGATCTACGTGGTATCCAATTATAAATTTCAGCACTCCAAATGTTGAAAATAAAAATTCACCATAAGGGTGAAGCTTCATCAGTAGGAGTTGCTCTCATAGGTCAAGCAGTTCCCATATGTGCAAGCATGGAGACCCTCATTTTACAAGAGTGATTCAAGATGATATGCATGATATTAAGCATACAATATTCAATTAAGGGATTGCTAAAATATTTTAATTATCTTGATTTAATGCCTAGGCTTTATGAGAGGTTATGAGTTATTTAGAAAATTTAGTTATGAGTTATAATTAGGGTAGAAAATTTATTTTTTCCTAAGAGCCTAATCGAATCCAGGACACACATTAAATCATCATATATGAAGAAACTAAAAAAATACATGTCATTTTTATTGTGCAATTATAAACAAAATATCAAACAATTTTTATAAATCTAATGCAAAAGAATAATAGTAGGTCATGAGTGTCGCCATTCAGAAAGAGGAATGGGTAGCCGAGCTCTACCCTTATACAACCCGATATATGAAAGAATAATTACAACTTTACAAATGAATAAATGCTATAGGGGAGTCTTCTTATCTTCATGTCTCATTCATTTCTTTCTTTGGATTCGTTTGCTTCAAATGCATCACGGGGGCCTCGTAGGACAAAGCCTTCTAGCTGTCATTCATCCTAATCCCCCATAATACTAATCTAATCCTTAATGGAAAATTATATTAAAAATAGAAAAAGTAAATCTAACTACACCTATAAAATAAGTGTTAGCTAAACACAGTATACAACCCAATCAGTTATATGAATAATTTGAACTTAGCACCCTGCATATGGGTAACCAAGTCCATCTGTCCTAATCTAGATTATGCTTAGGGGTTGAGCAGCCTATAAAAGAGAGCATTTATATTTATTTTAAGCACCCCTTAAGCACAATCTCCTGCATAAAATATGATTAGACTAATCACGGTCTAACATCCAGTCTATGAAGCATACACCCTAACATTCAGTCTAAAACAATACATCATAAAACCAAACATATCATCCCATACACCGCCCTAACATAAGAATAAAGTGGTGACTTAATTCTAAGGTATGTGTATTAAGGCTTATGTAGTATGCCTTAACTAGACTTTATTGTAATTTTCTAAGTATGAAAGGGTTTAATTATAAAGGATGGTTTCACTTCAAGTGGCTTAATTGATTTGCAAGTTTTATTTAATGTCTTCTTTAGTTTCACTTGGTTTACACTTAACAATTAAGTGTTATAAAGAGAAGAAAAGAGATGATCACCCTCTTTTATCCCTACCTTAAGTCACATATAAAGTAAATTATTTAAATAAATTATCTTCAGTGAATGACTTCTTATATATTTTTGTTAATGTTAGGTTTAGTATCACTTTAAATAATCTCATTCAATAAGAAAGACATCTTAAAATTAGTTGGAATTAATTACTATCACATAACACATATTTATTCATTTTTTTCATCATATGTAACATGCACATGCTTAAGTACTAAACATATCTATACATGCAATATGTGTTGGCACATTTGAATGATGAATATAAACATGTATATTTAAAGTTTATATTTTGCTTTTGATTGAATTATTTTTGTCATATTAACTTAAAGTTCTATCTAAATTCTTATGCAAAAATACATAGGAATGAAGGTAAATAGGTATGGTTCACTATTAACCAGGGAAGTGAGGTAATCAAATGACCTCCTTGGGGCTACTTAAAGCCTTGTATTCTCGAGATGTCTAGACTAAATACCATTTGCATTCAGACACATGTAAGTTCACATACATGAATGTAAGAAAGAGAGCTTTTAATCACATGATTAATTATTTCTATCACTTAAACAACTGCAAATGCATGTATTTTGGTAAAAGAAAGAGGGGTTTTGACTCCACAATTAAGTACACATACACATGTATGAGATATATGAGCTAGTATATGCCATTATTAACCAGGAAAGTGAGATAATCAAATGACATCCTTGGGACTACTTAAAGCCTCATATTCCCGGGGTGTCCATACCAACGATTTTCCTTACTTAAATGCATATGAATGTGCATACAAATGAAGGAGAGCAAACCATGCAAAAATTGTATTTTTTTTTTTATTAAAAAGGTTTATGTATATGGAGTTAAAGTCTTAGTTAAATTTTAATATTGAAATGAAAGATCTTTACTCCATATACTTAAGCTATAATCATTTGCATTTCCTATGTATTCATAACTAGCATTTATAGCATATGTAATCACTTATTTATAAGATTTGAAAAGTAGATTTGGATATAATAGTGATAATAGCCACACATATATTAATTTAAATCAACACATACAAGTTTGTCATAAAGGATGTCATTTATAATTGATTAACTTTTGAAGAAATGAATGCATGAATCAAGTGGCATACAATATTTTTTATATGATTGGAAAGAAATAAAGAAATATAAGTATGTATTTTCATTCAATCCAACTAATTCCTAAGGACAATCATAGCAAATAAGCTTATTTAAAATAAACAAAGTTTCTTAATGTTACTTTTGATTTTTTTATGTTTAATTTGATTTAATAGATGTAAGAAGGATTTTCTAATTTTAATCTCATTCCCTATATGTGTGAGTTAATTTGATTCAATAAGATGCAATTAGATTAATTTTATGAATTAATTAAGTTAAGCATGGATTACATCAATTAATTAAACCCTTACCTATGTTACCTTAAGCCAATTGATAAAGTAATTATGAGCTAATGTAATATGCAAATACATAGAAAAATAAATACCAATGCTCCTATGAAATGAAAGGGGCATAATACAATTAGCTCATAATCATTTATTAATTAAGCTTAAGGAACTATTTTAATTACTTTCATGATTTTCTCACACATGTGAGCTAATCATAATTTCACTAACCTCTTTAGGTTCTTGAACTCCTAAAGCTCTACCCAATATAGACTAAAAAAAAAAAAAATCAGATCATTAATTAGATTTTTAAAATAAATGATTAAATGATTAATCCATTAATTCATTTCTCTCTTAATTATCAAAGCTAATAATTATCTTAGAAATGAGATGGGCTTAAGGGGAAAAGATAGGGAAAGAGGTCCCAACCTAATTCCATAAGCCACCTACGACAAGCATGATTTAATGTGATTTAGATTTTAACTTAGCTAATTAAGTCATGAATTGATTAGTTAATCATTAATTAGCACTTTGGTTAGAAAGAGAGGGAAAATTAGAGAAAAGGATTAGGAGGGAGGGTCCAATCCAGCTCCCTAAGTCTCCTTACTGTTCAACAGTTATTAGAGAGTCCAAATAATTAATTAATTACTATTCATATGCTTAATTATCCTTTAATTAAGTTAAAAAGGTAATTAGGACTTAATGAATCAATTTTCCTAATTAAGCAACCAATAAATTCCAAAAAAAATAGGGATGCAGAAGTCATCTCCCTAAACATCCTCATAAAGTTTGGATTTGATTAGGTGCTTAATTAAGGAGTAATTAAGTTAATTAAAATTTTAATTAAACTTTTATTAAGATAAAATTACTATTTCAAATTAATTAATAATAATTTTAATGAATTTTTCTCTAAAATACCTTTCAAAATGAGCTATTATTTGTATTTTTTTAGATTTTTATACAATTAGTTATGAATTATGGAAGTTTCAGCCTTAAAATCCAATTAATAATCCTTAATTAAACTTAATGCATCCATGGCGCGGCTTCTGACCGCGGATTGGTTATTTAAGTTGTCGCGTTCACGCGCAAGTCGGTGACTCTATTGATCCCATCATCCGATCTGGTCGACGGCGTAAATCGCAGGTATAAGGGTATAATCTTGTTTGATTTAGCATGATTTGATTAGAGCCGTCCATTCCAATTATGCAGAATGGATGGCCCTTGATCCTCCTTCCCATGAGCAATAAACGATAACATCTGCCCGCCATGGATCATTCGATCCGAGCTCGAGCTTGGATGAACTTCAAAATCAGCCCACACCATCAAGGAAAGGAGACGAGCACATCCAACAGTCAAGATCACATGTAATGGAAATTTTCTTCAAAAAGGACCAACCACACTTAAGCTAGAGATTAATTTTCATGGAAATACCTCAACGGAGCTAAGACCAGTTCACATGCTTGAGGAAGCTTCGTCTAGTTGAGATGAAGCTCTGTTGATCAGCACGAGCCTTGATTTGGTGTGAATTAATATCCTCCTCCTTGGCATTCAGCTTTCATTGAACTCGAGCTTGGAATTGATTTAGAGCTCAGGAAATGATTTGGGTGGCCTCAACAAGGTTTAGTGATGGTGTAGGAATGAGGAATTTGATTGAGGTGGGGTATTGTGAAGTTAAGATCGAAGGTGGCCTCCCCTATTTCAGTTTCTCATAGGAAGATGGAATGTCGAGAGTGAGGTGTTTGGAAATCGCTCTAGAACTCACAAGGAAGCTTGGCTTGGTGTTAGGAAGCTTGCACGTAGTGAATTGGTGTGTTTTTCATTCAAATTGGGGAGTATAGATTTGATTTGTTGAGTTGGATGGAGGATGGCCTCCCATTTGTTGAGTATAGCCAGCCACCGTCAGAGAGTTAGAGGTGTCTCAATCAAGTCCACATGGCTCTATTGGGTTGGAGGAACTCATGGGAGGTGGCTCAAGGTTTCATATGGGGAGATTTGGTTTCCTTGATCTCTTGGGTGCTCAGCTTGTATGGGAGGTGAGTTAACTCACCTCCCTTTGGTCCATGGTCGACCTAGCATGGGTTAGGTGGCCTAGGTGGGTTAGGTGCGCCCTCGTTTGGAAGTTAGATGGTTGTCAAGGTGATGGGAGAGTGGGCTTTACCATTTTTGGCAAAATCCCATGTGAAGAGGGCTTAACTAATGGACTATGACTTGAATGGGGCCCACTTGGTTTTGGTTTGATAGGGTCAATTTGGGTTGGGTTTGGTCAGCCATCAAAGTCTCATGGGTTGGTTTTATGGGTTTTGGCTTCATTAGGTCAAATGGGTTCATGTTGGGCTGGGTTGACCAATTGATCAAATTGGGTCAAAGCAAGGCTTAGGTTAAGTTCAAATGACGATTTGAAGAATTTTAGTTCAAGTGGTTTCAATCAATTTAGCTTAGGTTTGATTTTGGCTTACTTGGATTCACATAGGTCAAATGGGCTAAGTTGACCAATTTGATCAATTTGACCAAATTGGGTTGGGTTAGGTGTTGGTTCATGTTCAAATGGTCAATTGAAATGATTGTGGGCTTTGGTTTGAATTATTTTAGGTTTAATTTGGATTTTGGTCAATTTGACCTTTTAGGTCAATTTGGGTTAGGTTTGGTCAAGTTGACCAATTAGTCAAATTGGGCTCAATTATTACTTTGGTCAAGTTCAATAAATGATTTGGAATGAACTTGAGCTGTTGGTTGTAATCAATTTGGGTTAGATCATGATTTGATCTATTTTGGCCTTTTAGGCTAAATTGGGTCAACTTGGATCAAATGACCAATTAGGTTTGATTTGGCTCAATTGAGGGTCAATTTATGTTCAATCATTGATCATGAGTTGGATTAAATCAATGGTTTAAATCAATTTGGGGTATGGTAGGTTTTGGCTAGTTTAGGTTTCATTTGGGCTAAAGGTTGACTTGGTTTGACCCAATTCAAGGTGATTGGTCATCCTAGGATGATTGTTGATCATGGTATGAGACTTGGATGAGCTCGGTTCAATCCAATTTGGGTTGGATTAGAACTTAGCTCAAAAATTTATTTTAGGCCACTTTGGGTTAGGTGCACCTATATGGATCAATTGGTTTGGTTATTGCTTGATTCAAGGTTAGTGGAACTTATATACGAGACTGGGATCGAAATATAAATCCAACTACAATCAAAATAAATTTTGGCTCATTTGAAGTTTTCAAGTCAAAAAGGCTAACTTGGACTTGACTTGGGTTGACTTGAGCTTGGTTTTATAATTATAGGTTTCATTTATATTTGGGTAAATGATTGAATGAATGATTGATTCAAGCAAAAATCCATTAATTTTGGCTTGATTTGGATAGGATTTGGCTAAGTCCAAGAAATTTGCTTAAAATGCTTGAATTGGGTTTTGTTTAATTTTGGATATGGTTTTGGTCATGTGAATTTATATTTCATTTATATTTTGGAGTATAAATGAAGATATAAATGATTCATGAGAAAATCACTAGAGTTTGGAGTGATTTGGAAGCAAATTTGACCAAGCTTAAAGAAGTAGGTCAAAAGGGCTTAAGTAGGGAATTGATTTAGTTTGATTTATTTTTGGTCATTGGATGGTGGATTTCATTTACATTTATGAATATAAATGAAGGAGTAACTAGTTTATAAAGAAACCAATTGATTTTGGGTTGATTTTTATGAGATTTGGCTAAGCTTATGGAGGTGGGTCCATAAGACTTAAGAAGGGATTTGAATGGATTTGGATTTAGTTTGATTTAGTTTTGGCTATTTGTGTTTACATCTCATTTATATTTGTGAATATGATTGAAGATATAAATGATTCAAGAAGAGATCAATCAAGTTTGGGTTGAATTGGGTGGAGATTTGACTTAGTTTATGAGAATGAGTCATATGGCTTAGGAATGAATTTTGGAACTTTGGAATTGATTTTGGGTTTCAATTATTTGGTTTGAAATTTGGATTTGAATTTGGTAAATGATTGAGGAATTGAGTTGATCTTTGAGAAAATCAATTGAATTGCATTGATTTGAATTTAGTTAAGGCTAAGTCCATAAGATGAAATCAAGGGGCTTAGAAAGGGTTCTGAAATCAATCATAAGGTTCATGGAGAATCTTGAGCTTGAATTTGGATTATGAGTTTTGGAAAATTTGGTTTGAATTTGGTGTGAATTTGAGGTTTGATTTGAGAAGGAAAGCATAGGTTGGGTTTAGGCTATAGGGTAGACTAGTTTTCCCAAGTCTCTGAGGCATAACCTATTCTTATGGCTAACCCTTCTAAGTCTATAGGCTTAAATTAAGTATTCACCTAATCACTATAAGAGTTTTAGGACTAAGGAGCTCTTAGTGTCTGCAAGAGTCCTAGATCTATGATGAGAAAGTTGAGAACTCACTCCAAAAGTGAGGTCAATAGGGGCAAACATTATATATATATATATATATATATATATATTATATTGGGGGGCAAAGGCCTTAATAGGCATAAAAGATAAAACTAAAGCATGAATTTGGGATACACGATGCTTAACCAAGTCAGTTTCAAACCCCAAAATTGAGGAGAACTGGAGCCTGCGAGGGGGTCGTGCACCGTCATAAGGTCAGTGGAAGATTCTAGGATTTAGAGAAACTTGGAATCACACCAGAGCCTGAGGGGTCGCGCCTCATCTCAGTGAGGATTCTAGAATTTGAGAAACTTGGAATCACACAGAGCGAATTTGGGATACGCTTCTTGGGTCAGTTGGAAACCCCAATTAGGAGAATTAGAGAGCTGAGTTGACACTATTATCAGTCATGAAACTAAAGAAAATAAAATAAAGAAAATAAGATGCAAGTTTTTTTCTTACCCTTTGGGGGGTACTTACACTTGAACAAAAGACTTTTGAAATTTCAAAAATTAAGAAATTAAAAAAAATATTTTTTTTGGGAGGGGTGTGACCATCTTCCCATAATGGTTGGTAAAAATAGCCATTTAATAATAATAATTTTTTTTCTTTTCTCTCCCTCTCTTGATCTTTTCGTCTCAATCTCCCTCTCTTCTCTCTCTTTCTCTCTCTCTCTCACTCATGGCAACATAAATGCAAAAAACATTTGAGGGGCCAATGACCCGCTCTCTTTTAAAATCAAATGCCACCTATGAAGAAATATATATATATATATACACAATAAAATAAAATAAATATTAATAACTAGTTAATAAATAAATAAATAAATTAATACACATAACATATATAATTACAAATCATAATAATTTTTAGCTAAAGTTATTTTATTTTAATATATTTTTGGATGAAATAAGTTTTATCATTCAAAAATAGAAGGACAAATGATATATCTCTTTAAAATTTATAAATCAAGGAGGGATATGAAGTTAAAGCATGTATACAATCAAATTGAGGCAAGTTCAACAGCTAGAATCGTGTTAAATCAAGCCCAAATGAGCTCGAATAAAGCTCAAAAGCTATATATAAAAATTTCTGAATGCTAATTGGATGATCAAATAACTTTCAACTTTGATGTGCTTATAGTTAAATCAAGTGGCTTGGCGAGACTAATCTAACAAGCTTAAGATCACTCAAATAAAAGGTTATTTGAATGATCAAATCAATAAAAAATTATCTATGATCAAATGGACGATACAAACCGTTCGATAGAGTGTTTTGAGATTGTGGTTATAATGACCAAAATACTTCTATCAGAATTCCATAAATAAGACCTCATTTTTGTCATGAGGGTAGGAGGGGGCTAGAAGCGAACATGGAAGAAAGCTAGGAGAGAGCTAGAAGTTCGAAGTTCGTCATCACCACCATCGTCACTGATCATTGCCTATTATCATCACCAACTGTCACTAACAACCATTACATTCTAACATAACTATTGTAATGATGAGTTATTATCGAGATTTATTACATACAAATTTTATAATCTATTTATCGGGAAGATTCAAATTTTATACTTCAAAGTTGATATATAGTGAAACATTTTTACTGGGCTAGGCTCCGTGATTTTTTTTCCATCTTTCTGGGTTTTCATAAAAATTCTGGAGTTTCTTATTCTCTTTTCAACTATCTATGTGCGTGTTGGATTTCCATACAAAGCTAAAGTGTAAAGTTTTATTCTACTACTACAAGTTTTTCGGCATGCAACAATTATAATAAAATTAAGTTTAACATCTATATTTTAAAATTACCACTATATTGAACTAGCCCAAAATATATATTTCTAGAGAGGACTAGAGTGGCTCATTAAATTGGGGGATTGGTATGTTATTATTCAAGCAATGTAATGGCTAGTTGGACTAAACTTTGGAATTAATTGCTATCCTATCTATTTCTACTAAATTTTGGAGAGGATTTTCTTAAATACACTAATGCAATTTTGAAGGATGCAAAATTGCATTTATTAAATAGAAAATTTTAAGAAGATGATGATATCATAAAGTATAAATGTTATAATATATTTGTTTTGTGAAAAATCAAGAAAAACATTCCTTAAGAATTCATCAAAGTTTTTCCATTTTTTTTGTTTTGTTTTATTTTTCTCTTCTCTCTCTCTCTCTCTCTCTCTCTCTCTCTCTCTCTCTCTATATATATATATATATATATATATATATATATATATATATATATATATATATATATATATATATATATTATACATATAATTGAATATATATTGAACTTGTAAAAATTAGGAAATAGTAACTTAGTTCTTCACCAAAGTTAGAGAATTTAGGCTGGTATTTACTCTTATTATACAATCAATTATCTAAGCTTGTTAAAATTAGTTGTGTTTATGTGCTCTTATACATTTACAAAAATAGTGTAAAACTTATTTGATGATAAGGAGTTGAGTTGTGGTGGCAAGCTTACTTAACAAGAATCCTTGTACAAGTATTAGTTGGCCATGGACTAAAGTTAGCCAAAATTCTTAAATATTCAATACATCTCATATTTTCATTCTATATTTATTACATCATATTTATAGTATATTATTAACATTATGTATCTTTCCAATTCTTTGATGCAATTTCTTAACCTTTCCTAACACAATGGTGAACATAGTGGAAAGATACATAGGTGTCACTTGCACCAACATTTCTTGTATGTTCCTAAGTATAAAAGTTGGCCATGAAATGTTAATAATGGTATATTATGCCTTGCTTGAATTATAGAAAATAATTTTTAGAATTCAAAACTGTTATTATTATTATTATTATTATTATTATTATTATTATTATTATATATTGATCACCATCTAGAATAAAATGAAACATACATTGGATACTATATATGTTGTTTCTCCTATCAAGTACAACTTTAAATATCACTTCAGGATTTCATACATAGTATTTTTATACAAATTTGCATTTTAAGAATATTTATGTAATGTAATTATGATAACACAAACAAACTACAATTTAGTTAGCTCACTACAAATAAATGTTATGTTGACAACATGAAAATAAATTAGCATGAACAAGTTACCCAAAAAAAGGTAAAATTTTTATGCTTGATTTATGTGAAATCTCAGAGATTTATTGTGAAATAATTGAATCAAAATTTTGTATAAATGCTTCAACTACTCTATAATATGTAGGGATGAAATTCTATTAACTTTTAATATCACATGGAAATTTATTAAATCAAATAAGATTCTTAAGGCAATATATTTTAAATTCAAAAAAATTAAAATATAATCAGTCAAACTTATGATTTTAACAAGTTTATAGTTAAATTGAATATCTTAATGAGATAAATCCACCAACACCAATAATAGATCTATCAAAGTTCAAATGAGCTCAAATCTAGTTTTAAGAGTATAATTAGAAATGTCAAGACATTAATTGAATGATCGAATGATCTTCATCTAGCATACTTATAATCGAATTAAGTGGCTCGATGTGAAGAATCCAACTAGCCCAAGATTGCTCAAAGTGGAAGTCGATAAAAATATTTAAATTCTCAAGAAATTATTAGTGATCATGGAAATCAATATGAATCATTCGGTTAAGTGTTTTGAAAGGTTGAAGCTTCTAAAATGCTCATCTAAAACTTTGTGATTATGAATTTCTTCTCATCATGAAAATAAGCAGCTAAGGGTGAGCTAAATATTAAATTCAAAAGCTTCAAGTTATTTTTCACATGCAAGTATTGCCGATCATGACCTGATGTCATCGCCAATCATCGATAGCAATGTTGACCTCACTTTTAGAGTGAGTTCTCAACTTCTTCATCATAGGTCTAGGACTCTTATAGACACTAAGAGTTCCTTAGTCTTAAGACACTTCTAGTGATTAGGTGAACACTTAACTTAAGCCTAGAGGCTTAGGAGGGTTAGCCATAGGAATAGGTTATGCCTTAGGAACTTAGAAAACTTGCCTACCCTATAGCCTAAACCCAATCCATGCTTTCCTTCTCAAACCAAACCTCAAATTCATACCAAACCAAATTTTCAAGACTTGTAATCAATCCCATGATCAAATTCAAGCTCAAGATTTCTTCATAGAACCCCATGATTAAATTGAAAACCCTTCTAAGCCCTTTGATTTCATCCTATGGACTTAGCCTTAACCAAATTCAAATCAATCCCGATTCAATTGATTTTTTGAAGAGATCAATTCAATCCTTCTATCATTTACCAAATCCAAATCCAAATCTTAAACCAAACAAATCAAACCAAATCAAATTTCCCTCTTAAGCCTTATGACTCACTCTCATAAGCTTAATCAAACATCAACCTAAATTATCCCAAACTTGATTGATTTATTTATTTATATTCATAAATATAAATGAAATCCAAACTCAAATAGCCAAAGCCAAATCAAACTAAATCAAACCAAGCCAAAATCCCTTCTTAAGCCCTATGGACATATCTCCATAGGATTAATCAAATTTTAAAGCCAAATAAACCCAAAATCAATTGGTTTCTTTGTAAATCAATTATTCATTCATTTATATTCACAAATATAAATAAAACCCACCCTCCAATGACAAAAAAAATCAAACTAAATCAATTCTCTGTTTAAGCCCTTTTGACCTACATCCTTAAGCTTGGTTAAAATTGCTTCCAAATTACTCCAAACTCAAGTGATTTTCTTATGGATCAATTATTTCTTTATTTATATTCATAAATATAAATGAAATCCAAATTCACATGTCCAAAATCAAACCCAAATCAAATCAAATTATCAATTTTAGCAGTTTAAGCCATTTCCTAGAACTTGGCCAAATGATACCCGAATCAATTCAAAACCCATGTATTTCTTGTTGAATCAATCATTCCTTCAATCACTCATCAAAATATAAACATAAATTACAATTATCAAACCAAAATCAAGTCAACCCAAGTCAAACCCAAGTTAGCCTTTTTGACTTGAAAACTTCAAATGAGCCAAAATCTATTAGACTCCAAATTGATTATAGTTGGATTTATATTTCAAGCCTAGGCTTATATATGAGTTCAACTAAACTTAAATCAAACCAAAACCAAACCAATCGACCCATTTAGGTCTACTTTACCTAAAGTGACCTAAAGAACCCTTTTTGAACTAAGTTCTAATCCAACCCAAATTGAATTGAACTAAGCCCATTAAAATCTCATATCATGATCAACAATCATCTTAGGGTAATCAATCACCTCAATTGGGTCAAACCAAGTCAACTTGATCCTTTGACTAAGTCAACCTTTAGTCCAAATGAAACATAAACTAGCCAAAACTCACCATATACCAAATTGATTGAAACCATTGATTAAAATTAATTCATAATCAATGATTGAATATGATCAAACCCTCAATTGAGCTAAACCAGGTTTAATTGATCATTTGACCTAAGTTAACCCAAATTAGCCTAAAAAGCCAAAATGGGTCAAATTATGATTTAACCCAAATTGATTGCAACCAATGACCCAAGTTCATTCCAAATCATTTAATGAACTTAATCAAAGCCACAATTAAGCTCAATTTGACCAATTGGTCAACTTGACCCAACCTAGCCCAAGTTGACCTAAAAGGTCAAATTGGTCAAAATCCAAATTAAACCAAATCAAATCAAACAAAAGCCTACAATCATTTTCAATTAACCAATTGAACAAGAATCAACACCTAGCCAATTTGGTCAAATTGGTTAAATTGGTCAACTTAGCCCATTTGGTCTATTTGAATCCAAATGAGCCAAAATCAAACCTAAGCCAAATTGATTGAAACTAATTGAACTAAAACTCTCCAAATCATCATTTGAACCCAACCCAAGCCTTAGTTTGACCCAATTTGACCAATTAGTTCAACCCAACCCAACATGAACCCATATGAACCCATATGATCAAATGAAGCCAAAGCACCCAAATCCAACCCATGGTAACCTAGTGGCTGACCAATCCCAACCCAAATTGACCCTAGGTCAGCCTAAAATCTACCCAAAAGTAAAGTGGGCTGCATCCAAGGGGATTAGCCATTGGATAAAGCTTCCCACATAGGATTCCTCTCCCATTTGGCAATGTCCTCTCTCCCGTCACATGGGAAGCCATCCAATTGCCAAATGGGGTATGCCTAATTCCTAGCCCACTCTAAGCACACTAAGATCAACCATGGACCAAAGGAAACCCACTCTCTTCCTCCTCACTCCAAATTGAGCACCCCATGGACAATGGAAACCAAATCTCCCCACATCAGACGTTGAGCCACCTCCCAAGCCTTCCCCCCACTCTGGCCACGTGGACGGAGATAAGTCACGATAATGATGTGACGGCCAATCAAGATTGAATCCCATCTGTCCACCTCAGCAGTTGAGGGGATGTACCCCCTCAATTCAAACGAGAATTTAAGCATTCTACTTCGTCTGAGCAAGAAAGAGTGAAGGAGAGTCTCTCACAGCCTTTTCCCAAGCTCCCAAGCTCCCCATTCTTCCCTCTCTCAATTTGACATCAAGCCAAAATAGTGGAGGCTAATCTGAAGTCCCATTTGCTCAACACTCCACCAAACCTCAATCAACTTTACACACCCTCCACACACGATATCAAATCCAAACAAAACATTTCCCAAGCTCCAAAGCCATCAGAAGGGAGAGTTCGATCAAGACCAAATGTCAAATAGGACAATCTTGGTCTCCAAGGCAAGCTACCCCAAATCAAGGCCCAAGCTCCTCAACAGGCTCAGCTTCAAATCCACCATCTTATGCTGGATGAGGTAATTCCTCATAACCATAGCTTTAGGAAAACTAGGTTGATCTTTTTTAAATAGAATTTGCATGTCACATGATTTTGACCATTGGATGTGTTCCTCTCCTTCCCTTGATGGTGTGAGATCATTTTGGAAATAATCCAAGCTTTGGTGAGCTCGGATCAAATGGAGAAAGACGGACGACATCCATCTTTTGCTGCCCTAGAGGAGATAGATCATGGGCCATCCATTCTGTGTTATTCGAATGGACATTTCTGATTAGATCACTCTTAGATTCCTCTATTTTCTCCTTAACCACGGGATTTAATCATGACCGATCTTAGATGGGTCCGAAAGCGTCATCGCGGTACTAACTATGATGTGATAACTTAAATAACCAATCCCATCGCCACATGAAAAGCAGCGCCCGCATGAAAGGATTAAGGCTTAATTAGGGTTGTTTAATTAATTTTTAAGGCTGAAACTTCTAAAATTTATAACTAATTATAAAAAGTCAAAAAAAAAATGCAAATGAGAGCTCATTTTAAAGGTATTTCAGAGGAAAATATAATAAAATTATAATTAATTAAATTTTAATATTTATTTATGCTTAATTAAGTTTAATTAAAAATTTAATTAATCTAATTACTCTTTAATTAATCATCTAATTAATTTCAAACTTTTCAGAGATATTTAGGGGGATGACCTCTACCTCCCCCATTTTAATTGGAATTTACTGGCTCATTAATTAGGGTAATTAATTGGTTAAGCCTTAATTACTCTCTTAGTTTAATTAATGATAATTAATTAAATGAATAATAAATTGATCAATTAATTAAGTTCATTAGCCTCTATTAATAGTGGAGAAACTTAGGGAGATGGATTGGGACCCGTCTTCCAATCTTTTCCTTAAGTCTTCTTCATTCCCACTTTAAAATTAATTAATTAAAACTCATGAATTAATTAATTAAATTAATCAAAACCCAAATCATATCAAATTTTAATCAACTATTTGAAAAGATTTAGGGATTGAGACTTAGGCTTCCTTCTTTGTCTCTATCCATAAGTCCATTTCATATTGTTAATTAATGATAATTAAGATTTAATTAGATAATTAATGAAGTTAATTAACTTAATTAAACTTATTTTCCAAATTAATCTTGGGTAGCTCTTTGGGTGTTCAATAACCTAAAGAGAGAGTTAATGAAATTATGTTTAGCTCACATGTGTGAGAAAACCATAAAAGTAATTAAGTGAGTTCCTTAAGCTTAATTAATTAATAATTATGAGCTAATTGTATTAGGCCCCATTTCATTTCATAGAAGCATTTCTATTTACTTTCCAATTTATTTGTACATCATATTAGCTCATAATTATTTAATTAATTTCCTTAAGGTAATATAGGTAAGGGTTGATTAATTGATTTAATCCATGCTTAACTTAATCAATCCTTAAAAATCACCTAATTGCTTCTCATTAAATCAAATTAACTCACACATATGGGGAATGGGATTGATTAGAAACCTCTTTCACATCCCTAAAATTAAATCAAACATGAAATCAAAATGATTTTAAGAAACTTTGGTTTATTTTAAATAAGCTTGCTTAATGTGATTGTCCTTAGGAATTAGTTGGATTGAATGAAATTACATGCTTGTGTTTTTTTATTTCTTTCCAATCATGTTAAAATGTTATATGTCACTTGTAGTCATGCATTCATTTCTTTCAAAAATTAATTGAATAAAATGGTTTCCTTTATGTCAAACTTGCATGTGTTGGCTTAATTAAAAATATGTGTGGCTATTATCACTATTAAATTGCAAATATATTTTTAAAAGCTTATTAATGAATAATAATATATATTGTGACTTTAGTTATACATACATAGGTGGTGCATGTGCATATAAGCTTAGTGTATGAAGTAAAGTTCATTTCTTTCATTCATACGTTGATTTTCATAAGTAATAATGTTAGTAGGTATATTAGTCTAGACATTCCAGGGATGCACAATTTTAAGTAGCCCCAAAGAGGTTCCTACCTCACTCCCCTGGTGCAAAATAATGGCGACGTACCTGTTTTATTTTATTCTTATGTATTTTGATATTAAAATTTATATAGAACTTTAATTCATTCACATAAATAAATCAATTAAATCAAACTCTACTTTTGCATGATTTTATATTCTTATAGTTGCTTATACATCCATATGTATTTAAGAATAGTGGGTATATTAGTCTGGACATTCCGTGGATGTATGACTTTAAGTAGCTCCAAGGAGGTTCCTACCTCACTCCCCTAGTGCAAAATAATGGTGACGTACTTGCTTAAAATTTTCATACATTTGAATGTGTATTTAGCTAATGAATAAAAACCTCCTTTTTTTATTAAAAAGACATACATTCATATTTTGTTCAAGTGGTTGGATTGATTAATCATATGATTTATAGTTCTTTTCTTATGCTTTTGTGTAAGAATTTAGATAGAGTTTTAAATTAATATGACAAAATAATTCAACCAAATGAAACATCAATTCCAAGTACATTTGCATTCTCATTTAAGTTAAGATGTAAATTGCATGTATAGTTATGTTTAGTACTTGATCATATGCATGTTATATATGATGGAAAGAAATGAACAAACATGTATTATGTGATAGTAATTAATTCCAATTAATCTTAAGATGCCTTTATTATTGAATGAGATTATTTGAAGTGAACCTAAACCTAGGATTAATTAAAATATGTAATAAGCCATTCATTAAAGGGAATTTATTCAATTAATTTACTTTAGATGTGGCTTAAGGTAGGGATGAAAGAGAGTGATCCTCTTTTTTCTTCTCTTTATAACACTTAGTTGTTTAGTGTAAGTCAAGTGAAACAAAAGAAAATATTAAATAAAACTTACAAATTAATTAAGCCACTTAAAATGAAGCCATCCTTCAAATTAAATCCTTTTACACGTAGAGAATGATAACTCTAAAGCCTAGTTAGAACATACCACACAAGCATTAATACAAATGTTAGGGCGATGCATGGTTTAATGTATGTTTAATTTTATGATGTATTATTATAGACTGAATGTTAGGGTGTATGCTTCATAAACTGATGTTAGGCTGTGATTAGCTAATTATATTTTTTATAGGAGATTATGCTTAAGGGTGATTAAAAAAATATAAATGCTCTCTTTTGCAGGTTGCTTAACGCCTAAGCATAATCTAAATTAGGACATGTGGACTTTATTACCCATGTGCAGGGTGCTAAGTCCAAATTATAAATATAATTGCTTGGGTTGTATGGTGTGTTTAGCTAACACTTGTTTTGTAGGTGTAGTTAGATTTAGTTTAATTATTTTTTATGTAATTGTGCATTAGGAATTAGGTTTAGTGTTATAGGGGATTAGGATAAGTGGAGGCTAGAAGGCTTTATCCTAGGAGGCCCTCATGATGCCTTTGAAGCAAGCAAATCCAAAGGAAGAATGAAGGAGACATGACGATATGAAGAATGAAGACTCCCATAACATTTATTCACTTATAAAATTGTAATTATTCTTTCATATACCGGGTTGTATAATGGTAGAGCTCATTCATTTCTTTTGGTTGTCTGATTGGTACGGCCACTATTATTCTTTTACGTTGGGTTTATAAATTATTTGATGCTTTGTTTACAATTATGTAATAAAAATGACATGTATTTTCCTAATTTCTTCATGCATAGAGATTTAATGTGTGGCCTGGATCCGGCTAGTCTCTTAGAGAAAAATAAACTTTCTACCCCAACTACAACTCATAACTAATTTTCTAAATAACTAATAACCTTATTTAAAGCCTAGGTATTAAATCAAGATAATTAAAAGATTTAGTAAACCCTTAGCTAGATGTTGTATGCTTAAGACCATGCATGTCATATTATTTCACTTTTGCTAAGAGAGGGTTTCCATCCTTGCATGATAGGGAAAAATTGACCTTTGAGGATCTCCATTATGATGAAAAATACCTCTTTCTCTCTAATTTATCCAATAATTGCATTTTATCATGCATTTAGATATGTAAAAATTCCATGACCTTTATCAAAATGAAGAATCTAAAATCAAAGAAAAATTGATAAAATCTGTATTAGACTATGTCATTATTCATACCACTCATGCTCTAGCCTCTTAGGGAGTGGGTTTAAGGACTTTAGTTTTTTTCTAAATAATAACATCATAACCATCTTACAAAACATATGAATTTGACTACTTGGTTTTAAACTATAGGAGGCGTTAGCTGGCTACCACTCCAGGTGATTATAAGTCTAGCAGTCAGGTGATTTACCCTCTCTTGTGGAGGTAAACAATATACCCATTTTTTCCATAGATTTAGGACTTATTTTGGCCCTCATTAAAGCTTTCTAGATTTAGGATCTACGATTGCTATTTCCCTTCAAGAGCTAAGCATAAATCCTCACCTCTTAGGCATTTTCACAATCTTGTATTGTGGGATTATAAGTCTTAGTTTTCTAATAAATTTTAACTCAAATAAATAACTCTCTTCAATTTCAACATGTAAAGCCCAACCATAGGATAGTTTGAAATGCTCATTAAGTTTTCTAATATCATGAGCATCCCCTACTCATCTCCTTTGACTTTAATAAAATGAGTCTGTCCTTTTGATCTATCACACTTGATTTTTCAAATATAGCCAATTTATTGATAGTCTTATCTTTGAAATCTTTGGAGACAATAATTGCCCACTTTAATTGAGAGTATTCCTAAAGAACTCACCTTCCTTATGATATAATTAACTATGGGGGCTTGCCCCCACAGGGAACTTTAGAACTCAATTTAAATAAACCCTACTTTATTCATCCATGTAAAGTTGGGGGAAAATATCTAGTATATTCAAAGACCGATCATGCCTTAGTAGTCCTTATTAGGTGATTAGGTCCATTATAGGATTTTTATCTTTCGAGATAGTGCACTATTTCTTATTATCATACCAGATCAAGTTGATAAGTACACCCTCAGATTTGCGTGGTGTCCCCCATATATATAAAAAGTAAACAAACACCATAGATTTTTCTGGCGACTCCACTGGGGATGGTACCTCTCTTCATCTCTAGTAGACAATTATTGTCTCTAAGCATCGATAGTGGACTTGTATTTCATATGAGTCCAAGACTATCTTTCCTTCTATTGGCACTTAGTTTATTTCATTCTTAAGCAAATCCATCCAACATCCTCTATGTTTTATGACCTCACTCCTTATAGGTCTTGAACCCCTATTGGGTTCCCTAATAGGTGAAAGATAAAATTAATTAATGAAAGGAGATGACACAAACTTAGAACCTCCTCACCACTAGCTTGGTGAGTCAAGGTTCATCTTATATTTAAGAAAATAAACTCTTTTGCAAAATGCCACTTTCCAAAAGCACTTTTTCAAAATTCACATAACAAAAGATCTTGTGTAAAACTCATATAACCAAACCTCATCTAACAATCCCCATGATTATTACATGGAGGTTCTTTTCAAAATCAAAATCAAAATATTTTTTTTAAAGCATCTTTTTGAAAATAGTTATCTCGATTCAACATACCCAAGTTTGTTGAATGAAGATTCTATTTTCAGGTAAAATCATAGCATAAAATTGAAGCTCCGCTTAACATGCTAGAGTTGGAGTTTCTCTCTTTTTCAAAGAGCACACATTTGAAGATAACTACCTTCTTTCAACATGCTCAAATTTGTTGAATGAAGATCCTATCTTCAAATAAAATCATAGCATAAGATTGAAACTTCACTTAACATATTTCACATGTGCTAGGGTTGAAGTTTCCTTCTTTTCAAAAGCAAGAGATCACACACATGGAATCATGACATATTTTGGACTCCATTTGACATACCCAAATTTGTCGAATGAGAGTCCCATTTCCAAAATTCACAAAAATAAATTGAACTCTATTTAACATATCCAAATTTGTTAAATAGATTTTCCCTCTTTCAAACAAATCATAATTGCACTTAACTCCAATTAACATGCCAAATTTGTTAAGTGAGAGTCTCATTTTTAAAAGCAAATCACATCACATTTTTGACTTCCACTTAACATACCAAATTTATTAAGTGAGAGTCTCATTTTTAAAATCAAATCACATCACATTTTTTGGCTACCACTTAACATACCAAATTTATTAGGTGAGAGTCTCATTTTAAAATAAATCAAATCACAATTGACTCCCATTTAACATACCAAATTTGTTAAGTGAGAGTCTCATTTTCAAAAAAGCAAATTAAATCACATTTGGTCTCCTACTTAATATACCAAATTTGTTAAGTAAGAACCTCTTTTTAAAAGCAAACAAATACAAATCATATCATATTTGGCTTTCACTCAATATACCAAATTTGTTAAGTGAGAGTCTAATTTTCAAAAATAAATGATATCACATTTGGCTCCCACTTAACATACCAAATTTGTTAAGTGTGAGTCTCATTTTCAAAACAAATCAAATCACATTTGGTCTCCTACTTAACATACCAAATTTGTTAAGTAAGAACCTCTTTTTTAAAAGCTAACAAAACACAAATCATATCACATTTGGCTCCTACTTAACATACCAAATTTGTTAAGTGAGAGTCTCATTTTCAAAAATAAATCATATCACATTTGGCTCCACTTAACATGCCAAATTTGTTAAGTAAGAGTCTCATTTATAAAAGCAAATTAAATCACGCTTGGCTTCCATTTAACATACCAAATTTATTAAGTGAGAGTCTCATTTTCAAAACAAAAATCATAATCACACTTGATTCCTACTTAACATACCGAATTTGTTAAGTAAGAATCCCATTTTCAAATCATATCATATTTAATTCCTACTTAACATACCAAATTTGTTAAGTAAGAATCTCATTTTCAAATCATATCAAATTTGATTCTCACTTAACATACCAAATTTGTTAAGTGAGAGTTTCATTTTCAAAATATAAATCAAATCACATTTGGCTTCCACTAAACATACCAAATTTGTTAAATAGAAGTCTCATTTTCAAAAGCAAACAAATACAAGTCAAATTCACTTGACTCCCACCTAACATACCAAATTTGTTAAGTGAGAGTCTCATTCTCAAACACATATCAAACATATTTAGCCTCTACTTAACATATCAAATTTGTTAAGTAAGAAGCCTCATTTTCAAATTAACATATGTCACACACATAACCAATCATCATAAGCAAAGATACTTTCACGAATCCTCGAACATATAATCAAAACCTCTTCTTAGCATACCAAAATTTGATAATTCAGGGTTTTCTAAATCAAAATTTTCAAATAAGATACATAATACAAATATCTTTAAATATCTCTCCAAATATTTGAACCTCGCCTAACTTACTTAAATTGGTTGAGTATGGGTTTTAAATCAAAATCATGTGGCAAAGTCTCTCCTACAAATATCAAAAATCTCTCCAAAATTCAATGAACCCCACTTAGCATACCTAAATTTTTTAAGTGTGGGTTCAAATTTTGAATTAAGTATAGAAGTCAATGATTTAAAGTAAACATCAAGGCAAGGGTCTGACTCAATTATATTTTAACAAATGTAGTGATTTCAGTACAATCAGTCAGTCCAGCTTCTAGTCGGTGCAATGATCATGGCTCCTAGCAAGTTCATCTTCTCTTTCCCTTCTAGTGTAGATTTGGCCTTGGATCAGGCCAATCTCACCACGACTGATGCTGCCAATCTGATTAACTTTGGTCATGGATTTGAGGGGGTCCATATTACTTGTGAGGGTACATCCCTCACAACCATTAGTAGGGAGGAGGTGGTGGGACAAATGCCACTCATGCTCTTGGATATCACATCTGACTCTGAGTTTCCCTCACTGAAGAGGAAGGTCATGGTTCCCCTCCCGTTGGTGTCGGTTTATGCCTACACATTAATTTCATAGCTCCAGTGAGAGCTATTACCTCCTCGTTGGTCACCCCAAAGGGGAAGGCTGTCTTAGCCTCTAAGATAATCTCCTCCACTTTCGAGGTAGGTGCTAGTTCTTGTTCTGCATTGTTCACTCTCACCCAGCACTGCAATAAAAATCAAAATATTAAGTGGGGTCATGAGCGAGCAGGCAGAGAGCTTGATGCTACTTCCCATATAGTTGAGGAGGGTTCTCCCCGTGAGACATCTCCACTTCTGAGTGGTAATAGATTCCACCCTCTCAGCCTCAGATGGAGAAGATGATTATCGGAGGATCACTACTTCTCCTCCACCGCCAACATATCATGAGACCATAGGACTTAAAGCTATTCTATGCCAGGTTGGCAGAGCTTATGGATACTCGGAGTCATGTACCTTATTTGACTTACGATCCATGATCCCTAGGAGTGTTAAGATCATATCCACACACACACACACACACAGAGAGAGAGCCATGGAGGCTGAGTATCACAGGCGGTGAGAAGCGGCGGAGTGCATTCAATTCGGTAGCCCCTACTTTCATGGATTTTTCTGATCATTGCCTTGTCAGGGCCATTCATTTAGATAAGATTGTTCTTACCTACGCAGTCCCTGCATACAGAGATCCCCAATTAAGGGGCAGTCAGTGTTGCCATCACACCGTTCCCCTCATCGTCCACCATCACCAGTTCAATTTGCAGCATCTACCACTGCTGCCAAGGTTTAGAAGCCCCCATTTGGGGAGAGACATTCCCCATCCTATGACCCCAAGAGTCCTCCATCATTCCACGTTGAGGTGAGATTAAGCTCCCCCCGATCCCTACTTGGTATGGTCAGGAAGGAGTGTCAATCCAAGAGCATCATCATCGCACCACCTCCACCTTAGCATACAGAGATAGAGAGGGGAGTGGACATAGACACAATCCCCATGACAGTTGATCCTCCCGGTGAGGAGGTCTTGACAGTAGGTAGTGTCCATTGTATAGAAGTAGAGGATCACAGTCTTACATAATGAGTATTTGTCCATCCAACCGGCATAGTAGGCTGATAGATGCATATTAGTGGACTTTTATCAGAGAAAGGTGAATTCTTAGGAGTGACCACTCAGATCAGGATGAGGATATGGTCAACTTCAATCTTAATGAGGATGACATGCTGGATGATACAGCTGAGGTCCACATGGTTGACACTCGGGGATCCTTACGATGGGATCGACGAGAATGCGGTGTTGAGGAAGGTGACACAATTCTCAATCGACTCGGACATCCTCCACCCTCGAATGAGAGATGATCACATTGATAAGATGGGGAAGATATTAAGGAGTTGATGGCAGTAATTTTAGAATTAACTAGTTTCTGACCTCTCCATGATAATGATTGTCAGAGTTGGTACATACCTTAAAGAATCCTAGGTGCACTCCCATAGAGGATGGCGCTGGTAGTTTGCATAGGAAGGTTATAGATGGCACCTCCATACATGAGAAGGATATCAAGCATATGGTAGAGAAACAAGTGAAGAAGCGATGACGCAAGCCCGGGGGAGCTCATCTATTCTAAAGGAAGACCATACCGGAATTTGATGTAGTTCAATATCATAAGGGTTTTATCACCTTCGTTCAAAATCTTTAATGGCAGTGGGAACCCGCATCAGCATATCGCACATTTTAGAGCCGATTGCTGCAATGCCGGTGGTAGTGATGTACTATTGTTCAGACTTTTTGTCAGCAGCTTAGTAGGGGTTGAATTTGATTGGTATGCCAAACTGCCCAACAGTTCGACAGGGAATTTGCTAAGTTGTAGCACCTCTTCATCAACAGGTTTGCTGGAGCTCATCAAAGAGTGATTATAGATGACCTTGTTGTAGTGACACAAGTTCCTAAAGAGTCCCTTGTTGATTATATTCTCAGGTGGCGCAACCTGAGCATGAAATGTGAGCCGCAACTGTCTGAACAGCATGCCATTGAGATTGTCTGCAAGAATATTCATGGCCCGGTTTCCTTCATGCTTATGAGCTTTACCATCCAAACATTTGAGAAACTAATTAACAAAATGGCTATCCTGCAAGAGGAAGCCAAATAGTTACCCTTTCCCAACCAATCATCTTAGCCCAAGCCACAAAAGGTGATTGAAAAGAAGCCAGAGATAGTTGTGTTAGTGGATAGAGGGAAACAACTAGCTAGAGTCTAGTATGAGAGACCTTGAGCTCAACAAGTTTTTTGTCACCTCCTCTGCCACCATCTCGGCCATCATATCACCCCAATGGCCATTCTTGCCATATCAGCTACCCAACAGTGGTATTTCTATCTCCCACCAAGTAGCTATTACTCTCCTACTATTGTTGATTGATTGAATCAGCCATATTCATTCAAGAGGTAGGTAGTTAGAAATTTTTTTAAGAAATTGTTAAAGAAACCTGACTTTCAGCTACTAGAGCCTGAGAGGCTGAAGGAAGTGAGCAAGAGTAATGATCTTAACTATTTCTCTACCACCACATGATTAGTCATGTCTTAGAGGATTGTATTACATTTAAGGACTGTCTTGAGTGTAACTACAAGTTAGGCACTGTAGTTAACCACAAGGAATACTTAGTAGAACAACCTTCCAGTTCTATTAGGGTAATTCTTGGGGAAATTTGCAATCCTCTCAAGATGAAGAAGGTTGAAATATTGCCTTATACCAAACCTCTAAAAAGTAATTTCTAAAATTTAGAAACTCTCTCTATAGGTGCCTGAGGTAGCTTAAATCTCCACCACTAAGGAAGGTTTGCAAGTTGCCAAAGACAACTTGAAGAAGGTGACATCCCAACATCAGCAACAGCAGTCCACCTAACTTGCCCGAGATAGTTTAGTACACAACCACCGTCCGAGTCCAGCACTCCATCCATAGTTGTAGTAACTACTTCTTCCTCCACTAGTTCCTCCTCCACCAACAGAAGTGTTGTATCAGTGAACAAGGGCATTAATTCCCTTACCCCAGTTACGTTGTTAAATTTCTATCATGTACCTCCACCTAAAAAGAAATCAATGAAGAAAGCTTTCACTTACATCTTGTCCACTTCTGATGTTTAGATTTTATTATTTTGAAAACTCTCCAAGTTTAGAAAATAATAATGATAGCTCCAATCATTTCGATCCACTCGCTTATGATTCAGAATCAGACTTTCCTTTTCTAAATCAATCGGGCTCACCTCTTAAGATTGACTTGGAGTCAACTGACTCCGAGGATCCTATAGAAGAAGTTGTAGGTATACCTGATGAGAAGATAGAACTTTTCACAAGTTCATCATTCTAAGAAGTCACTGAAGTCAACCTGCACAATGGCAAAGTTCAACCTCTTAAGGTAGCACCTCTTGATAAGGGTAAATAAGTCATTGATTCTAGTGAGCAGATAACCCCTACACAAGATGCTCCACCCATGGATATGCTTGTGGAGGACCAAATTAGAGTTGATTACAACATTCTAGCACATCTTAGAAAGTTTCCAGCTAAGTTAAGCATATATAATGCCCTTGTCTTATCCAAAGAGATGGGGGAATCACTAGTCAAGGCTCTCATTGATCTAGAGATATGCTTAGCTCAGCTCACTATTGAAGAGGAGGCACACAGCTCAATGAACATCTTAAAAGTCACATTCAGTGATGAAGACTTGCTTCCAGGAACGACCAAGCACAATCTCCCTCTTTACATTATAGTGGATATTGGCAGATACATGATATCAAGAGTTTTGGTTGACCAAGGTGTCAGTCAACATTATGAGTTTAAGAACCCTTGCCTACTTGAGGATCAATATTTTTAAACTCCAAAAAAAAGAGAATGATGTTGAGAGGATTCAATGAACAAGGCAAGAGGGCCTTAAGGTCCATAGTGTTGCCATTAGAGACAGATGAGTGGAAGAATGAAGCCAGGTTTCATATTATAGACTCAAATACATCATTCAATGCTTTGCTTGGGAGATCATCGATACATGAGAACAATACAATTCCATCCTCTCTACATCAGTGCATAAAGTTTCTGAGAGGTGGAATTGAGTACTGCGTCAAAGGAGATCTCAAGCCCTTCACAATTCATGAGGTCAAGATATAAGGATGCAACCTATTTTCTTCCCCAAAATCAACAAGTCCATTCTCACAAATCTAGTCAAGATCCTTAAGAGGGAAAAAAAGAAAGAAAAGAAAGAGAAAAATAAATAAAAAAAAGAAAAGAAAAAAGAAATGGAAAAATAAAATAAAAGAGAGCGAGATGTGGACTCAGGGGGAGACATAGTTCCTGACATTAGATTCCACCCACAGTTCGTTACTCCATTTGAACACATGGGTAGGATGACACAACCTCCACTGAGCGGAGGTAGAGGGGAGTTGAGGCATCCCCGAGGGAAAGCCTCCCTATTGGCCACACAATGAGGTATGTCCACTGAGTACACTATCCACATAGACTTAGAATCTAGTTCAGAGGATGAGTCTTATGTGGTTAGCACACCAGTTAGCTCTTCTCAGAAGTAGATCCCTTTGGAGGTGACGTTTGAGCATGATAGTGATGAAGACTAGGCTCCAAAGCAAAGCATAAATGTATTCAAGTCTACATATGAGACAGTTCTAGTTGGGAACCTTAGCTCTAACCCAACTTCCTTCTCAGAAAGTTGAAAGTTTGGTAATTAAGGAAGCCCCTAAGTCATTCATAGATGGGAGAACTCAAAGGTTCTTTTTGGGAGCATCATCCTCAAGTCAGGAAGCTGATGTAGAACTTGAGGATGATTCATATAAAGATTTAATACAATTACCTTCTGATTAGTACTCTCCTTGTGCTCTTAAATTAGCAAAGAAGGGATTAATCCCACATACTTGGTCTAAACATAGGTTAGACTACTTTGAAAGGTTATGAGACAACCAAAGCAGACATCCTCAATCAAGATCAAGACTAGGATTCAATACAGTGGGTCTAGTCGATGATAACAATCACTGCCTAGTCATCACAAATCATTTAGAATTTGATAGGTTCTTTTCAAATCGCTATTGGCTAAGTTTAGAGGTGTGTTTAGAAACTTTTGATGATCCAAATAATCTTAAAGTTAAAGATTCACTACTAGAGTTCAAAGAGGAGATCAGTCAACCATCGAAGAGTTCAAAGAAATCAACTTGGGAACTGAAGATAATCCACATCCGACATACATTAGTTCTTTGTTGAATGACACTGAAACTGATGACTTAATTAGGCTATTGACTAAGTTTAAGGACTGCTTCGTATGGAGTTACAAAGAGATGCCTAGTTTATCTCCTAATGTAGTAGTCCACAAACTAACAATAGAGCCTGTTGCTAACCATATCAAGCAAGCTCCTAGACACATGTAATTTGACATTGACAGTAGGTCATTTTTGAAGTTAAGAAGCTGATCGATGCTGGCTTCATTAGGGAAACAATATCCTACCTGATTAGCCAGTGTCATCTTAGTTAAGAAAAATAATGGCCAAATTTACATATGCATCAATTTTAGGGATCTAAATAAAGCATGTCCAAAAGATGAATTTTCACTACCAATACCAAAATTGGTGGTGGATATGCATCTCATGTTGTCTTGTCTTTCATGGATTGCTCATCTAGTTGTAACCAAATAAAGATGGTCCCTGAAGATGAAAGAAACACTATGTTTTAAATTGAGATCAAAATGTTTTGCTATAGGGGCATGCCTTTCGGCCTTAAAAATACTGGTGCTACATACCAGCAGGCCATGACTCGGATCTTCAACAAACTTATTCATCATCAGGTTGAATGTTACATTGATGACATTTTAGTCAAAAGTAAAGAAAAAGAAGACCATATCTTTAAGTTGAGAGTAGCTTTCAAATGGTTAAGATATTTATGAATCCCCAAAGTGTGCATTTAGAGTAGATTTAAGGAAATTCTTTGGGTTTGTTGTCCAGCACCATGGAATAGAAATCAATCTGAAGAAGATCAAGGATATATTAGAAATGCCACCTCCTAAATGTCTAACTCAACTCAGATCATTTTAAGGGTGGTTGGCCTATCTAAGATGCTTCATTTCCAGCCTATCAGGAAGATGCTAACCATTTTCAACACTTATTAAAAAGGATGCCAAGTTCAAGTAGGATGACAAGTGCCAGCATGCCTTTGAAGACATCAAGCACTACCTCATGATGCCACCAGTTCTAGTAGCCCTTATCCCAAGCCATTTATACTATATATTGCTGCATTAGATGACTCCTTTGGCATTTTGTTGGCCCAAATCAATAATGAAGGAAAAGAGAATGCACTATACTATCTTAGTCACTTAATCCTAGAGCAAACTATCCACCTATTGAAAATCACGCCTATTTTAATCGCATCCCAAAAGTGCATTACATGCATTCCCATAAGGTGAACCTGATCTCTAGGATCAATCCACTACAATATCTCATGACATGATTGATGCTATCCAGATGGTTGGCATATTTGTCCATGATTTTGTCATAGTTTGACATCATTTCATACCCCACCGTGCGGTGAAAGGACAAGCACTAACGGATTTCTTAGCAACACATCCACTTCTTGTTGATTCTCGGCTTAGTGATGACCTCCTGGATGAATAAATTATAAACTTAGGGGACACTAACATTCACCTTGGGAGATGTATTTTGATGGTGTCTTCCTTTCAGAAGGGAGAAGAAACATGATCTACTCTTCCAGGAAAGGCAGGGGTATAAATAGTTCTCCCAACTCTGGATTATGATGTGAAAAGATTCTCATATCATATGTCCAATCCATGCCCCAACAATGAAGCTGAATACAAGGATTTGATTGCCAGTCTGGAGTTAGCCATTACACTATGCATCCAAAGTACCAATATCTTTAGGGATTCTCAACTAATTATTAACCAAATTGCTAGGTCTTACAAGGTTCTGAAGCCTAAGCTCCATTACTACCACAAGTACACCATGGAGTTGTTGGCTCAAATCCCAGAGGTTACCATTTATAAGATTTCTTGAGAAGAAAATGTTGTAGTAGATGTATTAGCCAAGCTTACCAAAGAGTTGGCATATCTAAAAGATGAGTCCATACCAATAAGGGTTCAAAATAGATAAGTATTATCCCTTATTGACACTGAACTCATCAAGAGACTCTCTCTTAAACCAGAGGTTCCCATTGCCAAAAAGGACAAAGAGTTGGATTGGAGGCAACCATTCATGGATTATCTAAATATAGGAAAACTATCTCAAGAGAAGTCACTAGCACATCAAGTGAAGTAGAGAGCCCTTTCCTACGCTCTCGTAGATGGCACCTTGTACTGGTGGTCCTTCGATCATATGTGGATACATTATTTGGAAAAATACAAAGCATGTAGGATTGTGATTGAGGTACACTCAGGTTTATGCAGAGTGCATTAATGTGGTCTGAAGCTGAAAGCCAAGATCAAGAGACTAGGATACTACTGGCCTTTGATGATCACATATTATATGGACGTAGCTAGGAGATGCCACCAATGTCAGGTGTACGGTGTGGTCTTACACCAACCACCCAACATTCTACATCCTACATTGGCCTCATGGTCATTTGAGTGTTGGGGGTACAGGTGTAGTAGGTCCGATTGATCCTCTTTCTTCTAAGGGTCATTAGTTCATTCTAGCTGCAATCGACTACTTTTTTAAGTAGGCGGAGGTGATCCCACTCAGAGAGATTATAGCTCAGCATGTGCTCCAGTTTTTTAGGAACCATATCATATATATGTTCGGGGTGCCTCGATGAATTATATCTGATAATGATATTGCATTCAAGGGCACTAAAATTAATAGCTTTTCCCAAAGACACAACATAGATTAGAGATACTCTACCATCTATTACCTGATGGAAAATGGCTTAGCATAGGCCTTCAATAAAACTCTCATATGGATTTTAAAAAAGACACTTGATGATAACTAGTGATAGTGGCATGGGCAGTTAGTTGAAACTTTATGGGCTTACCGCACCATATATAGAACTCCAACTCAATCTACCCCATTCTTTTAGTGTATGGGTCTGAAGTAGTTCTACTGTTAGAAGTTCACCTCCCATCATTAAGGATAGCTGTCGGTAGTAAAATCACAATGGAGTATAATGCCAAATTATAGTTAGAAGAGCTCGAAGGTTTTGAGGAGAGATGCCTCCGGGCATGCCAAAATCTCGAGTTGTACAAAGCCAAAATGATTTAAGATCATAATAAGTTGGTCCACCCTAGAGCTTTTCAAGTAGGAGAGCTTGTTTTAGTTCTAAAGAGACCAATTATTACCCGTCAAAAGGTGGGAGGCAAGTTTGAACCCACTTGGGAAGGACCTTTTACCATAGAGAAGGCCCGCCAAGGAGGATCTTATCAGCCTATAAATTATAAGGAGAGTGCCCAATGCATCCAATCAACAGACTCTACTTAAAAAAATAGTCTCCATAAATCTTATTTCAAATCACTAATAAAAATCTCTTCATAAAAAATATCTTGTTTGAATCCACCATGATGTGTTTAGGGTAGGTGTAAGGAACCCAAGTAGCGTCCTATCCTTTAGTAACACAACACCAATAAAAAATACACACAACTATATAAAATAAATATATATCTTTATCTTGGGCTATTTTGATGTGGGATAAAGCCCTCTATTGTACTCACTCATTAGCTACTCTAGGTAAGGCTGACATGCTACATTACTAGTATGTCACCCCAGTGATTACTTGTATGGAGGATGCATGTCTATGTTTTCTTAACTTGATCATTGCAAACCAACAAGTGCCTTATTAGTTTGGTAGGCCTTACTGTGCGGCCAGTAAGTTACCTCATGTTGACTTTGTTTAAGAGGATGTAAGCCTACACGATTTCTTCTTGAGCTAGCTATCATGCACTAACTGGGTTGATTATATTTAAGGCATAAGACAAGTCCCCTAGTGGCTCCTTTTCTCCTAACAACTTCAAGTTTGTGTCCAATCCTTACACAAGACTCCCCACTTGGTAGTTGCCCTAGGTCGGATAGCATCTATCTCACCGATGACAGACTATCCTAATGATCATTTTCATCTGTGAAGATGTAAGTTTACAAGCTTCTCTCTCAGATTAATCATCACAAACTGATGGGCACCTTAGGTTGGTTGGTTATCGCCATGCTAATGGTGACCCACCCGAAGGATACAACACTCATGACAGATGTAAGTCTACAGGCTTTCTCTTGGAGTTGTCCACGTATACTTATAGGATTTTTTTTACAGGGTCTTGGATAAAGCCCCTAGTGACACCTCCTCTATTGGCACTCTATTTGGATAACATCCTTAGCAACCTTATTTAGACACTACTCCATTGCTCTTGGATTGGACAGTCTCCCTTTCATAGTAGCCACCCCTATGGTTGGAGAATTTATCTTGTGGATAAGTAGATTCTCCCTTGGTCCCGTAAGTCTGAGATAGGACTAGACTGATATAAGCCCATTCTCAGCGTGGTCCCTCTCACACCAATAGGGTCTATGCAAACATATAAATAAAATAAATATATATATTTTTCTTGCGAATTAGGAGGAAAACCCCAGACAGTACTGTTGACCTCACTTTTAGAGTGAGTTCTCAATTCTCTCATCATAGATCAAGGACTCTTGCAAACACTAAGAGCTCCTTTATATTAAGACACTTCTAATGATTAGGTGAACACTTAACCTAAGCCTAGAGACTTAGAAGAGTTAGCCATATGAATAGGTTATGCCTTAGGGACTTAGGAAAATTTGCCTACCCTATAGCCTAAACCAAATCCATGCTTTCCTTCTTAAACCAAATGTCAAATTCATACCAAACCAAATTTCCAAGATTTATATCCAACCTCAAATCAAATTTCAAACCAATTCCATATCAAATGATTGAAGCCCAAAACCAATTTTAAATTCCAAAACCCTTCCTAAGCCATTTATTTTATTCTATGGACTTAGCCTTGATCAAACTCAAATCAATCCTAATTCAATTGATTTTCTCATATATCAATCCAATCTCAAATCAAATTCCAACCCCAAGTGCTTCAAACTTGAAACTAAGTTAAAATTCCAAAGTCCCTCTTAAGCCATATGAGCCACCTTCATATGCTTAGACAAAACCTCTTTAAACTAAATCAAACTCAATTGATTTCTTTATAAATAAACCATTCCCTCATTTATATTCATAAATATAAATGAAATCCAAATTCAAATGAGCCAAATCAAATCAAACTAAATTAATTTCCTACTTAAGCTCTTTTGGCCTACATCCTTAAGATTAGTCAAATCTGCTTCCAAATCATTCCAAACTCAAGCAATTTTTTCATGAATCATTTATATCTTCATTTATATTCACAAATATAAATGAAATATAAATCCAAATAGCCAAAAACAAACCCAAATCAAATCAAATTTTCTAATTTTAGCCTTTTTAGCCATTTCTCTGAACTTAACCAAATGACATCCAAATTGACTCAGAACTCATGGATTTCTTCATGATTCAATCATTCCTTCAATCATTTAGCCAAATATAAATACAAACTACAATTATCAAACCAAACCCAAGTCAACTCAAGTCAAGCCCATATTGACCCCTTTTGACTTGAAATTATCATATGAACCAAAATCTATTTGACTCCAAACCAATTGCAATTGGATCTATATTTTCATCCTAAATCCATGCACAAACCAAACTAAACTTGAATCAAGCCATTTGACCCATTTAGGTCCACTTGACCCAAAGTGACCTAAAGAACCCTTTTTGAACTAAATTTTAATCCAACCTAAATTGGATTTAACCAAGGTCATCTAAACCTCATATCATAATCAACAATCACCCTAGGATGATCAATCATCCCAATTGGGTCAAACCAAGCCAACTTGGTCCTTTGGCCAAGCCAACCCTTAGCCCAAATGAAATCTAAAAAAAAAAGAAGCTAAAACCCACCATATACCAAATTGATTAAAACCATTGATTCAAACTAACTCATAATCAATGATTGAACATGATCAAAGCCTCAATTGAGCCAAACCAAGTCCAATTGGCCATTTGACCCAAGTTGACCTAAATTAGCCTAAATAGCCAAAATGGGTCAAATCATGATTTAACCCAGATTGATTGCAACCAATGGATCAAGTTCAATCTAAATTGATTATTGAACTTGACCAAAGCCATGATTGAGCCCAATTTGACAAATTGGTCAACTTGACCTAACCTAGCTGAAATGTACTTAAAAGGTCAAATTGGCCAAAATCCAAATTAAACCCAAATTAAACTAAACCAAAGCCTACAATCAATTTTAATCAACCAATTGAACATGAGCCAACACCTAACCCAACATAATTTGTCAAATTAGTTAAATTGGTCAACTTGACCCATTTGACCCATTTGAATTCAAATGAGCCAAAACCAAACCTAAGTCAATCCAATACAAATTAATTGAACCAAAATACTTTAAATGGTCATGTGAACTTATCCCAACCCTTGGTTTGACCCAATTTGACCAATTGGTCAACTTGACCCAACCTAACCCAATTTTACCTAAGTAGGTCAAATCAAGCCAAAAGAATTCCAAATCATTGAAATTAAGGTTAACCCACCTTTGACCCATTTAAAATCTGCCCAAATCAAATCCCTTGCTAATGATCAAGATTCCCTTGGGCTAAGGGCATCGCATAAGAAAAAGCACTTGGGGAATTGTCATTTCTCTTCCTTGGCCACTTGGTACCCATCTATTAGTCCATTTAGGCACCAAGGACACTGGTTGACCTGACCCAAGGTTGATTGGATTAGCCATGACTCATGATGAGGTGAAATCATCACCCCATTCCTATTGGAACACTTGGAAAGCCATAGGACACCTACTACTCCCATGGCATCCATTCTCACATCCTCCTCCACTCAAAGGAAGCTAGCTAACATGATTATCTGCCCAAATCGAGCGCCTCTTGATAGCCATTTGATCAAAATGGCCAAATAAAGCTAGCCATCTGATCTAAAAAATGGGGAGTATACCCCCCTCATTCTCACTCAAACCAACACACTCACACTCGATTCAACCCTAACAGCCAAGAATGCACATCCTAGAGCAATTTCCAAGGCTTCTTGAGCCCCAACTCCTCTCCTCAATTTTATGGTAAACCAAAATAGGGGAGCCTCAATCCGATTTCCATTACTCAAACCTCCACCAAATGTGCAATTAACTTTGTACACACCATCTTTGAAGCCAAACAATTGAGTTTGAATCATCCCCCAAGCTTCTCTATGATCGAAGGGTGGAATTTGATCAAAGCCGACCACTTCCATTCGTCTTTGGTCTTCTGAACAATCCACCTCAAATCAAAGCTCATGCCACTCTACAGGGGTTTGTTTTTACCAAACAGAACTTCCTTAATCATTGGAACCACTGGTCATAAGCTCCGATGAGGTATGCCATTGAAACTAATTCTTAAGCTTAAAATAGGTTAGTCTTTTGTGAAGAAAAGTTCCTATCATGAGATTTACACCGTTAGATGTGTTCGTCTCCTCCTCTTATTGGTGTAAGATCAATCTGATCTCCATTTGAGCTTGGGTGAGCTCAAGTCAAGAGATGAACGATGGACGATTTTGATCTCTCACCGCTCGGGAGGAGACAAATCATTGACCATCCATTTTGCGTGATTGAAATGGATGGTCCTGATCAAATCACATGTAGAATCCTTTGATATTCCTTCAGAACTGTGGATCTAATCATGGCCATCCGATCTTAGATCAGATGACCCATGGGAAAGCCGCCATAACTGATGATCATTTGATAACTTAAATAATCAATCCCATCAAGGCGAAATTAATGCGTCGAATGATTGGGCTTTAATTAGGTTAATTAATCCATTTTTAAAGCTGAAACTTCCAATTTCATAACTAATTATAGAAAAATCTAAAAAATATAATTAAGGTGTCATTTTAAAGGTATTATAGAGGAGAACCCAAGAAAATTATTATTAATTAATTTTGAGTAGTAATTTCTTCTCAATTTAAATTTAATTAGCTAATTACTATCTAATTAATTATCCAATTTATTTCAAACTTTCCAGAGATGTTTAGGGGCATAACCTCTGCCTCCCTTATTTTTCTTAAACTTTTTGGATAATTAATTAGAAAAATTAATTGATTAAGCCTTAATTACTCTCCTACCTTAATTAATGATAATTAATCAAATGAACACTGAATTGATCCATTAATTATGCCTATTAGCCTATGCTAATAGTGGAGAAACTTAGGGAAATGGATTGGGACCACTCTTGCAATCTTTTCCTTAAAGTCTTCTTCATTCTCTCTTTAAAATTACTTAATTAAGACTCATTAATTAATTAATTAAATCAATCAATCAAAACCCAAATTACTTTGAACTTTAATTAACTAAGTAAAAAGATTTAAAAATTGAGACTTAGACTTCCTTCTTTGTCTCTTTCCCTAAGTCTGTTTCATATTTGATTAAGGATAATTAGGATTTAATTAGATAATTAATAAACTTAATTTTCTTGATTAAACCTATTTTCTTAATTAATTCTTGGGTAGCTCTTTGGGTGTTCAATAAACTAAAGAGAGAGCTAATGAAATTATGGTTAGCTTATATGTGTGAGAAAACCATAAAAGTAATTAAGTGAGCTCCTTAAGCTTAATCAATTAATAATTATGAGCCAATTGCTTTAGACCCCTTTCATTTCTTAGAAGCATTACTAATTTACATTTTATGTGGTTGCTTATCATGTTGGCTATCATTAATTAGTTAATTATCTTAAGGTGACATAGGTAAAGGTTAATTAATTGACTTAATCCATGCTTAACTTATTCAATTCATAAAATTAACCTAATTGCTTTTCATTAAATCAAATTAACTCACACATATGGGAATGAGATTAGGATTAGCAAACCTCTTTCACATCCCTCAAACCAAATCACATATGAAATCAAAAATGGCTTTAAGAAACTTTGGTTTATTTTAAATTAGCTTGTTTAATGTGATTGTCCTTAAGAATTAGTTGGGTTGAATGAAATTACATGCTTGTGTTTTTTTATTTCTTTCTAATCATGTTAAAATATTGTATGCCACTTGTAGCCATGCATTCATTTCTTTCAAAAATTAATTAAATAAAATGATTTTCTTTATGTCAAATTTGTATGTGTTGATTTAATTAGAAATATGTGTGGCTATTATCACTATTAAATCTTGAATGTATTTTCAAAAGCTTAGTAATGAATGATAATATATATTATGACTTTAGTTACACATACATAGGAGATGCATGTGAATATAAGCTTAGTGCATAAAGTGAAGTCTCTTTCTTACATTTATATGTTGACTTGCATAAGTTTGAATGTTAATGGGTATATTAGTTTGTACATCTTAGGGACGCACAACTTTAAGTAGCCTTAAGGAGGTTCCTACCACACTCCCTGGTGCAAAATAATGGCAATGTACCTATTTGATTTCATTCTTATGCACTTTGACATTAGAATTTAGATAGAGCTTTAATTCATTCCCACAAATAAATCAATTAAATCAAACTCTATTTTTGCATGGTTTTCTATTCTTATAGTTGTTTATACATCCATATGTATTTAAGAGTATAAGGTATATTAGTCTGGACATTCCGGGGATGCACGACTTTAAGTAGCCCCAAGGAGGTTCCTACTTCACTCCCCTGGTGCAGAACAATGGTGATGTACTTGCTTAAAACTTTCATACATTTGAATGTGTATTTAGCTAATGAATGAAAATCCCATTTTCTATTAAAAATACATGCATTCATATTTTGTTCAAGTGGTTGGATTGATTAGTCATATGATTTGGAGTTCTTCTCTTATGCTTTTGTGTAAGAATTTTAATAGAGCTTCAAATTAATATGACAAAATAATTCAACCTAATAAAACATCAATTCCAAGTATATTTGCTTACATTCATCATTTAAGTGTGCTAAAATATAACTTGCATGTATAGGTATGCTTAGTAGTTTATCCCAATTAATCTTAAGATTCCTTTCTTATTGAATCAGATTATTTAAATTGAACATAAACTTAGGACTAATTAAAATATGTAAATAGCCATTCAGTAAAGAGAATTCATCTAATCAATTTACTTTAGATGTGACCTAAGGTAGGTATGAAAGAGAGTGATCCTCTTTTTTTTTCTCTTTATAACACTTAGTTGTTAAGTGCAAATCAGGTGATAAAAATACTAAGTAAAATTTACAAATCAATTAAACCATTTAAAGTGAAACCACCCTTTATAATTAAATGTCCTACATGCTTAGAGAATGATAACTCTAAAGCATAGTTAGAACATACCATATAAGCTTTAATACACACATTATATTAAGTCACCACTTCTAGCTTTATGTTAGGGTGACACATGGTTTGATGTATATTTATTTTATGATAAATTATTGTAGACTAAATGTTAGGGTGTATGCTTCATCGATTGGATGTTAGGCCATGATTAGCCTAATCATATTTTATGAAAAGATTGTGCCTAAGGGGCACTTAAAATAAATATAAATGCTCTCTTTTGCAGGTTGCTTAACTCCTAAGCATAATCCAAGTTAGGACTAGTGGGCTTGGTTACCCATGTGCGGAGTGCTAAGTCTAAATTATAAATATAATTGCTTGGGTGGATTGTATGTTTAGCTAACCTCTATTTTGTAGGTATAGTTAGATTTACTCTTTCCATTTAAATGTAATTTTACAATTAAGAATTAGGATTAGTGCTATAAGAGAATTAGGATGAGCATTGGCTAGAAGACTATATCTTATGTGCCATGTGATGCCTTGAAGTGAGCCAAATTAAAGAAGCAAAGAGGAAAAAGAAGACATGAAATTTTGAGGAAGATGAAGACCCCCATAACATGTTTTCATCCTTAATTGTAATTATTCATTTGTAATCTGGATTGTTTAAGGGTAGAGCTCGACTACCCATTTCTCTTTTTGGGTTGTACAGCAGTACCCGACCTCACTGACCTATTATTCTTTCATGTTGAGTTTATAAAATGATTGATACTTTGTTTACATTGTGCAATAGAAATAGCATGTGTTTTCCTAGTTTCTTCATGTATGATGATTTAATGTGTGGCTTAGATGCGATTAGGCTCTTAAAGAAAAATAAATATTTTTACCCAACTATAACTCATAATTAAATTTCTAAATAACTCATAACCTCACATAAATCCTAAGACATAATCAATATAATTAATAGATTTAGCAACTCCATAGTTTGAATGGTTGAATGCTTTATAACATGCATATCATATTATTTCACTCATGAAAATAGAATATTTCCATCCTTGAATGATAGGGGAATGCTTGACGTTTGATGGCATCCCTTATGGTGGAAAATACCTCTTCTTGCTGACTTAGCCAATAAATTAATTTCATTATGCAATAGACATACAAAATCCTAAAGCCTTTATCAAAATGAAGTGTCAAATATAAATAAAATTTGAAAAGATTTGCATTAGATTAAGTCATTACTCATACCACTCATTCTCTAGTCTATTTAGGGAGTGGGTTTAAAGACTTTAGCCTCTTTCTAAATAATAATAACCTAACTATCTTGTAAAATCATATGACTTGCCTACATGGTTTTAAAGCGTAGGAGGAGTTAGCTGGCGGCCACTCCAGACGATTATAAGTCTAGCAGCAGGTGGTTTGTCCTCTCTTATGGAGGAAAATCATATAACCAACTTTGCTTAGATTTAGGTCGCACTTTGATTCTTACTAAAACTCCCTAGATTTAGGATCCGAGGTAGTTGTTTCCTTTGGGCTACAAGCATAAATCTTCACCTCTTAGGTATTTCATAATTTTATGTTATGAGATTATAAGTCCTATCTTTTTAACAAAAATGTCAACTTTAATAAAATTAATCTCTTTAATTTCAAACATATAATGCTCAACCATAGGATATATTGGAGTGCTTACTAGTCTTCCTAGTATCATGAGCATTCCCTACTTATTCCCTCTGGCTTTCTAAAATAAGTTTCTCCTTTTGGTCTATCCCATTTGATTTTCCAAATCATAACTAATTTATTGATAGTCTAGCCTTGAAATCTTTGGAGATCTTAATTGTCTACTTTCATCAAGAGTATTCCTAAGGGATCCCATTCCTTAGGATGTAATTAACTATGGGGCTTGTCTCCATATGAAACTTAACAAACCCAGCTTCAAATAAATCCTGCATTACTTTTCCATATAAAGTAGAGAAAAAATCTCTGGTATATTTGAAGACCCATCAAGCCTTAGGAGTCTTTATTAGGTGATTAGGTCCATCAAAGGGTGATGACTTCTATCTTTCGAGATAGTACATCATTCCTTAATATAGTACCCGATTGCTTCAATAAGTATCCCCTAAGATCTGCGTGGTGTCCCACCATTTCAAAAATAAATATCATAGTCTTTTCTAGTGACTCAACTAAATATGGTTCCTCTCTCCATCTATAGTAGATAATTGCTGTCTCCAAGCATCGATAGTGGACTTGTATTTCATATTAGTCTAAGACTATCTTTCCTTCCATTGGCACTTAACTTATTTCATTCTTAAGCAAAGCTAGTCAACATCCTCTAGGTTTTAAGATCTCACTCTTTGTAGGTCTTGAAACCCCTATTGGGTCCCTTAATAGATGAAATTTCAAATTAACTAATAAAAGGAGATGACCAAAATTTAGAACCTCTTTACCACTAGCTTGGTGAGACAAGGTTCATCTTATAATTAAGAAAATAAACTCTTTTGCAAAATGTCACTTTCCAAAAGCAATTTTTTCAAAATTCATAGAACAAAAGATCTTGCACAAAATTCATTAGAAACTTTCAAAAAAAGCACAAAACTTATATAACCAAACCTCATCTAATAATCCCCATGATTGTTACATTGAGGTTCTTTTCAAAATCAAAAATATTTTTTTAAAAAGCATCTTTTTGAAATAGTTTTCTCCATTCAATATATTCAAGTTTGTTGAATGAAGATTCTATTTTCAAATAAAATCATAGCATAAAATTGAAACTCCACTTAACATATTTCACATATGCTAGAGTTGGAGTTTCCATCTTTTTTTTTAAAGCACACTTTTGAAAATGGCTATCTTCATTCAACATACCCATATTTGTTGAATGAAGATTCTATCTTCAAATAGATCATAACATTAAATTGAAACTCCACTTAACATATTTCACATATGCTAGAGGTGAAGTTTCCCTCTTTTCAAAAATAAGAAATCACACACAAAATTAGGATATAATTGAACTTCCATTTGACATACCTTAATTTGTCAAATAGGAGTTCCCTTTTTTTTGGAAGATCAAAAACAAATTGAATTCTATTTAACACACTTGCATTTGTCAAATAGAATTTTGATTTTCCAAAATCTTGAGCATCAAAATAATTTGGATTCCATTTGACATACCCAAATTTGTCAAATGAAGTCCAATTTTAAAAAAATCATAAAAATAAATTAAATTCTATTTAACATGCCTAAATTTGTTAAATAAATTTCTCTCTTTCAAAAATCATAAACACATTTGGCCTCTACTTAACATACCAAATTTGTTAAGTAAGAAACTCCATTCTCAAATCAACATATACCACACATATAACCAATCATCACAAGCAAAGATACTTTTACAAAATTTTAAAACATATAATCAAATCCTCTTCTTAGCTTACCTAAATTTGCTAAGTAAAGGTTCTTTCACACAATGCAAATACCTTCAAAGGTCTCTCCAAAATTTTGAACCTCACCCAACCTACTTAAATTGGTTGAGTGTGGGTTCTAAATCAAAATCATATGGCAAAGTCACCCCTTTAAATACCAAAAATATCTTCAAAATTTAATGAACACCACTTAGCATACCTACATTTGTCAAGTGTGGTTTCAAAATCTAAATTAAATATAAAAATCAATGATTGAAGGAAAACATCAAAGCAAGGGTTTGACTCAATCTTATTTCAACAAATGCAGCGACTTCAGTAAAGTGATCATGGATCCCAGCAAGTACATCTTTACTTTCCCCTCAGGTATGCTGAAGATCCATGATCACTGATCCAAATTGATGGGAAAGTAAAGATGAACTTGACCCTCTCAACCCTCTACCTCAGTTGTGGTTAAGCAGGAGTGGCGATCCAAGAGCGTCGTTGTCACCACCACCACCACAACATCATACAATGATAGAGAGGGGAGGAGACATAGATAGGGTCCCCATGATAGTTGATCCACCCAGGGAGTAGGTATTGATAGTAGGCGTGTCCGTTGCATTCAGGTAGAGGAGCACAGTCCTATAGCTAGCAGTCAGTGGGTATTTGGTCTAGCCAGGCATAGTAGATCGACCACTAGATGACATATTAGCTGATTACTTTGCCAAGAAAAGGCAAATTTTTGGGAGTGATTGCTCTGATTAGAATGAGGATAGGGTCAACTTCGATCCCAATGAGGATGACATGTTGGATGATACAACTGAGGTCCATATGGTTGACACTTAGAGATTCTTATAGTGGGACCAAACTAGCCAGGAAGGTGTCGTGCTCAAGGAGGGTGACACTTCTCACTCAACTCAGCACCTCCTCCACCAGCTCAGATAGAGAGATGATCATATTGATAAGATGGAAAAGAAAATTGAGGAGTTGATGGCAGTAGTTGCATTGTAGAACTCAGCCCTAGTTTCATAGCCTTCTTCCATGACAACTGACCATCCAGAGTTGGTACATAGCTTAGAGCATCCTAAGTGCATTCCCGCAAAGGATGATGCTGGTATTTTTCATAGGAAGGTTAAAATGGCACCTCCATGCATGAAAATGATATCAAGCACATGGTAGAGCAACAGGTGAAGGAAGTGATGGCGCAAGCCCGGGGGAGCTCATCTATTCTAAAGGGTAGACTATACCCAGAGGAATTTGATGCAGTTCAATACCCCAAGGGTTTTGTGCCACCTTCCTTCAAAGATTTTGATAGCTGTGGGAACCCACGTCAGTACATTGCACATTTTAGAGCCATTTGCTGCAATGCTAGTGACAGTGACACATATTATTCAAATTTTTTGTCAACAGCCTACAAGGATTGACTTTGACTGGTATGCCAAGCTTCTCACAGTTTGGTAAAGATATTTGTTGAGTTGAAGCACCTCTTCATTAAGAGGTTTGCTGGAGCTCATCAAAGAGTAACTGTAGGTGATCTTATTATAGTGACAAGCTCCCAACGGGTCCCTTGATTATATTCTCAGGTGGCGCAATCTGAGCATGAAATGTGAGCCACAGCTATCAGAATAGTATGCCATTGAGATTGTTCTCAAGAATATTCATGGCCTGATCACCTTCATTCTTAAGGGCTTTACCATCCAAAAATTTAAGAAACTAATTAACAAAGTGGCTAGCTTACAAGAAGAGGACAAATAGTTACCCTTTCCCGACCAATCATCTCGCCTAAGCTGCAAAAAGTGTTCGAGAAGAAGCCAAGGAAAGTTGTGTTAGTGGATAAGGGAAGCATCCAATTAGAGTCTAGTATAGAGACCCTGAACTCAGCAGCCTCCTTTGCCACCTCCTCTGCCTCCACCTTGGTCATCATATCAGCTACTGCAATCACCATAATAGCCATTCTCACCACATCAGAAGCCTACCCAGCAACGGTATTCCTACCCCCCGCTAGGTAGCTATTACCCATCTACTCTTACTGATAGATTGAAAAATCCATATTCATTCAAGAGGGAGGTAGTTAGAAAAATCTTTAAGAATCTCTTAAAAAAACCTGACTTTCAGTTACCAGTGCCCAAGAGGCGAGAGGATGTGGCAAGAGTGACGATCCTAACTATTGCTCCTACCACCACATGGTTAGTCATGTCTTAGAGGATTGTATTACATTTAAGAACTGGCTTGAGCATAGCTACAGGTCAGGCATCATGGTAATCCTCAAAGAATACTTACTAAAACAACCTTCTAGTTCTATTTGAATAATTTTTTGGAAAACCTGCAATCCTCTTAAGATAAAAGAAAGTTGTCATATTGTCTTATCCTGAACCTCTAAAAAAGTAGTTTCTAAAATTAAGAAACTCTCTTTACAGGTGCCTGAGTAGCTCAACCTCCAACACCAAGGAAGGTTTGCAGGTTGCCAAAGACAACTTGAAGAAGCTGACAGCCCAGCAGCAGCAGTAGCAGCCCACCTTACTTTCTTGGGATAGTTCAGTAGTAACCACCATCTGAGTCCAACACTTCATCCACTGTTGTAGCTACTACTTCTTCTTCCCTAGCTCCTCTTCTGTCAGCAGAAGTATTGTATCAGCAGACAAGGGCATTAAATCCCTTACCCTACTTACTTTATTAGATTTCTATCATGTACCTCCCTAAGAAGAAATCAATGAAGGAAGCTTTCATTTACATCTTGTCTTCTTTTGATACTTTAGATTTTATTTCTCTTGAAAAATCTTCAAGTCTAGAAAATAATAATGGTAGCTCAAGTCATTCCAATCTATTCTCTTCCAGTTCAGAATCAGACTTTCCTTTTCTGATCAATCGAGTTCACCTCCTAAGATTGACTTGGAGTCAACTGACTCCGAGGATCCCATAGGAGAAGCTGTAGGTATACTTGATGAGAAGGTAAAACTTTCCACAAGTTCATCATTCTAGGAATTCACTGAAGTTAACCTACATAGTGATAAAGTTCTACCTCCTAGGGTATCACCTATCGATAAGGGTAAATTAGTCATTGATTCTAGTGAGCAGATATCCCCTATCACAGGATGCTCTACCCATGGATATGCCTGTGGAGAATCAATTCAAAGTTGATTACAACATTCTAACACATCTTAGAAAGTTATAAGCTAAGTTAAGCATATATGATGCCCTTATCTTATCCTAAGAGATGAGAGAATCTCTAGTCAAGGCTCTTCTTGATCCAGATATATGCTTAGCTCAGCTGATCACTATTGAAGAGGAGGTACACAGCTCAAAAGATATCTTAAGAGTTACATTCAATGATGAAGACTTACTTCTAAGAACTACCAAGCACAACCGCCCTGTCTACATTATAGTGGATGTTGATAGATACATGATGTCAAGAGTTTCTAGTTGACCAAGGTGCATCAGTCAACATTATGAGCTTAAGAACACTTGCATACTTGAGGATTGACATCTCCAAGCTCTAAAAAGAGGATGATGTTGAGAGGATTTAATGAACAAGGCAAGAGGGCCTTAGGTTCTATAGTGTTTCCATTAGAGATAGATGTTTGAAAGAGTAAAGCCAAGTTTCATATCATAGACATGAATACATATTTCAATGCTTTGCTTGAGAGATCATGGATACATGAGAACAACATAGTTCAATCCTCTCTGCATCAGTGCATGAAGTTCATGAGAGGTGGAATTGAGTATTGTGTCAAAGGAGCTCTCAAACCCTTCACAATTCACTAGATGGGATATATATAAGAATACAACCTATTTTATTCCCCAAAATCAACAAGCCCATTCTTGCGAATCTATTCAATATCCCCAAGAGGGACAAAAAGAAAGAAAACAAAAAGAAAAAATTAGAAAATGAAAAAAAAAAGAAATAGAAAATGAAAAAAAGAGAGCGAGATATGGACTCAAGAGAAGATATAGAACCTAACATTATATTCCACCCACAGTTTGTTACTCCATTATAACATATGGATAGGATGACCTGACCTCCACTAGGCAGAGGCTTATGACAGTTCAAAGGTAGCTCCTCGAGGTGGAAAGCCTCCCACCCAATAGAAGGTATGTCCCAGCCACCAGGAGTACACATGCTATCCACATAGACTTAGAATCTAGTTCAATGGATGAGTCTTATGTGGTTAACACACCAACTAGCTCTTCTCAGTAACAAATCTCTTTTGAGGTGATGTTTGAACATGATAGTGATGAAGATTAGGCTCCAAAGCAAAGCATAAATGTATCCAAGTCTGTATATGAGACAACCAGGAGTGTTAGAACCTTAGTGCCCCCATCCAAAGTTGAGGGTTTTGTAGTTAAAAAAACTCAAAGGTTATTTTTTGGAGTATCATCCTCAAATCAGGAAGCTGATGTAGAACTTGAGGATGATTTATATAAAGATTTAATTCAATTGCCTTTTGATTGGTATTCACCTTGTGTTCTTAAATTAGCAAAGAAGGGATTAATCCCACATACTTGGTCTAAGCACACGGACTACTTTGAAAGGTTATGAGATAACCAAAGCACACATCCTCAATCAAGACTAGGACTAGGATTTGGTATAGTGGGTCCAGTTGATGATGACAATCATTGCCTAGTCATTATAAATCATTTGGAATTCGATAAGTTCTTTTCAAATCATGCTAACTCATATGAGGATGTGTGTTTAGAAACTTTAGATAATCTAAATGACTTAAAGTCAAAGATGCACTGTCAGAGTTTGAAGAAGATAGATCGAATCGGAGCTTGGAAATCAACTTTGGCGAAAATAATCCACATTCGACATACATCAGTTCTTTGTTAATGAAACTAAAACCAATGACATAGTTAGGCTATTGACTAAGTTTAAAGATTGCTTAACATGGAGTTATAAAGAGATGCCCGCTTTATCTCCTGATGTAGTAGTCCATAAAGTATCATTAGAGCCTAGTGTTGAGCATATCAAGCAAGCTCCTAGACATATGCGATTAGACATTAAACAGTGGGTCATTTCTGAAGTCAAGAAACTCATCAATACTGGTTTTATCAAGGAAGAAAAATATGCTACCTAGTTGGATAGTATCATTCTAGTTAAGAGAAAGAATGGTCAAATTCAAATATGCGTCAATTTTAGGGATCTAAATAAGGCATGCCCTATAGAAGAATTTCCACAACCAGTACTAGAACTGATGGTGGACATTGCCTTATCTCATGCAGTCTTCTCTTTCATATATAGGTCATCTGGTTATAACCAAATTAAGATGGCCCTCAAGGATGAGAAAAATACTGCTTTTTCAAACCCCAATCAAAATATACTGTTATAAGGACATGCCTTTTGGCCTTATGCTGGTGCTACATACCAGCTAGCCATGACTCGGATCTTCAATGAACTCATTCATCATCAAGTTGAATGTTTTGTTGATGATCTTGTAGTCAAAAGTAAAGAAAAGGAAGACCATCTCTTTGACTTGAGAGTTATTTTTGAATGGTTAAAATAATTTAACCTTAAAATGAATCCATTAAAGTATGCATTCAGAATAGCTTCAGGGAAATTCCTTGGATTTGTTGTCCAATCATGGAATAGAAATCAATCTAAAGAAGATCATGGTAATATTAAAAAGGCCACCCCCTAAAAGTCTAACTCAACTCAGATCATTCCAAGGGCGATTGGTGTATCTAAGATGCTTCATCTCCAACCTATCAGGATGATGCCAACCATTTTCAGTACTTATCAAAAAGGATGCCAAGTTGACTATTGACCTCATTTTTGGATGAGGTTAATTTGAACCTTAAAACTAATAATTAGATTTCCTAATTTCAAATAGGAACTTCTTAATCTAATGCTTAGGATGCTACACCTAGTGTCTTAAAGAATTTTCATTGGGTTGACTCTGGCCGACTCAACCCAAATGATTAATTTGGATTAGCTCAAATTAAATCCAATTAAATCAAATTAAAATGAATGAAATAATCCAAACTCATTCCAATTGAATCAAATTGGTCACTTGAATTCAATTGGAACCAAACTTAACCCATTTAGGTCAAATAGGTTAAAATGAAATGAAATCTAAACTTAAATGGATCAATTAAATAAAAACTCAATCAATCATCAATTCAAGATGATTGAATTAAAATTTTAAAAAAGGTTTAAACTAAAATCCAACCACTTTGAATTCAACTACTTGGTTTGGATTTTAATTTCCTAATCCAAGTCAAATGGATTCAAACCCAATCTCAAATCCATTTGAGATTAATTTGGATAGCCATACATTAGCCAAACACTATGTGATGATGCCATTAAATAATAAAACAAAAGAATGGAAAATGAAAATCAAAAGAATAAAAAAATTGTGAAGAAGAGAAATGCAAACTTCCTTCTTCCAACCTCATGTCACTCCACCTCTTAAGCCACCTCTTATGAGAAGGTTGCCTTCAAGTGAAGGCATGCAATCAAACAACCAAGCAAGCTTCCAAAGATTCCTATCACTTTAGCTGACCAAAAAAAAAGAAGAAGAAAGGAGGAGAGGCTCACGACCAAAGAGAATTCCACACTTAGAGACCACCTTGAGCAAAAATGGCCTTTCCCTCACCTTCACCACTGAAAATGAAGGAGAACGAATCCTCCCCCCATTTCCCAAGCCATCGGCAAGTCAGAGAATGGCCAACCCCCTCAAAACTGAAAATTACTTTGGTCTAGGGACCAATCCATAGGGAGATAGCCCGATTCCTTTGGCACGCAAGCTTTTCTTGGAGTTCTGAAGCTATTGGAGTTGATCCCATCATCTAAAATTGCTTGCTCAAAGGTACTCCATTAACGTATGTGAATTTTTCTCAAGTTTTTTAGCCTTGGTGTATGTTGACCTCACTTTTGGAGTGAGATTTCAACCTCTCCATCTTATACATAGGACTCATCTTAGATATTAGAGTTTCTTAATCTTAAGACACTTTTAGTTATTAGTTGAACACTTAACCTAACCCTACAGACTTAGAGGAGTTAGCCATAGGAAGAGGTTATGCCTTAGGGGTGTTAGAAAAAAACTTGTCTATCCAATAACTTGAACCAAATCCTTACTTCCTTTTTTCAAGCCAACTTCAAATCCAAATCAACTTCAAAATTCAAATCAACGTCAAATCCAAACCTTTCTAAGCCATTTTGACTTCATCCTATGGACTTAGCTCAAATATATTTCATAAATATTAAAACAATTCCAACCCAATGGATTTTCTCAAATCATGAATCAATTCCAATTAATTGAAACCCATGATTGAATTCCAAATCCAAAATCTTTCCTAAGCCCTTTGATTTCATCTTATGGATTTAGTTCAAATTCAAATCACCTCTAACTCAAAAGATTTTCTCATAACCCATTTATATCTTCATTTATATTCATAAATATAAGTGAAATATAAATTCAAATAATCAAACCAAATTCAAAACTAAAATCCAAATCTAACCTAAAAGCAACCTATACCATTTCAAGTAAAATTCTTGAACTTAGCCAAATCAAATTCAAATCAATCCAAACCCTTGGATTCTCTTCATGATTCAATCAATCCTTCAATCATGAATCCAAATATAAACATAAACTTCAATTATCAAACTAAAATTAAATTCAAAATTCGAACCTAAATCAAACCCATGTTCAACCTTTGAACTTGAAATTGTCAAATAAATCAAAACCCATTCGACTCCAAATCACTTGCAAATGGATTTATATTTCAACCATAAGTCCATATGTGAGTTCAACTAAACTTGAATCAAGCCTTGATCAAGTCAATTGACCCAATTAGGCTTAGTTGACCCAAAGTGACCTAAAGCATCTTTTTGAGCCAAATTCTAATCCAACTCAAATTGGATTGAACTAAGCCCATCTAGGTCTCACATTGTGAGCAACAATCATCATAAGATGATCAATCACTCAAATTGGGTCAAACTAAGTCAAACTTACCTTTTGACCAAGTCAACACTTAACCCAAATGAAACTTAAATTAGCCAAAATCCACCATAGGCTAAATTGATTGAAACCATTGATCAAAATGATTTATGATCAATGATTGAACTTGACCAAGTCATCATTTGAGCCAAACCTAGCCCAATTAGCCACTTGACCCAAGTTGGCCCGAGTTGACCTAAAAAGTCAAAATATGTTAAATCTTGATCTAAGCCAAATTGATTGCAAATAATGGATCAGATTCATTCTAAATCACTTGTTGCACTTGACCAAAGCCTCAATTGGCTAACTAGACCCAACCTAGCCCAATTGACCATGAACCTAACTTGACATAGAAGGTCAAATTGACTTTAAACCAAACCAAACCAAAATTAATTGAAACCAAAGCTTGCAATACATTTTAAATGACTAGCCAAACCTAAACCAACCCATGATTTAACTCAATTCAGTCAAATGGGTCAAATTGGTAAACTTGACCAATTTGACCTAAATAAAATCAAATTAACCAAAACTAAATATAAACCAAATTGAACCAAACCACTTAAAATGGTCATATGAACTTGACCCAACCCTTGGTTTGACCCAATTTGATCAATTGATCAACTTGACCCAAGTTGACTCATTTTGACCTAAATGGGTCAACATGAGCCAAACCATATCAAATAAACTTCAAATACATTGAAAATTGGTACAACCCATTTTTCAATCATTCCAAATATGCCCAAAGCAAAATCAAAGCCAAATGACCATTTTACCCCTAGGTCAAAGAGTAACCTATGATCAAATTTAGTTAGAATTTTATCATATCCCAACTCAAGACCACTTGGCATCCTCTTAGTGGTCCATTTTGACACCAAGAGATGTGGTGCACATGACCCAATGGGTTTGGGTTAGCCAAACCCAACCCAAAGCCAAAACTAACCCCCACTTAGAATTCTCCGCATGGAATCCCTCACAGTCTCATTTAACATATGTGCAACTCCACACCAGCTCTCCTCTGCCAAATTTGAATAACATGGAGCTTATAACAACCAAAACAACACACTCCATGAGATCAATTTGATCAAAATGGCAAGTAGACTCACGACTATCCAATCAAGTAGGGGGAGATATACTCCCCCACATTCCATTTCATTTCACATCGCTTGCATTCGATTGAACTCTAGGAACCCAAACAGAGCTTCCCCAAGCTTCTTCAAGGTTTCTAAAGCTCATTCAAAGTTCTCTTTCTCAATTTCCTTAAGCCAAAATAGGGGAGGTGGGAAGAAATTCCAACTCACTCATCACTCCATCAAAGGCCAATTGCTCTTGCAAGCACCATTAGGGGACCTAATCGAGCTCACCCAAATCATTTCCCAAGCATCCAAGCCACGAGAAGGAGGAGTTCAACCAAAGTAGCAAGCCATTGAAGGGGAGCTTGGCCAATTGGAGGATCTACTTCATCTCAAATCTTCAAACCTTTAACAGGGCTTCGTATCCACTAGACGAAGCTATCTCAATGGTTGGAAGCGCCAGTGATAGCCAGTGAGGTATGAAAAGCTTAACTTAAAAAATCCTTGGTCATTTGTGAAGGGAAGTGTAATCCCAATTGAACTCCACCATTGGATGTGTTTCTTATTGCTTATAGATGGTGTGGGTTGAATCCTATCCCAATCCAAGTTCAAGGGAGCTCGGATCAAGCCATGGAGCATAGACGGTCTCCGTCTCTCGTAGGCGAGGGTAGGAATGAATCATGGATTATCCCTCCATGTATTTTGGATGGATGACCATGAGTAAAACATGTTAGATCCAGTGATTTTATCCTTTGAAACCAAAAATTTAATCTTGACCGTCTGATCTTTGATTGGATGGTCTAAGGAGAAAACATGTGGTGCCATCGACTAGCTTGACATAGGATGTGGCGTGCAGCGTCGGACGATAGATTAGTTTAATTAATTAGGCTATTAAATTATCCCTTAATCATTGAAACTTTAAAATACATAATTAAATATAGAAAAATTAGGAAAATATAATTGAAGGCTCATTTTAAAGATAATTCAGAGGGGAATCCAATAAAGTTATTTCTAATTAATTTTGAATAGTGGATTTTCCTTAATTAGGTTTTAATTGAAAATCTAATAACACTAATTACTCTTTAAATCATTTCATTAATTAATTCTAAACTTCTGAGATAAATTTAGGGGGATGACTTCTGCCTCCCCTAATTTTCTTGGAATTTATTAATGAGTTGATTAGGGAAATCAATTAATGAATCCCCAATCACCCTCTTAATGTAATTAAGGGTAATTAAGCATGTGAATAGTGGTTTAATCACTTAATTAAAATAATTAAATGTTGTTTAAGTGAAGAGGAGGTTTATGGAATGGGTTTGGGGTATTTTCTCTAAGCTATTCCCTAAACCTCCTTCCTTCCTTATTCCAAACCTAATTAAAGATTAATATACAAATAATCTACTTAATTAGCATAATAAAATTTTCAAAATCAATCTGAACTTAATCAATCCTTTGCTGGGTAGATCCTTATATGTTCAAGAGCCTAAGGTAAATTTAAGGAAATCATTTCCAACTCACATGTGTGGGAAGGTTATGAAAGTATTTAATTAAACCCTTTAGTTTAATTAATCAATGATTGTGAGCCAATTACATTAGGCCCCTTTATTTCTTAAGAGTGCTACTCATTTAAATTTCATGTGGTTGCATATCTTATGCTGGCTCACAATTATTTGAATAATTATATTAAGGAGGTGTAGGTAAGGGATAATTAATGGATTTAATTTACACCTTAATCTAAATAAAACATAAAATCAACTTAATGGTTCTAAAAATTAAACTAAAACACTACACACATGAGGGAAATGGGTTAGGACTAGCAAGCACCCTTCTCACTTCTCCTAAATCAAACTCAAAACAAAAATAAAAATCTCTTTAAGAAAAGTTTATTCACTTTAAATAATCTTATTTCATAGGATTGTCTTTATGAATTAATTAGGGTGAATGAACTTACATGCTTACATCACTTTATTTCTTTCCAAGCATGTTAAATGTTGTTTACCATATGAATTCTTGCATTCATACCTTTTGAAAAATCAAATTAAAATGAAATATTTTGTTTATATAAATTGCATGTTTTAGCTAAAGTAAGAATATGAATGGATATTATCACTATTAAATCAAAAATTATTTTCAAAAACTTGTAAATCAAAGACTATAAATAAATGTATGCTACTTATAAGTTTTTAAAAGCTTGCATGTGAATATAGCTTAAAATGTACTTTATGTGACTTCCTTTTCTTTTCTTAACATGGGTTTGTATAAGATTTGCAAAGTGTATAGTTCATTTGAAAAGAACATAAAACTTGTTTCAATTCATTCCTATGCACTCCCATGTCATGAATTAAGAAGGACCTTAACATTGCACATGTAAATTAAATAACCAAAATCAAAAAATAAACATAAATCTTTTGCATGATTCTTCATCTATTTGCTTTCTTTTTGTACATGCACATGTATTTAATAAAAGTGGTATATTAGTCTGGACATCATGGGGTTGCAAGGCTTTAAGTTGCCCTAAGTAGGTCTTGTACCTAACACCCCTGGTATAGAAAGCAATGCTGTCGTACTCACTTATGTCTTTCATACATGTAAATGTGCATTTGATTAATGGATAAAAGAATCTCTCTCTTTCTACTTAAAAAAATCATGCATCATGAAAACATCCACATTTTGCTAAACAACATCTCTTAGCATTCATAATTAAGGTGTGCTAAATATTTGCATTGCATGTATAGATATGCTTAGGATTTGTTCATGTGCATGATACACATGTTGGAAAGAAATGAATGATTGTTTGTTTTGTGATAGTAATTCACTCAATTAATCTTAAAATGTATTTCTTATTCGAATAGGTTTATTTAGAGAAAATCTAAACTTAGGATTAATTAAAATATATAGTAAAATATTCACTAAAAAATCACTAATGAATCTACCTTAGAAATTACTTAAGATAGGGAGGAAGAGAAGTTCTCTTTCCATTTCTTCCATTTACAACTATTAGTAATTAAATATAGGTTCATTCAAACCAAATCAAATCATCAAATAAAATTAACAAATCAAATAAATCACTTAAATGAAACCACCCTCTAAGTTGAACCCTTTCACATTTAGAAAACTTCAACCTTAAAGCCTAGTTAAGACATATCACACAAGCCTTAAATGGCACACACACATTAGGCTAAGTCACCATTTCTAGTCCTATGTTAGGGCAGTGCATAGTTTGATGCCTGATTTTATTTTGTGATGTAAATATTTTAGTCTGGATGTTAGGGTGTATGTGCGTAGACTAATGATAGGATGATCTTAGTCTAATCATTATTTTTTGTAGGAGATTGTGCTTAAGGGGCGCTGTAATAAAAATATAAATATTTTTGCTATGCAGGTTGCTTATACCCCTAAGCATAATCCAAAATAAGCCAGGTGGACTTGGTTACCCATATGGGCTAAGTCCAATTTATTTATATACATGCTTGGGATTGTGTGTTTTATTTAGCTAATCTCTATTTTGTAGGTTTTAGTTAGATTTACTTTCTCTTTTTTAATTTTGTAATTAAGATTTGGAATGAAAGTTTTGGGGGATTAGGATGAGCATTGGTCATAAGACTATGTCTTATGTACCATGTGAAGCCTTTGGAGCACCCACATTCCAACCAACCAAAAGAAGGAAGGAAAGAAGAAAGAAGAAAAGAATGAAGCAAAGAAAAACATGAAGAAAAGAAGAATGAAGACCCACATACCATGAATTCCTTTTTTATTATAATTAATTCATTTATAATTCGGGTTGTATAAGGGTAGAGCTTGGCTACCCACATTTCTTTTTGGGTTTGTGCGGTGGAGCCCGATCATGAAGGCCTTTTATTCTTTTGTGCTAGCTTTATAAATTGTTTGATGTCTGCTTAGCTTGTGCATTAGATAACATATTTTTCCCAGTTTCTTCCTTGCTCTGATGAATGGCCTAAATACAATTAGGCTCTTAAAAAAAATAATAAATTTTCTATCCAGTTAATCAACTCAAAATTAAAATTAAATAACGCATAACCTCACTTAAAGCCTAGGTTATAAATCAAGATAAGATTTAGCAACCCTTAGCTTCGATGTTGTATGTTCATCATACATAAAAAAAAACACTTGCTTCACTCTTGCTTATGGAGGACTTCCACCTTTGGAAACTTGGCTTGACCTTTGAGAGCCATGGTGGAAACACCTCCTTCTTTCTAATTTTGGCCATAACCAATTTCTCATGCATTAGCATATGAATCCCATAGCATGTGTCAAATAAATTATCAAAATGAAAATAAACATAACAAAATTTGCATTAGATTAAGTCATTTATTCTATGATGATATAGTCTCTTAGGGAGTGTGTTTAAGGACTTAGTCTTCTTTCTAAATAAACAACTAAATCTTGCAAAGCATGACTTGCCATGTATTTAAAATATAAGAGGAGTTAGTTGGACCCCAGCGGTTGTAAGTCGAGTGGGTGGTTTATCCTCTCTTGTGGAGGTAAACCATATACCCATTTTGCCTTAGATTTAGTTGCATGCCTTGCCAAAGCTCCTAGATTTAGGTTATGAGGTTGTTTCTCTTTGTGGGCTACAAGCATAAATCCTTATCTCTTATGTATTTTTAAAATCTTGTATTATGAAATTGTAAGCCCTAGATTTCTAATAAAAATTCAACTCAAACAAATAATTCTCTTCAAATTTCAAAAATATAAAACTCCCATAGGATAATTTGGGATGCTACTAGGTTTAGCATCATGAGCATCTCCCTTATCTCCCTTTGGTTTCGATAATAACTCCCTCCTTTTGATCAATCCCATTTGATCTTCAAAATAAACAATTGATTGATAGTCTATCTTTAAAATCTTTGGAGATAATGATCATTTACCTTAATGTCGAGTATTCTTAAGGAATATCATTCCTTAAGATGTAACTATAGGCTTGCCTCCATAGAGAACTTAATGAACCCAATTTAAAATAAACCCTACTTACTTTTCATGTAAAGTAGGAAGAAATCATCGAAATTGTCCTTAAGAGTCTTCATTAAGTGATTAGGTCCATTGTAGGATGGTGACTTTTATCTCTCGAGATAGTACATCATTCCTCAATGTCATACCCGATCACCCTAATGAGAACATCTGCGGATCATGTGGTGTCCTAACCAAAGCATTTTATTTTTTTCTTCTTTTTTTTAAATTTCATTTTTAGATATGAAGATGAAAATAAAACACCACAGATTTTTCTAACAACTCCGCTGGGGTGGGTACCTCAATCCATCTTTTGGTAAATGATCGTTATCTCTAAGTATCGATAGTGGGTTTGTATTTTATATGAACCTAAGACTATCCTTATTTTTTATTAGCATTTTGTTTATTTCATCCTTAAGCTAAGCTAGCTGAAGTCCTTTAGGCTTTAGGACCTCAATCCGTGTAAGTCTTAAAACCCCTATTGGGTTCCCCAATAGGTGAAAATAAAATTTAATAAAAAGAAATAATTAAAGACTTCCTTCTTACCATTTCTATGGTAAGGTAAGGTTCATTCAAAATAAAGAAAAATAAATCCTTTTGTAAACATCAATTTCAAAAACATGAATATCCTCATTCAAAAGATTTCATTTCAAAAAAAAATCAAAATCAACAATCATATTTTTCAAAAAGCACAAATGAACATCCACATTCAATTATTGAATAAGATTTCATTTTCAAAAATCAAAATCAACAATCATATTTTCCAAAAAGCACAAATGAACATCCTCATTCAATTTATTGAATTAAGATTTCATTTTCAAAAATTAAAATCAACAATTATATTTTAAAAAAGCACAAATGAACATCCTATTCAATTTATTAAATGAAGATTTCATTTTCAAAAATCAAAATCAACAATCATATTTTCCAAAAGAATAAATGAACATCCTCTTTCAATTTATTGAATGAAGATTTCATTTTAAAAAAATCAAAATCAACAATCATATTTTTTTCAAAAAGCACAAATGAACATCCTCATTCAATTTATTGAATGAAGATTTCATTTTCAAAAATCAAAATCAACAATCGTATTTTCAAAAAAGCACAAATGAACATCCTCGTTCAATTTATTGAATGAAGTTTTCAGTTTCAAAACAAAATCAACACTCATCTTTTCAAAATAAAATCAACAAGCATCTTTTCAAAAATAAAGTCAATAATCATCTTTTCAAAATAAACATTTGGATTCTTCATTTAGCTTACCCAAATTTGCTAAATGAAGATCCACTTTTCAAAATCAAAATCAAAATCAAAACACATGGATCCTATATTTAGCATACCTAAATTTCTATGTAAAGAATCCTCTTTTCAAAATCAAAAATCAAAACACACATGGATCTTTCATTTATATAAATTTGCTAAATAAATCTTTTCAAAAAACATGAAACACATTTGGATTTTCTTTATTTAGCATACCTAAATTTGAAAAGAATCTATTTTCAAAATCAAAACATGAAACACATTTGGATTCTTCATTTAGCATACCTAAATTTGCTAAATGAAGATCCTCTTTTCAAAATCAAAAATCAAACAACATTTGAATCCTTCATTTAGCATACTCAAATTTGCTAAGTGAAGATCCACTTTTCAAAATCAAAATCACAAAACCAAAACACACATGGATCATTTATTTAGCATACCTAAATTTTCTAAGTAAAGAATCCACTTTTCAAAATCAAAATCACAAAATCAAAATACACATGGATCCTTTATTTAGCATACCTAATTTTGCTAAGTAATGAATCCTCTTTTCAAAATAAAAAATAAAAAAGCACATGAATCTTTCATTTAGCATACCTAAACTTGTTAAGTAAAGAATCTTCTTTTCAAAAATTAAAACATGAAACACATTTGGATTTCCTTTATTTAGCATAACTAAATTTGCTAAGTAAATAATCCTCTTTTCAAAAATCAAAACATGAAACACATTTGGATTCTTCATTTAGCATACCTAAATTTGCTAAATGAAGATCCTCTTTTCAAAATAAAAAATCAAACAATATTTGGATCTTTCATTTAACATACTCAAATTTGCTAAGTGAAGATCCACATTTCAAAATCAAAATCACAAATCAAAACACATATGGATCCTTTATTTAGCATCCCTAATTTGCTAAGTACAGAATCCTTTTTTCAAAATCAAAACACACATGGATCCTTTATTTAGCATACCTAAATTTGCTAAGTAAAGAATCCTCTTTTCAAAATCAAAAATCAAAACACACATGGATCTTTCATTTAGCATACCTAAATTTGCTAAGTAAAGAATCCTCTTTTCAAAAATAAAAAAAATACATTTGGATTTCTTTAGCAAACCTAAATTTGCTAAGTAAAGAATCCTCTTTTCAAAAATCAAAACATGAAACACATTTGGATTTCCTTTCTTTAGCATACCTAAATTTGCCAAGTAAAGAAACCTCTTATCAAAAATCAAAACAAAATATATTTGGATTTCTTTAGCATACCTAAATTTGCTAAGAACCTCATTTCAAAATTTTCAAAACAAGACACATTTGGATTTCTTTAGCATACCTAAAGTTGTTAAGAATCCTCTTTTCAAAATCATCAAAATAAAACACATTTGGATTCTTTATTTAGCATACCTAAATTTCCTAAGTAAAGATCATCTTTTCAAAATCACCAAACATAAAACACATTTGGATTCTTTATTTAGCATACCCAAATTTTCTAAGTAAAGATCCTCTTTTCAAAAACAACAAAACACTTGGACTTTATTTAGCATACCTAAATTTGCTAAGTAAAGATTCCATTTTCAAATTCACACATAATTCACAAATAAGCAAACAAAATAAGAAAATTATTTTCAAACACCTCACCTAGCATATTCAAATTTGCTAAGTGAGTAAATTCCAAAATCTCAAATCAAAATAAAATCAATTGACCCTTTACTTTAACATACTCAAATTTGTTAAATGAAGGGTTCCCAAACAATAAAAAAAATCAAATTCAAATATGAACCAATGGAGGCATCATTCTCTTCAAAATATTTGAATCCACTTTCGACAAACACAAATTTATTAAAAATGGATCCTAAATTCAAAAATCTCCCTCCAAATGCAAAAGAGCCCCACTTAACATATCCAAATTGTTGAGTGTGGGTTCAAGTTCTAAAAACAAATTAAAGTAGAAATCTAATTCAGGTTTATTTTCCAAATTGCAAAAGTTCAACCCAATTTTAGTCAGTTTCTTTTAGTTCAGTTCAGTTTAGTTTAAAGGGCAACCAAGAAGTACATGTTTACTTTTCCTTTTGGGATGGTTTGGCCTTGGATCGGGCCAACCTCCCATAGTTTGACTTTTCCCACATCATTCATTTTGGCTGAGGTTTCAAGGGGGCTAAGATCACTTGTGAGGGGACCACCCTCACAACCATCAGCAGGAGTGTAGTGACTGGGCAGAAGCCGGTCATTCATGTAGAGATGTCATCAGACTCAGAGTTTCTCTCACTGAAGAGGAAGGTTGTGGCAGTTCTTCGGCGGATTCTGGCCTTGGTGCATTTAGTGGTTCCCCTTTACGCCTGGTAGCGCCCACTCATTGGCTTCTTCAAGGCTCCTATCCGGATAGTCTCCCCCCACTGAGGTGGTCTAGTTCTCGTGATGCCCCTTCTAGCAAGACTCAATGCCATAACCGATGTTGCAAGATCAAGCGGCATCATGATCGCCTAGCCAAGGAGTTAGAGGTAGTTTCCCAGTCTGTAGCAAAGGAGTTACCTAATATAGTGTCTCCTCTTATCACAAAAAGTAAGTTTCACCCCCTCTTTAGATCTGATGGAGAGGAAGATATTAGGAGGATCTCAATTTTACCTCCACCTGTAGTTCACTTTGAGGCTCCTACTAGAGATAGGAGGAGAGGTATCTTGACCTTAGATCGGTTATGAGTTGGCAAGGCTTATGGAGGCAGTGCTCTGATTTGATTTATGTTCATCCCATAGCATGGGAGCACATTCAGAGGGCGAGGAGGCGGGTGCATTCTGAGTTACTAGAGAGGTAGGTATGGCGGTGTGACTCACCCTCTGTGGACTTTCACGTCGATGTGCTACATCTTGCGATAGCATTGATGGGTACTACCCACCATGGGAGGAGCTCACTGCATAGAGAGTCAATGGTGCCTCCACCTCTACTCCATGCCCACCATCTTCAATACAAGTTCCATCATCCATTGTTAAAGCCAAAAAGGCGACATCCAGAAAAGAGAGCCCCACTAGTGATGGCTATTAGAGATCTCATTCCATCTACATGAGCCCAAGCTCTCTGACCTCTGCCCTTGTGGTGAAGAGGGAATGGTGACCTGAGCATTGTGGTTGTTCCATCACCACCACCATCATGCGGTATAGAGCGGGGAGGATGAGATAGCTTGTTCCCATGGCCGATCCTCCTAGAACTCCACCTAGTGATGGCAGTGATCATCTTTCTTCTAGTGAGTGCAACCCTCACAGAGTTGGCTCTCCAGAAGTAGCAGAGGTTAGATGTCTTTCTATTCATGAAAGTGATCCCACCATCAGTCAGTCGTGATCATTTGTTCCCATGCAATTGGACCGTTCCCTCGATGATATTATAGCCCAGTATCTAGTGGAGAAGAAAGAGATCCTAGGATATGACTGGTTCAACTTAGAGGTGGAGAAAGTCAATTTTGATCCTATGAAGATGAAATGTTATAAGATTCAGCAGGAGTGCACATGGTTGATACCAGGGGTTCTCTCCTTCGTGATCAGTAAAATTTGGAAGGTGATGAGGTCGAACAGGATGATACGGCCTTCTTGACCCAACACCTTCTTCAGCAACTAAAGAAAAAGGATGAACAAATCAATAGGATGGGGAAGAAGCTTGAAGATTTGCTAGCAGCAGTTTGAACACTTTAAAACCAAGTCCCAGCAGTGCATCCTACTATTACATAAGTGGGTTAGCATGAGTTGTTGCATGTCTTGGATCACTTTAAGTTTACCTCGGTAGAGTAGCACCAGCTTGTATAGGAAGTGGAGTACTCCATACGAAAATAACATTAAACTCATGGTTGAGCAATAAGTGAGAGAAGCGTTTGTGCAAGCCCATGGAGGATCATTAGTTCCAAAGAGTAGACCCTACCCAGAGAAATTTGATGCCATCCAGTATCCTAAGGGTTTTGTGCTATCTTCTTTCAAGAGCTTTGATGGCGAACCCACGACACATAGCACACTTGGGGCCAACTATTGCAATCTTTGTCAATGATGCTTATTCTATCTTTTGTCGGTAGCTTAGCATGCCTTTGATTAGTCTTGAACTCCCAGTTAGTGAAGACTTTTGAGTTGAGCAACTCTTCATTAAGAGGTTTCTTTGGAGCTCAAAGAAATGTAGGTGATCTCATTATGGCTCAACAATACCCTGATGAGTCCCTCATTGATTATATCTCAGATGACGCAATTTGAGTATGAAATGCGAACCACAGCTATCTGAGCAACATGCCATTGAGATTCTACTAAAGAATATTCATGGCCCAGTCACCTTCATGCTCAAAGGTTTTACCATTAAGACATTTGAGAAGCTAATCAATAAGGCGGCTAGCTTACAAGGAAAAGCCAAATAGTTGTCTTTTTCAGATTACTCAACAAAGCCAAAGACCCAGAAAGCTTATGAGAAGAAACCATGGGTAGTGCAGCAGTAGACAAGGGGAAGCAGCCGGCCAGAGAGTAGTATGAAGACCTCAAGCTCCATAGCCATCACTTTTTACCTCTCCACGCTGGGCCATCTTAAACCACCATAATAGCCTCCATAGCCTTCACTGCCTCCTCCTCAACAACATTCATAGCAGCAGTACACATACCCACCGTCAGGTAGCTACCATCCACCTACTCTTATGGATAAACTAAACAAACCATATTCATTTAAGAGGGAGGTAAGAAAATCTTTAAGAATCTCTTAAATAAAAGCGACTTTTGCTACCCAGAGCCGAAGTGGGAGTGGGCAAGAGCATTGATCTTTCCTTGCATGCTGACATATTGCTTTACATTTAAAGACTAACTTGAGCATAACAACAAATAGTTATCCCAAAGGAATACCTTGTAGAATAGCCATCAAATTTCATTAGGGTAATCTTTGGGTATACCCACGATCCTCTCAAAGCCAAAGAAGGTTAGAATATCTCCTTATCTCGAACCTCTAAAAAGATTGTATCAAAAATCAAGAAACTTTTCTTGCAGGTGCCTGAGGCAGCTCGAACCTCCAACATGAAGGATGATTTACAAGTTGCCAAAGACAGCTTGGGGAAAGGGGAGCTCAGCGGCACACCCAGGGAGATAGCCAAGTAGCGTAACAAACCAGAGCTGACCTCATCCTTATTGATTTACCTCGGTCGCACCTCTCTAGCTCTTCTTCTAGTAGACATCTTGTATCAGCTGATGAGGGCATCAAATCCCTCACCCCCACTCACTTTGCTAGATTTCTACTCTATACCTCCTTCAAAATCCAAGAAATCAAGAAATAAAGCTAGTTTAAATTTTATCTATGTCACTTATGATGGATTGTCTAACCCCACTCTCTTAAAAATCTCTCCAAGTTTAAACAATAATTATAACAACTCTGATCTTCCCTTTTCTGATTTAGAGTTGGACTTTCCTTCTCTAATTAATATGGGTTCACCTATTGAGATATACTTGAATCATCTGATTTCAAGGGTCCCAAAGGAGAAGCTATCGGTGAGCTGTGCAGTAGAACCTTCCACTAACACGCCATAAGAGATCACGAAGTCAATCTCGGTGGAAATGTTCTACCTCCTAGGTAGCACCTCAAGATAAGGAAACAAGTCATTGGTTGGATGATGAGAAGCCCCTCCATAGGATGCTCCACCCTTGGATATGTTTATGGAGGATCCAAAGTGGATTACAATGTCCTCTCACTAGAAAGTTGCCATCTAAGTTAAGTATATATGATTCCTTATCTTATCCAAAGAGATAGGGAATCATTAATCAAAGCTCTACATGATCCAAAATATGCTTAGCTTAGCTGACCATTGTTGGAGAGGAGACACACTATTCTAGAGAACCCTAAGGAGTCACTTTCATAGATGAAGACCTTCTTCTGGGGGACATGGAGCACAACTATCCCCTCTACATTTCAATGGACATGGGTGGATTCAAGCTCTCTAGGGTTCTTATTGATCAAGATGCATTGATGAACATTATGAGTCTAAAGAACCTTGCCTACTTGAGAATGAACATCTCTACACTTCGAGAAGATCGAATGATGTTGAGAGGATTAAATGAACAAGGCGAGAGGGCTTTAGGTTCCATAGTGTTACCTTTGGAAATAGGTGAATGGAAGAGGCGAAGCTAAGTTCTATATTGATTGAATCAACTTTGCCACTTTTAGGCCTTGGATATATTAGAATAAGTTGATTCCATCCTCCCTTCATCAGTGCATCAAATTCAGAAGGGATGGAATTGAATACTATGTCAAAGGAGATGAAAAGCCATTTTCAGTTAGAAAGGTTGAGATATATGAAGATGCAACCTACTATCTTTCCCAAAATATATTTCTCGTGAACATCAAAATTGCAAAAAAATGAAAAGAAAAGAAAGAAAAAAGAAAAAAGAAAAAGAAAAGAAAAATGAAAGTTCAAGTGAACGAGAAAAAGATATCAAGGAAGAAGTAGAGCACCGTGTCACATTCTACCCACAGTTCATTCCATCATATGTGCATATGGGTAGGATGACTTGACCTCCACCAAGTAGGTAGAGAGAAATAGAGCGGTTCAGAGGTGGAGACCCCTGGTTGGCACCATAGCAGGGTTATGTTCCAGTTCACAGGAGTACCCTTACTATTCATATAAACTTAGAATCCAAGTCAGAGGATGAGTCTAATGTGATTAGCATACCAGCCAACCCCTCTCAATGGGTTTCATTGAAGGTGATACTCAAACCAGACAATGACGAAGACTAGGCCTCCAAGCAAAGCACAAATGTATTCGAATCAAGCTTGTGTGAAACTGTAAGGCAGCAATTAGGAACCTTAGCTCTAATCTCACTTTCCTCTGAAAAAGTTGAAGGTTTAGTAGTTAAGAAAGCCCCTTAGTCTTTCATGTATGTCAAGCCAAAGAGATTCCTATCAAGATCATCATCCTCAAATATAGAAGCTGATGTAGAACATGAGGATAATTCATATAAAAAATTAATAGAATTACCTTTTCATTAGTACTCACCTTGTGTTCTTAATCTTGCAAAGAAAGGTTTGATTCCTTATACATGGTCTAAGCATAGGTCAAAAAACTTCAAAAAGCTATGGAAAATAGAGGTAAGGATGCACAATCAAGATCTAGACTAGGATTCGATATAGTGGGTCCAGTCGATGATGATGATTACTATTTAGTTATTACTAATCATCTAGAATCTGATAAGTTCTTCTCAAACCACACTAGCTCTTATTAGGATGTGTGTTTAAAAACTTCAGATGATCCAGATGATCTCCAAATCAAGGATGCACCTCCAGAATTTGAAGAAAAATCCATTTAACAATCGACAAGCTTAGAGAAATCAATCTCGAGATAGAAGAAAATTCATGACTGACATACATCAGTTCTCTACAAAATAAACAAGAAACCAATGACTTAGTTAGGCTATTAATTGAGTTTAAGGACTATTTTGCATGGATTTATGAAGAGATGCCCAGATTATCTCCTAACATAGCAGTCCATAAACTAGAAATATACCCTAACGCTAACCCTATCAAGAAAGCTCCTAGACGCATGCGATTAAAAATTGAATAATGGGTCATTTCTAAAATCAAGAAACTGATCGATGCTAGTTTCATCAGGGAAGAAAAATACCTTCTTGGTTAGCCAGTGTCATACTAGTTAAGAAAAAGAATGGCCAAATTTGCATATGCGTTAATTTCAGGGACTTAAATAAGGCATGTCCTAAGGATGAATTTCCTCTTCCTTTATCGAAATTAATGGTGGACATCGCCTCATCTCATGCAGTATTATCCTTTATGGATGGGTCATGTGGCTACAACCAAATCAAGATGGCCCCTGAGGATGAAAGAAACACTACTCATCAAACTCTGATCAAAATATATTAATATAAGGTCATGCCTTTTGGCCTTAAAAATGCTGGTGCTACATACCAATGGGCCATGACTTAGATCTTCAATGAACTCATTCATCATCAAGTTGAATGCTATGTTGATGATATAGTAGTCAAAAGCAGAGAAAAGGAAGACAATATCTTTGACTTGAGAGTAGTTTTCGAGCGGTTTAGATAATATAACCTTAAAATGAACCCCCTGAAGTATGCATTCAGAGTAGCTTCAGGGAATTTCCTTTGGTTTGTTGTCCAACAGTGGGGAATAGAGATAGATCTGGAAAGATCAAAGATATCTTAGAAATTCCACCACCTAAAAGTTTAACTCAACTCAGATCTTTATAAGGGCAGTTGGTATATCTAAGATGCTCTATCTCCAATCTATCGGGAAGATACAAATCATTTTTAGCACTTATCAAAAAGGATGCCAAGCAAGTGGGATGACAAGTGCCAGCATGCCTTCAAAGATATCAAGCAGTATTTGGTGAAGCTTCCAGTTCTAGTAGCCCATATCCTGGGCAAACCACTCATTTTCTACACTATTGCATTGGATGACTCCCTTGGCACTTTGTTGGCTCAAGCTAATGATGAAGGGAAAGAGAGTGCTCTCTACTACCTCGATCGTCCATCTGATGAAGTGAACTACCCACCTATTTGAAACATTTCTAGCTTTAATCTTTTACATCCCAAATGCTTTACTATATGCTTTCTCATAAGGTGAACTTGATTTCAAGAATCAATCTACTACAGTATCTTATGACATGGCCAATGCTATCTGAATGTTTGGCATGTTGGTCCATGATTCTCTCACAGTTTAATATTACATTCATATCCCTCCATACGGTGAAAGGACAAGCACTAGTGAATTTCTTAACACCACACCCACTTCCTGTTGATTCTTCGCTTAGTGATGATCTCCTTGACGAACAAATTATGAACTTAGGGGAGGTTGACAACCATCGTTGGGAGATGTATTTTGATGGTGCGGCTTCCTTTCATAAAGGAGAAGAACCACGATCTACTCTTCCAAGATAGGTAAGGATAGAAATAGTTCTCTTAACTCCATACCACAATATGATGAGATTCTCATACTATCTCTCCAATCCATGCACCAACAACAAAGCCGAGTGTGAGGATTTAATTACTGGTCAGGTTAGCTATCATAATATGTTTCAAAAGCATCAACATCTACGGGGATTCTCAATAGGTCATCAACCAAATTCTTGGGTCCTATGAGATTCTAAAACCTAAGCTTCGTCATTACCATGAGTACACCATAAAGCTATTGGCCCAAATCCTTGAGGTCACCATCTACAAGGTCCCTCGAGGAGAGAATGCAGTAGCAGATGCTTTGGCCAAACTTGACATAGAATTTGCATGTCCAGAAGATGAGTCCATTCCGATAAGAGTCCAAAATAAACAAGTCCTATCCCTTATTGACGCTGAACTTGTCGAGACTTTCTCTTGAACGGGAGGTTTCTGTTACCAGTAAAGATGAGGAGCTGGATTGGAGGCAATTATTCATAGATTACTTGAACACTGGTAAATAACCGCAAGAGAAGTCACAAGCCCATCAAATGAAGCAGAGACCTCTCTCTTATGCTCTCGTGGATGGCACCTTGTATCGATGGTCCTTCGATCAAATGTGGTTATGTTATTTAGACAAACATGAAGCCCGTAGGATTGTGACTGAGGTACATTTAGATATGGAGCGCATCAATTCGGTCCAAAGATGAAAGAAAAGATCAAGAGACTAGGATCCCACTAGCCTTTGATGATTACATACAGCATGAACGTAGCTAAGAGATGCCATCAGTGTCAACTACACGGTGTGGTCCTACATCAACCACCCAATATTCTATATCTTGGCCTCATGGCCATTTGAGTGTAGGGGTACCAACATTGTGGGTCCTATCGATCCTCCTTCTTCCAAGGGTCATCAGTTCATCTTAGCTATCACTAAATATTTTTCCAAATGGGTAGAGGCAATCCCCCTCAAAGAGGTCACAGCGTAACATGTGCTCTAGTTTTTCAGGAACCATATCGTATATAGGTTTGGGGTGCCTCGATGAATTATATCCAATAATGGTACTGCATTCAAGAGCACCAAGATCAATAGCTTCGCTAGAAGACATGGTATAGATTAGAGATACTCCACCATCTACTACCCTAGAGTGAATGGCTTAGCATATACTAAAGAAAACACTTGGTGGCAACAAAAGATAGTTGCATGAGCAGTTAGTTGAAGCTACGGGCATCTGCACCTCCAACAGAACTCCAACCAATTTCCTTCTGGTGTATGGATCTAAAGTTGTTCCACCATTAGAAGTTCAGCTCACATCACTAAAGATAGCAATGGGTAGTCAAATCACTATAGCGTAGAATGCCAAGTTACGATTAGAAGAGCTCAAAGGTTTGGAGGAGAGATGCCTACGGGCGTGCCAGAAACTTGAGTTGTACAAAGCTAAATTGATTCAAGCTCACAATAAGTTGGTCCGCCATAGAACCTTTCAAATAGAAAATTTGTATTAGTTCTAAGTAGACCAATTTTTTCCCGTCAAAAGATGGGAGGCAAGTTTGAACCCACTTGGGAAGGCCCTTTTGTCATAGAGAAGCCTTACCAAGGAGGATCTTATCGGCTTATTAATTGTAAAGGAGAATACCTGATGCTTCTAATTAATGGGCTCTATTTGAAGAAATATTACCAATAAAATATGTTTAAAAATAATTATCATCAAAAGAACAAAATTTCATTCTAATTCATTAAAATCTTTTCTTCATTCAAAGTGTTGTTTGCTTGTCTTACGAATCTTCCATGACATGTATACAATATGTGTGAGAGAATCCAAGAGGCATCCTATCTCTCTTTCATAACATGAACATAATCAACACAACTCCCCAATGCTACTAGAATAGGTGTGAGAGAACCCAAGAGACATCCTATTTCGACTAGCACAACTAAGTTAGGTGTAAGAGAACCCAACTAGCATCCTTTCTTGGTGGAATCACAACAATCATTCGTGGCACCATTTCACCAAATTCCCCAATGTGTTTAGGATAGGTGTAAGAGAACTTGAGCGGTGTCCTATTCCTTTTAGCACAAGCATAAAAATAAACACATATCTTTTATTTCAGGTTATTTTTGATGTGGGAGCAAGTCCCCTGTGGCACTCACACATTAGCTGCTCTAGGTCGGGTTGACAAGCTACCTTGCTAGTCTATCAACCCAGTGGTCACTTATCCGGTGGATGTGAGTCCTCACACTTTCTTTCTAACTTGATCATTGCAAACCAATGAGCTCCTTGTTAGTTTGGTAGGCTTCACTGCCCAACTAGCAAACCTCATGCTGATTCTATTTAAGAAGATGTGAGTCCTCAATTTTTTTCTTGAACTAACCATCATGCACTGACTAGGTTGAGTATATTGAGGCCTAAAATAAGTCCCCCAGAGGCTCCTTTCCTCTTGACTACTTTTGAGTTGATATAAATCCCCTAGTGGCATTCACTCAATAGTGCCCTTGTTGATAGCACTTTATCGAAATGACTATCTCGATGATTGTAAGAGGATGTGAGTCCCCAATGCTTTCTTCCTAGGTTGATTATCACAAATTGATGGACACCTTAGGTTGGTCGATGTTCACTAGGCTGACTCACGACACCATGCTTTTAGATGAAGTCAGCTTTCTCTTTGAGCCACCAAATATGCAAATTATCATCTCTAGGGTTTTGGATAAAGCCCTTAGTAGTCCCTTCCCTGTGGGCACTCTACTTGGATCACATCCTTTGTGACCCCATTTAGACACTACCCGGGTTACTTTTGGATTGGACAGTCCCCCTTTCCTAGTAGCCACGTTGGAGAATTTCGGGATACACAAATTCTCCCTTGATTCATGTGAGATAGGCGATATAAGCTCCTTCTCAGTGTGATCTCTCACAAACCAATAGGGTCTATGATAAACAAATAAAATAAACAAATTAATTAATTTGCTTCTGGATTAGGAATTCAAGTTCTAGTGGACCCTTTCCCAAACAGGCATCCTATCTTTAGGGCAGTGTCAGCAGAACTCCCTATAGAAACTGCTTGACTACTCTTGTGTAAAGATAAGTCCCTAGGTCATCACTCTCTCAGTAGTCACCCTTAGGTTAGGTTCAATCTATTTGCCACAAACAGGTTACCCCAACAGTCATTTCCCTTTGGAAGATATAAGTCAACCACGCATTCTTTCTAGCATGACTGTCGTAAATCGACGGGCAGCCCTAGGTCAGGTTAACATGTTACCTCACTAATATATCACCTCAGTAGTCTTTTGTAGTGGAAGATGTGAGTCCTCAAGCTTTCTTCACTAAATTAACCACTACAAATTGAAAGGCACCTCTTTGTTGGATAGTTCTCCCCTCTGCCGAGAAACTACTCCCTTTGGATTAGTAAATTTGAATTAGATCAAGGCCAACATGGCCCCTACTCTGCAGTCCATCACAAACTGATGGGATCCATCAAATAAAATAAAAAAATTAAATTAACTTCAACTATCTTTGAGCTGATTTAAGTCCCCCAACAACATTCACGCACTAATCAGCCCTAGGTTAGGATAACATGTTACCTTCCTGATGTGTCATCCCAGTGGTCTTTTGTTCAGGAAGATGTGAGTCACCATATTTTCTTCTCTGAATTAACTATTGCAAATCGAAAGGCAACCCCTTTGGTTGGATAATTCTACTTTGTGGTTAGTAGAATACCCATTCAGATTGGTAAATCTGAGCTAGATCAAGGCCAACATGGCCCTTACTCAGTGCGGTCCACAGCAAACTGACAAGGGTCCATCTCAAAATTCAAAATTTTAAAATATAAAATAAATTCCTTTTAACCTCTTAATTGGAGTAAAATCTAAAGCAAATTTAATCCTCCTCCCTAGTGGAATCAAACTAAACAAACAAAACAAATCCAATCAGCCTCCCTAGTGGAGTCAAATCAAATCAATCCGCTTCTCCCCAGTGACATGCAAATCTTTCCAGTTCCCCAAATGGAACTGACTCAATCCAACCCAAACTTGCTCCTCTCGTGAATCCAAATTCTGATCCCTTGCAAATTTCACAACCTCTTTTCCCTGGTGGATGACTTGAACCTGCTCCCCTAGTGGAGAGTTCATATTTTCATCCCAGTGGAGCACCAAATCATAAATCAACAAATCAAATCAATTTTCTCCTCAATGTGCAAATCAAATCAAACCTCTCATCCACTAGTGGATGACTTGGACCTTTTCCCTAGTTGAAGGTTCACATATTTAATACCTAGTGGATTCCTCCTTCACTCTCTTATGTCTTTGACATGAGTAGAGTCACATTGCACAAAGCTCTTGATTCCTTCTACACTTGGGGGGGAGATGTTTTGTAATGCTTGTGATTGCTCGGTGTTGTTGATCATCTCGGTCAACACCAATATGTGGTATCTCTTGTCAGTCACTCCACAGCTATTGGGTGCCCTTTATTGACCTCACTTTTGGAGTGAGCTTTCAACCTCTCCATCTTAGATATAGGACTCCTCTTAGACATTAAGAGTTCCTTAGTATTAAGACACTTCTAGTGATTAGGTGAACACTTAACCTAACCCTAGATATGTAGAAGAGTTAGCCATAGGAAGAGGTTATGCCTTAGGGATGTTATAAAAAACTTGCTTACCCTATAGCTTGAACCAAATTCTTACTTCCTTGTTTCAAGTCAAACTTCCTTCTTTCAAGTCCAACTTCAAATCCAAATCAACTTCAAATTCAAATCAACTTCAAATCCAAAACCTTTCTAAGCCATTGCTTCATCATATGGACTTAGCTCAAATCAATTCCATCAAATCTTAAACCAATTCCAACCCAATGGATTTTCTCAAATTATGAATCAATTCCAATTGATTGAAACCCATGATTGAATTCCAAATCCAAAATCTTTCCTAAGCCCATTTGATTTCATCTTATGAACTTAGTTCAAATTCAAATCACCTCTAACTCAAAAGATTTTCTAACAACCCATTTATATCTTCATTTATATTCACAAATATAAGTGAAATATAAATTCAAATAATCAAACCAAATTCAAAACTCAAATCCCAATAAAACCAACCTATACCCTTTCAAGTCAAATTCTTGAACTTAGCCAAATCAAACTCAAATCAATCCAAACCTGATTCTATTCATGATTCAATTAGCCTTCAATCATGAATCCAAACATGAACTTTCACAAAACTAAATTCAAAATCAAACCCATGTTCAACCTTTGAACAATTGTCAAATGAATCAAAATTCGACTCTCACTTGCAAATGGATTTATTTCAATCATAAGTCCATATGTTAGTTCAACCAAACTTGAATCAAGCCTTGTTCAAGTCAATTGACCCATAAGCTCACTTGCATTTGAGTGACCTAAAGCACCTTCTTGAGTCAAATTTCTAACATTGGATTGTGCCATCAATCATCATCATAATATGATCAATCACTCAAATTGGGTCAAACCAAGTCACCTATCCTTTGACCAAGTCAACACTTAACTTGAAACCTAAACTAGCAAAAATCCATCATAGGCCAAATTGATTGAAACCATTGATCAAAACTAATTCATGATCAATGATTGACTTGACCAAGTCATTTGAGCAAACCAATTTATTTACCCAAGTTGACCCAAGCTGACTTAAAAAGTCAAAAATATGTCAAATCTTGATCTAAGCCAAATTTATTGCAATCAATGAGTCAAATTCATTCTAAATCACTTGTTGAACTTGACCAAAGCCTCAATTGGCTAACTAGACCCAACCTAGGCCAATTGACCATAAACCCAACTTGACCTAAAAGATCAAATTGACTTGAAACCAAACCAAACTAAAATTGATTGAAACCAAAGCTTGCAATAAATTTCAAATGGCCAACCAAACCTAAACTAACCCATGACCTAACCCAATTGGGTCAAATTGGTCAAATTGGTCAACTTGACCAATTTGATCTAAATGAAATCAAATGAACCAAAATTAAATAAAAACCAAATTGAACTAAACCAATGATACCAAACCAGTTCAAATGGTCATATGAACTTGACCCAACCCATGGTTTGACCCAATTTGACCAATTGGTCAACTTCACTCAAGTTGACTCATATTGACCTAAATGGGTCAACATGAGCCAAACCATATCAAATAAACTCCAAATTCATTAAAATTGGCACAACCATTTTTTCAATCATTCCAAATATTCTCAAATCAAAATCAAAGCAAAATGACTATTTTACCCCTAGGTCAAAGAGTAACCTATCATATCCCAACTCAAATCACTTGGCGTCCTCTTAGTGGTCCATTTGGACACCAAGGGATGTGGTGCACATGGCCCAATGGATTTCGGTCAACTAAACCTGACCCAAAGCCAAAATTGACACCCCCCCTTCCCCCCAACTTAGAATTCTCCACATGGAATCCCTCACATTCTCATTTAACACATGTGCAACTCCACACCACCTCTCTGCTACCAAAATTGAATCACATGGAGCTTGTAATAACCAAAATAACCCACTCCATGAGATCAATTTGATCAAAACTGCATGTAGATTCACAGTTGTCTGATCAAGTAAGGGGAGATATACTCCCCCTCATTCCAATTCATTTCACATCGCTTGCATTTTATTGAACTCTAGGAACCCAACAGAGCTTCCCCAAGCTTCTCTAAGGTTTCTAAAGCCCATTCAAACTTCTCCTTCTTGGTTTCCTTAAGACAAAAATAGGGGAGGTGGGAAGAAATTCCAACTCACTCATCACTCCATTAAAGGCCAAATGCTCTTGCAAGCACCATTAGGGAACCTAATTGAGCTCACATAAATCATTTCCCAAGCATCTAAGCCATGGGAAGGAGGAGTTTGACCAAAGTTACAAGCCATTGAAGGGGAGCTTGGACAATTGGAGGATCCACTTCATCTCAAACCTTCAAACCTTCAACAGGGCTTCATCTCCACTAGATGAAGCTACCTCAATGGTTGGAAGCACCGGTGATAGCCTCCGACGAAGTATGAACCAAAACTGAGCTTAACTTAAAAAATCCTTGGTCTTTTGTGAAGGGAAGTGTAATCCCAATTGAATTCCACCATTTGATGTGTTTCTTATTGTTCCTAGATGGTGTGGGTTGAATCCTAACCTAATCTGAGCTCAAGGGAGCTCGGATCAAGCCATGGAGGATGGACGGTCACCGTCTCCCACAGGCGAGGACATGGATGAAACATGGACCGCCCGCATGTTTTGGATGGACGATCCTAATTAAAACACGTTAGATCCAGTGATTTTATTTTTTGAAAGTGTGGGTTTAATCCTGATCATTTGATCTTTGATCGGACAGTCTAAGGAGAAAATGCGTGGCACCGCCGGCTGACACGACATAGGATGTGACAACTTAAATAATCAATCACATGGAAAGCACGCTTCATGTCAACAAACCATGTGGTGCCTACAGGATTAGTTAATTAATTAGGGCTATTTAATTATCCCTTAATCACAGAAACTTCAAAAATATATAATTAAATGTAGAAAAATAAAAAAAATATAAATAAGGGCTGATTTTAAAGATAATTCAGAGGGGAATCCAATAAAATTATTTTTAATTAATTTTGAATAGTAGATTTTTCCTTAATCAAAGTTTAATTAAATATATAATAACCATAATTACTCTTTAATATATTCATTAATTAATTCCAAACTTCTCAGACATATTTAGGGGATGACTTCTGCCTCTCCTAATTTTCTTAGAATTTATTAATGAGTTTATTAGGAAAATCAATTAATGAATCCCTAATCACTTTCTTAATAATTAAGGATAATTAAGCATGTGAATAGTGGTTTAATCACTTAATTAAGATAATTAAATATTATTTAAGTGAAGAGGAGGTTTATGGAATGGGTTTGGGATAGTTTTCCTAAGTTATTTCCTAAACCCCCTTCCTTCCTTAATCCAAACCTAATTAAGGATTAATCCACTAATAATATACTTAATTAGCTTAATAAAATTTTTAAAATCAATCTGAACTTAATCAATTCTTTGCTGGTATATCCTTAGGTATTTAAGTGCCTAAGGTAAATTTAAGGAAATCATTTCCAACTCACATGTATGGGAAGGTTATGAAAGTACTTAATTAAACTCTTTTGCTTAATTAATCAATGATTGTGAGCCAATTGCATTAGGCCCATTTCTTTCTTAGGTGCATTGCTGATTTAAATTTTATGTGGTTGCATATCATATGTTGGCTCACAATTGTTTGAATAATTATGTTAAGGAGGTGTAAGTAAGGGGTAATTAATGGATTTAATTTACACCTTAACCTAAACAAAATATAAAATCAACTTAATGGTTCTAAAAATTAAACTAAAACACTACACACATGAGGGAAATGGGTTAGGACAAGCAAACACCCTTCTCACTTCTCCTAAATCAAACTCAAAACAAAAATATAAAGCTCTTTAAGAAATGTTGATTCACTTTAAATAATCTTATTTCATAGGATTGTCTTTAGGAATTAATTAGGGTGAATGAACTTACATGCTTACATCACTTTATTTCTTTTCAAGCATGTTAAATGTTGTTTTCCATATGAACTCATGCATTCATACCTTTTGAAAAATCAAATTAAAATGAAATATTTCCTTTATGTCAAATTACATGTTTTGGATAAAATAAGAATATGAATGGCTATTATCACTATTAAATCAAAAATTATTTTCAAAAACTTATAAATCAAATATTATAAATAAATGTATGCTACTTATAAGTATTTATAAACTTGCATGTGAATATAGCTTAAAATGTACTTTATGTGACTTTCTTTTCTTTTCTTAACATGGGTTTGTATAGGATTTGCAAAGTGTATAGTTCATTTGAAAAGAACATAGCACTTGTTTGAATTCATTCCTATGCACTCCCATGTCATGAACTAAGAAGCACCTTCACATTGCACATGTAAATCAAACAACCAAAAAAAAAAAACCTTTTGCATGATTCTTCATCCATTTGTTTTATTTTTTTACATGCATGTGTATTTAAGAGAAGTCGTATATTAGTCTGGACATCCCGGGTTGTAAGGCTTTAAGTAGCCCTAAGTAGCACTTGTACCTTACACCCCTGGTGTAGAAAATAATGGCACCATACTCACTTATGTCTTTCATACATGTAAATGTGCATTTGATTAATGGATAAAAGAATCCATCACTTTCTACTTAAGAAAATCATGCATCATGAAAACATCCAAATTTTTCTAAACAACATCTCTTAGCATTCATCATTAAGGTGTGCTAAATATTTGCATTGCATGTATAGATATGCTTAGGATTTATTCATGTGCATGATATACATGTTGGAAAGAAATGAATGATTGTGTGTTTTGTTATAGTAATTCACCTCAATGAATCTTAAAATACCTTTCTTTTTTGAATGTGATTATTTAGAGAAAATCTAAACTTAGGATTAATTAAAATTTATAGCAAAACATTCACTAAAGAAAAATCACTAATGAATCTACCTTAGAAATTACTTAAGGTAGGGAGGAAAGAGAAGTTCTCTTCCCTTTTCTTCTCTTTACAACCTTTAGTAATTAAATATAAGTTCATTTAAACCAAATCAAATCATCAAATAAAATTAAAAATCAATTAAATCACTTAATGAAACCACCCTCTAAGTTGAACCCTTTCACATTTAGAAAAGTTCAACCTTAAAGCCAAGTTAAGACATATCACACAAGCCTTAAATGGCACACACATTAGGCTAAGTAACCATTTCTAGTCTTATGTTAGGGTAGTGCATGCTTTGATGCCTGATTTTATTTTGAGATGTAATATTTTATTCTAGATGTTAGGGTGTAAGTGTGTAGACTGGATGATAAGATGATCTTAATCTAATCATTATCTTCTATAGGGAATTATGTTTAAGGAGCACTATAATAAAAATATAAATGCTTTTGATGTGCAAGTTACTTATACCCCTAAGCATAATTCAAAATAGGTCAGGTGGACTTAGTTACCCATGTGTGGGGTGTTAAGTCTAATTTATTCATATACATGCTTGAGATTTTGTGTTTTATTTAACTAATCTCTATTTTGTAGGGTTTTAGTTAGATTTATTTTCACTTTTCATGTAATTTTGCAATTAAGATTTGGAATGAATGTTATGGGGGATTAGGATGAACATTGGTGATAAGAATATATCTTATGTACCAAGTGAAGCCTTTGGAGCATCCACATTCCAACCAACCAAAAGAAGGAAAGAAAGAAGAAAGAAGAAAAGGGAGAAGCAAAGCAAAACATGAAGAAAAGAAGAAGAGAAGAATGAAGAATTAAGACCCCCATAACATGAATTCCATTTTGATTGTAATTAATTCATTTATAATCTAGGTTGTATAAGGGTAAAGCACAGCTACCCACATTTCCTTTCAAGTTTGTGCGGTGGAACCCGACCACGAAGGCCTTTTATTCTTTTGCACTAGCTTAATAAATTGTTTGATGTTTATATAGCTTGTGCATTAAGATTAAATATTTTTCTTAGTTTCTTCCTTGCTCTGATGAATGGCCTGGATGCGATTAAACACTTAGGGAAAAAAATAAATTTTCTATCCTATTAATCAGCTCAAAATTAAAATTAAACAGCTCATAACCTCACCTAAACCCTAGGTTATAAATCAAGATAAAAGATTTAGCAACCCCTTAGCTGGATGTTGTATGTTTCACATTATCCATAAAAAAAGCATCTTGCTTCACTCTTACTTATGGAGGGCTTCCACCTTTTGCTATCGAGCTTAGCTTGACCTTTGAGAGCCATGGTGAAACACACATCCTTCTTGCTAATTTTGGCCCATAACCAATTTTTTATGCATTAAGCATATGAATTGCATAGCCTGTGTCAAATAAATTGTCCAAAAATGAAAATAAAATATAAAAAAATTTGCATTATATTAAGTCAATTATTAAAGCCTACCCTCTTAGAGAGTGAGTTTAAGGACTTAGTCTTCTTTCTAAATAAACAACAACCTAGTCATCTTGCAAAAGTATAAGACATGCCTACATGAATTTAAAAATCATAGGAGGCGTTAGTTGGCGACCACCCTCAATCGGTTGTAAGTCCAACAGTCAGGTGGTTTATCCTCTCATGGAGGTAAACCATATACCCATTTTGCCATAGATTTATGTTGTGCTTCGGCCCTCAAAGCTCCCTAGATTTTGGTTTTGATGTTGGTGTTTCCTTTTGTGGGCTACAAGCATAAATCCTCATCTCTTAGGCATTTACATAATCTTGTATTATATAATTGTAAGCCTTAGATTTCTAATAAAAATTCAACTCAAACAAATAATTCTCTTCAAATTCAAAAATATAAAACCCAACCATAGGATAGTTTGGGATGCTCGTTGGGTTTTCTAGCATCGTGAGCATCCTCTACTTATCTCCTTTTAGTTTTGATAATAACTTCCTCCATTTTGATCAATCCCATTTGATCTTTCAAAAATAACCAATCGATTGATATTCCTATCTTTGAAATCTTTGGTGACAATGATCATTTATCTTAATCAAGAGTATTCTTAAGGAATCTTATTCCTAAAGATGTAATTAACTATGGGGGCTTGCCTCCATAGGGAACTTAATGACCCTAGTTTAAAATTAACCCTGCTTTACTTTTTCATGTAAAGTAGGGGAAGAATGTCTAGTACATTTGAAGACTCATTGTCCTTTGGAGTCCTCATTAGGTGATTAGGTCCATTATAGGATGGTGACTTCTATCTCTCAAGATAGTACATCATTTCTTAATATTGTACTCGATCATCCTATGGAGAACATCTGCAGATCTACATGGTGTCCTAACCAAAGCATTTTATTTTTGTCTTCATTTTTTAGATGCCATTTTTAGATATGAAGATGAAAATAAAACACCACAGTGTATTATAAAGAAAACTTGATCTCAAGTGAGATCAAGCCATATAGATCGGTAGAGAATCATTCAACGATCATTTTGTAATTAAAATCATTGAATTTCATTGCTTGGATCATGAGAAATTAGCCAAAACCCATCAATGACTCTCGGTTTACACAAGTCAGGTAGGAGATAAAATCTCCGCCTTCCGTTCCTTCTGAAAGGAATAGATGGCTCTGATCACATAGAACGATTTGATTTACAAACCATAGAACCCACGGATCAATTATGGACCATGTGACCTTTGATCAGATGGTCCTATTCAATCCCTCATTTCTGCTGCATCTTTCATGCGGGATCAATGGATCCGCATGGACCAATCCGCGTGCGACACACGGCTGGGCCACCACGTCAGCCCGCTCACTTAAAATCTATTAAATCTCGTTAAAATTGATTAAAAATTAAATTAAAATTTGCAAAAAAATTTAAAAATCATAGAAAAATAAATAAAAATCATAAAAATGCAAATAAGGCTCTATAGAATTCATCTTGATTAGTGGAATCTTTGAACATTAAAATTCTCAATTATTATTAGGTATTTTGCCTTAATTTTAGTTTAATTGAAGAACATCAAATCCTCATTACTTCTGAATCACTAATCTAATTAACATGAAACTTTGGGGAACTAAAATTAACCCTAAAACACACCTTAATTAAATTTTTACAATTTAATTCAACATAATTTATGAGAAGCGGAATTTTCAATCCTAAACTCTGAATTTAATTAAATTAATTAAAATTAATGAAATTAACTTATGAAAATGATTTAAACAACCTTAAATCAACTTAATAAACCTTAGTGAACATTAAAACATCATTAAAACTCTTCTAAACTGATAATCCTTAAATTTGCTTAATTAACCAATTAAATGAATTAAATAATTCAAATAATTAACCAAAAATTAATTAAATCATAATTAACCAATGATCCAAAAATTATGAATGAGCCCTCATTAGAAATATATTTCAGTAAGGAATTCATGAAAAATAAAATCTTTAATTGAATCTTATTAAATTAAGCTAAATTTATATTTTAAGGAAATAATTAAAAGTTTAATTACTCTCTAATTATAAATCTAATCAAGATGAAACTTTGGACACATAAAATTGGTCTATAACCCCACTTGCCAGAAAATTTTCAAACCCAATTGATCTCTAGATTAGGAATTATTGGATTTTCAAATCCCTAGATCAATATTAATGAAATAATGGATTAAGAAAATTCATTACTTCATTAAATCATTTGATAACCTAAACTAATCCTAATAAAACATCAGAAAACTCTTAGAGAAATTTTATTAACAGTCCTAAGCCAAAGAACTTAAATAATTATACATTCAAAGATTAATAAACTTAATAATTCATATAAAGAAGAATCAAATGAATGGAATTAAATAAATACCTAATGAATCCTAACACTTGCAATTAATCCAATATAAGAATAAATATAAACCTTAACCTAAGAACATTAGGTCAACATAAATTGAACTAAATCAACATAACCCAATAACTTAACATAAAAGGATAACATAAACTTTTAGCACAAACTAAAAAGGCAAACCAAATTAATTTAAATAAATTAATTCAAATAAAACTAAATAACATGATACAAATTAACATAATATTATGTTAAGGACCAAACCAAATCAACATTATCTTAAGACTTGAAATTAATAAACATAGGATTAGGTTTCAAAGAAAATAAATCAATAAACATACAACTTAAACAAAATCAAATGAAAATTTAATCAATCCTTAGGATAAACAAACTTATGAACATAAGAATAAAGAATAAAATAATTCAAAATAAATGAAATAAAGTAATGCGAACAAATAAACATATAACTTAAACAATCAAATCAAATGAAAATAACATAAATATTGAATAGTCATAAATGAAAGAATATAATCACATACATAAAAACTAATGCAATTAATAAATAAATTCATAATTAAACAATCTGAATCAAGTTAAATCAATGAAATATAAACTTTAAACCTAAACATTTTCAGGTAAATATAAACCAAATCAACATAACTAAACCCAACATAAAATTAAAACATAAATAAAAAATAAAACAAATCAAATAAAACAAATTGAACCATATTAAAAGAATAAATTAAATGAATCAAATCAAATCTAAATTCCAAAAGAAAAGAAAAGAAACGAAATAAAATCAAACCAAATATTAATTAAATAAAATAACATCAAAATGATTAATTAAGATACTTAAGGATCTTAGTTAGACTTCCCAAAAGCAAACTTCATTAGGATTTAGGATGTGAAATAAAATGAGTTTCACCTAAAATGAAATTCATTCTCTTTCTCATTCTTGAAAACCTAAATATTACTTTAACCAAATAAAATGAGCATAAAATGGAAATAAATCACTAAAGCATTTGAATTGAAACCAACCAAAGGTAAAAATTAAACAAATTCAAACTTCAAATTTAAACTTAAACTTAAAGGAGCTAGCAAAGCCTTGCCACACAAACCCATCTTCTTCACACACTAGATCATTTAGGTCGGACTCTAGATCTAGGTTAGATCATTCTGTGAATTTCTTTAATTTTATATAATATGTTATGTTGTGCTTCACATGTCTGTGTAATGTATTACATTAGACTAGATGCTTAGGCTTGTTTATTAGACTGGATGGTAGGGTGTTCTTTTTAGAATTAACACTATTTTGCAAGGGACTTTGTTAGGATCTATGTGCCGTATCCCATAACAATTGTGCTTGGCAAGCCTGTTAAGCCCCTATGTGTAATCTAAGCCCCTGTGATGTTGTCTTTATATTTTCTATCATCTATTTTATAGGACTTAGATTTATTTTAATTTTAAAATGTAAATTTGATCTTAGAATTAGGATCTATGGGGTCTAGGACCCTAGGGTGCATGGTGCGTGAGCCTATGGAGGTCCTTGAAGAAGAAGACTATCTTGGAAAGAAGACCCATAAATCTAGACATAGGCGCAAAGCGGCTTCTTTTGCATGTATAGTGGTACCAGCGTACCCTGGCCTATTTCTATAAATTTGATTGGCTTAATTTATTTTGGGTGCGCAATAGAATCAGCCTACTTTTCTAGATTTCTTTTTATGTTGTGTTTGTTCTGTAATGAATGCCTAGACATAGGCTCATAGGATAAACTAGATCATCTACCCAACTAAATCAATCGAAACATAAAAATAAATGAAACTTAAAACTTCACATAAATTAAAGCCTTAGGCATATCGTAACATAAAATCAATTAGAAATAATTAGGTTTTAAATCATGAAATCATATTATTTTCTATTCCTTAAATTGGGCAGCTTCACTCATTGCACATAAGAGGCATTTGTCCTATGAGGATGATCACCTTCTTAGGGAAGCCTGCATCTAATATTGATTTGGCCTGTAACCATTTCTAATTGCATGACATTAGGCATAAAATGCAACCCATGGCCTAAAATAAATCTTGAGTCAAAATTTATAAAAATTTGAAAATTGTGCATTAGTTAGATGTATTTCATTCCCTACATGATTCTAGAGATTAGGGAGTGAGTCTAGGTTCATAGATTCATTTCTTAAAAATACAATAGCCCAATCATCTTGCATTCATAAGACTTGGCATCATAAATTTAAAATGAGCTTAGGTGTGGTGTTCTCCAGTAGGTTATAAGTCAGAAAGTCCGTAAGAGTCGGTTAGTTCCCTCAAGTGAGGAGAATGGCCAATGATTCTCAAAGATAGAACTAAGTCAAGCATCTAACATGTGTTAGAAGCACATGTAGACTAGGTTATGAAGCATCCTTTTTTGGAATAAATCTTCAACCCTAGGCATTTCTACAGTCTTGTGTTGCTACAATCTAAGTCTTAGATTTCTAAGAAAATGATAAGTGGAGGTTTTAGAACCTTATAGGACCCGATTGATGACCAACCCATCTGTTGATGCTCACACATTATTCCTCATTACTATCATTCATCAATCTCTTATCTCATGGATTATATGCTTCATTTCTTTGGAAAAGGCTTTTCCTCAAAATATATCTCGTGGTGACTTTCAACCTCCCTAAGTTTGATTTATTCAGGGAGGCCATCACTAAGCTGGAATCATAGGAGTGTGCAACTAAGAAATTCTCTTGTGCTCACCTTTCACCGCGAGGGGTACAAATGTAATATCGAACTACAGAATCATGGACCATCGTGCTGCATGATAATGTCAATGCTCCTTGAGATACTATAGTGGATTGATTCTTGAAATCAAGTTCACTTTATGAGAAAGCATATAGTGCGGTAGCTTTTGGGATCCAAAGATTAAAGTTAGGTAATATTTCTCAATAGGTGGGTAGTTTGCTTCAGCAAAGATCAGGTGATGGCTGAGGTAGTAGAGAGCATTCTCCTTCCCTTCATCATTAGTTCAATCCAACAACGCTCCAAGCGAGTCATCCAATGCAGTAGTGTAGAAGATAAGTGGCTTGCTTGGGATAGGGGCTGCTAGAACTGCTGGCTTCACCAAATACTGCTTGATGTCTTCAAAAGAATGATGGCACTTATCATCCCACTTGAACTTAGTATCCTTTTTGACAAGTGCTGAAAATAGCCTGCATTTTCCTAATATATTGGAGATAAAGCATCTTAGATACCGCCCTTGGAAAGATCTGAGTTAAGTTATACTATTAGGGGGTGTCATTTCTAAGATAGCTTTCATCTTTTCTGGGTCTATCTCTATTCCCAGTGTCAAACAATAAACCCAAGGAAATTTTCTGAAGCTACTCCAAATGCACACTTCAGAGGGTTCATTTTGAGGTTGAATTGCCTTAATCATTCGAAAATAACTCTCAAGTCAAAGAGATGGTCTTTCTTTTTTTTTTTTGCTTTTGACTACTAGATCATCAACATAGCATTCAACATAATGATGGATGAGTTCATTTAAGATCTGAGTTATGGTCTACTGGTATGTGACACCGATATTTTTAAGGCTGAAAGGCATGGCCTTATAACAAAAGATTTTGATAGAAGTATGAAAAGTAGTGTTTCTTTCATCCTCGAGGGCCATCTTGATTTGGTTGTAGCTTGATTACCCATCCATGAAGGAGAATATATGAGATGAGGCAATGTCCACCATTAACTCTAGTATAGGAAATAAAAATTTATCCTTAGGACATGCCTTATTTAAGTCCCTGAAATCGACGCATATGCTAATTTGGCAATTCTTTTTCTTAACTAGCACATTAGCTAAGGTATTTTTCTTCCCGATAAAACCGCATCAATCAATTTCTTGACTTCAAAAATGACATGTTATTCAATTTCTAATCGCATGCATCTAGGAGCTTGCTTGATAGGGTTAGCATTAGGATTTATTGCTAGTTTATGGACTGCTATGAGGAGATAATCTGGGTATCTCTTCATAACTCCATAAAAAGTATTCCTTGAACTCAATCAAAAGCTTAACTAAGTCATTGGTTTCTTCTTCATTCAGTAATGAATTGATGTATGTCGAGTGTGAATTTTCTTTCGTCCTGAGAATAATTTTTTTAAGCTTGTCAATTGCTGAATGAATCTCCTCTTCAAATTCTGGCAATGCATCTTTGATTTAGAGATCATCTAGATTATTTGAAGCCTCTAACACACTTCCTCATAAGAGTTAGTGTGGTTGGAGAATAACCTATCAGATTCTAGATGATTGGTAACAACATCATCCATTAATCATCTTGATCTTGATCATCCTTGCCTCTATTGTTCCATTTTTTGAATCCATGTGCTTAGACCATGTATAAAGAATCAAACCTTTCTTTGCAAGCTTAAGAACACAAGGCAAGTACCAATCAAAACGCATTTCCATTAATTCTTTATATGAATTATCATCAAGTTTTACATCAGCTTCTGGACTTGAGGATGATGATCCTAATAAAAATCTCTTTGGCTTTGCATTAATGGAAGACTTAAGGGCTTTCTTAACTACTAAACCTTCAACTTTTTGAGAGGAAAGTGAGGTTAGAGCTAAAGTTCCTAACTGCAATAGTTTCACATAAATTTGATTCGAATACATTCATGATTTGCTTAGAGGCCTGGTCTTCATCATTCTTTGGCTCGAGTGTCACCTCCAAAGAAACCTATCGAGAGGGATTGGCTGGTGTACTAATCACATGAGACTCATCCTCCGAGCTAGATTCCAAGTCTATGTGAATAGTAAGGGTACTCTGTGAACTAGAACGTAACCCCTATTGGCTGGCTGCCAACCAGGGGGTCTTCCACCTCCGGATCTACCTATGTTTCTACCTCTGCCTCTGCCTGGTGGAGGTTGAGTCATCCTACCCACATGTCCATATGATGGAACAAACTGTGGGTGGAATGTGACACGGCTCTACTTCTTCCTCAATGTCCTTTTCTCGTTCACTTGTAGTTTTATTTTTCTTTTCTCATAATTTTTTTATTCTTATCTTCTCTTTCTTTTTCTTTTTTATTTGAATTTTGACCAAGTTCATGAGAAAATATGTTTTGAGGAAGATAGTAGGTTGCATCCTCATATATCTTAACCTCTCTCACTAAAACTAAAAATGGCTTTTCATCACCTTTGACACAGTACTCGATCATATCCTTTCGAAATTTGATGCACTGATGGAGGGAGGATAGAATCATCTTATTTTGATGTATCCAAGGCCTACCGAGAAAAGCATGAATGAAGTATTTGAATCAATTATGTAGAATTTGGCTTCAATCTTCTAATCACCTATCTCCAAAGATAACAATATATAACCTAAAGCCATCTCACCTTATTCATTGAATCCTCTCAACATCATCTGATCTCCTCAAAGTGTGGAGATGTTGATCCCCAAATAAGCAAGGGTCTTTAGATTCATAATGTTATCTGATGCACCTAGATCAACAAGAACCCTGGAGAGTCCAAATCTGCCCATGTCCATTGTAATATGGAGGGGGCAGTTGTGCTCCATGTCCCTAAAAAAGGTCTTCATCTATGAAGGTGATTCCCTAGGCTTCTCTAGAATAATGTGCCTCCTCTCCAATAGCGGTCAGTTGAGCTAAGCACATTTCAGGATTAAGAAGAGCTTTGATTAATGATTCCCTCATCTCTTTGGATTAGACAAGAGCATCGTATATGTTTAACTTAGATGACAACTTTTTTAGGAGAGAGGTACATTGTAATCCACTCTAGGCTAATCCTCCATAAGCATATCCATGGGTGGAGTATCCTGTGGAGGGGCTTCTCGATCATCTGAAGCAATGACTTATTTTCCCTTATCTTGAGGTGCTTCCCTAGGAGGTAGAACCTTGCCACTATGGAGGTTGACTTCGGTGATCCCTTGGCAAGTTAATGGAAGACCATACCTACTCATCACACTCACCTACAGCATCTCCTATGGGACCCTCAAAATTGGATGATTCCAAGTCTATCTCGAGCAGTGAACCCGTATTATTTAGAGAAGGAAAGTCTAACTCTAAATTAGAAAAAGGAAGATTATAGTTGTTATAATTATTATTCATACTTATAGAGCTTTCTAAAAGAGTAGAGTTAGACAACCCATCAGAACTAACACAGATATAATTTAAACTAGCTTTTTTCCTTGATTTCTTGGATTTTGAAGGAGGTACATAGTAGAAATCTAATAAAGTAAGTGGGGTGAGAGATTAGATGCCCTCATTCATCGATATAAGATGTCTACTAGGGGAAGAGCTAGCTGAAGTAGAACTGCTCATTGAGGTAGAAGCTATAATGGTGGACTATAGGCTAGGCACAGTCGGTGGTTGCGTTACTTGGCTATCCCAGGCTGGCATAGTATGATGTTGCTGCTAAGCTCCCCCTTTCCTCAAGTTTCCTTAGCAACTCGCAAGCCTTTCTTGATGTTGGAGGTTTGAGCTCTCAGACACCTGCAAGAAAAGTTTCTTGATTTTGGAAATAATTTTCTTAGAGGTTCAAGATAAGGAGATATCTCAACATTTTTTTGGTTTTGAGAGGATCAAAGTATCCCCAAGGATTACCTTAATGGAACTAGATGGTTGTTCCTCAAGGTATTCCTTTGAGATAACTATGGCACCTATCATGAAGTTATGCTCAAGCCAGTCCTTGAATGTAAAGCAATCCTCCAAAATATGGCCTAGCATGCAGTGGTGGGGGCAAAGTTAGGATCACTGCTCTTGCCCACTTCCTCCGGCCTTCTAAGCTTGAGTAGCTGAAAGTCAAATTTCTTTAAGAGATTCTTAAAGATTTTCCTAACTACCTCCCTCTTAAATGAATATGATTTGTTTAGTTTATCCATAAGAGTAGGTGGATGGTACCAACCTGGTGGTGGGTATATATACCACTGCTGCTGTGAGTGTGGCTGAGGAGGAGGCAGTGAAGGCCATGGAGGCTGCTGTGGCGGCCAATAAGATGGCCTCAGTGGTGGTAAAAGAGGTGGAAGTGATGGCTATGGAGTTCATGGTCTCTCATACTCTTTAGTCATTTCCCCTTGTCTAGTCACTTAGCTTCTTCTTCTCATAAGCTTTCTGTGGCTTTGGCCTTGTAGATTGATTCAAAAAAGATAATTATTTGGCTTCTCCTTGTAAGCTAGCTACCTTATTGATTAACTTCTCAAATATTTTGATGGTAAAATCTTTGAGCATGAAGGCTACCGGGCCATGAATATTCTTTAATAGAATTTCAATGGCGTGTTGTTCAGGCAGCTGCGATTTGCATTTCATACTCAAATTGCACCATCTAAGAATATAATCAATGAGGGACTTACCAGGGTGTTGTTGAGCCATAATGAGATTGCCTACAACCATCTTTTGCTGAGCTCTAGTAAACCTCTTAATAAAGAGTTGCTCCAACTCAACACAAGTCTTCACTGAACTGTTGGGGAGTTTAGCGTACCAATCGAAGGCTATGCCTACTAAGCTATTGACAAAAAGATGGAAGAGTAATGCGTTGGTACCACCAGCATTGCAACAACTAGTCATGAAATGTGCTATGTGTTGCCGTGGGTTCTCACTGTCATCGAAGCTCTTGAAAGAAGGTGCACAAAAGCCCTTAAGATACTAGATGGCATCGAATTCCTCTGGGTAGGGTCTACCCTTTGGAACTGATGATCCTCCTCAGGCTTGCCACGCTTCTCTCACCTACTACTCAACCATGAGTTTAATGTCCTTTTTTTGCATGGAGGTACTATCCACTACCTTCCAAGCTTGTGCTGCCCTGTTCTACCGGAGGTAAACTCTTAGGCTGATTCAAGACACACAATAACTCAAGTTGACCTATTTCTGCAATAGTAAGATGCACTACCGGGGATTGGTTCTAAAGTGCCAAGACTGCTGCTAACAAATCCTCAAGATTCTTCCCCATCCTATTAATTTGCTCATCCTTTTGCTTTAGTTATTGAAGGAGGTGTTGGGTCAAGTAGGCTGTGTCATCTTGCTCGGCCGCATCACCTTCCAAATTTTGCTAATCTTGAAGGAGAACCCCTAGTATCAACCATGTGTACTACTATTGAATTCTTTAACATATCATCTTCATTAGGATCAAAACTGACCTTCTCCTCCTCTAAGTTAGACCAGCAATATCCTAGGATCTTCTTCTTCTTCACTAAATACTAAGCTATAATGTTATTTAGGGATCTCCAACTGAACATGTACAAAAGATCAAGGATGACTGGTAGTAGGATCATTGTCATGAGCATAAACGTATGTAACCTCCCCTGTCGCTGAAGGGCTGATCTTGTGAGGACTATACTCACTAAAGGATAGATGCTCCTGATTGATGCTAAATCTGGGTGGAGTGGTACTCCTAGGAGGATCTATAGCAATGGGGAATAGTGGTAATGTCTCCTTCCCCTTCAGCTACTGCTATCTTGTAGCCTATTATGGTGGTGGTGGTGATGGAATGACTACTATACTACGAGGGTGTCATTCCCTCTTCACTACAATTGGGGCAGGAGGTCGAGAAGGAGAGCTCAACCTCACGTCAGTCAGCGGTGTAGATGGAATGGATCTTTTGGTCGTAGCCGGATCACCATAGGGGCTCTCTTCTACCCGGATGTAGCCTTCATGTCTTTTTCTAGAATAGTAGATGATGGAACCTGAGAGATGGTGGGCATGGAGTAGAGCGATGTGGTGGAGGCACAACTGACTCTCTTTGAGTAGGAGCTCCTCTCCTATGATTACCCATTAGTATAATGCCATCAGATTGACCGATGTGAGTAGTGCGCCGATCGGGAAAGTCCACGAGGGTTGAGACTACTGACTGTATATTATACCTCCCCCTCTCTCGACTAGTCACATGTACTAATACTTGGGCCTCCCTAGCCCTCTCCTTCCTGATGTGCTCCCCTGTGCTGCGGGGGATGACAGATCGCAAATCAAACTAAGCTCCGAACTCTGATTGTCCGTAAGCCCCGCCTACTGGGCAAAGAACTAATCTAAGGCTGGCATACAACCTTCTCCTGTCATTGATAGAAATCTTAAAATGAATTACAGATGGAGTCAAAACTGAAATCCTCCTGATGTTTTCCCCTAAATCAGAACCAGAGAGGGGGGTGAAACTTGTTCTCCATGATAAGAGGAGATGTTATCTTAGGTAACTCCTCTGCTACATACTGAGTGGCTACCTCTAGCTCCTTGGCTATGCGAGTATGATATCGCTTGATCATGCAGTTCTTATTTCAGCACTGAGTCATGGTGGGATGAGCAGTTCAAAAACTAGACCCTACCTCATAGGTAGGGGAGATAATCCTTGGAATCAGGGGAGCCTTCCCCTTGGAGGAAGCCAATGAGTGGGTGCTAGCCTGTACTAAGGTAAAAAGGGGAACCACTGAGTGTAGTACTAGGACTGCTACTACTATGGGAATTGCTAGAGCCTTCCTCTTTAGTGAGGGAAACTTTGAGTCAGATGGCATCTAAACCTGGATGACCACTTACGCCGCCACGCCTCGCCGGCTGTATGAGGGTCGTCCCCTCACAAGTGATCCTATCCCCCTCAAAACCTTGACCAAAATGAATGAGGTGGGTGAAGTCAAACTATGGGAGGCTGGCCTGATCCAAGGCCAAATCCATCTCAAAAGAAATGTAAACACATACTTCTATGCTGCCATTTGAATGAACTGAACTGAACTGAACAGACTGAAACTAACTGAAAGTCTGCAATGTTGAAAATAAGTTTATATTTCTACTTTAATTCATTTTTTATAATTTGAACCCACACTCAACAATTTGAATATGTTAAGTGGGGTTCTTCAATTTTGGAGAGATTTTGAGTTTAGAATTGGAAAGGAGAATTTTGGATTTAGAATTCATTTTCAACAAATTTGTGTATGTTGAAAATGGGTTGAAATATTTTTGAAGAGATTGATGCTTCCATAGGTTAATATTTGATTTTGACTTTTGATTTTTGGGGACCCTTCATTTAATAAATTTGAGCATGTTAAAGTAAAGGGTCAATTGATTGTTTAGATTTGTGATTTTAAATTTACTTACTTAGCAAATTTGGGTATGCTAAGTGATGTGTTTGAAAATAATTTTCTTCTTCTTTTGCTTGTTTGAGAATCATGTGTGAATTTGAAAATGGAATCTTCACTTAGAAAATTTGGATATGCTAAATGAAGAATCCAAATGTTTTGTTGTTACTGAAAAGAGGATCTTTACTTAGAAATTTAGGAATGCTAAATAGAGGATCCTAATTTTTTTGTTTTGATGATTTTGAAAAAGGATTCTTAGCAAGTTTATGTATGCTAAAGAAATCCAAATGTGTTTTGTGTTTTGATTTCTTGAAAAGAGGATTCTTTACTTAGCAAATTTAGGTATGCTAAATAAAGGGAATCCAAGTGTGTTTTGTGTTTTGATGATTTTGAAAAGAGGATTCTTAGCAAATGTAGGTATGCTAAAGAAATCCAAATGTGTTTCATGTTTGGATTTTTGAAAAGAGGATTCTTTACTTAGCAAATTTAGGTATGATAAATATAGGAAATCCAAATGAGTTCCATGTTTGGATTTTTGAAAAGAGGTTTCTTTACTTAGCATGTTTAGGAATGCTAAATAAAGGAAATCCAAATGTATTTCATGTTTGGATTTTGAAAAGAGGATTCGTTACTTAGAAAATTTAGGTATGCTAAATAAAGAAAATCCATGTGTGTTTTGATTTTGTGATTTTTGAAAAGTGGACTCTTTACTTAGCAAATTTAGGTATGCTAAATAAATGAAACCCAAACATGTTTCATGTTTTGATTTTGTGATTTTTAAAAAGTAGACTCTTTACTTTGCAATTTTAGGTATGCTAAATAAAGGAAATCCAAATGTGTTTCATATTTTGATTTTATGATTTTTGAAAAGTGGACTCTTTACTTAGCAAATTTAGGCATGCTAAATAAAGGAAACCCAAATATGTTTCATGTTTTGATTTTGTGATTTTTGAAAAGTGGACTCTTTGTTTGCAATTTTTGAAAAGTGGATTCTTTACTTAGCAAATTTAGGCATGCTAAATAAAGGAAACCCGAATGTGTTTTATTTTTTGATTTTGTGATGTTTGAAAAGTGGACTCTTTACTTAGCAAATTTAGGTATGCTAAATAAAGGAAACCCAAATGTGTTTCATGTTTTGATTTTGTGATTTTTGAAAAGTGGACTCTTTACCTAGCAAATTTAGGTATGCTAAATAAAGGAAATCCAAATGTGTTTCATGTTTTGATTTTGTGATTTTTGAAAAGTGGACTCTTTACTTAGCAAATTTAGGTATGATAAATAAAGGAAACCCAAATGTGTTTCATGTTTTGATTTTGTGATTTTTGAAAAGTGGACTTTTTACTTAGCAAATTTAGGTATGTTAAATAAAGGAAATCAAAATGTGTTTCATGTTTTGATTTTATGATTTTGAAATGTGGACTCTTTACTTAACAAATTTAAGTATGCTAAATAAAGGAAACCCAAATGTGTTTCATGTTTTGATGTTTTGATTTTTGAAAAGAGGATCTTCACTTAGCAAATTTGGGTATGCTAAATGAAGAATCCAAATATTTTGATTTTTTGGAAAAGATGATTGTTAATCTTATTTTTGAAAAGATGATTATTGATTCTATTTTTGAAAATGAAATCTTCATTCAATGTTCATTTGTGCTTTTGGAAAATATGATTGTTGATTTTATTTTTGAAAAGATAATTGTTGATTTTGTATCAAAAAGATGATTGTTGATTTTGAATTTTGAAAATGAAATCTTCATTCAATAAATTGAATGAGGATATCTATTTGTGCTTTTGAAAGTTTGATTGTTGATTTTGACTTTTAAAAGTGAAATCTTCATTCAATAAATTGAATGTGGATATTCATTTGTGCTTTTCGAAAATAAGATTTTTGGATTTTATTTTTGAAAATGATCTTACATATAACAATCATGAAGATTGTTAGATGAAGTTGATTTGCAAAAAATTTTGTTCAAATATTTTATTATCTGCATTTTGAAAAAGTGCTTTTTGGAAATTGATGTTTTTAAGAAGGATTTATTTTTATTTATTTTTGGAATGAACCTTACCTTACCCTAGAAAAAGTAAGTAGAAAGTCTTTAGTAATTTTCTTTTTATTATGTTTTTATTTTCATCTATTGGGGAACCCAACAGGGGTTTTAAGACTTACACGGAGTGAGGTCCTAAAACCTAAACGATGTTGGCTAGCTTAGCTTAAGCATGAAATAAGCAAAGTGCCAAAGTAAAATAAGGATAGTCTCGGACTCATACAAAGTATAAATCCACTATCAATACTTGCAAATAATGATCATTTACCAAAGATGGAGAGAGGAACCTTCCCCAGCAAAGTCACCAAAAAAATCTGTGGTGAAAATTTTCTTATATACTTCCATCTACGATCTATGTAGATAAAATGAAGATAGAAATATACTTTTCATTAGGAGACCATGTAGATCCTCAGATGTTCTTATTAGGGTGATCGGGTATGACATTGAGGAACAGTGTACTATCTCGAGAGATAGAAGTCACCATCCTACAATGGACCTAATCACCTTAATAAAGACTCCTAAGGACTATGGGACTTCGTATGTACTAGATATTCTTCCCCTACTTTACATGAAAAAATAAAGTAGGGTTTATTTTAAACTGGGTTCATTAAGTTCCCTATGGAGGTAAACCCACATAGTTAATTATATCTTAAGGAATGAGATTCCTTAAGAATACTCTCGATTAAGGTAAAAGATTTTGCTCCAAAAATTTCAAAGATAGGACTATTGATCAATTGGTTATTTTTGGAAGATAAAATGGGATTGATTAAAAAGGAGGGAGTTAATATCAAAACTAAAGGGAGATAAGAAGTGGATGCTCACAATGCTAGAAAACCTAGCGAGCATCCCAAACTATCCTAGGATTGGGTTTTATATTTTTGAATTTGAAGAGAATTATTTATTTGAGTTGAATTTTTATTATAAATCTAGGGCTTACAATTCCATAATATAATATTATGGGAATGCCTAAGAGATGGGGATTTATGCTTGTAGCCCACAAAGAAAATTAACAACATCATAACCTAAATCTAGGGAGCTTTGGCGAGAGCCGAAGAATAACCTAAATATAAGGCAAAAATGGGTATATGGTTTACCTCCACAAGAGAGGATAAACCACCCGACTGTTGGACTTACAACCGCCTGGGGGTGGCCGCCAATTAACTCCTTCTATGATTTTTAAATTCATGTAGGCAAGTCTTATGCTTTTGCAAGATGGCTAGGCTATTATTTATTTAGAAAGAAGATTAAGTCCTTAAACTCACTCCCTAAGAGACTAAATCATGTAGGGCATGAATAAATAACTTAATCTAATACAAATTTTGTTATATTTTATTTTCATTTTTGGACAATTTATTTGACACAGGCTATGCGATTCATATGCCTAATGCAAAAGAAATTGGTTATGGGCCAAAATTAGCAAGAAGGAGGTGTGTTTCCATCATGACTCTCAAAGGTCAAGCCAAGCTCCCTAGAAAAAGGTGGAAGCCCTCCATAAGTAAGAGTGAAGCAAGATGTTTTTTTATGCATAATGTGAAACATACAACATCCATCCAAGGGGTTGCTATCTCGAGAGATAAAAGTCACCATCCTACAATGGACCTAATCACCTAATAAGGACTCTTAAGGACAATGGGTCTTCGAATGTACCAGTGATCTTTCCCCTACTTTACATGAAAAAGTAAAATAGGGTTTATTTTAAACTAGGTTCGTTAAGCTTCCTATGGAGGCAAGCCTATATAGTTATTTACATCCTAAGGAATGGGATTCCTTAAGAATACTCTCGATTAAAGTAAATGATCATTATCTCTAAAGATTTCAAAGATAGGACTATCAATAAATTGGTTTTTTTGAAAGTCAAGTGGGATTGATCAAAATGAGGGAGTTATTATTTGAACCAAAGGGAGATGAGTAAGGGATGCTCAGGATACTAGGAAGCCTAGTTAGTAGCATCCCAAATTATCCTATGGTTGGGCTTTATATTTTTTTTAAAATTGAAAAGAATTATGTATTTTGGTTGAATCTTTATTTGAAATCTAGGGCTTAAAATTCTACAACACAAGAATGTAGGAATGACTAAGAGCAGAGGAGTTATGCTTGTAGCCCACAAAGGAAAATAGTGACCTCATATCTTAAATCTATGGAGCTTTGGCGAGGACCAAGGCACGAACTAAATCTAAGGCAAAAATGGGTATATGGTTCATCTCCATAAGAGAGGATAAATCATCCAATTGTTGGGCTTACAACTGCCTAGGGGTGGCCACCAACTAACTCCTCCTGTGATTTTAAATACATGTAAACAAGTCTTATGCTTTGCAAGAGAGCTAGGTTATTATTTATTTAGAAATGAGACTAAGTCCTTAAACACACTCCCTAAGAGACTAGATCATGAAGGGCATGAATAATGACTTAATATAAAGCAAATTTTGTTTAGTCTTATTTTTATTTTGAACATTTTTATTCACACAAGCTTATGGGATTTCATAAGCTTAATGCGTGAGAAATTGGTTATGGGCCAAAATAAGAAAGAAGGAGGTGTGTTTCCACCATGGCTCTCAAAGGTCAAGTCATTTTTCTGGCAAAGGTGGAAGCCCTTCATTAGCAAGAGTGAAGCAATATTATTTATACATGATGTGAGACATACAACATCCAGCTAAGGGGTTGCTAAATCTTTTATTATCTTGATTTATTTCCTAGGCTTTAGGTGAGATTATGAGTTGTTTATTTAATTTTTAGTTGATTAATTGGATAGAAAATTTATTTTTCCCTAAAAGCCTAATTGCGTCCAGGACACTCATCAAACAATGAAGAAACTAGAAATATCATGCCATCCTAATTGCACAATCATAAACAAAACATCAATCAATTTATAAAATTAGTGCAAAAGAATAAGAGGCCAGTGTGGTCGAGCTCCATCATACAAACCCAAAAAGAAATATGGCTAGCCAAGCTCTACCCTTATACAACTCAGATTACAAATGAATAATTACAATTAAAAGGAATTCATGTTATGGGGGTCTTCACTCTTCACTTTTTCATTTCTTTATTTTGATTTTGCTCCATTTCTTTCCTTCTTTTGATTTGACTTAACATGTGGTTTGCTCCAAGGCTTCACATGGTACATAAGACATGGTCTTATGACCAATGTACATCTTAATTTCCCCATAACATTCATTCTAAATTTCAATTGCAAATTTTACATTAAATGGGAAAGATAAATCTAACTAAACCTGCAAAATAGAGATTAACTAAACATACCACACAATCCAAGTAGTTATAGGAATAATTTGGACTTAGCACCCCATACATGGATAACCAAGTCCACCTATCCTAATTTGGATCATGCATAGGGGTATAAGCAACCTTCACAGCGAAAGTATTTATATTTTTATTACAACGCCCCTTAAACACAATCTCCTATAGAAGACATGATTAGGCTAAGATCATCCTATCATCTAGTCTACGCACATGCACCCTAACATCCAGTCTAAAAATATTGCATCACAAAACAAAATCAGGCATCAAATCATGAACCGCCCTAACATAGGGCTAGATATGGTAACTTAGCCTAATGTGTGCCATTTAAGGCTTGTGTGGCGTGTCTTAGCTAGGCTTTATGGTTAGAATTTTCTAAGTGTGAAGGATTCAACTTAATGGGTGGTTTCATTTTAAGTGATTTAGTTAATTGGTCAATTTCATTTGATGATTTGATTTGATTTAAATGAACCTACATTTAGTTACTAAATTATAAAGAGAAAAAAAAAGAGAAGAGAACTTCTCTTTCAACCCTACCTTAAGTAATTTCTAAGGTAAATTCATTAATGATTTTTCTTTAATGAATGTTTTATTATGTTTTTTAATTAACCCTAAGTTTAGAGTTTCTCTAAATTAACCTATTCAATGAAAATGGCATCTTAGGATTAGTTATAGTGAATCACTATCACATAACACACAACCATTTATTTCTTTCCACCATGTATATCATGCATATGAATATTCCTAAGCATATCTATACATGCAATGCAAATTTTAGCATACTTTGATGATGAATGCTAAGAGATATTATTTGGAAATTTGGAAGTTCCATTGATGCATGTTTTTATTATGTAGAAAAGAGGGATTTCTCATCCATTAATAAAATGCACATCCACATATATAAAAGATATAACTGAGTATGATGACATTATTTTCTATAGTAGGGGAGTAAGGTACAAGACCTACTTAGGGCTACTTAAAGCCTCATAGCCTCGGGATGTCTAGACTAATATACCACTTTTCTTAAATACGTGTAACTATATAAAAGAAAACAAATGGATGAAGAATCATGCAGGAGAATTTTGTGTTTGATTTGGTTGTATAATTTACATGTGTAATGTGAAGATCCTTATTAACTCATAACATTAGAGTGCATAGGAATAGATTTAAGCAAGTGTTGTGTTCTTTTCAAATGAACTATACTCTTTGCAAATCCTATTCAAATTCATGTTAAGAGAGAAAAGGAAAACAACACAAAACACATCTTATGCTTATAATCACATGCAAGCTTATAAGTACTTATAAGTAGCATCACATCATTCATAATCTTCAATTTATAGGTTTTAAAAATAGTTTTTTAATAGTGATAATAGCTACTCATATTCTTAACTTTAGCCAAAACATGCAATTTGACATAAAAGGAAACATTTTATTTAATTGATTTTTTTCAAAAGATATGAATGCATGACTTCATATGGCAAATAATATTTAGCATGCTTGGAAAAAAATAAAGTGATGTAAGCATATGACTTCATTCACCCTAATTAATTCCTAAAGATAATACTATATAATAAGATCATTAAAAGTGAATCAAAATTCCTTAAAGAGATTTTTATTTTTGGATTTAATTGGACTTAGAAAATATGAAAAGAGTTTGCAGGTCCTAACCCATTTCCCCCATGTATGAATTATATTAGTTTAATTTTAGAACAATTAGTTTGATTTTAGGTTTATTTAGGTTAAGGTGTTAATTAAATATATTAATTAACCCTTACTTACATCACTTTAACATAATTAAAAAAGTAATTATGAGCCAACATGTGATATGCAATCACATGGAATTTAAATCAGCAATGCACCTAAGAAATAAAGGGACCAAATGCATTTAGTTCACAATTATTGATTAATTAAGATAAAAAATTTAATTAAATACTTTCATAAATATCGTGCATATGTAGTTTGATTATAATTTCCTTTGAAGCCTCTTAGGTTATTGAACACCTAAGAATCTACCCAAGATTAAGATGATTAAGTTCTAGAATAATTAGGTTTTGAGTTTAGTTAATTAAGCCATTTAATGAAGTGATTAAATTATTAATCAATTTGTAAATTAATTAAGCCTTTATCCAAATGAAATAAACTTAGGGGACAAGATTTGCAAAAGAAATTCTAATCTCATCCCTTAAGTCCATTCACTATTTCATGATGATTAACAAATTTAATTAATGAAATTATCACTATTTAATAGGTTAATTAATCATTTATTTAGGGAAGAGAGGGATTAAGGAGGAAATAAGTAATTCTCCTTATTAATCCAACAATAAATTCAAAGAAACTCTTGGGAGGCAGAGGTCATCCCACTAATTAACCCTAGGAAGCTTAGAATTAATTGCTAAAGTAATTAAGGAGTAATTAGCCTAATTACATTCCCAATAAAACCTAAATTGAGTGACGGTTACTATTTAAAATCAATTAAACTTAATTTTATATTATTCTCCTTTGAATTATTTTTAAAATGAACTTGAGTTTGTATTTTTTGGATTTTTCTACAATTAGTTATGAATTTTGGAAATTTTAGTATTAAAATGAATTATAGTTAATTCAATCCCATCGGTCATGTGCGACTGATGCGCTTTCCATGTGGTGCAATGGGATATGTTATTTAAGTTATCACATCCACAGCCCAGTCAGCTGGCGGCGAACGTGCTTTCTCCATGAATTATCTAATATAAGTCTGAACGGTTGCAATTAATCCTATAGTTTTGGCATAAATTAAAGAGGGATCTATCATGATTTAATCACAATCGTCTGTTTCAATCACGTAGAATGGACGGTGTGTGATCTATCTCTTCCCGAGAGGCGAGAGACGAATGCCATCCGTTAATCGTCGCTCAATTCGAGCTTACCCGAGCTCGAATGGAGTTCAAATTGACCCTACACCTTCATGGAAGCACAAGCAAGGGATCCAATGGTTAATATCTAATGGGATTACAATTCCCTTCACAAAAGACCAAGAAATTTTTATCTTAGGATCAGTTTTGAGCAATACCTAGCTGGAGGCTATCACCAGCACTTCTAGCAGAGGAGGTATCTTCATCTAGTAGAGACAAAGCCCTGTTGAAGGTATCAAGCTTTGATTTGAAGTGGATGGTTTGGTTGATCAAGCTCCTCTTCATAGGAAATCAGTTTTGATCAAAGTCTTCCTTCTCGTGGCTTAGTGATTTGGGAAACAACTTGATTGAGCTCGATGAGTTCCCTTGATGGTGCTTGCAAGAGTAATTTAGACTTGATGGAGAGTTGAGAGAGTTGGAATTTGGATTGGCTTCCCCTATTTTAGCTTGAGCAAAACTGAGAAGGAGAAAATGGGGGGAGCTCGGGAATGCTTGCCAAAGCTTGAAGAAGCTTGCTTTTGATTCCCATAGAGCTCAGTCAAATTGAGTGCTCCCCCTCCTTAGATTGGATGATGAAGAATAGAAACGCCATTTTAGCTCAATTGCTAAGATTGATTGATCAATTTAGGCTGTTAGACACTCCATGTGATTCATTTTAGGTAGTGGACGGAAGGAGAATGAGTGCCCATGTTCTAGTGAGTGCATTGGTGATTCCAAGTGAGGTCGGTTTGGCCTTGGGTTGGGTCATGGCTCACCCAAACCCATTGGGTCATGTTCACCACCTCCCCTAATATCCATGTGGACCACTAAGTGGATGCCAAGTGGCCTCGAGAAAGAATTAGCCAAATTCAAAGTGAATTTGGCCATAGGATACGCTTTGACCTAAGGGTAAAATAATAATTTGGCCTTAATTTTGATTTGGCCAGATTTGAAATGATTCAAAAATGGGTTGGTCCAAATTTCAAGTGATTTGGACTTCATTTGGTTTTAATTAGCTCAATTTGACATATTTAGGTCAAGTTCGATCAATTTGGGTTGAACAATTGGTCAAATTGGGTCAAACCATGGATTAAGTCAAGTTCAAATGATCATTTAGACCCTATGGGTATCATTGGTTTGGTTCAATTTGATTTATATTTGGTTTTGGTTCATTTAGGTCAAATGGGTCAAGTTGACCAATTTGACCCATTTGACCCAATTGGGTCATGGGTTAGTTTAGGCTTAGTTGATCATTTGAAATGTATTGCAAGCTTTGGTTTCAATCAATTTTAGTTTGGTTTAATTTCAAGTTGATTTGACCTGTTAGGTCAAAGTGGGTTCATAGTTAATTATGCTAGGGTCTAGTTGGCCAATTGAAGCTTTGGTCAAGTTCAACTAGTGATTTAGAATGAATTTGATCCATTGGTTGCAATCAATTTGGCTTAGATCAAAATTTTACCCATTTTGACTTTTGGTCAGTCAACTTACAGGTCAATACAATAGGCTTGGTTTGGCAATTGATGGGTTGGTAAAGTTCAATAATTGATTCTGAACTAGTTTAGATCAATGGTTTCAATCAATTTGGCATATAGTAGATTTTGGCTAGTTTAGGTTCCATTTAGGCTAAGTGTTGACTTAGTCAAAAGCTTAGTTTGAATTGGTTTGACCCAATTTGAGTGATTTATCATCTTAGGATGATTGTTGCTCATAATGTGAGGCTTAGATGGGCTTAGTTCAATCCAATTTGGGTTAGATTAGAATTTATCTCAAAAAGGTCCTTTAGGTCACTTTAGGTCAAGTGAGACTAAGTTGGTCAATTAGCTTGTTCAAGGCTTGATTCAAGTTTGGTTGAACTCACATATGGACTTATGACTGAAATATAAATCTAATTTCAAGTGATTTGGAGTCAAATGGGTTTTGATTCATTTGACAATTTCAAGTCAAAAGGGTGCACATGGGTTTGACTTGGGTTAGTTTGAGTTTGGTTTGAGGATTGAAGTTTATGTTTACAATTGATCATGTGATTGAAGGAATGATTGTTTGAAGAGAAAATTCAAGGGTTTGGATTTATTTGATAATGACTTGGCTAAGTTCAAGAATTTGACTTGAAAGAGTATAAGTTGGATTTAAGTTAGCTTTGGACTTGAGTTTTGAATTTAGTTTTAGTTATTTGAATTTATATTTCAATTATATTTGTGAATATAAATGAGAATATAAATGGGTCATGAGAAAATGTTTTGAATTTTGAGTGATTTGAATTTGGTTTGGTTAAGTTCAAAGATTTGACTTGAAAGAGTATTGGATTTTGGATTTGGAATTTGAGTTTGAGTTTAGTTTTGGTTATTTGAATTTATACTTCATTTATATTGTGAGTATAAATGAGAATATAAATGGGTTGTTAGAAAATCTTTTGAATTTGGAGTGATTTGAATCTGATTTGAGCTAAGTCTATAAGATGAAATCTAAACCGCATAGAAAGGTTTTGGATTTGGAGTTGATCATGGGTTTCAATTATTTAGAATTGATTCATGATTTGAGAGAATTAATTGAGTTCAAATTGATTTAAGATTTGATTTAGAATTTGGTTTGAAAGAAGGAAGTAAGGATTGGGTTCAAGCTATAGGGTAGGCAAGCCTTCCTAATACCCTTAAGGCATAACCTATTCCTATGGTTAACTCTTCTAAATCTCTAGGGTTAGGTTAAGTGTTCACCTAATCACTAGACCTTAAGACTGAGGAACTCTTAGTATTTAGAGGAGTACTTATGCCTAGGATGAAGAAGTTGAAAGCTCACTCCAAAAGTGAGGTAAACAAAGGGCGCCCAATATGTGTGGTGTGACTAACAAGGTACACCGCATGTATTGGTGTTGACCGAGATGATCAACAATGCTCGAACAAATACAAGCACTAGCAGAAATGATCTACTGCTAAATCAAAGGTGTAGAAAGAATCAAGATCTTAGTGTGATGCAACTCTACTTATGTCAAAGACATAAGAGAGTGAAGGAGGAATCCTCTAGGGATTGAGTATGTGAACCCTTCACTAGGGAAGCAGGTTCAAGTTATCCATTGGGGGGTGAGAGGTTATAAAATCTATTGGGGATTAAAATTTGGAATCCACCGGGGATAAAAGATCTGAACCTTCCACTAAGGGAGCAAGTTTGTGTTGGATTGAATTAATTCCACTAGGGAAATTGGAAGGATTTGCATCTCACTAAGGAGAAGCTAGTTGATTTGATTGTTTAATTTGACTCCAATGGGAGGAGAGTTGATTTTGTTTCATATTCTAAATTTTGAATTTTGAGATGGACCTTGTCAGTTTGCGATGGACTGCACTAAGTAGGGGCCATGTTGGTCTTGGCCTACTTCAGATTTACCAATCCAAAAGGGTAGTCTAACAACCACATAGTAGGACTATCCAACAAAAAGGGTTGTCTTTCATTATGCAGAAGCTGTACTAGGAAGAAAGCGTGGACTTATATCCACCAACGTAGGGATCAGACGTTGGGTGATCAGTTGGTGAGGTAACGGGTTGAACCCAACCTTAGGTTGACTACTGAGTGAATGCCACTGGGGAACTTAAATCAGCTCAAAGATAGTAAAACTTAATTTTATTTTAAATTATATTTGATGGATCCCACATAATGGATGCAGGTAGGGGTCATGTCTTTTAACCAACTTGATTTATCGACCAAGGGAGTAGCGCCGGTGGGGAGAACAATCCAACCAAAGTGGTGCCTTTGGTTACAATTTAAGGAAGAAAGTATGACTCACATCTTCAACAAAAGATCACCGGGTGACACATTAGCAAGGTAATATGTCAACTGACCTGCACCATCCATTTCTAATCATGATAAAAAGAATGCATAATAGACTTACATCTTCCAAAATAGAATGATCGTCGGGTAACTTATTTGTGGAAAAATGGATTGAACCCGACCTAAGGGCGACTACAGAGAGAGTGCTGACCCGGGGACTTATCTCAACTCAAGTGTAGTCAAGCAATTCCTATATGGAGTTTTGCTAACACTCCTCTAAAAATAGGATGCCTGCTTGAGAAATGGGCCGCTGGAGGATTGAATTCCTAATCCACAAGCAAATAGATTTGTTTGTTTGTTTGTTTATCATGGACTCTGTTGGTTTGCAGGGGATCATACTAAGAAGGAGCTTATATCGCCTCTATACCTATCTCAGATTTACTAGTCCAAGGGAGAATTTGTGCATCCATTGAACAAATTCTCCAACCATAGGGGTGGTTACTAGAAAAGGAGGACTGTGTAATACAAGAGTAACCTAGGTACTGTCTAAATGGGCTCACAAAGAATGTGATCCAAGTAGAGTGCCCACAGGAAAAGGGGCCACTAAGGACTTTATCCAAAACTATGAACAAGATAATATCTATAGGTATTCGGTGGCCAACTTAAGGAGGAAGCATGGGGACTCACATCTGCCAAGAGTGGTATATCCACTAGGTGAGTCACTGTCAACATAGTGAACATCAACCATCTAAAGTGCTCATCAGTTTGCAACAATCAGCCTAGGAAGAAAGCATCAGGGACTCACATCCTCCTACAGGGGAATTGATTACCGGGATAGTCTATTTTTAGCTCGATAGGTCCCATCCAACCTAGGGCGACTACCGAGTGAATTCAACTAGAAGACTTAAATCAACTTAAGAGTAGCCAAGAGGAAATGAGCACTGGGGGACTTATCCTTAACCTCAAATATATTCGACCTAGTTAGTGCATGATGGATAGTTCAAGAAGAAAGCATGTAAGCTTACATCCTCTTAAATGAAGTCAACATGAGGTAGCTTAGTGCTGAGGTCTACTAAACTAACAAGGTGCTCATCGATTTGTAATGGTCAAGTTAGGAAGAAAGTGCGGGGACTCACATCCACCAAATAAGTGACCATTGGGGTGACATCCTAGCAAGGTAACATGTCAGCTTGACCTAGAGTAGCTAATGAGTGAGTGCCACAGGGGGCTTGCTCCCACATCAAAATAGCTCAAGACAAAAGATATGTGTTTGTGTTTGTGTTGTGAAAGAGGGATTGGCTGTCTCTCGGGTTCTCTTACACCTACCCTGAACACGTCGTGGCATATTCGCAAATAAGCAAACAACGCTTCGAATGAAGAGAATATTTTGATGAATTGGAATAAAATTTTTTATGATAATTATTTTCAAACATGATTTTATGGGTAGTATTTTTTTTAAATAGAGCCCATTAATCAGAAGCATCGGGTGTTCCCCTTTATAATCAATAAGTTGATAAGATCCTCCTTGGTAGGCATTCTCTATGATAAAAGGGCCTTCACAAGTGGGTTCAAACTTGCCTCCCATCTTTCGATGGGCAAAAATTAGTCTCCTTAGAACTAAAACAAGTTTTCTTACTTAGAAAGCTCTAGGGTGGACTAGCTTATTGTGAGCTTGAATCATTTTGGCTTTGTATAACTCGAGGTTCTGGCAAGCCCGTAGCGTCTCCCCTCTAAACTTTCAAGCTCTTCTAACCGTAACTTGGCATTCTACTCTGTAGTGATTTTACTACCCATTACTATCTTTAATGATGAGAGCTAAACTTCTAATGGCAGAATGACTTTGGACCCATACACTCAAGAAAATGGGGTAGATTGAGTTGGAGTTCTGTATGTAGTGCGGTATGCCCACAAAGCTTCAACTAGTTGCTCATGCCATTATCACTTATTATCGTTGAGTGTCTTCTTTAATACATGGATGAGAGTTTTGTTGAATGCTTCTACTAAGCCATTTGCCCTACCAAAGCTATTGATCTTGGTGGTTTTGAATGCAGTATCATTATCAGATATAATTTATCGAGGAACCCCGAACCTATATACGATATGGTTCCTAGAATACTGGAGCACATACTGAGTTGTGACCTCTCTGAGTGGGATTGCCTCTACCTACTTGAAAAGTAGTCAGTGGCAGTTAAGATGATTTGATGACCCTTGAAAGAAGGAGGATTGATAAGACCGACTATAGCGGTGCCCCAACACATAAATGGCCATGAGGCCAATGTAGGATTGTGGAGAAAATTTTCTATATATGGTCACCTTCAACCTGTGGGTGAAAAGGCAAGAATATAAAAATTCATCTTTTTGGGATGCCACACAGATCCACAGATGTGCTTATCCAGGTGATCGGGTACATCATCAAGGAATAGTTTACTATCTCGGGAGATAGAAGTCACTACCCTTTAATGGACCTAATCACCTCAATAAGGACTCCTAAGGACAATGGGTCTATATATGTACCAGAGATTCTTCCCCTACTTTACATGGAAAAGTAAAGCGGGGTTTATTTTAAATTGGGTTCATTAAGTTCCCCACAAGGGCAAGCCCCCATAGTTAATTACATCTTAATAGACAGGACCCCTTAAGAATATTCTCGATTAAGGTAATTGATCGTTATCTTCAAAGATTTCTATCGAAAGGACTATCAATGGATTAGTTCATTTTTTAAGATCAAATGGGATTAATCAAAGAGAGGGAGTTATTATCGAAGCCAAAAGAATGATAAATTGGAGTTGCCCATGATGCTAGAAAACCTAACAAGCATCTTAAACTATCCTATGGTTAGGCTTTACATTTTTTAAATTGATTTAATTTATTTCAGTTTATTTTTTTATTAGAAAATTAGGGCTTTTGATTTCATAATACAAGATTATGAAAATGCCTAAGAGGTGAGGAATTATGCTTATGGCCCATAAAGGAGAAGCAACCTCAGAACCTAAATCTAGGGAGATTTGGTGAGGGCAAAAGCACATCCTAAATCTAAGGAAAAAATGGTATTTGATTTGTCTCCATAAGAGAGGACTAACCACCCAACTACTTGGACTTACAACCGCTTGGGGGTGGCTGCCAACTAACTCCTCCTATGATTTTAAATACATATAGGCAAGTCATATGCTTATGCAAGATAGGTAGGCTATTATTTATTTAGAAAGAGACTAAGTCCTTAAACTCACACTCTAAAGACTACTAGATCATGTAAGGACATGCTTCAAATGACCTAAATCTAATGACATTCAGATTTCATTTTATTTTCATTTTTAGACAATTATTTTTGACTCATGCTAATAGGATTCATATGCCTAATGCATGAGAAATAAAGTTATTGTCCAAAATCAACGAGAATGGAGGAGGTGTGTTTCCACCATGGCTCTTAAAGATCAGGCCAAGTTTCTCTGACAAAGGTGGAAGCCCTCCAATCAAGAGTGAAATAAGAAGCAATTGTGCATGATATTGTAAAAGAAATGCACATCCAGCTAAGTAGTTGTTAATTCTTTTATCTTGATTTTTAAACCTAAGCTTTAGGTGAGGTTATGAGTTCTTTATTTTTAGTTTTGAGTTATTAAGTTTGGTAAAAGATTTATTTTTTCTAAGAGCCTAATCTACATCCAGCCATACATAAACCAAGAAAGAAACTAAGAAAAATGTGTCACTTAATGTACAAGCTAAATAAATCATCAATCAATTTATAAAGCTAATCTCAAAAAGAATAAGAGGTCATTTGTGGTCGGGCACCACCGCACAAACCCAAACACAAATTGGGTAGTTGAGCTCTACCCTTATATAACAAGGATTACAAATGAATTAAATTACAATTAATCAAGGAATTCATTGTTATGGGGTCTTTAAGCTTCATTTCTTCATTCTTCTTTTCTTCTTTCTTCTTCTTTTCTTCTTTCTTCTTTGGTTCCTTCTTTTGGATGGTTGGAAGGTGGATGCTCCAAAGGCTTCACATGGTGCATAATATAAGATCCTATGACCAATGCTCATCCTAATCCCCATAATAATCATTCTAAAATCCTAATTGCAAAATTTACATGAAAAGGAAAAGAATAGAAATCTAACTAACACTTGTAAAATAGAGTTTAGCTAAAATAAACCACACAAATCCCAAGCATGTATTTTGGACTTATCACCCCACACATGGGTGACTAAGTCCACCTAGCCTATTGGATTATTCTTAGGGGTATAAGAACCTGCATAGCAAAAGCATTTATATTTTTATTTATTACAGTGCCCCTTAAGCATAATCTCCTGCAAAAAATAATGGTTAGACTAAGATTGCCCTACCATTCATTCTATGCACATACATCCTAACATTGAGTCTAAAACATATATCATAAAGTAGAAGTAAGCATCAAACCATGCACCATCATAACCTAAAGCTAGAAGTGGTGACTTAGGCTAATGTCTGTGCTTTGGAGGTTTGTGTGGTATGCTTAGCTATGACTTTAAGTTAGGCTTTTCTAAGTGTGAAGCATGTTTAATTTAGAAGAGGATTTCATTTAAGTGATTTAGTTGGTTTGGATTGATTTTATTTCATGTTTTGATTATGTTCAAATAATCCTAGAATTAATTACAAAGTTATGAAGAGAGGGAAAGAGAAGAGAACTTCTCTTTCCTTCCCTAACCTAAGTAATTTCTAAAGTAGATTCATATTTTAATTTTTTTAGTGATTGTTTTAATTAGGTGTTTTAATTAATCCTAAGTTTATATGAACTCTAAACAAACCTATTCAAAAAGAAAGGCATTTTAAGATTAAATAAAATGAACCAACTTCATAAAACATACATCACTTCATTTCTTTCCCAATATGTATAACATGCATACGAATGAGTCCTAAGCATACATATACACATAAATGAGTATGTTTAACACACTTTATCATGCATGCTAAGTAATTCATTTAAAGAAATTTGGAAGTTTATGATGCATGATTTTTATTAAGTAGAAAAGAGATTTATTATTCAATTTCCACATGCACACATGAAAGTAAGAAAGCATAAGTGAGTACACATTGTTAACCGAGGTGTAAGATACTTAGGGCTACTTAAAACCTAATCTGGTTGTCCAAACTAATATACCACTTTTCTTAAATACAAATATGGGTACAAAAGAAATAAATGGAAAAGAAAGAATGTAAAAATTTGTATTAATTAATTCATTTTGTTTATGCAATTTATATGTGCAAGCATAAGTATCCTTCTTAAGTAATAGTATAGAATGAATAGGATATGGATTTAGGCAAGTGTTAGGTTCATTTCAAATGAACCATACATCTTACCAAATCTTATTCAAAACTATACTAAAAGAAAGAGAAGGAAAATAACTAAGCACATCCTTATATCTTACTCACATGCAAGCTTATAATTAAGATATAAGTAACACGATTTCAATTTTGATAATTGATTCATATGTTTTAAAAATAATTTGAATTTAATAGTGATAATAGCCACTCATATTTTTTACTTTAGCCAACACATGCAGATTTGACATTAAGTAAACATTTTCATTTAAAATTTGAATTTTGAAAAGTATGAATGCATGAAACCACATGACACACATATTTAACATGTTGGGGAAAGAATTAAAGTAATGAAAGCATGTAAATACATTTACTTTAATTAAATCCTAAAGATAATCTTATGAAATAAGAAAGCTTAAAATAAATCAAAGTTTATTCATTGTGATTTTTGTTTGATTTTGAATTTGATTTAGTTTTGAAAATATGAGTTGAGTTTGCTATTCTAACCCATTCTCACATGTGTTCAACTTTTTTTGTTTAATTTTTAGATTATTAAATTCATTTTATATTTTGATTAGGTTTAGGTATGAATTAAGCATGTTAATTAACCCTTACCTACACCACCTTAGCATAGTTAACCAAGTAATTATGAGCCAATGAGATGACATAAAAACTCACAAGGAATTTAAATTTGTAATGCACCTAGGAAGAAAAGGGCCTAATGCAATTTGTCTCATGATTAATGGTTAATTAAGCTAAGGGGTTTAACTTAAGTAATTTCAAAATAACCCTCACACATATGAGTTAGGTTTTGATTTCCTTAAGTGAGCTTAGGCTCTTCAATACCTAAGCATCTACCCAAAGTAGATTAATTAAGTTTTGAAAGGTTTTAGAGTTTTTAGAAATTAATTAAGATAGTAATTAATGAATTAACTCTTAATTAAGTGAGGATTAAAGAAAGAAAAGGGGTTTAGGGAGTAGCTTAGGGGAAATACCCCAAAATTATTCCCTAAGCCTCCTATTCACTGGATCAAATCTTAATTAACTTTAATAAGGGATCAAAACACTAATCACATCCTTAATTATCTTTAATTACATTAAGAGAGTAATTAGGAAATGTATTTACAATTCTCCTAATTAAGTCTTCAATAAATCCCAAAAAAATTAGGGGAGGTAGAAGTCATCCCCCAAAACATATCCAAGAAGTTTGAGATTAATCAAATGATCAATTAAGGAGAATTAGCAAAAATGCGATTTCCATTAAATCCTAAAATCATAGAAAGATATAATTAAAATTAGAATATTCTAGATGGAATTATCTTTTAGTAGAAATTTACTTCATATTTTTTTGATTTTTATTTAGGGAGATATGAATTTTTAGAGCTTATGGGATTAATTAGAATTAATTAAAACCCTAATTAAATCCCTTAGCCCATAGTTTGACACACAGTGGAGGTGGTAAGCGCACACACGTCGCACTATGAGCAGATCAGTTAAACATCCCATCACCATGGCAACGTGGTGTCGGGATGCGATTTGATACCCTCCATTCGATCAAACATCGAATGGCTAGGGATCACCCCATGATTTTAAAAGGATAAAAGGATTTATAAAACGTGCATTTAATCTTAGCCATCCATCCAAAATATGCAGATGGATGGCCAGGATTATCCATGTTCTTCCCTGAGGATCAATGGAGATCATCCATGATCAAAGGGAATATCTAAGATTGATCTGAGATGATTGCTCTCGGTGGCTCTAACACTCTTATCACTCAACCAATAAATGAAATTGAATTAGGGGAGTATATCTCCCCCTATGGCAATCGGATGACCAAAACTTTGGGTTCCATTTTCATCCAATTAACCATAAGAAAAGGGTTGTTTGGGCTATTTGAAGTTGGCACATGATCGATTTGAACCAAGGAGTGGATTAGTAACCTCCCATGTGCTTCAAATTGAGTGGAGGGAGGTTTTCAAATTGGCCAATTTGAGCTATAGGGTCAGTTTTGGCCTTAGGTCCATTAGGGCTCACCCAAACTCATTGGGTTGGGTGCACCACACTCCATAGGGTTCACTTGACCTATTAGGAAGGTATCAACTTGATATGAAGAGGGCTTGACCAAATTCCCTATGGATTTGACCAAAATTTATTCTATGGCCTAGGGTAGAATGGTCATTTGGCTGATTTTTGAATTTGAATATGTTGGGTATGTTGAGAAAATAGGTTTGGAAAAGTTTCATTGGATTTGGAGTTCATTTGATATGGTTTGGCTCATGTTGACTTATTTAGGTCAAAATGGGTCAACTTGGGTCAAGTTGACCAATTGGTCAAATTGGGGTCAAGGGTGGTCAAGTTTATATGATCATTTGAAATGTTTTGGTGGCTTTGTTTTGATTCAATTTGGTTTAGTTTTGATATATTGGTCAAATGGGTTGACAATTTGACCCATTTGACCTATTTGAGCTAGGTCATGGTAGGTTTAGGTTTGGTTAGTCAAATCGAGTGGATTGGTATCTTTGTTTCCAATCAACTTTGGTTAAGTTTGAATTTGTCTCAACATGACCCCAGTTGGGAAGTCAAGGTCAATTAGGTCTAGTTGGCCATTGAGGCTTTGGTCAAGTTCAAGTGATTTGAAATGAACTTGACCCATTGATTTCAATCAATTTGGCTTAGATCAAGTTTGGACACATTTTGACCCTTTAGGTCAAGTCAACGGGTCAAGACCAAGCTAGGTTAGGCTCAAATGTTGACTTTGTCAAGTTCAAACATAGTTCATGAATGAAATTAGATCATTATTTTAATCAATTTGGCCATGGTGATTTTGGCTATGTTGGGTTTCATTTTGGCTAAGTGTTGACTTGGTCAACTCTAGTTTGAATTAGTTTGACAATTTGATTGATTGATCATCCCATGATGATTGTTGATCATGATGAGAGGCATAGGTGAGTTTGATTCAATCCAATTGGTTAGGATTTTTGGCTCATAAGTACTTTAGGTCACTTTCTCAGTGAGCCTAAGTGGTCAAATGACTTGGTCAAAGCTTGATTTGAGTTTGATTGAACTTGTATATGGACTTATGATTGAAATATAAATCCATTTGCAAGTGGTTTGAAGTCAAATGGGTTTTGATTCATTTCATAATTTCATATTCAAAGAAGAACATGAATTGATTTGGGGTTTAATTTTCAATTGGATTTTTGATTAAGTGATTGAAGTTTGCATTTATATTTTTGATTCGTGATTGTAGGGTTGATTGAATCACGAAGAAAAATTAAGAGTTTGGCTTGATTTGTAGTTGATTTGGCTAAGTTCAAGATTTTAACTTGAAAGGCTTAGGTAAGATTTTGAGTGGATTTGAGTTTGATTTTTGGAAGTGGTTTTGATTGTTTGAATTTATATTTCATTTATATATGTGAATATAAATGAGAATATAAATGAGTCATGAGAAAATTTCAAGAATTTGAAATGATTTCATCATGATCTAGGAAAAGTCCATTAAAAGGGAATTTAAAGGACTTTTGGAGTTTGAAGATTGAATTTTTGAATTTGGTTTGATTGATTTATATTTATATTTCCTTTATATATATGAATATAAATGAGAATATAAATGAGTTATGAGAAAATTCCATGAGTTTGATTTGATTTGATCATGATTTAGGCTAAGTCCATTAAAAGGAAATTTAAAGGACTTAGGAAATTTTTGGAGTTTGGAGCTTGAATTTTGGAGTTTGGTTTGATTGATTAGAATTTATATTTCATTTATATATGTGAATATAAATGAGTTATGAGAAAATCCCATGAGTTTGATTTGATTTTATCATGATTTAGGCTAAGTCCATTAATAGGCAATTTAAAGGACTTAAGAAATTTTTGGAGTTTGGAGCTTGAATTTTAGATTTGGTTTGATTGATTTGAATTTATTTATATTAATATAAATGAGAACATAAATGAGTTATGAGAAAATCCCATGAGTTTGATTTGATTTGATCATGATTTAGGATAAGTCCATTAAAAGGGAATTTAAAGGACTTAAGAAATTTTTGGAGCTTGAATTTTGGAGTTTAGTTTGATTGATTTGAATTTATATTTTATTTATATATGTGAATATAAATGAGAATATAAATGAGTTATGAGAAAATCCCATGAATTTGAATTGATTTGAACATGATTTTGGATAAGTCCTTAAGAGGGAATTTAAAGGACTAGAAATTTTTGGAGTTTAGAGCTTGAATTTTGGAGTTTGGTTTGAATGATTTAAATTATATTTCATTTATATATGTGAATATAAATGCATTATGAGAAAATCCCATGAATTTGAATTGATTTGATCATGATTTTGGCTAAGTCCTTAAGAGGGAAATTAAGGACTTAAGAAGGATTTTAGATTTGGAATTTAATTTTTGGATTTGATTTGATTGATTTATGTTTATATTTCATTTATATATGTGAATATAAATGAGAATATAAATGAGTTATGAGAAAATATCATGAGTTTGAATTGATTTGGATTTTGATTTTGGCTTAGTCCAAGAAAGAAAACTTAAAGGAATTAGAAAAAATTTATGAATTGATTTTGAATTTTGAGTTTAGTTTGATTTGGTTTGATTTTATATTTCATTTATATATGTGAATGTAAATGAGAATACAAATGAAGTATGAAAAAATTTCATGGATTTGATTTAGTTTGATCATGGTCTAAGCTAAGTCTTTAAACTAAATTTAAAGGACTTAGGAATTTTTGAATTTTTGGAACTTCAATCATGGATTTCAATCATGAATTTGATTTGAGTTTGGAGAAAATCAAATAAGATTGATTTGGAGTTTGACTTGAAGGATGGAAGGTGAGGAATGGTTCAACCTAAGGGTAGGCAAATTTTCCTAACACCCCTAAGGCATGACCTATTCCTATGGCTAACTCTTCTAAGTCTCTAGGGCTAGGTTGAGTGTCCACCTAATCACTAGATGTGTCTTAAGACTAAGGATCTCTTAAGGTCTAAGATGGAGGGGTTGAGAGCTCATTCTAAAAATGAGGTCTACAAGGATGTAGAATATTGGGTGGTTGATGTAGGACCACACAGTGTACCTGACACTAATGGCGTCTTCTAGCTACATTCATGTAGTATGTGATCATCAAAGCCAATATTATCATAGTCTCTTGATCTTTACTTTCATCTTTGGACCAGATTGATGTGCTCAGATAGACCTGAATGTACCTCAGTCATGATCTTATGGGCTTCATGTTTGTTTAAACAGATAGCCACATTTGATCAAAAAATTGTCAGTACAAGGTGCCATCCACAAGAGCATAGGAGAGAGCTCTCTGCTTCATCTAATGGGCTTATGATTTCTCTTGAGGTAGTTTGCAGTTTAAGTAGTCTATGAATGGTTTCCTCCAATCTAGCTCATCATCTTTATTGGTAATGGAAACCTCCCGTTCAAGAGAGAAAGCCTCTCGACGAGTTCAGCATCACTAAGGATAGGACTTGTCTATTTTGGACCCTTATTGGAATGGACTCATCTTCCGAACATTCCAATTCCTTGGCAAGTTTGGCTAAAGCATCTGCTACTATGTTCTCTCCTTAAGGGACCTTGTAAATGGTGACCTCAGGGATTTAGGCCAACAACTTCATGGTGTACTCATGGTAGTGATGAATCTTAGGTTTTAGAACCTTATAGGACCCAACAATCTGGTTGATGACCAATTAAGAATCCCCGTAGATGTTGATTATTTTGACACACACTATCATAGCTAACTCTAAATCGGCAATTAAAGCCTCATACTCAGCTTCACTATTGGTGCATGGATTAGAGAGATAGTATGAAAATCTCATCACATCAGTCTAGTTAAGAGAACTATTCCTACCCGCCTTTCATGGAAGAGTAGATTGTGGTTCTTCTCCTTTTTGAAAGGACATGGCACCATCAAAATACATCTCCCAGTGATGATTGTCAACCTCCCCAAAGTTCTTGATTTGTTCATCAAGGAGGTCATCACTAAGCGAGGAATCAGCAGGAAGTGGGTGTGTTGCTAAGAAATCTGCTAGTGCCTGTCCTTTCACCGCACAGAGGGGTACAAATGTAATATCAAACTATGAGAGAATCATTCACCATCATGCCAACCATCCAAATAACATTGGCTGTGTCATGAGATACTGTAGTGGATTGATTCTTGAAATCAAGTTCACCTTATGAAAAAACATATAGTGTCATAGCTTTTGGAATGCAAAGATTAAAGCTAGGCAATATTTCTCAATAGGTGGGTAGTTTGCTTCAGCAGGGATCAAGTGATGACTGAGATAGTAGAGAGCATTCTCCTTCCCTTCATCATTGGTTTGAACCAACAAAGCGCCAAGAGAGTTGTCCAATACAGCAGTGTAGAGGATAAGTGGCTTGCCCTGGATAGGGGCTTGCTAGAACTGGTGGCTTCACTAAATAGTACTTAATATCTTCAAAAGCATACTGGCACTTATCATCTCACTTGAACTTAGTGTCCTTTTTGATAAGTGTTAAAAATAGCTTGCATCTTCCTGATAGATTGGAGATAAAGCGTCTTACATATGCCAACCACCCTTGGAAAGATCTGAGTTGAGTTAGGTTAGGGGTATCATTTCTAAGATAGATTTGATATTTTCTAGATCTATCTCTTTTCCTCGATGTTAGACAAAAAAGCCAAGAAACTTCCCTAAAGCTACTCTGAATACACACTTCATGGGGTTCATTTTGAGGTTTAATTGTCTTAACTGTTCGAAAACTACTCTCAAGTCAAAGAGATGGTCTTCCTTTTCTTTATTTTTGGCTACTAGATCATCAACACAGCATTCAACTTGATGATGAATGAGTTCATTGAAGATCTAAGTCATGGCCTACAGGTATATGGAACTGACATTTTTAAGGCCAAAAGGCATGACCTTATAATAATAGATTATGATCGGGGTTCAAAAAGCAATATTTCTTTCATCCACAAGGACCATCTTGATTTGGTTGTATCTAGATGACCCATCAATGAAGTAGAATACTGCATGAGATGAGATAATGTCCACCATTAACTCTGATATAGGAAGTGAAAATTCATCCTTAGGGCATGCCTTATTTAAGTCCCTAAAATCAATGCATATACGAATTTGGTCATTCTTTTTCTTAACTGGCATGACACTGGCTAACTAGATAGGATATTTTTCTTCCTTGATAAAACCAGCATCGATCAATTTTTTTGACTTTAGAAATGACCAATTATTTAATTTCTAATCGCATGTGTCTAGGAGCTTACTTGATAAGGTTAGCGTTAGGGTCTATTGCTAGTTTATAGACTACAATGTCATGAGATAATCTGGGCATCTCTTTATAGCTCAATGCAAAGCAACCCTTAAACTTAGTCAATAGCCTAACTAAGTCATTGGTTTCTTCTTCATTAAGTATAGAACAAATGTAGGTAAGGCGTGGATCTTCTTCTATCCCGAGGTTAATTTCTTTGACCTTGTCGATAGTTAAATGGATTTCCTCTTCAAATTCTGGAGGTTCATCTTTGATTTGAAGATCATCAGGATCATCTAAAGTTTCTAAAATACACGTCCTCATAAGAGTTAGTGTGGTTTGAGAAGAAACTAACAAACTTCAGATGATTGGTGACAACCAAGCAATAATCATTGTCATCGACTAGACCCACTGTACCGAATCTTAGTCCTGGTATTGATTGTGCATCCCTTCCATTATTCCACAGCTTCTCGAAATACTCTGACCTATGTCTAGACCATGTATAAGGAATCAAACCTTTCTTTGCAAGAATATGAACACAAGGTGAGTACCAATCAAAAGGTAATTTCATTAAATCTTTATATGAATTATCCTCAAGTTTTACATCAGCTTCTAGACTTAAGGATGATGATCCCAGTAGAGAATCTCTTTGGATTGACATCCATAGAAGATCTAAAGGCTTTCTTAACTACTAAATCTTCAACTTTTTGAGAAGAAAGTTAGGTTAGAGCTAAAGTTTCCAATTGCTGCCTAATAGTTTTACATAAACCTGATTCAAATACACTCATGCTTTGCTTGGAGACTTAGTCTTCATCACTGTTTGGCTCGAGTGTCCCCTCCAATGAAACCTACTAAGATGGGTTGGCTGGTATGCTAATCACATGAGACTCATCCTCCGAGTTGGATTCCAAGTCTATGTGAATAGCAGGAGTACTCCAGAGAACTGGAACATGGCCCCTCTTGGCGGGTCACCAACTAGGGGGTCTTCCACCTCTAAAACTGCCTCTATATCTGCCTCTACCTCTACCTGGTGGAGGTGAGTCATCATACCCATATGTTTGTTTGGTGAAATGAACTATGGGTGGAATGTGACATGCGGCTCTACCTCTTCCTCAATGTCTCTTTCTCACGCACTTGTACTTTCCTTTTTCTTTTCTTTTTCTTTTTTCTTTTTTTTTTTTTTTTTTTCTTTTATATTTTAGTTTTGACCAAGTTCATGAGAATAGGCATTTTAATTTTGAGAAAGATAGTATGTCGCATCTTCATATGTCCTCTCTAACTGAAAATAGCTTTTCATCTCCTTTAACATAGTATTCGATTCCATCACTTCAAAACTTGATGCACTTATGAAGGTAGGATGGAATCATCTTGTTATGGTGTATTTGAGGCCTACCGAGCAAAGTAGTGAATAATATATTCGAATCAATTATATAGAACTTGGCTTCAGTCTTCTTCTATCTTCCAGTTGTCTATTTTTAAAGGTAACACTATGGAACGCCTAAAGCTCTCTCACTCTGTTCATTGAATCCTCTCAACATCATTCAATCTCCTCGAAGTGTAAAAATGTCAATCTTTAAATAGACAAGGGTCATTAGATTCATAATGTTCATCGATGCTTCTAGATCAACTAAAATCCTAGAAAGTTTGAATCTGCCCATAACCACTATGATGTAGAGGGGACAGTTGTGCTCCATGTCCCCTAGAAGAAGGTCTTTGTCGGTGAATGTGACTCTCTTAGCTTCTCTTGAAAAATGCACCTCCTCTCTAATAGTGGTTAGCTGAGCTAAGCATATCTCTAGATCAAGAAGAGCTTGATTAATGATTCCTTCATCTCTTTGGATAAGGCAAGGCTATCATATATGCTTAGTTTAGCTGGCAACTTTCTTAGGTGAGCGAGGACATTGTAATCAACTCTGGGCTGATCCTCCACAAGCATATCCATGGGTGGAACATCCTATGGAGGGGCTTCTTGCTCACTAGTACCAATGACTTATTATCCCTTATCTTGAGGTGCTGCCCTAGGAGGTAGAACCTCCACTATGGAGGTTAACATCGATGATCTCTTGTGGCGAGTTAGTGGTAGATTCTCCTATAGGACCCTTGAAATAAGATGATTCTAAGTCTATCTCAAGAGATGAACCTGTATTATTCAAAGAAGGAAAGTCCATCTCTGAATCAAAAAGAGGAGGTTTGGAGTTATTATAATTATTAAGATTTGAACAGTTTTCTAAAAGAGTAGAGTCAGAAAAATCATTAAAAGTAATACAGATGTAATTCAAATAAGCTTTATTCCTCGATTTCATAGATTTGGAAGGAGGTACATAGTAGAAATAGAGTAAAGTAAGTGGGGTGAGATTTGATGCCCTCATCCACTGATATAAGATGTCTATTAGAAGAAGAGCTAGCTGATGTAGAAGTGCCAGCTGAGGTAGTAGCTACAACGGTGGAATGGAGGTTGGGTTCGATTAGTGGTTGCGCTACTTGGCTATCCCAGGCAAGTATGGGCTGCTACTATTGTCGTTGAGCTCCTACTTTTCCCAAGTTATCTTTAGCAACTTACGAATCATTCTTGATATTTAAGGTTTGAGCTACCTCAGGCACCTATAAGGAAAGTTTCTTGATTTTTGAAATAATCTTTTTAAAGGTTTAGGATAAAGAGATATCCCAACCTTCTTTTATTTTGAGAGGATCACATGTATCTCCAAGGATTACCCTAATAGAATTGGATGGTTATTCCACTAAATATTCCTTAGGGATAACTATGGCACCTAACTTGTAGCTATGCTCAAGCCAATCCTTAAATGTAAAGCAATCCTCTAAAACATGGCCTCGCATGCGATGGTAGGTGCAAAAGTTATCATCATTACTCCTACCCACTTCCTTCGGCTTTCTAGGCTTGGGTAGCTAAAAACCAGGTCTCTTTAAGTGGCTCTTAAAGATTTTCTTAACTACCTCCCACTTAAATGAATAAGTTTTGTTTAATTTATTCAAAAGAGTAGGTGGGTGATAGCTACCTAGGGCGGGTATGTGTACCGCTGTTGAGAATATGGTTGAGGAGGAGGTGGCGAAGGTCGTGGAGGCTATTGTGGTGGCCGATAGAATGGCCTAGGCGGTGGTAAAGGAGGTGGAAGTGATATCTATGGAGCTTGAGGTCTCTCATACTGAACTCTGGTCGATTGCTTCCCCTTATCTAATGCTGCTACTACCCCTGGCTTCTTTTCATAGGCTTTCTGGTTGGCTTTGATGGTGATCTTGAAAAGGCAATTATTTGGCCTCTCCTTTTGTAGCCACTTGTTGATTAGCTTCTTAAATATCTTAATGGTGAAACCTTTGAGCATGAAAGAGGCGCCATAAATATTCTTTAATAGAATTTTAATAGCATGTTATTTGAGATTTAGTTTCATTTCACTCAAATTATGCCATCTAAGAATATAATCAATGAGGGACTCACAAGTGTTGTTGAGCCAAGATCGCCCATAGTTACCCTTTCGAGCTCCCAAACCTCTTAATAAAGAGTTGCTAACTCAGAAAAGTCTTTCACTGTTGGGAGTTCAACCAATCAAAGGCTATAAAGCTCGACAAAGAGATGAAACAATAGTGCATCACTGCCACCAGCATTGCAATAGCTAGCTCTGAAGTGTGCTATATGTTGACGAGGGTTCTCACTACCATCAAAACTCTTGAAAGAAGGAGGCACAAAACCCTTAGGATATTAGATATCATCGAATTCCTTTGGGTAGGGTCTACCCTTTGGAACCGGTGAACCACCTCAGGCTTGCGCCAGAGCTTCTCTCACTTGTTTATCAACCATGAGTTTAATATCTTTTTCTTGTATGAAAGTATTGTCCACTACCTTCCAATACAAGCTAGTGCTGCCCTGCTCTACCAGAGGTGAACTCTTGGGTTGATCCAAGACATGTAGTAACTCGGGCTGACCAGTCTCCATAATAGTAGGATGTGTTGTTGGACCTTAATTCTGAAGAGCCAAAATTGCTGCTAGCAAATCTTCAAGCCTCTTTCCCATCTTATCAATCTATTTATCCTTCTATTTGAGTTATTGAAGGAGGTGCTGGGTTGAATAGGCCATATCATCTTGTTACCACAACACTTCCAAACCGTAATCCGAAGGAGGAACCCAGTATCAACCATATGTACTGAGTCTTCCAATAAATCATCTTCATAGGGATCAAAGCTAACCTTCTCTTCCTCTACGTTAGACCAATCATACCCTAGGATTTCTTCTTGAGATATTGTACGATATCATCTAAGAGCGGTCCGTGTAGCATAAATGATGTGACTAGCGGTGGTGATCATGTTCATGAATAGAGATACATTGGACCTCCCTACTATTTGAATGCTGATCTTATGAGGGCTATGCTCACTGGAGGATACATGCTCATGGCTTTCAACTACCATAAGTGGAGTGTTGCTCCTAGGAGGATCTATCTCCATGGGGATAATGGAACTATCTCCTTCTCCCTCTGCTGTTGCTATGTCTATAATCTACGGAGGTGGTGGTGGTGATGGCATGACTATGATGCTACGAGGTCACCACTCCCTCTTCACCCTGGGAAGGAGGTCAGTGGGAGCTCACCTCACTCGGTTGGTGTTGTAGATGAAATAAGATCTCTTGGCCATAGCCAGATCACTAATGGGGCTTTCTTTTCCCTGGATGTTGCCTTTATGGCTTTAGATGGAACTATGGAAGATGGACCTATAATGGCGATGGCAGACATGGAGTGGAGCGATGTGATGGAGACAACATCTACTCCCTCTATGCGAGAGCTCTTCTCCCATGATGAGTAGTACTAGTTAATAAAATTATCGGTGTGACCCATGGGTAACATCGAGGAATCCACGAGGGTGAGGCGCCTAGCGTACCTTTGCCTCTCTCTGCTAATAACATGCATTAATACATGGGCCTCTCTGACCCTCTCTTGATGGATATGCTCACCCTGCTTGTGAAATGGTGGTCATAAATTAAATTGGGCAGGACTCGGCCATAAGCCAAACAGTAACATGTCACGAGGCCATATACTCCTCCTATCTCCTAGGTGCTTCATAATGAACTGTGGAGGTGACACTATCCTCCCAACATCTTCCCTTTCCATATTGGAAGAGGATGGAACTTGTCTATGTCAAGGAGAAACTACTTTGGGTGACTCCCTCGCAATTGAGACGCCTCCATCTCCTTGCATGATGCCACTTGATCTTTTAGCTCTTATTATGGCGCTGAGTTCTGCTAGGAGGAACAATATGGGAACTAGACCCTATCTCAAAGGTAGGGGGACTATCCTCGAAGCAAGGGTCGCCTTCCCATTGGAAGAAGCCAATGAGTGGAAGCCTGTGAGGCGTGACAAGAATAATTGATTGGGGCACTAAAATGCAACTCGAGGAACTTCCACGTTCTTCTCTCTTGAGGGAAATTTAGAATCAAGGCATCTCAATATGGATGAGGCTTACTAGTCATTACTTTGTGATGAGTGGTTCCCACAAGTGATCAGCCCCTGAATCCTCAAAGTGTATCGATGAGCAAATCATTTGTGGGAGGGTGGCCCGATCAAGGCCAAATCCATCCCAGGAAAACACATACTATGGGCATCAATTTGCTTGTATTGAACTTGAGTAAAGGCGATTGAAATTAATGAGTTCTATTTGAAAACAAACTCAAATCAGATTTTCTGTTTTGATATTTTATTTGACTTTTTGAATTTGATTTAGAATTTAAACCCACACTCAATAATTTGAATATGTTAAGTGGGTATCTTTGAATTTAGGAGAGAGATTTTGAACTAATTTGAGAATAGATTTTAAGTTTAGAATCCACTTCCAACAAATTTGTGTATGTTGGAAATGGGTTCAAATATTTTGAGATTGATGTTGGTTCATATTTGATTTGATTTGATTTGTTTGGGGTAACAAATTTGGGATTGGATTAATGATGGGTTTGGTTTGATAATTTTTTTTGCTTGTTTGCCCATGATGTGAATCAAGTGTGACTTTAGAAATGGAATATTTACTTAGCAAATTTGTGAGTGCTAAATAAAGTCTAAATATGTTTGATTTTTGTATTTTTACTTTAAAAAGAGAATATTTACTAAGAAATTTGTGTATGCTAAATAAAGAATCTAAATGTGTTTGATTTCTATGATTTTGAAAAGTGGATATTTATTTAGCAAATTTGGGTATGTTAAATAAAGAATCCAAATGAGTTCGATTTTTGTTGATTTTGATTTTGTGTTATTTTTGAAAGGAGGGATTTTAATTTTACAAACATGGTGTGTTAAATGGAATCCAATTTATTTTTTCAATTTTCTTTTTGAAAAATGAAACTCTCATTTGATAATTTTGGGTATGTCAAATGGAATTCCAACGTGTTTTGATTTTCATGATTTTTGTGAAGTAGATTTCCATTTAACAAATTTGGGAATGTAAAATGGAAGTCAATCATGTTTTATTTTTCAAAGATAAAATTTTTGTTTGTGATTATTGCTTTTTGAAAAGAAGGGAATTCTAACTTAACACATATGGAATGTGTTGAGTGGAATTTCAAATGGTGTGATTTTATCTGCAAATAAAACCTCCATCCAACACATTTGGATATGTTGAATGAAGAGGCTTATCTTCAAATTTGTACTTTTTGAAAAGAAAGAAATTCCAACTTCAATATAAGTGAAATATATATTGAAATGGAATTTCAACTTTATGGTGTGATTTTATTTGGAAATGAAATCTTCATTTAATAAATTTGAGTATATTGAATGAGGGTGTTCATTTTCAAATATGCACTTTTTGAAAGATGATTTTGATTTTATTTGGAAATAAAATCTTCATTCAATAAATTTGGGTATATTGAATGAGGATGTTCATATGTATTTTTGAACGATGATTTTGACTTTATTTGAAAATGAAATCTTCATTCAATAAATTTGGATATATTTAATGAGGATGTTCATTTGTGATTTTGAATGATGACTTTGATTTTATTTAGAAATGAAATCTTCATTCAATAAATTTAGGTATATTGAATGAGGATGTTCATTTGTGATTTTTGAAAGATGATTTTGATTTTATTTGGAAATAAAATCTTCATTCAATAAATTTGGGCATATTGAATAAGAATATTCAAATGTGTCTTTTTTTTAAAGATGATTCTTACTTTGATTTTTGAAAAGATCTTGCATGCAATAATCTTGAAGATGTTAGATGAGGTTGAGTTATAAAAGTTTTGTGCAAGTATTTTATTATGTAAACTATTTGGAAAAGTGCTTTTTTGGAAAGTGATATTTTTACAAAGGATTTATTTTTCTTATTTGTGGAATGATCCTTTTTCTTACCATAAAGATGATAAGAAAAAAGGTCTTAATAATCTCTTTTTATTAAATTTTTATTTTCACCTATTGGGGGACCGAATAGAGGTTTTAAGACCTACACAGTGAGGTCCTAAAACCTAAAGAATGTTAACTAGCTCAGCTTAAGAATGAAATAAATTAAGTGCCAACAATAAAGAAGGATAACCTCGAACAAATATGAAATAAAAACCACTATCAATACTTGGAGACAATGATCATTTACCAAAGATGGAGAGAGGAACCCTCCCCAGCGGAGTCGCCAGAAAAATCTGTGGTGTATTTTTTCTGTTTGAATGGAAAATGTAATATATGTGTATAGTTGGGACACCACGTAGATCTGCAGATGTACTCATTAGGGTGATCGAGTGTCACACTGAGGAATGATGTACTGTCTTGAGAGACAAAATTCACCAACCTACAATGGACCTAATCATCTAATAATGACTCCTAAGGACAATGGGTCTTCGAATGTACTAGAGATATTTCCCCTACTTTACATGAAAAGTAAAGTAGGGTTTATTTTAAACCAAGTTTATTAAGTTCCCTATGGAGGCAAACCCCTATAGTGAATTACATCTTAAGAAATGAGATTTCTTAAAAATACCCTCGATTAAGGTAAGTAATCATTGTCTCCAAAGATTTCAAAGATATGATTATCAATAAATTAGTTATTTTTGGAAAGTCAAGTGGGGTTGATCAAAAGGAGGGAGTTATTATTGGAACCAAAGGGAGATGATTAGGGGATGCTCATGATACTAGGAAGCCTATTGAGCATCCCAAATTATCCTATGGTTGGACTTTATATTTTTCTTTAAAATTGAAAAAGAATTATGTGTTTGGGTTGAATCTTTATTAGAAATTTAGGGCTTATAATTCCACAATATAAGATTGTAAGAATGCCTAAGAGGAGAGGATTTATGCTTGTAGCCCACAAAGGGAAACAACAACCTAAGATCCTAGATCTAGGAACTTTGGTGAGGGCCAAGGCACGACCTAAATCTAAGCAAAAAATGGGTATATGGTTCATCTCCACAAGATAGGATAAACCACCCAACTATTGGACATACAACTGCCTGGGGGCGGCCGCCAACTAACTCCTCTTATGATTTTAAATACATGTAGACAAGTCTTATGTTTGGCAAGATAGCAAGGCTATTATTTATTTAGAAAAGAGATTAAGTCCTTAAACACACTCCCTAAGAGACTAGATCATGAATGGCATGAATAATGACTTAATCTAATGAAAATTTTGTTAATTTTTATTTTAATTTTGAACATTTTTATTTGACATATTTCATATGCATGAGAGAAATTGATTATGGGCCAAAATCAAAAGGAGGTGTGTTTCCACCATGGCTCTCAAAGGTCAAGCCATTTTCTCTGGCAAAGGTGGAAGCCCTCCATTAGTAAGAGTGAAGCAATATGATTTATGCATGATATTATACATACAACATCCAGCTAAGGGGTTGCTAAATCTTTTATTATCTTGATTTATGTCATAGGCTTTAGGTGAGGTTATGAGTTATTTAATTAATTTTGAGTTGATTAATTGGATGGAAAATTTATTTTTCCCTAAGAGCCTAATCGTGATCCACCCATTCATCAAATAATGAAGAAAACTGAAAGATCATGCCATCCCACTGCACAATACATCAATCAATTTATAAAATTAGCATAAAAGAATAAGAGGGTGATGTGGTTGGGCTCCACAGAACAAACTCAAATGAAATGTGGGTCATCGAGTTCCACCCTTAAAAGGAATTCATGTTATGGGGGTCTTCACTCTTCATTTCTTCATTTCTTCATTTTGATTATGCTCCATTTTTATTTCTTTCTTTTGATTTAACTTGAGATGTGGTTTTCTCCAAGGCTTCACATGGTATATAAGACATGATCTTATGACCAAATTTCACCTTAATTCCCCCATAATATTCATTCCAAATTTCAATTATAAAATTTATATCAAAATGGGAAAGATAAATCTAACTAAACCTGAAAAATAGAGATTAGCTAAATATACCACATAACCCAAGCAGTTATAAAATAATTTGGACTTAGCACCCCACACATGGGTAACCAAGTCCACCTATCCTAATTTTGATCATGCTTAGAGGTATAAGTAACCTACATAGTAAAAGCATTTATATTTTTTATCACAGCACCCCCTTAAGCATAATCCCTTATAGAGGACATGATTAAGCTAAGATCATCTTATCATCCAGTCTATGCACCTAACATCCATTCTAAAAACATTACATCATAAAATAAAATCAGGCATCAAACCATGCACCGCTAACATAGAGCTAGAAATGGTGACTTAGCCTATTGTGTGTGACATTTAAGGCTTGTGTGGCATGTCTTAGCTAGTCTTTAAGGTTTGAATTTTCTAAGTCTGAAGGATTCAATTAGAGGGTGGTTTCATTTTAAGTGATTTAGTTAATTTATTAATTTCATTTGATGATTTGATTTGGTCTAAATGAACCTACATTTAGTTACTAAATATTGTAAAGAGAAGGAAAGAGAAGAGAACTTCTCTTTCATCCCTACTTTAAGTAATTTCTAAGGTAGATTCATTAATGATTTTTCTTTACTAAATTTTTTATTATGTGTTTTAATTAACCTTAAGTTTAGATTTGCTCTAAATGGACCTATTCAATGAGAAAGGCATCTTAGGATTAGTTAAGGTGAATTACTATCACATATCACACAACTATTTATTTCTTGCTACCATGTATACCATGCATATGAATAATCCTAAGCATATTTATATATCTAATGCAAATTTTAGCACACTTTGATGAAGAATGCTAAGAGATATGATTTGGAAATTTGGAAGTTCCATTGATGCATGTTTTTATTATGTAGATGTAGTGAAAATTTTATATATATTCATGCCTTCATCTATCCCCTTTTGGAAAAGAGGATAAATGAAAACAAAAATATATATCACCTTATCGGGATACCGCATAGATCAGAGACGTTCTTATTAGGGTGATCGAGTACGACATTGAGGTGAGGAGTACTATCTCGAAAGTTAGAAGTCACCACCATACAATAGTCCTAATCACCTCAATAAGGACTCCTAAGGACTATGGGTCTTCGGAATGTACTAGAGATTCTTCCCCTACTTTACATGAAAAAGTAAAGCAAGGTTTATTTCAAATTGGGTTTGTTAAGTTTCATATAGGGGCAAGCCCACATAGTTAATTACATCCTAAGGAACATGATTTTTTAGGAATACGCTTGATTAAGGTAAATGATCATTGTCTCCAAAGATTTTGAAAGGTAGGTCTATCAAACGATTAGTTTACTTTTAAAAAATCAAGTGGGATCAATCAAGAGGAGGAATTCTTATCAAATCTAAATGAAGATAAATAGGGGATGTTGAGGATACTAGGAAGCCTAATAAGCATCCTAAACTATCCTATGGTTGGGCTTTATATTTTTAAAATTGAATTGAGTTATTTGAGTTAAATTTTTATTAGAAAGTTAGGGATTACAATTTCATGATACAATGTCATGGAAATGCCTAAGAGGTGAGGATTTATGCTTGTAGACTGTAAAGTGGATAAACCATCCCACTGTTGGAGTTACAATTGCCTGGGGGTGGCTGCTAATTAACTCCTTCTATGATTTTAAAACATGTAGGCAAGTCAAATACTTTTGCAAGATAGCTAGGATGTTATTTATTTAGAAAAAGACAACATCCTTAAACACACTCCCTAAGAGACTAGATCATGTAGGGCATGACTTAATGAGTTAAATCTAATGCAAATTTTTTCACATTTTATTTTTATTTTGACAATCAATTTGACACAGACTTTATGATTCATATGCTAATGTATGAGAAATTAGATTATGAGGCCAAAATCAGCAAGATTAGGAGGTGTGTTTCTACTATGGTCTCTTAAAGGTCAATCCAAGTTCCCTGGCAAAGGTGGAAGCCCTCTAATCAAGAGTGAAATAATATGCTTTTTATGCATGATGTGAGAAAAGTAATATAACATCCAGCTAAGGGGTTGCTAATTCTTTTATCTTGATTTATAACATAGGCTTTGGGTGAGGTTATGAGTTATTTTATTTTTATTTTTGAGTTATTTTGATTTGATAGAAAATTTATTTTCCTAAGAGCCTAATCATCATCCAAGTCGTACATCAAAGCAAGGAAGAAACTAGAAAAATATGTCATCTTAATGAACAAGCTAAATAAATATCAATCAATTTATAAAGCTAGCACAAAAGAATAAAAGGCCATTTGTAGTCGAGCTCTACCACACAAATCCAAAAATAAATTGGGAAGCTGAGCTCTACCCTTATACACCCTGGATTACATATGACTAAATTACAATCAAGAAGGAATTCATTATTATTGGGGTCTTCATTCTTCATTTATTCTTTCTTATTTCTTCTTTTGGTTGGTTGGAATATGGTTACTCTAAAGGCTTCACATAGTACATTATACATAGACTTATAACCAATGTTCATCCTAATCCCCCATAACAATCATTCCAAAATCCTAATTATAAAATTACATGAAGATGGGAAAAAAGAAATCTAAATAAAACCTACAAATTAGATTAGCTAAACAAACCATACAATCTCAAGCATGTATATGTATAAATTAGACTTAGCACCCCACACATGGGTAACCAAGCCCACCTAACCTATTTTGGATTATGCTTAGGGGTATAAGCATTGCACAGTAAAAGTATTTTTATATTTTTATTACAATGCCCCTTTAAGCACAATCCCTGCAGAAGATAATGGTTAGACTAAGATCACCCTACCATTTAGTCTACGCATATATACCCTAACATCAAGACTAAAATATCACATCAAAAAATAAAAATAAATATCAAACCATGCACCACCCTAACCAAAAGCTAGAAATGGTGACTTAGTCAAATGTGTGTGCTTTTTAAGGTTTGTGTAGTATGCTTAGCTAGGCTTTAAGGTTGAATTTTTTTAAGTGTGAAAATATTCAACTTAGATGGTGGTTTCATTTAAGTGATTTAGTTAATTTGGTTGATTTTTATTTTGTGATTTGATTAGGTTTGAATGAACCTATAATTAATAACTAAATATTGTAAAGAGAGGGAAAGAGAAGAGAACTTCTCTTTCCTCCCTACCTTAAGTAATTTCTAAGGTAGATTCATATTTGATTTTTGTTTAGTGAATAGTTTATTATATGTTTTGATTAATCCTAAGTTTATATTTTTCCTAAATAAACATATTCAAAAAGAAAGGCATTTTAAGAATAAGTAAAGTGAAATACTATTACAAAACACACAACACTTTATTTCTTTCCCAACATGTGTAGCATGCATATGGATAAATCCTAAGAATATCTATACATGAAATTGGAAATGTTTAGTACACATTAATGATGAATGCTAAGGGGTGTTACTTAAGAAAGTTTCGATGCTTCATGATGCATGATTTGGTTAAGTAGAGAAAGAGTGATTCTTTTGACCATTTCTCATATGCACATTTATAAGTATAAAAGACATAAGTGAGTATGGCTATTATTAGCACAAGGGGTGTAAGGTACAAGACCTACTTAGGGATACTTAAAGCCTTGCAACCCTGGGCTTATCCAGACTAATATACACTTTTTCTTAAATACATGTGCATGTACAAAATGAAATGCATGGAAAGAGAGTCATGCAAAAAAGTTTATGTTTGTTTGTTTGATTTGTTTATAAAATTTATATAAGAAAGTGTGAATATCCTTCTTAAGTGATAACATAGGAATGTATTTAAGCAAGTGTTGTGTTCTTTTCAAATGAACTATACACTTTGCAAAATCATATTCAAAACTATGATAAAAGAGAAGAGAAGGAAAGTCTCACAATGCACATCTTTATATTTAGACTCACATGCAAGACTATAATTAATTATAGGTAGCATACATTTTAGTTATGATATTTGATTTATAAGTTTTGAAAATAATTTTTGGATTTAATAGTGATAATAGCTATTCATATTTTTATTTTTAGCTAAAACATGCAATTTGACATAAAGGAAACATTTCATGAATGCATGATTTTCATATGACATACATATTTAGCATGTTATGAAAGAAATAAAGTGATGAAAGCATGCAAATTCATTCACCCTAATTAATTTCTAAAGACAATCTTATGATATAGGATTATTTAAAGTAAATCAAATTTATTTTAGAGAGTTTTTTTTAGTTTTATTTGAGTTTGATTTGAATTTAAGAAATGTGAAGAGGTTCGCTGGTCCTAACCCATTTCTCACATGTATGTTGTTTTAGTTTAATTTTAGAATCATTAGATTGATTTTATATTTCAATTATGTTCATTAATTACCCCTTACCTACACCACTTTAACATATTTAACCAAATAATTATGAACCAACGTATGACATAAAACTACACAAGGAATTTAAATCAGTAATGCACCTAGGAAAGAAAGGGTCTAATGCAATTTCCTTATAATTAGTGATTAATTAAGTTAAAGGGTTTAATTTAAGTACTTTCATAACCCTTCCCACATATATGGGTTGGATTTTGATTTTCCTAAGCTACTTAGGTTACTGAACGCCTAAGAACCTACCCAAGATGAATTGGTTAGGTTCTAGAATATTTTGAAAATTTTATCAACTTAATTAAGTAGGTGATTAATAGATTAGCCCTTAATTAAGTTTGGATTAAGGAAGGAAAGTGGTTTAGGGAATGGCTTAGGGAAAATTTCCCAAACCCATTCCATAAACCTCTTCTTCACTTAAGCAAGGCTTAATTAACTTAATAAAGGGACTAAACCACTATTCACTTACTTAATTACCCTTAATTACATAAACAAAGTGATTAAGGATTCATTAATTAATTTTCCTAATTAACTCATCAATAAATCCCAAGAAAATTAGGAGAGGCAGAGGTCATCCCACTAAATGCATTTGAAAATTTTGAAATGAATTAATAAAGTAATTAAGTAGTAATTAGGGTTATTAAGTTTTCACTAAAACCCTAATTAAGGAAAATGCATTATTTAAAATCCAATATAAATAATTTTAAAGAACTCCTTACTGCATTATCTTCATAATGCATTTTATTTTGTATTTTTTTTTTGAATTTTCTACATTTAGTTATGAATATTTGAAGATTTGATTAAACCCTAATTAAATAGCCTAATTAAATAGTTAATCATGTTGGCGCCACATGGACTGCTGATGCGGTGCACACTTTCCATGTGGCACGATGGGATTTGCTCTTAAGTAGTCACATCTCATGTCGCATCAGTGGCGGTGCTATGCACTTTCTCTCTAGATCGTCCGATCAAAGATCAGACGGTTGAGATCGAGCCCATGATACTTAAGAGATAAATTTGTGGATCCTACATGGCTTGATCATGACCGTCCATCCAAAATGCGCAGATGGATGGTCCATGATCCATCACTGAGTTTGCCTATGGCAGAGGGCATTCGTCCACTCTTTAGGGCATGATCTGAGCTTAATTGAGCTTGAATTGAAGTCAAACTTTACCCACACCATCTAGGAGTAAGCACAAGTAGATATAACGATTAATTTTGCATGGGGTGAAAATTCTCTTCACAAAGGGCCAACCACTTCCTATTCTAGGCTCGGTTTGAAGGCATACCTCACCGGAGGCTATCACCAGTGCTCCCAACCATCGAGGTAGGTTTGTCTATTAGAGACCAATCCCTGTTGAAGGTTTGAGGGGCTGAGGTTGAGTAGATCTCTCCATGGACCAAACTCCTCTTCAAATGCTTGTGGCCTTGGTCTAGTTCCCACCTACCTTGCCTTTGAAGCTTGGAAGAAGCTTTGGATGAGTTCGATTAGGCCCTCTGAGGATGCTTGAATGAGGAATTGGATTGGAATTGGGTATTGGCTAAGTTGGAATTTCCCTTAGCCTCTCTTATTTTTGATTTGAAGGAAACCAAAATGGAGAATGCCAATGGCTTGGGGATTGCTTGAGGGAGCTTGGGGAGCTTGCCTTAGATCTCTGTCAATCAATCAAGTATGAGTCTATGCAATTCAAGTGAAATTAGGGGGAGTATATCTCCCCTGAAGGATCGGATGGCCGAGCAAGACTTTATCATTTTGATCAAATTCACCTCCTTCAATGGGTTGTTTTAATTGTTAAGGGTTGCACATGGTTCATTTTTGGTAGACGGGGGTAGTGGAGAAGTGTCACGTGCTGATTATGGGTGGAGTGATTGACATGTGCTTGAAATGAAGGGAGCGGTCAGTTTTGGCCTTGGGTTGGGTTTGGCTAACCCAAACCCATTGGGTTAGGCGCACCACTCTTATTATTGTCCATGGGGTCCACTAGGAGGGTGCCAAGTGGCCATGAAGAGGATTTGACTAAATTCGAAGTGAATTTGGCCAAAAATTACCCTTTGACCAAGGGGTAAAATGGTCATTTGGCTTGGATTTTAGTTTGACTATGTTTGGTATGATTGAAAAATGGGTTGGGCCAAGTTTCAATGAATTTAGGATTGATTTAATATGATTTGGGTCATGTTGACCCATTTAGATCAAAATGGGTCAAGTTGACCAATTGGTCAAATTGGGTCAAACCAAGGGTTGGGTCAAGTTCATATAACCATTTGAAATATTTTTGCATCATTGGTTTTGTTCAATTTGATTTATATTTGGGTTTGGTTCATTTGATATCAATTTTATGATAGATTTTGGCTAGTTTAGTTTCATTTTGGCTAAGTGTTGACTTGGTTAGGTTTGACTTAGTTTGACCCAATTTGAGTGATTGATCATCTTATGATGATTGTTGTTCATAATGTGAGACTTAGTTGGGCTTAGTTAAATCCCAATTGGGTAGAATTAGAATTTGGCTCAAAAATGGTTTAGGTCACTTTGGGTCAAGTGAGCCTAAGTGGGTCAATTGACTTTATCAAGGATTGAATCAAGTTTGGTTAAACTCAGATATGGACTTATGATTGAGATATAAATCCATTTGCAAGTGATTTGGAGTCAAATGGGTTTTTAATTCATCTGATAATTTCAAGTTCAAAGGGTGAACATGAGTTTGACTTGGGTTTGATTTTTGAATTTAGTTTTGATTTGATGATTGAAGTTTGTGTTTATATTTGGATTCATGATTGAAGGATTGATTGAATCATGAAGAAAAATCAAGGGTATGGCTTGATTTGAGTTTGATTTGACTAAGTTTAAGAATTTGACTTGAAGGGCTTAGGTTGAATTTGGGTTGAATTTGGATTTGATTTTTGAGTTTAGTTTTGATTTTATGATTGAAGTTTGTGTTTATATTTGATTCATGATTGAATGGTTGATTGAATCATGAAAAAAAAAATCAAGGGTTTGGCTTGATTTGAATTTGATTTGGCTAAGTTCAAGAATTTGACTTGAAAGGCATATGTTGAATTTTGGTTGAATTTGGATTTGATTTTTGAGTTTAGTGATGGTTTGATGATTGAAGTTTGTGTTCATATTTGGATTCATGATTGAAGGATTAATTGAATCATGAAGAAAAATCAAGAGATTGGCTTGATTTGAGTTTGATTTGGCAAAGTTCAAGAATTTGACTTCAAAAGCTTAGGTTAAATTTTGGTTGAATTTGGATTTGATTTTTGAGTTTAGTTTTGGTTCAATGATTGAAGTTTGTGTTTATATTTAGATTCAAGATTGAAGGGTTGATTAAATCATGAATAAAAATCTAGGGTTTGGCTTGATTTGAATTTGATTTGGCTAAGTTCAAGAATTTGACTTGAAAGGCTTAGGTGAATTTTGGTTGAATTTGGATTTGATTTTTTGAGTTTAATTTTGGATATTTGGATTTATATTTCATTTATATTTTTGAATATAAATAAGAATATAAATGGGTTATGAGAAAATTTCTTGAATTTTAATTAATTTGGATTTGATTTAGGCTAAGTCCATAAGATAGAATCAAAGTGACTTAGGAAAGATTTTTTTTAGAATTTGGAATTCAATCATAGGTTTCAATTATTTGGAATTGATTTGAGTTTGAGGTTGATTTGATTTGTAGTTTGACTTGAAAGGAGGAAGTGAGGATTTGGTTCAAGCTAAGGTAGGCAAATTTTCCTAACACCCTTAAGGCATGACCTATTCTTATGGCTAACTCTTCTAAGTCTCTAGAGCTAGGTTGAGTGTTCACTTAATCACCAGAAGTGTCTTAAGACTAAGGAAACTCTTAGTATCTAAGAGAAGTCCTATGTCTAAGGTGGACGATTGAGAGCTCATTCTGAAAATGAGGTCAACAATAAAAAAGAGGGATTTTTCATCCATTAATAAAATGCACATCCACATATATAAAAGACATTAGTGAGTACGACGTCATTATTTTTTACACCAGCGACATAAGATACAAGACTACAGAACTACTTAAAACTAGCTTGGGATGTAGTATACCACTTTTCTTAAATACATGTAAATGTACAAAAGGAAACAAATGGATGAAGAATCATGCAGGAGATTTTTGAGTTTGATTTGGTTGGAAAATTTACATATGTAATGTGAAAATCCTTCTTAAGTCATAATATATGAGTGTATAGGAATATTTAAGCAAGTTGTGTTCTTTTCAAATGAACTATATAGTCCTATCTTTGAAATCTTTGGAGACAATGATCATTTACCTTAATTGAGTATTCTTAAGGAATCTCTTTCCTTAAGATGTAATTAACTCTGAGGATTTGCCTCCATAGGAAACTTAACGAACCCAATTTAAAATATTCATGTAAAGTAGGGGAAAGATCTCTGGTACATTCGAAGACCCATTGTCCGTAGGAGTCTTTATTACGTGATTAGATCTATTGTAGGATGGCGACTTTTGTCTCTTAAGATAGTACATCATTCCTCAATGTCGCACTAGATCACCCTATTAGCACATATGCAGATCTTTGTGGTGTCCCAAACACATATTAATATTTTTATTCAAACAGAAAATAAACACCATAGATTTTTCTGGCGACTCCGCTGTGGATGGTTCCTCTCTCCATCTTTGGTAAATGATTGTTGTCTCCAAGTATCGATAGTGGATTTGTACTTTATATAAATTCGAGACTATCTTTCTTTTCCATTGGCACTTAGTTTATTTTATTCTTAAGCTAAGCTAGCCAACATCCTTTAGGTTTTAGGACCTCACTCCATGTAGGTCCTAAAATCACTGTTGGGTCTCCCAATAGGTGAAAATAAAAATTTAATAAAAAGATATTACTAAAAACCTTGTTGAACCTCCTTACCATTGCCATGGTGGTAAAGAAAATCCTTTATAAAAACATCAATTTCCAAAAAGCACCTTTTCAAAAAAAAATTCACATAATAAAATACTTGCATAAAACACTATACCTCAACCTCATCTAACAATCTTCTAGATTGTTACATGTAGGATCTTTTCAAAAATCAAAGCTAAGAATCGTCTTTCAAATCCTCATTCAATATATTGAATGAAGATTTTCTTTTAAAATAAAATTGAAATCATTTTCCAAAAACACATATTTGAAAATGAACATCCTCATCCAATATACTCAAATTTATTGAATGAAGATTTTATTTCAAATTAAAATCAAAATCATCTTTCAAAAATACAAATTTTAAAATGAATATCCTCATTCAATATACCCAAATTTATTAAATAAGATTTCAATTACTAATAAAATCACACCCTAAAGTTGAAATTCCATTTCAATATATATTTCATATATATTGAAGTTGGAATTTCTTTCTTTTCACGAAGAACAAATTTGAAGATAAGCTTCTTCATTCAAAACATCCAAATGTGTTGGATGGAGGATTCATTTTCAAGCAAAATCACACCATTTGAAATTCCACTCAACATTCCACATGTGTCAAGTTGGAATTCCTTTCCTTTTCAAAAAGCAATAATCACACACAAAAATTTTATCATTGAAAAATAAAATATAATTGACTTCCATTTTACATATCCAAATTTGTTAAATGAAACTTTACTTTGCAAAAATCATGAAAATTAAAACACATTGGAATTCTATTTTGACATACCCAAATTTGTCAAATGAGTTTCAATTTAAAAAAATAAAATTAAAAAAATAAATTGGATTCCATTTAACACCATCTTTATTAAATAGAAACCCCTCCTTTCAAAAATAACACAAAATAAAAACATGAAATAACATTTAGAATTTATTTAGCATACACAAGTTTGCTAAAATATCCTCTTTTCAAAATCACAAAAATCAAACACATTTGGATTTTCATTTAGCAATCAAATTTGCTAAGTAAACATCCTCTTTTCAAACTCATAAAAATCAAACACATTTGGATTTTCAATTAGCATACAAAAATTTGCTAAGTAAAGAACCCTTTTCAAAATCATAAAATTCAAACACATTTGAATTTTCATTTAGCATACACAAATTTGCTAAGTAAATATCCGCTTTTCAAAATCACAAAAATCAAACACATTTGGATTTTCATTTAGCATACACAAATTTGATAAGTAAAGATCCTCTTTTCAAAATCACAAAAATCAAATACATTTGGATTCTTTATTTAACATACCCAAATTTGTTAAGTAAACATCCTCTTTACAAAATCACAAAAATCAAACACATTTGGATTCTTTATTCAGCATACCCAAATTTCTTAAATAAAGATCCTCTTTTCAAAATCACAAAAATCAAATACATTTGGATTCTTTATTTAGCATGCCCAAATTTTCTAAGTAAAGATCCTCTTTGCAAAATCACAAAAATCAAACATATTTGGATTCTTTATTTAGCATATACAATTTTGCTAAGTAAAGATCCTCTTTTCAAAATCATAAAAATCAAACGCATTTGGATTTTCATTTAGAATACACAAATTTTCTAAGTAATGATCCTCTTTTCAAAATCATAAAAATCAAACACATTTGGATTTTCATTTAACATACACAAATTTGCTAAGTAAAGATCCTCTTTTCAAAATTACAAAAATAAATCACATTTGGATTCTTTATTTAGCATGCCCAAATTTGCTAAGTAAATGATTCTATTTTCAAAATCACAAAAATCAAACACATTTGGATTCTTTATTCGGCATACCCAAATTTGCTAAGTAAAGATCCTCATTTCAAAATCAAAATCAAACACATTTGAATTCTTTATTTAGAATACCTAAATTTGCTAAGTAAAGATCCTCTTTGCAAAATCATAAAAATCAAACACATTTGGATTCTTTATTTAGCATACCCAAATTTGCTAAGTAAAGATCCTCTTTTCAAAATTTCAAAAATCAAACACATTTGGATTTTTTATTTTACATACACAAATTCGCTAAGTAAATATCCCATTTTTCAAAACCAAAACAAAAGAAAATATTTGGAATTTATTTAGCACACACAAATTTGCTAAAAAAATTTCATTTCTAAATTCATACATTATTCACATCATGGGCAAACAAGCAAAAAAAGAAAATTATTTTCAAATAACTCATTTAGCATACTCAAATTTGTTAAATGAGTAATCCTAAATAAAATCAATTGACCCTCTATTTAACATACTCAAATTTGTTAAATAAATGGTCCCCAAACATAAAAATCAAAATTCAAATATGAACCAACAGAAGCATCAAAAATCTCTTCAAAATATTTGAACCCATTTCCAACATACACAAATTTGTTGAAAATGGATTTTAAATTCAAAAATATCTTGTTCAATTCACTCAAAATATCTCTCCTAAATTTAAAGAGCCCCACTTAACATATTCAAATTGTTGAGTGTGGGTTCAAACTCTAAATCAAAAAAATTCAAAAAAAAAGTTAGTAAGATACCAAAGTAAAAAAATCTGGTTTGTGTTTGTTTTCAAAAATTATAGAATTTCAACTTAGTTTTAGTCAATTTTTCTCAAGTTCAGTTCAGTACAAATGGATGCTCAGAAGTATGTGTTCACTTTCCCCTTTGGGATGGATTTGGCCTTAGATCGGGCAGCCTCCCAAAAATTGATTTTACCCATCTGATACACTTTGGTCAAGGATTGAGGGCGGGGTCACTTGTGAGGGGCAACCCTCACACATTAATAAATGGTGATTGGTGAGATCCATCCATATTGAGATGCCTTCAAATTATGAGTTTTCCTCACTGAAGAGGAAGGTTGTAGCAATTCCAGTTGTAGTTTGGTACCAGCATTTGGTTGTTCCCAATCGCCCATTCTGGTAGTACACTCACTCTTCTTCCAAGGGGAAGGCTATCCTGGCTTCAGGGATAGTCTCCCCTACTTTTGAGATAGGATCTAGTTCATGTACTACTCCTCCTAGTAGAACTCAGCGTCGTAATAGATGTCACAAGATCAAGCGGTATCATGTGCGCATAGCTAAGAAGATGGAGACAGTCTCTTGCGGTAGAGGAGTCAGGGGTTTCTCCTGATTACATAGAACAAATTCCATCCTCTTTTTGATCGATGGAGGAAGATGTTAGGAGGATCAGCCTCCACCTACAATTGATATAAGGCTATTAGAGATAGAGGAGGTCATATACTCGGTCTTCAACTTCAAGTGGGGCTTACGGATGGTCAGAGTCCAGTGTCAAATTTGATATATGATCAGTCATTCCTCGCAGCATAGGCGAGCATATCCATCAAGAGAGGGTCAAAGAAGCCATGTATCAATGCAAATTACTAGTAAAGAGAGGCAAAGGTATGGCAGTCTGACCTCACTTGTGGACTTCCCATGGTGCACCCACCTGATAGAATTCTATTAACTAACTACCCACCATGGGAGAGCTCCACTAAAGAGTCGATGTTGCCTCCATCACCCTTCCTCCCATGCCCGATATAGGTTCCATCTCCATAGTTCCATCTAAGTCTGAAAGTATCGGGGAAAAGAAAGCCCTGTGATCGGGGTGAGATCCCATTTCATCTGCCACTAAGGAGGTGAGCTCTCTGCCACCTCCTACTTCAGTTGCGGTGAAGAGGGAGTGGTGACCTCATAGCATTGTAGTCATTCCATCACCACCACCACCTCAACAGATTATGGACATAGCGGAGAGAAGGAGAGACATTATTGTCCATGATAGATCCTCCAGTGACACCACGACGGTGATAGCCATGAGCATGTATCCTCCAGTGAGCATAGCCCTCATAAAATCAGTATTATAGTAGCATGGGAGGCTAGATGTATCTTTTATTTATGCATGATCCACCACCAACATGAGCATTTATGCATAGTTGGGATCGATATCTTGATATCTCATGAAGAAAATCCTACGATATGATTGGCCTGACCTAGAGAAAGAAAAGGTTAATTTTGATCCCAATGAAGATGATTTGTTGGAAGACTCACAAAGTGCATATGGTTGACACCAGGGGTTCCCTTCTTCGAGATAACCAATGTTTGGAAGGAGTTACAGCCAAATAGGATGATACGGCCTATTCGACCCAACACCACCTTCAATAACTCAACAAAAGGATAAGTAGATTGATAAGATGGGAAGGAGGCTTAAAGATTTTCTAACTGCAATTTTGGCACTATAGAGTTAAGCTTCAGTAGCACATCCTACTATTATGGAGACTAGTCACCTGAGTTACTACATGTCTTGGATCAACCTAAGATTTCACCTTCGGTAGAGCAAGGCATCACTAGCTTATATAGGAAGGTAGTAGACAGTACCTCCATACAAAAAAATATATTAAACCCAAGGTTGAACAATAAGTGAGAGAAGCACTGGCACAAGCTTGGGGTGGTTCATCGGTTCCAAAGGGTAGACCTACCGAGAGGAATTTGATGATATCCAATATCCTAAGGGTTTTGTGCCTCCTTCTTTCAAGAATTTTGATGGCAGTGGGAACCCTCGCCAGCACATAGCGCACTTCAGGGCCAGCTATTGCAACATTGGTGGCAGCGATGCACTATTGTTCCATCTTTTTGTCAGCAGTTTAGCAGGCATAGCCTTTGATTGATACGCTGAACTCCCCAATAGTTCAGTGAAGACTTTTACTGAGTTTGAGCAACTCTTTATTAAGAGATTTGCTGGAGCTCAACAAAGGGTAACTATGGGTAATCTCATTATAGCACAACAACACCCCAGTGAGTCTCTCATTGGCATAATTTGAGTATGAAATGCGAGTCACAGTAGTATAAACAGCATGTCATTGAAATTCTACTAAAGAATATTCATGGCTTGGTCGCCTTCATGCTCAAAGGTTTTTCCATCAAGACATTTGAGAAGCTAATCAACAAGGTAGCTAATCTGCAAGGAGAGGTCAAATAATTGCCTTTTCAAGATCAATCATCAAAGCCAAAGCCACAGAAAGCCTATGAAAAAAAGCCAAGGGTAGTAGCAGCATTGGACAAGGGGAAGCAACCGCCAGAGATTAATATGAGAGACCTCAAGCTCCATAGCTATCGCTTCCACCTCCTTTACCACTACCTAGGCCATCCTATCAGCCACCATAGTAGCCTTCATGACCTTCACCGCCTCATCCTCTGCCATATTCTCAACATACACAGGTTATCATCCACACTCTTTTGGATCAACTAAACAAACTTATTCATTTAAGAGGGAGGTAGTCAGGAAAATCTTAAATACCCACTTAAAGAAACTTGATTTTTACCTACCTGAGCCTAGGAAGCTAGAGGAAGTGGGCGAGTAATGATTCTAACTGTTTCCCCTTCCACCGCATGCTAGACCATATTTTGGAGGATTGCTTTACATTTAAGGATTGGCTTGAGCATAACTACAAGTCAACTGCTATAGTTATCCCCAAGGAATATCTCATGGAAAAACCATCCAATTATGTTAGGAAAATCCTTATGGATACATGTGATCCTCTTAAAATAAAATAAGGTTGGGATATATCTTTATCCTGAACCTCTAAAAAGATTATTTCAAAAATCAAGAAACTTTCCTTGCAGGTGACTCAACCTCCAACATCAAGGAAGGTTGCAAGTTGCCCAAAGAAAGTGGGGCTCAGTAGTAGCGGCCAGTAGCCCATACTTACCGGATAGCCAAGTAGTGCAACCATCGAGTCGACCTCCATTCGTTGTATACTTCGGCACTTCTACTTCAGCTAGCTCTTCTTCTAGTAGACATCTTGTGTCAGTGCATGAGGGCATCAAATCCCTCACCCCACTTACATTACTAGATTTCTATTATGTACCTCCTTCTAAATCTAAGAAATTGAGGGATAAAATTAGTTTGAATTATATCTGTGTCACTTCTGATGGGTTGTCTGACTCAACTCTCTTAGAAAACTCTTCAATTCTTAATAATAATTATAACAACCCCGACCATCCTCTTTTTGATTCAAAAATGGACTTTCCTATTTTGAATACTATGGGTTCACCTCTTGAGATAGACTTGGAATCATCTGATTATGAGGGTCCTATAGGAGAAGTTGTAGGTGAGCCTGACGAGCAAGAAGAATCTTCTAAATCGCCACAATAGATCACCGAAGTTAACCTCCATAGTGGTGACGTTCTACCTCCTAGGGCAGCACCTCAAGATAAGGAAAATAAATCATTGGTACTTAAAGAAGCCTCCATAGATGATCCACCCATGGATATGCTTTGTGGAAGATCACCTGATAATGTCCTTGAACACTTAAGAAAGTTTTCAACTAAACTAAGCATATATGATGCCCTTGTCTTATCCAAAGAGATGAGGGAATCATTAATCAAGGCCCTTCTTGATCTAGAGATATGCTTAGCTCAGCTGGCCACTATTGGAGAGGAGGCACATTATTCAAGAGAGAATCCAGTCACATTCATCAAGACCTTCTTTCTGGACATGGAGCATAATATCCCCCTACATCACAGTGGATATGATTAGACATTCTAGGGTTTTAGTTGATCCAGGTGCATCGGTGAACATTATGAGTTTAAAGACCCTTGTCTATTTAAGGATTTACATCTCTAAGCTCCGAGGAGATTGGATGATGTTGAGAGGATTCAATGAACAGGGCGAGAGGGCCTTAGGCTCCATAGTGTTACCTTTGAGATACAAGCTGAAGCCAAGTTCTATATAATTGATTTGAATACATCATTCACTGCTTTGCTCGGTAGGCTTTGGATACACTAACAAGATGATTCCATCCTCCCTTCATAAGTGCATCAAGTTTTGAAGAGATGGAATCGAATACTGAGTCAAAGGAGATGAATAGCCATTTTTAGGTAGAGAGGTCGAGATATATGAAGATGAGACCTACTATCTTCCTCAAAATCAAAATGCCTATTCTCTCAAACTTGGTCAAAATTTAAATACAAAATAAAAATAAAAATAAGAAAAAGAAAATAAGAAAGAAAACACAAAGTGACAAGGGACAAAGGAAGAGGTAGAGAGCATGTCACACCCACCTGTTTCCACCATCTGAGACATATGGGTAGGATGACTCCACCTCCACCAGGCAGAGACAGAGGCAGATATAGAGGCAATTCTAGAGGTTGAAGACCCCCTGGTTGGCCACCAGCCAACAAGGGCCATGTTCCAGTTCACAGGAGTACTCCGGCTATTCACATAGACTTGGAATCTAACTTGGAGGACAAGTCTCATGTGATTAACATACCAGCCAACCCCTCTCAGTGAGTTTCACTGAAAGTGACACTTGAGCGAGACATTGATGAAGATCAGGCCTCCAAGCAAAGCATGAATGTATTTGAATCAAGTTTATGTAAAACTATTAGGCAGTTGGGAATTTTAGCTCTAACCTAACTTTCTTCTCAAAAAGTTGAAGGTTTAGTAGTTAAGGAAGCCCCTAGGTCTTTCATGAATGTCAAGCCAAAGAGATTCCTATTGGGATCATCATCCTTGAGTCTGAAAGGTGATATAGAACTTGAGGATAATTCATATAAATATTTAATGGAATTACCTTTGATTGGTACTGTATTGTGTTCATAATCTTGCAAAGAAAGGTTTGATTCCTTATACATGGTCCAAGCACATGTCAGAGAATTTCAAGAAGTTATGGAATAATAAAGGTAGGGTTGCACAATCAAGACCAGGATTAGGATTTGATACAGTGGGTCCAATCGATGACAATGATTACTGCATAGTTGTCACCAATCATCTGGAGTCTGATAGGATCTTCTCGAACCACACTAACTCTTATAAAAAAGTGTGTTTAGAAACTTTAGATGATCCTGATGAACTTCAAATCAAAGATGCACTACAAAATTTGAAGAGAAAATCCATTCCATTATCGACAAGCTCAAGAAATCAACCTCGAATAGAAGAAGATCCACGCCCGACATACATCAGCTCCTTGTTGAATGAAGAAGAAACCAATGACTTAGTTAGGCTATTAACTGAGTTTAAGGATTGCTTGCATGGAGCTATGAAGAGATGCCCAGATTATCTCCTAACGTAGCAGTCCACAAACTACTAATAGTCCCTAACCCTAACCCTATCAAGCAAGCTCCTAGATGCATGCGATTAGAAATTGAACAACAGGTCATTTCTGAAGTCAAAAAAACTAATCGATGCTGGTTTCATCAGGGAAGAAAAATACCCTAACTAGTTAACTAGTGTCATGCTAGTTAAGAAAAGAATGGCCAAATTTTCATATGTGATTTTAGGGACTTAAATAAAGCATGTCCTAAGGATGAATTTCCACCTTCTATACCAGAGTTAATGGTGCATTGCCTCATCTCATACAATATTCTCCTTCATGGATGGGTCATCTCGCTATAACCAAATCAAGATGGCCCCCGAGGATGAAATAAATACTATTTTTCAAACCCCGATCAAAATATATTGTTATAAGGTCATGTCTTTTGGCCTTAAAAATGTCGATGCTATATATCAAAGGGCCATGACTCAAATTTTCAACGAACTCATTCATCATCAAGTTGAATGCTATGTTGATGATCTAGTTGTCAAAAGTAAAGAAAAGGAAGACAATTAGTTTTTGAATGGTTAAGATAATTCAACCTCAAAATGAATCCGAGTGTGCATTGTTCTTGGTTCCTTGGTTCGGGAAAAGAGATAGACCAGAAAAGATCAAAGCTAACTTAGAAATGACACCCCTTAAAAGTTTAACTCAATTCAAATCTTTTCAAGAGTGGTTGGTGTATCTAAGATGCTTTATCTCCAATTTATCAGGAGATGCAAGCCATTTTTAGTACTTGTCAAAAAGGATGCCAAGTTCAAGTGGGATGACAAGTGTCAACATGCTTTTGAAGACATCAAATAGTATTGGGTGAAGCTGTCAGTTCTAACACTATCACAGGCAAGCTACTTATCCTCTACACTGTTGCATTGGATGACACCCTTGGTGCTCTATTGGCTCAAACCAATGATGAAGGGAAGGAGAACGCTCTTTACTACCTCAACCATTATCTGATCTTTGTTGAAGCAAACTACCCACCTATTGAGAAACATTGCTTAGCTCTCATCTTCGCATCCCAAAATCTACGGCACTATATGCTTTCTCATAAGGTGAACTTGATTTCAAAAATCAATCCACTGTAGTATCTCATGACACGGTCAATGCTATATGGATGATTGGCATGTTGGTCCATGATTCTCTCACTGTTTGATATTATATTTATACCCTTTCGTGCGGTGAAAGGACATGCACTAGCAAATTTCTTAGCAGCACACCCACTTCCTGCTGATTCCCCAGTTAGTGACGATCTCCCGATGAACAAATCATGAACTTAGGAGAGGTTGACAATCACCATCAGATATATTTTGATGGTGCGGCTTCCATTCATAAAGGAGAAGAACAACGATCTACTCTTCCAGGGAAGGCAGGGGTAGGAATAGTTCTCTTAACTCCAAACTGCGATGTGATGAGATTCTTATACTATCTTTCTAATCCATGCACCAACAATGTTGAATATGAGGCATTGATTGCCAGTTTGGAGTTAGCTATTATAGTGTGTGTCAAAAGCATCAACATCTATAGGGATTCTTAGTTGGTTATCAACCAAATTACTGGATCCTATAAAGTTCTAAAACATAAGCTTCATCACTACCATGAGTTCACCATCAAGCTATTGGCTCAAATCCCTAAGATCACCATCTACAAGGTCCCTTGAAGGGAGAACGTAGTAGCAGATGCTTTAGCCAAACTTGCCAAGGAATTGGCATGTCCGAAAAATGAGTTCATTCCAATAAGGGTCCAAAACAGACAAGTCATATCCCTTATTGACGTTAAACTCATCGAAAGACTTTCTCTTCAAGGGGAGATTGTTGTTGCCAATAAAGATGAGGAGCTGGATTGGAGGCAACCATTCATAGATTACTTGAACATAGGCAAACTACCTCAAGAAAGATCACAAGCCCATCAGATGAAGCAGAGAGCTCTTTCCTATGCTCTTGTGGATGGCACCTTGTGCAGACGATCTTTCAAATAAATGTGGCTATGCTGTTTAAACAAACACAAAGCCTATAAGATCATGATCAAGGTACATTCAGGTCTATGCAGACATCAATCCAGTCTAAAGATGAAAGAAAAGATCAAGAGACTAGGATACTACTAGCCTTTAATGATTACAAACAGCATGAATATAGCTAGGAGATGCCATCAGTGTCAAGTACATGTGTGGTCCTACATCAACCACCCAACATTCTACATCCCACATTGGCCTCATGGCCATTTGAGTGTTGGAGTACCGACATAGTGGCTCCTATCGATCCTCCTTCTTCCAAGGGTCATCAGTTCATTTTAGTTACCACCGACTACTTTTCCAAGTGGGCAAAGGCAATCCCACTCAGAGAGGTCACAGCTCAGCATGTGCTCTAGTTTTTCAAGAATCATATCATATATAGGTTCGTACCTTGATGAATTATATCGATAATAGTAATGCATTTAAAAGTACCAAGATTAATAGCTTCGCCAGGAGACATAGTATAGATTGGAGATACTCCACTATCTACTACCCTAGGGTGAATGGCCTAGCAGAAGAATTCAACAAAACTCTCATTCATATACTAAAGAAGACACTCAACGGCAATAAGTGACAGTGGCATGAGCAGCTAGTTGAAGCCTTGTGGGCATACCACACCACATACATAAATCCAACTCAATCTCCCCCATTCTCCTTAGTGCATGGGTTTGAAGTCATTCTACCATTAGAAGTTCAACTCTCGTTATTAAGGATAATAATGGGTAGTAAAATTACTATAGAGCAAAATGCCAAGTTGCGGTTAGAAGAGCTCGAAGTTTTGGAGGAGAGATGCCTATAGATATGCTAGAACCTTGACTTGTATAAATCCAAAATGATTCAAGCTCACAATAAGCTGGTCTTCCCTAGAGCTTTTCAAGTAGGAGAGCTTATTTTAGTTCAAAGGAGACCAATTGTTGCCCATTGAAATATGGGAGGCAAGTTTGAACCCACTTGGGAAGGCCCTTTTTGTCATAGAGAAGGCCTACTAGAGAGGATCTTATCAACTTATTGATGGTAAAGGGGAACACCCGATGCTTCCAATCAATAGAATCTATTTGAAGAAATACTACCCATAAAATCATGTTTGAAAATAATTATCTTCAAAATTTTATTCCAATTCATCAAAATATTCTCTTCATTTGAAGTATTATTTGCTTGTTTACGAATCTATCGTGACGTGTTTAGGGTAGGTGTAAGAGAACCCAAGAGGCACCATATCCTCTTTCATAACACAAACACAAATTACACATGATTCCCCAATGCTACTAGAATACGTGTGAGAGAACCCAAGAGGCATCCTATTTTGACTAGATAACTAGGATAGGTGTAAGAGAACCCAAGTGGCATCCTGTCCTCTTCAAACACTAAAATAAACACATATCTTTTAGCTCAAGCTATTTTGATGTAAGAGTAAGCCCCCTGTGGCACTCACTCATTAGCTGCTCTAAGATGGGCTAACATGCTATCTTGCTAGTATGTCACCCCAATTATCACTTATCTACGGGATGTCAATCCCCATGCTTTCTTCCTTATTTGACCACAAACCAATGGCCTTGTTAGTTTGGTAGACCTCACTACATAGCCAGTAAGCTACCTCATGTTGACTTCATTTAAGAGGATGTAAGCCTACACATTTTCTTCTTGAACTAGCCATCATGCACTTACTAGGTCGAATATATTTAAAGTTTAGGATAAGTCCCCAATGGCTCCTTTCCTCTTGACTACTTTTGAGTTGATATAAGTCCCCCAATGGCATTCACTCAAATTAAAGGTCGATAGCATCGAAGATAGACTATAATCAGTTCCTCTATAGAAAGATGTGAGTCCCCGATGCTTTCTTCCTAGCTGATTATTGCAAACTAACGAAAACTTTAGGTTGGTTGATGTTCGCTATGCTAACAGTGACTCACCCGGTGGATACACCACTCTTGGCAGATGTGAGTCCCTGCACTTTTTTCTTGAGTTGGCCACTGAATACCTATAGATATTATCTTCTTCAGGGTTTTGGATAAAGCCCTTAATGGCCCCTCCCCTGTGGGCACTTTACTTGGATCACATCTTTTGCGACCCCATTTAGACACTACCCAAGTTACTTTGGATTGGGGATCCCATTTCTAACTACTAGTTGAGAATTTGTTCAGATGCATCCTTGGATCTCAAGATAGTCTAGGTTAATATAAGCTCCTTCTTAGTATGATCCCTCACCAACATGGTCCATAATAAACAAATAAATAAAACAAACAAATCTACTTACTTATGGATTAGGAATTCAAACCCCCAGCGGCCCCTTTCCTAAAGTAGGCATCCTATCTTTAGGGTAGTATCAACAAAACTCCTATAAGAATTGCCTGACTAATTTGAGTATAAATAAGTCCCCAGGTTGGCACTCTCTTAGTAGTCGCCCTTAGGTCGGGTTCAATCCATTTTGCCACAAACGGGTTACCCCAATGATCATTTCACTTTGGAAGATGTAAGTCTACTATGCATTCTTTTTAGCATGACTATCGCAAACTGACAGGTAGCCCTAGGTCGACTTGACATGTTACCTTGTTAATGTGTCACCCCAGTGGTCTTTTGTTCAAGAAGATGTGAGTCCTCATGCTTTCTTCCCTAAGTTAACCATTGCAAACTGAAAGGCACCCCTTTGGTTGGATAGTTCTCCCCTTGGCTAGAAAGCTACTCCCTTTGGATCGATAAATCTGAAGTTAGGTCAAGGCTGACATGGACCCTACTCAGTGCAGTCCATCACAAACTGATGGGATCCATCTAATATAACTAAAAATGAAATTAATTTTGACTATCTTTAAGCTAATTTAAGTCCCCCAACAACATTCACTCAATAGTCAGCCTAAGGTTGGGTTCAATCTATTGCCTCGCCAACTGGTCACCCCAATGGTTGATCCCTACTTTGGAGGATATAAGTCTACTATGCTTTCTTGATGCTTTCAAGGCCATCCTTTGGTTGGATAGTCTACTATGGTTGGTAGACCCTTTGATTAATAAATGTAGACATGGCCCTTAGGTCCATCATGATAAGGTCCATCTCAAAATTCAAAATTTAAAATCTAAAACAAAATCAACCCTCCCTTGGAGCCAAATTAAACAATCAATCATGCTTCCTAGTGAGATGCAAATCTTTTCTCCCTGGAGTCAATTCAATCCAACCCTTACTTCCTTGGCGGTTCACATTTTTTTCCCGTGGATTCCCTAAATCCCAATGGATTTCAACCTCTCATCTCTGGGTGATGACTTGAACTGCCCTAGTGAAGGATTCACATACTCAATCCCTAGTGGATTCCTCCTTCACTCTCTTATGTCTTTAACATAAGTAGAGATGCATTGCACTAAGATCTTGATTCCTTCTATACCTCAGGTTTAGGAGTAGATCATTTTTGTTAGTGCTTATGATCATTCGGGCACTGTTGATCATCTCAATCAACACCAATACGTGCGGTGTACCTTTTAAGTCACACCACACCTATTGGGCACCCTTTGTTGATCTCACTTTTGGAGTGAGCTTTCAACATCTTTATCCTAGGCATAAGGACTCCTATAAATACTAAGAGTTCTTTAATCTTAAGACACTTCTAGTAATTAGGTGACACTTAACCTAACCCTAGAGACTTAGAAGAGTTAGCCATATGAATAGGTTATACCTTAGGGATATTAGAAGGACTTGCCTACCCTATAGCTTGAACCCAATATTTACTTCCTTCTTTCAAACCAAACTTCAAATTCAAATCTTAAATCAATTCCAACTTAATTGGTTTTTTCAAATCATGAATCAATTCCAAATAATTGAAACCCATGATAAAAACTCAAATCCAAAATCTTTCCTAAGCCCTTCAGTTTCACCTTATGGACTTAGCTCAAACCAAACTCAAATCACTCCAAATTTAAAATACTTTCTCATTTATATTCATAAATATAAATGAAATACAAATTCAAATAACCAAAATTAAATTCAAAACTCAAGTCCAAATCTAACCAAAATCCAACTTATACTCTTTCAAGTCAAATCCTTGAACTTAACCAAACCAAATTTAAATCACACCAAATTCAAAATATTTTTCTCATAACCCATTTATATTATCATTTTAATTCACAAATATAAAAAAATATAAATTCAAATAACTAAAACTAAATTCAAAACTCAAATCCAAATCCATCATAAATTCAACTCATACTCTTTCAAGTCAAATTCTTGAACTTAATCAAATCATTCTCAAATCAATCCAAATATTTGGATTTTTTCTTCAAACAATCATTCCTTCTATCACATGCTTAAATATAAACAAAAACTACAGTCATCAAATCAAAATCAAATTATCCCAAGTCAAACCCATGTTCACCCTTTTGACTTGAAATTGTTAGATGGATCAAAACCCATTTGACTCCAAATCACTCAATTAAGTTTAATTGATTTTGAATAGTAACCTTCACTCAAATTGGGTTTTATTGGAAATTTAATTAGGTTAATTACTTCTTAATTACCTCGGCAATTAATTCCAAACTTCATAGGGTTGATTAGTGGGATGACCTCTGGACCTCTACCTTCCATGATTTTCTTGGAATTTATTATTTGATTAATTAGGGTAATTATTTATTTCATCTCCAATATATCCCTTAATCAATTAAATGATTAATTCACCTATTAAATGGTGATGAATTCATTAATTAAGCTTGTTAATCATCTTGAAATAGTGAATGGACTTAAGGAATGAGATTAGGATTTCTTTTCCAAATCTTTTCCACTAAGTTTATTTCATTTGGATAAAGACTTAATTAATTTGCAAATTTATTAATGATTTAAATCACTTCATTAAATGGCTTAATTAACTAAACTCAAAACCAAATTACTCCAGAACTTAATCATCTCAATCTTGGGTAGATTCTTAGCTGTTCAATAACCTACGAGGCTTCAAAGGAAATTATAATCAAATAACATGTGTAGGATGGTTATGAAAGTACTTAATTAAACCTTTTAGTTTAATTAATCAATAAATATGAGCCAATTGCATTAGTCCCCTTTATTTCTTAGAGTGTTACTAATTTAAATTCAAGTGGTTGCATATCACATGTTGGCTTATAATTACTTGTTTAATTATGTTGAAGTGGTGTAGGTATTACTAGAATTAATCCACACTTAACCTAAATAAAATATAAAATCAACCTAATTATTCTAAAATTAAACTAAATCAATTTATGCATGTGGAAATGGGTTAGGATCAGCAAACTCTTTTCACATTTTCTAAGTCAAATCAATCCAAAAATAAAAATTTCATTAAGGTATTTTGAGTCACTTTAAATGATCTCATTCTATAGGATTGTCTTTGGGAATTAATTTGGGTGAATGAAGTCATATGCTTACATCATTTTATTTCTTTCCAAGCATGCTAAATGTTGTTTGCCATATGAAATCATGCATTCATCTCTTTTGAAAAATTAATTAAATAAAATATTTCATTTTATGCCAAATTACATATTTTGGCTACAGTTAGAAATATGAGTGGCTATTATCACTATTAAACCAAAAATTATTTCTAAAATCTATAAATTAAAAATTATGAATGTAATGATGATACTTATAAGTACTTATAAGCTTGCATGTGATTATAAGCATAGGGTGTGTTTTGGGTTATTTTCCTTCTCCTCTCTTAACATGGATTTGAATAGGATTTGCAAAGTGTATAATTCATTTGAAAAGAACACAACACATGCTTAAATCTATTTTTATCCATTTTCATGTTATGACTTAAGAAGGATCCTCACATTTACACATGTAAATCATAAAACCAAACCAAACATAAATCTTTTGCATGATTCTTCATCCATTTGTCCCTTTTTTGTACATTCATGTGTATTTAAGAAAAATGGTATATTAGTCTGGACATCCTGAGGCTGCGAGGTTTTAAGTAGCTCTAAATAGGTCTTGTATCTTATGCCCCTAGTATAGAAAATAATAGGATCGTACTCACTTATATCTTTTATACATGTGAATGTGCATTATATTAATAGATAAAGAATCCCTCTTTTCTACATAATGAAAATATGCATCAATGGAACTTCCAAATTTCCAACTCATATCTCTTAGCATTCATCATCAAATTGTGATAAAATTTGCATTGCATGTATAGATATGCTTAAGATTATTCATATGCATGGTATGCAAGGTGGAAAGAAATAAACAATTATGTGTTATGTGATATTAATTCACCTTAACTAATCCGAAGATGCCTTTCTCATTGAATGGGAAAGCAAATCTAAACTTAGGGCTAATTAAAATACATAATAAAATATTCACTAAAGAAAAATTATTAGTGAATCTACCTTAGAAATTATTTAGGGTAGGGATGAAAGAGAAGTTCTCTTCTCTTTTCTTCTCTTTGCAACATTTAGTAACTAAATGTAGGTTCATTCAAACCAAATTAAATCATCAAATAAAATTGACAAACCAACTAAATCACTTAAAATAAAACCACCCTCTAAGTTGAATCCTTCATACTTAGAAAATTCCAACCTTAAAGCCTAGCTAAGATATGCCACGCAAGCCTTAAATGGCACACACATTAGGCTAAGTCACCATTTCTAGCTCTATGTTAGGGCGGTGCATGGTTTGATGTCTTCTTTTATTTTGTGATGTAATATTTTTAGACTGAATATTAGGGTGCATTTGTGAATACTAGATGATAGAACAATCTTAGTCTAATCATGTCTTCTGAAGGGATTGTGCTTAAGGGTTGTAATAAAAATATAAATATTTTTGCTGTGTAGGTTGCTTATACCCCTAAGCATGATCTAAACTAGGATAGGTGGGCTTGGTTACCCATGTGTGGGGTACTAAGTCTAAATTATTTCTATAAGTACTTAGGTTATGTGGTATGTTTAGCTAATCTTTATTTTACAGGTTTAGTTATATTTATCCTTCCCATTTTGATGTAAACTTTGCAATTGAAATTTAGAATGAATGTTATGGAGGAATTAAGGTGAACATTGGTCATAGGATTATGTCTTATGTACCATGTGAAGCCTTGGAACAAACCACATCTCAAGATAAATCAAAAGGAAGAAAGGAGTGAATAAAGAAAGAAATGAAGAATGAAGACCCTCATAACATGAATTCATTTTAATTGTAATTAATAATTTATAATCTAGGTTGTATAAGGGTAGAGCTCGACTACCCATATTTCTTTTCAGGTTTATGCGGTGGAGCCCGACCAAATCAACCTCTTATTCTTTTGCACTAAGTTTATAAATTGATTTATGTTTTGTTTATGATTGCGCAATTTGGATGGCATGATCTTGCTAGTTTCTTCATTATTTTGATGAATGGCCTTAATGCGATTAAGCTCTTTGGAAAAAAATAAATTTGCTATCCAATTAATCAACTCAAAAATAAATTAAATAACTCATAACCTCACTTAAAGCCTAGGATATAAATCAAGATAATAAAAGATTTAGCAACCCCTTGGCAAAATATTGTATGTCTCACATCATGCATAAAAACATATTGCTTCACTCTTCCTATTGGAGGGCTTCCACCTTGACTAGAGAAAATGGCTTGACCTTTGAGATCCATAGTGGAAACACACCTCATTCTTTCTAATTTTGGCCCATAACCAATTTCATAGCTCAATGTCATATAAAACTTAACAATCTTTTTAGAAATATGTTTATGCCCTTCATGATCTCCTTTCTTAATAAATAAATCTCCTTTCTTACAAATAATACTTGCCTACATGTATTTAAAATGAGGAAAGTTAGTTAGTTGGCACAGATTGCCGTTTGTGGGTGGTTTATCCTCTCTTGTGGAGATGGACCATATACCCAATTTCACCTTAGATTTAGGTTGTACTTTGGCCCTTGTCAAAGGTCCCTAGATTTAGGATTTGAGATTATTATTTCTTTTGAGGGTTACAAGCACAATCCTTACCTCTTAAGCATTTTCCATGATCTCATGTTATAAATTATAAGCCCTAGATTTCCAATAAAAATTCAACTCAAACATTTGATCCTCTTCAAATTTCAAAAATATAAAGCTCAACTATAGGATATATTGGGATACTCACTAGGTTTTCTAGTATCATGAGTATCCCTACTCATCTTCTTTTGGTTTCAATAATAACTCTTTCATTTTGATCAATTCCACTTAATTTTCAAAAATATCTAATTTATTGATAGTCCTATCTTTGAAATCTTTGGAGGCAATGATCATTTACCTTAATCAAGAGGGAAAATGATCTCACTATATTTGAACATTTGTCATAGAGTCCTTAGGTATATTAAATTGTTTAAGATGGTGACTTCTATCTCTCATGATAGTACATCATTCCTTAATGTCACACCCGATCATCTTAATGAGTACATTTGCGGATCTATGTGGTATCCCAAACACATATTAATATTTCTCCATTCAAATAGAAAATAAACACCACACAGCCCTAGAGCTTTTCAAATATGAGAGCTTATTTTAGTTCTAAAGAGACCAATTGTTGTTAGTCGAAAGATGGAAGGCAAGTTTGAACCCACTTGGGGAGGCCTTTTTGCCATAAAAATGCCTACCAAAGAGGAATCTTATCAGCTCATAAATTGTAAAGTAGAGTGCCCAATGCTTCCAATCAATCTACCTAAAGAAATATTATCAATAAATCTTGTTTTCAAATCAATCATCAATAAAATTTCTTTAATCTCAAATTCTATCTCTTCATACTTATTAGGAATATCTTTGCTTGCAAATTCGCCATGACGTGTTTAGGATAGGTGTAAGAGAATCCAAGCGACATCCTATCCTTTAGCAACACAACACCAATGCAAACTACAGACAATCACATATAAAATAAACACATATCTTTTGTCTCAGGCTATTTTGATGTGGGATAAAGCCCTCGTACATTACAGGTGGGCGGACTTGTTACCTTGCTAGTGTGTCACCCCAATGATTACTTATTTGTCGAATGTAAGTCTACAAGATTTCTTCCTAACTTGACCATTACAAACTAACGAGCATCTTGTTAGTTTGGTAGGTCTTACTACGCAGCTGATAAACTACCCCATGTTGACTTTATTTAAGAGGATGTAAGCTCTGGGGCTTTCTTCTTGAACCATCATAATAGGTCGGTATATTTGAGTTTTAGGATAAGTCCCCTAGCGACACCTTTCCTCCTGACTACTTCAAGTTTGGGTCTAGTCCTAACAAGGGATTCCCCACTTGGTAGTCGCCCTAGGTCAGATAGTTTATGTCTCACCGACGTCAGACTATCTCAATGATCATTTTTGTCTGTGAAGATGTAAGTCTACAAACCTTCTTCTCAAGTTGATCGACGTACGAAGGGCACCTTAGGTTGGTTGGTTATCGTCATACTGACGGCGACCCACCTGGTGGATACACCACTCTTGGTAGATGTAAGACTACTACGCATTCTCCTTGAGTTGGCCACTGAATACTTAGGCTTTCTTTTATAGTGTCTTGGATAAAGCCCCTAGCGGCACTTCCCCTGTTGGCACTCTATTTGGATCACGTCCTTAGTGACCCCATTTAGACACTACCCAGATTACTTTTGTATTGGATAGTCCCCCTTTTCTAGTAGCCACCCCTGTGGTTGGAGAATTTGTCTTGTGGATATGCAAATTCTCCCTTGGTCCAGTAAGTCTGAGATAGGACTAGGTTGATATAAGCTCCTTCTCAGTGTGGTCCCTCGCACACCAATAGGGTTCACTTAAACATATATATATATATATATATATATATATATATCTTCCTTGTGGATTAGGAGCAAAATCCCCAATGGTACCTTTCTAGCAAGCATCATATCTTTAGAGGCGATTCGAAACTCCCATAGAAATCACCTAACTACTGAGTTGAGATAAGTCCCTGGGTCGGCACTCTCTCAGTAGTCTCCCTTTGGTCGGGTTCGACTTGTTGTGCCACCAACAGGTCACCTTGGTGGTCATCTTTGCTTTGGGAGATATAAGTCTATCATGCATTCTCCCCAACATGATCATTGCACACTAACGGGCAGCCTTAGGTCGATTTCGATTTGTTGAGCTATCAACCGATCACCCCAGTGGTTCCTTATTTAGGAAGTTATAAGTCTACAAGCTTTCTTCCTAACTTAACCATTGTACACCGAAAGGCACCCCTTAGGTTGGTTAGCTCTATCTTGCAGCCGGTAGACTATCCCTTTAGATTTGTAAATCTAAGATAGGTGTAGGCTAATATTAGCCCCTTCTTAGTAGATCCATCGCACACCGACAGGGTCCATATAAAATTAAATTGATCTTGACTATTCTTGAGTCGATATGAGTCCATAGCGGCATTCACTCAAATAGTCAAATTAGGTCGGGATTGATTTATTGTGCTATCAATCGATCACCCTAGTGGTTCCTTGTTTAGAAAGTTGTAAGTCTATAGGCTTTCTTCTTAACTTGACCATTGCACATTAAAAGGCACCCCTTAGGTTGGTTAGCTCTACCCCACGACCGGTACACTATTCCTTTGGATTTGTAAATCTAAAATAGGACTAAGCTGATATTACTCCTTCTTAGTTGATCCATCCACACCAACAGGGTCCATCCCAAATTAAATTGATCTTACTATTCTTAAATCAATATAAGTCCATAGCGGCATTTGATCAATAGGCACCTTAGGTCGGGTTCAATTTGTTGTGCTACCATCAATCACCCTAGTGGTTCCTTGCTTGAGAAGTTGTAAGTCTACAAGCTTTCTTCCTGACTTGATCATTGCACACCTAAGGCATTCTTTAGGTTGGTTACTCTTACTTGATGGCCGGTAGACTATCCCTTTAGGATTTGTAAATCTAAGATAGGTTTAGGCTAATATTAGCTCCTTCTTAGTAGATCTATCGCACACCGATAGGGTCCATTTCATCAAACTCACCATCCTCCCTCTAGGGGAGTCCAATTAAATCCATCTTATCCCCAGTGGATTTGAACTCATATCTTCAGCAATTTTGTGCTCAAAACTAAATCATATCCTCTCCAAGAGGAGCCTCAAATCATAAGCCAAATCAAATTCTCATCCCCAATGGATATCCATCAATTAACTCAAATTTCTCCCCAACGAGATGCAAATCATATCCTCTCTCTAGTAGAGCCCTCATAAAATTAAGCCAAATCAAATCCCAATCCCTAGTGGGTAACCTGAACCTGCTTCCCTAGTGGAAGGTTCATGCACTCATCCTCAGCAGATCTTTTCTCCCCAAATCATATCAAACCAAATCAAACTCTTATCCTTTATGGATAATCTGAACCTGCTTCCCTAGTGGAAAGTTCACACTCATCTCTAGTGGATCTTTTCTCACCAAATCATATCAAACCAACTCAAACTTCTATCCTTATGGATAATCTGAATTCGCTTCCTTAATTGAAGGTTCACATACTTGATCCCTTAGTGGATCCTTTTCTTCCTCTCTTATGCCCTTGCATGAGTTGAGTTGCATTGTGCTAAGATATTGATTCCTTCTACATCTCGAGTTTAGGAGTAGAGTGTTTCTGTTAATGCTTCCATCCCTTCAGAGGTTATTGATCATCTCGAACAACACCAATACGTGTGGTGTGCCTTGTTAGTTACACCACACATATTGGGCACCCTTTTGTTGACCTCAGTTTAGGAGTGAGTTCTCAACTCCCTCATCATAAATCTAAGACTCTTGTAGACACTAAGAGCTCATTAGTCTTTAGATACTTTTAGTGATTAGGTGAACACTTATCCTAAGCCTAGAGCCTTAGAAGGGTTAGCCATAGGAATAGGTTATGCCTTAGGGACTTAGGAAAACTTGCCTACCCTATGGTCTAAACCAAATCCATGCTTTCCTTCTGAAACCAAACCTTACATTCAAATATCAATTCAAACTCCAAATCATAAATCAAATTCCAAGCCAAATGATTGAAGCCCTTGATCAAACTCTTCCTAAGTCGTTCATCTTATGGACTTAGCCTTAACCAAATTCAAATTAACCCCAATTCAATTGACTTTTTTTTCAAATATCAATTCAATCTCAAATCAAATTCTAAATCATCAATTTTTAAAACCAAATAATCAATCTCCAAATTCTCCAAGATAAATTTCCTCATTCTTTACTTTTCTATAAAATCAATCAAATCATATCTTTCTTTTGAACTTCACCCATAAGTTTGGTCAAATTTCAAATCACTTTAAACTCAAGTGATTTTCTCATGAACCATTTATATTTTTCATTTATATTCCCAAATATAAATGAAATATAAATCCAAATAGCCAAAAAAATCAAACCCAAATCAAATTTCCAATTTTAACCTTTTTAGCCAATTTATTGAACTTGGCTAAATGATACCCAAATCAATTCTAAACTCATGGACTTCTTCATGATTCAATCATTCCTTCAATCATTGTTCCAAATATAAATATAAACTACAATTATTAAACCAAATCCAAGTCAACTCAAGTCAAGCTCATGTTGACCCCTTTTGACTTGAAATTATCATATGAACCAAAATTTATTTGACTCCAACCCAATTGCAATTGGATTTATATTTCAATCCTAGGTTCATATGTGAGTTCAACTAAACTTGAATCAAGTCAAAACCAAATCAATTGACTCATTTAGGTCCACTTGACCTAAAGTGACCTAAAAGACATTTTTGAGCCAAGTTCTAATCCAACCCAAATCAGATTGAACTAAGCCCATCCAAACCTCATATCATGATCAACAATCATCCTAGGTTAATCAATTATCTTGAATTAGATCAAACCAAGTCAACCTAGTCCTTTGATCAAGTCAACCTTTTGCCCAAATGAAAATTAAACTAGCAAAATACACCATATGCCAAATTGATTGAAACTTTTAATTCTAACCAATTCATAATCAATAATTGAATATGACCAAACCCTCAATTGAGTCAAACCAAGTCCAATTGTCCGATTGTCCATTTGACCCAAGTTGACCCAAATTGGCTTAAAAAGCTAAAATGGGTCAAATCACAATCCAACTCAAATTGATTGCAACCAATGGTTCAAGTTCATTCCAAATTGATTATTGAACTTGACCAAAGTCATTATTGAGCCTAGTTTGACCAATTGGTCAACTAGCCCTAATTATTGACCTAAAGGATCAAATTGGCCAAAATCTAAATTAAATCCAAATTGATTCAAACCAAAGCCTACAATTTTCAATTAACCAATTGAACTTGAACCAACACCCAACCTAAGCCAATTTGGTCAAATTTATCAACTTGACTCATTTGACCTATATGAATTCAAAAGAGCCAAAACCAAATACAAAATAAATTGAACCAAACCAATGACACCAATACACTCCAAATAGTTATGTGAACTTGACCCAACCCTTGGTTTGACCCAATTTGACCAATTGGTCAACTTGACCTAACTAACCCAATTTGACTTAAATAGGTCAAATTAAGCCAAATCAAACCAAATAAGCTCCAAATCACTTGAAATTTAGCCTAACCTACTTTTGACCCATTTCAAATCTACCCAAATCAAACCCATAGCCAAATGACCACCTTAGCCACTTGGCACCCATTCATAGTTCCACTTAGGCACCAAGGACTGTGGTTGACCTAACCCAAGGGTAGTTAGGTTGGTCATGACTCATGGGGAGGTGAAATCACCTCCACATTCCTATTGAAGCATTTCAAAACATCAAAGACACCCACTACTCCCATGGCAGCCACCTCCCACCCTTCCTCTACTCATGAGATGCCAAATAAAATGATTTTCTGTCAACTATAACCTCCACATCACAACCATTGATCCAAAAAACCAAAAAAGCCATGGTCGTCCGATCCAAGGAATGAGGGGTATACCCCCCTCATTCTCACTAAAACCAAAAGAGACACACTTGATTCAACCCTTGTACACTCTCTTCTCCTTCCCAGAGCTGTTTCCACTATTTTTGGAGCTCCCCAAATTCCCCATTCTTGGTTTTACGTGAAATTGAAACAAGGGAGGATACTAGTGATTGCTATTTTCTCATTTTACAACCAAAGTATAATTAACTTTGCACACACCATCCTTGGGCCTAGACGAGCTAAGACAAATCATCACATGTCACCTCCGACAGCCGAAAGTAATATTTCAGCCAAGGCTGATCACTTACGTGTCGTGGGTTGGTCTTCCAAGCGATCTACACCAAATTGAAGCTCATGCGATAAACAAGGCTCTTTCTACCAAACAAAGCTTCCTCGATTTTTGGAACGCCGTCATAAGCTCCAGTAAGGTATGCCATTGAAACCGAGCTTAAGCTTAAAATAGGTTGGTCCTTTGTGAAGAAAAGTTCTATTTAATGCAATTTCCATCATTGTATGTGATTATTGTGCTTCCCCGAAGGTGTGAGATCACTTTGATCTCCATTTGAGGTCAGGTGAGCTACAATCGACGGACGATATCCATCTCTCGCCTCTCGGGAGGAGATAGATCATGCCATTCCATGTGATTAGAACAGACGGTCCTGATCTGATCACATGTAGAATCCCTCATTTTTTGTTCAAGATCACATGTTTAATCGTGGATGTTCGATCTTAGATCGAGCGCAGTATACGCCGTCCAAGATTGGATGTGATAACTTAAATAACCAATCATAGTGCATGGTACGTGATTAGAGGGTTAATTAGGTTAATTAATCCATTTTTATTGCTAAAACTTCTAAAATTCATAACTAATTGTAGAAAAATCCAAAAAAATACAAATGATGGCTCATTTTAAAGGTATTTTAAAGGGAATCCAATAAAATTATTACTAATTAATTTTGAATAATAAATTCTACTTAATTAAGGTTTAATTAAAAATATAATTAGCCTAATTACTCTCTAATTAATTATCCAATTAAATCAAACTTTCCAGAGATGTTTAAGAGGATGACCTCTGCCTCCCCTTTTTTTTTGGGATTTGTTGGATGATTAATTAGGAAGATTAATCCTTAATTACTCTCCCATCTTAATTAATGATAATTAAGCAAATAAATACTAAATTAGTTAATTAATTAAGATTAATGATCTATGTTAACTGTGGAGAAACTTAGGGAAGTCGATTGGGACCCCTCTTCCAATTCTTCTTTAAATTTTCTTCATTCTTTCTTTAAAAATTAATTAATTAAAAATAATTAATTAATTAATTACTTAATTAATTAAATCAATCAAAATCCAAATCATATCTGAACTTTAATTAACTATTTGAAAGGATTTATGGATTGAGACTCAGGTTTCCTTCTTTGTCTCTTTCCCTAAGTCCATTTCATATTGTTGACTAAGGGCAATTAGAATTTAATTAGATAGTTAATGAACTTAATTAATTTGATTCGATCCATTTTTCTTAACTAACTCTTGGGTAGCTCTTTGGGTGTTCAAAAACCTAAAGAGGGAGCTAATAAAATTATGATTAGTTCACATGTATGAGAAAATCATAAAATTAATTAAGTGAGCTCCTTAAACTTAATTAATTAATAATAATGAGCTAATTGCATTAGACCCCTTTCATTTCATAGGAGCATTGATATTTACTTTTCTATGTGGTTGCATATCATATTAGCTCATAATTATTTAAATAATTGCCTTAAGGTGACGTAGGTAAGGGTTAATTAATTGATTTAATAAATGCTTAACTTAATTAATCCATAAAATCAATCTAATTACTTTTTATTGAATCAAATTAACTCACACATATGGGAATGGGATTAGGACTAGCAAACCTCTTCCACAATTTCATAAATCAAATCAAACATGACATCAAAAATTGGCTTTAAGAAACTTTGGTTTATTTTAAATAAGCTTATTTAATTTGATTGTCCTCAGGAATTAGTTGGATTGAATAAGATTGTATGTTTATATTTCTTTATTTCTTTCCAATCATATTAAAATGTTGTATGCCACTTGTAATCATGCATTCATTCCTTTCAAAAATTAATTAAGTAAAAAAATGATTTCCTTTATATCAAATTTACATGTGTTGACTTAATTAAAAATATGTGTGTCTATTATCACTACTAAATTTCAAACAAATTTTCAAAAACTTCTTAATGAATAAGAATATGTATTGTGACTTTAGTTATACATACATAAGAGGTGCATGTGAATATAAACCTAGTTTATGAAGTGAAGTTTCTTTCTTATATTCATATGTTGATTTGCATAAGTAAGAATGTTAGAGAGTATATTAGTTTGGACATCCCAGGGACTCACGGCTTTAAGTAGTCTAAGGAGGTTCCTATCTCACTCCCTTGGTGCATAACAATGGTGACGTACCTACATGATTTCATTCTTATGCATTTTTTACATTAGAATTTAGATAGTGTTTTAATTCATTTACACAAATAAATCAACTAAATTGAATCCAACTTTTGTATAGTTTTCATTTCTATAGTTGCTTGCACATTCATATATATTTAAGAATGGTGGGTATATTAGTCTGGACATCCCAGAGACGCATGGCTTTAAGTAGCTCTAAGGAGGTTCCTATATATATATATATATATATATATGTGTGTGTGTGTGTGTGTGTGTGTGTGTGTGTGTGTGTGTGTGTGTGTGTGACACAACTAGTGGATGGAAACCATAATTTAATCAAATCAATTCTACTTTTGCATGATTCTCATTCTTATAGTTGCTTATACATCCATATGTATTTAAGGCTAACGAGTATATTAGTTTGGACATCCTAGGGACGGCTTTAAGTAGCCCTAAGGAGGTCTCTACCCCATTCCCTTGGTGCAGAACAATAGTGACGTACTTGCTTAAAACTTTTATACATGTGAGTGTGCATTTGACTAATGAATGAAAATTTCCCCTTTCCTATTAAAAATACATGCATTCATACTTTATTCACGTTGAATTGATTAATCATATAATTTGAAATTCTTTTCTTATGCTTTTGTATAAGAATTTAGATAGAGTTTTAAAATAATATGACAAAAATAATTCAATCAAATGAAATATCAATTCCAAATGCATTTGCTTACTTTCAACATTCAAGTATGCTAAGATATAAATTACATGTATATATATATTTAGGACTTAATCATATGCATGATATATATGATGAAAAGAAATAAACAAAACATGTGTCATATGATGGTAGTTCATTTCAATTAATCTTGAGATGTCTTTCTTATTGAATAAGCTTATTTAAAGTGAACCTAAACTTAAGAATAATTAAAATATATAGTAAATCATTCACTAAAGAGAATTATTTAATTAATTTACTTTAGAAATGACTTAAGGTAGGGATGAAAGAGAGAGATCCTCTCTTTCCGTCTCTTTATAACACTTAGTTGTTAAGTGTAGGTCATATGAAACTAAACAAGTCACAAATTAAAACTTGTAAATCAACTAAACAACTTAAAGTGAAACCACCCTTTAAATTAAATTTTTCTATAATTAAAAAATTATAATAAAGTCTAATTAGGATATGCCACATAAGCCTTAACACACACGTTAGAATTAAGTCACCACTTCTAGCTTTATGTTAGGGCGGCGTATGGAGTGATGTATATTTTATTTTGAGATGTATTATTTTAGACTGAATGTTATGATGTATATTTCGTAGATTGGATGTTAGGCCGTTATTAGCCTAATCATATGTTCTACAGGAGATTATGCTTAAGGGACTGCTGAAAAATAAATATAAATGCTCTCTTTACAGGTTGCTTAAGCTGCTAAGCATAATCTAAGTCAAGACATGTGGGCTTGGTTACCCATATGCAGGGTGTTAAGTCAAAATTATAAACATAATTGATTGGGTGGAATGTATGTTTAGCTTACATCTATTTTGCAGGTGTAGTTAGATTTATTTTTCCTTTTAGGAATTAGGATTAGTGTTATGGAGGATTAGGATGAGCGGAGGCTAGAAGGCTTTATCTTGGGAGGCCCCGTGATGCCTTTGAAGTAAGCACATCCAAATCAAGCTCAAATGAAGAAATGGAGGAGATATAAAGAAATGAAGACCTCCATTGTTCAATTATGTAATTGTAATTATTCTTTTGTAATATGGTTTGTATAATGGTAGAGCTCGGATACCCTTTTTTCCTTTTTTTGGGTTGTACGGTAGTACCTGACCGCACCAGCCTTTTATTCTTTTGCGCTAGCTATAAAATTGTTTGATATTTTGTTTAGCTTATGCATTAGAAATGACATGTCTTTTCATAGTTTCTTTATGATAGGTATTTGTTGTATGACTTGGATGCAGGCTCTTAAGAAAAAAATAAATATTCTACCCAACTACAACTCATAATTAAATTTTTAAATAACTCATAACCTCACATAAAGCCTAAATATTAAAATAAGATAATTAAAAGATTTAATAATCCCTTATCTTAATGTTGTATATTTCACATCATGCATGCATATTCCTTCATCCTTGAATATGGGGGATCTCCATCCTTGCGCGAAAGGAGAATGATTGACCTATGAGGGCATCTCTTGTGGTGGAGAATACCTCTCTTCTCGTTGATTTAGCCAATAACTTTATTTCATTATACATTTAGACATTAAAAAAAATCTCAAAGTCTTTGTCAAAATAAAGAGTCAAATACAAATAAAATTTAAAAAGATTTGCATTAGACTAAGTCATTACTCATACCACTCATGCTCTAGTCCCTTTAAGGAGTGGGTTTAAGGACTTTAATTTCTTTCTAAATAATAACAACCTAACTACCTTACAATTCATATGCTTGGCCACATGGATTTAAAGCGTAAGAGGAGATAGATGGATGCTACTTTAGGCGGTTGTAAGCCCAGTAGTTGGGTGGTTTATCCTCTCTTGTGGAGGTAAACCATATACCCATCTTCGCTTAGATTTAAGTGGTGCTTTGGTTCTTACCAAAGCTCTCTAGATTTAAGATTCGAGGTAGCTGTTTCCTTTGAGCTCAAGCATAAATCATCACCTCCCATGCATTTCATAATCTTATGTTGTGAAATTATAAGTCCTAGTTTTCTAATAAAAATATCAACTTTAATAAAATCAATCTCTTCAATTTCAAAAATATAAAGCCCAACCATATAATAGTTTGGGATGCTCATTAGGTGTCTTAGTATCATGAGCATCCCCTACTCATCTCCTTTATCTTCAATAATTAGTCTCTTCTTTTGATTTATCCCACTTGATTTTCTAAACATAGTCAATTTATTGATAGTTTAGCCTTAAAATCTTTGGAGACAATAATTGCATACTTTAATCGAGAGTATTCCTAAGGAACTCATCTTCCTTATAATGTTAATTAACTATGGGGCTTGCCCCCATAAGGAACTTTAGAATCCAATTTAAATAAACCCTGGTTTACTTTTTCATGTAAAGTAGAGGGAAAATCTCTGGCACATTCAAAGACCCATCATGCCTTAGGAATCCTTATTAGGTGATTATGTCCATTATAGGGTGGTGATTTCTAACTTCGAGATAGTGCATCATTTCTTAATATCATACCAAATCACTTCAATAAGTACCTCCCCTCATCTATGTGATGTCCCATACACATCACAAAAAATAAACACCGCAATGGCGGAACCCGACCACATCGATCTCTCATTATTTTGTGGTAATTATAACATTGATTGATGTTATGTTTAATCTATGCATTATGATGGCATGCTCTTTATAGTTTCTTATTATTGTGCTTTAATGTGTCGCCTGGATACGTTAGGCTCTTAGGATAAAATAAATTTTCTATCTAACTAATCACTAACTAAAATTTAAATAACTCATAACCTCACCATAAATCCTATGACATAAATCAAGATAATTAAAATATTGAACAACCCCTTAGCTGTATGGTTGTATGTCTCACATCATATATATTATCTTGAATCACTCTTGTAAAAAGAGGGCCTCAATCCTTATATGCATAAGAACCACTTGACCTGTGAGAACATTCCCTACTAACTGAGCTTCACCCTCTCTCTTTTGATTTGACTAATAATCTATTTCATCGTGCATTTAGGCATATAAAAATCTTAAAGCTTTTGTCAAAATGATGTGTCAAAATGAAATAAAATTTGAAAAGATTTTGTATTTGTAGATTAAGTCATATGCTCATATCACTCATGCACCAGTCTCTTAGGGAGTGGGTTTAAGACTTTAGTCTCTTTCCAATTAAATAACTATCCTAGCTATCTTGCAATTCATAAGAACGGACAACATGGTTTAAAATTGTAGGAGGAGTTAGCTGGCAGCAACTCTAGGTTGTTATAAGTCCAGAAGTCGGACGGTTTATCCTCTCTTGTGAAGGTAAACACTTATGTCCACCTATCACATAGATTTAGGTCGTGCTTTAGCTCGTACTAAGGCTCCCTAGATTTAGGATCTAATTTAGTTGTTTTCCTTAGGGTTACAAGCATAAATCTTCACCTCTTAGGCAATTCCACAACCTTGTGTTAATAGATTATAAGCCCTAGCAATCTAATAAAATTCAACTCAAATAAATAAATCTCTTCACTTTCAAATACATAAAGCCCAATTATAGGATATATTGGAATGCTCATTAGGTCTCATAGTATCATGAACATTGCATACTTATTCCATTTAGATTCTAAAAATAAGTCTTCTCCTTGAACTTTTCCAATTGATTTTCCAAATATATTCAATCTTTGATAGTCTAACCTTGAAATCATTGGAGATGATAATTGTCTACTTTAATCGAAAGTATTCTTAGGAAATTTTATTTCCTAAGATGTAATTAACTATGAAGGCTTGCCTAGGAATTTAAAACCCGTTTAATATAAATCTACTTTATTCATCCATGTAAAGTAGGAAAAAATCTCTGTATATTCAGCCCATCATATCTTGAGTCCTTGTGGGTGATTAGGTCCATTGAAGGGTGATACCTCTATCTTTTGAGATATACATCAATATCATACTAGATTATTTCAATAAGTATCATCTACGATCTGCGTGGTGTCCTCCACATCTAAAAATAAACATCACACCCATTTTTCCATTTTAGATAAGAGTGAAACTTTATTACTCATAATATATATTGTATTATTTGAAATGGATATGTCTTAATATTTTTTTTTTCTTTCTAGGATTTTATTCATTAAGGGACCGTTTAGGATCACTTTTGCTTTTTATTTTTATTTTGTATTTTTGTTTTGTTTTATTTATATTTGCTTAAAAATAAACTTATTTGATTATATTTATTATTTTTAAAAACATTCAAGATGTTTTTGAATATTTTTAAAAATAATATTTTTTTTGTTTTGGAAAGAAAAAATAAAATCATACAGAAAAAACTATAAATAAATATGTTTTCAAAAATAACATAAAAATAAAAATAAAAAATAAAAAATAGAAGTGATCCTAAATGACCTCTAAAATTTTAGTGTTACTTGTACGATTTTTAATCATCTATGCATATGTTAGATTTTCATGCAAAATTAAGACTAAAATATTTTCACTTTACCATCATAACTTTTTGGCATGCAAAAACTTTTAACATTTTTCTTTATCTACCCGAATCATTTATATTTTATAAAATACAACTTATTAAATGTAGTTACTAGTTTTATGGAATTTTATTCCACTACATACCCTTGTGATTTAGAAGCCTTAAACATGCGTTCTTTTATTCTTTTTTAGATCTTAATTATTTTCTCATTTATAAGAACAAATACTCATTGTTTGCATGTATTGCACATAAACAATTTACTAGTATAAATAACGGTTAAATCGAATACTAAAATAGATATTAATCATTAATTGTTCTAAAGTATACAATAATTTTTAAGTAAAATGGCTTTGATTTAGACTTTATAATTCACTGTATTTATAAATGTTAATATCGCTTGTATAGCATTACCATCGTCATCAAATAAAATTCAACTAAACATATCATAACGATAACTCTTTGTGATGGACTTAGACAATTTTCTCAAAGCTTAACGTAAAATGAATGTAAGACACATAATTTAAAATAATCACTATAATTATGAGGCATTTTTTTTATAAAATAAAACATGACTTATAAGCTATAAAAAGATATTTTGTGATAATTTAAGAACTTTATTTTAAATTTATATAAAAATTTATTAGTTATAGAATTTAAATATAGCTCTACGTCTTAACTTAAATAATATAATATTGATCAGTAAATATATAATTATTATATATTAATTATGAAGTGATGTATATTAATATATATAAATATTATATATTTATATATAATTAATATTATATAAATATATAATATTTTATGATAAGTATATAATATTTTATGAATAATATATAATAATTTTATATTAATTAAATAATATATGATTTTATATTATTAAATTTTAAATATAAAATTAAATTTGTATCTAATAATTTTTATAAATATATTTCTATAAATGACAAAAAGAAATACTTGACGATAGTCAATAGGTGCCGGAGCACCGGATTCAAACGCGCGTGACAAGGGTAGGGTCCGACGGAGCTTTTAACTGTTTCGAGAGGAGTGAATCCCTCGCATGCCAAATATTCATGTAGGGTGCGCCTCGGGAGTTCCGCTCCTCGGCCGTGGCACCGGAAGCGGTGACGGGACTCTACAAGCCCTGAAGTGAGTGACCGTCCTTGTTCCAGCCAAGAACGGCCCACTCTGTTCGGACGTCATCCAGCCGTCCGATGGGTATCTCCGTTTCATCAACGGCGATGGCACCGTAGAACTCTGGTTGCTGGCCCCGCCGCCGACCCATACCTCTTAATGGGTGTCAGCTGGCGTGTCGTTGGTGGACGCGTGGACCATCGTTGAGGGCTAGATCTCGCCGGCCCTGGCTCCAGCAGTTCATTATGGCCGTTGGATCGATGGATACTGCGTTTATATGTGTGGGACGAGCGCTCAAATTCGTCACGTGCGATCTCCGACGCACAGTCCTGTTGCACGGGACGAAGGCATGTGGGGATGTCTGTACGGACGGAGATGACCGCAAGACTGCACGAATTTATAACACTTTAAATTGATTGATAAAAAAGTCAAACAAAAAAATTAAAATTTAGAATGTGTTTAACAAAAATTTAAAAAAAATTTAAAAAAATTAATTATTGTTATATTTTTATAAAAAATAATAATAAATAATCGCATTTGTATTTAATTATTAATTTTTTTGACTGTTTTTAATTTTTTTATGAAAAATTATTTTGAGAATCAGAATATTTAAAATATGATGATTATTTAAAAGTAATTATTTGATTTTTTTTTAAATTTTTTTTGTAATATAAATAATATATTTTTAAAAATAATTAAATTTTTTAAAAATTATAATGAACATAAATAGACCCTAAATCTCCACTGCAGCACCTCGCACAGCTTATCTGCACCATTTTTGATCGATACCACAGCTTATCCGCACCTTTTGCGAGTTGCATCTATGAGGAATTGCATTTACTCTAGCGTAGAGTTTTTCGCTCCTTTGGACACAGCCATTTTATGGAATTTCGGACCGCATGTCTTCTCGCTTCAAATAAGCATAATATTTTGAAGAAAAGTTTATAGATTTTATTAGTAACTATCATATATTTTATTGGTGAACTTTGCACGCAACCTCCTATTCTCACACAGGAGACTTCATTGATGACCTTGATACTCAACTTAGACTTGAGAATGGCCACATTGAGTTGTCCGTGACCTCTTACTCTTGCATCTCTGTGACTTAAATTTAGGGCTGTCAAAAAATTTGTTGTTGAGCAATGTTAATTTTTATATTTTGACAATGAACGTGACAGGCATTTAACGATATATAATGTCGGCGAACAAAATAAATTTGAATGGTAGAGACAAAAGAGTTTTGTTCAATTTCTTTCGTTTACCTCTTAAATCTTCACAATCCGACATTCAATGCCAAGTGACCTCCACTTCCCACATAAAACAATGATTAGTTTCCACAATGTGCTTGACCTCCACCTCCAAGTCTCACATCCAATTTCAATTTACCATGACTTTGACCCTCATCTAGACGTCTCACGCAAAGATCTACTTTTGTTGTGATCTCCATCCTCACTTGAGAGTAGATTTATGCTCGAGAATTTTTTATTTATTTTTCATCTACTTTGCATATAACCAAACATTAAAAAAACTATTTTGATTTGCAATCAAATAATCACAACAACAAAAAAATCAAAATACAATGCATTTGAATTACATAAATTTAATTTTTTTTAAGGGCTGTTTGGTTGACTGAAAAAAAGAGTATAATATAATTTAAATATATTTAATTTAATTTTTTTTTATATTTGATGTACAATAAATTAAATATCATGTAAAATTTTCCGATATTTGAAATAGTTCTTTGAGCCATTCTCCTTCCAAATAAAATGCTTCCAAATCGAGCGAAATTAGAACGCGTAGAGCCCTTCGTCTCCCGCGATAACTGTCACACAAAAACCCGCCACTCTACGAGATCTGAGCCACAGGAACCCTGGGATCGAACTTCGCCCACAATAGGTGTGCCGGCGAGAGGTGGGATCGCCTGCGAGAGGTGCGACGGCGAGCGCCCAACCGCATGAGCTGCCACCGCGAGAGCTGCTACCATGCTAGCTGGAGTTGTGATCGTGCGAGTCGTGTCCGCGAGTCTTCACTTACTGAAAATTTCTGTTGCGATCATTGGTGATTCTTGCTTTCAAGGTGTGGAGCTTCTTGATTTTTTCCGATAACTTTCAGATTTTTTCCCCAATTTCTTTCTCCGATTGCTTCTTGATTTTTTTATTTGTATCTTGATGAAAATTAGAGTGTATATTCCAGTTTTTATGCAGATTATATATTTTTTGGGGTAAAGTCAGTAATGGAAAAGAACGAAGATACCAACTTGAAGATGCAAGGCGATGTTCTAAGAAAAGACACTTGACTTTTGTATTTTCTGAGTTCTTGTAAATTTTGAAAATTGGGCAATCTCAAGGAAAGTTGGATTGTGGATTAGATTTGATCCTCACAACTAGCCTGTAACCTTTCTTTCAATTTTGGTTCTTCCATTAATCGGATTTTTAGTGTATGCCATTATTTCTACTGACCTATTTTAGCCTGTATGCTTAATCTAAGAATTATTGTATATCATTTTCCCTGATACTAGTTGCATGTCGTTGCTTGAAAATGTTTTATTTCAGGGAAAAGCACATAAATTATGTCAATTCATATTTAAAGGGATTTTTTTTGGCCACCTGCAAGTATAGTTGCATCAATCCTAAATCCTAAACTTGGTACTAACCTCAAGCCTCTATACACATTATGACGACTTCTTTCTCTGGTGTTTTTTATGGTTGTTTCTAATGCAAATCCTCTCGAGTCTTCAATTGATGGATCTGCATTATTCTATCTACTAAATTGTTTGCACAGTTTGGTTGTTGTTTGTTCAAATTGGATCGTTACTACTACTTCGACTCAACAAGGTCTTCTTCTTGAATCATTTCTGGAAGCTCTCTTTGGTATCAAATTGTTCTACCCCTTGTATCGCTATAAAAATTGCATAATTCCAAGATGAGTTGCTTTCCTCTTCTTTTTATTAAATTTGAATTGACTTGCTTGCAAAGTGATTTGATCTCTCTTTGTGGGGGTAAAATTTCATTTTGTTGTCCTAATATAGATAATATTCTCAAATTTTTTGCTGATTTGAAACTTTGTGGAGCAGTTTCTGTCGACCTTACAGATGTGAAACACATTTTGCTTTTGGCTGAGAGTAAAGATGTCAATTTTTCTCATCTGAATTTTAAGGTTTTGAGTTCTGATTGGCGCAGGATTTAGATATTTTAATTGTAGGAGAGCAACTCTATTCCATTGATTTACATCCTTTGATGTTTTGTTATCTTTTGGGTGCAGATTTCATTTTATGTTTATTACAACAACAACAACAACAAGCCTTAATCCCACTAGGTGGGAACATTTTATGAATCCTTATCTCGTTATTATGTGTGTCATCTAATTCAAGTATACTAGATCATTTTTTATACATCTTAACCAAGTCTTTTTAGGTCTCTACCTTTCTTAACATAAAGGCAAATGCATCTACTCTCCTAATGGTCATGACGGTAGTTTAAGTGGCCAAAGCGACTCTCCTAATCTTATCTCTACTGAATTTCTCCAACTTTTCCCGAACATACTCATTTTGCATTCTATCTCTAAGAGTAAAGCTCATCCACTAAGCATCCTCTATCTCATAGCTTAGTCTTATGCTTCTCTTTATTGGCCAACATTCATAAGTCATTTGAGGTCTTTCTTATAAAATTTTTTAAGTTTAAGTGGACTTTTTTACATCACATAATAGGATGCATTCCTCCACTTGACCATCCAACTTGAATTCTAATAACATCTCCATCTATTTCACCATCATTTTGAACAGAACTAAATATCAATGACTCTTATTAATGACTTGATCACTGTCATCCTATCACTAAAACTTACACTAAAATTCAGGTATATTAGATCTACTTAAGCACCTATTAAGTTGACCTCCATAATTCAAGTTTCTTGGACTCTCTCTGTCTTATCAACAAGAAGAATGTCATCAGCAAAAAGCATACACCAAGGTACATCTTCTTGTAAATGCCTCGTAAGAACAACTAAACTAAAAACTAAATAACTAATAACTAAACTAAACTAAAAAACTAAACTAATAAACTAAATAACTAATAAACTAAACAAATAAACTAAAAACTAATTAACTAATAACTAATAATAACTAATAATAACTAAACTAAATTAACTAACTAATAATAAAACTAAAAACTAATAATAAATAATTAACTAAACTAAAACTAGCTAGCTAATAATAACTAAACTAATAACTATTAACTAACTAATAAACTACACTAAAAAAACTAATAATAATAACTAAAAACTAATAACTAAAACTACACTACCATTCTTGGGTCCAGTCGGGATGCAGAAAAGTGGAGGGTTAGTTAGGTAGTCGACGGTAAAAAATTTGTCGAAACAATTATGACATGAATCCTTTAAATCATTTTATGTTTATTGATGATAATATTTTTTTTGCTCTTTGCTTCTTTGAGCTCTGTTGGTCGTTTATCAGAGATCTGAACTTATACATTTGGGCTTGGTGCTTAATGGATTGATAGTGTGTTTGGCTTATACTAGGATGTAGCCATAGCTTTTCCAAATTTTAAAAAACATTTAATTCAGATCATTGCGCGGGATAATTTCTTTCGTGAGAACTTTAATTGTCTCAGCATGTACTTTTTATTTTGCATTAAAACACAACCCAAACCTTTTAAAGATGCATCGTAAATATTTGGAATCCCGGTTCACGATGGAATATAAAAGCAGGGTGGTCGAATGTTTTTTGATTCTTACTCTACTCACATTCAATTTGTCATTTGGAATTTGATATCCTTTCTCGATAAATTAGATAGAAGCGTTGCGATATGAAAATCTCTTAAACTTAATAACCTCTGGCGGAAAGCTGAACTTGAACATTCTTTGGTGTGGGACCATTCTAAAATTGCTTTCTTTTGAGGATCAGCGAAACTCCTTCGCGATAATGTGATCTAAAATGCGGTATGCATCCAAAATTCACATTTTGAAAATTTGGCGTATAATTGATTTTATGTCTTATGATTAAACAATCGCCGGATGATTTTCGTACTTTCTTATCGTTTTAGAATAAATCAGTATCATCGATAAAGATGATATGGCGATTGAGACTTGGCATTCATTAAATTAAGCAAAAGGCTGGAGCATTAGTTAAACCAAATGGCATAACGAAATTCATAATGTCGCGGTTCCACATTTTAAAAGCATCGGCATCTTTAACTTCCGCGATGATATCGAATCTGAATCGATTACGGAAAATGCACCGATTGATCAAATAAATCATCAATCCTCGGTAGTGGATCTTGTTCTTGATTGTCACTTTATTTAACTCCATGTCAACACATGTCGCATAGCCATCCTTTTCTTAACAAATATCTTGGTGCACTCCGGTGAGTTCTTTGGTGAATAAATCCTGTTTGTGATTCACTTCTTGTCTGCAATTCTTTAGGGCCCATCCGTAAGGAGATTTATGTATAGAAGTTGTCAGGGTTGTACATCAATCCCCTACTTCTCGTGTTGGTGGCAACCCGCAGTAATTCTCACGTGATTCAGAAACGGCGGGAATATTTTTCACTCAAACACCTCCTTATTCAAGACAATTTGGGAAATACAATTTCACTTAAATATTTACTCAACTTATTTCTTGTCAAAGAAGAAGCGGCGTTCTTATCAGAAAAATAAAATGATTTTTCAGGGCATACAAAATTTCACTCTCTCTTCCGGCGTTCAATTGTTGCAAAATATTTGATCAACCAATCACAGTATAACGTCAAAATGTCGATTGGTAAGATAATTGGATTAGGAAAGTGTTTATCTTGAATGTTAATGTCCAACACATTTGTTGTATTGTATCGCGGAAGGCATTCTGCGTTCAATCTGGGTATGAAATAAATAGTATCAGTAAGCGGTGGAAAAGGAATCGAAATGAGCGAATCGCGGCCGGAATCAACAGTGAACCGAATGATCACGAAATTTTAAGCATACCGCACCACTTGATTCGACCTTTGCGGGTGATAAGCAAAACTTCGGCTTTTCTGGAGGGTTGGTTTTCGTTCGAAGTTTCTCCTTTTTGAATTGAAGGTCTCCCAAAATTGTGTTACGGCTTCACGGCTTCCAAAATTTTCTTTGTTGACCGTCGCGATAATTGTATGATTTTATGTCCTTCTTCTTTAGGCGGTCAGTGCGCGATCTCGTCGGCCGTCGTAGCATCTCTGCGATCCTATACATTGCCCAAATGTCGCTTTCCACACTTATCACAAATAGGTTTCTCTAATTGAATTTGTTTCTGTCTATCATCCAGCTTAAATTTCTTGTTAGGCAAATCTGACCTTCTTTCAAAGCTTTTGCATTTGCCTGTAAATCCATTCTTTGAAAAAATTCAACTCATTTTCAATTCTTAGCCCTTTCATCATTGAACTCACGATATCGAAGTCTTGGTCCAATCTTAATTGATCTCGGCAGGAAATCATGACATTTCTTCGCGTGTCTTGATATAATGTGGGCGTATCTAGAAAGAGAAGTGAACTTCGCTATTGCATTATCGTTTTGAGCCAGGTTAGATTGAAAAATTTGTCTTATAAAGCGGTCATTTCAATTTATATCACAAAACTTAATTCATTCACTGAATCTTTGGGCGTGAAATCTTTAAGTTTGTAAATAAATCTGAGCAAACGATTAATTTAATTTGTCACAAAGCTTCCCAAAATTATCTGATTCAACAACAGACTAAATTTACGTCTTTTCGAAATTATCAATGGTAGCATCGTAAAATTTAAAACTTAGTGACAAGAATCTTTAAAAGCTCGATCTGAGACATAGAAACGTCGTATCATGTAAATATAAATTTCTGGCAGTAAAGCTGTCTTTGCGGTAATGTAACAATCTTGACAATATCTTTGTGGTCTTTGTAGAAATGTAACAATATATGATATCTTTGCGGTAATAAGGCAGTTCATCTATCTGTCGAGGATCGTAATTTTAATTCATCATTTCGGTTCTATATGTCAAATCATTTTTAAAATATTTATAATAATTCATAGGTTTTGACTTCATGTATAGAGTCGTCGCCCGTCGGCTAAAACGTAGGTAAAGCGGTAGGAACCATACTTTCTACCTAACTGACGACAGGTTAGACGACTACCCCAACCTCAAAATGCAGTCGGGATCTAAAATCCCATCAGCCATCGTCGAACTTTCTTTATCTGCGATTCTAATATAGCTTCTATCGTAATTTTCCGACATTTCGCTTTTTATCGCATTCTTTAATTTAACGTTTTACCTTTCTACTTGATAAATCAATCTTTTTTAGCTTGAATCATTGTAAATCATTAATCATCTGAGGTCGTAATAAGCATTTATATTTAAATTGATATGTTATCTCTACGTGTCATTCATCTTATTTATCTGAAGTCGTAAAACGATGGCGCATACGTAAAGCGATTGGCGTATATAAGAATAAGCGAATTTAAATTAGAATTATATCACCGCCGATTAATACATGTCGATTATCGTGATGTCTCGCCGATTTCCAGTCTGCTATAATGAAATAACTTCTTTAAATACATACTCATGAAACTCATAATTAACACCATCTTACGCGAATTGATATCTCCCGTAAAACTGCTGGTGCGACTCGCCAATATTATTAAGATCAATCCAAATTATCACACCATCCTTCGATTCAATAATTCACCTGTGGCCAAGGCCGATTGAACTTCCCAATCACGCATTTCGCATTTCAACAGGAAGGCTGGCGGGATAGGGAAAGAAAATTAAGAACTTACAAATTAAACTTCCTCTTAGGTCGGGAGAAATTCAATCTCGAGCAATTCACGGAACTCCACAGCGTGCATCTTACCTCCACGGACTGGTTCCGTCAGCCGTCTGAGGACCTCCGGACGGATCGGGAGGAAGCGGCAGCGGATCTGGCAGTTCAATGAAGCGGAGATCTGGCGGTTCAATGGCAAACCAGAGGGAAGAAGCGGCGGTTCTGCGTTACTAATCCGGGAGCGGTCAGAAGCCGAAGGAAGGAAAGGAAGAAATCCGTCGATCAGAAAGAGCAGGGGCGGTCTCGATCAGCGGGAAGGAAAGGAAAGGAAATTTGTCGATCACGGCCGAAGAACAGGCGGTCTCGATCAATGAGCGAGGAAGGAAATCCGATCGATCCGACATAGCGTCAGCGTCTTTAATCCGGCCATTGCATCTTGCTTTTAGTCTTCTGATATCACTGATAGGTTAATTAGCTAAAACAATAATTAGGAATAATTTAAGAATAAACTAATTAGGTATTACATCTAGAGAGATAGAAATAGATTCATGTAATGAAAATAATCTCAACAAGAAAGCGGAGAAAGCGACCAAAATAAATGCGTATACTCTACGGATGCAAAATAAAACTAAAAAAATAATCAAACGGTCCAAATTATTATAGATTGTAATGAGCATATTCCTCCAAAGCAGTACATAAAGTGAAAAAATAACCCAAAATGATCGTATTTTCGGGAGATCGAGAGTCTGAGATCTGAAATTTCCATAAACATACTCCCCGATGTAATGTAATGAGCATGTCGAACAATAGGTAGAAAGCGAAAAAAAGTCCAAAATCATGTCTTTCTTGAGAATCTGAGGAGAATCTGAAATAAAACTAAAAAAATACCAAATAGCGTCCAAATTTTTCGTGATGGATTGTAATAAACATATTTCCTCAAAACATGCCACACAAAGTGGAAAAAACTGCCCAAAATCCCTTGAAATAAGCAAAGTCCTCTTGCAAAGAACTCCAAACATTGTAGGAAATATATCTTAAATAAAGAATTTGAGGAATAACACTAACAAACCGTAAAAAATTATGCATTATCATCGGTTGAGAAAAATTACCGATGCATTTTTATTACTACATCCCATTATTTCCCAAGGCCGTTCTATCATGTGGTTCTTTCGTAAAAGGAAATTAGAAAATCTCTTTCTCTCTCTCGAGCTCGGTTTGCGAAAAATACACCCCTAAACCCTAAATCTAGATATATATATATATATATATGAGCGAGGTGGTAGGGCGTCGAGGATAAACGGCGTAGTGGCCGTCCAGATCGATTCTGACATCGTTAAGCTAAAGCGGAAAAAAATCGGCGTTAGGCGGGTTAGTCAGCGTAAAACGCAACTCGACGTAATATTTTCTCTCATTGATGACCTTGATACTCAACTTAAGACTTGAGAATGGCCTTAGTTGTCAGCGAGTCCGCATCCCAGCCCTAAATCGTCAAAAAAAAGCTCGTTGTTATGAAGCACAACACAAACAAACATTTCAAGCTCGATATATAAATGAGTACGACATGAACAATCATTTGTTCGATCGGCGTTCATTTAACTCGAAATAAAAAATTATATTATATTATATATATTATTATTATTATTATTATTATTTTATTACTATAATTTTTATTTATTACTATTATTATTATTATTATTATTTTATTACAATTATTTTTACTTATTACTATTATTTATTATTATTATTATTATTATTATTATTATTATTATTATTATTATTATTATATATTATATATACATACGAACACATTTATATATTACAAATGCAAGTATAGTTTAGTGGTTAAAATTTTTGTTATGTCAAAGATTAGCAGTTGAATCCTCCTCATATGATTTGTCAAAAGTTCGTTGTTCGGCTTTCGACTTCGTGTTGTGACATACATTTCAAACTCGATATATAAACGAGTCGAACACGAACAAAATAAATTTCAAACGAGCCGAACACGAACAAGAGTTTTGTTCACTTAAGCTCGACTCATTTACACCCATACCTAAACCTTCACAATCGGACATCCAATGCCAAGTGACCTCCACTTCCCACATAAAACAATGATTGGTTTCCACAATGTGATTGACCTCCACCTCCAAGTCTCACATCCAATTTCAATTTACCATGACTTTGACCCTCATCTAGACGTCTCACGCATAAGATCTACTTTTGCTGTGATCTCCATCCTCACTTGAGAGTAGATTTATGCTCAAGGATTTTTTTTATTTATTTTTTATTTATTTTGCATATAACCAAATATTAAAAAAATAATTTTTGGTTTGCAATCAACTAACCACAACAAAAAGAAATCAAAATATAATGCATTTGAATTATATAATATTTAAAATTTTTTTAAGGACTGTTTGATTGGCTAAAAAAAGAGTATAATGTAATTTAAATATATTTAATTTAATTTTTTTTAGTATTTGATGTGCGGTAAATTAAATATCGTGTAAAATTTTACGGTATTTGAAATTCTTGCCTAAATTATTCTTCGTGTAAATGGAAGACCCTTTGTCTCCTGCGATAACTGTCACACAAAACCCGCCACTCTGAGATCGAGACGGGGAACCACGGGATCGAACTTGCCCACAATAGGTGTGCGGCGAGAGGTGGGATCGCCTGCAAATTGCGAGAGGTGCGTGGCGGCGTAACCGCATGAGCTGCCACCAGCGAGAGCTGCTACCATGCTAGCTGGAGTTGTGATCGTCAGTGGTGTCCATGAGTCTTCACTTACTGAAAATTTCTGTTGCGATCATTGGTGATTCTTGCTTTCAAGGTGTGAAGCTTCTTGATTTTTTCGATAACTTTCAGATTTTTCCCAATTTCTTTCTCCGGCTTCTTGATTTTTTTTTTTTTGTATCTTGATGAAAATTAGAGTGTATATTCCAGTTTTTATGCAGATTATATATTTTTTTGGGGTAAAGTCAGTAATGGAAAAGAACAAAGATACCAACTTGAAGATGCAAGACGATGTTCTAAGAAAAGACACTTGACTTTTGTATTTTTTGAGTTCTTGTAAATTTTGAAAATTGGGCAATCTCAAGGAAAGTTGGATTGTGGATTAGATTTGATCCTCACAACTAGCCTGTAACCTTTCTTTCAATTTTGGTTCTTCCATTAATCGGATTTTTAGTGTATGACATTGTTTCTACTGACCTATATTAGCCTGTATGCTTATTCTAAGAATTATTGTATATTGTTTTCCCTGATACTAGTTGTATGTCGTTGCTTGAAAAGGTTTTATTTCAGGGAAAAGCACATAAATTATGTCAATTCATATTTAAAGGGATTTTTTTTGGCCACCTGCAAGTATAGTTGCATCAATCCTAAATCCTAAACTTGGTACTGACCTCAAGCCTCTATACACATTATGACGACTTCTTTCTCTTGTGTTTTTTATGGTTGTTTCTAATGCAAATCCTCTCGAGTCTTCAATTGATGGATCTGCATTCTTCTATCTACTAAATTGTTTGCACAGTTTGGTTGTTGTTTGTTCAAATTGGATCGTTACTACTACTGACTCAACAAGGTCTTCTTCTTGAATCATTTCTGGAAGCTCTCTTTGGTATCAAATTGCTCTACCCCTTGTATCGCTATAAAAATTGCATAATTCCAAGATGAGTTGCTTTCCTCTTCTTTTTATTAAATTTGAATTGACTTGCTTGCAAAGTGATTTGATCTCTCTTTGTGGGGGTAAAATTTCATTTTGTTGTCCTAATATAGATAATATTCTCAAATTTTTTGCTGATTTGAAACTTTGTGGAGCAGTTTCTGTCGACCTTACAGATGTGAAACACATTTTGCTTTTGGCTGAGAGTAAAGATGTCAATTTTTTCTCATCTGAATTTTAAGGTTTTGAGTTCTGATTGGCGCAGGATTTAGATATTTTAATTGTAGGGAGAGCAACTCTATTCCATTGATTTACATCCTTTGATGTTTTGTTATCTTTTGGGTGCAGATTTCATTTTATGTTTATTGATGATAATATTTTTTTTGTGCTCTTTGCTTGCTGGGAGCTCTGTTGGTCGTTTTATCTGAGATGCGAACTTATACATTTGGGCTTGGTGCTTAATGGATTGATAGTGTGTTTGGCTTATACTAGGATGTAGCCATAGCTTTTCTGTAGTTTGGAAGGGTTTTTATTTAATGGGTCAGTTAGTTGATTGTTGGGGATTCAATATTTTTACTAATTATGCTTTGTTCTAACTATCTTCAGTTTGTTCTTTGTGAGCAGCTCTGGTGCTATTATTTTTTGTGATAAGATTAGCATATTTTTCTTCATGATTGTATTTATGTTAGAAAGATTTACATATATATATCACACAATTCTTATACATTTGCATATATATAATAATTGAAGTTTAATAATTAGATATATTGCACTTTTCTTGAATATGAAAAAAATGTATTTTACTTTAAAAAAAAAGTTAATTATAGTGAAAATTTTAATGTGATATTAAAAATTCAGGTGTTATTTATATAAATATTAAATTTTATATTTTAGATATATAAATATATATTAATGTAGTATGTATGTAAATGCCTTTTATGTTATCAAAAGGTAGTTCTGTTGGTTCTAGGAGACAAGATTTTTTCTTTTAAACTATTTGTATACATTCACAGCTTGATTTATTCCGAAGTCAAAAGGTAAATGATGCAGTAAAGAAATTTTATGTTTAGTTCCTGATTATTAAGGTGGGAAAATGCCTAAATATAAGTTATTGCTAATTCTTTCTTTGTTTATTTTTGAAGTGGAAGCCAAAGCATGTTTCATAACACAAGGATGTATTATTTTTATATATAATGATTTGTTTTGTGCATTCATATTAGTGATGAATATTTATTTGAATCAAGTTAACCAATGCTGAATTAGGTTGTTTGAATCACTTGGAGTTAGGAACTCGCCTAGAGGTTATCCACTCGTTGGGACTCTTTCCTTGAACCACTCATCAATATTTAAAAACTCATTATAAGCTCTTATTGGTTGACTGGCTCACTAGGAGATCCCATCCAAAGTTGTTTCTAAAGGTACTTGATATAGGGGAATTCCTTGAGCAAAGTGTAATATGTGAGTCTGGTTATCATGCACTTTCTTTTTATTTTTATGTAGTTTTTTTTTATTGGAATCTAATATTATTGGTTTTATATTGATTACCAGTGCTTCAACCTCTTCCACGAGAGAAAAAATTTTTTCCTGGAAAGTCATATATCAAACAAGTTGTACCTCTTAAGTTTGAAAATACAACTAATATGAGATTAAACCTTGAAGAAGAAAGAGTGTTGAATGAATATATATATATATATATATATATATATATATATATATATATATATATATATATATATAATCTTTAATATCACTTAAAAAATATTATCATTATTTACTTTTTTTTTAAAAAAAATATACATTTTCAAACATAGAAAAGTACAATTTTTTATCAATCATATCATTAATTTATTATTATTAAATAATAATAATTTAATTTAAGCCCCTTTCACTTTTATATCACTATATTATTATTTTGTGAGAAAAACAATAAGACTTTGAAATCACTTTAAAAATTTATCAATACAATTCAATTAATTCATTAATGTTAACTCAAATGATATAATTTTTATTTAAATGATAAAATAAATATGATTTATTTATTTTAGTGTTCAAGTTGTAAAGTTAATCAACATATCAAAAATAATATTTTTATGCAGTTTTTAATATATATATATATCTATTGAGCTTTCTATGAAAGTAAATAAAAAAATATTTTAAATTACATAACAGATATCATTAAAATAAATTTATTTATCACTTGAAGTTTCATAGAGATCCTCCACAGTGTTTATTTTTTCACTTTTAATTTTAAAATAAATATATCGTAATCCTAATTTAACCAAGTAGTAAATTTTTATTTATAATTTATTTTTTTAATATATATTAATTTATTAATTTAATAATTAAATTAATGAAAAAAAATCTTATAATTACTCTGCATATAATAGTATTCATAATATATATATTTAGTTTTACATACGCCCACCAAAGTAAAATATACATCTATTTATTTTAATACAATCAAACAATTGTAAAATATTCAGAATTCACTGTATTCACTTTACACTGTATTCCTTTTACAATGTATTCTTTTTTCAGCCAACCAAACATCCCCTTAATGTCAATCCTTCAACCAAACAATTGCTTAGTACATTGCCTCAGAAGATATTTTTAGTTAATTTTGAATATATAGTGGCTCACTCAAGACTTAATTATAATTTATTTCAATTTATTGATATGAAACTAATAGAAAATAATCACTAATATATTTGATTGGCATTTTATAGCTCTTTTGAGAAATTTTATAGTGACATTTCACTATTAACATGTTGATTTTGGTATAATTTAAAACCAAGTTATTTGAAATATGAGGTGTACATCATAAACTTAGTTGTAACACAATCATTGAGTGGAAGTGATGCATTACTCATCATTTATTGTCTAAATTTAAAATAAATTCTATGTAATCTATCATGAAATGTCTTAAAATTTATATAATTAAGGTCATAGATCGGGGAATACCATCAAATTTGACTTTGAGCCAAAATGAATGAAAAACCTCTTTTAAGACTTGAGAAGATGTCTACGAGTGGGGAGTTATACCTTTTGGGTTATGCAATGGTTTGAGCAAATTTATGAGATCAAGGTATAAAGTCTTAAAATGATTCTTGCAACATTTTTGTGTTGTGCACTTTGATAATATTTTTTGAGTTTTAGGAACTCACTATCCAATCATGCTCAACATATGAAATTATCCTTTAAAACACTTTGTGAAAATAAAATATTTCCCAATTTCCATAAGTGCTAATGTGATGCAAACAATGTACATTTTTAGGAGATTTATTATCACCACACAAAGTATTCAAGTGGATCCCATTAAGGTAAATGTTATTAGGTCATGATAGATGACATCCTCTATCATAGAGTTGTTAACCTTCCATGGACTAGCTAATTTCTACAATAATTATATTTTCAATATGATCATGACATCAACAATAGAGTGTTCAAAAAAATTTTTGTTGATACAATACTCAATGACAAAACTTTCAACAATCAAGAATGAGATTATGCTCAAATCTTATTCTTGTTACACTGATTTTTGACAAGCCATTTCATGTGGAAGAAAATGCTACTACTAGTGGCATGTGGGTTGTGTTGTCTCAATTAAACAATTCTTAGAAAGAAAAAAATTCTATACCTTATACCAAGAATTTGTCATTTTAAGTGACCATTAGTCATTATAATTTATTTGATCTCATAATAAATGTAGTTCAAATGATGTTTGAAAGACAATGTTGCTACAAACATATAACTTTATTATGAGACTTAAAGATGATGCAATGAATTAAGTGGTGAATTCCTTAAGTAATGTTTAGAAGATAATGCTCATCATCATAGTAGCTTGATATTCAATGATTTACTATCTTAGGACCAATAGTCTTGCAGAGACTTTTTAAATAGACTGTTTCACAGCTCATTAAGAAAGCACATGAGAGCAACATATAAAGCACTGTGACTTAAATCTCTTACATACTCCTTTGTAATGGCATACAAAATTGTAACCAAGTCTAGTTTTTATGCTCATATGTTTATAGGTGACGTTATCTTACATCTAGAAATAGAAATTTCTTTAATGTGCACTGCCCTTAATTATATGTTGATTAAATATAAGATTTTCTAACTAAAACTATATAAGCTCAAAATCCTATATAAAGTAAAACTTGAAGCCCGATATAATTTGAAAATATAACATGATAGGTTGATCCATGCTTGTGATAAGTTAATCTAGCCTTGACCATTATAATTTAAAGATATCATTCATATCATTTTGTAGCCTATTACACATATAATCAAAACAATATAAAGTTTGTGCCAACTTCAGATGTATCCTTCTTGATTTTTTCAACATGTGTTGGTGAAGCATACATATATATGTCAACCAACCAATGGTGTTGGCTCTATTTGAGGGATGCTAGTCTTTCCATAAAGTTTGCCTGATGGATCTCCTTAAGCAACTTCTCTAATCACATCTTGATGGCCTAATAGTCTTCATCTTGTGATCGCTCATTATGATATAAATAGATCTTAAAGTGGTTTGAATTTATAGTCAGAGGTTAGAGAGGTGTTATATAGTGAAAACAATATTTCTTGAATTTTCATAAAAAAATCATTAATGTTATTTTTAAATTTTAAAAATGATTGGTATGGGTCAAAGGCATCAAAAGGTGACAATCATCCAAACCCCAAGGGGTGTCTTGCCAATATGGTTAGTGATTTTGATCACGCCACAAATTATCTATAGAAGTTTATTTTCATAGAGCTCAATAATAAAAATCTTTTTAATGCTTTTCAAACCTATTTTTCAATGGGTGGTTGTATTGTAGATACAAAAGAAGAGGCGTCACTTTTAAGATATATGATCATCAACTCATTAGTGCAAATAAACTTTGATGCCCTCTCTAGTTCTTTTTTAAAGCCATCTTCATGATAGAGTACTTAAAGTGCAAGTCATTAAGACCCATAATTAGTGCTAGCTTCATAATAAAAAAGATTAAGCAATAAACTGTCGGTAGCCTAAATAAATGGGAGCACTAATCTAATCATTAAAGAACTCTATACCTTGTTAATCTTTAAGCAATATTCTAAACAATTTCATATGTTGTGTAAAAGTAGCAAAATAAATGATAACTGTTTAACAACTAATCAAAAAAGTAATCTGATGTGTGCAAGATAGGTCAATCAATTTTGCACCACATCCATCACCTTGGTCAGTAAGACTTGAAACGACAAATTCTTGGTGTCCGACACCAATTCTAGCACTTTATTGAGGCTCCTAGGTTGTCAATGAGGTTGCTTTAACCTCTGTAATGAATATGGGCCATTGTTTTGGAATTCATTGTTAAAGGTTCTTTTATGATGTTTACATAAAAAGTGAGGAGCTGACCTTACAGTCTGCGTGCAAATAATAATATAAGAGTTTATTCAAGATCTTCAACATGAATGGTGTGTAGAATCTCTCACATACTAAAGTGACAATGTCAAGAAAAAAAATGGTGCTATTGAAGTTATCAAAAATGACTAAAGATGATTATTAAGAAAAAAAAATTGAGGTGGAGTTGCTAGTATTTCAAGTTAAAGAATGCATTAGGATCAAGGGTGATTGGGTGAAGCACCAATTGAGACATGTTATCCATTTTATTCTAAGGTTTTAGAAAGCATGCTAATGTGATGAAAGCTTTCAACGGTTTGGAAGAAATTTAAATATTATTACCCTTGGGATGTGTGGAGGAAGAACATTCAATTAGTAATTCAACCAACATAGTAATAAGAAAGGAGCACAATAAGAGATTGTATCAAAATTTTTGTTGGCTTTCCAAGAAAGAAATAAGTGAGAAGACAAGCCTCTAATGTGGTTTAACCCTCAACAAATGATAAAATCTATCCTGTAAGAAGGTGAGAGAAAAATGAAGAGGTAGATAGAACAAAAAGGGGAGAACACATAAATTTAGCTTCTTCAACTTATTGACTTATGCCCATTGCGCAAAAGAGGGGAGAAATTCAATATTTTGAAGGAGATGGTACAAAAATTTAAAATTTATCTAAGGCTCACCCTCTCAAGATTGCAAAAATTATAAAGTTAAGCCATAATAAGCTAAAGTTAAAAAAAAACCCCTCCTCAAAAGGAAGAATGGTGAGCCTCTAAGCTATTTTAGTTATAATAAATATTTTAAGACTAATTAACAATACGGACACAAAAAATTATTCGTATAAAACTCTCTAAATTTGATTTTTTTAAGATGATATTTTTAATATTCGAAAAATTGATAATAATATATCTTATTTTATAAATATGCAAAATTAAAGTTATTATACTTGCCAAGCCATCTTAAAATTTTTACATATATACTTAATTTTCTTAAAACTATTATATTACTATTAAAATTGATATTAAATATCCATATATCATCATAACATTACCAAACAAATTTTAGTATATATTTAACTTTATAATAATTTTAAATAATAATATTTACTTTTTAAATGTAGATACTATATATATTTATAGTAAAAAAATCTAAATTATTTATGCTCTTAATTTTAAGTAGGAATTTTTACAAATCAAATCATAAATATGTATTTACAATTTAATCATCATCTCTATTATTTTATATTTATATATGTATTTGTATGTATCATGATTAAAACATTGAGAATTTTTCAAAAATGATAAATATAAGTTGGACTTTTGTTATGAATTTCAATATTTGATTGTCAATTTATAAATTGATTTGTAAATATAAAAGAAAGGATGAACATGTAGGTAAAAGCCCCTTTTAAAAATATTTCTCTCTCTCTCACAAACACACACACACATAAGATATTAAAATCCGATTAGAAGAGATAATACATTAATAAGTCTTTATCAAACTATTAGATTTTGATATATATATGAAATTAAAAAAATCTAATAGTTTGATAAAGACTTATTAATGTATTATCTCTTCTAATCGGATTTTAATATCTTATCCCCTTTTTTAATTTCCCCATTGCAATATGAAATTAAAGAAAATAGGTATGTTCACCGAGGATGACAGAATACCCAATCAGTCTACCTTTCGGATTTTAATCGAATCTCTGCAGTGAACTCATGTAGGTTGGGGGATAGGCGGCGAGGGCAATTAGAAAGTACTAGGGATGGGGGTGCAGAAGGTGATTCTGAAGCACGGCAATGGAACCAAACCTGTACGCGGCCAAAACGTCACCGTCCACTGCACTGGCTTTGGTTAGTCTGGTCTTCTGTGATTCTGTCCACGCCGTTTCTTTTCTCCTCTTTTTCCTCTCTCTTGATTTGGGTCGACACATCAGATCGTTCAACATTAGGTTTAATATTCTTGTTGTATGCATCTATTTCGTAATATTGACAAACATTTCCCGATATTTTTTTCCGGAATTTGATTAGAGTTTGTTGATTATTGTTCAGTGGGATTTATCAGACAAGCCCTTACTAAACTTTGATTGCTTGTTCGGGGCGATAATTTATCTCGGTGATATATGTTATATTACTATAATTTCTTGAATCAGTTGTCCCATGATTTCAGATGGTAAGGTGACGGAGTATGTTTAGGGGGTGTTTGGCAAAGGATTGGATTTATTTCAAGTAGTATTTAGTAAATCCAGTATATCTGGATTTAGTAAATCCCGAATTAAATTCTAAAAAGTGTTTATTACATTTATTAAATTTTCTTAAATCAGGAAAGATGTTTGGTTATTTGAGGATTTAATGCTATAATTAAATAATAATATTTTAAAAATATGAAAATAAATAAATAAAAGAATATAATATTAAAATTGAAATATCATTAAAGATATAAGTATTTATTCAAAATATAAATAAATATTACTGATTTGGATCTAATAAACTTTGATAATATAATTGAATTTTTTATTTCTTTCGATAACGTCGGCGTTAATCTCCTACAATCTTGCTATAAAAATTGCATTAGAATAGTTTGAAAGACAATGTTTGAAAGACAATGTTGCTATAAACATATAACTTTATTATGAGACTTAAAGATGATGCAATGAATTAAGTGGTGAATTCCTTAAGTAATCTTTAGAAGACAATGCTCATCATCATAGTAGCTTGATATTCAATGATTTACTATCATAGGACCAATAGTCTTGTAGAGACTTTTTAAATAGACTCTTTCACAGCTCATTAAGAAAGCACATGAGAGCAACATATGGGACTAGCATAACTGTTGACTTAAATCTCTTGCTCCTTTGTAATGGCATACAAAATTGTAACCAAGTCTAGTTTTTATGCTCATATGTTTATAGTGAAGTTATCTTACATCTAGAGATAGAAATTTCTTTAATTTGCACTGCCCTTTATTATATGTTGATTAAATATAAGATTTTCTAACTAAAACTATATAAGCTCAAAATCCTATATAAAGTAAGACTTGAAGCCCGATATAATTTGAAAATATAACATGATAGGTTGATCCATGCTTGTGATAAGTTAATCTAGCCTTGAACATTATAATTTAAAGATATCATTCATATCATTTTGTAGCCTATTACACATATAATCAAAAACAATATAAAGTTTGTGCCAACTTCAGATGTATCCTTCTTGATTTTTTCAACATGTGTTGGTGAAGCATACATATATATGTCAGCCAACCAATGGTGTTGGCTCTATTTGAGGGATGCTAGTCTTTCCATAAAGTTTGTCTGATGGATCTCCTTAAGCAATTTCTTTAATCACATCTTATGGCCTAATAGTCTTCATCTTGTGATCGCTCATTATGATATAAATAGATTTTAAAGTGGTTTGAATTTATAGTTAGAGGTTAGAGAGGTGTTATATAGTGAAAACAATATTTCTTGAATTTTCATAAAAAAGTAGCTTCATAATAAAAAAGATTAAGCAATAAACTGTTGGGTAGCCTAAATAAATGGGGCACTAATCTAATCATTAAAGAACTCTATCCCTTGTTAATCTTTAAGCAATATTCTAAACAATTTCATATGTTGTGTAAAAGTAGCAAAATAAATGATAATTGTTTAACAACTAATCTAAAAAGTAATATGATGTGTGCAAGATAGGTCAATCAATTTTGCACCACATCCATCACCTTGGTCAGTAAGACTTGAAACGACAAATTCTTGGTGTCCAGACCAATTCTAGCACTTTATTGAGGCTCCTTAGGTTGTCAATGAGGTTGCTTTAACCTCTGTAATGAATATGGGCCATTGTTTTGGAATTCATTGTTAAAGGTTCTTTTATGATGTTTACATAAAAAGTGAGGAGCTGACCTTACAGTCTGCGTGCAAATAATAATATAAGAGTTTATTCAAGATCTTCAACATGAATGGTGTGTAGAATCTCTCACATACTAAGGTGACAATGTCAAGAAAAAAAAAATGGTGCTATTGAAGTTATCAAAAATGGCTAAAGATGATTATTAAGAAAAAAAATTGAGGTGGAGTTGCTAGTATTTCAAGTTAAAGAATGCATTAGGATCAAGGGTGATTGGGTGAAGCACCAATTGAGACATGTTATCCATTTTATTCTAAGGTTTTAGAAAGCATGATAATGTCATGAAAGCTTTCAACGGTTTGGAAGAAATTTAAATATTATTACCCTTGGGATGTGTGGAGGAAGAACATTCCATTAGTAATTCAACCAACTTCAATAGTATTCATAGTAAAAAAAAATCAATAGTAATAAGAAAGGAGCACAATAAGAGATTGTATCAAAATTTTTGTTGGCTTTCCAAGAAAGAAAGAAGTGAAAAGACAAGCCTCTAATGTGATTTAACCCTCAACAAATGATAAAATCTATCCTGTAAGAAGGTGAGAGAAAAATGAAGAGGTAGATAGAACAAAGGGGAGAACACATAAATTTAGCTTCTTCAACTTATTGACTTATGCCCATTGTGCAAAAGAGGGGAGAAATTCAATATTTCGAAGGAGATTGCAAAAATTATAAAGTTAAGCAATAAGCTAAAGTTAAAAAAAAAAAAAAAAAAATCCTCAAAGGAAGAATGGTGAGCCTCAAGCTATTTTAGTTATAATAAATATTTTAGTAAGACTAATTAACAATGTGGGTACAAAAAACTATTCATATAAAACTCTCTAAATTTGATTTTTTTAAAGATGATATTTTTAATATTTGAAAAATTGATAATAATATATCTTATTTTATAAATATGCAAAATTAAACTTATTATACTTGCCAAAACCATCTTAAAATTTTATATATACTTAATTTTCTTAAAACTATTATATATTACCATTAAAATTGATATTAAATATCCATATATCATCATAACATTACCAAACAAATTTTAGTATATATTTAACTTTATAATAATTTTAAATAGTAATATTTACTTTTAAAATGTAGATACTATATATATTTATAGTAAAAAATCTAAATTATTTATGCTCTTAATTTTAAGTAGGAATTTTTACAAATCAACCACTCAATGCATATGTATTTACAATTTAATCATCATCTCTATTATTTTATATTTATATATGTATTTGTATGTATCATGATCAAAACATTGAGAATTTTTCAAAAATGATAAATATAAGTTGACTTTATTATGAATTTTAATATTTGATTGTCAATTTATAAATTGATTTGTAAATATAAAAGAAAGGATAAACGTGTATGTAAAAGCCTCTTTTAAAAATATTTCTCTCTCACACACATACACATATATATATATATATATATATATATATATGAAATTAAAAAAATCTAATAGTTTGATAAAGACTTATTAATGTATTATCTCTTCTAATCGGATTTTAATATCTTATCCCCTTTTTTAATTTCCCCATTGCAATATGGAATTAAAGAAAATAGGTATGTTCACCGAGGATGACAGAATACCCAATCAGTCTACCTTTCGGATTTTAATCGAATCTCTGCAGTGAACTCGTGTAGGTTGGGGGATAGGCGGCGAGGGCAATTAGAAAGTACCAGGGATGGGGGTGCAGAAGGTGATTCTGGAGCACGGCAATGGAACCAAACCTGTACGCGGCCAAAACGTCACCGTCCACTGCACTGGCTTTGGTTAGTCTGGTCTTCTGTGATTCTGTCCACGCCGTTTCTTTTCTCCTCTTTTTCCTCTCTCTTGGTTTGGATCGACACATCAGATCGTTCAACCTTAGGTTTAATATTCTTGTTGTATGCATCTATTTCGTAATATTGACAAACATTTCCCGATATTTTTATCCGGAATTTGATTAGAGTTTGTTGATTATTGTTCAGTGGGATTTAACAGACAAGCCCTTACTAAACTTTGATTGCTTGTTCGGGGCGATAATTTATCTCGGTGATATATGTTATATTACTATAATTTCTTGAATCAGTTGTCCCATGATTTCAGATGGCAAGGTGACGGTGTTGTGGAAAGTATGTTTAGGGTGTTTGGGATTGGTTACAGTAGGATTTAGTAAATCACTATTCACGAAAGTGTTTGATAAGATTTATTAAATCAATCCAAAAGATGTTTGTTAAGTTATCTGATTTTAATTATAATTAAATAATAATATTTAAAAAATATGAAAATAAATAAATAAAAGAATATAATATTAAAATTAAAATCATCATTTAACAAAAGATATCGTGTTATTCTAAATATAAATAAACATTACATTATTTGAATAATAATTTTTTTTGATAATATAATTGAATTTTTAACTCGTAACGTTTGCGATGGTAATCATCATTAATATGCGAAAAAAATTGTATTAACTATATAATCAAATATTATATTTTCTTAATGTATAAAATTATTTTTTTTAGTCTTACATTGTATTTATTAAACCTCAGAAATATAATTACATGCTATCATCTCATTCATTATAAAATTCATGATTGCTTTGTTTCATATTAAAGTAATAATTCTAAAAAAAATAAAGTTGTTTGCAATTACATATCTTCAAAAAAATTTCGCTGTGAGTCAAAACGTCTGGGATGTGAAAAGTGGAGGTTCGTTAGGTAGTCGACAACCATCGTAAAACTTGTCGAAATAATCATGACATGAATCCTTTAAATCATTGTGTTAATCTTAGCGTCCAGAGCGGTATTTGTATGGCTGAATCTGATGAAAAATATAGAAGCGTGCTCGGCGAGGAAATGTTAAATAAGCGGGTTCCCATTATGGACGGATGGAAGAAATAGTCCATGAGAATTAGGTTAGGATCTTGAAATATAGGTACTCTTTAGTAAATTAATGGAATTAATAGATATTATGTTTCATAGAAAGATAAATATTTTATGTGTTCAAACTAAATGGGTTGAGAGAAAAAGGAGATTGATAGTTTAGGTTTTAAACTTTGGTATTGGTAAAGTCGACTAGAAATGGTATATGTGTGATTATAGATAAAAGTTTGAAGGATAATGTTATAAATATTAATAGATGTGGAGATAGAATTATCTTTAAAGATTATTGTTGATCTTAAGATTATCAATGTTATAAGTTATACATCTCAAGTAGGTTTGAAGGTAAGCGCAAAAATTTTGGAATGAATTAGAGATTATCAAAATACCTCTTGAAGAAAAAAATTTATTGGAGGAGATTTAAATGGACATGTTGGTAGAGTGGTAGAAGATTTTAAAGTATTCATGGTTATGGATTTGGGTGAGTAATGAAGAAGGTATAGTATATTAGATTTTCTTTAGCTTATATGATTTTATTTAAGAAAAGAGATGAACATATTATTACTTATAAAAATGGATCTAGTAAAACAATTGATTATTTTCGATAAGAAAAATAGATCATTTAGATTAGATTGTAAGGTCATTCCAAGTAAAATTTAAGTACCCCTCGATTGTTAGTTATAGATTTTAAGATGAAAGGTTGTAAGAGAAAAATAAATTAAATTATTGTTAGAATTAGATGGACTTAAGAACACAAATAAAAATATTTTTAAGAGCAACTAGAGATTATAATTTGGGATGTTCTGATGAAGTTAACATTATGTGGGAAAATATAGCAATTAAAGTTCTTAAAGATGTGTTTGGAAAAATCAAAAGGAAAAACTTTTAATAAGAATAGTTGGGTAGTGTCAGTGTGCAAGAAAAGATAAAAATAAAATTGTTATAAAACTTGGTTTAGATGTAAAAATTAGAATTGGGAAAGATATAAGTTAGAGATTCTAAGAAAGCGATATATGATCTGAATTTAAAATTTAGTGATTTATACAATAGATTAGATACCAAAGAAGGTGAAAGATGTATGTATAAGTAGAGATAAGAGAAGTAGACATAGTTCAAGTGAGGTGTATTAAGGATGAAAATAATAAAATACTTTTTTTAGAAAATGATATTGAAAATAGGTGGATGAGGTATTTTGATAAACTTTTCAATGAAGGATCTGAAAGTACGATTGATTTTAACCTTTAACCTAAACAAAAATAGAATTTCATTTTATCATCATTATTAGTAAATCGAAGTTAGTGAAGCTTTAAAATGAAATATGGAAAAAAAAGCGGTACCAGGATAATATTCCAATAGAAGTGTGGAAATGTTTAGGAGATCAAGGAATTTCTTGGCTTACAAATCTTTTTAATGTCATTTTAAAGACTAAAAGATAGATGAGTGGAGAAAGAGTTTGTTGGTTCCTATATTTAAGAATAAAGGTGATGCACAAGAGTGTGCAAATTATAGAGGAATTAATGTGCCATACATTAAAATTATGGGAGAAGTAATTGAGCATAGGTTACGATGTGATACAAAAGTTTCTCACAATCAGTTTGGTTTCATGCGGTAGATCTACTATGGATGCTATACATTTGTTAAGGTTTGATGGAGAAGCATAGAAAGTAAGGATGATCTACATATGATATTTATTGATTTAGAAAGCTTATGATAAAATTTCAAGAGATGTTCTTTGGAGAGTTCTAGAATGAAAAGAGTTAATATTGGTTATATTCAAGTCATTAAGGATATGTATATAGAGTTGTTACTTGTGTCCAAACACAAGGATTGACAAAATATTTTCCTATTTCGGTTGGATTACATCAAGGATCAGTTTAAGCCCCTTATCTTTTTTACTTTAGTTATGGATGTTCTTACTAGGCATTTACAAGAAGATGTACCTTGGTGTATGCTTTTTGCTGATGACATTCTTCTTGTTGATAAGACTAGAGAGGGAGTCCAACAGAAACTTGAATTATGGAGGTCAACTCTAGAGTCTAAAGGTTTTCGTTTAAGTAGATCTAAAACTGAATATATGGAGTGTAATTTTAGTTGTAGAAGTTCTAGTGATAGTGTTGTGACATTAGGTGAACAAGTCATTAATAAGAGTGGCGTTTTAGATATTTAGGCTCTATTGTTTTAAAATGATGGTGAAATAGATGGAGATGTTATTAGTAGAATTCAAGTTGGATGGTTGAAGTGGAGGAATGCATCGGCTATTATGTGATAGAAAAGTTCCACTTAAACTTAAGGAAAATTTTATAAGATGGTGGTAAGACCACAATGACTTATGGTGCAAAATATTGGCCAATAAAGAGAAGCATAAGACTAAGTTAAGTGTTACGAGATGAGGATGCTTAGGTGATGGTGGCTTTACTCTTAGAGATAGAATGCAAAATGAGTATATTCGGAAAAAGTTGGAGTAGCTCAGTGGTAGATAAGATTAGGAGAGTCGCCTTAGATGGTTTGGCCACATAAAGCGTCGGCGTCCGATGACATTAGGAGAGTAGATGCATTAGATGCATTAGATTTGCCTTATGTTAAGAAAGGTAGGAGACCTAAAAGACTTGGTTAAGATGTATAAAACATGATCTTAGTATACTTGATTTAAATGAGAATTTGACACATAATATATGACACAATGGAGACAAAGGATTTATGTAGCCACCCACCAGTGGGAGTAAGGCTTGTTGTTGTGTGTCAAGACTCAAATCTTTCTTTCCAAATCCCAAAAATTTCAATTGTGCGTGGCGATGGTTAAATAACTCCCCTACGATATCTACGAGTTATCTCCAAGATAATTCAAAGGTGATAACGAAAACCTAAACGGTCTAAATTTGTATGTATTGGTAACACAATCTAAGTAATCTTCTGGAACGAAAAGCCTCTCAACGTAACACTCCTATCTCGATGTAGATCCCCAACCAAAAGCAGATCAAATCACGTCAAATGAAACGGCCTCGTGACATTTTGCGGTGAATGCTTTTTTACGATATTTGTTACATGTCGAATTATAATACATGTGTTGTCGATTGCACTATGGCATTATTGAAAAATGGATGAAATTGTGGATTACCCAAAAATGAATACAATGACGCTTTGTCTTTGGCGGTGATGACTCTGATAATGGAAGCGATACAACTGACAACACGATTGAAGTAGTAATTGTTTTAATGAATGTTGAAAAAATTCACAAAATTATACATGCTATGCATGCACCTCTTTAAAAATGCAGTTGTTCTACCATCATGTTTCTTTGTATATTAATAATCGCGGCCAAAAGATCTTTTGTATAAATACTTGCGTTGGCTAAAGCAAATATAAGAATGTTGGATGTCGTTAAGAATATCAGTATGTATTGATAAGGTGTATTGTCTATCAAACATAGGTCTCGAATGTAATCTTGTTCATCTGGGTGCTTGGCATTATCATCGATAATAGATGGGTGCAACACATTGATAGCGTCCGTCATCTCTAGGAAATTATCAATTAACGAACAAATTGGGTCTGACAGTCCTCTTCTAGCATTTTATATCATTTCTGTGATATTTCCAAAGTATAAGACGCCAAATCAGATGAAATATAGATCATAGGTTAAGTTCTTAAAAAATTGTATCAAAATTACAATTCACATAGATTATTGATTACAGAAATGACACATCAAACGTAAACAAGAACAAAGTAAAATTACACTAAATTATGGAGCACAACATTCGAAGCAAAATTACACTAATAAATAGTACAATCTGAGCAATAAGAAAGGCTAAATATAAATTTGATTACTCCTTAGCTTTAAAAGCGTCTTGATGTATGGCGTGGATGAGTTCTTCTTATGTTATCCTACGAATCACCTTCCCACCTCATTAGTATAACTTTATTGTGCGATCCTTGATGCTACATCGCAGAGTATACCCTCGGTTAAGATGTTAGGAACACTAGATACTGATAATCATCCATGTATGACATATTTATTCATAGTTTGTTTCAATTTCTTCGTTTTAACATTTTTTTATTAGCGTGTTGTCAATATTTCTTCTCCATTTTATTCGCTCTTGGCGATTTTTGTCACTTGATGATCGCTTTGGAGGTTGATCATTAAGTCGGTCTAAGTGAGTCATAAAGTCCCTGTCTCTTATTACCTCCCACAAAATTATTTTTTCAATGAAATTATCGATGTCACTCATGTTATGTGTTGATTCAGATCTCCCTTGATGTATTCTTTGTGTTGAGTGTGTTTGTGTACACATTGCATTATCATCACAAATCTTCTCAATATGTGCTGTTGGAGTTTTCAAAATTGCATTTTAGAATTTTCTTGTTTTGATAAGATGAAATTCATCATTAGATTTTCGCTTTAACAAAATAAATTTCTAAATCTTGATTGAAATCACTTCTTACCCAATCACTCTTCCCATATTTCATCTAATTAATTGGTATATTCGTGTCGTCATCCTCCATTAGTTAGTTGATATAACATACTGAAGTTTCACGTGTTCTTATCAAATAACAATGGTGGTACTTTGTTCAAATTTTATTTAATGTGGCAATCCTATCATTTTCTCCTTATTACAGCGTTGAGATATTGCACTTTGCTGTTAGAGTATGTTAGAAAATCACGTTATGATGTTGGTATTTAAGAACTCTACTACTAGTTATTCGTCGTGAGTTTGTAAATCATCTCACTGCATTAATGTCTGACTTGTAGAAGCGTAGTCTTTAAATTTTCCCTTTAAAAAACCTTTCATATATACAAATAGAATTGAAATTTCAGTATGAATAAAGCAATGACGGCTATATTGGCAGAATAATGTTATTGAAATTAAATTGCCTATAATAAATGTCTTTGTTTTGGAGGTATTTGGTTACAAATGATGTTCATTGACTCACGATTAGATCTGATATCACCAACATTAATAAATTTAAGGCCTTAACGTGACATGTATAGTTCATTTTTCAGTGCATTTTATAAATTTCTTCAACACGTATAAATTTGCTTGTAAATGTTCCGACGACATTCTGAATATATCGCATTTATAAAAATTATTAGACAAGCAAATTAAAATTGTAATTTAAGAAATATATACACACACACATATATATATACTTATATATTTATTTTGGAGATAAAAGCTTGGTAGTTTCAGAAATTGTAATTTTCCGTACTTAAAATTTGGAAATTTCTTGTGCTTTGGCTATTCCACGTTAAAAGCAATTTGATGAAAAAATTGTTTCTTGCGCTTGTGCTATTCTCTTGCCCTTAACTATTTAATAGTGTTTGTTAAAACACTCTATAATACTACTATCTCGTTAGTTATAAAGCCTTCATAACTTACACTTAAACTAAATTCAAATCTAGTGACCCCTACTAATTACTGAAAGAATCACAAATTTTTTTTATCATTTTATATATAAGTGCAGATAAATTGGCATTTTTTTCCATAAGAACCAAGTATTTGAAAGTTGAATTGAAACAATCGTCCCACTGATCCAACAATGAACTGGTTCTTGACTGGTTTGGTCCAACACTAAAATCAAGGTGGGGAAGAAAATTAATTTGAACAAATGACATGCAACTTAGATCTTATATTGTAATCAGTGTAAAAGGGAAAACACAATTAAATCAAATGAAATGAAACATAAGAATACCATTCTACAAAGAAGAAAGAGCTTCTCTACAAGCCAGATCTCATTTTAGACAATTTGGATTTGGTGAAAACTCAATCTAAGGAGTTTATATGCTCAGTAAATATTTTGTATTTGATCTATACAAATTTCATATTACTACAGAATTCATTTTTTTCACTACTTCAATGGCTCAGAAAATGCATGCAAATCTATCATATTTACTTTCATTCACATTTAGGTCATCTGCATATCACTTTCTAAAGTTTGATCTTTTCATTAGAAAAATATTTTTAAAACTTTATAAACAAGGAGAATAGTTTACCATATTTTTCAAAGCTGTGTTCAAATAAACTTTTCATTTCATAAATTTTGGCATACATGCTTGAGCTTGTTAAAAACCTGATATTACCACTAGAATTCTTTATAATTTCTAGATTATTGCTAGACTTTGCTATATAACTCTGGCATACTAAGTAGACATTACTTGAATGGTAACGCCAAGATTTCATAATGAACTCTAGTTATAATTTAAGAATTTGAGGAAAAGTAAGAATATATGAGATGGCTATGTCAGGAATTTATTTTTAAAACAATAGAAATCTATCATATACATTTGAAATAAAATAAGTTAAACACAAGACCAATTACAAACCCATGAACTCTATGCAAGAAGAGAAATAAAAAATTTGTCATACAAGTAGCATAAAGGAGCATAACACTAGAGTTAGAGGAGCTTGAAACCAGGACCTATATACATGGGGAACCTCGGAGCATATCACTTGAGTTGCCATTGTTTGCCAAAAAAAAAAAGGGTATACTGTTATCCTTGTTTACAAAATCTTAAAATTATTATAGATTTACAATAATACTAAATTATTAAGAGTTCTATGCAAATACTTATTCGTATGTTATTCCAAATGCAAAGAACATATCGATCTTTTGTCCAGCAAATGTGATAAAGCGAGAGGTAATGATGAACAAATCAATCAAGAAGCGATAGATTATCGAAGCTCAAACTTATAAAAATTAAATGTTCTTGTTAGAGGAGCTATTTATATGCAACCTCAGGATACTGATTAATTCTTCAACCAAAACATCAAGCAGGATACTAGAGAATTCGCCACCACATAACTTGTTTGGCTATCCGCAAATGACAGTTTGACTTAGATGGGATTTCCATCCATCTAAAAATCCTAGTTTTAGGACCCCATGGAGAAAATTCATGAGCTTTACTAAACGGACAAAATGATGGCGGACTCCTTATTTTCAATCAAACAAGAACAATCGGAAAATAACTAAAAATAATTACGCTTTGTGGAATAATAGTGGAAGAGACGCGCGATCTGACAAAGAAACGAACTTACCCAGCAATCCACGCGATGCAGTGCACTAGGAAGCTTGGGAAGGGAAGAAATGACGGAAATGCACTGCGGCGAAGAAATAGAGTTCAAAGGAGTTGCGACAAGGAGTGCAATTCATACGCCTACTCAATTTGTAAATCCCGTTAAATCGCTCGGATTTAATCGAGATTTATCCCGTTCATTTACCGGATTTACGGCACTAAGGGATTTACTAAATCCTCCGATGGTGTTTGGAAGGATATACGGGATTTAAGCGCTTAAATCTGGAATAAATCCGTTGCCAAACACCCCCTTAGAATGAATGGCATGCTGCAAGTACTATTTAAATGCGCTGCCAGTATGTGAAAATGATGTGATCGATGGATTTTTAGGGGTTTCTTTCCCAAATATGTTGTTTTGTTGATGTTATTCTATCATGAGGTTATTATGCAATTCTTTTTTAAGATTGACTCTTGTAGTTGGTAGATCAAGTTGATATTAGTGCTTCTGTCAAGATTAGCCTGCATCTGTTGCTCAATGCAGGTGGGGTGCTAGGTTATTGATATTTACATTTTGACACTAATTGAGAAAGAAAATTATCCAGGGCCACTTTGCGAAAATGTAAAGAAATATCTGTATTTTAGCAGAACCTATTACCTTTTTTATATTTTCTTTCCCTCAGACTATCTTTGTTCCTCTAGGTTTAGAAAGAATATAAAGAGACAAGAAGAGACTTAGAAAGAAAGTAAATACTTTCTTTTAATTGGGAGTTTTAAATGAAAATAAATAAATAAATGAGGGAAAAACATTTGTTTATGTGATGGACTTTATTTTACGGGCATAAAGTGGACGAGTAATTCACAAGAAAATTTTAATAATATCCCGTTATAAAATTATTTTACGAGATTTGCAACTATACCTTAATTATTTAGATGTCTAACACCTAAATCAAAATCTTTACTTATATAATATTGTAATCTACAAATGACAAAAAATACTACTAACATTAATTTGTCTTATTTCAATGAGGTTATATATATATATATATATGTATATATATATATATATATATGTATATATATATATATATATATATATATATATATATATCAATTTGATTATAATATTTTATTTTCCTTATTTTCTTTCATCTCTGAGTCAAGAATTGGATGAATAATTTTTTTCCCTCTCATAAAAGTCCCAATCAAAATTAAAAAAAAAAAAAAAACATCATTCTATTTTGTCTCCTCTTAATTTTTTTTTCTCTCGTCTCTTTACCCTCATTCAGAGTGGTATTAAAGATAAGGAATGATTGATGAAAACATGAACCAAGCATACTGTTTTGATTGCATTGGACTAATTTTTTCTATGCATTTGCCTTCTATTTTTAAAATTGTCTATATATCAATATATCTTTCATGTGAACTGTTCTACTACTTAAAGTTGTGTTTTCACGGTTTATGGAAGTTATTTAACTTGCTGTTCCACTATTTCACCTAGGTATTATTGTCCTGAGCCTTTTGTTTCATCTTGTAACTTGTTATTTGTACTTACAAGTCCCTTCTCCCGTGCTATGCTTTAATTATCTAGTTACTAGTGCTTACATTTTGTATTTATTTTATTTATTTGAAGGTAAGGATGGTGATCTATCAAAAAAGTTTTGGAGGTAAAGTGTATTCTTTTTTTAAAATGAAAATTACAAAAAATCTATTTCTTTTAGAGAGATCTTGACTAATCTGTTATTTTTCAGTACTAAAGATCCTGGACAACAACCATTCTCTTTTAAGATAGGCATGGGTTCTGTTATCAGAGGTGAGTTTGAACTCAAATTTCTTTTCAATGAAGAAATATCTGAACTAATGATGCACTGTACTAGATCTCTTTATAGTCGTTTGGAAGATGATATATTCGTTTGTTTTGTGTGATCATTTAAACTCAATACTAGTGAATTTTGATAGCTCGATAAAAACAGTGTTCTCATGATTGAGGCTCTCAAATGTGGGTTATGTCAGGGTTTGCTGTATACAACTTTCCTCATGTTGTTAACAGGCTATTTCTGTGATTCTAACTTATGGCTTGAAGGGCACAATGGAGGCAACCTCACCATTGCCTAGAGTTACACTCTCCTTTGATAAATTGGATAGGATCTAAACTTAACCTTCTTGTTCTTTTGTACCTATCTATGTTATTATTGTGAAATTTGGATTTGTATGCCATGGATAAAAATGATGAGATTGATTATTTTAGTGACATGATATACTATTTTATAGTAAAACCCATTTTGATATTAATTTAGTTGAGATTTTTCTTCTCTTAATCAATTTTTTTTCTGCAGTGTCTTTTTATATCTTTGTATTTGAGTTAGCTTTTAGGCGGTCGATTTACATGCAGTGATGGAATAATTTGCATTCATGGAAGATTCTACCAGCTCTCCTATCATCAAATATTCATTGCTGCAAATACTTAAATTGGGAAAATATGATTTGTGATTGTGATATTGTGTGGCAATAGTCAAACCCACTCCTTTTGTTGATTAAGACGGGTTGATGATGATTATGAATTTATGATGATGGGAACATAATATTTTTATTTGATTTTTTGATGTCTATAAAATTTGGAACTATCAGTCATTACTTGGGATCTAGGTATACTTTTTCATTGCCGAATTATCCTATTATTTTTAGATACCACAATAATCTTTTTAATTTTAGTTTGAATAATTTCAGATAAAACTGATTGATAAAACTGATTGGGTTATATTCTAAACCTATGTTTTAGGCTTTGGTGGTAATGCTTGTGTGAATGGTTAACATCGAAGGGTGGGTTGATCATTTTTTATACTAAAGAAATCTTGTGTGATTGTTTGATTTACATAACAAGCTTTGTTGAACTTCCTAGTATAACATATAATAAATGACAAGTATCAATGTTGAATTGTATATGGATCATATTGTTATATTTTATTTTTTTATTGAACTTTCTTTTTATTATTAACACACCTTTTTTATATAAGCATTTTTTTATTTAACTTTTTACGTTGAACTCTTTGTATTTAGTTAAGTTGCACATCCTTTGTTAATCTAATATCATTACTTCACTTGACTTACTAAAATATGTGTTTTTTAACATGTAGGATTCCCTCTAGTTATAAGACACTTCGTTGTATGCTTGGGGACATTGCCTAGTTTGAATGTTTGCACAAGTGCCTAAGCAAAAAAATTAGATTGCACACCTTCAAATAAACTTGGAATGCTCGAGGCATATAATTTTTTATTTTTTGAAAATGCATTTGATTTTTTAAATGATTTAGTATTTTGCTAGTATCATCATCATTGTTACGATGATCAATTTATTCTTATTACTTGAAGTTAACTTTGTGAATCTCTATTATTTTGCTCACTCTTATTGATTTTTCAATGAGGTGTTTGATCTATATAAATCATTATGAACAACTTTTTTTCATTTTTATCTTAAATTAGTCGTTTTACATATTAATCCTTCATCACTAGTTTTTTTCTTTTCATTTAATGAGTGATTTTAACCATTTGTTGCACATTTTCAAATCACCTCGTTATATTTTCTATGATTTTATTTTAGAAGTTTGTTGTCCCTATGGTCCCTTAAATGTAGTCATTCTTCAACTTATCTGTTTAGTTTATTCCTATAACCATCTTACCTTTTTCAATTTTGCCACACTCAAGTTGACTATCATTTTTTTTTTTTTTGTGTAACATTTGAATTCATATAACAAAAGTGGTCTAGTTGTAGTTTTATAAAATTTGCCTTCAAGTCTTCTTTATATTTTTAATTGTACAATAATTTGAGGCAATTATCCATTTTAACTAACCAATCTTAGCTCTAGGTTATATTTCTTCATATATATTCTCATATATCTATACAATAGATTTAGGATATTTAAGTTTATCAACCTAGCTATCACTTTATTTTTAATGATATTAACTAATAGATTTTAAAATTAGATTACTAAAATTGCGTTATGTACACTCAATTTTTTGTTCTAGTATTTATGAGTCTTTTGTTTCCTAAATTTTTTTTTCTAATTTTTAGAACTTTTCTCTTGTTTTAGTAGTAGATTTCTCGCTAATTAGAATTATTATCTATGGGAAACCTCATTTTAAATCTTTTTTACTCTATAAATATGGATCCAATGTTGATTGTTAATGTAATCTTATAAAAATTGAAAAGTTTTAGTTAATTCATAACTACTTTTGACATTAGCTGTCACGACCCGGCCCGAGAGCTTAGAATACCAAGGCGGGAATAAAAGATCCGACGGATAAAAGAAAAACTTACATAACAATTCCAATCTTAAATAAAACCTCCAATCATACAAGAGCCACTACAATCCACAATAATTTAACAATCATTCATACACATATATATTAAAGAAAGTCAGAGAAATACACTTTAAATAAAACGCAAAACGAATATAATTACCTATCTCTCAAGCCTCATTACATGATAAATACGACTTTCCTTCTATCAATTTAATTGGTTCAAAAAATTTAAGAACTAATAAATGAATATAATTCAAATGGCCAATTATCGTTTCACTATAAGAATAAGAAAGTAGTCCTGATACATACCGCTATCATACACGCATAAAGAAATTTCAAACAATCAAACATATGTAGTAGATACATAAATTTTTCATATGAACTTTACTTTACATTTATCACGCCTGAGTCCCGTCAAAACTTTTACCAATACTCATCCAAAGGACAAGTAGTTGTTTTTCATCATTACGCACGGCATATCAAGTTCAAGCACTATATGAACTCCACTTTCAATACGCATATTCATAAGATACAATTACGCAGTTATGCACATTAATTCATAACTAACAAGAAATCGCTTAACTTTATAAATAATGACAATACGATCTAAAGATTCAAGTTATTATCCAACACGTGAAGAACAATAAATTATATCACAATTTATGAAGAAAACGTAAAAAATCATCACAACTTAAGATAAAAGTCAAAATCATATAACATGTATTTCATCAGAAATTAAAGACATTTTTACCATAAATGTAGAATATAATTACCCACTTTAATTCTAGCTTCCTTTCAACCTCCTTTTTCCTTTAACGCTTCCTTCCTTAATTGAAATTCCTATAACATAAAATATTAAGTGTTAAAGTGATTTAATATATTTCATTAAATGATTATCTTACACCCTTAAATGATTCTAATTAAATTAACGATAATATAACTTAGCATAAGTTCAATATTTTATTAAATTTGAAATCATATTTCATATGTGAGGGTTTAATACTTAAATTATTTAACTTTAATTCATCATACATGTTTTTGAATTAATTTATCGATAATTAAAAAAATTTGAGATAATAATATTATCATAACATTTAAATTAAAATAATTATATAACTTATTACTTACCTCTCGGTTGCCCTAGGACACGCGCGACGCGGTCGACTCTCCCGTGCCTTCTTCACGACGACAAACGCTGGATCCCTTCCTCTGGCTCGATCCTCTCGACGCAAAGAGCTTTCCTTTTTTTTCTACCTCGCCGACGACACGCTACACGGCTGACGCTTCCTCTTCTTCCTCAGCCGATGACGCCCGAAGGGTTTACGCACTCCTCCTTCCTCCTCGATCGTCGACGCATGTCTAGGGCACGCAGGTGAGTCTCCTCTTCTTCTCCCTTCTTCTTTCCCTCTCTCGCGTATTTTGGGGGGTTCTATTTCGATCTATCGAAACCGACACCCCCCTCAAATTTCTTTTTTTTTTTTGCAAAATTTTCTATTATTATTATTATTATTATTTTTTGAATTTCAGTTATTACATTAGCAATGCTCCACTATATTTTTTTAATAACTTCAAATTTGTCATATTTTTATCCCAGCAACCCAAATTATGTTGGCACTCAAACTTATGTCTTCTCGATTGCAGTAAAACTCATGTGAAAATCATTTCTTAAGCCTTATATACTTTCTTTTGCTTCCATGAAGGACTTTCTTGGAATGAAATCACTTCAATCTTCAATATAAATCTAATTTTTTATATGCCTATGTTTTATTGCTCTCTCATGACTTCATTGTATAATAATAAATTTGATTCTTTTATAATCAATAAAATCTTGAATACCTTCTTTGTTCATAAATATTGATTCCCCTTCTGCAATATTATGCTTAACTTTTTAAAACCTAATTGGTTTCTCATTTGGAGCTAAAATATTATGTGTATTGCATCTTAAGAGCTAGCTATATTTCATTTCTTTTTTGAATCAATTTCTAATATTCTTCATTATTTTGTGCATTATGCTTTTAAAACTGATCTCTTTTTTGAATATTTCATTTAATAAATTTTTATTGATGTATTTGTCTTTAAGTTGTTGTTGTTGTATTTATCTTTAAGTTGGCAAAATAGTTGGGGATGCAGTTATAAGAATTCAAGTTGGATGATTGAAGTGGTGGCATGGATTGGGTCTGTTGTGTGGTAGAAAAGTACTGCGTAGACTTAAAAGGGAAAATCTTTTAAGATGTTGGTGAGACCTATAATGCTTTATGGCATAGGCATAGAATGTTGGCTAGTAAAAGGGAAACATAAAATTAACTGTTGCAGAGACGCAGATGCTTAGGTGGATGAGTGACTTTACACTTAGTGACAAAATGCAAAACAATATATACGTGAATGGTTGGAGTAACTCTAGTGGTAGATAAGATTAGAGAGAGTTGCTTGGATAATTTGGTCACATAAAACGTTGACAAACCAATGACCCAGCTAGAGAGGAGATATACTAGATTTGACCTATGTTAAGAATGTTAGAGATTGACCTACAAATACTTGGATATGAAGAATACAAAATGACCTTATTTTATTTGAATTAAATGAGAATATGACATTTAATAGGGCACAATAGATTAAAAGGATTCATATGATCGGCCTCACATAGTCGACCTCACATAGTGGGATAAAGGATTGTTGTTGTATTTATTTTTAACTAATTGGAGGATTTGCATTCATACCACATAATTCTAATATATTTATATATATAACACCTAAATTTTAATATTTGTATAAATACAATTAAATCTTAATATCACATCAATATTAGCACTATCACCTACTTTTAAAAAGTGAAGTATTTCTTTTCATGCATAGGAAAGTGTTATATATATAAATATGTAGCTTTAGGTGTTAAATATGTAAATACATAAGAATTATATGGTATTTATATAAATCCTCTCTTAATTGAAGCATGAAAAGAGACAAAACTAGTTTTTTTTCTAAGAGACCCCTCAAAAAAAAAAAAAAATGGCGTTATTCTTTAGTATTAGGTGAAGATTAGTTCATTATGTGCTTATCACACAGCTGCGGATAAAGAGACAAAACTAGTCCTAGGAACTGGAAGCATTAATTCTTGCAACGAAAAAACAAATTGCAATATGATGGTTAGCTTTGTTGTTTAGAAAAAACTTATTATTTACTTCTGTAGGAAAAAAAAAAAAAGGTTTATCTTAACAGCTGAAATGTTGGGTTCATGCCTCTACTGGAGTCTGGACGTTAGAATCATTTGTAAGAAACCTTTTATTGCACAAGTGCTGATTAAAGAATGAAGAAATCCACCTTAATATGCAACCACAGAGCAATGCACATATAATCACAAGGCTAGTTGTACATGAAAACCATTCAGCAATATTAACCAGGAGCCATGCAAAAGCCCCGACTTAGAAACAAGTTAGAGAAGGGTTGAGATTCATTTTGGTGGTTAGAACGTTACTAGCAAAATTCTTGTGCTAACTGATGACTTTAAAGATCCCAGAATACTTGAGAAGTGGAAAAAAAGTCAAATAATTTATTTTTTTTAAAACAAAAAGAGGCACAAAAAGTGGAGAAAGACTTCAGTTTTGTGGACGTGCTAGGAATAATTGATGTTGCAGTGGAACGCTATACTGAATCGGAATGTATAACAGTAAGGAGAACTTCCGCCTGTTTCTTTTCTAGCTTAATGCTCATCCTTTTTTAACACATTGTTATGTTCAGTCTCTTTTGATTAACGAAAGAAGATTATTTGATTTGCAAAAACTGCATGAACTTTTATAGATAATGTTTTCTTTTATCCGATAAAGCTCTAGTGATTTGGTTTGTCGGCAGTTATTTGCATTACCTGTATATTAATAATCTATGATGTTAGCTTTTTGATAATTTATAATAGTTTTTTCAGTGAGACTTTTAAGAAATATTTTTTAATAAGCATTCGCCTTTTTATTAATTCTTTAACCTAAATTCCTACATTGCCGTCTGTTAAATCTCCATTGTTGTAAAAGCTGCAGTAGAAGTTAGTATTGGATATCCATATTTGCTAGACGCCTTTTTAATTCAAGAATTGAAGCATCCAAATTATAATAACTGATGTTTTATGTCAGGTAATGTTTTCATAAAAGATTTTTTTACCTCAGAAGTATCTTAACTTGTTATTTGCCATGTATTTGTGATTCTATACTTTCCTGAATGATATTAGCTCTTTATTTGCAAATATTTCACACATTCTTCCATTTATTGTTAATTTTGCTTTTAAGATGTGATAAAGATTAATGATTATAAGGAAGTTGGAAGCCTAGTTTAGTCGTTCATCAGCAAAGCAAAAGCTTACTACTGAGTTTTATATGTCTAGGTATTAGGCAAGATAAGAAATATATATAAAATATGTCAAACAAGAGATGAGAGATGTAGAATTTAATTGAGTTAGATGTATTGAAGGTGATGATCATAAGACCTTTTTTAAAGAAGATATCTTTCTTTCAAGCTGGCTAATGAAGTATATCATAGATTCATCTAAAAAAGGAATTGGTGATACTTTTGAAGACATTGCATAAAGATAAAGCTTTACCTTTCTTTATGTCTATTATGATTGGAGTTTTTAAGTGATGTCCTAGTAGTTTGTTTGAAATTTTTTTACGGAATTTTGAATATTTAGAAGATTCCGAATTATTGAAGTCGTATTTTTGACACTAATATGGAAAAACAAAAGAGATTCTCATAATTGTGATAATTATAATTCAATCAAACTTACGAATCATACAAATGAAAATTTTGAGGAGAATGATAAAATATAAAAATTACATCGATCATAAAGAATCATTTTGGTTTTTATGCCAATAAGATTGGTGATAAAGGCAAATTTTTTTGCCAAAGAAATTAAGGGAAGTATGGGAAGTGAAGAAATCAAAGAGAAATTTGAGGTACACACAATTAGTTAGTAATTGCAATTTACTCACCATAATGTTGATCCCAATGATATGAAATGTGAACAAAATTATAAACACTAGCAAACCAATAATAAATTATGTTGGAGAAATTGGGCAAGGAAAGAATTCACCAAAGAAAAAAAAATTCATGCTTTGTGCCGGTACAGGTGAATGTACTCCCCAGTAGATAGTCACACTTCACTTTGAAGATATCCCAGAACACACAATATTGAAATTTAGAAGAAGAAATTTTATTCAATGAAAGATATCTAATTACATACTTTAAATCTATTTGTAGACTCTTTATATCTAGGATAGTTGGCACATCATTGACCCAATATATTTTTATACAACCATTAAGTTGTCTTTTAGACCTTACACAGAAAATAGTAATTTAAAACAATCACACAAAGTATTCTCATAAATTGAAGCCCATTGTCACGGAGAGATTTTTCCCAAATCACCCGTCTTCTTCTTCCTCGACGCTAAGTCCCTAACCCTCAACGCAGACTAGAATGCTCAAAGATCTTTTGGAGAGGAGAGGTTAGAAAGATTGGAAAAACACTTCACTAAGCAAGAAACTTTACAATACAAGAATACTTGCTCAATGTACATGATTCATGTGAAGCCGCATTCTAGAGTCCCTGGGGCATTCTTCCTCCAAAGCTTCACGGAATATGGTGGAACTTTCTAGAGTGCTTTCCCCATCTTTCATCACTCCATGTATCCCTGGTAGAAAGCTCGATGATCTCCTGCGCTTCTCCCCAAGCATGCCATCTAACTGCAGCTAATTGGCCCCCTTTGACAGAATTTCGATGGTTTGACACCCTTCTCCTTGAACCTCCATTTGTCAAAGGAGTGCTTGCTTATAGGGCTCGCTTGGATTTTGTTAGGTGTCTCCTTTTTTGATATCCGCATCTTCTCGGCCCACCTGTTGCCTTGTGTAGTGCAGCCCCAGCTATCTCCCTTTCGGGTGAGAGTTCTTTTGACAACTCTGCCGATGAGATGTCCTTGAACTCTTCAAGTTTTTCTACTGCCTCCCTCGGCAGGTCTTCTTGTGGCCTTAGTTCTTCATCTTCCGTATCATGAAGAATGACCAAGTCACTTCCCTTCTTGAATTGGATGGCCGCGAGCATCCTTGCATCTGACTTGGAGGCTCTTATCACTGGCACCGTGCAAGTTTGATTGCCCTCCGTGATGCACATGCTGTTGGCAAATGGCATCAAGATTGCCTTTGCCTGATCCAGGAAATCCAATCCAAGAACAACCCTATAGTCATCCATAGGGATGACAGAGAAGTTCACCAAAGCCCACGTTGGTCTTAACCTCCTGCTGGTGTATTGGCATTGCCTCTGCATTGACTACCTTGATGGAGCCCCCTCCTCCAACCGTTGGTAGTCCCAGCCGCCTTGCTTCTTCTTCAAAGATGAAATTATGAGAAGCCCCCGTGTCTACCATAGCTGTGGTAGTTTTTCCTGCAATAACCATCTCCACGAAGAGCAGCCCCCTAGCTTGTGGCTTTGGTGCAACCTGAATCCCATTCAGGAGCTGCATGGATCCCACTTGTGCCACCACATCATTTCCCTCGGCTTCTGCTGCCTCGTGATGACTTGCTAAGAGGGAGTTCAAGGCATTCTTCTGAGGACACTCTCTTGCCCAATGAGGCCCTCTACAAAGGAAGCAGTTATTATGCGGTTGGCTCTTACCTTCCTTCTGCCTTCCCTTGTATTTTTCCCGGGTCGGGGTCGATTCTTGGTGAGACTTCTTCCTTTGTTGTCCTTCGTCTCCCCCACCGTTGCCATAAGCACTCCTCCTCTCCTTTGGCTTTGTGGACTCTTTAGTGTAGTCGATCAAGCTCTCGGCAACGGCAATGGCAGTCGCAAGATCTTGCACTCCGCGCCTCCTAAGCTCGATCTTTGCTCATGATTGAAATCCGTCCATGAAGTAGAAGAGAGAGTCTTTGTTAGACATATCGGGGATTTCAAGGACTAGACTGGTGAAGTCTTTGACATACTCTTGGATCGACCCTTCCTGTTTGAGCCTCCTTAATTTGGCTCTAGCCTCATCCTCCGCGTTCTCAGGATAGAAGCGCCTCCTCGTTCCTTCTTGAAGTCATCAAAGGTTGATATGGTGCACATACCTCTTTCCATATCTCCTCGCCTCCTCCTCCTCCACAGCATCACGATGTCTGAGAGATAAAGAGCACCAAATTGGACTTTGGAGCCTTCATCAGTGATGCCCATGGCTCCAAAGTACTGTTCTAGTCCCCATAGGAAGTTATCCACCTCCTTTGCGTTGATTCCCCCGAAGCTCTTCGGTTTAGGCACTTCGATCCTTTTGGCTTCAATGGCATGGCTGCTAGATCCGGCTGCTAGTGCCCTCTTGCATTGAGCGATGTCCCCTCGCATCTCCTCCAAGTCTGCACGTAGACTAGTCATCTCCTCCTCATGAGATCATCCCACGAGCTCCCCATTAGGTCCTCCGCATTTTAGCCATTTGATCGAGGCGATTCTGCACTTAGCAGTCTCATCGATGAGTGGATGGTGGCGTCCTCCTCCTCGAGGCCATTCACCCTTTCGCCTAGATCCTCCATGCAGGCTTCCATCCCCATAGCCTCCTCTGCACGTAAGCGTGCCTCAAAGCCAGAGATTACCTCCTTGGACTTCCCATGTGGCTTGGATGCGACGGGATCCTGTTGCTCCTCATGACCTCGAACATGTTGAGATGACTCCACATTCGTGGTCTTCGATCCAACAACTTGTTCCTAGCCAGCTTTCGTCATGCCTCCAACCTTGCTCTGATACCAACTGTCATGAAGAAACTTTTCCCAAGTCAGTCTTAGCCGCTCTTCCTTTGGCTAAGTCACTAACCAGACTAGAACACTCAAAACTCTTTTGGAGAAGAGAGGTTAGAGTGAGGAAAGCACTTCACTAAGCAAAAAACTTTACAATACAAGAATACTTGCTTGGTTCTTTGGTTGGTTACAAATGAGGGGTGAGGTCCCCTATTTATAGCCCTCCCCCTAACCCTAGGAATAATCTAGAAAAGCACTTCACTAAGCAATAAACTTTACAATACAAGAATACTTGCTTGGTTCTTTGGTTGGTTGCTTGGTTGGTTATAAATGAGGGGTGAGGTCTCCTATTTATAGCCCTCCCCCTAACCCTAGGAATAATCTAGAAAAAAATATTCTAGAATACAATATTATGTACATGATTCTAGATCTTTTCATGCCACTCTAGCGTATCTGAGTTAGAGTATTATACTAGAGTCCTCTTGAAGCATTCCTCCTCCAAAGCTTTCTGGAATATGGTGGAACTTTCTAGAGTGCTCCAGGTTATTCCCCATCTTTCCATCATTCTCTAGAAGCTTCCCTCCTTATGTATGGCTAAGAGAGCATGGATGATCTCCCTTAATTTAGCTCCGTGACACCATGCTCAAGAGAAAACCATGAAATATAAATCTCTTGCCCACATCAAATAATAACAAAATTCAATGCCTTTCTCCAATTCCACTTGATAACAGAACTGACAGGAGTACCTATATGTAAGAATAGTCATAGGAATGGATATCATATATTAGAAAACTCATAAAGGTGATATAGTTCAGCATCAATTTACTCAAATTGAATTGAAAAGATTTGACTCCAACGAATTGAGCCTTTATATAATAACAAGTAACATTTGAATTGAAGCTGACAGTTGAACTTGAAGGTTTCCAAGAATAAAACTGATCTTACTGATCAACCTAACATTAGAAAATAGTAAATTCACCATTTCTTAAGACTCATCACAGATATGTCCCAAATTACTGAAATTATAGAAAAAATTTAAATTAAACAACTTATGAAAATACATAAATTTTACTTGACTATTACTAGGTGCGATGCTTTGACGAGAATAAACACGCATTTCCATCACTTTAGCATACAGAAGGACTATATTTTGTTTTGAATTAAGTTCTATTTGTATTTGATATTTTGTCTATTTTCTGAAGTCAAACTTCTTGATCAAGTCAGACGCCTAAAGATTTTTTGGGCGAGTTCTTTTTGTACAAACACTAGGCTTGATTTTTTATTTTTTATTTTTTTGCTGGCTTCTTTTATTTTACTTTATTTTTTCCTCACTAAATCTTATTATTAGATTGAATGCATAATTTATTTTACTCAATTTTGATCTAATTTGTGTTTCAATGAGTTTGTGGTTTCCAGTAGTTGTATGGTTTTCATCATTCTTAATTTGTAAGCATAATTTCCAGTTTTAAAACTATTGAATTATCATTTGCATTGATTCTTGTTGTTTTCTTAGTTTTAATGAAGGTAATGAATCATTGTTAAAATTAATAATGTGGATTGAAAAGATTTGTGTATGTTGCATATTTTTTTTGTGGATCTTATATTATATTAGCATTTGGAAACCTAGACTCTATGATGTCCTATATAATTGAGTGTATTAGGATGATAATGTTGCCTTCCATGGTATCTGATGAAGCGATGCAGGAGCATGGCCGCTTTTCCTTGAGCTGATTCATTAGAGAGCAACATTAGTTTTGACTATTCTATGATTCATTTATGTAGTTTGTTTTATTCCTGTATTTGGACACCGGTCAATTGTATGTTCAAATTGATGATTTAGTTTTATTTTTTATTTTGTTAACTCTTCTAGATAAAAGACGTGTCTGTTAACGGTCATACTTTATTTAAAGAATGAATTAAGTCACTTCGTTAATCTCTGACTCTATTTCTCTCTTCACTTGTTCTATCTCTACTTGTCCTCTCTCTATCTCTCTCTACTTTCTCTTCTCTTAAATTCACATTCTCCAAAACAAGAACCAAGGAGAACTAAAGAAAATCTTCTGCAATTTTTATCGCAAAGTAGGAGTTGCAAAGTCAATGAGAAATGGAGGCTGATTAAATTGATGGCGGGTAATTGAAGGACACTTATAAAATCTCTTATTTTTCCCTTTTAACTACCAGAAACTTTAACTGTACCTTTATTTTTGATACTAATATCATACTTTTGTTGTATCATAATAAATTATAATGTTGAAATGTTTTTCTTCACTCATCTTCCGTATTAAACACGCTTTACTAATTTCGATAATAACTTAATACCATGTGCTTTATTTTTTCTAGGATGGGATGAAGGTGTTATGGGCATGGAAATTGGTGAAATTGCACGCCTCCAGGTAAAATATTTTTCTCAGTTTGTAGAATTCTCAAAATTGGGCTCTTCAACCTCTCACTGAGATAGTGATAAATATATAAATATATGCAAGGGGTTTCCCAGTTTTAGTGAAGGTAACCTTTCCTGCGACTTTGTTTTCAATGGCGCATAATATTTGCTTCTCTATTGGCAGTGTTCTCCGGATTATGCTTATGGAGCTAATGGCTTTCCAGCATGGGGAATTCAACCTAACTCTGTTTTGGTGTTCGAGATTGAAGTCCTTGGTGCTCAGTAATAGTGATAATAATTCTGCTATTTCTACTGAAAGTATTATGTTATTGAGCTTATGATGGAGAATATTTATACGATTTTTATGGGGACCAATTCTATAATATTTTCATCCTTGTTTTTATACTAGTCGCATTAAATTAATAAGAACTAGTAAACTATGAAGAGTAATGCTCTAATATTAAGAGAAATTAAGAATATTAGAAAAGGCTTTCGCTCGTATTATTTGTTGGAGGTAGCAATAGGTTTATCCAAGTAATATTAAATGTCCTGTTATTTGATCGAAAGAGAAGAATTAAATAAGCTTTAAACTAATGGTTGGGATCTAGCTTTTTGATATAGAAGAAATGTAATTTTTGTGTGAAGTTTTATGTGAAATAAAAGAATTGATATTATATCTCAAAAGGGTAGATATTTCATATTGAATCGTTATAACAAAATTGATCGTTAATATTTTTTTGTTTTTTGTTTTTTGGATTATATATTAGAAGAAATTGAATTTATTTTTATTGTGTGTGTTTTTATTATTTTTAATCATAATAAAAATAAAAAAATTATGATTAAGATCATTATTCATGAATATTTATATAATAGTTGAATATTTATGATTTAATATGTTCATTAAATCAATGAATTTAAATAATATAATATTTTTAGAATTGGTATTAAAAAATAGTACATGAAAGTGTATGAAGTTGAGAAAAAAAAATTCTAAAATTAGTTGAGAGTTTCTTTTGCTAATGATTATTGAACATTATGTTAAATAATTAGTTATATGTATCTTATGTCAATTTTGATTAAAAATTGTAGTCCTTATTGATTTAAACTCGACTCATAAGTGAGGTTGTGATTTATGAGATAATTTTTGAATGTTTATAGCAATGGAATCTTTAAAATAAAATTAATACTAATATTTTGAATAATGCATCATAAAATGATGTATCATTTAAAAAATTGAAAGTATTATTCACTAGAAAGATTAGATTTATGATCATGAAATTTTATTTTTTTTATATATTTATTGTGATGCTCATATTTTAAATATTATGATGCACGATGATTCGAAAGAAATTAATAAGACTATTAAGAGGATAAGAGAATCAATCTTATTTATAAAATTATCCTCAGGTTGTTTACACAAATTTAGAGTGATTGTTAAATAAATTGGTTTAACCACAACAAAATATTTTGTATTGATGTGTCTACATGTTAGAATTTCACGTATAAAATGTCGAAGTTAGTATTTTATTATAGTGTTGTTTTCCTAAATATGTTTTTTAAAATAGAAATTATGTATGATTGTTTTCTCGAGTTGTTTCATATTTTTTATCGAATAATTGAAATTTTTTTAGATTCAAATTATCTTGTTGCAAACATGCTTCTTCACAACAACAACAACAAGCATTTATTCTACTAAGTGGAGTTGGCTTCATAAATCATTCATCTCTATTGTGTCTTATTATGTGTCAAATTCTCATTTAATTCAAATATATTAAAGTCATTTTTTATACATCTTAACCAAGTCTTTTTAGGTCTACATCTATCTTTCTTAACATAAGTCAAATCTAATACTTCTACTATTTTAATCATATATTTATTTGATATTTTTCTTAACATAGAGAATATTTATTTGATACTTTTTTCATTTCTAATATGACAAACACCATAAAGATTAAATTTTATAAGTATTATACAAATTATTCAATATTATTCTCAATTGATTTTATTTTGAATCATAGAATAAAATTGTTTGCCATTAACTACAACTATCCATAAATTTATGATATTGGTATTATTAATAACAAAAAAGAGAATGTCAAACAATTTTTTTTATTTTTTTATTTTTTACTCTTTTATGCAATTGATATACACTATATATACCTACAGAAAATAGCAAAGCATCCACCTTTCAAGTTGAGACAATAAGCACAATAAAAGAAAGTAATAATTCACCTCATGATCAAGTTGGATTATATGATTTTATAGACTCCATGTCTTTCTAGCTCAGTACAAGTTTAATTTAAATATATACTTAGAAGAAGCTTGTGTTAAATGCCCCTTTAAAATTTGATATTTTGAAATGTTGCAAAATATCTGTCATGAAATATAAGTCTCTCTTTAAGATCGCAAAATATATTTTTACAATCAAATAACAATAGTTAGTCAACCTTTACTGCAGGATGACATATGCTTAGTGGTTATAGAAGTTCTATTTGACGATAACATTAGATGCCTTAAAGTGCAATGAAAATTGAATTTGAGCAGCATATAAATTATCAAAAGAACCAATAAAACATTTTCATTGATATCAATATAGTTGATATTTTTAATGTTATCTTAAAATTTATCAATCATCTCAATTTTTAAGGGCACAAAAATTACCAACTTTTACTCATTGATTTTTTTAAAGCCTGTTATATTACTATGCAACCTAGATTTTTGTTTCCTTTTTCTTCTCGATTGTGTACTTTGGTTCTCCAATTCTTTTGTCCTTCATTTTCTTAGGCAAAAATAGTTGACGGTTGTATAGTCTAGCTCGAGGTTTTTTTTTTTTTTTCAGAATTGTTATGCATCTTATGGCTACAGAAAGTGAGGTTATTATGAAGAGTTTGTGATTTGCTAATTTAGGACTATGATGAGTAGGACTCTAAAAAAGTTCATTGTTACAACGTCGGTGTACCGTTTCATAACTAAACGAGTCAAACACGAACATACATTTCAAGCTCGATATATAAACGAGCCGAACATGAACAATCATTTATTCGATCGTATTCGGCTCGATTTAGCTCGAATACAAAATTATATTATATTATATATTATTATTATTATTATTATTATTATTATTATTTGTATTACTATTATTTATTACTATTATTATTATTATTATTATTATTATTATTATTATTATTATATATAAAATATTTACATATTATAAAAGTAGCTTTTGGTTAAAACTTTTATAAAAGATAAATACGTCAATCCTCCCTCATATGATGTCAAAAAAAGCTCATTGTTACATAACGAACAAGAAATGACATTTCGCTCGATATATAACGAACCTAACTAACAAGAAGTCGTCGCCAAGTCGTTTCGCTTTATACCCCTAATGATGAGAAGAATATATGTTTGTATTTTTAACTTTTTCAACATAATTTTTTGATCTACTATTGGTGCATTGGACAGCCAATCAACCTAAAGTTTTGTACTCTGCAACCACTATAATTATTTTATTTATATCTTCATCATTATGACTTTTTGCTTTCAATATTTTGAGTCTGTAGTTATATGATGTTGTTGATGGGTTACTTTGTTTGCATTTTGGTTTTCTCTATTTTTATGATTTTATTTGATGACCTTAACAATCTGGAGCCTACATATAAATTTTACGGACTTCTACTGATTGAAAATGGTTATCACTCTTTTTGAATCCTAATAGTCAAATTAATATTCTTAATGTAGTATTATTTATATTTTTGTAATTTTTTGCCAATTAGATAGGCTTAACTTATTTAAAATGTTCACAATGAAAAGAACTTTTGAAAAAGTTATAATTGTAAAAAAAAAACATATTTGTAATAATCAATGTGAATAACATGATATTGTAATTTGTAATTGGAAATTTTTTCTTGAATTGATTTATAAATTTTTAATTCTCTACTTAATTGTATTATATATTTGCATAGTTAATTAAGGAAATTTTTGAGTATGCCTATTTCTTATTTTATTTGTATATTTAATTCAAGTTGACTAAATCAAAATGAGCCAACTCGTTTATATTTTCGAGCCAAGCTCGTATTGCTTTTGAGCCAGATCGGCTCAATTCCTTTTTCGATCCGAGCTAGTTTGAAATTTAATGCAACGATCACCCACAAGTCAATTTCAAGCCGATTTTAACTGGTCTTAAATTGACTTGAAATTGGATAATTCTCAGCCCTTTCACAAGGAATCAGATCCTCAAAAAAAATATACTTATATGTGATTGAATACAAAATAAACTCTTTTTTTTTTTTTTTTGAATTCAACTATTCTTAGATTTTCAATTAATTGTTTGTAAATAAAAATATACTTAAATTAATGATTATTTAACTATTTGTTAGTGTTCGGATGAAGTAAATATTTTTAAATCTTGAAAGTTCAGATAGTGTTAAAATTTATATTTATTTCTAATTATCTCCAATCAATCAAATGATAATACAATAAATTCATTACTTTCCAAAATATGTTTTTCAGCTTCAAGCAACTAAATAAAATCCAATTAATTTTATTTTTATGCATTGCCACATTAACGCTTATGCCATTTTGAGCCCAACTCATATTTTTTATTTTCATAAAATTCATAACAATTTGATGATGATATACACAAATACATAAATCTCATAGTTCAAAAAAATAATAAAAATAATTAAATTATAAATACATATATTTTAGATAATTAATTTATAAATATCCTTATATTGAAAATTTTTATAGTCACTCGATATTTGAACTTTATTTTGCTTCATTTATTTCCATGACAATATTTAATTTATCTTGAATATTATTATATTGAATTAAATTTAATTTGTTATCATAATAAATTGTTAGGTTGCCGATGAAATGAAATAACATTTTTATAACAGCTTATGTTTTAGTTAATTCTGTAGTTTTGAAAGTAGGTTCGGACCAATGAAGAACGTAAATCTTCTTTTCATTTTTTTGAATGAGTTTCAAAATGGAAAATTTGAGCAACGAGCTCTTAGGAGGTGCTTGTTCTGCTTAAAAAGAAATATAATGTAAAATAAATTTATTATAAAAAATATTACATATTTGAATTAATTTAAGTTGTTTTTGTTGAAACTCAACAAATGTAAGTGTCTATTTTTCTTGTTTGATAAAATAATGTAAAGCAAAACAAATTTTTTTGATTTTGGCAGTGATGGGTTGTGGATTGGTGAGTGGCCATGAATGAGCGGAGGTGGCAAACAATAGTGGCAGCTCAAAAAATAAAAATTTCTTTGTTTATTTTTTGCCAAAAAGTTAAAATCATTCTATTTACTTTATAATCAAAATTTAAAAATTCTTACATTTACTTTACAGTCAAAACTCAATCAATCAAATAACCCCTTAATCTATTTATTAGGAAGGCTTTTCACATGTGGCATATAACATTTAAACATTCAAATCACATTTAATTAATTCATTGTAAGTTCATAGTTTATCAAAAAAAAAGAAGAAGCAATTTTAAAGATAATTTTACAAAAATTGAAGATATTTACAGTCTTTTAGATAAACAATAAAATTGAAGATATTCATATGAAATATTGGAACTCGTAACGACTCAATAATCATTAAAAATTATAGCTGAATCATTTCTAACATTATTTTGTTTTAGTGTGGAATCTCATGATGTAATTATAAAATGAAGAAATCAATGATTTCATACATCTAAGAATAAGAATCAACAAAGAAACGAAGAGAGAGAGAGAGAGGAGAGAGAGAGAGAGAGAGGGGTGTCATAAAGAAATATTTTAAAAAAATTTGTCAGGTGAGTTATAAGAGTTCTTCAGCCTCTTTAACAAAAAAAAAAGCGTTGTTATTTTTAATTTTAGTAATAGAAAAAGCTCTTAAAAATAACAAAAAAAAGTTTTCATTTAAACTTTTATAATTGAGAAGGAAAGAGAGTAGTTGGAGTAAGAACAACACCTCCACATTTAACGCACATCTTCATGATAGGTGACTGCATTCTTCCAACTAAACAAGATGTCTTCATCCATGTCTCCAACTTTGTATGAAGTGTAATCTTTTATGTATCTTGGTTGAAATTTAATGGATTATTCGATCTCTGTGCAACTGTGAACATAAACTTTATTAAGCTGAATCAGATAAGTTCTGGCATTTTCTTTTGTAGTGCACGATCTTTTTTACAGTTACTTATATAGTTCATTATACTTGGTCTTAGGGTTGAAGTACTCACTTTCCTAACATATTTCACATTACAGTGACACAAATTTATTCCTTTCACAATTGGGAATTTAATTCAAATAACTTCACGAGCCGAAATGCTCAAATTCTCCAAGAGAAGTATGTGACTGACGAATTTTCAAAACTCAAATACAGTTGAAATAAACAGTTACTTGCAACTAAAGGTAAAAAGAGCCATGATTGGTTTATTTATTAGTTAGGGATCAAAGCACATGCAAGCTCAGAAATAGTAATATACAAGCCTCCATGGACTAAGTAGTTACAGTGAAGTACAAAAAAAATTCAGAAAAAAAATGCAATTATAATCTCTTATAATCAAGAAAGATGCCATGGTAACAACAAAAAAGGTTTAGAAGTAGACATCAGCTAAGCGTTTATTTGATTGCTGAATATAGAAAATATGGTCTAAAAACAGCAAAATGTAGAGATTTTTCATTTGATTGGATGTAGTTAAAATCATCTTTGATTTTGGACTCTACAAACTCCCTCAAATTCTCTCAGATTTGGTAGTTTTAATCTCACATAGATTGAGTGTAAACAGGTAGCAGCAGTTATCGACTAGAAAATACATGAAAAATGCAAGCCCAGGTAAACATACAGCTGCCAGATGTTGAAGCGACTAATAATTATTTCAAAAATTGTTTACGTATGAAGGAAATAATAGGAACCTGTGCATCCCCCCAGTTAAAGCAAGAACTTCCGATTTTTCTGGCACTCTGAGGGTAGGTAAATCCATGCTTTTCATAAGAAAACATTCAACGCCTATTGAATGGAGATTCCTTTAACAAGAATAATAAGAGAAAGACCAGGCTTCTTTGTCAAAGAAAGTCTAGACACATATCAGATAACTAACAGCGACAAGGCTGACACCAATGCCGAACGTAGAACAAAAGATGAAACAAAAACATATGAGAGTAAAGGTTTTCTTTAAAAGAAGTATTAATTAGTTCCTAAACAAAATAAAATTTGTCATCAGACAAAACCAAAATGTATTATACATGAGATGTGCGCTTAGGAAGAACTTGTTCGAATGTGTGCTGAGAAGTGAGAGCAATTAAGTTTTATAACTGAATTATAGTATTTGTTCGGTAGGAACCAATGAAAGAATCTTGTTTTGGAACTAACCTTTATAAGTATTAGAACATTCCACTTCGAGCTTTGAAATTGCACCCATCTATTCTTTTTTTTAGAATGTTTGAGTGCCAAAGTACAACTTTAATGTAGGAGGGATTTGATCCAAAGGCCTTGACCAAAAGTTTCATAGTCTACACAAACTAAATTAACTAGCAACCATATAAAATACTAATATGATAACAGGCCTAATAATAATGAAATAGGAACCAATTAATAAGATAATGGTAGAAATAAAATTCAATGAGGTGTAAACAAACACTAATGTATTGAGTTCCCAAAAATGAGTTCACACAAACTAAACAAGATTGAAGCTCACTTTAGTGAAACCCACTTTCAAAATTCAACCCTAACTAGTTCCAAGCGCCATGTTGATATAAACCGGCTCTTACAGGTACTAAATCTAAAATTACATCACTACCTGCAATAACTAAGCATTCAAATCTAACCTAAGCTCCTATGTTACCACTCACCACAAATAATTTTAGAAGGCAAAACCTCTCATAGGTACCTGCATGCTACCACATGCAACGGTTAGTAATAAGCAACCAGTAAGGGTCATGGAGCTACTCACTATTTTCCCAATTTCAACTCTCTCTCTCTCTCTCTCTCTCTCTAAATAGACAATCTATAGCAGAAATTGGAAATCCCAAAAAATATATTCTTTAATCTTTATGCTTAAATTAGCCAAGTCAGTGACAACATTAGCTCTCCATTAATGATGTTAATACAAAAATTCAAAAGAAGCTGAAAAGCTTCAACTTAAACGCATTCCATAGAATTAATGACCATCTATTTTGTTGCTTTATTGGAGACGAGTGAGGATTCCTTGAACATATTTCTTCTACTTCATTCCTTCTCTATTTTATGTTCTCCCATAGTTGGGGTGGTATAAGATCCATTGGTTTCTTCTCTATTTAATTCTCTCCAACAACCATAACTTGGCGCACTCATTAATCCCAAAAAGGAATGATCTCCATATCTCCATAACTGGAAACCAGATGTCATTCCTACAACTTTAATGAAGGATAAAGTGATTAAGCTACAGTACTGTTGCCTCCTTGAGATAGCTTAAACAATGAAAACGACAATATTTCGACAACTAAAAAGTAAAGAGACCCCGATAATTAAATGTACATGATAAGTCCTTGTACAACAGTAAAGCTTGTAATGAAAACAGATTCTCAAATTCACAGCACTATCTGAAGCCTGGAGTAAATAACTAGCATTCAACTAGTGCAATATGCTATATTTTCTCATTTTCTGTCGCGGTTAAGCATCATGTAATAAGTATTTTACAACTTACCCCCTTTATCATGAAGGAAGAGAGAGTATAGCGACACCTCTACAGTTCCTTCCGTAGATTCCACCATCCCCAGATCGAGAAACGAAGAGGGCTTCCGAAATCTGCAATCTCTGCATCAAGAACGCGACTGGAATTCGTTCAATCGGAGGAAGGCAGGTACTCGAACTCGTCCTCTCTAAGATGCGCAACGAATTTCACGGGCTTCGCCTGCCCCTCGACGGAAACCACGAACTCCACCTTGAAGGGGAGATTGGCTGATATACGCTTCCCCTTCCAAATCCCAACGTACTGCTTGATCACCCCCTCCATCCCGAACAAATCCAGTTCCGGCGCCTTCATCACGTGATAGATCTTGACCGACGATTTCACGCGAACCTTGGCCCCAATCTTAGCGACAGCCTCGGCCTCTTCCTCGGCGATCGCATCGGGCGAGGAGGAGACGTCAGTTGCGAGGGCGACCTGGCATGAGAGGCTCCTCCGTGCTGCGGCCATGGCCGCAGAAGTCAGCGGCCACGACGGTCGCGGCGTCACTGCCAGTAGAGCGGTGGGACGCCGGAAGAGAGACGCGGTGAGGGCTGAGGTGGAAGAGTTGGAAGCTGCAGTCGGCATGTTACTGAGAATTGAGGCGGCACTAATTATGTCTTCCCTCCTCAATGTTTCTACTAGGTGTGAAGCAAGAAAAAGAGAAGAAGGGATGGAGTTGGATTTGTTAAGGGACATTTCGCCGAATACCTAACGTGCGGTGGAGTGATGGAGTGATGGAGAGTGGATAAGGGATGGGAGAGCAGCAAACGAGTGGCGCAAATTTAGGACTATCGTAGCCTCTCAAAGCCACAGCAGTCCGAGGATGCGACGACTCCAGGCAGGATTTGCTTGTGCGATTGGATGTGTTCGCCTGAGTCTCTGAGATGTATGGCCTATCCAAAACGAGCAAGTACCCACGTGGACTGACAGAACAATATAATATTTTTTTCGGAAGCCGCTTTGAATTGGGTGGGCATTATTCTAATTGATCCGAAGCCATTATTTATTTAAAATCTATTTTAATTTTTATCAAATTATATTATTATTATTATTATTTGGATCATTTAAACCATTTTCTAAAATTGAGCTCAAAATTTTCAAGAAATAATATCTCAAAGAATACGTCCAATTATATTAGCAAGAAGGCATTTGATTTTATTTAAAAATACGATACCTAATATGTATTAATAATATTATAATAATAATTAAGAATATGTATAAATTAAATAAATAAAATATTAAAATTAATAAAATTAAGTTATTTAATCAAAAATTTTAAATTAATTACTTAATTTACACACATACACACATCACACACACACACACAATAATTATAATATACATATATATATATATATATATATATATATATATATATATATATATATATATATATATATATATATATATATATATATATATTACTTAAATAATTTATTTGATTATACTTTAATAATTTTAATGAATAAAATTTATTATCAATTCTAAATTGATAAATTTAATTATAAATTTTTATAATTTTAATTATATTTTATTATTCTCTCTTTTTAGCTCAAACATCATTCTCTAAATTTTCAAAACTCTCAATAATAATTTAAAATATAACAAACTATATTTAAAATATTTTTATATAATTTCAATTCAATTATTTAGGACACGCGTGTCCGCACACATATCCCTTTAATTTTTTTATTATTATTTTAATCGGATACTTCTTCTGTATGTCATATATATGAAGTGATGATATGAACACATATCCCAAAGACAAAAGAATCGTAAAAAGGAAAGATTTCAAATAACAAGATCAAGAAGATTTACAATAAAACGTAAAATAAAGAAATAAGTAAATATAATAAAGACAACATCTTTTACAAAACAGTAAGATCTCCGATTACATGAAGAATACAAGCCAATAAAGAGATATAACATATAAATATAAGATGATAAATGAATACATAAACACAAGACGATGACGATACAGTAACATAAATGTAAATTAATGTAATTAGTTATCAATGACCTAACAGAGGAATATTCTAGAAGATCCAACCAGAGACTATAAATAGAGATGAGGAAAATCAAAAAGGGGTTGAAGAATTATCTTAGATCCTTCAGATAGCTTCTCGCCTCTTTTCTTCCCTTTTCCTCTTCCTCTCCTCGAAGCTTTCTCACGGTGGAAGTAATCCTCCATCGGGAAAGAAACCCCCATAACCTCTCTTCATCTTTCAAGACCTTCTCCGACTTCCTCAAGACATTTCTACGGTGGATCTTCACTGGATAGATCTTCTCCGGTAAGAATCTCCGGCCAACTCTCCCTAATCTTCTCCATCTCCCTCGCTTCCCTAAACCCTACAGAGACTAACAGAAAGGAAAACCAAATGAATTAGATTCAATCCATTCCGCCCATCAATTTGAATTGCAACCGACTGGGACATGTTATCCACTGAGCATCCAACGCCAGAACCCTAAGATAGATCAAGCCGCCAAACATCAAACATCTGAATCCACTCAAATTAGAAGGAAGAGAAGCCGCGGTGATCAAGAAAACATCCAAGGGCATTCGAGAACGAGATAATCCAATCCAAGAATCAAACCAAAAGAACTCAATCCAAGTGAGCCCATCCAACTAAAAAGGCTAGATCCAACGGATCGAAAGCTCCCAAACGCTTCCTTCTTTTACTCAGGTTAACTCAATTGGGGTTTAACTCATTGTCTTGACTCAAACCAAACCATGATCACCCAATTAAGGAATGACAACCTTCCCTGGACTCAATTCAAAGACATTTAATCAAACAGAGGCAATTTACAGCTAAACAGAACCTAATTACAGAATTTATACCTTATTATTGGTGCTCTCGTTGACTTCCCACATCTCAAACAATGGTGCAAGATACATACAACAAAAAACCATGGAAGAATGTGTCAAAACAGATTGAACAAAAAATGATGAGCAAATGCAATCCATCACTATGATACTTAATGAAGTATCCAGAAGATTATCAGCAATAGAGGAAAAACTCGACAAATCCTCTCAAGATCAGCAACAATCACAGGTATGTAACTCATACCCACCAGAATTTCCTAACCCTCCTAAATCAATCAAAACAAATGACACCAAAGTTGATATGCCAAGATTTAATGGTGACAACCCAGGGGTTGGTTATTTAACAGATCAATTTTTCCAATATTATAACCCATTCAAGATCAAGTTTCTAATTGCTTCAGATATATGGACGGCCCCGCTCTTAGCCGGTATCGTGGATGCATGAATAAACAATTAAATACATGGAACCGCTCAAAGAACGTGTAATTCGTGAGGTTTGGACCATCCTTTATAGAGATTTAAGGGGTGAATTAGCACAAATGTAAATCCCAGTGATTTCTACAATGAATTTGAGCTACAATCGATTTCAGAATTCCCCGATTTTCTACAAAGTTGTTTTGAATCGTTTGAAACATGACATTAAAAGAGAAGTGAGGGCACTACCAACTTCTTACAACAAGCCTTTCAATTGGCAAAGTTAATGGAAGATACAAGATGATATATCTACAAACGACCTTTATAGACCGCTCCACAAAATGGATTGAACAAATACTCCATTGCCAACACCAAAGAATGGCAACAACTAGCCAAAATACTCAACAAAGACCACAAATACCCATTCAAATTAACTACGCCAATTGGAAGACGTAAAAAAGAAAAGGTCTTTGTTTCAATGAGAAGTTCTGTGGGTCATAGATGCAAATCAAAACTTTTACCCTTGTAGTCAATGATGAACAAGAAAATCCTATTCAACTGAATCATGGCAAGATCCGATTTAATTCAGAAGAGTTCTGAAATCGCTTTAAATGCCTTTACAGACTCAAACCCTAGAACTCTAAGGTTACAGGCGAATAGGCAACAAACAAGTTCGTGATTGATAGTGGATCAACCCACAACTTTATCCAATCTAAACTCCAACTTTAAACCGACAATCACATCAATATCGCTTTTAAAGTGCTAATAGGGAATGGAGAGACTCTAGTTCTGAGTTTGCTCTAATGTGCCTATTCAACTACAAGGACACACTTTTAATCAGATTGCTACCATGCAAATGCAAGGATGTGGTTTTAGGAGTGCAATGGTTGGAAGCAGGAGTAACAATGGACTACAAAAGCTCACAATGAAGTTCTACCAAAATGACCAATTAATTCAACTACAAGGAGACACTTCAACCAAAATAGACATTACATTCCACCAGTTTACCAAATTACAAAATCAAAATATCGCTTTTACTTACGATCGAGAAATTAATGAGGAACAACTGCCCTAATCATGATTTCACCATCTACCGTAAAGTATACAAATGTATTAGAAAAATACAAAGAACTGCTGTGAACCAGAATTTTGCCTCCCAAAGGGATATTGATCACCAAATACCGCAACTGGAACTCACCAAGGTTAAAACTGATATCCTTATTTTCTAAAACGTAAATAGAAAACCGATTAAAGACATGATGGATACATTATAAGAGAAAGTACTAGTCCTTTCTCATCTCCCCTTTGCTTATTAAAAAAAAGGATGGCACTTGGCATTTTGTGTTGATTATAGAGCTTTTAAACAAGTGCACCATACCGAGGTTTCCCATACCAACTGAGGAATTAATGGATGAATTATATGGAGCCAGTTTTTCCAAGTTGGACCTAAGATCGTTATCACCAAATAAGAATGGCGAAAAAGATATTCATAAAGCCGTAACACATGAAGGCCATTATGAATTCATAAGAATGCCTTTTGGTTAACCACCATCTACCTTTCAAGCACTAATGAATTCGGTCAAACCATTCTTAAGGAAATTTGTTCTAGATTCTTTGATGATATACTCATATACCAAACCTTGGAAGTACATCAAGAACATCTACGATGCTTTGGAACAACTTAAGCAACACATTATATGTCAAACCATCCAAATGTTCATTTATTCAAAACATAATAGAATATTTGGGACATATTCTATCATCAAGGGATGAGGTGGATCCCAAGAAGATACAAGCAAGATAAGGGACTATGCCAAAATCATTAAAACAAGCTTAAGAGGATTTTTGGGATTAATTATATTATGAAAGTTTGTAAAAAACTATGCAGAAATTGATTCTCCTCTTACATCAATGCTGGCCAAACAACAATTCCATTGGACAGATGAAGCAACAACAGCATTTACAAAACTGAAAGAGGCTATGGTAACATTACCAGTACTAGCATTTCCTAACTTTACTATGCCATTTATACTAGAAACAGATGCATCTGGACGATAGAGCGATAGCTCGAATAATCACCCATTAGCTTATTTCAGTAAAAAGTTAAATCCTACAATGCAAAAATCTTCAACTTATGCTAGAGAACTCTATGCAATTACTGAAGCAGTTGCCAGATGGAGACAATACTTATTGGGAGCCAAATTTATAATCGAATCGATGAGCATTAGAACTATTACAACAAACTATCCAAACACTGAGCGAAAGGTTTTTGTTAAACTATTGGGATTTGATTATACTTGAGTATAAACCAGAATTAAAACAAAGTGGCGATGCATTATCAAGAAGGAACCATGCACGTAAACAAAATGTAAGGAGAATCACCGAATGCATATGTTCCTACAACATGCTTATACTCAACAAGCCACCACATTGCTACAAAGAAATTAAAGAGGAAACTACCAATACCGAATTACAAAAGCGCAAAGAACAAATAGCAGACAACTCAATTATTTCCAAAACATAAATATCAATGGACTATTATACTATAAAGCAAGATTGTCATAGCCGTAATTCAAATATCTATGACATTATCAAAGAGTTACATTCTACACCAACCGAGGGCATATGGAATTCATAAAACGGCTAGAATTACTCAACAATTCTATTGGAAAAAAATGAAAAAAGATATACACCATTTCATAGCAACTTGCCCTATATGTCAACAAGTGAAATATGACACTCAAAAGCCTGCAGGGTTACTACAACCTCTGCCTATACCAGCCAACATTTGGGAAGAAGTATCAATGGATTTTATTACAGGTCTACCAAAGTCTCATAACAAAACTACTATACTAGTGGTGGTAGACAGATTGTCAAAGTATGCACATTTCTCAGCCTTACCAACCGCTTTTACAAAGATCCTACATACATCTATTTGTTTCGCATTGTCAATTGCATGGATACCCAAAGGAATAATCGATAGAGACCCTATATATCATGAGTAATTTCGCAAGAAATATTCAAACTCAGTGGTACTACATTAAGCCACAGCAGTGCCTATCATCCACAGACAGATGGACAAACTGAGGTGACTAATAGAATATTAGAACAGTATCTAAGGAGTTTTGTTATGGACAACCCTAAGACTTGGTTACAATTTATGCCTTGGGCAGAGTTTTCCTATAACACATCCATCAATACTTCAACCAAAATGACTCCTTTCCAAGCAGTTTATGGTAGAATTCCTCCTACATTAATTCCATATGAGGGCACTACAAGTACTAGTCCAGAAGTAGATTCAGTATTACAACAAAGAGACCAAATCATACAGATCCTGAAAACAAATTTACAACAAGCCCAAAAGATGAAACAAATGGTCGATAAGATGACGAGACATTCAATTACAAGTCAATGATTTGGTATTGGTCAAAATACAACCTTACGTACAAATTTCAAATGACTGACAATACACCAAATTACAAAGAAGGTATTATGGACCTTTAAAGTGCTACGAAAATAGAACAAGAGGTCGTGAGTGGAACTACCTCCAACAAAGACATACATAATGTCATATATCTAGACTAAAACCTTACAAAGAAGATACACTATACATCCAAAGACACTTATCAAATCAATTCGAGAAGGACAAATGATTATTAGACCAATCAAGATGTTGGATCATAGAATTATACTGAGGAGATCAACAAATCAAAGAAGTATTAATACAAGGGAAGGCCTATCAAAAAGATACCTCTTGGATTTGGAGAAAAGAAATAAAAGAAATTTACCGAATTTGACCTGAGGACAAGGTCTGAAGGGGAGTAATGATATGAACACATATCCCAACAGACAAAAAAGAATCAAAAGGCCAAATTGGTTGAAAGACTTCAAATAACAAGCACGTAAGAAGATTTACAATAAACGTAAAATAAAGAAATAAGTAAATATAATAAAGACAAATGTTTTACAAACGTAAGATCTCCGACATGAAGAATACAAGCCAATAAAGAGATAACATATGACACAATATAACTAAACATAGCCCAACAGAGACGTGATGATAACGTAACATAAAACACAAGACAACGAATACAACGATAACATAACGTAAATTAACGTAATTAGATATCAATGACCTAACAGAGGAATATTCTAGAAGATCCAACCGAGACTATAACAGATGAGGAAAATCAAAAGGGTTGAAGAATTATCTTAGATCCTTCAGCTTCTGCTCTTTTCTTCCTCTTTTGGTCTCCCTCTTCCTCTCGAAGCTTTCTTCACGGTGGAAGTTGCCTAATCCTCCATCAGAAAGAAACCCACGAACCTCTCTTCATCTTTCAAGACCTTCTCCTCCTCAAGACATTTCTACGGTGGATCTTCACTGGATAGATCTTCCCGGTAAGAATCTCGGCCAACTCTCCTAATCTTCTCCCATCTCCCTCTGTTTCCCAAAACCCTAGCAGACAACGACAAGCGAAAGGAAAACCGTAAATGAATTAGATTCGATCCATTCCCGTCCATCAATTTGAATTGCAACCCACGACGGTGACATCTGTTATCCACTAAGCATCCAACGCCAAGAACCCTAAGATAGATCAAGCCGCCAAACATCAAACATCCGTAATCCACTCAAATTAGAAGAAGAAAGCCGTGATCAAGAACGATCCAAGGGCATTCGAACCAGATAATCCAACGGCTCAAGAATCAAACCAAAAAGAACTCAATCCAAGTGAGCCCATCCAACGGCAGAGAAAAAGGCGCTAGATACTTTTTTTTTAAGGTTTCGGTGCATTATAGCTAGCAAGTTACAGAACAATGCCTTCAAGTTCCCCTGGCAGGCCCAATTTGACATATGATATCATGTATTATGGATGATATGTCTAAAGGAAGACGGTATAAAAAATAATAATATATTTAAGCATAAAATTATAGATTGAACCTAGAAAAGTTTAGATTTAATATATATCTAATGCTCCAAAAAAATTGTCACTTAAAATTGGCAAGTTGTGAGGCTTAAACCAGTAACATCTCTCACCATAATTTTTTTTTTGAAGGTTATCAAAAGTATTGGACCATCAAAAAATTATTGCAACTTACGAGCAACGTGGCCATTAGATATTTTAGCAGGTCTAGCCTATCAATTTTAACCCGCTAAAACCCCTATTTTTGGATAGTTGTAGCAGCATATAAACTGAAATCATTTTATGGAATTTATATATATGTTGTTCTTATTAATATATTTAGCTTTGAAAAATTTGAGCTTAGGAGAGAGAAAAGCCAAATCATTAAAATGGAGGTGAATTTAGAGGAGCTAAGGTCTTCGACTAAATAAGGTGATCTAACAACCTAAAATACCAGTAACATCTCTCTCTCTCTCTCTCTCTCTCTCTCTCTCTTTGAGCATTCTCTTCATTGAGTCAAACAAGCTAGCTTAAAGACAGAGTGCAGAAACTTGAAACAAATCATGCTCGGGCTCATGTTAACAACTCATGTGTCTTAAGTGCCACACCTCCCTCAAGAAATACTTCATTTTTGGTCTTTTAAAATTCCACCATGTTAAAGTTTAGGGTTTTAAAACTGTTGTAAATTAGAGAGACTGGTGAGGCTGTGAGCCTGTGAGCAAAGGAAACCTTAGAACCTTTACCTTGAGAATTCTCCTCCTATTCACTTATATCTTCTGCACGTTCTTATCTGAAATTTTATTCCTTCTTCTGTCAATGGAGGTTGGACACTACCTTAACTTGAAAATTCAAAAATTTCTCATTTTTAGTGAACCAGAATAAACTGCTGATCGAATCTCCGCTATTTATCCGATGTGGCCGACAGGGGCGACCCGGCCCACTCCCCATTGCCTCCCCCGCCACAAATTTGGTGGTACCCTGGCCCGTTAACTCCTAGCTCCTTTTGGAGAGGCGGTAGGCGCGCTTGCGGCAGTGACAGAGCTATAGCGAGCGGAGTGTATGCGGTGTGGTGCGGTGCGGTGCGGTGAGGAGAAGTAGCCGGTGGTGATATCCACAGTACTCGAATCGCTGATTGAGAGAGGTATTGATGCCCTAGCTCTTCTTATTTTTGCTTCGACTTTCCTTTCATTTTTCACTCCGGCCCCTCTCGTCTCTCGCCACAGGTGGAGGCAGCCGGCCACGGGTCGCCGGGCGAGCTCTTACTTTTATCAAGCATCGTTCTTCCTTCTGGCGAAATTATTGGAAAATTCGTGACTCGGGCAATTTAGCGCGTAATACATAAATCTTGAGTAATTAAACTTCTATGCATATTATTATCAACCATCAAATTATCAGCTTTCTTTCTTAATCATTTTTAAATTCCTAATAATTTGACCGATCACTTGTACAGGCGATAATTTATTTTCAATGCTTAGACGAATGTTTTAGGAACAAGGAAGAATTCTGCTTACAAAAAAGTAAAAAATTTTGTGATAGGATTGTTCGTGCATAGTTGATGGATGGCATCTCAGGCAAAATTATCTCTAGAAGGCAGAATGAGTTTATAGTTTAGTTTAAGGACAAAAAAAAGTCTAAATTATGTCATTTTTTTAGGCACGTTATACTGAGGAAACTTACCATTAACTATGAGGTTGGCATGTCATAGATAAGATCTAATTTACTCATGCAGTTCTTACAATTTTTAACCTGATTTTTTAACTTAATTATGTTTTTAATAAATGAATAATCTTTCAGCACTAACTTATTATTTGAGGACGATAGTTGTTTAAAGTGAGTTTAGGGGAGATAACTTCCAAAATTATCTGTGTAAGAAGTTCCCACATGCCATTCTATAACTTATTAACATCATTTAATTTTTGCATATATGGTTTTGTACTTTTGTTTAGTGACCTCATGGAAACCTTTGCTTTTAAGAGCGATTCATTTATTAATGAAAACAGTGTAATGGTCTATATGCACAATTTTTATTGGAGAATGTTTTTTACCTAGGATATTTGATTGAAATTTTGTGAATACATTGATAATTGGAGTTGAGGGTGATGAGCAAACAATCCTTCATCCAGTTGAGGTTGGTCAAAGTTAATGTAATGAGTTTCATTTGTTGAGTATCATTTCTTTTACAAATGCTATATATTTTTTGGCTTGCAATATTTGCAATGAGATCTTGTAAGTTTTTGTTTTTTATGTTTATTTAAAATTGTCATATTATTTGTATGATTCTCGATGCATTGAGTATTCAGCGAGCGTGCATGCAGTGTAAAATGCATCAATTGTTCTGTAAGCAATGCAAGTGAAATAGAACTCTATCAAGTTGTGTATTAAAAGAGAAACCCATTAGTAAAAAGATCACACACCCACTTGAGAAATGTTTCACAAATTTGATACTATAAGTTCCTTACTATCTCACTACGAGAAATCTATGAAGATGTGATTCATCTGATAAATAATACTAACCCAAATGCAACATTGAAACCAATAGTATATAGAAAAGGATTAAGTTTAGGTGACTAAGTAGATTGAAAGGCCAACCTCACATGAAAAGATCCTAGCATTAATTTTATTAAATAAATCTTCAAATCTATATAATTCTTCTTAAGAAGTCTAGTGGCTGAAATTAGCATCCTAAGATAGTTCAGAATTTAATCTTCAAATGAAATATTGATTAATCAAAAGAGTTGTCTTTATTTACTCATAGAAATAGATGAGCTAAAATTAAAATTGATGTTGAATACTCTTTTAGCTTATGAACCTCAAAAGAATTGCCCTTTCTAGTTGTGAACATTCATATGCAAATAATATATAAAGACGATATAAGCTAAGACTCGGACTACTATAAAATTACCCCTCAAAACTTTCTATGCAAAAATTATCAATGCAAGAAACCTCAAATGAAAGCATGAAAAAGTAAGGGAGTAATGGACACATGTCTCAATCCTATAGAAAGACAAAAATAAAGAGCTTGCTAACTATTTAGAAGGATGAAGACTAATGAAAGCACATACAAATCATAATTCACACCAATTATTGGTAAAAGAACTTAAACATAAGGAAAACTTAGTAAATGTTATATAAGATCACAAGCCCATATTGTTACAGTTGTCGTGCGTTGTTTGATTATTGGTCATCTAAATATATAAATTTTTTAATGTATTAGTATTTTTATTTATTAGAAATTTATAATTTTTTATATAATTTCTTAGTTTCACGAGGATTACAATGAAATAAACCTCATGGTTATTTTAACTTATGATTTTCGAGTTATTTTTTTAAATATCCTAGCCTTTTTATTCTTTATACCCATAAAGGTTATCCAGATATGATGAGTTGAATGAAAGTTCTTATATTCTATATTTTATTTTCATAATTTTTTGCTTTGAGGATTCAATAGTTTAAATGCTTTAAGGAATTTACTAACAAAAATTGAAGATAAATAGTTGAGTATCTTATTCAAATAATTGTGTATTATTTATACAATCTTAGGAGTGTTTTTAACAGAAAACAAACAAAATCATGAAATAATAATTATGAAATAATTATAGTAGTTCATGAATTGATGAGTAGGCAAAATAATAATTACAGTAGTCCACAAATTGGTTATTAGAAATCAGGGATCTCATGGATTTATGTGGTTACAGCGGAAGAGAAAGGAAAAAGGGCAAAAGTTTTGGTGAATATAGGTCTTAATGGGCAAAAATTATGCAGACATTTCACAATCCCCTTTAAGTGAATGAATGTTTTCTATTTATTTCTAAGCTTACTTGATAAATGAAAGATTACTCTTGGTAATCCTTTGAATAAAATGCTAGCAAGTTATTCATCTGTGGTTATGAATGAAGTACAAGTTAGACAACTATTAAACTTTTTCTTTATAAAATATCTATGAACTTTAATATGCTTTACATGATCATGTTGCAGATGATTATGTGTGATATTGATGGCTAACTTGTCCTAATAGAGCTTTATAAGATCTTTCCGTTCAACCTTAAATTTTTTGAGATAATTTCAAGCCATGGCAATTTATTGATGTTTAGTGACAGATCTAATTATGGCTTTAATGTTAGATTTTATCATTGTATTTTATTTTATTTCTAAGTTATGAGGTTGGTTCTTTAAAATGTGTAATATCTTGAAGTCGATTTCTAGTCAACCATAAAACACACATAATCTTTATCTATGTATATTTTAAGATTTAAAACTTCGCCCTTTTTAATAGCATTCCTTCGCTCAGGATTTCTTTTAAATATTATTAAATTTTAGACACCACATGAAGGTGTGATTTTTATTAAAATTAAATTTTAGACACCACATGAAGGTGTGCTTTTTAAGGATGTAATTGAATTAACTTAACCCACTAACAATGTAGACAATGCTAGGTCTAGTATATGATAAGTAGATAAGTCTTTCTACTTGTCTGTGATAAAATATATTTTTCTACTATAATATCTTTTGAGCATCTTCAAGTTTATTATTACATTTCATGATGCCCTTAACAAGTTTGCATCTTAACTTACTTTTTTTTGCAATAGATTAGGCATTTTAGTTATGATATTAGGATTCTATGTCGAGAGTGTGGAACTTTGATGCTGAAGAAGTAATTTATCTTTTCTATTTCCTTAACTTCAAATTTTTGGAGAAATATATTTTTTTAAATTCTTTATTCCTTCCAATTGATTACATGTTATGATAATGTCATCATGACAAATTAGTAATGTAGAAATTACTTTTGAAGTCGTATATTTCACTAATATAAGTTTTCTTAATTTTATTTTCTATCTCGTGTTGAGCATTACTTAGGCAAATCTTTCAAATCATGCCTTTGAAGATTTCTTCAACCCTTATAATGTCTTTTTTAGCTTACATACCTCTTGTTATATGTTTGAGCGAAATCTTGGTGGGATCTTCTTATGGATTTTTTCATCAATCACCTTGTATGATGACCTTTTTATATTAATTTTGTATCTTTCAATTTTTATTAACTACTAAGGTAAGGTAACACTAACAATGTTCATTTTAGTAATTGAAACAAATATTTCAAGACATTTAATCCAATATGTTTGAGTGTAGCCTTTGGATACTAGTGGCTTTATACTTTCTAGTGATTCGTGGGATTTGTATTTTACCATGAAGTTTCATCTGCATCCCATTGAATTTTTTTATTTATTAATTTTATCTGTTCTCATGTTTTGTTTTTTTTTGAAGGGTCTCCATTTCTCCCCCGTAACATTATTTCAATTCACATTATATAAAGTCTCATATTATTTAGGATATAAAAATATATAGTTAAGTAAGATAGTATTGATGATTATGAGATGTATTTTTGCATGGAAAAGAACGATTGTTTAGTTAAAGTTATTATTACTTTTTTTATAGGCTCAATTGTTCTCTTAGTAGGCTTAGAGAAAATAATGGATTCAATTTATTTGACTTACATAGATTGCGATCCCTTTATTCTTGAGTAAACATATAATGGATGATTAGGAAGTGGTTTTGGTATGTACTTGATTTTGAGCAGGAGTGCTTGATTAATAGTCTTATATAATAGAGTTATTTGCTTAGATGAAGGGTAAGGAAGAACAATGCAATAGAAAAAAAATATTTGTGAATGGTACTTCTTTCTTAGGATAAGTAGTAACAAAATAATGATATTTTTCATTGAAAGTGATATCTGTGGACATGCACAACTTTCTCATAAGGAATGTTAGCATTTGCACTTTGTACAAGAGAATAAGCAATAAAATATATTTAATTACTCGAGATCAAGTTTTTCATTACTTTAAAAATGTGTATAAACAATGACATCATTTCAAAATATTTTGGGAACAAGTTTATTTTGGTATTGAAATGAGAAAAAAATGTATTTAAGATTTATGCAAGACTTTTGAATCCAATAGCTTTTGCAGGTAACCGGTTTATGTTGTGAGCGACTGTTAAAATTACTTTATCTTAACATTTTTTGGAATATTTTTTAAAAAGGAGTGCCTTTAGCAAGTACGTTACTGTTTTTATGTTAAACTATTCCATTTTATTAGGTGTATACACACAAGAGGACTTATGCATTATTCCCCTTTTATTGATTTGTGAGGAGAGAAATGATTAAAGTACTCTTTGATTATATTGGATCTAAATATTATAATTTTAACACTAAATTGAGTTGTGATCATGTTGAAAAAGGTGAAAATTGATATTTGTATCATTTTTAGCTTTTAGTAAAAAATCAATAAAATGTAGGTGTAATCATCAATAAATATCACAAACTACTAAGCCTTAAGAATGTTAGGTTTAGAGTAGAGTTTGTAGATGCCACTATGATGAAAGAAAAGGAATAAGTATTATTAGAATATTAACATGTTTATGTTTTCTTAGTTCACATCATAATAAAATTCTCTTATATTGATTTATTTAAATAATAAAGTAAATATGGTTTTGCGAAATGTAGGTGCCAAAGCCAATTTTTTTAATTGAATTTAATGTTTTCCGAGAGAAAAGATAATACTAAAAAATATATGAAATTTTCTTCAAGATTGAATTCCTCAATGTAGTAGAGACCACCTTTTCTTGATCAAATCCAGTCATCCTCCTCGTGTCATATTCTTTTAAGGCATAATATGAAGGATAAGATGGCAGTAAATCCCATATTTAGTCAACTGTTCATGTGATTCCTAGATAGGTAGGAGTAGACTTGGACGGCTGACTTAAAACCCATATTTAGGCAATGATTTTTTTTTGAAAAAAAAACAAAGAATTTTTTTGATTTTACTAGCATTCAACAATTTCTTACTATTTTTGCACTTATTTCATCCGATTCTTACAATTATGCACTGTCTACACTAAACTTCTTCATTTTTCTCACCCTATGGAATTGTTTCTTCTATTGTGCATTTTGTTCTCATCATCCAAATGCAAAATCGAAAAGATCCACTTTTCATTCATTTTTTCTCTTGGCCCACACTTAATTACCTATTTTATCTTTTTTTTTACATAACTTCTTAAAATATCTCAGCCATCTCTCAATTTTCCCAACAATTTATTTAAATATGGGTTTTCATCAGAATTTTTAATTTGAATTTAAATATAAATTATTAATTATGTCATCTTCTAAAATCCTCAACTATCTCCTAAATTTTTTTAGTAGCCCATTAAAAATCTGAATTTAAATTTAAATTTTAGGTTGAGTTCAAATCATGAACCATTTTTTAAATTCACTAAATAAGCCACCTAGTCCAATTCAAATCTATCATAATCCGATCTTACATGAACCTTATGCCTCCCCAAAATTAATCATCAACAAATTTCTCTCCTAAATTCAAACCTATCTAGATGGGCTAAGTACTGGCAAAAAATTACTTTGGTTTGAATTTAAGTGAAAAGCAATTTGGTTTTCGTACTGTAAGGATACAAAAAAATTACTATTGTTTGAATTTGAGTGAAGAAGAATTTTTGGAAGATTTGTTTTGGGGATGGTTAAGGTTCAAATAGGATAAGGATTATAATTAATTTGCATTGGAATGTATAACTAATTTAGTGTAGACACTTTAGGAATTGGTTAAAGATTTGAATGAAATGCATATTGTTGAGAATTATAGGAGATAATTAAGAGATTTTAGGAGATGATGTGGTAGATAATTTGAATCTAAATTCAAATTTAAAAGTTTGGTCTAAACTCAGATTTGAATGATTTTTTGAGAAATTTGACTGTTGGTTAAGAAATTTTAGGAAATGATGAGAGAGGAAAGAGGGTATGGGGCGGTCAAAGAGAAAAAAATGTATGGATTATTTTTTTGTACTAAAGTGAGAGAAAAAAAATGCTTGGCACTGTAGCCTGTAGGAGATAGAAGGATTTGCTAGGGAAATAAAATGTAGGGATTTGATGTAGAATGTGCTAACTGCAAGTACTGACAAAAAAATAGCGCATAAACAACTTAGTGTAAAAGAATTTTTTTTATTGCTAGAAACCAAATTGATTTGGGGTACACAACAAATTATAGATTCAATAAATAAATTGTTGCAAAAAAGATACTGAACACTGAATCCTCAAGCTATTGATGTTGATTTCTCAAAACACCTGAACTGTTGAATCAGGTAGGCATTTTGGAAGGCAAAATGTAGGCTGCAGGAAGTTCTATTTAACTCGTCATTAGGTTATATTCTTACAAAGCATAAGGGGCTATTAGTAAAAATAGCCTGACAGCTAGAAGTTTAAACTGTCTCTAAGGCTTATTACGTGATAATCCTCATGAAGATTAGAAATAAGATAAGAAGTTTTTTAATTTCTAATGAACCTAAAATATAAATCCATGAAGAAAATCCAGTATATCTAAATCATCAACAAGTAGATGGTACACTGTAGATAGTAACACATATCTTGCTTGATCATTATGCACTAGTGATCTCAAAAAAAGCTTTATGTAAGACACGGGTAAAACCCTGACAAAGGAGGACATAATCAAAAGTGCAATGTCTAGTGTCAAAGGTCCCTTACTGTGGAGAAACCATACTGCATAAGAAAGGCCTTAGGCATGCAAAAGTTGGCAAGTGTTCTGCTATTTTAATTTATGCTTGTCCTAATCATAGAGACAATGACTTTGAGGTACAAGTTATGCCTCAAACATTTTCTACAAGCCCTCAATGCCATGGCTTGTACCATGGGTATATCATAGCGAGGAAATTAATGAGTTCTTCCTGTATTTGATTTTTGCTACAGGTGCAAGTTTTTGTTGTTATAAAACTGAACTTGGAGTAGCTTTGCTAAGCCAGGATGCTATAAATTTTTCAACAGAAGTTTGTTTCCTCAAAGGTATCTTTCACTTTCAAAGGTCTTTTTTGCTTAACCATATTATTTGTTCTTTACCCAAATAGCATTCTATTGGTCGATACTTTTTACCTCTAGATTTTATATATGCTCACAAGTTAGCTGTTATAATCATATTTTCAGCAATATGCCTCGCAAGACAAATTACAAGCATGTCTACGATGAAGACTATGATGATGATTATGATAGCTATGATGATTATGATGGTTATGATGACAATCAGCATGAACCTTATACAAAAGGTCATATTTAGTTTCTTATATCATTCCAACTTCTTTGAGTATTGATTTGTTTATGTTATTGTAAGATTAAGGGTGCATTTGGGGGAGCGGTACAGTGGCAGTGCATTTTCGCATCGCAACACTACCGTGTTTGACAATTGTGTTCTAGCTGCATTTTGATTGCATTTTGAGGAATCTGTAGTGGGAAAGTTGCGCTTTCCAACCCTACCTGGCTACTTGGGGTAGTGGCCGGAAAGCTATGATTTGACTTTTGTAAAATAAAAAAAAATTGCATACTCACCCCAGCTTCTTCTGCACCCGCTTCACTATTGTTTTTTCAAATAGCTACAGTTGCCCAAAACGCTTCCTAAAAGTTTGTTATCCCTTCTAGTTTTTTTATTCAATGCCATCTACATTCCTATATTTTTTTCCTTTGCATCCAATTCAGCATATAGAATTCGTTTGCTGAGATATTGTTGAATCTACTTTGAGGTTCATGACATATTGGCTTGTTTATCTATTTTCTTGTTTGACATTATTTTTAATTTTATTTTATTTTTAAAAAATCTGTTTTAAAATGTTTTATAGTTAATTTTGTTTATTTTTTAATAAAAATAAATCATGCTATTTTTAAAAATGCTCAAAATAACTTTTATGTGTTTTAACAATTTTCAAAACATGAACTCTCATTCATCCTATGTCGGTTGCTACTATTACCATCTTAAGTTGTCGCCACCTTGATGCTAGTACTATTGTTGGTCATCGATCATTGTTGGTTGTTGCCACCATCGCTGCTTGCAACCATTATTGGTTACCACAACTTTATAATTGTGTATGCTAGTGCCTCGCCGACATCACTGCCAATGCCACCTCCCTACACTACCAACATATTTGACAACCACATTGTTGGTCGTCCCCTCCATTATCGCCACTCGCCATGATAGCCATTGCCAGCTACTGCTGCTGTCACATAAATCAACTTATGCGATATTCAATAAAAATAATATAATCTATATTTAAGAAATTAGATATATTGTTATTTCATGTCAAAATATGAACAAAATAAAATTAAAAAAATAAATAAGAATGTAGAAAGTGATTTCATTTTGTCCCTTAAATTAATTGTTGTTGGTGCCTTATTTTCTATTTGGAGTTTTATTAAGTTATAATAAATATTATCAAAGTTTGACAAGGTTAAATCACGTATTGAGGCATTTTGCTTTTACAAATCGAGACAGATCGATGTGTAAGTATTGAAATAATGAAAAATAAAATAAAATCATAAAATTAAGAATAATTCATAAATGTGACCCAAATTATTAACATATTTACTTAATTATTCATCATAAAAACATATACCATAAAATCACATAATATAAAGAAGAAATCAAATCTTAATTTTAAGTGTTAATGTAAAATGAAAGTTTGAAACAAGATTTATGGTAATTATTTACTTAAAATTTAAATATGCTATATGGATTAGGAGCTCGAGTGAACTCATCGTCACTTTTAGCACTTTTCTAAGAGTCATCATATACATTGATGTTATTATCCTTTGATTCAGTTTTATTGACTTCTTCACAATTTTCTTCAATTACTATATTTTTTTATTACTACTTGTATTTAGATAATAGAAATAAAAAAGCTTATGAGACACATGATTGGCATGCAGATGGTCTATTCTCTTCGCTCTCACGCTAACATGCTCTGGAAGACAAGCTTGTAAGCTCACACTCAACTTTGACTTGCTTGACCATGACTCTCACTCAATCAAACCTCAGACAACCACATGCAAACGGGACACTCCACCTCAATCTAGAGTTGGATGGGGGTGTCTTACCTAACAAAATATATATTTAATATAAAATAAGATATATAAGTGTAATATAATAGATTAGATATTATTATATAAGATATTGTTGGCAGCAAAAAAGTCATTGATGTTTAATTTGAGTGCGACATGAGTGAGGATGTCAAGATGATTGTGCGACGAAACACTAGGAAGGATAAGTTAATGAAAGATTATATTAGAGGAAAGATTGGAGTAACATCTATTAAAGACATGATGATTGAAAATAGGCATATAGTTTATACAGGTACGACAAAAGGGTATATAAAGTAAGTTCGTTTGAAAAGTTGAAAAATTAGTGTTAGAGCATTGGAAAGGAAAAGTGCAGGCCTTGGTTTTCATAGATAGAAATTGTCAATTGATTTGTAAAAAATAGATTTAGCACCTTAGATAGACCTCAGTTGAAACAGAAGGATGATGATGGTTCATAACACCAATCTTAAATATTTAGGATTAGGCTAATTATGATGATGCTTAATTGACCCATTAATGAGAAAACAATCATCTCCAATGAAGTAATAACTTTCATCAGTAGGATGAATTAACTATTTTTGGAAGCCTCCATTTTTTATATTACATTCTATTTCTTAAGAAGATTGACTTTCTTAGCTAGGGATTTTGGTTGCTTTTATTTTGCAGTCTATGAACTTTTGCAGGTACTTTTTCCTTGTTGGTGACATAAATAGATAATTTTCTTTATTTGTACTATGCTATGAAGTTTCTAAATCTATTACAATGTGAATCAAATTCTTATTAGTTCTCATTGACATATAATTAATACAAGCTGTTAATAGTTCAATGATGCGTACTCTACTAGTATGCAAACTTTCTTTGTTTTATTATTGTTTGTAATCTCTTAACTTAGGCTACATGTTATTGGATTGTGACCTTTGTATACATGCTATGAAAGAATTGCCATAGGATCACTGTATGAGTTCATTTAATGCATTAAAAAATGTAAATGCCTGCTAAAGGAAGGAAATGGATGAATACTGTCTGCGAATAGGAAAAAGAAAAAAAGAAAAAAGGTTTGTGTGTTATAGTTTATTGACTGGAAAATTTTTGTGTGGTGGAACTGCCTGAGAAACGAGCTAATGCTCATTTTGTTCTTGCTACTTCAGGAAAGACTACTCAGCAAGACAAGGCATTGAATAAACCCGTGCTTTGGTCCTGCTCCATTTGCACCTACGATAATGACCAAAGTTATTTGTCTTGTGAAATATGTGGAGTTCTTCGTGATCCCTCTGTTGCATCTGGCAGGGCCAGTGATGTAAAAGGTACTTCATTTTAGCTTTTTTTCTCATCATAGTAGTAGACAGTCTTTGATAGCTATGACTAGCTTGGTGAACATGCCCTGTCTGTGCAGTTAATTGCTTATTATTGGTGTTGCTCATAGAATGTTGTTTCTTGCAGTGGATGATTCGGACAATTTAACATGTGAAATAATGACTTGGTCACCTGTTGATGGAAATGGTCACAACAAAATCAAGACTTAAATGTTCTTAGCCTTGAGCCTTCTTCTGAGAGGAGGGAGGGAGGGGAGAGAAGGAAGATTCAAGTATTCATGTTTTTCAAATTAAATATCACTATCATAAATATTCCCAAGGCTAATGGATTTTACACCAAACCTTATGTATGACTAATACCTAAAAGATATAATGACAAACAAAATGCGTGAAATAAATATGAAATATACAATAGAATTGGAATGCGACAGCCATCATGTCGTGCTTTGGATAACCTGGTTTCGTTAACTTATATTTGATGGAATTATTCTTTACTAGAAAGCTAATATATGGAGGAAAATTAGCTCTTCCAAAAGGCGAAGACATGCAGAGGGGGGTGGGGACGGTTAGATGGTTTTTAATGTTTGTGGGAACCAGTCAGCATTGCTTTAAAGTTTAAACCAGATTTAATATATTCTCACAGGGAAATCTCGAAAGGGCCTAATGGCAGAAAGAATAATCCTGCTACTTCTATATATGGAATTTTTTGTCCCGGGAGATTTGCATGCAATCGTTGCTTTCTGATATGTACAAAAAGAATCCTTCACAAAACATGAAAATAAAAGGGAATGTTTAACACAATTTCTTAAGAGGATTTTGTTTTGCAACACAATTGTAGGATTAGGTTCTTTTGATTAAAATATATGCATGTTATATAGAAGATATCAGTCATTGATAAGTAGGACTTTGAAGCATTGCTAGTGCGTCTAATCTACACGACTCAAATCAAATTGAACTCCTCTTGGGTGCCTACCAAACAAAGCTGCTAACTAGAATATTTACATAGATAACTCATTCATGTTTTCCATGGTACTTCCATTGTTTTTTTTTCAGAATCACACATACTTTTCTAAGCTGAACCATTGGAAGAGTTCACCTTTTTTGGTTGTAACTCTATGAAAAAGCCTTTTATGATGTTTACTGTTCTTTTAAACAACTTAAATTTTCAATTTCTAGATATGTAGGATCATAAGGAGAAATCCACAATTTAAGTTGTTGACGTGAGCTTTATTGCCTGATACTGGTTTCTATGCAATTTTTTGTCTAGTTTGTAGTGTTAAATTGTCTTTTTCTTGGAGAACATTATTTTTCCTATTATGCTTGACTTGTTTTTTATTAGTTTGTTTTTAAGGCCAGTATCTTTCTGTGCTTAACTGTACTAACAAATTGTTGCAATTTGTAAAATGACCGATCATTTTTATGTTGTGAAGCTTTGCATTTCTCATCTGTTATGATTCTACTAGTCATTTTTCTCTTTATCTTCTAATTATTCCACTACATTCTCTCTGTCATATCAGCACTTGCCAAACCAGCTTTCGATGCCACTAATGAGAAAAACAGGACAACCGAAGTGAAAATAAATGATGAAATTTCAGCTAAACCGCCGGCTTCATTATCTAAGGGGAGTCAACTTCCTCCAAGTGATTTATCCGTCATGTGGAATAACCCAAGTCAGCTGAATGATTATTCAACTTCAATATCTGAAGAGAGACAAATGGATCATTCTTCAGCCTCTAAAGCAATGCAACTCAATCAAACCAAGGGAAGCAATACTAAATTCAATACATACACTTCACAAACTCTAGCCAATGATGTAGACTGTTTGAAGTTAGAGACAAAGTTTACAAGGAAAAAGGAGGATTCACTGGATGATTCTAAGCCTGGAAAAGGGATATTACATGACCAAGAGCAAGGAAAGAAGGATCAGATGAATCTTGCAATTGTAAGGGAAATACTTGATTTAGCTTGCCAATCTACCTTGTTTGCCTTTTTTTTTCATTGTAGTTCTTGGGTTTTAAACTTATCTTTTAACAATTGTCCTAGGTTGGTCATGTTGATTCTGGAAAATCCACATTATCTGGAAGATTATTGCATCTTCTGGGAAGAATATCCAACAAAGAAATGCACAAGTACGAGAAGGAAGCCAAAGAAAAGGTGTAATTGTTGTTTCTATAATATTGCTCAATCATCAGTATTTTGTATATGCCATATTGTGATACTCATGTAATGTTCTTCAAGCATTGTGTTGACCTCTATATTTGTTGCACAAGTTCAATTCAGTAGATATGGAGCAAACGGCAAGTGGTAAATAACGTACACACCATTTAGTGAGCTAGGTTCAAAACTGTCCAATCATGATCAAAATTATTTGAAACTTTGCTTGTTACAAGAAAGGATTTCGCCAACAAATCTGGACTACACAATTACCAAAGGAGGAGACGATGGTTGTTGGATGCGACATTGCAATATCTAATCTAAATTACCTCGATTGTTGTTGAAGCTGTCCGGAAGTAGTCTTTTCCCCATATTCACTATGTTGATGCGTTCAATATCAAAATCTTTTAAAAGAAATCTTTCATAGTCGATTCGATTGAGCATAGTGCCAACCATTGACCATGGATGCTATGTCACATGAATCAAGTTCGAGACGGCCCGACCATCATCAAAATCTCACAAATATTCTCCGTTTGCAAAATGAATGCCATTTATGTGTTTGGAACGTTGAATTACCTAGAATTGATAGTTATATTACTCTATTCATCATGTGAAGGCAAAAAGTCAAATTTACCCAAATGCGAAGTGATGACACACAATTCGAGATGCAAAAAATGAGGATGTGCGTGAATGAATTAGTGCACATGAATAATTCATTTTAAAACATAAAATATTATTATTTTAATATCATTATTACTATTATTTTTATTAAAAAATTAAAAAAATCTTTATCAAATCATATCTTTGTTGCTCTACATGCATTGATATCCTTGTGCCTCAGAGCACCAACTTCGCACGCAAATGCTATTTGGCCTTAATTAAATAAACATGGTAAATAGTAATAAAATAAAATTATTATCACCCATCCCCACCGCTTTTCTCTCATTTAACCTTTCATGCAAGAAACCTCCAAGCTTTTTTAACTCCTCATATTCACCTGCTCCCATCACCTTTGTCTTCCTCAGCCTACTCTCCATCGTCCTCTCTCTCTTGCTCTGTGTGTGTCTCTCTCTTGTGCACGAGACCCTTAATTGCTCCCACCTCAGCTCACATTTGGCCTCCTTTCCCACACAATCCCATACATTTGCATGCACTCTTTATCCCAAGACCCTTAGTCCACGTCTTCCTATGCTTGTCGCCTATGCTTTCACCCGACTCCAGCCCTTCTCCTTTTTGTTCCATCAAACTACTAGCCAACCTACAAAAAAAATGCTAGCCACTTTCCTTTTTTTTCTCCGACGCCTCCTCTAAGCTGCCAACCACCAACTCCTTAGCTCATCCCCAAATTGAGCCCCCATCTCTCCACTACATCTCTTCCTTTCTCTCTCTAAATAGAGGGAAAATTTCTCTTACTCCCCACCTCTTTCTCTTCTATCTTTTAAGAGAAACAAAATAAGAAATAAAAAGAAAGAGATAAAAAAAAGAAGAGAAAAGAGTGTACACTGTCAATTTTATAATCTTGTAAAGTCATCATTGCAACCCCATGTGAAGGTATAAAATGTACTAGCAAATGTGTCAAACCATCAAGAAAATAAGCATCTGTGCATATTATTTCAACTTCAACAACAAAGCCTTAATCCCAATCTTAGGTGGAGGTCATGAATCCTTCGTCTCCAATGTGTGCTATTATGTGTCAAATTCTCATTTAATTCAAGTATCTTAAGATCATTTTTTTCTTCAATCTTCAAGTCTTTTTTGGGTCTATCTCTACATTCTTAACATAAGGCAAATCTAATCATCTACTCTCCTAATCGGTCATCGGACTGGCGCTTTATGTGGCCAAACCATCTAAAAGCCACTCTCCTAATCTTATCTACCAGCTACTCAACTTTTTCCCGAGCATACTCATTTTGCATTCTATCTCTAAGGGTAAAACCACTCATCCACGAGCATCCTCATCTGTAACACTTAACTTAGTCTTATGTTTATAACATTCTTACACATAGTCTTGGTCTTATCTTATAAAATTTTCTTAAGTTTAAATTGAACTTTTCTATCACATAATAGGCAGGATGCATTCCCACTTCAACCATCCAACTTGAATTCTACTAATAACATCCCCATCCATTTCACCATCATTTTGAACAATAGAGCCTAAATATCAATCGCCACTCTTATTAATGACTTGATCACCTAAAGTCAACACTACCACTAAAACTTCTATAACTAAAATTACACTCCATATATTTAGTTTTAGATCTACTTAAATGAAAACCTTTAGACTCTAAAATTGACCTCCATAATTCAAGTTTGTTGGACTCCTCTCTAGTCTTATCAACAAGAAGAATGTCATCAAAAAGCATACAGATACAACTTCTTGTAAATGCCTCGTAAGAACATCCATAACTAAAGTAAAAGATAAGGGCTTAATGTTGATCCTTGATGTAATCCAAGCTGAAATAGGAAAATATTTTGTCAATCCTCCTTGTGTTTGGACACAAGTGCTTTAGTATACATATAATGACTTGAATATAACCAATATTAATTTCTTCTTCTAGAACTCTCCAAAGAACATCTCTTGAGACTTTATCATAAGCTTTCTCTAAATCCATAAATATCATATGTAGATCCTTCTTATTTTCTCTATGCTTCTCTATCAAACCTCTTAACAAATGTATAACATCCATAGTAGATCTACCTGGCATGAAACCAAACTGATTGTGAGAAACTTCTGTATCACATCGTAACCAATGCTCAATTATTTCAACTTGTGAGGAAAAATTACAAAAAGTAAGTGCTCGTGTACATTATTCCAACACGATAAGAAAATTTTGTATTTGCATTTTCATGTAAGTACTTGAAAATTTATTTACTCTTTTTTAAGCTTGATGGGTTTGAAGACCCTTGATAACGGTGCTCTAAATAGTGATTATACAATTTTTTTTAAGCTTGGTGCAGAGGCTCAGCACCCTCGAAGAAGCCCCTCACTTGGTAAGATGCCTTGAGTTGAATAATCAAAATAAGCATAAGCAAAAAATGATTAAATGATATATAAAAGTATAAAAATAAATGCTCATGCATGCTATTTCAATGTGGCGATAAAATCTTATGCTTTAATTTAATCTATGTGCATTTTTTTAAGCACGGTGGATATGAAGACACCTGGTACGATGTCTTATGGCCTTGATTATACAGCATGATGGGCAGATTTGGTACTCCCAAAACATCCCCTATGTGGTGAAGAGTCGGGGGGTTATTGGAATTTTACCAAAATGTAGGTTGATAATAAACTCAAACGGGATGAAAGAAAATTTTTTTTTTGTAAATTAAATTGATATTAAATTTAAAATAGAATAGAAACTTTGAATTAATAATAAGCTTGTAAGAATTGAACTAGAATGGACTTAACATTGAACAAGATAGCTCACTAATGTGCATAAATGAAATCTTTTAATGAACACTCGGATTGTTTTGCAACTTGCATTGGAATAATTTAAATAGAAAAGTCGAATACGAATGAAACTTGAGACTCATACTTAACTCATAAGGGGCTTATGGGCTTGAAGACTAGCTTTCAAATGAAAATAGAACTCAAATTTGATTTGGAAATGCAAGCGCATTTTACTTGATAGATCATGCATGAGAAAAAACTTGACCTAATAGCTTGTCAATGAGCATAAATTGAACTTTTTAGTGATTAGTTGAATTGCACTACATGTCTCATTGAGTGAACTGAAAAGGTCCAAGAAAGCTTGAATAGAACTTCAAATAACCTTTAGAAGTTCATCAACAAACATTAGTAAGACCTATCATGACATACAAAAGATTTGAAAGCTCATCAGTGAGCATACATAGGATCTACTGGGAACTTGGTGGCTTGTTTACAAGCAAAAGTTGATATAACATAGGTCCCATTGAACATTCCAAATCTGATAAATTGAGAGATGATTGCAAATATGATGTATTGTTTAAAAGAACAACATGAATTTAATTTGTTTTATGCCATTAAATTTACAACACAAACATAAGTGGATAAAATACGTTAATAAAAACTTTAAATGAAATTTTATTTGTAGCATGAAATAATCTTTCTTGCAAGTATAATATCATAAAATTTGTGCAAGATAATTAAATAAATAAACTATGCCCACATACTACAAGACCAAACTAGAATTCAAATTCAACATATCAAAAAATGTGCAAGCATCCTTATATTACATCCACACTTTTAAGAGGAATTCTCTAAGCCCAACTTCAGATGTCCCGAAATGCATGCAAATGCCTTAAAAATGTGTAAGTTTTCAAAATGCATGTAAATATTCAAAATTGAAGTCCACATGTGCTTCGATCCATATATCAAAATGCTAAAGTACAAGGTCTGATAATGTTATGCGGGATAAAATTAAATTCAATTTAAAGCAGTGCAATTTATCTTAAAGACTTGTAAGTCTCTTGAGTTGCACAAAAATCATTGAAAATGAACTTAAACATTCACACTTATTTCGACCGACACACTGGATGCTTGAACATACGGTTTAAAAATGCTGCATTGATTAAAGATAAAATTGACTCAAATTATTTTTGCTTTGAGAAGTATGCAAATATTTTGGAAGACTTAATAAATTGTTTTAAAAATATAAACTTTTTAAAATCAATTAAATATAATAATGTCAAGGTTTGCATACTCTTGTGCTAGGTCGCTTTTATCTATATAAAAGAGTTGTAAGTCCCACTTGGCTAGTCTACTTCCTCAACCATTTGTTAAGGTTAATAATTTTGAGAGACCTTAGCTTACAAAAGAGTCAATTTTAAATTAAATGCATTGCTATATTTACTTTCAAATAATTTCACGCTAGTAAGAATGTGACCCATGCCTTTTGTCCCCATGATTTTGCTGGAAAATGATACCATTGAAAGTAGTAGTTGCGACCAGAGCCCTTTGACTAAGTGGTTTTGCCGTAAAATGATATCTTTAAATTACTATTAAGGCTGTAGCCTACAAGTTTTCTAATGATTTTGTTTTTTGAGTTGTGAATTATAGAGTGAGTTTAATAGGACACTAAGCTCTTTGTCAGCTTATGATATACCATGAAAAATAAAAATAAAAAAGGGAACTAAATTGATTAATGTCAGTTCAACTCAACAAATATTAGTCTTTTCATTGTTTTAAAGAGATGTGGATGTATCCCCTTACACGATTTATAGAGAACGAGCAAGAGAGAGAGGTGAGGTGAATCAAGTGGAGAAGAGAGGCAATTCGAGTGATTTAACAAGTGAGCTCATTCTAGAGTGGCGAGGTTGGTAATCGGGTGAGTAGGCGAGCCATCAAACATTGGGGAAGTAGGTAGACGAGGAATGCGAGTGAGGTTGGTGGGTCGTGTAGGGCTTGGGTGTGCCAAACCTAACAAGAAAGGAAGCTTAGTGTGCTGAATCAAAGCATTCGTTCATGACCTGGGATGAACTTGATAACAAAAATATAGTTGGGTTTGACATTAATGCCAAAAATTATGTTTTTGTGTTTTTTCTTTGCTAGATTAAGATGTATATTTCTATTTTGATTTCTTTTGCAAATCTCATCTTTGATTTATATCTAAAATAGTGTAGAAATTGTTAAAATCATTATGTGGGAGATAAATATGATAAATATAAAAAATATAAATTAAATTAGGAAATGTAACTAATTAATCTCGTATTTTTAATTGTAGGAAAAAAGCATAATAAATGAAAATTTATAGTTATGTATATACACACACATACATTTTTATATTTTGAAATAATTTATAAATTCTATTGTAATAGATTACAAGTTTTAACTTTAATTTTATGGTTAACTTAAAGGAGGAAATGTTACTTTGAAAGTTAATCAAAGATAATTGTTAGATAATTAATGATTCAATATATAGTGGTAGTTAATATAATTAATTAGAGTAAAGATTAATTAATTAGATAAAGGATATCACTTTATATTACAAAGAAATTTGTATAGATTAATTAATATATCTTATACATTATTATAATTGTGGATGTTGAAAATCGAGTTTTCTGATATCTTATGATGGGTACTCATACTACGATTTATGATAACACTATTGTTTTCTTTTATAAACCAAATATATTATTTGTTATTTATTCTTATTAAATTTCTACAAAAAAAAAAATCTCTTTTATTTCTTTATAGAAAAGCTTAGTCATGTTGATTTGAAATGCTTTGCATATTGAACAATGCATGTCATAATGAGATATGAAATATTTTGAATGAATGTAAATAATATATATTTTTTATAAAATTATTTGTATGTGCATGTTGACTGATGTGGTTTCACTCTTTTATGATATTAGTTAGAGATGTTGAAGTACACGTGCACGTAAATGAAAAGGGTTTTGAAAAATTATATTGATATTGAAGTACTTTAAATAGTACATACTTTAGATGGTGACTTATGTGATGGATGTAATAAATAGAATGATATAGAAAGATATGAAATTATCATTATTGCATAATTAAATATTTTAAAAACTTTTTAAATGGTCATTTTTTGATAAATAAATTGTCAATTATTCTTATACTAATTTATTAAATTTGACAAGCATGTATATTGTTTCTTAATTCTATAATGTTACTTTAAGTTTAGAGATATGCATATCCACTAAGTTGTTGGAAACTCACTATAGATTAAATTTTGATATTTTTTCAAGTTAAAGTTTGAATAAAAAATGAATATAAGAAGAGAGACCGTTTATAACAGACATAGTGCTACAAGGGAGAGGTATTTATGTTGGAATTATTAAATTATTGACTTAGAACAATTATATGTCACTTTCGGAATTAATAATTTTATAGTTGTTTTATAATTAGTTAATATTATATGATTAAAATTATATTTATTTGTTTGACTATTTATTTTCGCCTTAGTGTTTCTAGTACCTTATGATATATCTAGAGTAGACTTAAGTTGTCTCCTTAGAAAAACATCTACTATAGATCTATAAGATCCCCTTGGACAATGTAACCCATGGCTGACAATCAGTATCCTTCGATCAATTTGGGTCAACTACCTTCTCTAATTAAGTAGACCAGAAATCATGGCAATTTGGGAGGATAGAACAATGAGATTTTGATTTAGTTCATCATCATTCCCCTCACCATCCACTTTAATTGAATGATGGGGGATTTCTCAATCTTAAATTCATGAATTGTTGCTATTACATGTTGAAATGACTACTTAACACTAACATATGATGAGGACAAAATTTTTATGTAGTTTATTGTTTGCAAACTAATCTGTCTTTTAAAAATTTGACTCGGAACAAACAAAACTCTTTCAACGAGCCGTGCGAATTTTTGGATCCCTCACATTGGTTAACTTTTAGTGCTGCAAAACACACCGCGCAATTGTCTTGATCACTGAATCTTTCATTTGAACCTAGCTGAGATAGGTTAATGTTGGTTGATTTGTGCATCATTTATTTGAATTTGTTGCATTTACTTGGTACAAATGGATATTACTTAATTGATTGCTACTGTAAATACAGGGCAAGGGATCTTTCACTTATGCTTGGGCCATGGACGAGAGCTCTGAAGAGCGGGAAAGAGGTGTGACAATGGCGGTGGCCGTTGCATATTTTGATTCAAAGAAGTATCATGTGGTTTTGCTTGACTCCCCTGGCCACAAAGATTTTGTTCCAAATATGATATCTGGTACAACGCAAGGTGATGCCGCTGTCCTTGTTGTTGATGCATCTGTGGGTTCTTTTGAGGCTGGTATGGATGGCAGTGGTTTCGGTCAGACAAGAGAGCATAGTCAACTTATCCGGAGTTTTGGTGTTGAACAACTAATAGTAGCTATTAATAAGATGGATCTAGTAGATTATAGGAAGGAAAGATTTGATTTCATTAAGACGCAGCTTGGATCTTTCTTACGCTCATGCGGCTTCAAGGAATCATGTGTGACTTGGATTCCTCTGAGTGCCATGGAAAGTCAGAATTTGGTGACCACTGCTTCAGATGCTCGTTTGTTGTCTTGGTAAGTTTGCATTTCTATAATTTATTTCTATTTATCCCCACAGGATTATTCTTTGGAGGCAACTTCTTATATCAATTAAATCAGCAAAGCACGAAGCTTCTGTTTAGAATGCAATTTATCGCTTACAACAATGCTATTTGTTATCTACTGCAATATGCTTGAAGCTCATTGTAATATATTCTGTATATATCTTCAATACTGAAGGACAATTAGATATGTCATGTGAGATAATTATTAATTTACTTCTAATGCAATGTTAGTAACTATGCTATTTGCTGTTATTTATGTAGTTTAGGAAGAATTTGTTTGTTTGAATTGTGACTTTTCTCAACTTTATTGGGGATCATGAAGATGGATTATAGGTATCATTATAACCGTTAAAGTTGTAGATTATGCTAATGCTTTTGTCTATTGTAATTTTTAACGCCATTATATGAACCATGCAATACATAATAGTGGATTCATAAAAGTTGGCTTTCTCGGAAGAAATAGGGGAACCATATTCTATATGCTTCTTGAAACGGTATTAAAGAAAAGTTGTTGGAACATAGGACTTGAATCAGTAAGAATCAGTAACGCACACAAAGAATTGGTTGCATCTTCAGGAATAAAGATACTAAAATAGAACCCATAAGACCTGATTACAGGACTTGGTTGTACCTTCCTAGGCCATAGGAGGATTGCTTGTCAAACAGAGAAACAGATTAAAGAGTCTAGGTCACAGGCAGATTGCAAGGAATCTTATTGGCAACAAGAGGATAAAATTCAAGTAGGGATTCAAATACAAAGGAACTTTCATGATAGGATATCATTGTAAGCATATGCATAAAAACTCCTACTTAAAATTTAAATAAAACTTTAATTTCTGTACTGATTGTTGTAAATACATAATTTCTATTTTCAACAATTATAGATTTTGAGATTCACATAACTATGGAAAACCTATCATCATTTCTCTCTAACAACTTGGCCATACAAAATCTATGCATCTCGGAAGAACAAAGCTATGAATTTTTTGTCTCTCCTCTCACTACAGTATGTCCCTTATTTTATTTATTCTCGTCCAACCATTCAGATTGGGGGTGTAAACGAGGAAGCGAGCGAACCTATTGTGTTCGCTCGTGTTGAAAAATTCAAATTTCACTATTCGTGTTCGACTTGTTTGAAAATTGCTTTATTCGTGTTCGACTCGTGTTCGAAATTGGCTCGAAATGCAATAATCTGAAAAATCTGTATGAGGGAGGATTCGAACCTGGGCCAATCTTTTGTAAATATAATATAATATAATTTTTTATTTCGAGCCAAACGCAATCGAACAAATGATTGTTCGTATTCAGTTTATATCGATACTAGTGTTCGTTTGTTAATGAGCACGAACCGAAATACAATAACGAGTACACAGCGAGCATTTTAACAATCTAATTCAGATTGCACTTACTTTTTTTTTGGCTAGTTTGCCTTCTAAACAATCCTTGGAGAAGTTAATAAATTTTATGTCTAATCTTTTTCATGGATGTGTATTTTTTAATTAAATTATGATGTTTAATTAATTAAACAACTTATGTGTCATTGCACTTGATTGATTATAGCTTCTGACGTGGGAGATAGATTTTCTATTTGTATTTTTGCTGTGACAAATTTAGGCCTTTTCTTGTTATGTAAATTAATTTTTTCTTTAGCTTTTATTGAGGTATTTCGTGTGGTAGGTATTGACCATGGTTCTTCAATACTTGCAAGGAAGAACAGACTACAAGAGCACACACAAAGTAATTGTGAAATCGTCGCTATTTCTCTATTCATCAACCACACACACACACATATGTATATATATATATATTCATACAAGTAGGTTGGAGAGAAAGAGTGAGAAGGTTGTTACATATCAATGGTAGAGATCAATTATGTTAGTAGGAAACGGTATTGATTGAAGCATTGTACTACTGATGATGGTTGGCACAGAGAGAGTGGACAACAACACATATATAAGTAAGACTACTTATAGCTTCTTTTGCATACCCTGTCTATCATGCCCCCTCAAGTTAATGGGCCTATCCGTGACCATTAATTGTTAACGCAGCTGAATGAAACGAAATGGGGATAGAGACTTGGTGAAGATATCGACCACTTGATCTTGAGTGCTGATATGATGAACTGAGATTATATGACTTTGAATACATTCTCAAATAAAAGGAAAATCAATTTTGATATGTTTTGTCTTGGAATGAAAAATGGGATTAGTTTCCAAAGTAATTACCGAAATATTATCACGATTATAAGGATGCTAGAGGTTAGAGGTAATTGAAATTCTTGAGGAAGATGTCGTAGCCAGATTAAATTAGTAGCAGTAGCGACCAATGTACGATATTCAGCCTTTGTACAAGATCAGAATCTGTTGCTTTTTAACTTGCCTTGAGATCAAAGTCGAGCCAAGAAACAAACAGAACCTAGCAGTAGAAGGGCGATGAAAGGAATGCCTACCTAGTTAAAATCGGAATAGGTGTGAAGACTTAAGTTGCCAGGAGTAATTGGTAAGCCGTAGGTGAGCGTACTTATGAGATAATGAAGTAATCATTTTAAAAGAAGTAAATGATGTTCTTACGGATCATCCATGTATTGATTGATTTTATTTACATAATAAGAAATATTGGGCCTAGTAATAGTTAAATACTGCAAGGAGCCAACAACCTGATACTAGTGTTTAGCATTTGGATAAGAATTAGAGGATGAATTGATATGCTATTTGACAGGTGCCAGAGGAAGAACCAATTTACAATCAAACATTCCTGCTTGTTTTAAGACATCCTTAGCATATTTGGACTAGTTTAAGAACAAGCCATGTTGAGATGCTGTCACTTGTAAGCCTAAAAAATAATGAGTTCATCCAAGATTCCTAAGATTAAAAGTGGTTTGAAGATCCTTGATAAGTTGCTGCATAACAGTATCATTGTTTCCTGTTAACCAAATATCATCAACATAGATTAGGAATATTCAATTTGTGATAGAATAAGAAAGATCGACCGGCTGAACTTGTTTGAAAGCAAAAATGCTGAAGATGTGATGAGATAGTGCGAAACCATTGCTGTGGAGGTTGCTTAAGCCCGCAAATAGACTTTTTAAAGACATACGTAATGAAGATGGTGAGGATCTTGAAAACCATGAGGTTGAGTCATATACTGTGTCATGTAGTTTGTCATATAAAAACACATTGGATACATCAAGTTGTAAAATCGGCCATTGAAAAGTTGTGGTTATGATAAGTAAATTCTGATTGTAGGGAGCTTTGCCATTGGATTGAATATGTCATTGTAATCAATACCATATTATTGTTTGTAGCCTTGAGCTACTAACCGAGCTTTATATCTGACAATGGTTCCATTTAAATTATATTTTATTTTATATATCTATTTGCAGCTTAACATATTTTTAGCAGATTGCCTTGGCACCAAAATCCAAGTACCTTGAGCTTGAAGAGCATTGAACTCCCTATACATAATTGTTTGCTAAATTGGTTGTTTAATTGATTTTATGTAAGAAGTTGGATGTGAATCATGAGTTGAGGTAATCATGCTGAGTATATGCTTTGGTTTTAGACTGCTAGTCTAAAACCTTGTCACCATGGGGTGTGTCTGTTTAAGAACTGGTGATGATGATGAAAGCTCTAGAGTAGCAATGTCTGCGGGGGGACTGAGGTGAGAGAGATAACTTGGAAGAGGAAAGTGAGACGATATAGATTGTGACTGAAGAGAGGAAGGAGGAGATTGTAATGTGGACACAGAGATTGATAAACATACGAAGTAGGAATTGAAGTATTCAGCAGTAGAGATGGATAGAGAAAAATGTTTTCATGAAATTGCACGTCTTGAAATGACAATTTTACCTGTATGCGGATGATAACTCTTGCAACCTTTATGATTGGGAGTATAACCGAGGAAAATGCATGGAAGAGCTTTAGGTTGGAATTTATGTCTGTTGTGAGAAGGTAGTCGCAGGTAGCATAAACAATCAAAATCCTTTAGATTAGTATAATTGGGAGATTTATTATACAATAGATGGTAAGGGGAATAATAATTTGTAATGGCAGAAGGAAGTCTGTTAATAACATACACAAATGTTAAAAGTGTATCAACCCAAAATTGAAAAGGGAGATTGGCATCAGGTAACAATGTGCAAATAGTTTAAATTATGTGGTGATGCTTCTTTCAGCAATTCTGTTTTGCTCAAGCGTGTAAGGGTAGTTGAATTGATAGGTAATACTAGAAGTTTGCTGGAGAGCTTGAAATTTATTAATGATATACTCTCCACTTGCATCTGAACGTAGAATTTTGATGGGGGCATTGAATTACTTTTCAACAGAAAGTTTGAATAGAACAAATGATGAATAAGTATCAGATTTTTGTTTAATAGGATAGATCCAAGTAAAATGTGAAAAATCATCAACAAATAGTAGATAATATTTGTATCCTTGCATAGAAAAACTTGGGAATAACTCCACACATCAATATGTATTAGTTCTAAAGGCTTACAACTGCGAGAAGAAGAAAAAAAGAAAGGTAATTTGTGACTTTTTGACATTGCACAAGATTGACAATGATAAGTCAATTTTGTATCTACTGTAAGCCGTAGTTGAGAGAGTATTGAATGAGAGGGATGGCCCAAGCAGCAATGCCAAAAGTTGTGAAGAAGAGTCTGTTCCAAGTAAAGCTGTGGGACAAGAAAATTTTGCTTGTGGATTAATTGGATTTAGTCCTTGACGAGATGGTCTTTGAAGTTGAAGGAGAGTTCGATTGCTTTTCGAATCCTTGATAGTAAATCCATAAACATTAAATTTAATGGCACAGTGATTGTCAGATGTGAATTTGTGTACTGAAAGGAAGTTATGAGAAATGTGAGAGACAATGAAGTAAACAGTTTAGATAAAGCTTATGATTCGGAGTAGGCAGTAAGCCTTGCCCCGTATGAATAATTGGAAGATCTCCATTTCTAATAGAAACTTATTTAGAACCGGAATAAAGTTTGGAATGTTGCAGTTGAGCTGGATCAGCAATTAAATGAGAGGTGGCTTAGAAATCTAGTAGCCATTTTGTAGTAGCAGAAGAATTTCTAGCAAACATCGCTTGATGGTTTGGTAGATAAGTTTGTGCGGTACTGGCACTTGAAAGCTAAATGATCAGGCTTGCCACATATTTGATACTCAAGATAACCTTATGTATGTTAGGTATACCTCTGTCATTTTTCTGGAATTTTGATTTGTATGATCGAGAGTGTCATCCTCTCTAAAATGATCGAAAATTTGATCCACCTTGTCCACGGCCTCTGGACTTTGCAAGAGCTAGATGATGATCCATAAAGAGTATTAGTTGTATTGTCTCGGGCAAGTTCAGTTGCCAAATTAAGCTCTTCACTTCATAATAAAGCATAAAAGTCATTTAGATCGATTGGTTGAAGATTTGTTCGGATTGCAGTCTTAAAAGCTTGATAGGGAGCTGCAAGCTGTTCAAAGTGTAGAGTATTTTGTCTTCTGCAGCTAAAGAACAACCTGAAGCTGCAATAGTGTCACACTTTTTATTTCAGATAAATATTGCATCATTGTTTTATCTTTCATGGAGATATGATGCAACTCACTATTTAACTGCAATATACTCGATCTGTTAGTAGAGGGAAGTTACTTTTTGATAGTCTGCCAATTCTCAGTACATGAATCTAGATTCAAAACATATGGAAGAAGAGTGGGTGTAATAATGGAATAAAGAGCTGCAGCCAAGTTCTGATCTACAAGCATCCATAGATTATAATTTGGATTAGGAATTATATTGCCAGATTCAATAATTTGTTTTGGTGGTTTTGGGGTAGATCCATCAAGATACCCATCAAAGCCGTTAGCCATGAAGAGCTTAAGAATTTGAGATCTCTAGAGTGGATAATTATCTGATGTAAGCTGAATATTTATTACTGTTTTTACGTTTGTCATAAGAAATTTAAGCTGAGATGGAACCTATAATTCATCCATCTTGATTGGAGATGAATTTTGATCGGTGAAATTTGATGTAGAAGAGACATAAGTATCCATATGATAAACAAAAGATGAAGAAATAAGAAAGGAAAATGTCACCAAATATATTTAGCCGCATGGCTTTCCTGCTTTGATACCATATTGACCAAAGTGCTTCAATGCCTGCAAGGAAGAATAGACTACAAGATCACACACAAAGTAATTGTGAAATCATCGCTATTTAACTATTCATCATATATATATATCTACAAGTTGGTTGGAGAGAAAAGAAAGAAGGTTGTTACATATCAATGATAGAGATCAATTTTGTTAGTAGGAAATGATACATATTATTAATGATGGTTGGCGCAGAGAGAGTGCACAACAAAACAAACACATATATAAGTAAGACTAACAGCGTCTTTTGCAAACACTGCTTATCATTGTTGTGGCAAATTTAGGCCTTTACTTGTTATGTAAATTAATTGTTCCTTCAGCTTTTATTGAGGTATTTCGTGTGTTAGGTACCGAGGATCATGCCTTTTGGATGCTATAGACTCATTGCAACCTCCACTACGTGATGTTTCAAAGCCTCTACGTCTTCCTATATGTGATGTTACTAAGTCACACGCACTTGGAATGGTTGCAGTTTCTGGTAAACTGGAGGCTGGAGTTGTTCAAATTGGTTCAAAGGTATCTTGCATCTCTTGCATCGAGGTCTAACTTTATCATTTGTTTTTTGGGAGCCAATGTTTCTTTATTCTTTTAAGTACTGCAAGCACGCTGCTATTTGTTCCTGCAAAATTCTTAACCAAATGCTCAATAATGCAAGAATGCTAAATTCGTTTAAAAGTGCTTATTTCCATTTCGTTCTACTCATTTTCAATTTTTATTCATTAAAAGTGCTTTCATCAACCCTCCTAGGATCTACATTTAGGTGCTAATTTTGAGGAGAAGAGGATGGTTGAAGTGAAAGATGAAATTGATCAGGCTGCAGTGGCCATAAACACGTGTTCTTATCCACCAGATGCAGATTAGCTTTGTAACATCATGCTCGACGCATCATATTTTATTGCTTCATATCACGATTATACCTGAAGAATTAGTAACTCAAATTAGTGCTTAAAGAGATCATAATTGAGCCAAAAACAAAATATCAAGTTAGAAAGTAACATTAGTTGAGTAACAACCCACTATACATTCATCAAGCTTTTCAATTCAAAAGAAATGGTGTTAAATATTTGTTTTTCTCTGAGGATCTTTGCATGCTTTTAGAGCACAAAGTATTATAACTATATGGACCTTTCTGCCACAACAATGAGTGAACGAGTTTTCACTCCCACCTGTAGTGTTGTGAAACTTGCAACCAGATTAAAACCAACATATTCTTGAGGACATCCATAGCCTCTAAGGCGTCACTCATATGGATAAGAACGTCAATTTGCTGTACACTGTAGAATCATCCTCTCCATTTGTTCCATCCTCCAGTCCATGAATCCTGATCCTTAGATCAGCCTGACAATAAGTACTCCTATCACCGCCACACGCACAAACTGGGCCTATGCCTCAGCTTCATCCAAGTTGCAATTTGCAGCAATTTTGCTATTTATCGTTGCTACAGCCAGCATTAATTACGACCTTTAATGATATTTATAGTGAGAATGCTTCTCATCATAGCTATGATACTAACTTTTTTTTTTTCTAATTTCAATTATGAGTAATAATTCATATCAACATATTTGTAGGTCTTAGTTATGCCTTCTGGGGAATCTGCTACTGTACGATCCATTGAGCGGGATTCTTCTGCTTGCAGCTCTGTAAGAGCTGGTGACAATGTCGCTATCACTTTGCATGGCATAGATCCAATCCACCTAATACCTGGTGGCGTGCTGTGTCACCCAGACTTCCCTGTGACTGTGGCAAAAAGACTGGAGCTCAAGATCCTTGTTTTGGACATCAAAATGCCAATCATAATTGGATCTCCAGTAATAATTAAATATTTATGTACCTTTTTTCATTGAGATTCAACTCAGATTTGATGACTGTAAATGCAGGTTGAGTTCCACATACACCACGTGAAGGAAGCTGCCAGAGTTGTAAAAATAGTATCCGTGATGGATCAGAAAACTGGAAAGGTTTCCAAAGGTGCTCCGAGAGTCATTAAAGCCAAGCAAAGTGCCATAGTTGAGGTAAGCGGACAAGTGGTTTGCCATCAATAAACCCTCTCCCACATTGCAACAACACACTAGTTCTGATGGAAGCATCTGATTAGACTACAGTTCCATATTTTAACAAACACTCCACCGGAAATAATTGGATTGAAGTAACTTTATACTCAGATTGCATCCAGTTGCAGATATGTTTATAATTGATAAACTTAGAGCTTGTTTGGGATCAATTTTGTTTTGTATTTTTTTATGTTATTTTTAAAAATCATATTTGTTTAGTATGTTTTTTTAGGTGTTTTTATTTTTAAAAATAAATCACATTATTTTTAAAAACACTCAAAATAATTTTTTAAATGTTTTCAATGTTTTAAAAAACAACTATCAGAACCAAATATATTTTATTTCAAATCAAAATATAAACAAAAGGGGGAATTTACATACATAGCACACAATTTTTAAGCATTTACATATCTAACACCTAAGCTTTGATATTACGTTAAAAATGTTATTATTATGCCTTAAAATGCTTTCTGTGGTGAACTTCAACGTTTTTTATAAGTTGTACAAAGCTTTAAAATGGCTCAAACTAGATGAAGACCAAAAACTGAAAATTTGTATGGAGAAATAATGCATGAATCGTATTCTCTTTTTCTTCTTTTCATTTAGATTTTGCTGCAAAATTCATCAACTAAACAGTGTCATTTGTGTTTCTTAATTTCAGGTGGATTTGGATGGTGCTGTTTGTGTTGAGGAGTTCAGCAGATGCAAAACTCTTGGACGGGCATTTTTAAGGTCCGCAGGGAATACGATAGCCGTTGGTATTGTTACTAGAATATTTTAGCAGAATGCGTGGAATTTAAGGCATGATTAAAAGCCTGTCGAGCATACAGGGTTTCTATGGACGAGAATGAGTAGAGATTATCTCCAGAATTGTGGCAGTCTTCAATTTTTTTTTTCTCTGCCTTAGATTGTGATGGCATTTTGTTCACATTCTTAAATTGTTATTATTGTTATTTTTTCTCAATCGTTTCCAATTCTAGTGCTCAAGATGTGAGAGTTTTTTTTTGAAGGAAAATTAGTCGACCGTTAAATTCCATTTTCATAGGCAGAGCCATTTAAGACGGTGAGATTATTTGTTGTGAACGAGGGCATAATTCTAATGTGGAGTATTGGAGTATATAGTTATGTACTGTATTATTTTTTGGAGTATTCAATCATGCATGCTATTTATTGAAAAATAATGGAATACAAAATGAATGTGCATTCATTTTGTATTTAGGGTTGTTTGGTTGCCTGCATTTAGAGTGTAATGTAAATTAAATGTAGAGAATTTAATTTTTTGAGTGTTTGGTATGGTGTAAAGTAAAATTTTAATGTATTTATAGTGTATTTGAAATACATTATAATGGTCATTTTGGGTGTATTTGAATCGAATTTTAAATCTGGCATCGATAAAGTGTTTGCGCTTCTTAATAGCCGACCATACCACCGCCTCCATTGCCGATCATATGGCGATGGTGTCGCCGACCATTAATACCACCGTCATCAATCGATTATTCGCCCGTTTGAGACGTCAAAGATAATCTCAAAAATATTTTATATTATATTTATTTTACTAAATAAGAAAAAAAATTCATGTATTTGTAGAGTTTTTAATTAAACAAGTAATTTAAATACACTATTTTTTATATTATATTTAATTTATTTTATATTTTAAATGCAGCAATCAAATAGCCTCTTAATACATAATGAGTGCACAATTATGTTAGTAATATAGAAAATACACAATTGTGTTCTCATTTAGTCTGCATGCTAGAATTACAATTATGTTCACTTTCAATAATTTATTAAAGACTTTGGGGCACCACACTTTTATGTATATGATATCAGATATAATTTTATAGTTCAAAATATTTAAAAAAGATGTTATTGAGATCTTATTATATTTTGTATATTCAACAGTCAATTGTGTATATACTTCCGCATTCTTTCACTCAACATTGTAACCTTGGTAAATTTTATCCAATATTTCATGCATATTTTGTTTAAGTCTATTCTCTCTCTCTCTCTCTCTCTCTCTCTATATATATATATATTACCAGATTATAGCGGTAGCTAGGGGTGTGTGTTTGATTGATTTGGATGGATTGGATAATAAATTTTTAAAATTGATTAGTTTTGGATCTCTAAAAATATTGAATTAAATCGATCAAATAAAATGTAAAATTAAATAAATCAAATAATAATTTGGTTCGATTATTTAGTTTAATTTTTTATTGTATAATGAACAAATAATAAGTAAAATAATATAAATATAATAAAAATATAATTAATTATTTCATGTGTTAAAAAATATTTAAAATTAATTTTTTAACGATATTTTGAATTTAAAAGTTGATAAAATCATATTATTATATTATGAGATCAAAATATTTAAAAAAATTAGATAATAGTTCTTTAAAAAAGTATTTATCAAGTATTTAAAAATAAATAAATAAAATATATAATAGATGTTGACCTATATGTATTAAAATTAAATAAATAAAGTAGGTTAAAAGCCATAATCGATTCAATTAAATTGATTTGATTTGAAAATTGACTTCATGTGCGTCAAAATCAAATTAATTATATAGAAAATATCGAACCAATTAATGACCAATTAAATAGTTAAAATTAATTTTTTAATAAAATTATGCATAAAGTCGAGAAGCCCGGCGATGTCCGAGCTCCGTTCATAAATTGATCGCGTTGTGTTGAACGTTGAATCATCAAACGCGCCTTCGCGATTGATTCGACAAAGTGTCGCGACGTCGATCAATCCAAGCGGCGTGATGACACGTAATTTCACTTCTATCCGACTTTGTCAGAGATCCGTCCAAAATGTGTTAGTTGCACAAAAAACTAAAATTAACACCCTATTGCTTAGGGTTTATTATTAGATGATTTGTCAAAATTTACAATTAGGGATTAATTATATTAATCCTTAAGCTAATCTTCTCTCCCTTATCCACCTAACCTCGCCTCGGCCCTGAAATGACATTGATTATTGCGGCTACCATAAAGAGCGGTTGGAAAGTAGAAAGGGATACTCGACATTCTCTCTCGCTCAGGCTCACGACATTTCCCTCTCGTTTTCTGCTCCTCTCTCTCTCGGCGATTTCCTTTGTTGCTCGTCTGTCTTCTCTGGTTCTTCTCTCCTCGTCCCTTTCCCCTTTCATGCGACTCCAAGCTCCCTTCGATTCCCCGTGATCGGCTCCCTCTCGTTCTGCTGGGCCTTGATCCTCCTCGACATTCCTCTCGCGTGACTCTCTGAAGTTTCCTCTTGGTTCTCACGATCTCGCTCTCTCCTTCCGTCGGTGAGCTTCAACCTTCGGTTAACCCTAACCGAAATCCCTTCTCCTTCTTCTCTTTTTAGCAAATCAACACCTTCAGGTCGTTTCTCTCTAACCCTAAGCTTATTTTTATGCATTTGGGTATGCTGAAAATTAAGGTTTTGCAAAATATGCTTAAATTCATACTAAAAATTTTCTTTAGGAATTTGGGATGATGTATGGCCCAAATCTCATGCTTATTGCTTTTATTGATGAAATTTAAGTTGTTTAGCTTGCTGAAAAGATGATTTGGGATGATGTATGACCCAAATCTTATTTTATTTTTTATTATCTACGGATTTTATGGTGTTTATCTTGCTGAAAATGCTTTGGGATGATATATGACCCAATGTTGTGTTGCATGCTATCTTTTAGGGGTAGTTATGATGCTACTTCTTTGAATTGGTTATACCAAAAATTCGATTTGCTTTCCAAGAAATGTGATGCTTGCTGAAATCATTTCTATGAGAGGGAGAAATTATTAATTTATTATTTGAAGTGTGTTATTTGCTGAAATATTGTGTTTACAAAGGGAGAAATTATTGAATTCATGTTTACAAATTGGGGAAATTGCAGGAAATCATTTTCACCAAAGGGGAAATTGTTGAATTCATGTTTACAAAATGGGAAAAGCTATTAATTTGTTATCTAAAAGCATAATGCTTGCTGAAAAAATTTCGATATGGGAAAATTGAATTGGTTTTACCTGCGGAAATTAGATCATTTTGTTGATTGAAGGTATAAAGCATGAAATTATTTTACCTAAGGAGAAATCCATTGAGTGGCTTTCTAAAGGGATAATGCATGCTGAAAATATTTTACTAGAGGAAATTGAATCGATTTCTTTGTGTATGATATCTTTGAAAGTATTCTTATGAAAGGAAAACTATTAGCTTGTTGTCTAGAGGCATAAAGCATGCTGAAAATTGTTTTATCAAAAGGAAAACCATTAGTTTGTTGTCAAGGCATAAAGCTTGAAATTCACTTATATTGTCTCAATCTCTTTCAGATTTGAGGTTGTCATGTTGTTGTTTAAAAGGGTTAAATATTGCAAGCTTTAGGGTTACCTTGCTTCAATTGATTTCCTATGAAGGGAATTATATATATATCATGTCTCTTTCATATGCAAGTTGAAATCTAAAATTGAAAGGAAGGTTTCCAAGTATTGTATGGTTACATACGTCATGCTTCTTTCATTTCATGCTAAAATTTGAAAGTAAGGGAGGGATTTGAAGTGTTATGTGACATAGATCCTAGATCACATGGAAGATTCTATATTTTTTTCACCTATTTGCTGAAATCTAAAATTGAAAGAAAGGGTTACCTTACTTCATTGCATGACTAGTTGCTATTATGAAAGTCAAAATGTGAAAGGAGATTCAATTTTAAGATTAATTTTAATTTTTTATATATTTTTAGCAAATGTTCAATACACATATTGCTTTCATGAACTTACTTTGGTTCCAATACAATGCTCAACAAATGCTGTCTTGTTTAAGTATATATGCAAACATGTTTGCAAATGCTTTGAAATTTGTGATATAAGTACCATGTTCCTTAACATGGTAGAGAAATTCTATGTTATGTTATCAAAATTCGGTGGTGTCTCCGCCATTGCCTTTTTGGCATGGTGGGGCAGATCTCAGCCCACATGTGGGGAGCCGGAGGGTTGTGTAAATTGATTATTATGTCAAATATACATGCAAGCAGCTTTCTTTTTATTTATATGCAAATGCAAGCTTTAAATTTATTACTATAAGTACCTACTAATGTTCTCCAACATGGTAGGGAAATGCTATGCTATCAAAATTTCGGCCGTGGTGTCTCACGACATCCACCCATACATGCCTTTCTTGGCATGGTGGGCAGACCCAGTCTCTCATGGCAACCCTCACATGTGGGGAGAGAGCCGGGAGGCTGTTGTAAATCTGATTATTTTTACTCTTAATTAAATATATGCAAGCAACTTTTTATATATATATATAAATGCAAGCTTTAAATTTATTACTATAAGTACCTACTCATATTTCTCCAACATGGTAGGAAACTTGTTATCTTGCTAATCCATACACGCCTTTCTTGGTGGTGGCGGTAATTGTCACTGTCTCACGACACCTCTATACGCCTTTCTTGGCGTGGTGGGAAGACCTAGTCCTCAAAGTATGTGGGGATGATCAGAGGCCAAAATTTTTTATACAAAAAAAAGAGATAATAAAAAAAGAAAGGGATTTTTGGCTTAATCTTAGAGTATGTGCAAAATTCATTTATGGATTTTTGTGATTCTTAGCATCGAAATTTATGGAGATGCTTACATGCATTAAAGCTTATGTTATAGCTTCTATTTAAGTATTCCAAATACAAAATTGAAATGGTGATGAAACTGAGGCTATAGCAAGGGGGTATTAGTTATATTCTATGCATATGTGAATGTAAATTTGTTAAATTACTTTGTCTTATAAGTACACTTTATGTTCTAATGTGGCGAAATATACATAACTCACATTATTCCAATGTGGAAACAGATAAGTACACATTCGTTGTTCCAGCGTGGCGGACTGTATGATAAGTACTTGCTCGTTGTTAGCGTGTAAATCTGTCTTTGTCTGAATACGCCTTTCTTGGCGTGGTGGGTAAATAAATTCAGGTGTCTCATGTACCATGCCTTTCTTGGCGTGGTGGGAAGACTAGTCTCCAGCACCCTATGGGGATGACCGGGAGGTCAAAATTTTGGTAAATAAAATGTGAAATGTCTAAGTACTTGAAAAGAAGGTACATGCATATGATTATGTGCCAGCTCATTCATCATACTATATGGCAATTCTTATGCATATACTTAGTTGTTACGAATGTTCATAACATATGATAATTACTTATTTAAAGTTCAAATTCATTTTGCCTAAGTGGTGATTATGCCATATGAATGGGTGAGAAATGAAAATGTGACACTCAATGCATGGAAAGATACAAGTGCATGTCATATGTTATTTAGGAAACAAATTACAAGCTTGCTAAAATGCTTAAGTGAAATGATTCAATGTGCATATTCAAAGTGTTATCTCATTCTATTCAATGTGAATGTCTTTAATATGCAAGTTAAATGAAATATATGATCTTATGAAGCAATGTTCTTTTTGCTTAACCATTTGATTCATGCAAATACTTGAAAGAATCAAATTCACTCTAAAATGCATGCTTGATTTGTTAAGAAACAACACATGCTATGATAGTAGTTGAAAGAACTAAGCTTTATCAAAAATACAATCACTTAGTTTTGCAATGTGCATTCATATTGTTATAGAAACACTCTTACTTGATACATAGTACATGAAAGAGTCAATGCATATCTTATAGATAAATCTATACTTGACTCATGACAAATAGTTTGAGAGTCAACTCGTGTCTTATAGTCTTATAGACATACTCTATTTGATCATGATAAACATTTGAAATGGTCAAATTCATATTTAAACTCTCTTTAATTTATAATGTTAGTATCAAAGCCTATGCTTATAATTCGACATCTATGCCATGTCAAACATTGAAACTCCAACTTAGATATTCTAATGTCCAGATGCTATACATCGGTTTGGTCTTCGTCTTAACAAAACCTAAAAATCTAATGATCTTGTTATCATCATGAAGTTAATTGATCAAATGACTAAAGATAAATCTATCGACATTTGTTAATGTATCCTCTCAAATTTAAGGTCATAAGAAGAAAAGTCTCAAACCTCCTAAGTATAATCAGAGTTGATTTGGAGGCGATAGATCTCAAATAATTAAAGATCCATCCTCTGCAGAAAATAATTGAGTTGAGTCTATCTATCGGTTTGGTCTTGGAGGTCTTAACAAAATCTAAAATCCGGATCAAAACTCATGCTTGCATTACATTATGTCAAATTCAATTACTTAACTTAGACATTCATATGTCCAATACATACTTTAAAAGAAAAAGATACTGTATAGTTAAAGTTGAGATCAAATATCTAGAAACATGTAATCCAACGTAGATAAAATATAAAAGAATGACGTTATCTTCCGATTTGGTCTTTGACCGTCCGGTCAACAAAACTCAAAAATCAAAATTGACATATAAACTCCAACTTAGACATTCTAATGTCCATTAAAGAACAGATATTCATATGTGTTGAAGTGATTACTAAGTCAAATATAAAGAACAGATGTTACATATCCCGATTTGGTCTTCGGACCGGGTCCGGGTTAACAAAACCTAAAAATCAAAATTTAACATCGAAACTTCAACATCAGACATCTTAATGTCCATGCAAAATTTTCAAAAGAACAGATATTCATATGCATGTTGAAGCAATTATTAAAGTAAATACAAAAGAACAGATGCTACATAATCCCAGTTTGGTCTTGGATGGGTCAAGTTAACAAAACCTAAAATTTGATATTATAAGAATTTCAAATGAATAATAAAGTAATTCGTCATATAATACAAAATATGAATCAACTAGATTCTAAAATTCAAACTAGAAGAAAAGTCCCAAACCCGATCCTCTATGTTCAAGCTAGAGTGGATAAGGTTTTGAAGGATTATACTTGAGATAATGAATTCGATCCTCAGAAAATCGGTGGGTAGACAATTATCAATTGATATTAGCCCTATGATCGAGAAGGATAATTATAATTAAAATTTCAATGATAAATGATCGCATATTCAAATATAAATCAATTATAAAATGATCAAAATTCAAAGAAAATAACAAAAAAATATAAATAAAAAAATAAAATTAATTATTTAAATTAAAACTTAAAATCAATCCACCCTATTTGTTTGTCTTGGGTGACAAATTAAGAAAACTTTTGCAAAGCCAATGTCAAATTAAATACATAACTACCTTCACTCAAATATTCCTCAAAGTGGACATGGCTCGTGTCCTCTGTCCACGTGATTTTGCCGCAATATGGCACCACATAAATGGCGGTTATAACCTGAACCCTCCGGCCGTGGTTCGCGATATACCACTAAATTACGGTCACGGCCACAGCCCATATGTTCCCCAATGATTTTGCTCTTTGAGTTGTGAAATGTAGAATGTATTTGGTTGAAAAAAAGCCCTATGTTAGCTAAGGTTGACTTATATTTGTCCCCTTAGACAAATTCCACCAGTCTACAAGGACACCTTGGGCGACGTAACCATGTGTTCTTAATGATCCTTGGTCAGTTGGTCATTATCTCTTCCAGCGGACCGGGGACCACGATACGGGATATGAGGAACCATGGGATCTAGATCGGGCGCTTCATCGTTCCCCTCAAAAAGTTTTAAATTAAAATAATAAATTTCATAAGTTTTAAACTCCACTCACTGCAATTATATACTCGTTCTTTAACGATTCATTGACTAGCCTTAATCGAAAGTGCTCTCTCAGTATTGGGAGGGGTAATTAACTATAGGGGCTTGCGCTTATAGGAAACCTAGAACTAGATATAAAAAGTTCTCACCAAATGAGAATGAAATCTTTGGGTAGTGTCTTATCTACTATTCATCTACCTTCTGAAATTATCACCGACACTTAAACAACTCTCTCTTTTTGTTTTTCGAAAGAGGTCGATGGCAAATTTTCGGATCCCATAGATTTCTGGTGACTTTGTTGGAGATAGGTTTCTCTTTCCATCTTTGGCTAGTCAAATCTAAATTATAATTGCAGTGGAGTATAAAAAAAGAATCAAATAAGAAACAAAAATGAAATGAGAAGTGATAAGTTAAAAGCGAAACTTAAAAGCTTGCTACTTAAAGTCTTAAGTCATTTGAGATTTTATTTAGTGCATGTGTTTAGTATGTTTTTCTTATCATTTGGAAGTAAGGTGATAGTGCAGTTATTTTTAATTTCTAATTTGTTTACCTTCAACACTTCCAGAATGGCACTCACAGAATCATCCTGTTACTCTCGGCATGGCTAACATCCGTTGGCCAACGCATCAATCTGGAAAGCAGCTACATCGCAATTTGGTAGCATGGATTTCCCATATTCAGAATGAGCAAGTTGCTTAGCCTCAACTTCTTTGAAGTACAAACTCATCCCCGCATGTGCGAATCACTCAAAGGCTCTGAAGTTGACCTATCTGTACTTCAGAAGCCGATCTTTGAGAGGCTCGCCCCTTGGAGACACCAATCTTAAAGAGGGTTGTCACTGGGTGGACTGTCTCTTTAGTCCCTCAGAATAATATAATCCTGCAATGAACCCTTCGCCGAGCACGATCAAGCTTCTTCATCTGAAGCAAGCTTAGCCGGAGGCAATGATGAAAGAGAAACCTTGAACGTGCTCACACACTTGCCATCTCGAGCACAATCATATGGAACCGGCGGTGTGTGTTCAACCGGTTTGACAACCTTAAGTGGGTAAAATAGAACAACTCGGTCGGGTCATACCCCACGGACCTCAGTTCCAGCTCCTCCTCGAGGAAGCCTATATCACGAGTGCATCGGGTTCTCCAAGTTGCCAAGGAGAGAGGACGATGAAAAAAAATACCAAGGTCTGTATCAGGATGCTTGGGGCGCTCCTCCAAGGAGACCTCATCCCGTAACTCAAATGGCAGGACGCCAACCGATCCATGTCCCACACGGTGAGCATCGGGGTGTGACACTTGGACCGCGTGTCCAGGAATCCACCGCCGAAAGGTCCCGGTGGAAAGGTAAGCAGATATGGAGGCCTAGGCCTCAAAAAGAAATTATTTTAGAGCAAATACATGGCGTGACATCTGGTGTGAATTCCTAGAGATCCGCCCCAACTCAAATCTATCAGTGATGGAAGCCTAAAAAGAGGGCCCCCAATGATAAAGAATATGACAGTAGACACCTTGGAGAATCCTCTAGGGGATCCCATCGTCAATCAACTCCATCCATCAAGAGGAGGTTAACTTCGATCGAAGCTCTCTAACTGAAAAAATTTTGATTCCACACTTGGAAGTCAGTCCATTGGACGCCGTCAATTATCCAAGGGGACGAAGAAGAAGAGGAGGATGCAATGACTGTTGAAGTGGTGTATATGGTGCAACAAGTCGGTGAGCCATCGGTGTGCATGATACCAACATAGGCGTCGTCGATTACCTCCCCCTCCAAGAACAATAAAATGTTCAAATAGAGGAAGCATCCTCCGAGTCTTGAGAGGAACAAGAAGAAGAAGAAGAAGAAAAGGGAAGAAAATCCCACCTTCAGATACTACCACTTTAGCGGCGAGAAATAAATTCGGATGAAAGCCAAAGATAAAGAAATCCAGTTGAATACAAAATGAGCAAAATGATGATCTGATATGCGCGATTAATGTGAGAAATATCACAGTCCAACACGTCCCCAAATAATCATCAAGCCTCCGAATGCCCATGACAATCCTCTAATAAATTTGATCTCATGCTTCAAGGGTCCAAATTGAGCACGGCGATTAAAATAAATGAGTCATTTCAAACTGCTTCTTAGAACTATATCTAAAGTCGTGATCTCAACTTGATATTATCTTGAATGAGAAGATCAAAGTAATTATAGGCGCGGTAAAAAAATTGGTGAGCAAAGGTCGCCCATATCCATGAGTATGATCAAATTCCATAAAAGGGATATTCAATGCCAAATTTAATCTATTTGATGAAAATGGTAATCCTAAGCAGCATCTAGCCCAATTCAAAGCATCCTGTGGTAACACAGGGGGCAATGATGCATTACTATTCCATCAATTCGTTAGTAGTTTAACTTCGACTGCTTTCGAATGGTATGATGAGTTGCCAAATGACTCAGTCAAAACTTTTGCCAAACTTGAAAATATGTTCGTTAAAAGGTTCGCCAGTGTAGTCAAGAAAACAACCATTGCTGATCTTTCTCTTGAGAAGAGGAAAAAAGACGAGTCAGTAACCAGATATATCACACGTTGGTGGAATATGAGTATGAAATGTGAGCAACAATTAGAAGAAGAGCACACAATCCAACTGCTGATGGGCAACATCGATGATAAGATGGCTCCTTATCTCTACATGGCTTCAATCACCACATTTCAAGAGCTGCTTGATAGGGTGGCTAAATTTGAGAAATTAAATTTATCCTCGATAGCCACCAAGATAAATCTAAAAGAGCAAAAGCTCCAAGAAGGTGAAACACATTTCACCTCATTCGAAGGATCTGAGTTAATCTGTAGATAAAGAAAGGCTACCTATTTATCAAGAAAGACCAAAACAACCATTCAATTCGCTCACAACCCGCTCATACTTGGAGGATGTACCTCGAGGTCGCAGTGAAGGCGAAAGCAAACAAAAAGAGTGAACGACTCAATGGCCCCGACCCTAAAAGAAAAGCTGAACAAAGAGTATTCTTTTAAGAGGGAAAGTGTTGTTAAATTATTTAAAATGCACTCAAAGCAGGTCTCCAACTATCAGAGTGTAAAAGACCTGAAGAGGCTGGACAAGCAGATAATCCTAACTATTGCCCTATATCAGTCATCCTATTGAAGATTGCTACATATTCAAAGATTGGCTAGATAAAAAATATAGAAATGGAGAATTCACATTATCGGACAGTGTATTGGTGCGTCCGAAGAAAGAATCCACCAAAGTAATCACCTCATCTCCAGTACTATCAAGCAATGATAAAGGCAAAGAGAAGCTGGTCGATGATGAAGGATGGCAAGTCACAGTCTCTAAAAAGACTGTAAAAATGTTGAAGCAATTGGAAGGCGTTCCAGGTATTCAGTGGAAATCACCACTTGAGCCCGTACTTGAGTTGAGACAAAACCTAAGTTATGGGAAGGCTAGTTCATCTCTCATGAAAAGCTAGCCAAATAAGGGAAGGCTAAGAAGCCTACCAAATGAAAGAATAAATTAAATAAAAAGAAGAAGCCAGTAGCACAAAATGTTACTACTACTATTGATGGTCATAGCGTAACGAAGATCATCAATAATATGGAAGATTATATACAATCGGCAGATGACCTATCACGCATTCATTACAAATCTTGGATCAAGAAGAAGCAGGGAAGAAGGCAAGAACTTCCTCGAGTCTTGCTTGATGCATGAAGTTGATAACACTTAGAGGAACTCTGTTTCCAAATGAAGATGAATCGAGCTCACCATATCAAACATAAAAAAAAATGTAAGTTGGCGGTAATTCAGATCTTAGTTACATTGGGCGGAAGAGATCTTTGAAATCATCTGAAGATTGGATGCAAATGAAGTAGCTCAAGTGATTGAGTGGTCGAGTCTACCATCCCAGAGGAAAGAGCCAATGAATAAGGATAAAGGAAAAGAAATTGAAATCAATGAAAAGTTATCCCTAAGGATTCAAATAAGAAGCCCTTCAAAGGGATCACTACAATATTCTATCCCATCTAAGGAAAATTCGGCAGCTTTAGTGTATACTGAAGCACTTCTAATGTCGAAGATCTCCTTAACACCTTAATTGAAGCTCTCAAAAGAGAAAGTTGAAGCATATTTTGTTGAGCGTAACGGAGACCTTGCATGTTCAAGCCTCCAACCGTCACATTTTGAAGATGATCTAATGCTGGGAGCACAACTGATAAGCCCTCGTATGTTACGGTGAAAGTGATGAAATTATAATCGTGGATCTTAATTGATCCGGTTCCTCCTGAATCTTATGAACTTGAGAACTCTTAGATCTATCTAGATGTACAACATGGGGCGATAAAGTCATGGTTCAAGGTTTCAATGAGAAGGGAATGAAAACTATCGGGTCATTCGTCCTCCTCTTAAATTTGGAGACCTCACACGAGCCAAATTTCATTTGATCGATGTAGATACTTCATTCAGAGCCCTTCTGGGTCGATCATGGCTTCATAAGTATGGCATTGTCCCATCGACATTGCATCAATGTATGAAATATACAAAGGATGTAGAAGAATGCCAAATTATGGGTGACATGCAACCTTTTGTGGTGCATGAAATGAAAATATATCAAGATGCCAGCTACTTTTTTCCTAAGAAATCAATGCTAATAAAACAACTAACAAATACTGCATCTACTTCAAAATCCTTAAAAGAACAAGTTAAGAAGAAGGGGGAAGATAAAATGAATAAAGGAAAAGGGTTTGTTCCCAATATTCTTAGGGATATAAAAACGGTCCAAAATCAATAACATTGTCCTCATCTGGTGATCTTGAAGAAGATGAATGTGTTCCTTCTAAATCAAAGGTCGCATGACTCTTCAATCATGAGGAAGAACAATTTGATTGACTCGATTATGAGTTTGAATGCTTTTGAAGGTAAGGTGCAATGCATACTTTAAAATAATCATAGATCCATCGGTGAGACTACACTTTAGTCACTCCATTCCTCCCAACATTTTAAAGAAATCACCCTGAAACTCACAAAATTGAGGAAGGCGGTGACCTTCTATGTACCTCCTCTCCACAGGAAAACACGGGCGGGAAGCTGTTTTATAAATAGAGGGTGTCGAGAGAGGATCTGATTAGGTAATGCAATCTCTGAAGAAAAGAAGCTATACCCGAGGATGCCAAAATATTACTCTCAAAGATGCAAAACCTAATGCATAAACATGGGGTCTTAGCAAGTAAGCAAAGGACTAAGCTCTTTGAAATGATGTGGTACCCAAAAGGTTCTCAAACCATTGGTAAGAGAAATAAACACACTACCAAAGGCCTTGGTTTCATCCAAGACAACGGTCCACAAGAATATACACATATGCTATAACAGAATAAAAGTGAGAGTGATGATGAAGATGAGAATGTCATTCTTAATGTTAGTCTCAAATAATGAAGAAGTAGAAGCCGGCTGAAGAGCTTGAAGATGGTGAGCAGCTCTATGGATGAACTTAAAGAAATTAATTTGGGAAGGCGGGGAGGATCGCCCTCGTTCATCGGTGCCCTACTTCACGAAGATAAAGTGGAAGAATTAAAAACTTTACGTGAATTGAGGATTGCTTTTGGACATATCTGAAATGCCGCTTATCCCGATATAGCGGTTCAAATTAGCAATTAAGCGGATGCACCAGTCAAAGCCTCTAGGCGAATGAGATTGGAGGTTGAAGGTAATTGCATAAACCAAGAAGCTCATTGAAATGGTTTTATTCGAGAAGAAAAATACGATTGGATAGCTAATATTGTCCCGTGAAAAAGAAGAATGGTTGATTTGTATCATATCGACTTGATTTAAACAAAGCATGTCCAAAGGATGACTTTTTACTCGTATCGAGCTGTTAGTGGATAACACTTCAAACCATGACATGTTCTCATTTATGGATGGATCATCGTTATCAAATCAAGATGGCTCACGAAGATGAGAAGCATATCATTCGGGATGCCAATTGCATATATTGCTATACGTCATGCCCTTAGGCTTGAAGAATCTTTGAGCTACATACCAAGGGCTATGACACAAATCTTTTTGGTGATTCATCAAAAAAAGTAGAGTGCTATGTTGATGACCTCATTGTCAAGAGTATAGATCGCAAGGATCATCTTCATGATTTAAGGATCATCTTTGAAAGAATCAGAAAATATGATCTCAAGATGAATCCTCTCAAGTGCACCTTTGGAGTCTCTTCGGGAAAGTTCCTTGGATATGTTGTGCGCCGTGGAGGGATTGAAATCGATCCCAACAAAATCAAAGTGATTGTCGAAATGCCTCCTCCAAGGAGTCTTCGTCAACTTCGCTCCATCTGAGGACATCTTGCATTCATTAGAAGATTTATATCAAATCACGTGAGGCGGATGTTGACCCTTTGCAAAATTAATGAAGAAAGATACTCCTTTCAAGTGGGATGAAGAATGTGAGAGGCCTTGACGGTATCAAGAAATATCTGTTGAACCCACCCATTCTTGCGGCTCCCGATCGAAAGCCTCTCATCTTGTACACGCGACCGGAGGAATCTCTAGGTGCTTTGTTGGCAACATAATGAGGAAGGAAAGGAAAATACTCATTATATTAGTGAAGACTAATAAGGAAGCGTTATTCTCCAATTGAGAAGCATTGTTTGGCGTTAATTTTTTTTCTTTGCCCAAAAGCTACGTCATTACATGTTATCTCATAAAATTACCCTTATCTCAAGGATCGATCCGTTGAAGTTCTTGATGACAAGCGTTGTTGGCTTCGCGATGGGTTGTCCTACAATTTGATATTACATATGTTCCCGAGCGGTGAAGGGGCAAATTCTAGCGATTTTTCTTGCTCATCCCATACCGGACTCATTGCTTAACGATGATCTTCACGATGAGCAAATCATGCACATATATGAAAAGAAAAGCAACAAATGTGAGAATTGTATTTTGATGGAGCTTATCCATTAGATACACTCAACCCTCAAATCTCCCAAGGCTCAAGGTATCGGTCTCATCTTGATCACACGAAGGTGGCATCTTGAGACATTCTTATAAATTAACTCAACCACCATAAAGCGAATATGAAGCATTGGTTGCAGGTTTAGAGGAAGCCATTTTCATGGGAGTCTAGAATTTATAAATTTATGATGATTCTCAACTCATCATCAATCAAGTGTTGGGTCTTTACAAAATCAAGAAGCTTGAATTGGCCTACTATCACAAGTGAGTTCTCGAGCTTATGAAGTAAATTCCAAATGTCATTATGACTTGAGTCTCAGGAGGAATAGCAAAGCATTTAGCTAAGTTAGCTAAAGAAATGACGAGTATGGACGACGACGACTACATACTAATTAGTGTTTGCACTCGTCGAGTCCTAGAGCCAGCAAATCTAAAATCCCCGCTGGAAGAGGGGTCATCAAATGCAAATCAGAGTGCATGTTGCTCCTTACACTCCCACAAATTACTTTCCAAAGTCAAAGATAAGCTTCAAACCATTCCAAGAAAGCCTCCAACGGGAAGGCCAAAACCATGCAATGAAATTCTTATAGTAGTAGAGAAGGAAGGCGGAGACAACCCTTCATCTACTTCAAGGAAGGCAAATTGCCAAGTAATAAGTCGATAAATTTTACAACTTGAGAAAAGGTTTCGACTATATGCTTATGTTGGCAATACTCTGTATCGTAGATCCTTCGAGCAGATGTGGCTATGATATTTGGGAATAGAAGAAGCCGACAAAGTAATTGTTGAAATCCATCAAGGACTTTGTGGTGCACCTGTCAGTCTAAAATGGCTTTCAAAATTAAAAGAATTGGATACTATTGGCCGTATGGTAAAAGATTGTATCAATCATGCCAGAGATGCCATGAATGCGGTCCACAATATAATTCACCTCCAAATCGTTTACCAATAGCATCTTGGCCGTTTGAGTGTTGGGGGGATGTAATTGGACCAATTGATCCACCATCATCGGTTGGTCTTCATCTTAGCGACGATTATTTCTCCAAGTGGTTTAAGCGCACCATTTAAAGAAGTTCTGTAAACAAGTGACCAACTTCTTTACCCATAATATTATCTATAGATTTGGTGTACCACGCCGAATCATTTGAGATAACGGATCAGCCTTCAAAAGTACTAAAGTTTTAAATTTGCATAAATAAGATTGATTGGCGATATTCATCAATTTATAATCCGAGAAACAAATGGCTTGGCATTTAATAAAACACTAGTCAAATTGCTTAGAAAAATTCTCACAAGAAATAAAAGGGAGTGGCATACCAAACTTGTGGAAGCGTTATGGGCTTACCTACCACTTACAAAACTCCTACAAAGTCTACTCCCACATGCACTTGTGTTTGGGGCAGCGGTTTGCCACTCAGTTGAACTACCTTCTCAGGTAGCCATTCAACAAAATCTTACCCAAGATGAGAATGCTCGTCTGGATGGAAGAGCTTGAGCTTTGGCAGGTAGGCTCCAAGCTCGACAAAATCTAGAAGTCTATCGAGGATGTCCGAGCATTCGATCATGCGACATCCTCGAGCTTTTGAAGGAGAATTGGTCACAGTCTGAGAAGACCAATCATCCCTCATCGAGAATTGGCGGTGGTAAATTTGAACCTAATTGGGAAGGACCTTTTGTTATTGAAAAGGTATATCAAGGGGGAGCCTATCAGCTCGTTGACTTCAAAGGTGAAAGACCAATGCCGCCAATCAACGATTGGTATTTAAAGAAATATTACACATGAAAGTGTGATTGGACAAATCCTACATTTGAAAATCTTTATTGACAAACACATATGAAAATTTTCATTGGAAATTCTCTTGTAACACAAGAATGCATTTCCAAAATAAAATAAAAATTCCCCTATTAGACAGGGGCATTTTTTTAAGTTTTATGGTCAAATGTTAGGCATTCCTGGTAAGACAGGGGGCCTTTCTTTCTCTTTGTGTTGACATTGTGCTAGTGAGATCCCCCACATGCATACTCAAAATTATATGTTCAAATGCTCAAATTTAAAAGTCTTCTTGACCAAGAGAAGAAAATTTTCAAGTTTTCGACTTCAACAAACCAAGTTGGATATACATTTATCATCCCACTTCAAATCTAAGGGCTCGAGTTGGTGTATAAGGTCGGACTCAACACGCAAATATGAGTCACGACATATGCTTACTCAACAGCCACAAAGGAGTAGTAAAGATCCCATCTCGTTAGCAGGATAAAATCCTTCATCAATTGCTCAAGTCCACTCAGTTGGTGTATAATTCGACTCAACATGCCAAAATATGGTCAGTGTGGTCTGCTTACTCAACATGCCACAAAGGTAGTAAGGGATCCTCTACTTCGTTAGTTTGAAGAGCATCCAAATCCAAATCTCTCCAACTTGGGTGAGTTCAAGTGACCCAGACTGGGAGATTATCCTTATTGGTCGTAAGTCATTTTCAAAATTCTACAACAAAATCCTCTCAAGGCACTAAGCCGAGTTTGGAATCAAATACAAATGTGAAATCTCAACTCCTTTGTAAGTCTATCAAAGCAAAGATCGAAGGAAATTCTTCTTGATAGTCGTCAAGCAAAAGCAAGGAAGAAGAAGCTATCCCAATGTTAGGTATAAAGCTAAATCTGAACTAAGGAGTTTTTTTATCATCAAGATGTCCATTACATGTGCAAAGCAGGTGATGACTCTTTGCCATTGATCCAACACAAGCTCGAGAGCTGGGTGGTCGGCATGTATCCTTCCAAGCTACAAAGCGCTAGGGCAAAGGTAATTTCATGTCGACAAATCTCCAAGATAATTGACTTCTCCCATCAAATCCATCAAGGCATGAAGCGGGATAAAAGGAGGCACAAGATCTGAATCCTCGAGATGAAATCTTCAACAAGTCCATCAAAGCACAAAGCAGGGGTCGAAGACATTTCTATCTCATCAAGCAAGGCACAAAGCCGGGGCGGAGGAAAATGCAAATCCCAAAGTTCGAGATGGAATCTTCAACAAGTCCAGTCAAAGCACATGACAATATATTCTCATCTCACCGACTCCATCAAGTCCACCAAGGAAAAAAGCCAGGATAGGAGGAAGATATAAATCCCAAAGTTTGAGATGAAATCTTCAACAAGTCCATCAAAGCATAAAGCATAGGACCAAAGATGTTCTCATCTCAGCAACAAATCATCAACTCCATCAAGTTTGTTAAGGCATAAAGCCAGGACAGGAGGAGAAAATATAAATTTCAAACTCTCAGGAGGAAGTCTTCAACAAGTCCGCCAAAGCACAAAACATAGGGCTGAAGATGCACCAAATTCTCTTGACAAGTTGATGATGACAAGTCAAAGCTCTCTTTATCTAGTCAATCAAGCACAAAGCATTGGACTAATGACAACAAATACCAGTTCAATGAGCTATTACAGTCGAACTAATAAAGTTTAAATGTTTGCCCAACTTGAGAGTTATACTCACTTCTATCAAAGGGCAATGATAAGGTATTATCAAAAGTTGTTGAAATTACAACTTCAGTGTGACATCCAAGCAAATCTCTTGGAGATCCGCAATGTCAACTTATTCGCAACAAACACGTTTTGCTCCATACGCAAATCATGTTTGTTGGGGGGCATTTGTTGATCTACAACTATGTGCCACTTAGGCCCCCTAATCGCGATTAAAATTAATTGAATTCGATTCGATTTGAAAATTTGACTTCATAATGCGTCGAAAGCATCAAAATTAATTATATAGAAAATATCAAACCAATTAATGACCAATTAAATAGTTAAAATCAACTTTTTAATGAAATTATGCACATAACGAAGTCGAGAAGCTCCGAAGATATCCAAACGACCTCCGTTCGCAAAATTAATCACGCCGTTGTCGCCAAAATGTCGAATCCTATCAAACAACGTCTTCCATGATTGATTCGACAAAAGTGTGCGTGATCGATCAATAAGCGTGGCGTCGCTTTAGACCTAATTTTCCGGCCGTCGACTTTGTCGACGACCTCGATCATGAAATCGATCGTAGTTGCGTTCGGCACAAAAACCTAAAATTAATACCCATATTGCTAGGGTTTATTATTAGATGATTCAAAATTTTACAATATTAATTTATATTAATTAAGTAATAATCTCTTAAATATCCTCGCCCTCATTAAATGACCTCATTCTGTCTGAGCTGACCAATGAGCGGCCCCTAAAAAGGGGATACTGATTCTCTCTCACACTCCAAGGCTCACGACATTTTCCTCTCTCATTTTTCTTACTCTCGGTCTCTCTCTCTCGAGCGATTTCCCTCTTGCTCGCTGCTTCTCTCTTATTCCCTCTTGTGTCCTTTCCTTCGGTTGCCATCTCGACTCTCCTCCTTCGCTTCCCTTCTCTCTGAGCTCTCGTTCTGTTTGTTGATGCAATCCTCCCTCCTCAACATTCCTCTCCTGACTCTGAAAGTTTCCCTGTTTTCTCGATCTTTGATTCTCTCTCTCGGTCTGAGCTCACCGAACCTTGTGATTGGCAGAACCCTAGCTGAAATCCCTTCTTCTTCTCCTTTAGCAAATCAACACCTCGGTTGTTCTCTAACCAAGCTTATTTTTATGCATTTGGGTATCTTTGAAAGTAGGGTTTTGCAAAATATGCTTAAATTCATCTGAAAGTTTCTTTAGAATTTGGGATGATGTATGGCCCAAATCTCATGCTTATTACTTTTATTTTATGAAATTTGTTGTTTAGTTTTGATGATTTGGGATGATGTATTTAAATCTCATTTTATTTCATTATCTATGGATTTTGTGGTGTTTATCTTCTGAAAATACTTTGGGATGATGTTAATGTTGTGTTGCATGCTATCTTTAGGGGTAGTTATGATGCTACTTTTCTTTGAATTTTATACTGAAATCAAATTGATTTGCTTTGAAATGTGATGCTCAAATCATTTATGAGAGGAATTATTAATTTGTTATTTGATGTGTTGTTTCTGAAATGTTGTGTTTACAAAGGGAAATTGTTGAATTCATGTGTGTACAAATTAATTCTTTCACCAAAGGAAAATTGTTGAATTCATATTTACAAAATGGGAAAATTATTAATTTGTTCTAAAAGCATAATGCTAAAAAAATTTTGGATATGGGAAAATTGTTGAAATTGGTTTTATGAATTAGATCATTTGTTGATTGAAAGGTATAAAGCATGATGAAATCATTTTACCTAAGGGGAAATCCATTGATTAGCTTTTCTAAAAGGATAATGCTAAAATATTTTTACTAGAGGGAAATTGAATCGATTTGCTTCTAATGTGTATGATACATCTTGAAAGTATTTTTATGAAAGGGAAAACTATTAGCTTGTTGTCTGAGGCATAAAGCATGCTGAAAATTATTTATCAAAGGAAATCCATTAGTTTGTTGTATTAAAGGCATAAAGACTGAAATTCACTTCCATATTATCTCAATCTCTTTGTTGAGGTTGTCATGTTGTTGTTTAAAATTGAATATTGCAAGCTTTAGGGTTACCTTGCTTCAATTGATTTCTTATGAAGGAATTATATATATATGCCTCTTTCATATGCAAGTTGAAATATGAAATTGAAAGGAAGGTTTCCAAGTATTGTATGGTTACATCGTGCTTCTTTCATTTCATGCTAAAATGAAAGTAAGGGAGGGATTTGAAGTGTTATGTGACATAGATCCTAGACCACATGGAAGATTCTATATTTCTTTCACCTATATCTTGAAATCTAAAATTGAAAGGAAGGGTTACCTTACTTCATTGTGACTAGTTCTATTATGAAAGTCAAAATGTGAAAGGAGATTCATTTTAAGATTAATTTTAGTTTTATATATTTTCAGCAAATGTTCAATACACATATTGCTTTTGAACTTACTTTGGTTCCAATGCAATGCTCGAAATCTTGTCTTGTTTAAGTATATAACAACATGTACAAATGCAAGCTTGAAATTTTGATATAAGTATCACACATGTTTTTCAACATGGTAGGAAAATTTCTATGTTAAGCTATCAAAATTTACGTGGTGTCTCCGACATCTTTATGCCTTTCTTGGCATGGTGGGGCGATCTCTCGTAAAACCCCACATGTGGGGGGGACGGGAGCTTGTAAATTTTGATTATTATGCTCCTAATCAAATATACATGCAGGCAGCTTTCTTTTTTGTTTATATGCAAATGCAAGTTTTAAATTTATTACTATAAGTACTCTAATGTTCTCCAACATGGTAGAAAATGCTATCTTATCAAAATTTCGTGGTGTCTCGACATCCACCCATACACTTTCTTGGCATGGTGGAACCAGTCTCTGGCAACCCATGTGGGGGGAGAGAATTGTAAATTTTGATTATTTTACTCTCAATTAAATATATATGCAACTTTTATATATATAAATGCAAGCTTTAAATTTATTACTATAAGTACCTACTCATGTTTCTCCAACATGGTAGGAAAACTTTTATTATCTTTATCTTACCCATTGCCTTTCTTGGCGTGGTGGAATAAATTTTATCACTGTCTCACACACCCCAGCATGGTGGTGGGATCTGAGTAGTCACATGTGGGGATGATCGGAGGCAAAATTTTATAAAAAAAAGGAGATAATAAAAGAAAGGGATTTTGGAATACAGAGTATAAATTCTTTTATGGATTTTTATGATTCTTAGCATCGAAATTTATGGAGAGGTGCTTTACATGTAATTAAAAGCTTATGTTACAACTTGCTATTTGAGTATTCCAAATGCAAAATTGTGAAATGGTGATGGCGGATAACAAGGTATCGATTATATTATACATGTGAATGTAAATTTGTTAAATTACTTTGCTTTATAAGTACAATTCACGTTGTTCGTGGTATATGATAAGTACCCATTCACATAGTTCCAATGCTAGGAAACTTGTGATAAGTACACATTCACTTTGTTCCAGCGTGGCAAAACTTATTATGATATAAGTACTTATCACGTCATTTTCGTGTGGAAAATCTCGTCTACCCACGCCTTTCTTGGCGTGGTGGGAAGACAGTCCTGACCCTTGGGGATGGAGGTAAAAAATTTTGGTAAATAAATAATGTGAAATGTCTAAGTACTTGAAAAAGAAGGTACATGCATATGATTATTCATGCTTAGCTCATTCATCATACTATATGACAATTATAGTATGCTTACATATGCTTAGCTTAGTTGTTACCTGAATCTTCATAGCATATGATAATTACTTATTTAAAGTTCAAATTTATTTTGCTTAAGTGGTGATTATGCCATATGAATGGGTGAGAAATGAAAATGTGACACTCAATGCATGGAAAGATACAAGTGCATGTCATATGTCATTTATGAAATAAATTGCAAGGGCTTCATGCTAAAATGCTTAAGTGAAATGATTCAGTGTGCATATTCAAAGTGTTATCTCATTCTATTCAATGTGAATATCTTTAATATGCAAGTTAAATGAAATTTATGATCTTATGAAGCAATGTTCTTTTTGCTTAACCATTTGATTCATGCAAATACTTGAAAGAACCAAATTCATACTCTATAAAATGCATGCTTGTTAAGAACAAGCTTGATCTATGATAAGTGGTTGAAAGAAAGCTATATCATCTATCAGAAACACTTAGTTTGTAATGTGCATTCATATTTTTATAGAAACTCTCACTTGATACATGCAGTACAAGAAAGAGTCAATGCATATCTTATAGATAAATCTATACTTGACTCATGACAAATAGTTGAGAGAAAACTTCATTGTCTTATTATAGTCTTATAGAGCACTTATTTGATCTATGATAAACATTTAAAATGGTCAAATTCATATTTGGAAAGAATATATCGATTTATAATGTTAATATGCTTTATGATAATTGACATCTATGCCATGTCAAACAAACAACTTAGACATTGTGTCCATAGATGCTATACATCCCTTTGGTCTTAGGACGATCATTAACAAAACCTAAAATCTAATGATCTATGTAAATCATAGAATTTATTCAATGAATGGTAAAGATAAATCTATCAATCATTGTTAATGTATCCTCTCAAATTCAAGGTCATAAGAATAAAAGTCTCAAACCCGATCCTCTAAGTATAATCCCAGAGTTGTTTGGAGAAAGATAGATCTCAAAATAATTAATCTAGATATGATCCTCAGAAAATAGTCGAGTTACATCTATCGGTTTGGTCTTGGACCAGTGCAGGTTAACAAAACCTAAAATCGTGCTCAAAACTCATTCTTGCATTACATCATGTCAAATTCAATTACTTCTTAGACATTCATATGTCCATGCAATACTTTAAAAGGTACATGTATGTGCGTTGAAGTTGAGATCAAATATCTAGAAAGACATGTAATCCAACGAAGATAAAATAAAGAAACGGAATCTTTACTTCCGGTTTGGTCTTGACGGTCAAGAAAACTCAAAAATCAAAATTGATATATAAACTCCAACTTAGACATTCTAATGTCATACAATTAAAGAACGAATATTTGTATGCATGTTGGAGTAATTACTAAGTCAAATATAAAGACGAGATATTACATATCGGTTTGGTCTTGGACGAGTTAACAAAACTTAAAAAAATTTGACATCAAAATTTCAACATTAGACATCTTAATGTCCATGCAAAATTTTCAAAAATAGATATTGTATGCAGTAATTATTAAGGTAAATACAAAAGAATAGATCTACATAATCCGGTTTGATCTTGGGAGTTAAGTTAACCTAAAAATTTGATATTATAAAATTTCAAATGAATAATATCGAGAATTAATGTATAATACAAAATATGAATCAATGACATAGATTCTAAAATTCAAACCCTAAAGAAGAAAAGTCCCAAACCCGATCCTCTATGTTCAAGCTAGAGTGGACAAGATTTTGAAGGATTATACTTCTTGAGACAATGAATTAAGACCGATCCTCGTAGAAAATCGACGGAAGACAAGGTCTATCGATTGATATTACCATGATGATCGAGAAGGGTAATTATAATTAAAATTTCAATGATAAATGATCATATTAATATAAATCAATTATAAAATGATCAAAATTCAAAGAAAATAACAAAAAAATATAAATAAAAAAATAAAATTAATTATTTAAATTAAAACTTAAAATCAATCCACCCCTCTGCAACTGTTTGTCTTCGGGTGACAAATTAAGAAAACTTTTTTAAAAAAGCGATAAATACATAAATTCAATAATATTCACAAAGTGGGGCGTGGCCGTCCTCACTGTCGCATGGTTTTGCGATATGACACAAATGGCGGTTATGACTGAGCCCCCTCGGGTGGTTCAGCTATATGACAACTAAATTACGATCACGGCTTTTTCCTAAGCATTTCTCTTTGGCGTGAAATGTAGAATGTATTTGGTTGGGCAAAAAAGCCTATGTTAGTAGGTTGACTTATATTTGTCCCCAGACTCCATCCAGAACAGCGCGTGTAATAATGTTGCGACAAGGATCCTTCGGTCGAGTTAGTTACCTCTCGACTAAGCGGGGACCACGGCCGGAACCATGGGATCTAGATGGGCGTCATCACGTTCTCCCACAAAAGTTTTAAATTAAAATAATAAATTTCATAAGTTAAACTCCACTCACTACGATTATATACTCATTTTTTAACGATTCATTGATAGCCTTAATCGAAAGTGCTCTCTCGGTGAGGAGTAATTAACTATATGGGGATTGCCTGGAAACCAGGCAGGATATAAAAGTTCATCATGAGCGAAATCTGGTAGTGTTTTATCTCTATTCATCTGCTTCAAATTATCACCGACACTTAAACAACTCTTTCTCTTTTTGTTTTCTGAAAGAGGTCAGTGGCAATTTTCGGATCCCACAATAGATAAGTCTATTACATATAAATTAATAATATCATATTATATATAATTATTTTAATTTATTTAGTTCCATCCAAAATTTTATTTAACAAATCGAACCAAAAATAAAAAACCAAAATTTCATTAATTAAAATTAAAATTCAAATTACTAAGTTCAAAATCGAATTAAATTATTCAAAATTTTTGATTCGATTTAATTTTTTGATTAAAATTAAATAATTTACACCCCTAGCGGTAGCTGGCTCGTTCGCTGTCTCTTTCTATGGAGTGTTTCCAGCTAGTTACGTTACGTGCATGTAAAATTACAAATATGTTTGTTTCATTCAGAAAACACTTTGAAACAGTTCGTTGCGTGGATGGATCATGTGATCTATTGATTAAATAGAATATTTATTCATGATTACAAATTAGAGAGATATTTATTTAAGGAGAATTTATATATATATATATATATATATATATATATATATATATATATATATATATATATATATATATATATATATATATATATATATATATATATCATACAATTTTTATATATTTATATATTTAATATTAAAATAAATATTATATATGCGTTGTGTTATGTATGTAAATCTTATCTTTGTAAGGCTATAAAAAAATTTGTTATTCACATAGCTCATATTCAAATCATTCATCAAGTAAATGAATCAGATACGAACAAATATTTTTAGCTTGATATATAAATAAGTTGTACACGAATAATCCTCTGTTTGATCATGTTCATGTTAATTTAGCTTGAAAATTTTAATATTTACAAATAATTATATAAATATTATATAAAATATATTTATATCATTAAATATTTATTATTTAATTTATATTTTTTAAAATAATTGAAATAGTTAATAAAATTTCAATTTTAAAAAGTTATGATATATTATAAGAAATTATAACTAATTATATGGCTATGATTAGGTTTAATCACAATCATGAGACTTTAAATCTAAGGATCAAATTTAAGCGACTCAAAACCTCATCCTATATAATCCCTTGTGACTCGCGGGCTCATGATCTGACTTCGTTACCCTAACCTCATAAGTCTCTCATTAAGTCATTTGTGAGTTGTAAGTCTTGCAACCCTATTATCCACGAGGAGGCAATTAGGCGAACTTTTGATTTCAAATGTCATTTTATGGGGTTCAATATCAATCATCACTTTCAATTTCTTGCCTAACTTCTTGAGTTGTTGTTTACCTCCATGCATGCGCCATAAGTCAAGTCGAGCTCATAAGGTGAATTCGACGAGCTTCAACACTCAAATCAGAGTTGAAACGCACTCAACAACGTTGACAATCAGTTGAAATGATCTCCGATTAACAAACTCCGCCATCGCGTTCAGAACGTCAAAATTGATCAGAATAAGCATCTTGCATAATTCGACGGTCGACCGATCAAGAAGGAGGGTCGTCGATACGCTGACACGCATATCGAGATCGAAAAGTCATGACGTTACCCAAACAATCTCCGTTCGTGAAATTGATTGCTCCGTTAGCGTTGAAACATCAAAACCTGTCAAATGAGATTGTTCGCGCTAAGTTCGGACGAGTATGCGCGAAGATCGAGCAATCGGATACAATAACACGTAAATCGGAGCTGAAATACACTCGACAACACTGAAAATCAGTCGAAACAACCTCCGATCGATGAATGGACTCTGCCATCGCATTCAGAACATCAAAATTGATTAGAATAGGCATCTTGGATAATTCACGGTCAAGATCAAGGAGGGTCGATCTTCTTTCCTCTCGAGGTTAGGAAGCTGCGACGTTGCCCAAACGATCTTCGTTCATGAAATTGATCGCTCCATCAGCATCGAAATGCCAAAACCTATCAAATAAGATTGTCCGTACTCAATTTGGACGAGTTTGCGTGAATTTCGAGCGAGTGGAAGTAACGACGTGCAAATTTGAACTGAAATTGACCCTGATTTGACGTCGACTTGAACCAAACGGCCTCCGATCGTGAAACGGACTGCATTGCGTTCGGAACATCAGAACAACCTAAAATCGATATATATATTATCTATGTGATGATATCGGTGAAAATCCAAATTATGACAAATAAAATAATAAAAAATACAAATCCTATAAATACCTCTCATAAAACCCTAAACCTAATTTTTTTCCTATTCCCCCACTCTCCCACGAGAAAATATTACGTCAGTCGCGTAATCGTCGCGGACTCAATCCAGGCGATCGTGTCCCGCTTTTTTTCGCTTTAGCGATTGATGCGGATGGTAAAGACATTTCCGGCCGAGTAAATGTCGATGCGTAACTTCGGCGTAAATACATTTTCCCGACCAGCCCGTAGCGTCGTTGGAATGCGCGGAGTAATTTAAAGAAATATACTTAGGGTTTAGGGCTAGTTTTTTTAGAGCAAAACGAGTTCAAAGAAATAGAAAATCTCATTTTCTTTTTTAAAGAACCATGAAGATGGAACGTTAATAATAACAACCATTTTAGGCGAGGATGTATTAAATAGAAATTCATCGGTAATGCTTCGTGCATTTTTTCTGGTTTGTTAGTGATGTATTAAATACAAAACAGATCATTTTGACCTTTTACGGTTTTCTCAATTCCTTATGATTATGTTTAGGCATTCCAAAGAATCATTTGATGGCGATTAGGGTGGATTTGGTGGTATTTGTATATGTACTCTATATGCTCTTTGGAGAATGACCTTTTTTTAGTTTTTTAGTTTTTTTTGCCAATTTCTTATGATTATGTTTAGGGAATTTCAAAGGAAGCATTTGGAGGCGGTTGGGTGGTTTTGGGTGGGTATTGCATTACTCTGTACCTCTTTGGAGAATCTGACCTTTTGATAGTTTTTTCCAATTTTTTGTCAATTTCTTATGATTATGTTTAGAATTCAAAGGAAGCATTTGGAGGCTGGGTGGTTTGGATGGGTATTTTGCATCAGTACTCTGTACATCTTTGGAGAATGAGACCTTTTTTACAGTTTTTTCCATTTTTTTAATTTCTTATGATTATGTTTAGGGAATTCAAAGGAAGCATTTGGAAGCGGTTGGGTGGTTTTGGGTGGGTATTTTTTTGCTCGTATCTGTACCTCTTTGGAGGTAGACCTTTTTGATTTTTTCCGCTTTTTTTGCCAATTTCTTATGATTATGTTTAGAATTCAAAGGAAGCATTTGGAGCGGTTGGGTGGTTTTGGGTGGGTATTTTGCATCAGACTTTGTGTACCTCTTTGGAGGTACGACATTTTTGATTTTTCCAGTTTTTTTTGCCAATTCTTATGATTATGTTTAGAATTCAAAGGAAGCATTTGGAGGCAGTTTGGGTGGTTTTGGGTGAGTATTTTGCATCTGTACTCTGTGTACCTCTTTGGAGTCTGGACCTTTTGACAGTTTTTTATTTTTTTGCCAATTTCTTATGATTATGTTTAGGAATTCAAGGAAGCATTTGGAGGCTTTGGGTGGTTTTGGGTGGGTATTTTGCATCGTACTCTGTGTACCTCTTTGGAATCTGACCTTTTTTTTTTTTCCAGTCTTTTTTGCCAATTTCTTATGATTATGTCTAGGGAATTCCAAAGGAAGCATTTGGAGGCAGTTTTGGTGGTTTTGGGTGGGTATTTTGCATCTATACTATGTTTGGAGGGTACAGACCATTTTTTGACAGTTTTTTTCCAGTTTTTTTTTGCCAATTTCTTATGATTATGTTTAGGAAATTCCAAAGGAAGCATTTGGAGGCAGTTTGGGTGGGTATTTTGCATATGTACTCTGTGTACCTCTTTGGAGGGTATAGACCTTTTTTGATAATTTTTTTCCAGTTTTTTTTGCCAATTTCTTATGATTATGTTTAGGGTATTCCAAAGGAAGCATTTGATGGCAGTTTGGGTGGTTTTGGGTGGGTTTAGTGCATCTGTACTCTGTGTACCTCTTTGGAGGGTATTTGACCTTTTTTCCAGTTTATTTTGCCAACTCCTTATGATTATGTTTAGGGCATTGCAAAGGAAGCATTTGATGGCAGTTTGGGTGGTTTTGGGTGGGTATTTATGCATTTACTCGTGTACCTCTTTGGAGGTACAATACCTTTTTTTTTCAGTTTTTTTCCAATTTCTTATGATTATGTTTAGGGTATTCCAAAGAAGCATTTGATGATGGCGATTTGGGTGGTTTTGGGTGGGTTTAGTGCATCACTACTGTGTACCTCTTTGGAGGTCTGACCATTTTGACCTTTTTTTCCAGTTTATTTTGCCAACTCATGATTATATTTAGGGCATTACAAAGAAGCATTTGATGGTAGTTTGGGTGATTTTGGGTATTGCGTACTGTACCTCTTTGGAGAATGAGATCATTTTTGATTTTCGTTTATTTTGCCAACTTCTTATGATTATGTTTAGGGCATTCCAAAGGAAGCATTTGGAGGCAGTTTGGGTGGTTTTTGGGTGGTATTTTGCATCTGTACTCTGTGTACCTCTTTGGAGGGTATAGACAATTTTTGACCTTTTTTGTAGTTTTTTTTGTCAATTTCTTATGATTATGTTTAGGGCATTCCAAAGGAATCATTTGATGGCAGTTTGGGTGGTTTCTGGGTGGTATTTTGCATCTGTACTCTGTGTACCTCTTTGGAGGGTACAGACCATTTTTGACCTTTTTTTCCAATTTTTTTTACCAATTTCTTATGATTATGTTTAGGGAATTCCAAAGGAAGCATTTGATGGCAGTTTGGGTGATTTTGGGTGGGTATTTTGCATCTGTACTCCGTGTACCTCTTTGGAGGGTACAGATCATTTTTGACAGTTTTTTTCCAGTTTTTTTTGTCAATTTCTTATGATTATGTTTAGAGTATTCCAAAGGAAGTATTTGATGGCAGTTTGGGTGGTTTTGGGTGGGTTTAGTGCATCTGTACCTCTTTGGAGGGTAGACCTTTTGAATTTTTCCAATTTTTTTGCAAATTTCTTATGATTATGTTTATGGAATTGCAAAGGAAGCATTTGATGGCAGTTTGGGTGCTTTCTGGGGGGTTTAGTGCATCTGTACTCTGTGTACCTCTTTGGAGAATCTGAGACCTTTTTTATTTTTCAATTTTTTTGCCAATTTCTTATGATTATGTTTAGGGAATTCAAAGGAAGCATTTGGAGTTTGGTGGTTTTGGGTGGGTATTTTGCAGTACTCTGTGTACCTCTTTGGAGGTACACACCATTTTACTATTTTTCCAGTTTATTTTGCCAAGTTCTTATGATTATGTTTAGGGTATTCAGGAAGCATTTGATGGCGGTTTGGATGGTTTTGGGTGGGTATTTTGCATACTGTACCTCTTTGGAGGGTACACCATTTTGACAATTTTTTTCCAATTTATTTTGCCAAGTTCTTATGATTATGTTTAGGTTATTCCAAAGGGAGCATTTGATGGCAGTTTGGATGGTTTTGAGTGGGTTTAGTGCATATTACTCTGTACCTCTTTGGAGAATTCTGAGACCATTTTGAACTTTTTTCCCATTTTTTTTGCCAACTCCTTATGATTATATTTAGCGCATTATAATGGAAGCATTTGATGGCAGTTTGGGTGGTTTATGGTGGGTATTTTGCATCTGTACTCTGTGTAACCTTTTGGAGGGTACATATCATTTTTGACCTTTTTCTCTCAGTTTTTTTTGCCAATTTGTTATGATTATGTTTAGGGAATTATAATGGAAGCATTTGGAGGAAATTTGGATGGTTTTACGGGTGATTTAGTGTGTACTCTGTGTGTCTTTGGAGTGGATCTTTTGAACTTTTCTTCCAGTTTTTTTTTAATTTCTTATGAATATGCTTAGTACATTCCCAAGGATATATTATAATCTATTATAAAAAATTGACCTCTTTAATCGAATATCTAAAATTTAAAATATATATTACATGAATAATAGAAATTCATTGTTTTATCATTATTGTAATAAAGACAAATAATAAGTCATTATCACTTTTATAGGGAGGACTTTCTCAATATTTCGAGTTACCATAAAATGAAGTTTTGTAACTACTAATCAACCTATAAAAAAATTTAGTGAAAAACTATTTCTATTATCTCAGATTTGAAAGAAAGTAACTTAATACCTCTGCTGCCGGCTCTGCAGCTTGAGTGGAGGCCACCACTTCATTTATTCTTGCAGACTTCTCAAGTGTGTGTGAAAGGGGAAGTAATAGTTTTCCTCTTTCTTATATACCGAGCTTTAACACCACGCTCAATGCCGCAATTACAGGTTTGAGCATCACATGTAGTGGCCTCCACAAAGAACTTCTCCTACCTCAATTCCACGGGCTTCCCCTTTGAAGTATCCATGCCAGAATGCTCGGTAGCCTCCACAAGAGCTTCCTCCTATAATACCCTCAGGGTCATGCATGGTTGCCTCCCTGGGCCCTCCACTGTGGGGAAGCTCAGGCCTCAAGAGTTTCCCAGGTGACCCCATAGAATCTCCCAGCATTTGGGGTGGTGGACCATCTGCTAGAACATCCTCGATAGCGAACTCAAATCAAGCCCATCCAACCTCTCGCTTAGACAAGGATGATATTGTCTCTCAGTCCTTCAAACTTGCAAACATCCTCTCCACCGCAAAGTCTGTTGTGGGGGTAGTAGCAGAGGGCAGGCTAGAAACACTGGACGGGGGAGAATATCGAGGAGAGATATAAGGAGAGTCTGTGGGGGCTGCAGTAATTGGACTTAAAATGGGACTACTATCTGCCCGCATGTAGATTGAAGGGGGACACCGATTGAAGGAGCCACTGCCTTCCAATAAGTCCGAATGAAAGGCGCACTGTGGTCAAAGGATAAAAAATTTGAAGACATACAACATAAATAAATACATTCTTATATGAACTAAGTGATATTATTATATGTCACTGGCCCTCCCAAACTAGAAAGCATTTTTTGGAAACTCTATTTTAGCCCATCACAAAGATAACGGTTTTGTTCAAATTGACGCTTATGATGCTTATGTGCTCACCATATCTACAAATGAATATATTAAATAGTAAACTTCAAGACATTATATTTCACAAGAATGGAGATATAAAACATACCATCGAAGAGTGACAAAGCCACTCATGTAACCATACCTGGTTCAATCTTGATGCAATAACATCAAATTGGAAACTAGAAAGTCCCAAATGGTGCCTTGTACTCAACAAATCTATCATATCATCAGTAAGCAATCAATTCTAATGCCACCTGTAATTGTGATATACAAAAAATAGATGAGAAAAATGTATATACAAGCACAAACTATCGTGCAACGAGCCATCAATTCTCAAGTCGATTCTTGAGCAACAACCATTGGGGATACAACCTTCTCCCCTCTATTTGGCATCCCTATCATCAATGCAACTTCATCGTGAAAGGAATGCCACCCAAAGAAGAAAGCTTATTTTCTATGTCCCAGCAAGACAGGATCGATGTAATGGCAACTGAGTCTTGCTTAATGCCGTGGAGTCTAATGAATTGATGGAGATGAAGCCTCTTTAGAATGTTAGTGGCTTCATCAATAAAACGTGCTGTAATATTATCGAACACATTTCTCACAGTGGTAGGCCTACACCTCGAAGTTATCCTTTTCCCAGACATGATAAACTTTAAAACGACAAGTAATTAGGTAAAAAATGGTCTGTACCCTCCAAAGAGGTACACAAAGTACATATGCAAAATACCACCCAGAAACCACCCAAACTGCCATCAAATGCTTACTTTGCAATGCTAAACATAATCAGAAGTTGGCAAAATAAATTGAAAAAAAATTAAAAATGGTTGTACTCCAAAGAGGTACAGTATGCACTAAACCCACCCAAAACCACCCAAACTGCCATCAAATGCTTCCTTTGGAATGCCCTACACATAATCATAATAAATTTGCCAAAAAAAATTGGAAAAAAATTGTCAAAAATGGTCTGTACCCTCCAAAGAGGTACACAAAGTACAGATGCACTAAACCCCACAAAAACTACCCAAACTGCCAACAAATACTTCTTTTACAATGCCCTAAACATAATCACAAGAAGTTGGCAAAATAAACTGAAAAAAAACTGTCAAAAATGGTTTGTACCCTCCAAAGAGGTACATAGGGTACAGATGCACTAAACCCACCCAAAATAATCATAATAAATTTGCCAAAAAAATTGGAAAACTTAAAAAATGGTAAATTCTCCAAAGAGGTACACAGTACGATGCACTAAACCCACAAATCACCCAAACCCATCAAATGCTTCCTTTCAATGCCCTAAACATAATCACAAAGAAGTTGGCAAAATAAACCGAAAAAATTGTCAAAATGGTATGTACCCTCCAAAGAGGTACACAGGGTACATATGCACTAAACCCACCCAAAACCACCCAAATCCATCAAATGCTTCCTTTGAATGCCTAAACATAATCATAAGAAGTTGGCAAAATAAACAAAAAATCAAAATGGTTTGTTCCTCCTAAAAGTACAGAGTAATGTGATGCACTAAACCACCCAAAACCACCCAAATCCAATCATGCTTCCTTTGTAATTCCATAAACATAATCATAAGAAATTTGCAAAAAAACTAAAAAATCAAAAACGTCAGAATTCTCCAAAGAGGTACAGGATGCACTAAACCCCCCAAAGCACCCAACCGCCATCAAATGCTTCCTTTTCCCCATAAACATAATCATAAGAAATTTGCAAAAAACTAAAAAAAATCAAAAAATGGTCATTCTCCAAAGATTACACAGTACTGATGCACTAAACCCAAAACTACCCAAATTTCCATCAAATGCTTCCTTTGCAATGCCCTAAATATAATCACAAGAAGTTGGCAAAATAAACTGAAAAAATTGTCAAAAATGGTCTGTACCCTCCAAAGAGGTACATAGGGTACAGATGCACTAAACCCACCCAAAACCACCCAAACTGCCATCAAATGCTTCCTTTAGAATGTCCTAAACATAATCATAAGAAGTTGGCAAAATAAACTGAAAAAAAAGGTCAAAAATGGTCTGTACCCTCTAAAGAGGTACACAGAGTACAGATGCAAAATACCACCCAGAATCCATCCAAACTGCCATGAAATGCTTCCTTTGCAATGCCCTAAACATAAAGGAGTTGGCAAAATAAACCGGAAAAAGGTCAAAATGATCCGTACTCCAAAGAGGTACAGTACGATAAATACCCACCCAAAATCACCCAAATTGCCATCAAATGCTTCCTTTGCAATGCCCTAAACATAATCATAAGGAGTTGGCAAAAAGAACTGGGAAAAAAGGTCAAAATTATCTGTACCCTCCAAAGAGGTACATAGGATACAGATGCAAAATACCCACCCAAAATCACCCAAACTGCCATCAAATGCTTCCATTATAATGCCCTAAACATAATCATAAGGAGTTGGCTAAAAAAACTGGAAAAAGAGGTCAAAAATGGTCTGTACCCTCCAAAGAGGTACACAGAGTACAGATGCAAAATACCACCCAGAATTTATCCAAACTTCCTCCAAATGCTTCCATTGCAATGCCCTATACATAATCATAAGACGTTGACAAAAAAACCGCAAAAAAAGGTCAAAAATGAACTGTACCCTCCAAAGAGGTACACAGAGTACAGATGCAAAATACCAACCCAAAACCATCCAAACTGCCATCAAATGCTTCCATTTGAATATAATGAACATTATCTCAAAAAATAGCCTAAGGAAACTGCTAAAAAGAGCCCTAGAAGTTATGTACCCTCTAGAGAGGTACAGAGAGTACATATACAAAATAACATATAAAAATAGCCAATCTATCACTGAGAAGAGAGTAAACCCTATTCATTCGAATGCATGTAAATACCTCATGTAGTCACCTACAATACCTCAATTTATGATTTGCTATATCACTGAGCGATGTCCGGACGTGCGCCGATCGACAGCGGGAGCTAAGCTGAGAAAAAAATCCTTCATCAAAAGAAAGCCCTAAACTGTTCTGTACTTCTATGATGAGGAATGTCGAACGTCGGTAATGTTTCTCATTCTTCTTCTCCCACTTTTTGAACGCTTACGGGCGGGTCGGGCCAGGGGAAATGTATTTACAGCGCCGTCCGTTAATACGCCATCGACGCTTTATGGTCGGCGCCAGTAAAGCTCGTTGCTATCAACCGCTAAAATGGGAAAAAAGGACACGTGTCGTCCGTGGATTGAGTCCGACGCAAGCTACGATGACTGACATAATATTTTCTCCCACTCTCTCGAAGGTCTCCCTTTCACGATCTCCCTCTCATGGTCTCTCCCTCTCTCTTGGCCAGCTCAAGCTACTCAACATGCAAAGAGATAAAAGAAAAAAAAGAGAAGAGAGAGAGAGAGCGTGCAGAAATAGGAGGAGAGGGGAAGGCTCAGCTCTGAGAGACTTTCCCTCTCTTGCCGTGCACTATCGCAATCTTTTCAAATCTCGTAGGATGCCCTTGCTCGCCCGGACCACCTTTCAAGGTGAAGAGATTTTGATTCTATCGAGCATAGAGGAATCCAGTGTCGTCTTCTGCAGTAAAGGCAAAATCTACAGTGGTTCTTTTCGTTGTGGCAAAAGAGAAGAGTAAGACAAGGAAAGCGGAGCTCATGATGGAGAGCGCAGGGATAGAGCTGGTGGATCCAAACTCGGCTATCAGCAGTGGGGTTCAAGACATGTACGATGAGGATATTGCAACTGAGGATAAGATCATCACTCCGTGGAGCCTCTCTGTTGCTAGCGGCTACACGCTACTAAGAGATCCCCGCCACAACAAAGGGGTTGCCTTTTCTGACAAGGAAAGAGATGCACTTCTTGTGAGGTCTCTTACCTCCCTCATGCTTGTCTCAAGAACTTCAGGTCATGAAGCTCATGTAGAATCTTCGGCAGTATCAATTTCCCTTCAACGCTACATGACAATAATGGATCTTTAGGAGAGAAATGAGAAGCTGCTCTACAAGCTTCTGATCAATAATGGCAAGGAACTACTTCCTGTTCTCTACACACCAATAGTTGGTGAAGATTGCCAGAAATACGGGAGCATTTTCAAGCGTCCTCAGGGCCTCTTCATTAGTCTGAAAGAAAAGGGGAAGATTATTGAGGTGTTGAAGAACTGGCCTGAGAAGAGAATTCAAGTTGTTGTGGTCACTGATGGTGAATGCATTTTGGGGCTTGGAGATCTAGGTTGTCATGAATGGGTATTCCTGTGGGCAAGCTTTCCTTGTACACTGCTCTTGGGGGACTTCGTCCATCAGCATGCTTGCCCATCACGATTGATGTGGGAACAAACAAAGAGATGTTGCTTAAAGATGAGTTTTACATAAGGTTGAGGCAGAAGTGTGCCATTGGTCAGGAATATGCAGAACTTATGAAAGATTTTTTGAGTGCTGTTAAGCATAACTAAGAAGAGAAAGTAGTTATACAGTTTGAAGAATTCATAAATCACAATGCATTCAATCTTTTAGAAAAATACAACAAAACACATATTGTCTTCAATGATGATATTCAAGGAACGGCTTCGCATTTGTAGTGGCGACTAAAGGTAGTTAGTGAAGTTGTCGATCATACTTTCGTTGGGTGTGGTGAGGTTTTGAAGATCTGTATGCTCGAGAGTTAACGGATAGAAGACCATGGCTGTAGTGTTGCGAGACATTGAACGTTATGCTCAGTAGAGCTTACGGGAAGGTCGAACAGCTCCTGATGCAGCCCCCTATACGGGATGATGCCGAGAGGCTGCCAAAATTCAGATTGATAGAGGACTTAATTAATTTAATACAAAATAAACTCTAATCTCAAAATTAAAATATGAATTGAAATTGCAGGTGTTTGAAGACCTTATTATGCTAAGTAGAGATGATGAGTTTGAAGACCTCTCTACCCTCAAAAGAGTGTGGCTGGTTTGAAGACTACTATCACAGTGTCAAGAGACCAATCCGCGCTTAGAAGAGCATGGTGGGTAGGTCAAAGCAGATGTAGCTATGTGGGCAATGCAGGTCACAAATTTGGATTGACACAAAGCTTAAATATTATTAAATAAGAGTATTAATAAGCTTAAATTAAACTTAAATAAGAAAAATGATGAATCGAAGCCAAACCTACTCATGAGCTAAGTTTCATTGAAACTTAGAGAACTCAATGAGCTATGAACTAAATGCAAACAAATGAATGATAATATAAATAATCAAATAAGATTTAAAAAATTCTTACGCCGCCGAATTCACAACATATTGTACAAGTGAATAAAAGAAGTTAATTAAGGCTTCAATTGAACTGTTGCATGCATTATGAAGTGGGCCTATATTCAAATTTATCATCTCAAAATGCATAAAATAATCAAAATTTTAATAAAATAAATAGTACACAAATCACAAGGCAATCTAATACTCAGATTTGTGATATCAAGATTCACTTAAGTAACTCAATGAAGTGAGCTTTGCACACATTACAATACATGATGAAAATATAAATACAATACCTTAAAAGTGCACATGTGTTCTAAACACTCGCATGAGCCCCGACACTATGCTGAATGCTTAAACTTAGTGTGAGGATGCAGTTAATTTGGTTAGTCTTGATCGGTTAATAAAATCTAAAAATCTAATAATTATATTATAATATTTTTAATCTAATAAAATCTCTAAGAAGGTAATTCTATCATATGACAGTAGATCTGATCCTAAATTATTAAATTAATAGAGTCGACAGGAACTGAAATAATAAATTAAGTAATCAACACCCCTATGATGGCCGTGTTGATTGAATATTTCAACCAAAGGGATTTTCATAATAATAAAAATATATATTCAAATTATAATATCAAATCATTATTAAATGTTTAAATATTCAAACAAAAAAATTATAAATTAAATGAAATTATTATAAAGTAAAATCCATCCACCCATCCACAATGGTTTGTCGAGGGTGACAAATTAAAAAAACTTTTGCTCATAAAGAGCCAATGATAAATCAAATATATAATTATTTTATACTCAAATAATCTTAATCCAGTAAGTACGTGGCCCGTGTCCTTTGTCCACATGATTTTATCGTAAATTGACACCATATAAATGGCGGTTACGACTAGAGCCCTCTGACTCAATGACTTGCTGCAAAATAGTACCATTAAATTATGATCATGGCTGCAGCCCGTATGTTCCCCAACCACTTTGCTCTTTGAGCTGTGAAATATAGAATGTGTTTGGTTGGGCAAAAAGCCTTCTATTAGCTAAAGTTGACTTATATTTGTCCCCTTAAACAAACTCCACCCCAGGTCTACAAGGACACCTTGGACGACATAACCCATCTGTTGCTAACAAGGATACTTGATCGATTATTGACTACCTCTTTGACAAGCACAAGATCGCGACAATGGATGACGGAACCATGACATCTAGATCGAGTGCTTCATCGTTCTCCCCACCAAAAGTTTTAAATTAAAATGATAAATTTCATAAATTCTGAACTCCACTCACTGCTATTATATACTCGTTATTTAACGATTCATCGACTAGCCTTAATCAAAAGTTCTCTCTCAACATTGAGAGGGGTAATTAATTATAGGTGCATGCGCCTATAGAAAACCTGGAACCAGATCTAAAGTCCTCACAAAATGAGGGCAAAATCTATGGGTAGTGTCTTATCTACTATTTCATCTGCCTTTTAAAAATTATACCGACACGTAAATCACTCTCTTCATCGAGAGGTCGATGGCTAGTTTTCAGAGCCCACAGATTTCTGGTGACTCCGCTGGGGATAGATTTCCCTTTCTATCTTTGGCTAGTCAAATTTGAGCTATAGTAATTGTGGAGCATAATAAAAATTGAAATTTAGAATCAATTATCAATGAAATTAAATTTAAATCAATCATATTCTTATGACTAACTTATTTCTCTATATCAGTTCGTTTTATTGTATATCTGCATTATGAAAGTGTGGGGTGATATATCAACTATTGATTATTAATCCCCATCTTTCATTTGCAAAGTTGGATCTTCAGAGCGCATCATTCATTATGCAGTTAGGTCGCGAAGCCAACAATATCTGTTTAGTTAATGCTGTAATCAAGACTGGAGATGTTGGGGCTACTATTCTATTTGGTAGTGTAGACTTCCCAACCATTGTTGTTACAAATAATTCTCTACCTGAAGCAACTGCATATTCTATGCACCAACCTGTACAATCTAGGAGGACAATTGGAATGCCACTACTGCTACTGAGGTTCCTCAAAAGAGAGCTTTTGTATTCGAAAGATTGGGTCATTCTGAGATGCCAGTGATAAAAAAAACCATTATTGGACATAAAGTTTCAATCATGCCTGTGAATGCAACTACTCTACTAGTTGAAATATTCAGCCCCAGAAGGCACAACACAACAACTTCTTCATCTGGAAGCAAGCTAACCCTAAGGCAGCAGAGAAAGAAGGAATGTTGAGTTGCAAGCTCATCAGCTCTCACATGGGCCATATGTTACACAGCCAGCTTACAACTAGGAGCGAGTATTCCTACCCGCAATAAATTTAAAATTTTAAAATGGGTGGAAATGAATAGCTCTACTGGTGATGTTAAGCAATTTTTTTAGGAGCTCAACAGCAGTCAGCTCCAACCCTTCAGAAGAAACAACCTGAAACTCTATCTGCTTGATTACATAGTGTCTTAAATATTGTAAAAGAAAATGCTTATGAATAAATGATATCAAAGGCCAATTATTAGAGAAGCTAAGAATGCTCAACTACAAAAGCTATAATCAGTGATAGTAATAACTCAAGACCATCCTAAGCAATTCCTGCACGGTGAACATCAGAGCGTGACACCTGAACCACATGTTCAAGAATCCACCGCCAAAATGTCTCGGTAAAAAGAAAAACAAATATGGAGGTCAAAGCTTCAAGAAGAAGTGGCGACGCAAAAGCTTCCTCATTTAGAAGAAAACTAACCCAGAGGCAGCAAAGAAAGAAAAATGCTAAATTGCATGCTCAACAGCCATTGTTCAAATGTAAAATTGCACATCTAGTTGTGGGACTAGAAGCGAGTGTTCCAATCCATAATAGGTTTGACAGCCTAAAATGGGTAAAGCAACATCTCCACTGGTCAAATCAAACAGTCCTTCTGGACCCGACAATGTTAGGTTCTAACTTTTCCAATGAGGAACTCAAAACTGTATATGCAATAGTGCATCGGGTCCTCAAAGTTGCTAAGGAGAAGGGAATGATGAAAGAAAATATCAAATTCCTATCATCAAGGAGGCTAGAGTTACTCCTCCAAGGAGACCTCATACAACCCCGACAGGATGTCAACCAATTCAAGTCTTGCACGGTGAGCATCAAGCATGACACTTGGACCACAGGTTCAAGAGTCCACTGTCGAAAGATCCCGAAAAGGTAAGCAAATTTAGAGGTCAAAGCCTCAAACTGAAACTGCCTTAAAGAAGGACAGCGACATGACGTCCGGATTGTATTTCTATAAAATTCTCTTGATGCACTAGTGTATGGAGTTAAAGCAATCTTGTCACTTAAAGTTGAACTACCTTTACTCCGAGTAGTCATTCAACACAATCTCACCCAAGATTAGAATGTCCGTCTACATATAGAAGAGTTTGATGCACTTAACAAAGCAAGGCTCCAAGCTCAAGAAGATTTAGAAGTCTACCTAGTGAGGGCGTCCAAAATATTTGATCATACAGTACATCCTCGAGCTTTTCAAGAAGGAGAATTAGTCCTGGCACTGAGAAGACTAATTATTCCTCACTAACATTATATGTGTAAGTTTTTCTTAGAAATTCTCTTGTAATACAAGAATGCTTTTTTGAAATGAAGCAAAAATCCCCCCTGTCAGACATGGGGTATTTTTTTTAATTTTATAGCAAAATGTCAAGATCTCCCTGTGAAACATGGGGCATTTTATTATATTTGGTTTGACATCGCGCCTAAGACCGAGATCCCCATATACATATTCAAATTATATATTCAAAGTTCACAAGTCTCAAAGTCTTACCGGCCAAAAAGAGAAATTTTCAAGTCTACAAACTACAACAAATCAAGTTGGAAACACATCTTCCATTCATACATCAAATCTAGGGCTCGAGTGGATGCATAAGGTCAGACTCAATAAGCCCAAATATGGAGTCGAGTGCTTACTCAACACGCCACAAAAGTCGCAACAAGTGATCCCCCATCTCATTAGCCCAATGATGAAATCCTCCATCAATTGCTCAAGTCTAAGACTCAAGTAGGTGCATAAGGTCAGACTTAACAAGTTCAAATATGACTGAGTTGCTGATAGGTCCGCTTACTCAATATGCCATAAATGCCAAGGGATCCCCCTACTTTGTCAGTTCAAAGACAAAAGCAGCCAAATCTCTAAATCCCTCTAACTTGGTGAGTTCAAGTGGCCTAGATTGGGAGTTCATCTCTAATAGTCGTAAGGTCATCTCCAAAATTCAATAAAATATCCTTACTTGAGAAGGCACTAAGTTGAGTTTGGTATCAAAGAAAATTATGAAATTTTAATTTCTTCAATAAGTCTGTCAAGTAGAAAGCAAAGACCGAAGGAAACTTTTCTTCAACAAGTCCAACCAAGCAAAAATCAAGGGATCGAAGAAGTCATCCCAATGTTCATACAAAGTCAAAGGCTAAACTAAGGGAGTTATTTCATCAATATGTTCATTACGCACAAAACATAGGACTGATGACTATTTATCATTGACCCAACACAAGCTCTAAGGGCTAGGTCACCGGCAAACACTCTTCTATAAGCCCATGAAAGCAGAAAGCTAGGACAGAAGATAATTTCCTATCACCTGACAAGTATTTAAGATAATTCAGGACATTCCTCTATTAAATCCATGAAGGCACGAAGCCAAGATAAGAAAATACAAGATACAAATCTTAGAGATGGAGTCTTCAACAAGTCCCTCAAATCACAAAACATAGGACCGAAGATGTTCTTATCTTGCCAACAAGTCATCAACTCCATCAAGTCCACTGAGGCACGAAGCCAAGACTGGAGGAAAATACAAATTTCAATTTCGAGACTAAATCTTCAACAAGTCTATCTAGCAGTAAGCATAGGACCGAAGATGTTCTCATCTCGCCAGCAAGTCATCAACTCCATCAAGTCCATTAAGGCACAAAACCAAGACAGGAGGAAAATATAAATTTTAAATTTTGAATCTTCAATAAGTCTGACACAAAGCATAGGATCGAAGATGTTCTCATCTCAACAAAAAAAACCATCAACTCCATTAAGTCCACCAAGGCACAATACAAATAAAATTTCTAGGAAGTCAATAAAAGCATAAGACTAAAGACATTCCAAATTCTCTCAATAGTTACTGCAAAAGCCCTCTATTAGACATGGGTATTTTTATTATTTAGCTAAGTTGACATCGTGCTTCAAGCCGAGATCCTTAGATAAATATATATGGTGATCAAAATATGTTATATTTATTATATTAAAGAAGTTTAAACCCTATAATATATTTTTGAACTAGTCTGCAATCCCTCTATTAGACAGGGGATATTTTTTTTAGTTTTGATAAATCAGAGTTATTCAATCCTTCCTTGTGAAGTAGGAGAGCTTTTTGTATATGCATTCAGGTTGACATCGAGCTTTATGCCGAGATCACTGAATATATCTATAACTGTTATGGTCAAAGTTGCAGGCTCTTGCGAGAATAAAAAGAATCAACTGCAAGCATGAAAAGATAGCCCTAAATCTCAAAAGTTTCTCTTTAAGATTCATCAAATTTTGAAGATCAAGCTAGAAGAACTCTTAGTTTTGGAAACTTTAATCAATTAAGTTGGAAAAATATCAACCTATACATATTCAAGTCTAGGACTTGGATGGGTTCTAAAGGTTGGACTCAACAAGCCCATAAATAACCGAGTTGCTGACACTCTCCTCACTTAACAAGCCGCAAGAAAAGACCGCAGTGTAAGAGCCCATGTTCGTTAGTCTGATGACCAAATCACCAATCCACCACAGCTTAAGTCAAAAAATCTAGTATGTTCTAAAGGTCGGACTCAACAAGCCCACAAATGGCCGAGTTGCTGACGCTCTCCTCACTCAACTGTGGGATCCAAAAATTCACCACCGAGCTCTTTTAGAATAAAAAAAGAGTTGTTTAAGTGTTAGTGATATTTCAGAAGGTAGATGAATAGTATATAAGACACTACCCAGAGATTTCATTCTCATTTGGTGAGAACTTTTTATATCTGGTTCCAGGTTTCCTATAAATGCAAGCCCCTATAGTTAATTACCCCTCCCAATACTGAGAGAGAACTTTTGATTAAGGCTAGTCAATGAATCGTTAAAGAACGAGTATATAATTGCAGTGAGTGAAGTTTAGAACTTATGAAATTTATTATTTCAATTTAAAACTTTTTGTGGGGGGAACGATGACGTGCCCGATCTAGATCCCATGGTTCCGTCATCCCGGGCTGTCATGATCCCTGGTCCACTTAGTCAGAGGAGGTAGTCGACCCAACCTGACCGAAGAATCCTTGTCAGCAACACATGGGTTACGTCATCCAAGGTGTCCTTGTAGACATGGGGTGAAGTTTGTTTAAGGGGATAAATATAAGTCAACCTTAGCTAACATAGGGCTTTTTGCCCAACCAAATACATTCAACATTTCACAGCTCAAAGAGTAAAGCCGTTGGGGAACATACGGGATGCGGCCGTGATCGTAATTTAGTGGTGCCATATCACGAACCACCCTGGCCGAGGGCTCGTGTCAGAACCACCATTTATGTGGTGCCATTTCATGGTAAAACTATGCAGATAGAGGACACGGGCTACGTCCTTACAGGGCTTTAGAAATATTTGAGTGTGAAGGTAGTTATGTATTTAATTTGACATTGGCACTTTGTGAGTAAAAGTTTTCTTAATTTGTCACCTCAAGACAAACAGCTGCGGAGGGGTGGATTAATTTTTTTTAAAGTTTTTATTTAAATAATTAATTTCATTTTTTTATTTATATTTATTTTTTTATTTTATTTAAATTTTGATCTTTTTATGATTGATTTATATTTGAATATATGATCATTTATCATTGAAATTTTAATTATAATTACCCTTCTCGATTATAGGGCTAATATCAATTGATAAACCTTGTATACTCTATCCAGTCTTCTATAGATGATCGGGTCTAAATTCATTATCTCAAGAAGTATAATCCTTCAAAACCTTGTCCACTCTGGCTTGAGCATAGAGGATCGGGTTTGGGACTTTTCTTCTTGAGGGTTTGAATTTCAGAAGCTATGTTAGTTGATTCATTTTATATTACATGACAAAATTAGCTTCTCAGATATTATTCATTTAAAATTTTTTAATATCACATTTTTAGATTTTGTTAACCCAGACTCGGTCCGAAGACCAAACTAAGATGTATGGCATCTGTTCGTTTGTATTTGACATGATGATTACTTCAACATACATACAAGTATCTGTTCTTTTAAAAATTTGTATAAACATGTAAATGTCAAGTTGAAATATAGGTGTCAATTTGCAAGTTTAGTTCTTGATATTACATTTTTAGGTTTGTTAACCCGGACCCGGTCCGAAGACCAAATCGAAAAGTATAGCATTTGTTTTTGTTTATTTATCTTGCATTTGGATCACATGTATTTCTAGATATTTGATTTATTGGATACTTCATTTGGGCCAAAAATGAAGTGATGAATCTAAAATAGACATAATTATTTGATTGGGAACATGATATGCACTTCATTTGGGCCAAAAATCTCCCTTTTATGCCACCAATCAATAAGGAAAAAGAGGCTGAAATAAATTATTTTGGAGACCCATTTGATCAATCATGAAGTAGTGGACCTAAAATAGACTTAGGCATTTGATTGAAAATAAGATATGCATAATATTTGGGCCAAAATCTCTCTTTATGCCACAAATCAGCAAAGAAAAATAGGTTGAAATAAATTATTTTGGAGGCTCATTTGATCAATCATGAAGTAGTGGACCTAAAATAGACTTAGGCATTTGATTGAAAATAAGATATGCATAATATTTGGGCCAAAATCTCCCTTTTATGCCACAAATCAAAAAAATAAAATGAAATAAATTATTTTGGAGGACCATTTGATCAATCATGAAGTAGTAGACCTAAAATAGACTTAGGCATTTGATTGAAAATAAGATATGCATAATGTTTGGGCCAAAATCCCCATTTTATGCCACAAATCAGCAAGGGAAAATAGGCTGAAAGAAATTAATTTGGAGGCCCATTTGATCAATCATGAAGTAGTAGAAAGTGGGCATAATTTTTATATATCTTTATTTGCTCTAAATGAATGGAAAGTGGCCCATATAGTATGATCCATGGCCCATATTTCTCCTAATGAGAGAGGAGAGGACAAAGACATGAGTGAATGTCATATGTTTAAAAGACAAATGCATATAAGTGTCATAAGAAAGCAAGTAAGTGAATTAAATGAATCACTTTTACATATAAACTTATGACAAAAGGGCACAAGTACTCATCCTATTTCATAAAGGGTGTATGACAAAGGATGAATGAAAGGTGAAAAGTTCTCACATGCATGTGCATGTGAGATATAAGAAATGACAAAAGAAAGAGTTAATTTATATTTGTTTATTTAACTCATATTTTTGTCATACATCATTAAGAATAAATGATAAAGGAAATCTAAAATTTTCTTGCATGCATGTGCATGTAACATGACACATGGCCTAAGTTTGGATTAAACCCCTTGCATGCAACTTATGACAAGCTTAAACATGTATCAATGGGATAACAATAAGTGATAAGTGGAGAAGGCTAAGGAGGCCTATAAATAAGAAGGGATTCACCTCTCATGTAACCTTACTCTCCTACTTTCCCTTTCTCTTTTATAATACATGTCCAAGTTCTTTCAATTCTTACAAAAGTGTTAATTGGTGCCACATAGACTTGTAAGTTCCCTTTCTAACTTGATACTTTTCTATTTTTTTTTTTTGATATCCTCATGATAGATGTCATGTCATCTTGTAGATTTGATTTAATATCATTTTCTCTGTGTTTCTTTCATATATATTTTTTTGTGCCATGTCTCATAAATGTGTGCAAATCATGGCAAAATGGATAAGTAAAGCAAGAGAGATGACATACTAAGCTTTATGTTTAAGCACATATCCAACATATATCTCATAACATGTCAAGCTAAGTAGAATTTTAGGATGAGCATTAAACAATACATATCATAATGACTACCTAATAGGATAGCTTGCATGATGTAAAAATCAATACATAAACACTCATGTTATGACATAAATAAGCATTGATCAATTCACATACTCATGTTGCACTTGCCATAGAAGAGAATAGCTTGCATGTTATAGAAGTTAGAGCATAAGTGTCAACTCATGTCATATTTGCCATAAAATAGGATAGCTTGCATGATATAGAAATTGAAGCATAAGCATTCACATTTGAGATAAAGAAATTTTAAGCCAACATGACAACTTAAGCATTTCTTCCCTTCCTTTCTATCTTTTTTTTTTAAAATAAATTTCGGCAGCCTCCCGACATCATCCCCACATAGGGGGGCTACTTCGGGAGACTAGACTTTCCCACCACGCCAAAAAAGGTGTGCATGGTAGGTGTCGTGAGACACCACGGTCGAAAATTTATTTGCCCACCACGCCAAGAAAGGCGTGCATGGGTTGCACGACACAACAACAAATTTTTTTACCATATTGGAGAAACATGTGTAGGTACTTATAACAAGTTTTCCTGTCATGTTGGAGAAATATGTACAGGTACTTATATCATAAATTTCCCTACCATGTTGGAGAAACATGTATAGGCACTTATATCACAACTTTCTATCATGTTGGAGAAACATGTGTAGGTACTTATAGCAAGTTTCTCTGTCATGTTGGAGAAACATGTACAAGTATTTATATCACAAATTTTCCTTATGTTGGAGAAACATGTGTAGGTACTTATAACAAGTTTTCTTGTCATGTTGGAGAAACATGTACAGGTACTTATCGCAAGTTTCCCTGTCATGTTGAAGAAATATGTACAGGTACTTATAGCATAAATTTAAGCTTGCATTTGCATGAATATATTTGCCTATATATTTAAACAAGACATCATTTGCTAAGCATTGCATTGCAATCCAAATAAATTTATGAAAGCAACATGATTTGCTGAAAATGTAACAAATCTGAAAATTACTTTTGAAAATGAATCCTCTTTCACATTCGGAGTCTCATTATAACAACTAATTATGTGATGAAGTAGGATAGCCTCTTCCTTTCAATCTTGGATTGCAATATATAAGTAAAAGACGCATAGAATTTTCATGTAACCTATGATTCATGTCATATGACACTTTAAATGCCTCTTCTCCTTTCAGATTTCAGCATAAATAGAAAGAAGCATGTCATATAATACATTTTCTTTGTTACTCGGCTTTGAACACATGGGAGAAGGGCTATTATATTTAAATAGTCAAGATTGATACTTGAAAGAGGGGAAAATTAACATGTAACTTTAGATTCAAATCACATAACCCCTCTAAGCACCCTTTTCATGCTTTTAGCTTTAGCTTTCATTAAGCAAAGAAAATTTAGCAAGCATTGTATCATTCCCATGTTAGGTACAAAGAATTCAGCATGTATCATAGCCATAGGAAGCTAATTTAATCATCAAATAGCAAGATGATTTATTTCCTCTTAGATTAGACAAACTCCAGCAAGTTTCATGCTCATTATGTAACAAATTCCCTTAGGTAAAATCAATTCTAGCATGATAAGTCTTTTAGACAACAAACAAATGATTTTCCCTTTGGTAAAAAAAAATCATATTGATAGCTTTCACCTTTGATAAAAATAATTTCAGCAAGTGTTATACTCACCAAATAGTAAAACGATGCAATTTCTTTTAGATAAAAGAAATTTCAGCAACCATTACTTCTTTTAAGAATATGAAATATTTGCATCTAGCTTAAAATTTTCATTTTCTACCATATCCAAAAATTCTTCAGCAAGATAAACGCATAGGTATTCATAGAAAATAGTGAACAACATAATATTTGGGCCATACATCATCCCAAACTATTTTTAGCAAGCTAAGCACCATAAAATCCGTGAACAATAGCAAATAAAAATGAGATTTGGGTCATACATCATCCCAAATCCCTAAAGGAAACTCTTAGCATCATTCCAACCAAAGAAAGGAAACATCCACTTCATTTTATCACAAGAAATGAAATTTTATGTATATAAAAATAAGCTTAGGGTTGAAAGGAAACAACCTAGAATTTCTGGTTGGAAAGAAGAAAGAATGAAAGGGGTTTCGACTAGGCTCTCGGGAGAGAAGAAAAGGAAGAATTGGAGTCTTCATGAGAGCAAGAAACGAAGGGGAAAGCCAAGAGCAGCAGAGAACCAGAGGAAATAATCGCACGAGAGAGAATTGCATCCAACAAACAGGAACGAGAGAGGGCAGAGTCGAATGAGATAGCATGAGGAAGAATGCTGAGAGGATATCCCTCGTTTTGGCCTTTAGGGTCGACCACACGCTTTGATTGGCTGCCATTTCGGCTCCAATAGAGATTAGCCGTCGGCTTTTCCCATTGGAGGCTTGGGCGGCTGATTTAGATTAAGGATTAGGGGATTAAGAGGTTAAAGAACCGCTAATCATAAATTAATGTAGTTTCACACCAAATTTTGAGAATTTATTTCGTGTGATAAATCCTAACAATATGGTTGTCGATTTTTAGATGTTATGACGAACGGATTTCACATCGAGTCGGACAACATCGAATGGCGGAAATTAGACTTAAATTATGCGATGTCGTGCTCAAATCGATCGACGTTCATGCACACTTTGTCAAATCAATCGCGGAAGGCATTGTTTGATAGGTTTTGATATTTGGATGATGTCAATTAATTTTGTGAACGAGGTCGTCGGACGCTTCTCTTTTCGATATGTGTGTAATTTCATTAAAATTGATTTTAATTATTTGATTGATTGTTAATTGATTTGATATTTTCATTTAATTAACTTTAATATTTTGATGCACAAGCTAAATTATCAATTAAATCATTTTAGATTAATCGATCGCATTAGGGGTTTTATACGATTCACGACCTCTAATATTTATTTTAGCTTTCATGATTCATTTGAATAATGAATCATATGTGGAGGTCAACAAATGCCCCCAACAAACATGGTGCACGTATGGAGCAAATTTTGTTTATTGCAGATAAGTTGACCTTGCAGATCTCCAAGAGATTTGCTTGGATGTCACGCTGAAGTTATAATTTCAACAACTTTGAATAATACCTGCTCGCTGCCATTTGATAAAAGTGAGTATAACTCTCAAGTTGGGCAAGCACTTGAATTTCATGCTCAAATACTGCTGAACCTATTTGTTGTTATTACCAATGCTTTTAATGACTAATGGGAGATGCTTTAACTTGTCATCACCGACTTATCAAGAGAATTTGGAGTGCCTTTGGTACTTGGCTTTGTTCTTTAACGGACTTATTGAAGACTTTCTCCTGAGAGTTTGAAAATTTGTATTTTCCTCTTGTCGCTTTTTAATGACTTGATGGAGTTGATGATTTATGAGATGATAATGTCTATCTGTGCTTTGTGCTTTGATGGACTTGTTGAAGATCTCAGATTTGGAATTTGTATTTTCCTGGTGCTTTGTGCCTTGGTGGACTTGATGGAGTTAAGAGAGAAAGTCTTGGTCTGTGCTTTGCATGGACTTATTGCAGATTTCATCTCAAAATTTGAGATTTATATTTTCCTCCTGTCCTGGCTTTGTGCCTTAGCGGACTTGATGGAGTTGATGAGATGAGGATGTCTTCCTGTGCTTTGTGCTTTGATAGACTTATTGAAGATTTCATCTCAAAATTTGGAATTTGTATTTTCCTCTGTCATGCTTTATGCTTATGAGTTGAGATGAGATGAGAATGTTCGGCCCCATGCTTTGTGCTTATGGACTTGTTGAAGATTTCATCTCAAGATTCAGATCTGTGTCTCCTCCTATCGGCTTCATGCATTGATTTGATGGGGAAAGTCTTGAATCATCTTAGAGATTTGTCACGATATGAAATTACCTTCGCCTAACTGGCTTATAGAATGATATGTAATGGCTCTCGGGCTTGTGTTAATGGTGAAGAGTCATCAATCTGCTTTTGCACATAACAAATATATTGATGACAAAAACTCCCTTAGTTCAACTTTTAGCTTTTGAATGAACATTGGGATGGCTTCTTCCTTCTTTTTGCGGACATTGAAGAAGAATTTCCTTCAGTCTTTGCTTTCTGCTTTGATAGAATTACTGAAGGAGTTGATATTTCACATTTGTGTTTGATTCCAAACTTGGCTTAGTGCCTTCTTGAGTAAGGATATCTTTGTTTGTTGTAGAATTTTGAGAAATGACCTTACGACCAATAGGGATAATCTCCCGTCACAACTCACCAAGTTGGAGAGATTTGGAGATTGGATGCTCTTATATTGAACTAACTAAAGTAGGAGAGGATCCCTTACGCCTTTGTGGTGTGTTGAGTAAGTAGATCTGTCAGCGACTCGGCCGTATTTTGGCGTGTTGAGTCACATACACCCACTTGAGTCGTGGACTTGAGCAATTGATGAAGGATTTTATCCTCGCACTAGATGGGGATCTCTTACTACGACCTTTGTGGCATGTTGAGTAAGGCACTGCCTGACTCCGATTTTGGCATGTTGAGTCCGACCTTATACACCAACTCGAGCCTGTATATTTGATGTGGGATGAAAAATGTATTTCCAACTTGGTTTGTTGAAGTTTGCAGATTTGAAAATTTTTGCCTTTGGTCAATAAGACTTTTAAATTTGAGAATTTGAATATATAATGAGTATGTATGTGGGATCTCGACTAGGCATGTCAACCCAAAGAGAAAGAAAAGGCCCTCTTACCAACGCCGACATTTGACTATAAAACTTAAAAAAATGCCCCGTCTAACAGGGGGATTTTTATTTTATTTTGGAAATACATTCTTATGTTACAAGAGAATTTCCAATGAAAATTTCCATATGTGTTTGACAATAAAGATTTTCAAATGCGATTTGTCCAATCACACTTTCATGTGTAATATTTCTTTAAATACGCCGATCATGCATTGGTCTTTCACCTTGAAGTCAATGATGAGTCCCCTTGATATACCTTTTCAATAACAAAAGGTCCTTCCCAATGGTTCAAATTTACCAATTCTCGCGATGAGGGATGATTGGTCTTCTCGGCACCAAGACCAATTCCCCTTCCTGAAAAGCTCAAGGATGTAATGTATGATCGAATGCTCTGGATATCCTCAGATAGACTTTTAGATTTTGTCGAGCTTGAGCCTAACCTGCCGATCAAGCTCTTCCATCAGACGAACATTCTCATCTTGGGTAAGATTTTGAATGGCTACTCGGAGCGAAGGTAGTTCAACTTCGAGTGGTAAAACTGCTTCAGCCCCAAACACTAGTGCAGTAGGGTGACTTTGTAGAGTCAAGTGGTGCGTAAGCCCATAACGCTTCCACAAGTTTGGTATGACACTCCCTTTTATTTCTTGTAAGAATTTTTTCTAAGCAATTTGACTAGTGTTTTTATTAAATGCACCAAGCCATTTGCTCGGATTATAAATCAATGAATATCGCCAATCAATCTTATGCGCAAATTTATAAACTTTAGTACTTTTGAATCGATCCATTATCTAAAATGATTCGTGGTACACCAAATCTATAGACAATATGGGTAAAAAGAATACACTTGTTGGTAACTACTTTAATGGAAGCTTCACACTTGAGAAGTAATCCGCTAAGATGAAGCGATGACCAACTGATGATGGTGGATCAATCAGTCCAATTACATCCATCCCCCAGCACTCAAATGGCCAAGATGCTATCGTTGGATGCAACGGATTTGGAGGTTGATGAATTATGTTACCGTGGACCTGACATTCATGGCATCTCTTGGCATGATTGATACAATCTTTTACCATAGATGGCCAAAAGTATCCCATTCTTTTAATTTTGAAAGCCATTTTAGGACCGATTGTGCACCACAAAAGTCCTTGATGGATTTCAACAATTACTTTGGCTTCTTCTATTCCCAAACATCGTATACATTTCAAGGATCTACGATATGAGTATTGCCAACATAAGCATATAAGCCTTTTCTCAAGTTGTGCATCTATCGACTTATTGCTTGGTAATTTGCCTTCTTTGAAGTAGTTGACAAAGGGTTGTCTCCAGTCTTCCTTCTCTTCTACTACAAGAATTTCATTTTATGATTTTAGCACTTCCCCAGGCTGAAGTCTTTCATTTGGAATGGTTTGAAGCTTATCTTGTTGACTTTGGAAAGCAATTTGTAAAGGGAGTAATGTGAGATGGATCCTGTGATTGCACTTTGATGACCCCTCTTCAGGGATTTTAAACTTATTGGCTCTAGGACTCGATGAGTGCAAATAATGATTAGTATAATCATCGCCATCATCATACTCATTTCTTTAGCTAACTTAGCTAAGCGCCTATTTTGCTGCTATTCCTAGCTCGAGACTCGAGTCATAATGACATTTGAATTTGCTTCATAAGCTTCGAGAACTCGCTTGTGATAATATAGCCAATTCAAGCTTGTTGATTTTGGAAAGACAACACTTGATTAATGACGAGTTGAGAATCACCATAAATTTGTATTCGGACTCCCATGGAAATGGCTTCTCAAACCTCGCCACCAACGCTTCATATGCTGTTGGTTCGGTTGAGTTAATTTATAAGAATGTCTCATTATACCACACCTTCGTGATCAAGATGAGACCATATACCGAGCCTTTGGGAGATTTGAGGGTTGAGTGTATTTATGGATGAAGCTCCATCAAAATACAATTCACATTTGTCTTTCTTTTCATATATGTGCATGATTTGCTCATCGTGAAGATCACCGTTAAGCAATGAATCTATCGAGATGAGCAAAGAAGAAAATCTACTAGAATTTGCCCCTTCACCACTTCGGGGAACATCATAATATCAAACAAAGAAGGACAACCCATCATGGACATCAACATTGGTCTTATCATCAAGAACTTCAACGGATCGATCCTTGAGATAAGGGTAATTTTATGAGATAACATGTAATGACGTAGCTTTTGGGCAAAGAAAATTAATGCAAATAATGCTTCAATTGGAGAATAATGCACTTCTCTATTAGGTCAATGTAATATACATTTTCTTTCCTTCTTCATTATGTTGTAACAAAGCACCTAGATATTCTTCTGTCGTACAGATGAGGCTTTCCGGGATTGGGGCTACAAGAATGGGTGGGTTCAGATATCTTTTGATATCGAAGGCTTTGACATTCTTCGTCCCACTTGAAAGGAGTATCTTTCTTCATTAATTTTGCAAAGGGTCGACATCACAGATTTGATATAAATCTTCTAATGAATGAGATCCTCATGGAGTGAAGTTGATGAAGACTCTTTGGAGGAGGCATTTTGACAATCGCTTTGATTTTGTTGGGATCGATTTCAATCCCTCCACGGCGCACAACATATCTAAGGAACTTTCTGGAAGAGACTCCAAAGGAGCACTTGAGAGGATTCATCTTGAGATCATATTTTCTGATTCTTTCAAGAACGATCCTTAAATTATCGAGATGATCTTGCAATCTATACTCTTGACAACGAGGTCATCAACATAGCACTCTACTTTTTGATGAATCAACTCATCAAAGATTCGTCATAGCTCTTGGTATGTAGCTCCAAAGATTCTTCAAGCAAGAGCATGACCGTAGCAATATATGCCAATTGGTGTCCGAATGAGGTATGCTTCTCATCTTCGTGAGCCATCTTGATTTGATTGTAACGACGATCCATCCATAAATGAGAACATGTCATGGTTTGAAATGTTATCCACTATGATAAGCGAAAAGTCATCCTTTGGACATGCTTTGTTTAAATTCGATACGATACAATCATTCTTCTTTTCACGGGACAATAGCTATCCCAGATTTTTTCTTCTCAATAAAATTAGCTTCAATGAGCTTCTTGGTTTCTGCAACTACCTGTTCTTCAACCTCTAATCTCATTCTCCTGGAGACTTGCTTGACTGGTGTTGCATCCAACTTGATTGCTAATTTGTGAACTACTATATCAAGGGATAAGCCTGGCATTTCAGCATATGTCCAGGCAAAGCAATCCCTGAATTCACATAGCAAGGTTTTTAATTCTTCAACTTTATCTTCGTGAAGTAGAGCATCGATGAACGCGCAGGATCCTCCTGGTTCCCAAATTTCTTTAAGTTCATCCATAGTAGTTGCCGCCCACCATCTTCAAGCTCTTGTGTCGGTCGCTTTACTTCTTCATTATTTGTGAGACTAACATTAAGAATGACATTCTCATCTTCATCATCACTCAACTTCTATTCTGTATAGCGAATGTGTATATTCTTGTGGACCATTGTCTTGGATGAAACCAAGGCCTTTGGTAGTGTGCTTATTTCTCTTACCAAGGTTTGAGAACCTTTGGGTACCACATCATTTCAAAGAGCTTAGTCCTTTGCTTACTTGCTCCATGGACCCCATGTTTGCATTAGATTTTGCATCTTTGGAGAGTAATATTTTGGTATCCTTGTGGGCATAGCTTCTTCTTCTTCAGATAGTTGCATTACCCAATCAGGATCTTCTTCTTGACACCCCTCGATTTATAAAATAGCTTCGGCCCATGTTTTCTGGGAGAGGAGGTACATAGTCACCGCCTCGACTTTGTGAGTTTCTCGAGGGTGATTTCTTTAAAATGTTGGGAGGAATGGAGTGACTATGAGTGTAGTCTCTCATGGATGGATTTATGATTATTTTAAAGTAGGTGCATTGCACCTTACCTTCAAAAGTAGATTCAAACTCATAATCATAGTCAAACTGATTTTCCTCAATCAGTGTTTTACTCAAAGATTCGCATGGACCTTTGGATTTAAAAGGAACACATTCATCTTCTTCTTGATCACCGCCTAGATGAGGGATGTGTTATTGATTTTAAACTTGTTCTTTATATCCCTAGGATATTTGGAAACAATCTCATTTCCTTTATTCTTTTTAACTTCTCCCTTCTTCTTTACTTGTTCTTTTATGGGTTTTGAAGTAGATGCAGTATTTACTAGTTATTTTGTTAACTTTGATTCCTTAGGAAGAAAATAACTGGCATCTTGATATATCTTCATTTCATGCACCGCAAAAGGTTGCATGTCACCCACAATTTGGCATTCTTCTCCATCCTTTGAATATTTCATACATTGATGCAATGTAGATGGAACAATGTCATACTTAACCACGTAAGACTCAATGAAGTATCTACATCGATCACATGAAATTTGGCTTCTGTGTGGAGGTCTTTGAATTTAAGAGGGAGGATGAATGACCTTATAGTTTTTTTTCCCTTCTAATTGAAACCTTGAACCAGGACTTTATCTCATCCCATATGTTGTACATCTAGAGATAACCATCTAAGAGTTCTCATTCATAAGATTCAGGAGGAACCGGATCAATTAAGATCCATGGTATCATAATTTCATCACTTTCCGTAACATACGAGGCGATTGTGCTGAGCATTAGATCATCTTCTAAAATGTGACTTGGAGGCTCTTGAACATGCAAGGTCTCAGACGTTGAAAATATGCTTCAACTTCTCCGCTCTGAGAGCTTCAATTAAGGTGTTACTGAGATCTTGACATTAGAAGTGCTTCAGATACACTAAGTCGAAATTTTCCTTAGATGGGATAGAATATTGTAATGATCCCTTTTGATGAAGGCTTCTTATTTGAATCCTTAGGGATAACTTTTCATTGATTTCAATTTCTTTTCCTTTATCTATTCATTGGCTCTTTCCTCTGTTGGGATGGTAGCACTCACCACTTCTCAACTGCATTGAGCTACTTCATTTGCATTTGAATCTTATGACTGCTTGAAAGATTCGCCTCGCCTGCCTAATGATAGACTAAGATTCAATACCCAATTTTACATTTTTATGTCTGTTGATATGGTGAGCTCGATTCATCTTCATTTGGGAAACAGAGTTCTTCTAAGTCATATCGACTTCATGCATCATCAAGCAAGACCAGGGAAGTTCTTCGCCTTCTTCCCCGCTTCTTCTGATCCAAGATTTATAATTCGCAAGTGTGATGGGTCGTCTTGCTGGTTGTATATAATCTTCCATATTATTGATGATCTTTTGTGTTACATTGCAACCATCAATAGTGGTAACATTTTGTGCTAGTTTCTTTTCTTTTTTCTTTATTTATTTTCGTTTGGGTTTCTTAGCCTTCCTTGCAGATTTTGTCTTTCATGAGATGAACTAGCCTTCCATAAAGGTTTCAACTCAACTCGGGCTCAAGTGGTGATTTCATCAACACCGAATACCTTCCAATTGTTTCAACATTTTACAATCTTTTAGAGGACCCATCCTTCATCATCGACCAGCTTCTCTTTGCCTTTATCTTTGTTTGAGGGCACTGGAGATGAGGTGATTACTTTTGTGGATTCTTTCTTCGGACGCACCAATACACTGTCCGATAATGTGAATTCTCCATTTCTATACTTTCGCTCTAGCCAATTTTTGAATATATAGCAATCTTCAATAGGATGGCTGAGCACCCGATGGTATGGATAATAGTTAGGATTATTTGCTTGTCTAGCCTCTTCAGGTCTTTTACACTATGGAAGATGGAGACCTACTTTGAGTGTAGGCTTAAATAATTTAGCCACACTTTCCTCTTAAAAGAATACTCTTTGTTCAGCTTTTCTTTTGGGTCAATGAGTCATTCGCCTTTGTTTGCTCGCGTCACTTCACCGTACACCTCACCTTATGAGCTTTTGAGGGAGCGTGATTAAATGAGCTTTGGTTTTTCTTGATATGGTAGCCTTTCTTTATCTACGTTATAGACTAACCACACCAGATCCTTCTTGAATGAGGTGAAATGTGTTTCACCTTCTTTGATCGAGCTTTTGCTCTTTAGATTTATCTTGGTGGCTATCTAACATGATAAATTTAATTTCTCAAATTTAGCCACCCTATCAAGTACTCTTGAAATATGGTGAAGCCATGCAAAGATAAGGCACCATCTTATCAATGTTGCCCATCGAATTGAATTGCATGCTCTTCTTCTAATTGTTGTTCACATTTCATACTCATATTTCAATGCATAAATATATCTAGCGACTCATCTTTCTTCCTCTTCTCAAGAGTGAGATCGATCAGTTATCTTTGACTTTTAATGAACCTTTAACGAACATATTTTCAAGTTCGAAAAGTTTTGACTAAAGTCATTTGGTAACTCAAAGATACCATTCAAAGCTAAGTTAAACATCGATAAAAAATAATAATGCATCATTATCCTCGTTACCACATGATGCTTTGAATCTAGATGTTGCTTGGGATTACCATTTCGTCAAATAGAAATTTTGGCATTGAATATCCCTTTGGGTATGGAATTTGATCATACTTGGATATGGTGACCCTTGCTCACCAATTTTTCACCGCTCTGCAGCTATATCAGCTTTGATCTTCTCATTCAAGATAATATCAAGTTGAGAGGTTTCACGATATAGTTTGTATATTCTGAGAAGCAAGTTGTCGAGCTGACTCATTTATTTCAATCCTCGCTTCAGGCTCAATTTGGACCCTTGAAGCATGTGAGATCAAATTTATTGGAGGATTGTCATGGGCAGAGGCTTGATGATTATTTGGGGACGTGTTGGACCTATCCGCGAGATTTTTTTTCTCATATCATCGCAATCATCCATCATCATTTCGCTCATTTTATATTCAACCGAAGATTTCTTTATCTTTGGCTTTCATCCGGCACAATTTGTCTCGCTCGCCAAAGTGGTAGTATCGACAAAGGTGGGATTTTATTCCCTTTCTTCTTCTTCTTGTTGTTCCTCTCCTGAAGACTCAGAGGATGCTTCCTCTATTTGAACATTTTATTATTCTTCAAGTTGAGGGGGAGGTACTATTGTACGATGCCTATGTTGATATTGGCGCACACCAGATGGCTCACCGACTTGTTGTACCATATATACTATCTCAACAGTCGTTGCATCCTCCTCTTCTTCTTCATCCCTTTGGACACGAATTTCTGATCGACGTCTCCAATGGACTTCCAATTCAGAGTTAACCTCCTCTTGAGATGGAGTTGATTGATGACTGATCCCCGGAGGATTCTCCAAGGTGTCTACCACATCATTGGGGCCCCTTTTAGGCTCCATCGCTGAGATTTGAGTTGTGGATCTCCGTGAATTCACACCGATGTCACGCCATGCCTTTGTACAATTTCTTTTGAGGCCTCCATATCTGCTTACCTTTCCACCGGGACCTTTCGGGTGGATTCCTGGACACGCGGTCCAAGTGTCACCGATGCTCACCGTGGGACATGGATGCATCCGCCATTTGAGTTACGGGATGAGGTCTCTGAGGAGCCCCTAAGATCCTCGATAATGTGACCTTGGTATTTTCTTTTCATCACTCTCTCCTGCAACTTGAGAACCCGATGCACTCGCAGATATAGTTTCGCTTCCTGTGAGGAGTCGGAACTGACGCCGTGTCCGTATGACCGCTGAGTCGACCAGTAGAGTTGTTCCGCTTAACCCACTTAAGGTTATCAAACCGACAGGGTTGGAACACTCACCGGTTCCATGCAGGCAAACCGCACGATGGAGCACGAAGCTCAAGATTTCTCTCTTCTTGCCTCGCTTGCTTGCTTCGGATGAAGAAGCTTCAACATGTCTCCCTAGGCAAAGGGTTCACCGGTAGATTGCATTATTCTGAGGGACTAAAGAGATAGTCCGCCCAACAATAACCCTCTTCATGATTAGTGTCTCCAAGGGGCCGAGCCTCTCAAAAACTGATTGTTTCTTTTGAAGTGACCCTACAGAAATAGGGGTCACAATGGCTTTTCAGAGATTGCATTACATGTGACGAGTTTGACTTCAAGTTGAGGCCAAGAACTTGCTCATTCGAAGCTGGAAATCCACGCTACCAAACCTGATGGTAGCTTCCAAAGATTGATGACGGCCAAATGGATGTTGGCCATCCAAGGGTAACAAAGGATGTGATTCGAGTGCCATTCTGGAGTTTAAAGGTAAAAATTAGCAATTAAAAAAGAAGCTACACTATCACCTTACTTCCAAAAATATGGATATAATAAGATAAAGCATATTAAGCACATGCACTAAATAAAATCTCAAATGACTTAAGACTTTATGTAGCAAGCTTTTAAGTTCTCAAGTTTAACTTATCATTTCCCATTTTATTTTCATTTTTTATTTCATTCATCATTTTTTATACCCCACTGCAATTATAACTTAGATTTGACTAGCCAAAGATGGAAAGAGAAACATATCCCCAGCGGAGTCGCCAGAAATCTGTGGGATCCAAAAATTCACCACCGACCTCTTTTGGAATAAAAAAAGAAGTGTTGGTGATAATGTATAGATGAATAGTAGATAAGACACTACAGAGATTTCGTTCTCATTTGGTGAGAACTTTTATATCTGTTCGTGTTTCCTATAAAGCAAGCCCCTATAGTTAATTACCCCTCCCAAATACGAGAGAGCACTTTCGTGCTACAATGAATCGTTAAAGAACGAGTATATAATTACAGTGAGTGGAGTTTAGAACTTATGAAATTTATTATTTTAATTTAAAACTTTTTGTGGGGGGAACGATGACGCCCGATCTAGATCCCATGGTTCCATCCCCGCCGGATCCCTCCGCTTAGTCGGAGGTAGTCGACCCAACCGACCAAGGATCCTTGTCGAACACATGGGTTACGTCGCCCAAGTGTCCTTGTAGACTGGGTGGAGTTTGTCTGGGGGACAAATATAAGTCAACCTTAGCTAACATAGGCTTTTGCCCAACCAAATACATTCTACATTTCACAACTCAAAGAAAAGCCGTTGGGGAACATACTGCGTGCGGACCGTTAGTGGTGTCATATCGCGTGAACCGCCTGGCCGAGGGCTCAGTCGAACCGCCATTTATGTGGTGCCATTTCACCAAAGAAACCACGCGATACAGAGGACACGCCACGCCCCACGCTTTAAATATTTGATGTGAAGGTAGTTATGTATTTAATTTGATATTGACTCTTTGTGAGCAAAAGTTTTCTTAATTTGTCACCCCAAGACAAACAGTTGTGGTGGGGTGGATTGATTTTTTTTTAAGTTTTTATTTAAATAATTAATTTCATTTATTTATTTATATTTATTTTGTTTTTTTATTTAATTTTTGATCATTTTATGATTGATTTATATTTGAATATATGATCATTTATCATTGAAATTTTAATTATAATTACCCTTCTCGACATATATGTATCAATCGATAGATCCTTGTCTACTCTCCGATTTTCTACAGAGATCTGCCCAAATTATTATCTCAAAGCAACTTCCTTGTCCACTCTTGAACATAGAGGATGGGTTTGAGACTTTTCTTCTTGAGGGTTTGAATTTGAAGCTATGTTAGTTGATTCATTTTGTATTAGATGACATTAACTCGAGATATTATTCATTTGAAATTCTTATATATACATTTTTAGGTTTTCTTAACGGACGGTCAAACCAAACCGGGATGTATAGCATATGTTTAGTATTTGATATGATGATTACTTCAACATACATTAGTATCTATTCTTTTAAAATTTGTATGGACATGTAAATGTCAAGTTGAAATGTAGGTATCAATTTGTAAGTTTAGTTCTGATATATATGATATTTTTAAGTTTTGTTAACTTGGGACCTCAGAAGACCAAAGCAAAAAATATAGCATCTCTTTGTTTATTTATCTTGCATTTGGATCACATGTCTTTCTAGATATTTGATTTATTGGATACTTAATTTGGGACAAAAATGAAGTGATGAATCTAAAATAGACATAATTATTTGATTGGGAACATGATATATAACTTCATTTGGGAAAATCTCTTTTATGACGCATTGAAGAAAAGGCTGAAATAAATTATTTTAGATTTGATCAATCATGAAGTAGTGGACTAAAATAGACTTAGGCATTTGATTGAAAATAAGATATATAATATTTGGGTAAAATTCTCCTTTATGCACAAATGACAAAGAAAATCTGAAATAAATTATTTTGGAGCCCATTTGATCAATCATGAAGTAGTGGACCTAAAATAGATTTGGCATTTGATTGAAAATAAGATATACATAATGTTTGGGCCAAAATCCTCCTTTATGTCCAAATCGACAAGGAAAATAGGTTGAAATAAATTATTTTGGAGGCCATTTGATCAATCATGAAGTAGTGGACTAAAATAGATACTTTGGCATTTGATTGAAAATAAGATATGCATAATGTTTGGGCCAAAATCTCATTTTATGCCACAAATCAATAGGGAAAATAACTATAAATTATTTTGGAGGCCCATTTGATCAATCATGAAGTAGAAAGTGGGCCTAATTTCTATATATCTTTCTTTGCTCTAAATGAATAGAAAGTGACCCATATAGTATGATCCATGGCCCATATTTCTCCTAATGAGAGAGGAGAGGACAAAGATATGAGTGAATGTCATATGTTTAAAAGACAAATGGCAAAAGGTAGATATGCATGCCATATAAGTGTCATAAGAAAGAAAGTAAGTGAATTAAATGAATCATCTTTGCATATAAACTTATGAAAGGCACAAACTCATCCCATTTCATAAAGGGTGTATGACAAAGGATGAATGAAAGAAAGGGTAGAAAGTTCTCACATGCATGTGCATGTGAGATGCATAAGAAATGACAAAAGAAAGAGTTAATTTATATTTGTTTATTTAACTCATATTTTTGTCATACATCATTAAGAATAAATGATAAAGGAAATCTAAAATTTCCTTGCATGCATGTGCATGTAGCATGACACATGGCCTAAGTTTGGATTAAACCCCTTGCATGCAACTTATGACAAGCTTAAACATGTATCAATGGGATAACAATAAGTGATAAGAGGAGAAGGCTAAGGAGGCCTATAAATAAGAAGGGATTCACCTCTCATGAAACCTTACTCTCTACTTTCCCTTTCTCTTTATAATACAAGTCCAAGTTCTTTCAATTCTTACAAAAGTGTTAATTGGTGCCACATAGACTTGTAAGTTCCTTTCTAACTTGACAATTTTTTTTTTTGATATCCTCATGATAGATGTCATGTCATCTTGTAGATTTGATTTAATATCATTTTCTATGTGTTTCCTTCATATATATATTTTTTTGTGCCATGTCTCATAAATGTGTGCAAATCATGGCAAAATGGACAAGTAAAGCAAGAGAGATGGCATACTAAGCTTTATGTTTAAGCACATGTCCAACATATATCTCATAACATGTCAAGTAGAATTTTAGGATGAGCATTAAACAATACATATCATAATGACTACCTAATAGGATAGCTTGCATGATGTAAAAATTAATACATAAACACTCATGTTTTGACATAAATAAGCATTGATCAATTCACATACTCATGTTGCACTTGCCATAGATTAGGATAGCATGCATGTTATAGAAGTTAGAGCATAAGTTTCAACTCATGTCATATTTGCCACAAAATAGGATAACTTGCATGATATAGAAATTGAAGCATAAGCATTCACGTTTGAGATAAAGAAATTTTAAGCCAATATGACAACTTAAGAATTTCATCCCTTCCTTTCTATCTTTTATTTTTTAAATAAATTTCGGCAGCCTCCCGGCATCATCCCCACATAGGGGGGCTACTTTGGGAGACTAGGCCTTCCCACCATGCCAAGAAAGGCGTGCATGGTAGGTGTCGTGAGACACCATGGCCAGAAATTTATTTGCCCACCACGCCAAGAAAGGCGTGCATGAGTTGCACGACACAGCAACAAATTTCTCTACCTTGTTGGAGAAATATGTGTAGGTACTTATAGTAAGTTTTCCTGTCATGTTGGAGAAATATGTACAAGTACTTATATTACAAATTTCTCTACCATATTGGAGAAACATGTATAGGTACTTATATCACAAATTTTCCTACCATGTTGGAGAAACATGTGTAGGTACTTATAGCAAGTTTCCCTATCATGTTGGAGAAACATGTACAGATACTTATATAATAAATTTCCCTACCATGTTGGAGAAACATGTGTAGGTACTTATAGCAAGTTTCCCTGTCATGTTGGAGAAACATGTACGTGCTTATATCAAATTTACCATGTTGGAGAAACATGTGTAGTACTTATAAAGTTTCATGTTGGAGAAACATGTAATGCTTATAAGTTTTCTATCATGTTGAAGAAATATGCAATTTATAGCATAAATTTAAAGCATTTGCATGAATATATTTGCCTATATATTTAAACAAGATAGCATTTGCTAAATTGCATTGCAATCAAATAAATTTATGAAAGCAACATGATTTGAAAATGTAACAAATCTGAAAATTACTTTTGAAAATGAATCCACTTTCACATTTGAGTCTCATTGTAACAACTAATTATGTGATGAAGTAGGATAGCCTCTTCAATCTTGGATTGCAACATATAAGTAAAGAAGCATAGAATTTTCATGTAACCTATGATTCATGTCATATGACACTTTAAATACCTCTTCTCCTTTCGAATTTCAGCATAAATAAAAAGAAGCATGTCATATAATATATTTTCTTTGTTACTCAGCTTTGAACACATGGGAGAAGGGCTATTATATTTAAATAGTCAAGATTGATACTTGAAAGAGGGGAAAATTAACATGTAACTTTAGATTCAAATCACATAACCCCTTTAAGCACCCTTTTCATGCTTCTAGCAAGCTTTCATTAAGCAAAGAAAATTCAGCAAGCATTGTATCATTCCCATGTTAGGTACAAAGAATTCAGCATGTATCATAGCCATAGCTAATTTAATCATCAAATAGTAAGATGATTTATTTCCTCTTAGACAAACTCCGAAGTTTCATGCTCATTATGCAACAAATTCCCTTAGGTAAAATCAATTCTAGCATGATAAGTCTTTTAGACAACAAACAAATGATTTTCCCCTTTGGTAAAAAAAAATCATATTGATAGCTTTCCCCTTTGATAAAAATAATTTCAGCAATTGTTATACTCACCAAATAGTAAAATGATGCAATTTCTTTTAGATAAAAGAAATTTCAGCAACCATTACTTCTTTTAAGAATATGAAATATTTGCATCTAGCTTAAAATTTTCATTTTCTACCATATCCAGAAATTCTTTAGCAAGATAAACACATAGGTATTCATAGAAAATAGTGAACAACACAATATTTGGGCCATACATCATCCCAAACTATTTTCAGCAAGCTAAACACCATAAAATCCATGAACAATAGCAAATAAAAATGAGATTTAGGTCATACATCATCCCAAATCTCTAAAAGAAACTCTTAGCATCATTCCAACCAAAGAAAGAAAACATCCACTTCATTTTATCACAAGAAATGAAATTCTTTGTATGTAAAAATAAGCTTAGGGTTGAAAGAAACAACCTAGAATTTTCGGTTGGAAAGAAGGAAGAATGAAAGGGGTTCCTGCTAGGGCTCACGAAGGACGGACGAAAGAAAGGAAGAATCGCATGTGGAGTCTTTAGCCGAGAGCAAGAAACGAAGGGGAAAGCCAAGAACAGCAGAGAACCAGAGGGAGGAATCGTGAGAGAGAGAATTGCGTCCAGCAAACAGGAATGAGAGAGGGGAGAGTCGAATGAGATAGCGTGAGGGAGAATGCCGAGAGGATAGCCCTCGTTTCAGCCTTTAGGGACCACCGCACGCTTTAATTGGTTACCGTTTCAGCAACTAATAGGGATTAGCGGTCAACTTTTCCCATTGGAGGCTTGGGCGGCTGATTTAGATTAAGGATTAGGGGATTAAGAGGTTAAACAACCGCTAATCATAAATTAATGTAGTTTCACGCTAAATTTTGTGAATTTATTTTGTGTGATAAATCCTAGCAATATGGGTGTCGATTTTAGATGTTTTATTTTACTCCGGACTTGTGTCGGTCGTTGGATGACAATGTGATAATGGTAGATTTAAATTATGCGACGTCACGCTCAAATTGATCGACATTCGCGCACACTAAAGTAATCCAAGACTTAGGGCCGGTCCAAAAGGTCAACTAGTTTTCAACAAACATGACTCGCTCTATGCGCGAATCACCATGCATGCACCATAAGACAAGTCGAGCTCACAAGGTGAACTCGATGAGCTTCAGCGCGTAAATCAGAGCTAAAATACACTCGACAGCATCCAAAATTAGTCAAAATGATCTCTGATCGACTAACAGACTCCGCTATCACGTTTAGAATATCAAAATTGATTAGAATAAGCATCTTGCATAATTTGTGGTCAGATCAGAAGGATCGTCGATGCATATCAATTGAGAAATACATTGCCCAAATGATCTCCGTTTATGAAATTGATTACTCTGTTAGTGTTGAAATATCAAAATCTATCAAATGAGAGGCATTTTCGTTGGACGGTATCACGTGAATATTGAGTAATCAACACGATCGGTAAAATACACTCAATGACACTAAAAATTAGTTGAAATGACCTCCCGGTAGATGAAAGAACTCAACCATCATGTTCAGAACATCAAAATTGATCAAAATAAGCATCTTACATAAATCGACGGTCGACCGATCAAGGAGGGTCGCTTATGTGTTGATACGCATATCGAGGTCAAGAAGTTGTGACATTGCCCAAACGATCTCCGTTGAAAAAATTAATCTCTCTGTTAGTGTCAAAATATCAAAACCTATCAAATAAGACTATCGTATTCGAGCGAGTGTGAGAATATCGGCGGAACATAAATTTGAGCGAGATTGACTGCGGTAGCTTCAATCGCGACTATTGCATCCAGACATGAGCAACCTAAAATCGATATATATATTATCTATGTGATGATGTCGATATGAAAATTCAAATTAGGAAAAATAAAATAATAAAAAATACAAATCTTATAAATACCTCTCCTAAAATTCTCAACTTAATTTTTTTTCCTATTCCCCCACTCTCCCACAGCCGACAGCTCTCTCCTACAAGGTCTCCCTTTCACAATCTCTCTCTCACGGTCTCTCGCTCTCCTCTCTATTGGCCAGCTCAAGTTGCTCAACGTGCAGAGAGATAAAAGAAAAAAAAGAGGAGAGAGAGAGTGCGAGTGGAAATAGGAGGAGGGGAAGGCTCAGCTCCGAGAGACTATTCCTTTCTTGTCGCGCGCTGTCGCAATCTTTTCAAATCCTGCAGGATGCTCTCGCTCGCCCGGACCACCTTTCTGGGTGAAGACAGATTTCGATTCTATCGAGCACAGAGGAATCCAGTGTCGGCTCATGCGGTAAAGGCAAAATTTGTAGTGGTTCTTTTCGTTGCGCCGAAAGAGAATAGTAAGGCGAGGAAAAGGGAGCTCGTGATGGAGAGCGCAGGGACAGAGCTGGTGGATCCAAACTCGGCTGCGGCAGTGGGGTTCAGGACGTGTACGGTGAGGATATTGCAACCGAGGATCAAATCATCACTCCATGGAGCCTCTCCGTTGCTAGCGGCTACACGCTGCTAAGAGGTCTCTGCCACAACAAAGGGCTTGCCTTTTCTGAAAAGGAAAAAGATGCGAACTTCTTACGAGGGCTCTTACCTCCCTCATGCTTGTCTCAAGAACTTCAGGTCATGAAGCTCATGTAGAATCTTCGGTAGTATCAATTTCCCCTTCAATGCTACATGGCAATGATGGATCTTCAGGAGATAAATGAGAAGCTGTTCTACAAGCTTCTGATCGATAATGTTAAGGAACTACTTCCTGTTGTCTACACACCAACAATTGGTGAAGCTTTCCATAAATACGGGAGCATTTTCAGGCGTCCTCAGGGCCTCTTCATTAGTTTGAAAGAAAAGGGGAAGATTATTGAGGTGTTGAAGAACTGGCCTAAGAAGAGAATTCAAGTTATTGTGGTCACTGATGGTAATCGCATTTTGGGGCTTGGAGATCTGGTTGTTAGGGAATGGGTATTCTTGTGGGCAAGCTTTCCTTGTATACTGCTCTTGGGGGACTTCGTCCATCAGCATGCTTTCCCATCACGATTGATGATACGAACTAAATTCTGTAATTAGTCCTGATTTGGCTTGATCCGGCTTGGCTTGAGTGCTGTTCACTGAGTCGACTCATTGAGTGAATCTGAACCCGGCTGAGTGGCGAGAGTTGGGAGGGTTTCTGGTGCTTTCGATCCATTGGATTTAGCGCCTTTTACCGCTGGATCTAATCACTTGGATTGAGTTTCTCTTGAGCGGCTTCTTGAACCGTCGGATGATCTGATTTCTGATCTGCCCTTGGATCTGTTATTTGATCATACGGCTCCTGATCTCGTTTGATTTGAGTGGATTACAGGTGTTGCAGGGAGACGAGCTTGATGTACGGGAGGATTAATGGTCGTCTGATCGTGTGGAGGCGCTGCGGTTGATCTGATCTATGCCGTTGATGAAGGCTTCTGATGGGATTTTTCCTTAACCTTTACTTTGTTTGTTTCTTTTGGCTGTTCGAGTCGCCGAAGCACTCTAGAGAAGAACAGGGAGAGCGGGATCGGAGGAGAACCTAGGGATTCTCATGGAAGACGATTTTTGGGTGGGGAAAATCAGAAGAATAGGAGCAGGAAGAAGAGAAGAAAAAGGGAGACTGAAGAGCTAAGTTTCCTTTCTGAATTTCTTGATTCCCCTTCTCATTCTCCTCTGATCTCTATTTATACTCTTCTTTCTGTCTTGGATCAAAGCTTTCTACATCTTGTAACTGATTTCTGTTATATTCTGTTACGGTTCTTGCCTCTGTCGTTCTGGATTTCGTTCTGTATATAGTGGAGCTTGTAGTTGGTTCTATTTGCAGTTATTTCTGTTATGGCCTTGTATTTTATTGGCCGGTTTCTGGAATTGTTTAGTCTTCTACAGATTGGTTATATTCTATAATTTCCTTTTGTACTCTAGTTCCGTTGCAAATCTTTGGATGTATATTCTAGTTTGGCAATTAGGATTTGGGATCATATCATTACTCCTCTCTCAAACCGACCTTGTCCTCAAGGTCAAAAAATCTGAGATGCTCGTATTTCTTTACTTGATATCAAGCTCTGGCTAGAATTGCTTGCTTGCCTTAATATTTCTTTAATTTGTGGATCTCCGTCGCATTTTTCGTGATCTAAAACTTTTAACAAGCTTGATTAGTATCACCCATCTTCCAAATAAGTTGTGTGTAAAGCTTGTCCGTATTGTCTAAGTCTTGGATTGAAGCTCTCTTCATGTTATCTACCATTTGTTTCATGTTGTTTTGAGCTTCTGTGATTTATATGAGTCTGCCTAACCCATCTAAAATGAATCCTCCTTTGTATGCGTATTATGTGATACGCTCGTTTGTCCATCTTATTTGAGGTCAGTATTTTGTGCCAACCGACTTATTATGGACTATCTTATTCTATATAATTGGGTTATATCTCGACAAAAAATCTAAGCTAAGTTATAGAACTATTTATAATGTGTACTTATACCACCTCTGTCATTTGCCTTTACTGATTGAATGGTTGATAGTTGAAGCTTGTTTATGTTTCTTCTTGTATCCATTCATTTGTGTCGATTATGTGTTTGCTTTGTCATCATTGACTACGAAGAGTAAAGAGTTTGATTTGCACACATGACTGAAAAAATTTCATCACAATTGAAACATAAGTCTCTTCTTCTGCCTTCTATTTGAGTTGTTAAATTCGAGTTGATATTTGCTCTTTATGTTGATTGTTGAGTGGCATTTGTGGGAGGTAGTAAGGTAGTTGGAGCACTTTGATATTTTTGCTTTACTACTTGATTAATTTCTATGCATTTCTACTGATAATCTCTGCCTTCCATTAATTGAAATGCTGCTAAGGAAGAAGGGTAGGCTCTTACTTCTTTTAATCGGTCTAAGCCCCGATTCAAAGACTTTGTAGCAATTCATGTGGAATGTCCAAATTTGGGCTAGGTCTTCAAATTCATTATAAAAATATTGCACGTTGGTGTGAAGTTTAGCTTCTCCTCTTAAATCTGTAGAGGAAGGGCCAAATCTTTGCATAATTTATTCTTTGAACTGGCCAAGAATACAATTATTTATTTTTTGCATCCATTGATACCACTCAAAGCGGTCCATCCATGTATATTGAGGATATTAAAATTTGATCCTCACGTGGAGTTATATCTTGAAAAAACTCGCTTTAAAGAGCCATCCTCAGGGTCTTCTCCATTAAATGGGCATATCTATTTTAAGAGGTACATGGGTGTGTGTGTATGGTCTGTTGGAGAATAGGATTGAATTGGATGCATCACATACAGATTTGAGGTTGTTTTTCAATCGCTTTCTATGGCTCAATCTTCTTGATATTTCCAATACCATAGTGATCGAGGTCATTTGCTCTTCTATTTTGTTTAATCTGTAACACATTCTTCAAGTGTTTTGATGTGTTTCTTGTTCCTTATTTTTGAGTGTTGTCGTCCAACGAGCACCAATGATGAACTAAATTCGTAATTAGTCCCGATTTGGCTTGATCCGGCTTCGAGTGCAAGAATACTCACCGAGTGAATCAACCGAGTGGCGAGTTAGAGGGTTTTACTGGTGCTTTCTCGATCCTTGGATTTAGCGCCTTTTACCTGCTGGATCTAATCACTTGGATTGAGTTTCTCTTGAGCTTCTTGAACCGCTCGGATGATCCGATTTCGACCGCTCGATCTTATTTGATCATACGCTCGATCTCATTTGATTTGAGTGGATTACGTGTGCGGGGAGAGCTTGATGGTGAGGATTAATGGTCGTCTGATCATGTGGAGGGTTGATCTGATCTATGCCGTTGATGAAGGCTTCTGATGGGATTTTTCCTTAACCTTTACTTTGTTTGTTTCTTTTGGTCGCTCGAGTCAAGCACTCGGAAGAACGGAGAGCAGGGATCAGGAGGAGAACCTAGGGATTCTCCGATGGAAGATGATGATTTTCGGTGAGGAAAATCGAGAAGAATAGGAGCAGGAAGAAGAGAAGAAAAAGGGAGACTGAAGAGCTAAGTTTCCTTTCTGAATTTCTTGATTCCCCTTCTCATTCTCCTCTGATCTCTATTTATACTCTTCTTTCTATCTTGGATCAAAGCTTTCACATCTTATAAATTTTATTACGGTTCTTGCCTGCTGCTCGGATTTCGTTAGATAGTGGAGCTTGTAGTTGGTTCTATTTGCGCTATTTCATATAGCCTTGTATTTTATTGGCCGATTTCTGGAATTGTTTAGTCTTCTATTGTATTCAACTGGGTTGTATTCTGTAATTTCCTTTTGTTTCTAGTCATTGCAAATCTTTGGATGTATATTCTAGTTTGGCAATTAGAGGATTTGGGATCATATCAATTGATGTGGGAACAAACAATGAGAAGTTGCTTAAAGATGAGTTTTACATAGAGTTGAGGCAGAAGCATGCCATTGGTCAGGAATATGCAGAACTTTTGAAAGATTTTTCTAGTGCTGTTAACCATAACTATGGAGAGAAAGTACTTATATAGTTTGAAGACTTCACAAATCACAATGCATTCAATCTTTTAGAAAAATACAACAAAACACATCTTGTCTTCAATGATGATATTCAAGGAACGGCTTCTGTTGTGCTTGCTGGGGTAGTGGCAGCACTAAAGGTAGTTAGTGGAAAGTTGTCAGATCATACTTTATTGTTCCTGGGTGCTGGTGAGGTGTTTGAAGATCTTGTTATGCTTAGTAGAGTTAACAGGTAGAAGACCACGTCAATGTCGACACCCACCGTTATCTCGAGGACAGGAAGGTCGTCAGCCTCGATGCCCTCACATGGAGATGGCGGGAGGCTAAGAATTGACAGAGGACTTAATTAATTTAATACAAAATAAACTCTAAGCTCAAAATTAAAATATGAATTGAAGCTGCAGGTGTTTGAAGTCCTCATTATGCTCAGTAGAGTTGATGAGTTTAAAGACTCCTCTATGCTCAGAAGAGCATGGCGAGTTTGAAGACTACTACCGCAGTGTCGCAAGATACCGACCGTTGCACTTAGAAGAGCATGGCGGGTAGGTCAAAGCAATCCCCGATGCAACCCCTATGTGGGGACAACGTCGGGAGGCTGCCGAAATTTGGATTGACACAAAGCTTGAATATTATTAAATAAGAGCATTAATAAACTTAAATTAAACTTAAATTAAAAAAATGATGAATCGAAGCCAAACCTACTCACAAAAAATTTCTAAAGGTCTTTAAATAAGAATGAGTCTATAAGCTTCTTAGCGATCACGCGCTAAGTTTCATTGAAACTTAGAGAACTCAATGAGCTCTAAACTAAATACAAATAAATGAATGATAATATAAATAATTGAATAAGATTTAAAAAATTTTTACGCCCCCGAATTCGCAACATATTGTACAAGCGAACAGAAGACGTTAATTAAGGCTTCAATTGAATTATTGCATGCATTATAAAGTGAGCTTATATTCAAATTTATCATCTCAAAATGCATGCAAATAGTCAAAATTTTAATAAAATAAATAATACATAAATCACGAGGCAATCTAATACTCAGATTTGTGATATCAAGATTCACTTAAATAACTCAATGAAGTGAGCTTTGCACACATTACGATACATGATTAAAATATAAATGCAATGCCTCAAAAGTGCACATGTGTTCTAAACACTCGCATGGGCACTCTAATCAATGCTTAAACTTAGTGTTCAAGATGTTAAAGCATTTTTGGTCTTGATCCCGAAGTTAACAAAACAAAAAAATTATAATATTTTTAATCTAATAAAATCTCTAAGAAAGTAATTCTGTCATATGATAGTAGATATGATTCTCTATTATTGAATTAATAGAGTCGATAGGATCTGAAATAATAAATTAAGTGATCAGCGAGGCTGATGGTGTTGATTAATATTTCAACTGGGGTTTTCATAATAATAATAATAATCTATTCAAATTCTAATGTCAAATCATTATTAAATGATTTAATATTCAAACAAAAAAATATAAATTAAATGAAATTATTATTTTTAATTTAAAGTAAAATCTATCCACTCATCCACGATCGTTTATCGAGGGTAACTAATTATGAAAATTTTTGCTCACAAAGAGTCAATGTCAAATCAAATACATAACTATTTTCACACTCAAATAATCTTAAGCAGAAGAGCGTGGCGTGTCATCTTTAGTTTCAAAATGGCACCACATAAATGATGATTACTATTAGAGCCCTCTGACCGGGTGGCTTGCCGCAAAATGACACCACTAAATTACGATCATGGCCGAAGCCCGTATGTTCCCCAATGGCTTTGTTCTTTGAGCTATGAAATATAGAATGTGTTTGGTTGGGCAAAATCCTCATTAAATTTAAGGTTGACTTATATTTGTACTTAGACAAACTCCACCTGGTCTATAAGGACACCTTGACGACGTAACCCATGTGTTGTGATAAGGATCCTTCTGCTAGGTTGGTCGACTACCTCCTTCGTAAGCGACCAAGGACGAGGATGATGGAACCATGGGATCTAGATCATTATCAATCCCCTCAATCAAAAGTTTTAAATTAAAATGATAAATTCATAAATTAAACTTCATTTATTGCTATTATATACTGATTAATCCATTCATCATTATTTAATGAAAGTTCTCTCTCGATTGATGGGTAATTAACTATAGGTGCTTGCGCGTATAGGAAACCTCGAACTATATCTAAAGTCCTCACAAAATGAGGGTGAAATCTCTGGGTAGTGTCTTATCTACTATTCCATCTGTCTTCTAAAAATTACACCACTTAAATCACTCTCTTCATCGAGAAGTCGATGGCAAATTTTCAGAACCCACAGTTATCTCACAAAACTCGATCGCCTCTATTTGTAACAACATTCTCTTTACCCTTCTCTCATATATTCTCTGAATTTTTGTTTAACGTGTAGTGTTTCTTCTTAATTTGTGAAGAAATTAAGATGCAATGCTTATTACGTGTTCTAACGAGGCAAAAATGCTCTCAAAGTTTCTTGGAATTGTGAGTTTTGGTGTTTGATTAATAGTTAAAAATGTGCATTCAAATGTTGATGTATTTACTCTCTATTTGATTTATGAAAGCTAAAATATTAAGTATCAGTGAGGCTTTTCAAAATATTTGTTTTAAATAAATGCATGTAAATCTTTAAAGAGGCTTTTCAAAATATCATCACTTCTGAGGTTTGTGAATTTTGGTGTTTGATTTGTAGATGGAAATGTGCGAGCAGATGTTGAGTTCTTTATAATATATTTCCATCTTATGATACAACTGTAGTGTCCATGCTGATGTTTATTTTTTTTTTTGGAAAATTTTTGAGGGCTTACACCCAATTCATTCCAATATGTAAAAGTAGTTACAATGTGGTACAAAGGGGAGAACACTGTGCTGTAAAAAAAACAACAAAGGAAATACAGGGATCACTAGCATAACACTACAGACACAATATATCCAAATGGATCAAAAGAGATGACAAAAAATCAAGTGCTAAGAACAATCAAGATTCATAAATTTTCGATTTACGATCTGGACTCAGACACAAAAAAGTAAAAAAGTGATCACAAAGAGCAACTTCGATCGAAAGAACTGGGTTCCTTTCCTGCCATCTAATGGATGAAGAAGATACACACCTACCAGGTTGCAGAGAAGGGTATCCAAGCAGATATGGATGTAGCAAGCAAAATAAAAGCACGAGGCAATTGTCATCATCATCCAGGATATCCTGCAGCCACAGAAACCGAAAAGAATGAATCTATAGTTCACCAGCACTTGTCCCATTATGAATAATTCGTCCAAATGATACAAAAAGAGTATAGAAATTATAACAAAAACTCCTTCTGTAAAAGATCTACAATGCCAACCATCATTCCATCCAGCTTAGAGAGCAAGAGATGCAACTCCAAAGACTTAAAAACATGACCAGCAAAAAGAAAACCTCTACCATATGTTATCATCATCAACTAAGAGCAAATTCAAGAGGGTATGATATATCATCACATAAAGACAAGTGAACCCATTTCCATTTTTGGATCACTTCCTGCACGGGAGGAGGCCATGAATGTTTAATTTTCAGTCTTAATTTAGCACTAACGCACAAGAATAGAAGCGAGGTACGTGACAAAAAAGAGCCTATTATTTCTTTCCCTCCATATGGAGTAAACCAAAACAGCTGTAATCAGATAGTACAATCTAATTATCATCTTATGCGTGTTGTCATCTATAAAGCTTAGTATTTGTGAGAAAATTGTACATCTTTCACCATTTGGAACTAATGCTCTCAATAATTTCATAGAAAATGGACATTTAAAGAATAGATGAGTGTGTGTTTCCATGAGTAACAAAACAAAGAATTGATAGGGGGCCCTATACCCCTCCTTACCAGGATATCAGATGTTTTAAGGCCATTCTTAAATGCCATCCAACAATATAAAGCATAATTAATTGCGTTTCCTTTGAACCAAATTTCCTTGCTCCAACTTACATTAGGATGTGAATCAAAATAGCTTCTTTGAATTCTGAAGGGGAGATATATTGTTACCCCAACTCATGTAGTCTGCACCCCCATTAATAGGGGTATTATACAAAAGCTTAGAGCATCTAGGGAAGGCAGAGTGCAAGGAGGAAGAAATATTCCACAAACCCTGATGTATTAAGGAGCAAACCCTATCTTTCTCAGAAATTCCCCAGGCTTGTATCCCTCTAGGGCCAAGAATGTTATATAAGGATGAACCTCCACACCATGGATCATAAAGGAGGGAGAAGGAGCTACCACACCCAATATTATAAGTAAATTTATGTTTATATTTATTGGCTGTTGTAATAAGAGATTTCCACAAAGGAGAGGATCGGGTTAAGGTAGGATTCCAAATAGAAGTATGTTTTCCTTGCACCATGAAATAATGAGCCTCGAGAACATAGATTCCATAGGACTTTGAGTTTACAAATCTGATTTAGAGACGAAGCAGAAAGTAATCCAATTCCTCCCTTAGTTTTAGAAGCGTGAGATTCCCAAGAGATTATGAAGCTTCTTATCCACTGAATGATAAAAAAGAATTTCTGTAAGTGAGCAAATTCTCTTGATTATTCCATTAGGAATATAGGAACCAATAGAAAGGTAATCAAATGCTTGATCTAATTAATTGAAGCCTACCTCCAAGAGAAAGTAATTTGTTTTTCCATCCCATCCGAAACATCTATCAAAAGAGGATTAAAATGAGCGGTTTGATGGGGCCTTTAAAGAGGTAAACCCAAATACTTCAACGGGAATCTTCCATGATTAATGCCTAAGTTGTTTAAGATATTCACCTCTCTATTACCAAATTTAGAGAAACAGATTGAAGACTTCGACCGGTTTACCTCCAACCCAAGATAGGACTTTAGGGAAATCAGAGTATGATTTAAGGAATTAAAGGTGGAGTAAGAAGCTTCACCCAAAACCAATAAATCATCTGCATATAATAAATGGGATATGCTGCAGCTTCCCAATGAGAACGGATTGTAACATCTGAGGTTTACTTCCATATCCATCATACATGAGAAGGTATCCATGGCAATAGTGAATAGAAAGGGAGAAAGAGGGCAGCCTTGCCTTAACCCGTTGGTGGATGTAAAACAGCCCCGTGTTAGATAGATCAAGAAGATTACAGTCATTAATACATTCTTTGAACTCTAATGAGTTATTGAGAGAGACTGTATTACCACCCATTTTATCTGTACTATATAATGGGCAATTAAAGTCTCCCATGATAATCCATGGAAGAGAAGAAGAAGAGGCAAGATCACGAAGAGAGTTCCACAGATTGATTCTAAGTTTAGCATCGTTCTCAGCATAAATACAGGTTAGGAAAAAGGTCAAATTACCTTGAGCCGTGACCTTACCATGTATGAGCTGAGGGTTCATAGATATGTGCTCAAAATGTAACCGTTCCTTGTTCCATTTGATCCATATACGGCCTCCTGGAGAGCAAGTAAAGTTAGAAATACTAGCTTCAGGATTGAACATAGAGAAAGTGTTATAAGAGGAGGAGTTTTGTATAGAGCCCGGATGGAGTTTAGTCTCCAGAAGACAGAGAAGGTCGAGGTGAGAATCCTTGATTAGCTTCAGACAATCAAGCTTCCTACCGAATGAGAGCCCCGAACGCTTCCAAAGATCCAAGAGATGGCTGTATCATTGGGATGAGGAAGGAGTGGGCTTCTTGCCCTTTTTTTTATTTCTCTTTTGAGGGGTTTGGGAGGGGATATTGGAGGATTTGGAAGAGTCACCTTCCAGATGAGCTTTACCCTGCATCTTGATATTCTTCTCAATAATCTTTTGAGAGTTCTCACGAGATGGAGACAGTGCAGCCGATCGAGTAATGACTCCCACAATAGATTGTCCACCCACAAGAGCCGAGAGGGGAGGTTCCTCTAGAACAGTAGCTGGAGATGTTTCTCCGTCCAAGTCCAGAGGTTCTTCCATAGGAGGGGATTGTATAGGAAGATGATTGAGGTCTGTAATTGTTTTTGAGGATGAGGGGGGCCTGTATAAATTTTCTGAAGGCTCCTCTTGAGGTCTAGATTCGATTTCCAGAGATGGAGTGTATCTATTAGGAGGAGATAGAGTTTCTCTAACAGGAATCGTAGGTTTTGAAGTAGTGGCCTGATTAGGATTTTTTGCTGATACCCGACTCCTGCTTCGGCCCCTATTGTTGATACGAGGAGCTGGATTTAGAGGGCAAGATTGCTTGTCATGTGAGAAAGTGTTACAGGACGGGCATACCGACGGCTTCCAGTCGTAGACCACCTCCTGCGTAAACTTCTTACCATTTAGATTGATATTAATAGAATCAGGGAGAGGGGAGGATGTGTTTATCTGAACACATATCCTTGCGAATGTGATTCTTTCTTTTGCCGCAGTAAGGTTGTCGACCGCCAACGGAATCCCGATACTACTAGCAACCTTAGAGAAGCCAGACTCGTTCCAACAACATAGGGGGAAATTCGGAAGCTTTATCCAAAGTGGAAGCTCGGATACAGGTTGCTTTGACGGCCGGAAGTCCCAAGCCCACTTTTGGAAGACAAACGGCCTACCGTTAAGGAAGCATGGTCCATTATCCCACACCAAGCTGTAATCCTCGTGACATGAGAATTTGAAGAGGAAGAAATCCCCCTCCAGTGTCAAAAGATCTAAGCTCCCTTTGAACTTCCATTTTTTCCTTACTGCCGCAAGGAGGGAGCCGTAGTAAGGCCGCTTGCCAATAGCATGTCCGATTAGGGAGAGATTCCATTCCTTCTTCCCAGCCGAGAGCTCTTCTTCTGAGAAGGAAATCTCTTGAGAATCAGGGGGAATGTAGGAGAGTGGAATAGTTTGGCTTTTTTCGTTCTGAGCCAATAGAAGATCCTTCCAGATGCTTTGGTTACAAATGGAAGAGTGAGGTGATCCAAGAATAGAAGAGTGAGGAAGGGCCGGAGATAGAGGAGGGAAGGAAGAGAGATTAGGTAAGCGGACTCCATACTGTTATGGAGTGACCTCAGGAGGTTAAAACAACGAAAGGTGAGCAAGACAGCGGAGGCGGCGACGTCCCGAAGGGTTAGGGCACCATGTTTTCTTTCATTTTTGGTGGATCTCCTTGGCAATAGCGGGGGTTTTGCTGATGTTAAGCTTTTGTCGCCCTTGTGGCTCTTTAGCTGCTGATGTTTATTCAAAGCTTCTCGTCTTTATAGTACTAAATTTAATACTGTTTAGCCATAGCTTTGCCCCCACATGAGAAGCTCTACATATTCTCAGCTGCTAGTGATGCAAACAGTTGATTTCTGTTCTGTTTTTTAACTTTTGTTTTGATGATGTTATGACCTTCCATTGGCTGGCTATGTTAGGATTGTGTTATGCTTAAAATATGTTTAGCTGCAATTGATTTTAATCACTTTAATACTTTGATGGGCGATATATTTGATCAAGACATACATTTAATGTTGTATCATCGGCAGGCTTAAATGTTATATGGCTTTAGTTGAATTCTAGAATAATATTTTCATGAGTTTTTAGCTTCTATACTATTAAACTAGCATAAATCATAGACTTTTTTTTGAGTCTCAATATACTTTATAGAATGAAAAAATTGTCATTGGGATAGAATAAAACATTAATATAAAATTTTAAAAAATTAATATAAATATATTCTCTCAAAAAATAATTTGAATGAGCTTTAAACTTTTTAAATTATTTTGAGATAAGTATAATTCATAAATAATTTATATTATACTTATCACAATAAATTCAAGAAATTTACACTTTATTTAAAAAAAAATTAATCGACATATCTTCATTTACTTTTTTTTTAAAAAAATTTTGAAAGAATATTTCACCCATTGATATAGGAAAAAAAAAACTTTTTCAAATCATAAAGTTTAACTACATATTTTACAATTTATTACACTATATTAAAAATAAAAGAAAACGCAAAATTTTCATTGTTCATTAATAATCTTAAGAAAATAAAGAAAAATTCATTACAATGGTAGCAGCAAATAAATAAAATAAGAGAAATTTATATACATATAACGCAATTCTTATGCATTTACATATTTCACATCCAAATTTTAATTTTTACAAAAATAACACTTTTTTTATGCATAAAAAGAAGTATTTCACTTAAAAAAATTAACAAAGGTGATATTTTTGATATAATAATAAAGATTTAAATATTATTTAAGTAAAAATTAAAATTTAAATGTGAAATATATAAATGCATAAAATTACATAAATCCCCATAAAAATAACAAAAATGACGAACCTGCTGCGAAAGAACCATCCAAGGTAATCAGATGTGCCAAAGGCGAGAAGCAGAGCATGGATCATCAGAAGTCCTTGAGCAGAGAGCGAAGCTTCTCAAGCGTAATGAACAGAACAACAGTAAAAGGTCCCTGGCGAGAAACGGTGGGAATAAATCCCTTATACAGAGCCATCGGCCCCTCCGCCCTCACCGTCTTCAAGGCGCAATCCACAGAACTAGCGTAAGGCGGCGCCACGCCTTTTTCCACTTTCATGCTCATTACTCTCGTCTTCACCACATCCACTGGATTCGAAGCGGCAGCGGCCACCAACCCAGCCGCAAAGCTCGCCACCACATGCGTCGGCAGTCCGTCCCGCATAAATCCCCTCCTCAAGATTGCCTCCTTCATCTGATCGTATGTCGCGAGCTGCGACGCCGTCACTATCATCGCCCTGTTCACTGTCAGAGCCGAGCCTCTCCACAGCGACCCAACTCCCTCCCTCCGCACCATCTGCATGATGGCGTCACCAACCCCTCTATAGTTCCGCTGTTCCGCCGCCGGAAGTCTCCCGTCCGCCTGCATCCGCACCATCGCCACGTCCGCCGGGTTGCCCACTGCGGCCCCTACAGCGCCGGAGATCAACCCTGCTGCGATCTTCTTGTAGAGGGGAAGCACCGCAGCAGCCGGATTCGGCGGATTCCCCTCGCCCGCTGCGGCGACGGAGTGGGAAGACCAGTTAGTTTTAAGAATGTCGTAGAGGCCCATACGAGTTGTGGAGTAGACGGCTTGCCGCAGTACTGTGGCGGATACGCCGGTGAAGAGGGCGGCGGCGCCCTCAACACGGAAGATCTGCACGCCGACGGAAATGGGGCCGGGTCGGCGTGCGACGGGAGGCGGGTGGGGAATGGCGACGGTGGATCCAGGAATGGCTAGGGTGGGGCGGAAGGCCGGCACGGACGAGGCTGATTCGCCCTGCAGCTGCATCCGGACCTTGATGAGGTCAAGCGGGTGGGTGGAGCAACCGGCCACGACGGATGCGATCCCGCCCTCGACGAATCCCTTGAGACCCATCTCAATTGTTTCAAGGACTTCGTGCAATACGAAACAAGAAAAAAAAACGAGAATTTGAGGGTTCTTATATCCGAGGAGTGCCGAACTTGGAGAAATTACAGAGGGGAAGGTAATATATATATATAATTTTACCAGTCGGAGCTGGGATTCATCTCACTGGATACCAGGAGATGGGAGTGGAGGCTGAAGGCTACGGAAGAGGAATGAGGAACGCGTGTTCTCCGAGACATGTAATTCTTTCTATATTGGTTGATATCGAGCTGGCTGAAAATACGAGAGAAGTGGGAGTATTTATAGCCTTTTTTTTCTTTGCGTGGGATATAAAGAGGGAAGGAGGGAAGGGGAAGTTGGCAGCAGAAACAGGGTTTGCTACAGGGTGGAGGAAGCTAAAACTGATGACGGTCTGATGCGTCCGTTGTAGTGGGAGTAGGGATAGAGACCAGGAAGCTGTCTATATATATATATATATATATATATATATATATATATATATATATTATGATATGTATGTGTTGCATGTTAGAAAATTAGTTGTAGTAGATTGAAAGTTTATGCCTTAACTTTATTTGTGAAATCCAGACATATAGATTTAAAGAAACAAAAAAAACTTCATAATCTTTAAGAATCGTGAAGAAAAATGCAAAGACAATAAGAATCTTCCACTATGTATTTGTTTCAAAGTACAAAATTTTCCCAATACGGGATTACAAAATTGTATATGAGAAGGGCTAACAATGGGAATTTCAAAATCAGGTAATAACAACCATATAGTAATGGTGAACGGGGCCGGTCAGGAGACGAAGGGGTGATGGTGACGGCTAAGATCCGCCGAGGATCGGCGGATGACCGACGGCGGTGTGGTGCGCGGCCGGTGGTCGGCGGATGATGACCGGCGACGATGGTTGACGACGACGATCGACGCAAAGGCCCGCGCAGGCAGCGGATGTGATGACGCGAAGATTGATGACCGCAGGATCAGATGGTGGCCGACGGCAGACGACGGCTGGTTGGTAACCAACGTGTGGGTTGGCTACCGTCAGAATATGAGATTATGCCCGGAGGATTTTCAAGCTTTGAGCTCTCTCCTCGCTTGACCTCCCCTCATATGAAGAATGAGGCTATTTATATCGGAGGAATGACGCCTCAGAATATACGCAAAATTGAACCACTCATCTCCATCGGACGGCTCAAAATGATTTCTTTGATCATATGATGTATTTTGTGTATTTGAATGCTCAAATGAAGTCAGAATTATGAGATCTTGGGCTTGTTAGATCCAACTCATCAAGACGCCGATTTGACTATAAACACCCACGTTTAAGAGTGATCGATAATAAAGCACTGATCTGGTTACTCTTCGAATTAGATTGCTTTCGACATCAAGATTTACGCTTTATTAGAATTTTCGTCTCATATGTAAGACTGAAAAAAAAAATGCGATGCTAAAAAATGAGATGATTGATCATAAATAGAGAGTTTTTTTTTTAAATGAAGATTTAAAGTACAAATTAATTATTAATTACTAATTTAGTTATCAATGCTTAATTTTCAAATAATATTGACTAATCTGTAATGATTAAATTTGAAGGATTATATCTAAAAGATAATTTATTTATTTGAGATGAGTGTTTTTAATTGACATTATTATTTAAAAATTGATTAAATAATTTTAAATTTTTTTGCGATCGAACGCCAAAAATACCTCTGCGTGCGTGTGCCAGCAGCTTGCCAATTGCCACCGTTTTGTGTCCAGTAGCTGGTTCCTACAGCACATCTTGGCCCAGCCTTATTATTTTCCAATTTTGATTGGTATAAAATAATTAAAAGTTTCCGTACTGTTATGCTCTCGGTACTTCTGTGATTGGGCAATCAAGTGTCGGCTGACATAACAAAAAAAATTCTGAAAGAAAGTTTTAATAATGAATCATCACAATTCATAAGGGCTTAAATAGTTAATTCTAAATGAGATATCTTTTTTAAATATTTTGTTTATTTTAACGTGAAATATAATTTCCATTTTTAAAGTATGTGGAACTATTCATAATGTTAAACATATATTAAAATTTTAATTACATTCAAAAAATAATAAAAGTAATTTTTTAAAAAATATATATATATTTTTTCTGACTTTAAACTATTTCTAGCAATATTTTTAAACGGGTGAAACTAATATCAAAATGATCAGCTCTTATAAATTAATTATTCAGTGTAGAAAGTTTTTTTTTTATCTCAATAAAGTTTTTTAAAGTGTGGCTTCTTAAGCTTCTGTGCACCCACAAGTTAATAGTTGGTTGATTTTCAGAAAGTTTTATGTTAAGAAATTACTTTTGAAAACTAGAGTTATTAGAATACGATAATCGTTAAAAAGTTATTATTTTAATTTTTCAAAAAAAAAATTATAACGTACACAGCAGTTTTTCAAAAAATTATTTTCATCACAACAGCTTTACAACTGATATGGCTCTCAAAATACCACTAGTCAAAGCACAAATCTTGATGTCGAAAACGATATGATTTTGAGTCAAAACCGATCGAGATCAAGTACTTAAAATATCATTGGAATCTTTGGGACATCAATTAAATCTCAAAACAAACTCTCAAATATAGAATTTTGTAGTCAAATCGAAGGCCTCGACGAGTGAATCTAATGAGCCTAAGATCTCATAATTCGACTTCATTTGGGCATCCAAATTCTCAAAATATATCAAATGATCAAAGGAATCATCTGAGTCCGATCGATGAGTGGACGCCTACTTGAATTTACAAGACGCCTCCTTTTCTATAAATAGCCTTCATTCCTCACACCAAAGGAGGGCCAAGAAAAGAAAGAGAGTCAAACAAGTAAAGAAGAGGAAGTCAGCAAAGTGAAGAAGAGGAACCGCCGAACAAGGAAGAAGAGGAAGAGTCGAAGAAGAAGAGGAAGAGGCCAAGAAAAGAAGAGGATAAACAAGTAAAGAGGAAGTGCCCGAGCAAGGAAGAAGAGGAAGTGCCCGAGCAAGGAAGAGGAAGAGTCCGAAGAAGAAGAAAGAGTCCAAGAAGAAGAAGAAAGAGTCGAAGGAAGAAGAGAGGAACCCAAGCAAGGAAGAAAAAGAGTCAAGGAGGAAGAAGAGGAAAAGCCGGAGGAGGAAGAGAGAGCTCAAGCTTAAGATCCTCAAGCAAGATCGCACTCTCTCTACCATCAACCACCGCCACCGCCAGGCCATTAATTGTATCCCCGATTCTCACCGGTTACCCCGCAAGATCTCCACCATCGCGAATAATTACAACTCGATCATTGTACAGTTGTTATTCCTCTCTCATATTAACTCAGATCGTTATCAAGAAGACTTTGTACTCAAAAGATATATAGTGGAAGCTTTTACTAAGTGTTTTTTTTCCCTCTTTCGAGGTTTTCACGTTGTCTTGGCTTTTAATTACATGTGTATGACTTCACAACAAGGCTAAGAACTTTCACTCTACCTTTTTTCAAATATAACAACAACTAACTTTTCAAAAAAAACATAATTGTCTTAAAGAGATTCTAAAAGAACTCATATTGAAAAAAAAATAATGTTATTAAAATATAGAGTATTTAAAATATTTTAAAATTATTTGATTAGATGTAAAAATAATATATAATTATTTTTTGTGCTTAATTTGAGGTAAAAAAATCAATCTAAGACTTAAAAATAGGCAATTGCTATTGGTGATAATGATAGTGATCAATGGTTGATAACCAATGAGTGATAGTGATGGTGACAAGTTGGAGGTGATGATGATGACAAGCTGCATGAGAAGTGATAAGCGATGATGATGATAACCAGCAATGGTAAGTGCTGATCTGTGGTCAATAGTAACGATGAGAGACCACTATGAATTGCTGCAATGAGTTTAAAATCAGAAGAATTTAGAGTACACTAAAAATGAATCGAGGATGAGATCATTTTCTTTAAATTTTATACTTAATTTCAAAATTTTAAAATCAAACACCAAATTTTAAATTTTTAAAATTTTTAAAGATAATATATCATAAATACATCCAATCAAATGCCACTAAGAAAAAAAGTTAGGGTTAATCCAAGACTGTTTTGTTGTGGTGGAGTGCTTATCCTCCACATTTAATATTAACCTTCTAATTTTAGTTGCCATTATAACTTAAAATTCCAAAAAAAAAAAAAAAAAAGATCTGTTTGTATAGCACGTTAAATTAATGCAGGGTCCCGCTGGCTTCTATTATATTACATATAATTATAAGATAATGTATTTGATAAAATTTTGCATAACTCTAAAAGAATTTATGAGGATATTTTCAACAAGTTGGACAGTTTTAATATAATTTTTAAGGGCATTTACATGCACATAATTTTAATATTTATATAAATATTATTTAAATTCTTCACATTGCATAAAAATAATATAATTATTAACTTTTATAATTGAAATATACCTTCTAAAATATAGAAAAAATATATTATATTTATAAATATCAAACTTTAAGTATTACATATATAAATGTATAAAAATTATGTGCTATGTATATAAATATCTTAATTTTTTATATATTTATATACTTATTTTTAAATTCTTTTTATAAAAATAACTTTTTAAAATTATAATAGTTTAAAAAAAAACTATGCTAAAATATTAAAAAAAATCTTTTATATTCATAATAATTTTAAAAATTGTCTTTTTATAACGATTTTATAGTTTTCTTATAAATAACTGTAGCCATTGTGAATTGACCTTTTATTGGGTCTGTCAATTGGGTTGTGCAACTACACTCCATTTTCCAGCAAAATTTCTCTGCTCATCATTTTTCGCAATAAAAAAAAAACATCTAAATGCACAAAATTCTACAGTATTTAAATTGGCCGCTAACGTCTAAAACTCAAATAATATTATGTTTTAAAACTCACATATGCCGTGTCATTTTATTTGTCTGCCTTTGTCCTGTTTGTTAATTTTAGTTTTTTTTTTTTTTTGGGAAGGGTATCCACACAACACCCCACCCATCTTAATGTGCCATGACTAATCCCCTGAGCTAAAGTATCACATTCATCACCCACGATAACGGCCCCTTGATGTTACGCTGCTCGCCTCTGGAGAGAAATCAACACGGCCCCGGATTTTTACCGAGCCACCAATCGAGCTAAGAGATGGTGAGTTGTTAATTTTAGTTCGATGTCCCTAATTTGTGTTCTACTGAGAGGACGGTAATTAGCATTTGATTTTTACTGATTTTGATGGATAGAAACAAGTTTGTGTGCATTAAAATATTGCTGATTATTTTATGTGTATTATAGATTTACTTGAATCAAACAAAGCAATCAGTTGTCAAGTAATATATATATATATATATATATATATTAAAATAAAATTTATTCTGATTAATTAGTCGATGTCACTATGATTAGTCGCCATTTTAGCTACCGCTAATCATTTGATCAATATCATATATCAATGACAATATTATCTACTGCCATCATCATATCATCGTCATTATTAACTTTGCGAATTATCATCGTATTTTATCTCCATCACTTTTAGACAAAATTGCTATCATCTATTAGGTATCACTGTTAATATAATCACTATTACTATCATTATCATTAGTTATCAGCTATCACCACCTTCATTTTCTTCATTATCTTTATTGGCTACCACCACCATCTAAAATAAATAGATTTAACAAAAAAACTTATTTTACATAAATATATAAATAAATTAAAATTAAAATTAAAAAAATCCAAACAATATTTTTATGGATAATTACATGTGAATTGTAATAAACTTGAACATCTTTTGTAAAATGCTAGTATAACTAAATGGTTATTCCATCTTCTAAATAAAATAAATAAATATTATATGAAATGTGAAAGTTAGTTAGATTTTACTATTTGGCTAGAAGTAATTAGATATCAATATGGAGTTTAAACCCCCATAAACTTTTAAAAATAATTATTTTTGTGTTGTCTATGTAAAGATCCAATATCTTTAAGTTAGTTGGAATGCTCAACTTTCATCCTTTGCTAGCACACTATATTTCATCAAGTACTCTGTTTTAGAATTTTATTATCATTTTATTTCAATCACCTCTTTTAGCGATTACAAAAAAAAAAAAAATCATTTTTTTAAATGATGGCAACAAATTGTAATTGTTATGTGCTCGGATTCTTTTTTTATTTGTGATTTTGGGATATATTTGATCACGTGCAGACACAAAATTGTTAGGTGCTCGTTCGAATGTTTTTCAGAAATATTTTTTTCCAGTTCTCAACTTTATTTATATTACATGATCAGCCATGCTGTTCATTAGGCATTCTGATTGGAGGGCTCTTTTTGGCAGAATTTTTAATATTTTAATTGATTTATTAGGTGTATTTTTTTTTTAGTTTCAGACTTATTTTGATGGGCTGGAGCTTTGTCGTTTGTATCTTTCATGTTTTCTGATTATTTTTTATTGTGCGCTAAAAAATTAGTTAGATAGAATAAAATTGTATGTCTTAATCTTATTATGAAATTCAACACATATACAGATATTTAAAGAGTGAATAAAAAACTTAAGAATTTTTATATGAAAAAACCTCAAAAAGAGAGGAAAATTACTGGCACAAAGAAAAATTTTCCACTATATATCCTGTTTGAAAAAGTTTTCCCGACATGATTAGTGATCAGATATATGAGAAAGCGACAATGATCTCGAGTGAATAATAATACTATGGATTAGCGAATAATTGTTGGTGACAAGATGGCGAACAATGACGGCGATATGAATGGATGACCAACAGACGGAAGAACGATAAATACGCAGAATAAATGGACCGATCCGATAATGGAATGATGATTGATATGGTATTTAAGCGGCTATCGCCGACCGGCGATGGTTGGCGGGTGGATCTGCCGCGGTGGTCGGTGACCGACGTGGTCTACCGGTGATGACCCATGATTGATCTGATGACGATAATGATGGTGGTCGACGCAACGATAATGTGGTTGGACAGCGACGGGCTACCGAGATGGTGGTCGAACCGCGAGATCGATAGGTAGTGCGACGGGCCGGTGGTTGGTGGCCGACGGAGGTGGTCGGCGACCGTCGAGTGGCGGCACGATTATGCTTTGAGGATCTTCAAGCCTTAGAGCTCTCTCTTCTCATTTGCTTCGGCCTCCCTTCATGTGAAGAATGAGGAGTTATTTATAAATTAGAGGAGTGACGTTTCTGTAAATACATGCAAAATCTAAACCACTCCATCAAACGGCTTGAAATGATTCCTTTGATCATCTGATGTATTTTAAATATTTGAATGCTCAAATGAAGTCGAATTAGAGATTTGTTAGATCCGCTCATCAAGATTTCGATTTGACTATAAATACTCATATTTAGAGCCGATATCACTTTTCAATTATATTTTAAGCGTTTGATCCGGTCTTGACCGACATTACATCAAGATTCGTTTGATTAGTAAAATTTTAGTATCGCCTCTATTTTTATGACATTACTTATTTTATCCAAAAATATATTAGTTTTTTTAAATAAAATAACTTTACTTATTATTACGATTTATAATTACATATGTTATATGTATTAATTTATTTATTGACTAATTAATTATCAAGGTATTTAGTCTTGAAAAAGATGAAGTTTTTTTTTAAATTAAATATCATAATGATAAGAGGGTTTTTTTAAGGAGAGATTTTTTTTTCTATTTAAATATCATAATGAGGAAAGAGCTTTTTTTTCTAAAATTAAATGTCATAATGAGGAGAGATTTTTTTTTTAAAAAAAGTAAATGTTATAATTAGGAGAAGATTTTTTTTTAATTTATTCTCTCTTTCCCCCTACAGTGGATCTATAAAAACCCCCTATAGTCAAGTAAGGAGACACAACTCTCATATGCTCTAGTGTTCTTCTGCATTGGATGAGAAATTATCTAGCAGAAGTTCAAGGGATAGAATAAATTTGTTTTTTTATTTGTGAGCGAAGTTATGACCTTCTTCTTAAGAGAAGGTCATTCGCTTTGCTGATCAAGGTCCGTAACTCATACTGCGAGGCTTCGATTTTCCCTTGAAAGATGCATCAACTATCATCGTCGTACTGACCCGGTTTGGAGGCGATCAAGGCCCGTAGTTCATACGGCGATGCTCCAATTTTCCCTCGAAAGAGGCGTCAATTGTCCTCGTCGGACCGACCGGGTTTGGAGGCGATCAAGGCCCGTAGTTCATACGGTGATGCTCCGGTTTTCCCTCGAAAGAGGCGTCAACTATCCTCGTTAGACTGACCATGTTTGAAAATAATCAAGGCCCGTAGTTTATACGGTGAGACTTCAATTTTTTCTCAAAAGAGTATCATCGCCGCCGTCGGACCGATGGAGGATCAAGGCAGAGCTCATAATGACGATGCTCCATTTTTCTCGAAAGAGGCGAACTATTCGCCGATCGACCGGCTCGGGGCAAGCGATCAAGGCTTTTCAGAGGCTCCGCGCCATCGTTTCGTGACCGACCGTTTAGAGATCAAGGCCCGTAGTTCATACGGCGAGGGTCTGGTTTTCCCTCAAAAGAGGCATTAACTGTCCTCGTCGGACCAATCGTTCTGGAGATCGCCCGCATCATACGGGCGACTTGATTTTCCCTCGAAAGAGGTATCAACTGCCCTCGTGACCGGACCGGTTGAGGCGATCAAAGCCATACAATGAGGCTCCAATTTTCTCTCAAAAGAGGTATTGTCCTCGCCGACCGGCGGGTTTGAGGCATCGCCGTAGTTCATACGGTGAGGGTCCAATTTTCTCTCGAAAGAGGCATTAACTGTCCTCGTCGGACCAACCGGGTTTGGAGGCAATCAAGGCCCGTAGTTCATACGGTGATGCTCCTATTTTTCCTCGAAAGAGGCATCAGCTATTCTCGTCAGATCACCCGGGTTTAGAGGTGATCAAGACGCGTAATTCATACGGAGAGGCTCCAGTTTTCTCTCAAAAGAGGCATCAACTATCCTCGTTGGACCGACCGGGTTTGGAGGCGATCAAGGCTCGTAGTTCATACGGTGAGGCTCCGATTTTCCCTCGAAGAGGCATCAACTGCCTCGCCGATCACCGCATTTGAAGGTGTTCAGGCCCGTAGTTCATTCGAGGCTCGATTTTCCCTCGAAGAGGCATCAACTATCCTCGTGACCGATCGGGTTCAAGGCAAGCGCTCGTAGTTCATACGGGCGAGGCTCCAATTTTCTCTTGAAAGAGGCACTGTCTTCGCGAACGAAGTTCAAAGACGCTTAAGTCCCATAGATACGGCGAGGCTCCGCTTTTTGAAAGAGGCAACAATCATCGCCGGATCGACCGGCTGGCATCAAGTAGTTTCTACTTCTTCTTGTAGAAAATTGAATTTCTTGAAACTCCAATGGATGGTTTAACAATTGACAACTGCCAAGATGGCGGAGAAACATCAATTAAGAACCATCCTTCGAACAACTCAGAAAGTCTGGCAGATAATCTCAGAGTATCATTCTCCATGATGTTACTTGATCTAACTTGTATGGGAGTAATCGAATCAGAATTTTGACTCATCTGAGATTGTTTGTCAAAATGTTACTTGATGATATTAACTTGTATGGAAGAGGTTGAATCAACCGAGGATTTTGACCCATTCGGATTGTTTGTCAAAGTGTTACTGTTAAGTTTGAAGAGTTAAAATTGAAGTAATTGTTTTGAGTATTATTGATAAAAGTTAACTTGATATAAAATATGCCAAGAATTTTGACCTATCCAGGTTGTCAAAGTATTACGATGAAAGAACTGTATGGAAGATGTTGAATCAATCCACCGAGGATTTTTGACCCATCGAGGTTATTTATCAAAGTATTACTGATGACACTAACCTGTAGAAGAGGTCAATCAATCCACCAAGAATTTTGACCTATCCAGGTTGTTTTGTCAAAGTATTATTTAAGATAACTGTATGGAAAGAGGTCGAATTGAATTCGCCAAAGATTTTTGACCATCCGAGGTTGTTTGTCAAAGTATTACTGGCGACAAGAATATATAAGAGGGTTGAATTGAATCCTGAGGATTTTGACCATTCGAGGTTGTTTGTCAAAGTGTCACTTGATGACGCCAACATGTATGTAAGAGGTCAATTGAATCGCAATTTTTTGACCTATCAAGAGTTGTCAAAGTATTACTTGATGACGATAGTAATATATGGAAGATGTCAATCAATCCAAGGATTTTTTGACCCATCCGAGGTTGTTTGTCAAAGTATTACTGATGATAAGTAACTGTATGGAAGAGGTTGAATCAACTGCTGAGGATTTTGACCCATTCGAGGTTGGTCAATGTTACTACGACGCTAACCTATAAGAAGATGCAGAAGAGGTGAATTCGCCAAGGATTTTTAACCTATTCGAGGTTGTTTGTCAAAGTATTATTTGATGATAGTAACCTGCATGGAAGAGGTTAAATCGAATCCACCAAGAATTTTTGACCTTTCGAGATTGTTTGTTAGAGTTTTACTCGGTGACACTTAACCTGTGTGGGAGAAGTCAATAGTCTTAACTCTCAGGTTATTTTTTTCAATGTTTAACGTGTGGAAGATGTTAAACATTTTGATTCTTCCGAGATTATCGTCAGTATTACTGTGGCGTTAACGTGTAGTAAGTACAAAGTTTTGACTATCCGGAGGTTATTTGTCGAGTCTTTCGATGGCGTTAACACGTGGAGTAGTTCAGTTTTGATCTATCCGAGGTTGTTTGTTAGAGTCTTCGCTCGATGATGTTAACCTGTGGGGAGTAGGTGCAAAGGTTTGACCTATCCGAGGTTATTTGTCAGAGTCTTCACTCGATGACGTTAACCTGTGTGGAGTAGGTCTGAAGTTTCGACCTATCCAAGATTGTTTGTCAGAGTCTTCGTTCGATGACGTTAACCTATGTGGAGTAGGTTTAATCGAAATCATGAAGTTTTGACCTATCCGAGGTTGTTTGTCAGAGTCTTCGCTCGATGACATTAACATGTGTGGAAGGGGTCAAATCAAAACATTTGTTTAAGCTCGTAGCCAAAGTTGCTCCTTGACCTTTGCCTTTTTCATTGGTATTATTGATTTGCTTCTCGAACTGATAATCAATTAGATATCCAGAATATTAATTTGGATAATCTTTTGAGATTAAGAGTTGCTCCGCAATCTCCAACAAAATCTAAAAGATCGAAGTTTGATGAATCTTCATTCTTCTTGTGTGTTCCTCGAGAGTAAGATTTTCTTCACCATATCGGTGGTGCTGTTCTGAACATAAAGTCAGATTGTCAACCATTGTGAAGATGTAAATGAAATGTTTCCCACAGATGACGTCATAAAATAAAAGTTTACGCCTTAGCCTTATTGTGAAATTCAACACACAAACACATATTTGAAGAGTGAAAAGAAACTTCAGGATTTTTACGTGAAAAAACTCCAAAATAGGGGAAAAAAATCATGGGGCCTAGCCCAACAAAACTTTTCCACTATATATTTTGGTACAAAATTTTCCGATGGATTACATAATTGTATATAAGAAAAGCAGACAATCAATCCCGTAACATATCTACAACAATGGTTAAAATTTATATAGTTATGGCGTTGGTGATGGTGAACAACGTTAGCCGACGATTAAGTAATTGATGACCAGCGAAGAACAATGAGCCGTGATATCAAGCGGTATTGGCCAGCAATGATCAATGATGATAATGGTGATAGCGGCAGCCGGATCATCGCGTAATCAGCAATGGTTGCGGTAGCCAGCGATAGTCAGCGGTAGCCAGCGATAATTCGCAACGATATTAGCAGTGGATAGCCATGACCGGCAACAGTGGTTAATGAAATGTCGATAGTGGCTTCTGGCAGCGCCAATGATGATCAGCGATACGCAGTGTCAGCATGACCGGCGGCGGTGGTTGGCGGTGATGATCGGCGGCAGTGGTTGGCGGGGCCGGCGGTGGCGACGGCGGCATGCGGTGGTCGGCGGCTCAGTGTTACGATTATGGTTGGAGGATCTTCCTGAGCTCTCTTCTCATTTCTTGGTCCTATGTGAAGAATGATGAGTTATTTATAGATTAGAGGTACATTTATAAATACATGCAAAATCAAATCACTCCATTCGACGACTCAAAATAATTCCGATCATAATGTATTTTAAGTATTTGAATGCTCAAATGAAATCGAATTAGGAGATCTTAGGCTTGATTATTTTAAAGGCCTTCGATTTGACTATAAACACTCATATTTAGGAGTTGATGCTCATGAAATTTTTAATTATATTTTAAGCGCATGATCTATGTTAATCTTGACTGAGAATCAGATTGCTTTTGATATCAATATTCGTGCTTCGATCAGTAGAATTTTCAGTATCATATCAAGTTTGATTTTTATTTATTTATTAATTTAGTAAGCTGGCTCATAATTCTCACAATTTTTATATATTTATATATCTAACATATACAATTAGATATTAAATCATCTATTAATTTTTTATATTTGAAAAAGGGTATTTTAGTCTTAAAAAATAAATAATAATAATATTTTGATGTGATATCAAAGAATAAGTATATATATATATAATATAAATATAAAAATTGTATGATATGTATATAAGTTTTACAAAATTATTACTCTAATTTTATTTTAATTGGCGAGTTTACAAGACAATTTCCCGTCACGGTCACCAATAATTACCGTAATTCTCAATGTTGTTTGCGGTGCCGTTTGTGAGGAGCTAAATAGCCGAAATAATGAGGTATAAATGCATTGTTTTTACACCATGCCCCAACTCACGAAGATTAGGATGTCCAACTCGGATGATTAATTAACAGTTTTATTAAAATAGCTAAATTAAAATAGATTATAGATAAAACCGAATTAATCAAATAATAAATAAAACCGAATTAAATTGAACCTAATATAATTTAATTTTGATTAATCTGAATTAAAATCAATTTTAATAAAATAAAGTCTAAAATCATATTTTAACTTAAACTTTTTAAATAAAATCAGATATTGAAAACTAAATATTTTTTATTTTGAAATAAAAATTCAAGACACTCTCTAATAAATTAAATCAAATAAATTAAATATATTCAATTCAGTTAAATTTTTTTATTTAAATCAATTAATTTACAGATGAGGCCTAAGGTTACTATATTTTGTGTTTTAACGTTACTTTAAAGCCAAAGGACAGGCTGTTTGACAATTATGATTCATAAGTTCCAATTTATAATGGAGATTAGGTAATAATTAGACAAGGTTATTTGTGAGAAACGGCAATGATCTTACGAAACTCCGATGTCGGAGACGTAATGGAGGCCCCCTGCTGGATGGAAACGTGACCTCCATGATCTTAGTAATCTTCTCGTCGAGGATTTCACCTCCTTGCCGTCTCCGACTGGAACCCTAGTTTTCCGTCTTGAATTGGTGTCCACCTCCTGTATTCTATCTCCTCAATCCTACTCTTCGATACGGTTTAGTCATCATGGGAATAACGGAACAGGCGGCAAAGGCCTCATGTGGGTCTCCTCGTCCAGCCGTTGGCTCGGCGGAGGAGATCAGGGTTCGAAGGAGGACGCTGGAGGCGGTGCTAGAGCAGTGCCAAAGGGCGCTCGAACTGCTCCAAGAGTCTGAAGTCGATGGGGACGTTGCTGAAGAGGATGTGGAGAGGGAGGAGGAAAGCAATCGCTCGGAATCTTCGTCTAGAGTCGATGACGAGGCTGATGAGGTGTGCTGCAATGTTTTTATGATTCCTAATACGATTTTTCCGGCAGGATAAACCCGAAACTGCTATTTCTTTTAATCGGTCATTGTTACGTTGTGTTAGAACTTGTCTTGGATCCATCTTTAATTGTATCGATGCTGGGTTGTTTTTGAACCTACCGAGTTTGGGTGGATGAATTGTTGATTATATGTTATCTTAAGCTTTACAGGATCTTTTCAATTAACTATAACTTCTAATAGTGTTAAGTAAAAAAGCTATGCAACATTAAACAGAATGCAGATCTACAGAACCCAAATAATCAGCAAAAAAACTGAGAACAGATATATATTTAAATTCACTAATAATTTTCTTTTGAACAATAAATTATTCCTAGGAAAACTTGCAACAACACACACTCAAATAAACTGCATTAAACTGTAAACGTAGAAAAAAAAAACAATACGGAGATCTAAAAAAAAATTATCCGGGTCTATCCTAACCAAGCTATTATATTGTTTTCTCGCATGTTTGTTGCAAATGCAACTATATCATTCGGTACTTGCTAATGCTTTTTTATTTCGAAGCACCACGTTTGTTCCCTTCGAAATGCTTAGTGTATGTAAAAAGGGCATTAATAGTAGAAAATTCTCTTACATATTGGATGCATAAACTTGTGAGGAGTTCATAAGCTGATTTTTTTCTTATTAAATCTCATGGCTTATCAATAATTTTGTCTGCAACATTTGGTGCTTCTAGTTCTTTTCAACTCATGTGGTTTCACTCATAGACCCACTTTTTAACAATTTTAAACCAGCTACCACTAGAATTTGTTTAGCATTCGTTCCCACAACAAAAAGCCACTTACTTCAAGAGGAATTACTGACAAGGATTTGTCTTTCAATTCAAAAGAATATTTTGTTTCCAAACGAAAGAAACTCAATATATGATAACATTTGGCTGAAGGAATGGCTTGAAAATTCACACGTAACGACTTGAAAAAGAACTTCTCTTCTGCCTCCTTTGATCCATCTGTGCATTTTCTTTGTGAGTATGTGCACACAGTTAGAGAAAGGGAGGGAAACTATCCTTTTATATATTTTTCATTCGTCACTAAGTTTAACTGTTATTAATTTTGCATCTAGATTAAGAGCAAAACCTTTAATCTTGATTTATGGTAAAAGAAAAAAAAACTTATTGATTACTTGTTATCAGTTGCTATGAATGAATGCCTATCAATCCAACATGATAATGAATGGACACTGGGCGACATCCTTCACCAAAAAAATTGTCTTTTTGATCGAAATTTGTTGAATTCAGAACCATACAATCTCTCAAACTGTACTAGAATATCTATATATAAACTACATTTGATCCGAGTTTTCATACACTGATAAATTAATGATTTATTTATGTTTTTATTTGAACGGTCCATTGGGGCCTACCTTTTGATGCTTTATTTATGCCTAAAAGATTTTTAAGAATTATGAAATATGGTATCCTATTGCTTTTCTCTGTTGTGGATTGAGAGATGTGATTATTTTTATGAGAGCGCTCCAGTGCACATGTTAGTGTTTCTTAACTTCCATTTGAGGTATTGAATAGATACTCATCATCAACTTGTCATCAAATAGTTATGCACTTTTTGAGGGGAAATTTTGTGCTATAAAGTGTAAAAAGTTGAAGTAACTAATAAATTCATGTTCCTCATCCAATTAAGAACATATTAATATTTTAAATCTAAATGAATAATGACCTTTCAGGTCTTTTTATTTGGAAAAAAAATGTGCGCTTCAAGAGGGCTCTTAAAGTGTACTGGACTTATTCTCTTTTTCGTTACAGACATAGTTTGGTTGAAAAAAGATGATTGTTTGAAAAGAAAAATGATTCAATGAAAAACGATGTATGTAATTATTTTGCTGACATAATTATGAATTTTCAGTGCCTTTTTTATTTCATAGGAAAACCTTACTTGATACTTTGGTTCATTTTCTAATGCAGATATGCAATCTTGTCAAGTCCAGGGTTGAATCACCGGCCTTTCTTGAAAAGCTTGGGGGCATCAATTTGTCTGTTTGTCCTGATGTTTCTGGTACATCGTGCTTCTAATAAACATTTGATGATATAACTTCAAGATTCCAATGCATGAAAACTGAATTTCTTGCTTAAATCCTGTATGGTTTGTTTACTCACTCAATGTTGTAACCTACATGTGTTTATTAAATTTCTGTAGATGATAGTGCTTCTTGGGATATGGTTACCCCAAAAGATCTATGGGATGATAAACAAATTCTTGTTGACAATGAATCAGATGAAGATAGTTATGTTCTTGTTCGACAAGAGGAGATAGTAGATGGAATTGCTTGCTTCATGGCTGCTTACCTTCTATCATTGAAAGATTCTAAAGTAAGTCACCCTTATCTGTAGTTGATATCCTTGTACTTTTTAGTCCTTTTCAGTACATTGCATGTCACTTGCAAAGCAAGATGCTGCATATGAGTAATCATTGGACTGTGTTATTAGTTCTGTTTGTGTCCATGTTATTGCGATTATTCCATTGAAAGTTATTTTATGCAGCGTTACTATTGAGTATGGTGAAAAGTGTGACCTAAATTTTTGTTGTGTTCTCTGAATGAAAGTTGAATTGACCATCATTAAATAATGATCACTTAAGAAAAAGCAAATGATTATCAGGCTCGTTAGAGCTCAAAAAATATCTTTCTGTTGAAGTAGAATTTGTTTGCTGCTAAGTTGTTACAATTTATTTAGATTTTGGTTGAGATTTGTTGTCACCATTGAATTTTTTGTGTGTGGCCTTAGTGAATGCAGGAGAGACTCTTCAGTGCAGAATGTGTGCTCCATAGTGTTGATGATGATCCTAGTTTCTTGTTTTTTAGATGTTCAAACTTACCGAGAAGTGCAGACTAGCAAACATATATTTTGGCATGTTTTTTAAGGTAGTTGATACCCCTTGATGCCTTGCAATGTCAATGGGAAGGAATGGTGTTCTCGCATGTGTAACACTACCTTATTGTCAGCATTCCTTTTTGAGTGGTTCGGTTTTAGGTGTTCGGGCATGTTTTTGAGGCAATTATAGAAAAATATGTCAACAATGATGTCTAGGTGATTGAAGACCTAATTTGAACTTGAAAGAAAATTTAGTTTTTCTTGGAATTTCCTTATTGTGGGAAATTTTTAAAGGTAATTTGAATGTTTAAGCATTTATTAAATTTCTTAATATTTAAAAAAAATATTTTATCAGCAGCTACTTCTAATAAATACTCATTATTTTGTAATGGTTTGGTCGACAACATGTGGTATATTACATTTCACTTTCATATATAATTTTCTTGATTTTTGTTTTAAAGTGACAGAAATATAAAGTAAAATTTTGAGAGTTTTGTGCACACGCTTTTGATTCCCGATTGCCATCGTTTGCATTTTAGGACATTTGAATTGTATCATAGCAAATACCCCAAAAAATATTTAAATGCATTTGATTTGCATTCAACTAAATAACAATGTTTCTAAAATGCATGTATTTTAGTTATCCAATATTTTTAAAATACGTGTATTTTAAAAATATTTAATCAAATGTTTACTAAATTTTTTTGGGAACTTTTCTAAACTTCTAAGGAATATTTGGAACTTTATTGATTTAAGAAAGCCTTCAAATCAATTTTCTAAGTGCTAAAATATTCAGCTTATTTTGCTCAAAATTAATTTTGGAAGTTGGTTCCTATAATTTTGAAATTGTTTGAATCAAGTTACGTGAAGATTTGTGAGAATGCCACTTGTCATCAATTGGTCCTAACATTGGCAATTACTAACTTGGCCACAACCTAGAGTCCAATACATAGTATTTTATAGATGATATGCAACAATTGTTTGCCTACTTTGGCTCGGGTTAGGTTTACTTAATCAACTCTTATAAGGTCCACTTGTTGATGTGTCTTATTTGATTGGTGCCATATGATGTTGACATGGCTTCTATAAGTTTTTTGGGATCCATTAATCTTTGGTTAGAGGTGCCTTGCTTAATGTCTGTGGGACACACTTCTCGATACTTCTTAATGACAATATGAACGTGGTTGAAGCATGGCTGACATGGTGTAGGATTTACTTTCTTATTTAGCCAAGTTATCCATAGTGGATCCACTAAGCCGCATATGCCAAGTTAATTAATCATGCTACAGAGTTGTACCCACTATTAGGAGATAAATGCGGAAACCAGCTCAAGAGATTCGGAGCAAAACGTTGAACATAAGTAACTAAAGCACAAAATCATAAAACAAAACTAGAAGACACCAAATTCAATGTGAAAAATCAGAGAATGGGAAAAAACCACGGAGTCACATCACCAAGAAATCTACTATGAAAGACAAACAGGAGAAATGTACAAATTACACTGCGCTCAAGTCACTCCTCTCTTCAGTCACTCTAGAACACTTCACTTTACTTTCACTCACAAGAGATAGAGAAAAATTCATTAAAAAACTGCAGAAAATTGTCTAGTTATGAAGTCCTCTGTTTCGTAGTGCCACGACATCGTGATCCTAGCGTCGTTATTCTCTAGGCTTTTTTGCACAGGTTCAAGTGCCATGGCGTACCTCCTGTAGCACTGTGACGTTAACCTCTCTATCTTTTCTGCACTTAGTACTCGGGTCCTAGTGCCACGGTGCTGGCATCTTTGTCTTCATGGTGCAAACCTACAGATCATGACACCGTGGCACTATCCTTCTGTCATCGAGGCATTGCTTTCTCTGTCTTTGAAGTCAAGTCATTCCAAACTTAGCACCGAGATGCTACACACTAGAAAAATTCTCTTCGAGGCATTGCCCTCTAACTCCCGAGCAGGGGGCATGTTGCCCTCTTGCGACCCCCCAACAAACTCATCCGAGCTCAACTAGTGAGAAGGATAGGGTTGAATCAAGTACATCTCGGGTTAATTAATAAAATCAGGCTTTACAAAATAACACCAACTTCTTTTTGGACCAAGTTTTCTCAATCAATAATTTAGTTGATGTGATAGTATCTTAAGCATGCATCTTGGCATATTATTGCTAATTTAAGGGAAGACAGATGGGTCTTAACAAGTTCATTATTTCATATTATGCCAATTATGATGTTTTATGTTTTTGAGAAGAAATGAGAGGAAATTAATTATGGATGCCCCTTATTTAGAAAAGCACTAGAGGTGCACATCGAGGTGTGCCTTAAATAGAGGAAAAAAAAAAGCCTCGTAGCTTCAAGCTCACTACCACTTGTAAGTTTTGTTCCTTGTTATCCAACAACAACAACAACAACAAGCCTTTATCCCACTAAGTGGGGTCGGTTATATGAATCCTTCATCTCCATTGTGTCCTATTATATGTCAAATTCTCATCTAATTTAAGTATACTAAGGTAATTTTTTATACATCTTAACCAAGTCTTTTAAGGTCTATCTTTACCTTTCTTAACATAAGGCAAATCTAATACATTTACTCTCCTAACTGGGTCATCGGATGGCTGGCGCTTTATGTGGCCAAACCATCTAAGGTGACTCTCTCTAATCTTATTTGCCCTTGGAGCTACTCTAACCTTTTCCTGAACATACTCATTTCGTATTTTATCTCTAAGAGTAAAGCTACTCATCCACCTGAACATCCTTATCTCTGCAACACTTAACTTAGACTTATGCTTCTCTTTTATTGACCAACATTCTACACCATAAATCATTGCATAGGTCTTACCACCATTTTATAAAAGTTTCACTTATGTTTAAGCAGTACTTTTCTATCACACAACAAGCCAGATGCCTTGTTATCCAAAGGATATAATTTGAGGTTTTATGCCTTTAGGCATTTGATGCAATGTTTCAATAAGATTATGTTAAAAATACATTATATTATATTATATTAATATTAATATATATTATGCTATATTATATTATAGTAATATATAATATACTTAATAAAATGTCTCAAAAAGTCAAAATAATAATTTAAATATAATGGATTACTTAATTGTGTTATTAATTTATTATTTTATTTTAAATTATATTGAATCCAATGTTAATTGATATACGAAGTAAGAAAAAATAGTGATTGAAGAAGATTTGGAAGATGCTAATGATACAAAATTAGAGGATGATAAAATTATTACATATGTTGATTCTTCTAAAGTTGTGAAGTGAGGATGAGACTACTGTGGATATATTTAAATTTTAAGTGAATGTTTACCTTGATTCGCATTTTAACTTTCATTTTATTTTAACATTTAACATGTAGATTTATAAATTATATTTTATGATAATATGCCATATATATGATTTATTTTCAATTTTAAGAGTTTTTATTCCTTATTTTGAGGCTTACATCTCGAACCGCCTCGCCTTGCCAAGGTAAAATGTCTTAATTCTAGATTTTATTTTTTAAACTTTTTTCATGCCTGGCCAATCACATCATTGTCGGGGAGTAGTAAAGCAAGCTATGTGGCACATCATTGATTTTAAATCAGGTTAAGAAGCAAGTTAGGCTTGGCTTGAGTGGCCCAAGAGCTTTATCTCAGATCTTTTATGAATAACTAAAGATATCAACGGTTCAGTGGCAATTAAGAGCACTATCTATGTCCCATGAGTAGTGAAAAGAATAAGGATTGCTAAAAGGGCTCATAAGAGGGATGAGATCACGCAAAAAGACTCCCATCATTATGTATGCGAGCTTCTTGAGGCTCTGATGAGGTTAAGATTTCTCTCGGTAATTTGGCAAGGGCATAATAAGGTAAATAATATGTCCGCAAGGATACTAGGAGGTTCAGGTGAGGTGGTAATTTTGCATGGGTTTAACGAAGGTTAGATGAATATTGGAGTTTTTGAATGCTCTAGAGTTGAGTAACTAGATAGTAGAGGATAGTTCTTATTTGGTTTAGGGTTGGTGAGCTATAAAGTCTGTGGATGACTTTAAGCAGTGGTTGGGATATGGAATTTTTGCATGCTACGGATTTTGATGATATGTGAGGCTGCATCAGCAAGGGCATAATAAGGTTTAGAAGCTTGAGGGTATAATTGAGGTGGCAATAAAAGTTGCAACAAGTTTGGCTCGTCCATGATGCAGAAGGAAGAATCAGGAGCACTATAGTAACACTATAATAAACTTGGGTTGATCCAAGTTGATTCATCTTATTTATTTATTTTTATGATTTTAAAATCATACAAAAAATTTTAAATGTGAATATTTTGTGAATAATATTTTATTAATTAGGATAATTAGATGGTTAATTTGAGTGATTATGATACAACCTTACAGTTTGTAGTAGTTTGAAATGCAAATGTGTGCATTGATACTAACAAATTGAGAAATTGAAGGATGATTTTGTTTTGGCGATTTATTATTTTTAGGAATTTTAGTTTAGTGTTTTTTTTTTTTTGATTTTGATAAAAACCTTGCCTATGATATTGAATTGATGGTGGCTGATTATGCCTTGAGTTCTATTTGTTAGGGGGCTCTCTGATTTTCATGCTTTGATTTTTTTGTTGTTTGGCCTTCAACTTTTTATTTTTCCTCTATGCTTTAACACTACCATTGCCGGTCCCAAGTCCGGATGCAAAAAGTGGAGGGTTAGCTAGTAGTCGACAACAAAGTAAAATTTGTCGAAATAATCATGACATGAATCCTTTAAATCATTGACGCTAGGCCCCCCTGAAGACGCCGCTACGGCTTGAATACATGAAAAATGTGAAATACGTGATCTGCCTGCAAGTTAAATAAGTGGGTTCCCACATTTTGACCTGACGCGCAAAGAAGTTAGTCCATGAAACTAATTGTTAGGATCTTGAATATAGTACTCTTGCGTAAATTAATGGAATTAATAGATATTATGGTTCATAAAAGATAAATATTTTATGTGAAGAAACTAAATGGGTTGGTGAGAAGGCCAGATTGATAGTTTAGGTTTTAAACTTTGCAGATTCGAAAAGTCGAACTAAAATGGTGTAGTGTGATTATAGATAAAAGTTTGAAGGATAATGTTATAAGTATTAATGGGAGGAGATAGAATTATTTTAAAGATTATCATTGATACAAGATTATCAATGTTATAAGTCTATGCTCTCAAGGTTGGAGGAAGAAAATTTTGGAACGAATTAGAGGATTAATACAAAGATACCCTCAAGAAAAGTATTTATCGGAGATTTAAATGACATGTTGTAGAGAAGTAGAAGATTTTAAAGATTTATGGTATGGAGTTTAACTAAGAAGAAGACTATATTAGATTGCTTTTTACATGATTTCAGAATATTAATACTTTTTTAAGAAAAGAGATGAACATATTATTACTTATAAAATGGATCTAAGAAAACACGATTGATTATTTTCTGATAAGAAAAATAGATCGCTTAAATCAGAATATCAGAAGGCCATACCAAGTGAAATTTTAAGACCAACATCGAATTATTTTAGATTTTAAGATGAAAGGTTGTAAGAGAAAAAATAAACTAAATTATTGTCCAGATTAGATGGGGACACTTAAAGAACACAAATAAAAATATTTTAAGAGAAAGCTACAAGATATTGGGTGTGTTCATAAAGACGCTAACGTTATGTGGGAAAAATATCGTGAAATTAAGCAACAAGCTAAAGATGCGGAGAATCAAAAGGAAAGTTCTTTTAATAAGAATAGTGGTGAGTCGAGGTAAAGAAAAGATAAAAATAAGTTGTGTTATAAAACTTTAGAAAATTCTGAGAATCGAAAGATATAAAGTACCGTAGAGATTCTAAGAAAGCAATATATTGCAAAAAAAATTTATTTTAGTGATTTATACAATATTAGATACCAAAGCTGAAAGATGTATGATAAGTTAAGAAAAGAGATAGGAGAAGTAAAGACATAGTTCAAGTATTAAGGATGAAAATAATAAAGTGCTTTTAAAAAGATATTGAAAATAGTGGATGAGATATTTTGATAAACTTTTCAATGAAGGATCTGAAAGTACGATTGATTTTAGAACCTTAATACCCTAAACAAGAGAATTTCATTTCTATCGTCAGATTAGTAACTCAGAAGTTTTTTAAAGAAAATGAAATGTGGAAAAGCAGGATCTGGATAATATTCCAATAGATGTGAAATGTTTAGGAGATCAAGGAATTTCTTGGCTTACAAATCTTTTAATATTATTTTAAAGACTAAAAGATGCCGATGAGTGGAGAAAGAGTCTATTGGTTCCTATATTTAAGAATAAAGGTGATGCACAAGAGTGTGCAAATTATAGAGGAATTAAGTTAATGTGCCATACATTAAAATTATGGGAGAGAGTAATTGAGCATAGGTTACGATGTGATGTAAGTTTCACAATCATTTGGTTTCATGCCGTAGATCTACTATGGATGCTATACATTTGTTAAGAGGGTTGATAGAGAAGCATAGAGAAAGTAAGAAGGATCTACATATGATATTTATTGATTTAGAGAAAGCTTATGATAAAGTCTCAAGAGATGTTCTTTGGAGAGTTCTAGAACGTAAAAGAGTTAATATTGGTTATATTGAAGTCATTAAGGATATGTATACTGAGATATTTGTGTCCACAAGGAGGATTGACAAAATATTTTCCTATTTCTTGGATTACATCAAGGATCAACATTAAGCCCTTATCTTTTTACTTTAGTTATGGATGTTCTTACGAGGCATTTACAAGAAGATGTACCTTGGTGTATGCTTTTTCGATGACATTCTTCTTGTTGATAAGACTAGAGGGAGTCCAACGAAACTTGAATTATGGAGGTCAACTTTAGAGTCTAAAGGTTTTCGCTTTAAGTAGATCTAAACGAATATATGGAGTGTAATTTTAGTTGTAGAAGTTTTAGTGATAGTGGGCTTTTAGGTGATCAAGTCATTAATAAGAGCGAGCATTCAGATATTTAGGCTCTATTGTCCAAAATGATGGTGAAATAGATGGAGATGTTAGTAGAATTCAAGTTGGATGGTTGAAGTGGAGGAATGCATCCGCCTATTATGTGATAGAAAAGTTCCACTTAAACTTAAGGAAAATTTTATAAGATGGTGGTAAGACCCGCAATGACTTATGGTAATGTTGGCCAATAAAAGAGAAGCATAAGACTAAGTTAAGTGTTACGAGATGAGGATGCTTAGGTGGATGAGTGGCTTTACTCTTAAAGATAGAATGCAAAATGAGTATGTTCGGGAAAAAGTTGGAGTAGCTCAGGGTAGATAAGATTAGGGAGAGTCCTTAGATGGTTTGGCCACATAAAGCGTCGTCCGTCAATGACAGAGAGTAGATGCATTAGATTTGCTTATGTTAAGAAAGGTAGAGGTAGACCTAAAAGACTTGGTTAAGATGTATAAATAATGATCTTAGTATACTTGAATTAGAATTTGACACATAATATAGGAGACAAGGATTTATGTAGCCGACCCCACCTAGTGGGATTACGGCTTGTTGTTGTTGTTGTTGTTGTTGCTTTAGACAGAACTTCTAGATCACTTTTTAATATGAGATTTTCTTACTTATATTAAAATGACTTATGGTTTCTTAAGGAATCCAACTCCCAGGACTTTTATTAACCACATTTTCTATCATCCTTCAAAACTTTTGGCAGCTTTTAGTGATTGGTAGATTTACAAGAGGTTTGTGATCCATGAGCCCTGCATGATTAGAGGCCTTTTAGTGCCATTACATGAATCTTATGATTCTCTCGTGTTGGGGTTAAGGCTGTTGACTCTATCTTTTGATTTTTTTACTTTTAAATTGATGGTGGATTTGAATTTTGATAATCATAAATGTGGCGTTGTGGTATGTAAAGGTTATCCAATTATGATTCTACTTTTGATTCAATAAAGTTTTAGTTAGATGTAACTTCTTCTAGCCTTCTAGTGTAGGGAAAATTATCTCTTTGTATGGATGTCAGATTTTGTGTTATTATATGGCGATCTCTTATATTTTGCTTTGCATGTGATTGAATTTTATCAAATTTGATAAAATCTAATTTTTGTTTGCATTGTGACTTTCATTCAAACATAGAATTTTCATGCTTTTGAATTTCGTAGTACCCAATAAATTATAATTTAGAGCATAATTTATATTTTTTTGATTTTCATCAAAAGGAATTAGTCATTGTTAGAATTAGAGTTTGTGAAATATGAATCGAATATGTGTGCATGATTTTGAGCATTCATCGTAGGTTTGGCATTAGCAAATCCTAGATTTTTACTCCATGGCAATTTGTATTGCATTATAGGAGTTTTCTATGAATTAATTTACACTTTAATCATATAATTGACTTAACTAATCAACATATATGCATTTTCTTATTAATTAATTATAGGATAAATAGATATGTTATTATAAAATGGTGCTACATAAATATTTTATACTTACACATGCTATTGAACTAGAAATCATGTGGTGGTAATTATTATGAGTAATAATTTTATTTTTTTAGTTTTTAATATAATAATTAATTTTTGGATGTGCTTATGTTAAAGAAAAACTAGTTTTCATTATAAATTTAGTAAAATAATTAAAAATGAGATGCTCTCTTTTAATTGTATTATAGCTTACTGTTTGAAATATAATATAAAAAATAAGCTAAGAAAGTTCAAGATAGCTGTCTATAATTCTTATGTGGTTCAAAAAGGTTATTTTGATAAAAAAATTTTATTGCTTTAAAGATAAATATCTATAATCTATAGTTTGAAAGTAGTGTTACAAACAATCAAAACAAAAATTTTTACACCTCACTCGAGAGATTAATTTACTTATTGGGGTAGTATATTTCAAATTAGGCTAAAATAGGCTTTTGTTTTGAAATTCTTCATTTACTAATGCAAATTATATACTATAAAACTTACATGTCAATAAGAGATTGATTATAGACTCTATTTTAAGAAGATGGGGAGTGGGAAGGCTCAAACATGCTTGGGAATCTGAGCACATAGATGGAGATGGAGAAGTTTTTTAGATGCGGTGAAAGCTTGACTTGGACACAATAAAATATTTTGAGCTTGTAGGAGTGATGGGGTTAGGCTTTGAAATGGATGCCAATCTAAGAGGTGAGTGATAGAGGTTGATGACTTGAAAATGATGATGAAGCTCGTGCTCATAAGCAGGGTAGATTGTAGCGTAAAGTCGGAGATAGTGTAGAAGCCAGACTTGAAGATAGTGGTAAAGGGCAAGTTTGGGGCTGATGATGGAGATTAGACATGGGGACATAGATGTTTGTTGAGCTTGGAGGTGGAGATTAATATGGGATTTAGGGGTTGTGATGTATGTTGAGTTTGGTAATGATATCAGATACTTATCTTTGAAGTGGTGATGGATGTATAGCTTCAAGAGGCCTTGGGGTCAAAAATTGTGACAATACTTGTGTTTATAAATGATGATGAGGATTGGACCTAGAGAAGATTTTAGCTGTCGAAGGGCAAGTAAAGCTAGAAGAATAGACTGGAGAAGTGACTACATCTAAATAACTATTTGAGCTTTTGGACTATTATAGAGGAAATTATTGAGGATCTCTTCATCATCATGTTTGTATCAATTGAAGCATTCTAATGGCTACTGAAATGATGAAAGTGAAATGGATATTTAATTGAGGGTCTATTTTATCTTTACTATTAGTACAAGTGCATATATGAACACAATCAATTACTTCTAGGTGCAAGATATGTACCTCATTACCTATTTCAGCTTGTTTTGATAAATTGTCATTCAAGGGAACAAATAGTCTTCATTTGATTTGGTATATTGTATTTTTTGGTCAAAAAAATTCTAAGGAAATCCAACATATAATTTTATGTTCTTATGTATTCATTCAGAGTTATTTTGATAAATGTTACAACATTCTATTATAGTGTTTGTGGGATAGCTTTCCTCATTCTAATTCTATTTGTTATATAGAAATCCTTAGATTCTTTGTTGTCATGTTGAACATTATTGTTGGATTTAAAGTATTGATACTTTTTACTACATTCATTCTCTACTATATTTTTATATTTTTTAAAGTAATAAACATGTCACATTTATTTTCAAGGAAATGAAATAATGCCTTTCAAGTTAAAGTATCAATGAATGTGACATAATAGGTTGAACTCAAAAAGTTAAGGGACCCATGTATCTACATACACAAGCTTTATCTTTTTTTTTGTTAGATTCTTCAAGTAGCTTCCCAAAAACTTAGCCTTCACTTAAGCCAACATAAACATGCTTTAAGCCAGGTAACTTGCCTTTTGATGTTAATAGCTTTGTCCTTTTTTAGCTCATTCATCCAATTTTACATCCGTGTTTTAAGATGCTAAGTACAATGCGATATATATGGATTTCTTTTTTTAAGGCATAAAACACAAAGTGAAGTGACACTTTTATTAATTAGTGCATACAATACTCATTTATTTAACAAAATTTAAATCATATTAGGTTATGCTTTCAACAAATAAAATGATATATTTAATAATAATAATTTGTATTTATTTTAAAGCAAACAAAAAATAAAATAATAAAAGAATTCTCCAAAATTTCAAATACTTAAGAGATTGCGACTAGCTAAAGATCGAGAGATAAGATAGGTGAAGCACAGAGAGAGTACGAGAATGAGATACTGAGAAGTTTGCTTATGAGCAAGAAGCTAAAAGTGTTGACAATAAAAATCAATAAGAAACATATAAAATAACCATTTGAAAAGAAGCGTAAAATAACCAAAAAGAAGCGACTAAATTTTATGGGTGGGAATGGAGAATCAATGAACAATAACTCAATGATGATGAACTAGTAGAAGAGGTGTTCTTCTTTTTATGGAAATTAGCCATGGATTGCTTGAAGGTATGAGAAGTTTTGGGCTTTTGAATTGAATTGATAGATACGGTAATCATTAGGGTTATGATATGATTAGAAATGAATATTTGTGACATTTAATTTTATTCAATTTTTTGCCTTATAAAATTTTGTGTTTGAGTTTCAATCTTATGTGTGCTTATTGGATGTGAGATTCCTTCAAGTGTAGTGCAAGTGAGATTACCTAATTTTAGGGGAAATTATTGCTTTATATTAATATGAGGTTGGAATGGCATACAGTTCATTATTCTCTTTTCTTACCTATTTTTATTATATGTTATTTTATTTTGGGTAATGTTAGAGTTTTAATTTTGAGCAAATTTGTCACAACTATATTTTTGATTGTGCAAAATATTTTCTTTTGCTCAATAATTTTTTTTGGTTGAAAATTCTCATAGATTTCTTTGAATTTAGTTGATCTTTAATTAATTGTTTGGTTAATTTTTTTGTATCTCCAATTTTATATTAAAAGATGATTTTTTTGTGTACTTTTTTATCTTTGCTTTGTGAATTCCAATAGCTTTATGTGATTTGCATCCATCACATCATTTTCATTGTATTGAAGACTTTAGACCCATAATGTATAGCATCAATTTGGCAAAAAAAAAAAAAAATGTTTGCATTATTATGTCCATTTGAACTCAGACATATTATTAGATCAATCAAAAATATTAAACGATGCAGTTTAAGCATAATCAGGAAAGTTATTGTTCTAGATGAACACACCGTAATTGTTATGTGGATCAAAATTACATTCCTACATTCAATATAGGCAACACCTTAATGATTTTTTAGTTGGATCAATAGTTTGTAATACTTTTGTGACATTATCATCTATTTGATTCTGAAAGGTTTGAATGTGCTAAATCAAAACTAGCAGGGCACACTCAATTATTTTGGTAAAATGTTGCAAGTGGAACTAAATCTACTTGGATTAATTTATACATAAACTTAAAGAGCTATATGTATCATTTAGTTAATATAGTACTTAATTAAACAATTATTTTAATTGTTATAGATAAGATGATTATGCTATGTTTGAATATTATGATAGGTTTATGAGCCTTGTTGCTAAACATCATTTAGTTCAAGACTATTTTATAACCTTCATATATTTCATTGAAGTTCATAGGAAAGATATTAGGGATAAATGAATCTACAATCTGCCAAAAACTCTATTTGATGTTTTAACTTGATTAATGAATATTTAGGTATATTACAATCATTATTTTAGGACTATCGTGCTATGATTAAAGTCCCTAAAGAGAAATTGTTATCTTCTTTTCTAAAGCTTGCCAAATATTCATCAATACAAAAATCATTTGTGAATGAAATTGATCTTATTGATGATATTATTGTTCATGAATTTTTTTTTGAGGAGTTGAAAAAAAAAGATTTGTAATTGTAGTATAACTACATCTAATGTTATTAAATTTGAATTTGCACTAATAATAGATTATTTTTATGAACTTAAACCTATATTTTAATGTAAGTCAAAATTGAAATTTGAATGTAAAAGTGAACATGAGATCATACTTAACCTAAACTTCTAATAGAAATTAAATCTATGTCTAATTTAAAGATAAACTAAGCATGCATACCATCATTGATGAATCAATTGAGCGAGCAATTTTAGAATGCAGTTCTTGATGGGTAATTTGTTAATATTATTCCTATGATGAATAATCAAGCTGATGTGAATTTTGTCTTTGGTTCTTAGCTAAATGAGATGTAAATTTATAAAAAGAATCTTATGGAAAGAGTTAAGTTGCATTCTATTTTAGGATATTCATTAGTAACAAATGCCATAAAATAAACCTTTAATTTAAAACAACTATTTGATCAATTTATGGTGCTTAGTTTCTCAAAATTTATGTTTAAAAGCATTTGGGTTTGCTTTTTTCAATGAGGTTCTTTGTCCATATTTACATATCATAATTGTGACTTGTTTTCATTTCTTTTTTCATTTTATTTTCTTGGAATTTATTACACATTTTTATTACTATCATTATGGTGCATATTAGTGCTTTAGTGTTCTTCTTACTTGCTTTATAATCTATTCATTATTTGCATGATTTGGCCAACTTAAATGAGAATATTAACTAAAAAATTGGCTATGACCCATGATAAGTATGAGTTTTCTACTATCTTTGGAGGAGCACGTGAAATTTTAATGTTAATTGATAAAAGTTATATTGTGCATAAATTTAGAAATCTTGCTTGTAGAAACCCTTTAACAATTGAATTGCAAGAATAGTATGACCATTTAAAAGCTTACAATGTATTGGAATTAACATTTAAATTAGAAATACCAGGAAGTTTTGACATTAATTTAATCTTTAATGTGTTTTATTTGAGATTGTTTTGAGCCTGTTGCAAATCCATTATGAATTCACAAATTTGTAAGTCGATGATTGTAAATTCATTCTTGGCTGAAGTGGTGACATGTCTTAAATGTTTCGTGGAATTTTATTTGTTCAAATATTTATGTGATCGAAACTCCTGTTGTACCACTGTATTGTAAGGTATTAACTCATTAGACAGTTTCGTGGTATGGTGGCTTATGCTTATGTTATTATTTTTGCAGGAATTGACTCCAAACCAGCTTCAAGAAGGTTAGTTTATCTCATTTTGTTATGGAGTTTTCATATTCAGATGTGGAAATGTTCTCATGGCAGGATTTCCCATCTATGGTTACCAGCTCTTTCCAAAACTTTTTCTGGGAAAAAGAAAAAGAGCAGACTTCGAAAGGCTTGGGATGGTAGCAAGGTTATTTATAATGTGGCATCTTGGAGTGCTACGGCTATTGGGTAACGAATATCTGCCTTTCTTTCTCTATTAGTTCTATGATCGTGTTTCTATGCGCAACTAATGTGGATAAATGGAATTAATGTGAGGATTAAAAAAGAAAAATGATAGAAACTAACATCGTTAAAGTGCAAATCTATGCACATGTATCATTTGACGACAAGTGAATAAACGAGGGGTATTCCTAAACTCAAATTCAAATACGTGGGATAAGGTTTATTATAATGATGAATAGATAGTAGTGTTAAGAGTTTTTTATATTGTGAATTCTAAATACTATACTGTTTATATTTTTGTGGATGTTTTCCTCAGTGCTAACATTTGTTTAATCTTTTTATTTTAGTGTTCTTTAATATTATCATTCGATAATTGTGAAAATAGTTGAGTTAGGCTATTACTACTTTAATAGAAAGTTCAACAAGGAACTTTTTACAATGAAGGTTGAGGGAAACGTTGCATAAAAGTGTTTTTCAGGAATAAAATCATCTGATTTTGTCTTAAATGAAAGAGATAAATACATACATAAGTGTTCATAAAGTCTAAGGAACTCATGCTATTGAAAATAAGAAATGTTCCATCATGATATCTGGGATATTTAATATATTTCTATAACAAGGTCGATCGACAACAAAATGATTGTTTAATTCAATGAATTATTTTTCTTATTTTTTTTAAAAATGTAAAACATGACGAACAATGCCCATTTTTTGTATTGTAAGAGTTCTAAGACCAGATTCCATTGGAAAAAAAGATCGTGATGAAAAGAAAATTTAATTCCACTCCTTATGATGAAACTCTAGCTTCATAATACTTATTTTTTATATCATTTAATATACAATGCAACAGGCACCGCATCGCCCTTTTAGGCTGTCAAATATGCATATACTTCGTTTTGTTCCATATACTTTTACTAGTTTCTGCATAGCTCACAAAATTAAGGTACATGACAGGTTAAATAGAATCATAATTGAACTATATATATATATATAGTTATAGATAAGAGCTTGCAAGGTTGAGGACGTGAATGCTTACAATCTATTCTACATAATCTGCTATTTTGTGAAACAGCAATACTTGATACCATTCTGGATCCGACATTTGTGCATTTGATAATCTTAAAAATGTTTGAATAGCTGATGATTATTCCATGTTCTTTAAATTCTTTTCTTACTTTTCCATTTTCCTTCATTTGATATTAGCATATATCAAAATCCAGCATTGCTTAGAGCTGCATCAGTGGTATTATCTACTTCATGCCGTGCAATTTCTAAATTACTCTGAAGAAAGACTATTGTAACTCTGCACAAAGTTGTGCTCGTCTCTTAATGCTTATGTAAGAACCAGCGGCATGCAGCAACCAAAGAGCATCCACTTCCGGTGAAACAACTTCTGTAAATTTGTAATATAATGAACCAAAACCTAGCGGACATATCTTGATTGTTGCTTCTGTTTGTTAAGGCCAAATTTCCTTATTGACTGTTTTAAGTGCTTTCATTTAAATTTCCTTATGTAAATATGCTCCTGCAAACTAACCGAGTTACCTGTAACGTTAATTTAGTTATGCCATTCTTTTAAGGATTATAGTAGTTTCTTATGATTAAATTGTTTGATATGGTTCATCCACCTTTTATTTTTCTGTTGTTGATTGACTTAACCTCACTTTCGATGGTCTATTTAAGGTGGGCCGCTTCTAAAGGTAATCAAACTTGGCGTTTTTATATTATGTTTAACGGCATGGATATATGTATTTAGGATTTATTCTGCAGTGCTTTTCATCAGGTTTACTTAATATGCAACATGAAAAGTGCTATATTATTTGTGCTTCTTGCTTAATACATGATTACATTTAAGCTGCTTGCAACATAGTTGTTCTATTTTGATGAGAATTTTCTTAGCATTCACCCTTTGTTGAAGAAGGCCATTCATTTATGATGAAAATTCTTTGAGTTGAGGTGGCAATAGAGATTATATTATTTAAAGTTTCAGAATATAAAGTATTTACAATCATGAAAGATGGTGAGGCAAAAAGAGATTAATTTAGGAGAAAGAGAGAGGAAGAGAGAGGAAGAGTGATATGACTCTATATTCTCAAATAGACAACAGAGGCAAAAGGGAGAGAAGAATTCCAAATTGGCTAAAAGACTTCACAACATAACATAAGTAATTACTCAGGACAATAAGAAGGGACAAATACAGCCATAATTTTACAGAGACTAAACAGACAGAGATATGATATGATAATAACAGACTACAAGTATACTAATTCAGAGCATAAAATAAATACAAATATTACAAAGTATAAATACACATGTCCAAAATAGCATTAGAACAAAGATCAGCTAGAATGATAACAACTACAACAGCAATAAAAATCCCAAAGTAACATCACAGAAGGACAGCAGAACTGAACATAGATAGTTCCAGAGCAAAAAATCTGCAGCAGTTATCCATAACAGAATTTAGATCAGAACTCAAGAAGCAAGAAATAACTAACAAAATAACAATTTTCTGTTCAAATATGACAGAATGGATGAAACAGCAGAACCTATCAAGAAACCAAGAAGATCGAGGGCTAACAACTTCAACCAACTAATATTCCAGAGAGACAGGAGTAAGAAAATAGTGAATAAATGAGCCAATGTAACAGAAAGTAGTTACTCATGTAGAGAAAGCTTAGATCTAGGTTAGACAAATAGCATAAATAGAGGATGAAAGACAAACAGAGAAGGTAATCAATTTTTCAGAAAGAACTTATCTTCTTCGGCCTCTTCTTCTTCTCCTTCTTCTGACCAACCTTTTCTCTGGTTTCCTTCGCCGGAATCCGCCGCTCATCTCCAATCGAATGACCCTAGGGTTCCTCCTCGCTCTCGGTCCCTCTTCCCCTCTCTGGAGCGTCGACGGCTCGAAATGTCGAGAGAAACAAACCAAAAGCAGAGTTAAGGCAATTCACCCTCGCAAAGATCATCTCACGCCCGTAACCGCCGAGTGTTTTGAATCAAGGCCAAGATTAATTCCTGCCCAAGATCAAGGCAAGAGATCAAGCCGCGCAGAGAGCAACGCATGTAATCCACTAACGGACGACAGGAAATCAAGAACCGCTCGATCGAAACACAAATCCAAGGGCAGATAAGAGACAAATCAATCCAACGGTTCATGGTTCAGCTCGAAAGAAACTCAATCCAAGTGCTAGATCCAACGACCAAGAGAAAAATGCGCAAATCCAATGGTTCAGAAAGCACCCGATAATCAACCCGGATTATCCCTTAACTCAGCCGGGTTCATTCCACTCAGGGTGAGTCAACTCACTGAACCAGACCCAAATCTCACTAAACCAGACCCTATCATTGGTGCTCTCGTTGATTACCACAACAAGCAATGGCAGAAGGCACAAGGCATATCGCAAAAATACTAGATGAATGTGTGGGAAGACTAAATAAAACTGATGAACAAATGTCCTCAATTACTATCATATTGAATGAAGTTTCAAGAAGGTTATCGGCTATAGAAGCCAAATTGGAAACAAATTCTCAAGAACAAAGAACAATCTGTGTGTGTAATTCTTCTTATACCGAATTTTCTTCCCCAAATAGATCACACACACAACAAAATACTAGACCTGTTAAGGTAGATATGCCAAGATTTAATGGAGAAAATTCAAGAGGATGGCTGTTCAAAGTAGATCGCTTTTTCAAGACTATAGTTTATCGAGGACCAAAAATTCATAATAGCCTCAAGATATACATGGATGAACGCTTGGTGGTATCAATGGATGCATGTAAACAAACAATCGCATTCATGGACACGCTCAAAAGTCATTCAAAGATTTGGACCTCTCTATACAGGGACTTGAGAGGAGAATTAGCTAAGTTACAACAAAAAATCACAGTCCAAGAATTCTACAATCAATTTGAGGAGTTAGCTAACCAAATTTCAGGTATTCCACCTGAATTTCTACAAAGTTGTTTTGAATCAGGGCTTAAACAAGATATTAAGAGGTAAGTAAGAGCCTTACAACCCAATTCTCTTCAACAAGCCTTTCAGTTAGCTAAATTAATGGAAGATAAGTTAGCAGATGAAGTGTTTATGGCAAGAACAACAAGATTCAATCAAGTACCAGCCATAAAATATCAACAGCAATATCAACAACCTCTGCTCCCTACACCAACAATGCCAATTCACAATAACAATACTAATAACAAGCCAACTATTCCAATACAAAGACTCACACCAACACAATTAGAAGAAGAAAAAAAGGACTATGTTTTAACTGTGATGAGAAATTTCATAGGGGCCACATCTGTAAATTAAAGTTATTTGCCCTCATGGTGATCAATGAGGAGCAGGATGACAACCTGCAGCAAGAAAATCAAGAAGAAAACCTGTCAATACAAGAAGATATTCCAGAAATTAGTTTCAATGCCTTCACAGGTCAAATCCTAGAACCTTAAGACTACAGGGATAATTGGAAATAAAAGTGCAATCTTGATTGATAGTGGTTCAACCCACAACTTTATCCAAATTAGCCAAGTTTATAGACCACACAAGAACACCTCGTTTCAAAAGTATTAGTAGGAAAGCGGAAAACTTTAAAGTGTTCGAATATGCTCTAATATTCTATCCAACTACAAAGGATACACCTTCATCAATTGCTATTTCGCCAATGCAGAGTAGGTGTTCAATGAATAATTAAGAATGTACAACTAACTACAAAAAGCTCACAATGAAATTTAAGTATAAAGACACCTTGGTACAACTACAAGGAGATACAACATCCAAGGTTTAAGGCATTACATTGCACCAGTTCACCAAATTACAAAATAAACATGAAATAGCTTCATACCTGCAAATAACAGAAGTCCAAAGTTCTGTAGAGGCTACAGCAAGTGAGTTCCAAAGCCTACCTGAAAACATTCAAGCAATATTACAGCAATACCAAGACATATTTCAAGCTCCACAGAACTTACCTCCCCAAAGGAGTATTGACCACCATATTAATTTAGCCCCTGGAACTCAACCAATCAAGGTAAAAAGTTACAGATACCCACATTTCCAAAAAATAGAAATTGAGAAACTTATAAAGGAAATGCTGGAATAATCGAGAAAACATCGCCTTTCTCTTCTCCAAAGACTTTAATAAAAAAGGATGGAACTTGGAGATTCTGTGTGGATTACAGAGTTCTAAATAAAATAACAATTCCTGACAGATTCCCAATTCCCACCCTAGAAGAATTTATGGATGAATTATATGGAGCCACAATATTTTCAAAATTGGACTTAAGGTCAGAATATCACCAAGTCAGAATGGCTGAAGAAGACATCTACAAAACAGCCTTTAGAACTCATGAGGGACACTGAGTTTATGGCAATGCCATTTGGACTAACAAATGCACCATCAACATTCCAAGCTTTAATGAATGCAGTGCTTAAACTCTTTTTAAGAAAATTTATCTTAGTGTTTTTTGATGATATACTTATATATATTAAGACCTTAGAGTTATATCAAACTCATCTCCAAGAGGTATTGGAACAATTCAAGCAGTATTCATTGTTTATCAAGCTATCTAAATGCTCATTTATACAAGACATAATTGAGTATTTAGGACACATTTTATCTGCACAAGGTATAACAGTGGATCTCAAAAAAATTCAAGCAGTACAAGCATGACTTTTACCCAATTCAGTCAAACAGTTAAGAGATTTTTTGGGTTTAACTGGCTATTACAGAAAGTTTGTTAAAAATTATGCAACAATTGCCTCCCATTAACATCAATGCTAGCTAAACAACAATTTTAGTGGACAGAAGAATCAAAAGCAGCATTCACACAACTGAAACAGGCTATGGTATCCTTACTAGTTTTAGCATTTCCAAATTTTTCTATACATTTTATTCGAAAGATGCCTCGTGTACATCATAGAGTGATTAGTTCAAAACAATCATCCTCTTGCTTATTTCAGCAAGAAATTATCTCTCACATTACAGAAAACATCAACATATGCTGAGAACTTTATGCTATAACGTAAGAGGAAGATGGAGGCAATATCTGTAGTAATAAATTCACTATAAGAAGATCAAAAGCATAAGGGAGTTAATGCAGACAATTCGACTCGAGAAAGGTTTCTTATTAAACTCACGGGCTTTGATTATACTATTGAATATAAATCGTGGATCACCACAAGACATGATGCCTATCCAAAAGTATACAATACAGATGAAAAAGTAACAACAGAAGGCTCAACACAATACACTTTATATGCTTATACTCAGCAGTTCACAGCCTTGCTACAACAGATTAAAGAAGAAACACAGTCTAATCTTGAACTACAGCAGTTACATAAGCAAATTTCAGTAAGTCCAGAATTATTTCATAATTACAGATGTACTAATGGACTGCTATATTACAAAAATAGAATAGTCATACAAAAAAACTCTGAAATAAGAAATATACTTATAAGAGAATTGCATTCAACACCATTAGGAGGTCATTGGGGAATTAAGAGGATATGGGCCAGAATTACTCAACAATTCTACTGGAAAAAGATGAAACAAGATATAAAACACTTCATAGCCACATGTCCCGTGTGTCAACAGATCAAATATGATACTCAGAAAACGTAGGGTTATTACACCCTTACCTATTCCAACCATTTGGGAGGAAGTATCATGGATTTTATCATAGTTAACCCAAATCCCATAACAAAATCAAGTATACTAGTAGTAGTAGATAGACTTTCAAAGTATGCTCATTTCTCGCCCTCCAACTTGTTTTTTACTACCTATATAGCTCAAACTTTGATTTCGCATAGTTAAACCGCATGGAATTTCACAAGCAATAGGCAGAGATCCTATCTTTATGAGCAATTTTGGCAAGAACTATTCAAATTAAGTGGAACAACATTAAGCCATAGCAGTGCTTATCATCCTCAATCTGATGGCCAAACAGAGGTAACAAACAGAACACTAGAACAATACCTAAGAAGTTTTGTATTGGAGACACCCAAAAATTGGTTACAATTCCTCCCATGGGCAGAGTTTTCCTATAATACATCCATTAACACTTCCACAAAAATGACTCCATTCCAAATAATATATATGGCGACTACCACCAAGTTATACCCTATAATGATAATACAATCACAATATAAGTAGAAACCTTACTACAACAAAGGGACACTGTATTACAGCAACTGAAGAAAAACTTACAAGAAGCTCAGAATAGAATACAACAAATAGCAAACAAACACAGAAGGGAGCTTCAGTTCAATATAAATGATCTAGTGTTAGTGAAATTACAACCATACAGGATCTCGATAAAGAAACCCTATATAAAGTAAAGACAAGATTATGGTCCTTTTAAAGTTCTACGTAAAGTGTGGACTGGCTTACAAAGTAGACCTTCCGTAAAGCAAGGATTCACAATGTCTTCCATGTTCTAAACCAGTAATTCGCATGGATTCAAAATTCACCCACCATATTGCCTACTCAATTCTTAGAAGGGCATCCCGGTCGACCATCAAAATTTTAGATCAGAGGATAAAAATACAAGGAGACAGACCAATCACAGAAGTCCTAGTACAATGGGAGGGTATCCTAGCAACAGAGACTTCTTGGGTAGAAATTAAAGAATTCCAGAAAATTTTTCCTGACTTTGACCTTGAGGACAAGGTCAATGTGTGTGGGGGAAGTAATGATATGACTCTATATCCTCAAATAGACAACAGAGGCAAAATGGAGAGAAGAATTAAATCAAGCAAAAGGACTTCACAACATAACATAAGTAATTACTGGACAATAAGGAGAGACAAACAAATAATTTTACAGACTAAACAGAGACATGATATGATAACAGACTACAAGTATACTAATTGAGCATAAAATAAATACAAATATTACAGTACAAATACACATGTCCGTAAAGATTAGAACAAAGATCAGCTAGAATGATAACAACTACAACAGCAATAAAAATCTCATAGTAACATCACGTATGACAGGATCAAACATAGATAGTGAAAGCAAAAAATCCCGCAGAAGCTTATCCATAACAGAATTTAGATCAGAACTCAAGAAACAAGAAATAACTAACAAAATAACAGTTCGCTCAAATATGACAGAATGGATGAAACAACAGCACCTATCAAGAAACCAAGAAGATCGAGGATGTGGGATCCGAAAATTCGCCACCGACATCTTTCGGAAAAAGGAAAGAGTTGTTTAAGTGTCGATAATTTCGTAAGGCGATGAATAGTAGATAAGACACTACCTGAGATTTCGCTCATTTGGTGAGAACTTTTATACCGAGTTTCCTATAAAGCAAGCCCCTATAGTTAATTACCCTCCCAATACCGAGAGAGCACTGACAAGGCTACCAATGAATCGCTAAAGAACGAAAGTATATAATTTGAGTGGAGTTTAGAACTTATGAAATTTATTATTTTAACTTAAAACTTTTGTGGGGAACGATGACGCTCATCAAGATCCCATGGTTCCGCTATCCCGCCGCGATCCGGTCCGCTTAGTCGAGGAGGTAGTCGACCCAACCCGACCGGATCCTTGTCAAACACGGGTTACGCCGCAAGGTGTCCTTGTAGACTGGGTGGAGTTTGTCTGGGGACAAATATAAGTCAACCTTAGACATAGGCTTTTGCCCAACCAAATACATTCTACATTTCACACAAAGAGCAAAGCCGGGGAACATACTGGCCGCGCGGACCGTAATTGGTGCCATATCATGAACCACCCTACCGAGGGCTCGAGTCAGAACCGCCATTTATGTGGTGCCATATCAGCAAAACCACGCGACAGAGGACACGCCACGCCCCACGCTTGAATATTTGAGTGTGAAGTATATGTATTTAATTTGACATCGCTTTCAGAAAGTTTTCTTAATTTGTCACCCAAGACAAATAATTAAGGATGAATGATTTTATTTATTTATTTATTTTTTTAAAGTTAAATAATTAATTTCATTTTTTTTATATATTTTGTATTTAATTTTGATCATTTTATTTATTGATTTTGATTTGAATATATACGATCATTTATCATTGAAATTTAATTATAATTACCCTTCTCGATCCTGGTTAATATCAATCGATAGACCTGTCTACGCCGTCCAATTTTCACGAGGATCGCCTAATTCATCATCTCAGAAGTATAATCCTTCAAAACCTTGTCCACTCTAAACATGAGGATCGGTTGACTTTTCTTCCTAAGAATTTGAATTTGTGTTTATGTTTTGGTCATATCTGTATTATATGACGTAATTAGCTTCTCGATATTATTAATTTGAAATTTTATAATATCACATTTTTAGATTTTGTTAACTCTACGAAGACCAAACGGATGATATAAGATCGTTCTTTTGTATTTGACTTAGATTTACTCCAACATGCATATGAATATCCGTTTGAAAATCATGACATTAAGATGTAATGAAGTTCATGTCAAATTTGATTTTTTGAGTTTTGTTAACCTGACGTCCAAGACCAAACCGGATTATGTAGATCTGTCTTTATTTTGACTGATAAATGCAAGCATGAGTTTTGATATGATTTTGTTTAACCTGACTCCCAAGACCAAACCGGAAGATGTAAGATTCTTTCTTTGTTTTATACCTAACGACATGTCCCTATTGTTTGAACATTTCAACATACATAATGAGTATCTCTTTTAAAATGTATTTGAGACAATGTCTAATAAAATGCATATGCAAGTTTATAAGATTTTTTGGTTTTTTGTTAACTTTAACCGTCCAAGACCAAACCGAAGTATGTGCATTCGTTTTTTTGTTTTATACCTAACTTGCACATGTCCCTATTGTTTGAACACTTCAACATACATACGAAAGTATCTCGTTTCTTTTAAAATGTCAGAGGACATTAATGTTCAATAAATGTAGCGATTTGTAAGTTTAAATTTCAATACGACATTTTTTGGTTTTGTTAACTTTAATTCTAAGACCAACCGAAGTATGTCATCTAACATTAGAATGTCTAAGTTAGAGTTTCGATGTTTGACATACATAAATGTCGAATTATAAGCATAGGTAAAATCTTGTAATTGTCATATAATGATGAATGGTAGCATGTAATCATATGCATGTGCCTTCTTTTTTTTTAAAATACTTAGACATTTCACATTTTTATTTATCAATTTTTGACACTCCGGCGTCATCCCGTAGAGCGCCGGAGATAAGTTTGAAAGTGCATGGTAAATCGTGAGACACACCGGTAAATTTCACGCGAGAAAGGCGCATGGGTCGCATCCGCATTTCCTTGCCGCGTTCATGTGAGCAGTCTTTATAACAGATTTTCACGCCGTTGGGGCGTGAACAGTCTATAGCGATTTGCCGCGTTGAACAAGCGTGAGCAGTACTATCACGCGGTTTCCCAGCGTGGAACAATGTGAGCGTACTATAATAAAGCATAAATTTGCATTCACATGTATATGAAATTAAAGTATAAGCATTTATATGACACATTTCAACTCCTTTTTTATTGAAAATTTGACTCCGTCATCCCGCATAGAGCAGAGGAGCTTCCCAGAAGGCGGCATTGGTGTGTCGTGAAAACGAAAGTTTATTTACCCACCACGCCAAGAAGGCGTGCATGGGTTATTAACATAGCATTGCATTTCGCATGCGTTGGAACAAGCGTGTTCTATCATAATTTTTCCGGCGTTGGAACAAGCGTGAGCAGTACTATCTGGTTTCCCGCCGCTTGGAACAATGTGACAATTTACAAGATATTTCTCGCGTTGGAACAGCGACGAGCACTTATGATAAGTTTCCCGCCGCGCGGAACAATGTGAGCGGTTTATAACAACATATTTCCGCGCGTTGAACGTGAGCGGTACTTATGACAAGTTTTCCCGCGTTGGAACAATGTGAGCAACGGTACTTATAGAGCATATTTCCGCCACGTTGGAACAGCGTGAACGTATACAAGTTTCCGTGCATTGGAACAATGTGAGCGGTATATAAACATATTTCCTGGAACAACGTGAGCAGTATCATAGTTTCCCGCGCATTGGAACAATGTGAGCGGGTATATAAAACATATTTCACGTTGGAACAGCGTGAGCATTATCTAAGTTTCCCGCATTGGAACAATGTGAGCGGTACTATCACAAAATATATTTAGAAACTTGTTTTACATATGTATATATTTGCATACATACTTAAACAAGACATAGCGATATAGCACCATTTTCATCACTATTTTACTGAATTTTGCATTTTGAATATTCAAATAAGTCAACATAAGCTTTTAATCACATGTAAACACACTTCCATTCTTCTCATTTTGAATATAAAAGGGACATATCTTTCTTAAAGCCCACAAGTAACATAGCAATTAAAGGTGAAGAGATATATATATTTCATCTTTTATTTGACGAGATAATCATAAAACTTTGCATTTCATATATCTTCAAGTCTCAACCTTTTCACATGTGCGATAAAAGATGCAATAGAGAGAAAATCAATATAAATCAAACTTGTCCCAAAATAAACTTGCTTTCTTTTCATTCTTCCTCAAATCGAGAAAGAAACATACATCACATATTAATGACCAAAGTGAGCTTTCAAAGATGAAGTCATGTAAGCTGAAACTAGATTTCATTATCACAACTTACTCCCATAATTCAAGAGCAAGAAAAGGCATAGAAACAATGAATCTTGCATGATTCCAACCTCCAAAATGAAATGAAACAATTATCCTTCTCCTATTGTTTATAAGCTCATATACTCTCGGAAGCAATTACATCGATACATTGAAACGAACAAAACAATGATGAACAGGCTCCTTATGTGGGAGTATCGAATAAAGTAAAACAAATGAGAAAACTGGAACACTAATCATTCTCCCTTCCAATAACACCAGATAAAATAAGCACTTGAAAGCTAATGAATATCATATCAAGTAAAGGTACACCCATTGAACTCCTATTCATGGAGTTAAACCAAAAAAAGTAGCATATGTCGCTTGAACACGATGGATTTACTCGTGAAGCTGTATGGAACAAAGAGCAATAGAATACTTAGCTTGCCCATTGAGCGGAGTCGTTCAACAGAAGGGCATCAAGGGAGGAGTTTCATTCGCCCTTCACCTGGATTGAGGCCCTGCGAGAGAGGGAAGAGGTGTCTTTGCTCGGAGTCAGAAGGAGGAAGAGGGGAAGAGGAGTTTCCTGCTTTTCTCACACCTGGGTGGAAGGAGGAAGAAAGGCTAGATCGAGTCCTGTTTGCTGGCTGGGGTTGTTTGACAAGAGAGGAAAGAAAGAGGAATCTCAGTGAGAGGGAGAGAGAAGGAGCTAGGTGGGTTCGAGAGAGGGAAGGGAGAATGGAAAGTTCCTAGAAACGAGGAGATCGCCGAGAGAGAATGAGCTTGAGAGCGGAGGCAGAATGAGAGTAAGGATCGTGAAATGAAGTCAACGCCTCGTTTCGGCCTTTAGGGCCGACGGTCCATTTTCATTGGTCGAAGGAGCGGCGGATTAGGTAGGGAATTAAAGTGGTTTAAGGGATTAGGCAGTCATTAGTCCCTTTAATCATAATTTAACATTATTTTATGTGATATTAATTTATGCACTAAACCCTAGCAATATGGGTGTCAATTTTAGTTGTTTAACGCAACTGATCAATTTCGTGATCGGTGTGGACAACGTCGGCGACGACGGATAAAATTAGGTTTACAATTTGCGGCATCGCATTGAAATCGACACTCGCGCCGCGCTTTCGAATGGGTCTCGGAAGGCGTCGTTTGATAGGTCTCGGCGTTTGGCCGGCGATCATTTAAACGAGGTCGTTTAGACATCATCGAGCTTTCGACTTTGATATGCGCATAATTTCATTAAAATTAATTTTAATTTTTGGATCGATCATTAATTGATTGATATTTTTTATTTAATTATTTTGATGTTTTGGCGCATGAATTTTCAAATCAATCAATTTAATTAATTTGATCATTGATTAGGCATTTAACCATGTCATTACTTAATTTTAAATGACACATGGTTGTAAATCAAAAATGCCCCCAACAAACATGGTGCGTTTGGGCGGCGTGTTTGTGTCTGTGAACTTGCGGATCTCCAAGAGATTTGCTTGGATGTCACGCTTAAGTTGTAGTTTCTACAACTTCGATAATACCTGATCGTTGCCCTTTGATAGAAGTGGGTATAACTCTCGGGTTGGGCAAGCATTTGCATTTCATCAGTTCAACTGCAATAGCTCGTTTAACTGGTATTTGTTGTCATTAATCCAATGTTTTGTGCTTGATGGACTAGATGAAGGAGATGATTTGACTTGTCATCATCAACTTGTCAAGAGAATTTGATGCATCTTCAACCCTATGTTTTCTGCTTTGGCGGACTTGTTGAAGACTTCCTCCCGATTTGAAATTTATATTTTCTCTTGTCGGCTTTGTGCCTTGGTGGACTTGATGGAGTCGATGATTTATTCTTTGAGATGAGAGCATCTTGATCCGTGCTTTGTGCTTTAACGGACTTGTTGAAGATTTTCCCCAGAATTTGAAATTTATATTTTCTCTTGTCGGCTTTGTGCCTTGGTGGATTTGATGGAGTCGATGAGATGAGAAATTCGGTCGTGCTTTCTACTTTGGGGACTTGTTGAAGACTTCGAACTTTGGGATTTGCATTTTCCTCTGTCAGCTTTATGCCTTGACGGACTTGATGGAGTTGATGAGATAGAAATGTCTTGGTCGTCTTTGTGCTTTGAGACTTGTTGAATATTTCATCTCGTACTTTGGGATTTCATTTCCTCGCCGCTTTGTGCCTTGATGGACTTGATGGAGTTGATGAGATAGAAATGTCTTGGTCGCTGCTTTTGCTTTGTGACTTGTTGAAGATTTCATCTCGATTTTGATCTTGTGCCTCCTTTTATCAGCTTCATGCCTTGGATTTGATGGAGTAAAATCACTTATCTGGAGATTTGTCGTCTGAAATTACCTTTGCCCAGCAGCTTTGCGCTTGTAGAAGGATAAATCACGCACCCAGCTCGAGCTTGTGTTGATCAATGGCAAAGAGTCATCGATCACTGTGCTTTTGTGTGAACCTCTTGATGACAAAACTCCTTAGATTTAGCTTTATACGAACATTGGGATAGCTTCTTCGGTCCTCTGCTTTTTGCTTGATTGGACTTACTGAAGAAGAATTTCCTTCGGTCTTTGCTTTCTGCTTTGATAGACTTATTGAAGGAGTTGAGATTTCAAATTTGTGTTTAATTCCAAACTCGGCTTAGTGCTTTCTCGAGTAAGGATATATTTGTTTGTTGTAGAATTTTGAAAGATGACCTTACGACCAATAGGGATAATTTCCCAGTCTGGGTCACTTGAACTCACCAAGTTGGAGAGATTTGGGGATTTGGATGCTCTTGTCTTTGAACTAACGAAGTAGGAGGATCCCTTACTACCTTTTGTGGCGTGAAGTTGATCAATGACTTCGGCCATATTTTGGCATGTTGAATCACCTTATACACACTTGAGTGGTGGACTTGAGCAATTGATGAGGATTTTATCCTCGGCTGAGATGGGGGTCTCTTACTACGGCCTTTGTGGCGTGTTGAGTAAGCAACTGTGGACTTCGAGTATGTTGGCGTGTTGAATCCGACCTTATACACCCACGAGCCTTTAGATTTGAAGTGAGATGATAAATGTATATCCAACTTGGTTTGTTGAAGTTTGCAGACTTGAAAATTTTCTTCATTTGGTCAATAAGACTTTTAAACTTGAGCATTTGAATACATAATTTTGAGTATGCATGTGGGATCTCGACTAGCGATGTCAACCCAAAGAGAAAGAAAGGTCCCTGCTTAGGCATGATACTTTACTATAAAACTTTAAAATGCCCTCAACAGATTTTTTATTTTAAATCGTTCTTTACAAGAGAATTTCCAATGAACATTTTCATAAGTGTTCGACATAAAGATTTTCAAATCACGAGATTTGTCCAATCACACTTTCATGTGTAATATTTCTTTAAATGTCGAGTTGATTGGCGGCATTGGTCTCACCTTTGAAGTCCAGTGATAGGCTCCCCTTGATATACCTTTTCAATAACAAAAGGTCCTTCCCATTGGTTCAAATTTACCGTCTGCGATGAGGGATGATTGGTCTTCTCGACACCGGACCAACTCTCCTTCTGAAAAGCTTCGAGGGCGTATGATCGAATGCTCACGGACGTCCTCGATGACTTCTAGATTTTCGAGCTTGGACCTCGTCAAGCATCAAGTTCCATGAAAGCATTCGTCTTGGGTGAATTTTGTTGAATATTTTGGGAAGGTAGTTCAACTTGAGTGTAGCCCGACCCCAAACAGTGCATAGGGAGTAGACTTTGTAGGAGTCTTGTAAGTGGTGCGGTAAGCCCATAACGCTTCCATAAGTTTGGTATGTCATTCCCTTTTATTTCTTGTGAGAATTTTTTTAAGCAATTTGACTAGTGTTTTATTAAATGCCTCAGCCAAGCCATTTGCTCTCGGATTATAAATTGTGTATCTCAAATCTTATGTCGATCAAAAAATTTATAAACTTTAGCTTTTGAAGGGCGGCTATGCGAAATGATTCTTGTACACCTATATATTGTGAGTAAAGAAGTTGGTCACTTGTTGTTGTAACTTCTTTAAATGGTGCGACTTATTGGAGAAATAATCGGTGGCTAAGATGAAGCGGTGACCGATGATGGTGGATCAATTGGTCCAATTACATGTCCCCCCTTCAAAGCGGCCAATCTTGCTCGTTGGATGCAACGGATTTGGAGGCTGATGAATTATGTTACCATGGACCTGGCATTCATGGCATCTCTTGGCATGATTGATACAATCTTTTACCATGACGGCCAATAGTATCCAATTCTTTTAATTTGAAAGCCATTTTAGGACTGATTGGTGCGCACAAAGTCCTGATGGATTTCAACAATTACTTTATTTGGCTTCTTTCTACATCTAGCCACATCGAAGGATCTACGATCTGAGTATTATTGCATAAAGCGAAGCCTTTTCTCAAGTTTGCGACTTATTACTTGGCAATTTGCCTTCCTTGAAGTAGTCGACGAGTGTCTCCAGTCTTCCTTCTCTTACTATAAGGATTTCATTGTGTGGTTTTAGCACTTCCTCAGGTTGAGGTCTTTCATCTGGAATGGTTTGAAGCTTGTCTTGTTGACTTTGAGAAATAATTTGTAAGGAGTGTAAGGAGCAACATGAGTCACCTGGCGATTTGTTTGATGACCCCTCTTCCAGTGGGATCTTAAATTTATTTCAGGACTCTAATGCTAATATGTAGTAGTCATCATCCATACTGCCATTTCTTTAGCTAATTTAGCTAAGCAATCCTTTGCTATTCCCTCGGAGACTTCATAATGACATTTGGAATTTGCTTCATAAGCTCGAGAACTTCGTTTGTGATAGTGATTCAAGCTTGTTGATTTTGTAAAGGCCAACACTTGATTAATGATGAGTTGAGAATCGCCATAAATTTGCATTCGGACTCATGGAAAACTTAAACCACCCGCTTCATATTCGCGTTGTTGGTTGGGGTTGAGTTAATTAATGTCTCGATATATACCTCGGTGTGATCAAGATGAGGCGACTTGAGCCTTTGGAAGATTTGAGGGTTGAGTGTATCTAATGGACGAAGCTCCATCAAAATACAATTCCCACATTTGTTGCTTTTCTTTTTCGTATATGTGCATGATTTGCTCATCAGGAAGATCATCATTAAGCAATGAATCTGCCGGTATGGGATGAGCAGCAAGAAAATCTGCCAGAATTTGCCCCTTCACCGCTTTCTGGGGAACATATGTAATATCAAAGCGGAAGGGCCATCGTGCGGCGACATCGCGTTGGTCTTGTCATCAAGAACTTCAACGGATCGATCCTTGAGGGTAATTTTATGAGATAGCATGTAATGGCGTAGCTTTTGGCGCAAAATTAAACAATGCTTCTCAATGGAGAATCTTCTATTAGCCTAATGTAGTATAGAGCATTCTCCTTCCTTCCTCATTATCTTTGAGCCAACAGCACTAGAGATTCTTCTAGTCTTTGCTGTACATATGAGAGGCTTTCACAGGATTGGTGGAAGAATGGGTGGTTCAAAATATTTCTTGATCTTGTCGAAGGCCTCTTGACATTCTTCGTCCCACTTGAAAGGAGTATCTTTCTTCATTAATTTTGCAAAGGGTCGACATCACGATTTGATATAAATCTTCTAATGAATGCGAGATGTCCTGTATGGGCGAGTTGGCGAAGACTCCTTGGAGGAGGCATTTCGCAACGATTTTGTTGGGATCGATTTCAATCCCTCCACGGCTGACATATCGAGGAACTTTCAGAAGAAACTCAAAGGCGCAAGATTCATCTTGAGATCATATTTTCGATTCTTTTTAAATCATCGAGATGATCTTTGCGATCTATACTCTTGACAAGCGGTCATAGCACTCTACTTTTGAATCAATTCAATTAGGTGTCATAGCCTTTGGTATGTAGCTCCGGATTCTTCAAGCCGAAGGGCATGTATGTAATATATGCCAATTGGCGTCTGAATGGTATGCTTCTCATCTTCGAGCCCATCTTGATTTGATTGTACGATGATCCGTCATCCATAAATGAGAACATGTCGTGGTTTGAAGTGTTATCCACCAACAGTTCTGATACAGGAAGCGGAAAATCATCTTTTGGACATGCTTTGTTTAAATCCCTGAAGTCGATCTGATCTGAATCGACCATTCTTCTTTTCGCGATAATATTAGCTATCGGTCGTATTTTTCTAAAACCACCTTCAATGAGCTTCTTGGTTTCTGCAATTACATTCTTCAACCTCCAATCTCGCTGAGGCTTGCTTGGTGGTCTTTGCGTCGGCTTAATTAGTTTGTGAACCCGCTATATCGGGGAGATAAGCGGCATTTCAGCATATGTCAAGCAAATCCACGAATTCACAGCAAGATTTTTAATTCTTCCACTTTATCTTGAAAGTAGAGCGATGAGCGTTGGGAGGATCTTCTCGGTTCCCAAATTAATTTCTTTAAGTTCATCCATAGTAGTGCCTCCCACCATATTCAAGCTCTTGAGCCGGCAGCTTCTACTTCTTCATTATTGGAGTAAACGTTAAGAATGACATTCTCATCTTCATCATCACTCTCTTATTCTGTTATAGCGTAACGGTATATCCTGTGGACATTGTCTTAGATAAAAACCAAGGCCTTTAGTAGTGTGTTTGTTTCTTACCAATGGTTTGAGAACCTTTTGGTACATCATTTCAAAGAGCTTAGTCCTTTGCTTACTCGCTGGACCCCATGTTTAGCATCAAATTTTGCATCTTTGGAGTAATATTTTGGTATTCTTGTGGGCATAGCTTCTTCTTCTTGAATAGCGCATTACCAATCGGGATCTTCTTCTTGACACCCTGACTTATAAAGCAGGCTTCCGGCGTGTTTTCAGGAGAGGAGGTATAGAAGGTCATTCTCGACTTTGTGAGTTTCTCGAGGGTGATTTCTTTAAAATGTTGGGAGGAATGGTCTAGTGTAATGGATCATGATTGGATGTTTTTGCATTACCTTCAAAAGCGATTCAAACTCATAATCGAGTCAAGTGATTTTCCTCGATCGGTGTTTCTTGGAAGATTCATGGACCTTTGGATTTCATCTTCTTCTTGATTATCCTTTGCTGATGAGGGGTGTTATTGATTTTGGACATGTTCTTTATATCCCTGGAATATTTGGAACAACCTCTTTTCCTTTATTCATTTTATCTTCTCCCTTCTTCTTAACTTGTTCTTTTATGGGTTTTGAAGTAGATCTGGTATTCTTGGTTGTTTTGTTAGTTTGATTCCTGAAGCATCTTGATAAATATTCATTTCAAAAAGGTTGCATGTCACCCACAATTTGGCATTCTTCTCCATCCTTTGTATATTTCATACATTGATGCAATGTAGACGGGACGATGCCATATTTATGAAGCCATGGTCGACCCAGAAGGGCTCTGAATGAAGTATCTGCATCGATCACATGAAATTTAGCTTCTGTGTAGAGGTCTCCAAATTTAAGAGGAAGGACGAATGACCCGATAGTTTTCTGTCCCTTCTCATTGAAACCTTGAACCATGACTTTATCTCGTCCTAGATGTTGTACATCTAGAGATAGCCATCTAAGAGTTCTCAAATTCATAAGATTCACGGAGGAACCGGGATCAATTAAGATCCGGTATTATAATTTCATCACTTTCATTTTGTAACATCTGAGGCGATTGTGCTCTGCGGTCGGCATTAGATCATCTTAAAATGTGGATTGGAGGCTCTTGAACATGCAAGGTCTCCGTTAGGCGGCGTTGAAAATATGCTTCAAATTTTCCGGCTCTTTGAGAGCTTCAATTAAGGTGTATTCGGAGATCTTGACATCGGTGCTTATACACTAAGGCTGTGAATTTTCCTTAGATGTGATAGAATATTGTAGTCGATCCCTTTTGATGAAGGCTTCTTATTTGAATCCTTAGGGATAACTTTTTCATTGACTTCAATTTCTTTTCCTTTATCTTTATTCATTGGCTTTTTCCTCTGTTGGGATTGTAGCACTCGACCACTTCTCAACTCTACTTAAGCTACTTCATTTGCATCGAATCTTGATGATTTCGATTCTTCAACATCACCTTGCCCGTCAATGATAGACTAGAAGATTGATCTTGACTTTACATTTTTATATTTGTTGATATGGTGAGCTCGGTTCATCTTCATCCAGAAACGAGTTCTCGTTATCAAATTCATGCATCATCAAGCAAGACTCGGTAGGAAGTTCTTGACTTCTTCCTCCTTCTTGATCGAAGATTTGAAAGCAAGCGTGATAGGTCGTCTTGATTGTATATAATCTTCCATATTATTGATGATCTTTGTGTTACGTTCGACCATAATAGTAATAGTAACATTTTGTCTCTTCTTCTTTTATTTAATTTATTTTTTGTTTGGCATGTTTCTTAGCCTTCCATTGCGTATTTGGCTAGGCGTCTTTCGTGAGATGAACTAGGCCATAGCTTAGGTTTGTCTCAACCCAATGCAGCTCAAGTGGTGATTTCCTTGAATACACGGACGCCTTCCAATTGCTTCAACATTTTTTACGGTCTTCTTAGAGGCGTGACTTCATCCTTCATCATCGACCCTTCTCTTTGCCTTTATCATTGCTTGATAGTCGGAGATGAGGTGATTACTTTGGTGGATTCTTTCTTGGACATACCGTCTCGATAATGTGTGAATTCACCGTTTCTATATTTTTTCAGCCAATCTTTGAATATGTAACAATCTTCAGAGGGATGGAGCGATGATATGGACAATAGTTAGGATTATCGCTTGTCCACCTCTTGTCTTTTACACTCTTTGGTAGTTGGAGACCTACTTTGAGTGCATGTTTAAACAATTTGGCCACACTTTCCTCTTAAAAGAATACTCTTTGTTGCTTTTCTTTTAGGGTGGGAATTGAGTCATTCGCTCCTTTTGTTTGCTTTGGTGCTCACCTTCAGGCGACCTCGAGGTCATTACCTCAGTATGAGCTTGGGTTGTGGAGCGGATTGAATGGTCTTGGTTTTCTTGATAGGCAGTGCTTTCTTTCTACGTTATAGACTAGCGCTTACACTTATCCTTTTTGTATGGTGAAATGTGTTTCACCTTTCGTCTAGCTTTTGCTCTTTTGAATTTATCTTCTTGCCATCTCGGGATAAATTTAATTTCTCAAATTTCTATCAAGTAGCTCTTGAAATGTGTGGTAATTGAAGCCATACAAAGATAAGGCGCCATCTTATCATCGATGTTGCCCCGTCAGCTTGGATTGCATGCTCTTCCTCTAATTGTTGTTCACATTTCATACTCATATTTGCCAACGCGTAATATAAAATCGACTCGTCTTTCTTCCTCTTCAGGCGAGATCGAAATTCGTTGTTTTTTTTTTTCTTGCTACCTTTTAACAAACATGTTTTCAAGTTCGGCAAAAGTCTTGATTAAGTCATTTGATAACTTCGACATACCAGCGGTCAGTTAGACTACGGCAATTGACGGAATAATAATGCATCATTACCCCCTGTGTTACCGCAGGATGCTTTGAATTGGGCCAGATGTTGCTTGGGATTACCATTCCCGTCGAATAGATTGAACTTTGGCATTGAATATCCCTTTGGATATGAAATTTGATCACATTACGGGATATGGCGGCTTTGCTCACCAATTTTTACGCTTTTGCCGCATTATAAAACTTGATCTTCTCATTCAATATAATATCAAGTTGAGAAGGCTGTCCGCTTGAGATATAGTTTGTATATTCGAAGCGGGTTGTCGGCGACTCATTTATTTCAATCGCTCAATTTGGACCCTTGAAGCATGAGATCAAATTTATTGGAGGGTTGTCATTGGCATTCTTTGGAGGCTTGATGATTATTTGGGGCAGTGTTGGACTGCCGATATTCTCGCATCAAGCTCATCGCAGCTCATCGCATCATCATTTGCTCATTTTCATATTCAACGATTTCTTTATCTTTGGCTTTCATCGGCTTTGTCTTTGCTCGCCAAAGTGGTAGTATCGAAGGTGGGATTTTCTTCCCTTTCTTCTTCTTCTTGTTGTTCCTCTCACGACTCGAGAGGATGCTTCCTCTATTTGAACATTTTGTTGCTCTTGAGGTTGAGGAGGTGTTATGCGCCTAGGTTGATATTGGCACACCGGATGGCTCCTTTTGCACCATATACTACTTACAGCGTTGCCTCCTCTTCTTCTTCTTCGTCCTCTTGGACACGAATTTCAGATCGGCGTCTCCAATGAACTTCCGATTCCAAGTGTGGAATCGAAATTTCTTCAGTTAGAGGGCTTCGATCGAAGTTAACCTCCTCTTGATGGGATGAAATTAATTGATGACGGGATCCCCCGGAGGATTCTCCAAGGTGTGCCATCGATGTTTTATCATTTGGGGCCTCTTTTAGGCTCCCATCGCCGAGTTGAGGCGGATCTGAATTCACACCGGATGTCACGCCATGCCTTTCCCAGCGATTTCTTTTTGAGCCTCCATATACTTTTCCACCGACCTTTGGTGGTGGATTCACGACCTTGGTCCAAGTGTCACACCGATGTTGGGACATGATGGGCGTCTGGCATTGAGTTGTGGGATGAGGTCTCCTTGGAGGGCGATCATCCCTGATAACAGGACCTTGGTATTTTCTTTTCATTAGTCCCCTCTCCTTGGCTACTTGGAGAACCCGATGCACTCGTCGATATAGTTTGGGTTTCCCGAGGCTGGAAACGATGTTGTGGGGTCCAGGGCTGTTTGGTGACGGTAGAGATTGTTAACCCATTTAAGGTTGTCAAACCGATGTGGGTTGGAACACTCTTGGTTCTGTTGGTTGTCGGTTAGCAGGCTAAGTGTTGAGCATGACTCAAGATTTCTTTCCTTCTTTCTGCTAAACTTACTTCCAGATGAAGAAGCTTCAGCATCTTGCCTCCCCGGGGCGAATGGTTGGTTGGCGGTGCATTATTCGAGGGACAAAAGAGGTCGAAAGACCCTTTTCATGATTGGTGTTTCAAAGAGCTCAAAGATGATTTCTTTGAAGTGCCCAGAATAGTGGAACCAACTCTTAGTGATTCTTTATGGCGTGCGGGGCGAGTTTACCTTGAAGTCGAGCAACTTGCTCGTTAAAGATGGTTGGAAATCCACTATCCCGGATGGTAGCTCCGTGCTTCCATTGATGACGGCGTTGCCAACGGATGTTGGCGCCCTTGAAAATAGATGACGGTATGTTACGTAGTCATTCACGGAGTTTAAAGGTAAAATTAGCAATTAAAATAAGCGCTATCACCTTACTTCCAAAATATGGTATGATAAGAAAAACATACTAAGCACATGCACTAAATAAAATCTCAAATGACTTAAGACTTTATTTAGAAAACTTTAAGTTGTCAAGTTTAACTTATCATTCTCATTTCATTTTCATTTCATTTTTTTTATACTCCACCAATTATAACTTAGATTTGACTAGCAAAGATGGAAAAGAAACGTCAGTGAGTCGCCAATCGTGGGATCAGAAATTCACACATCTTTTGGAAAAAAGGAAAGAGTTGTTTAAGTGTCGGTGATAATTTCAGAAGGCAGATGAATAGTAGATAAGACACTACCCAGAGATTTTGTTCTCATTTGGTGAGAACTTTTTTATATCATTCAGTTTCCTATGCCCCATAGTTAATTACCTCCCAATCTTGAGAGAGCACTTTCGATTAAGGCTAGTCAATGAATCGTTAAAGAACGAGTATATAATTGCGGTGAGTGGAGTTTAGAACTTATGAAATTTATTATTTTAACTTAAAACTTTTGTGGGGAAGCGATGGCCCGTCAAGATCCCATGGTTCCAGTCATCCGGATGATCCTTAGTCGGAGGTAGTGAGAGAAGGATCCTTGTCAACACATGGGTTCACGTCAAGGTGTCCTTGTAGACTGGGGTGGAGTTTGTCAGGGACAAATATAAGTCGACCCCGACATAGGGCTTTTTGCCAAATACATTCTACATTTCACGCTCAAAGAAGCCGTTGGAACATCTGGTGCGTAGTGGCGTAATTTAGTTGCTATGCGTGAACCACAGAGGTCAGTCGTGTAGCCATTTATGTGGTGCCATATCGGCAAAACCAGCGAGAGGAGACGCGTCCTACGAGCTTTAGGAATATTTGAGTGTGAAGGTAGTTATGTATTTAATTTGACATTTCTTTGTGAGCAAAAGTTTTCTTAATTTGTCACAAGACAAACAATCGGAGGGTGAATTTTATTTATTTATTTATTTTTAAGTTAAATAATTAACTTCATTTTTTTTTTATATTTTTTGTATTTTCTTTGAATTTTGATCATTTTATGATTGATTTTCAGATTTGAATATATATGATCATTTATCATTCAAATTTTAATTATAATTACCTTCTCGATCCCCAGGTTAATATCGATTGATAGACCTTGTCTACGTCAATTTTCTACGGAGGATGGTGCATTCATCTCAGAAGTATAATCCTTCAAAACCTTGTCCACTCTAGTTTGAACATGAGGATGGGGTTTGGGACTTTTCTTCAGAATTTGAATTTTAGAAGCTATGTTAGTTGGTTCATATCTTGTATTATATGTGAAATTAGCTTCTCGATATTATTAATTTGAAATTCTTATAATATCACATTTTAGGTTTTGTTAACGGGGCAAGAGAAGACCGAGGATGATATAGCATCTGTCTTTTTGTATTTGACTTAGTATTTTCCAACATGCATGAATATCATTCTTTAAAATTGCATGGACATTAAGATGTCCCAATGTTGAAACTTCGATGTCAAATTTTGATTTTTTGAGTTTTGTTAACGGGACGGTGAAAGCGGGATTATGTAGCATGTTCTTTATATTTGACTTGATTGTAATGCAAGCATGAGTTTTGATATGGGATTTTAGGTTTTGTTAACGGACGTCAGAAGATAGGAAGATGTATCATTCTTTTGTTTTATACCACATGTCTATTGTTTGGAACACATATACAGTATCATTCTTTTAAAATGTTGTATGGACATTGAATGTCTAGTTGAAATAGTTCGATTTCAAGTTTAAATTTCAATATGGCATTTTGGGTTTTATTAACGGACTCAGAAAAACCGGAAGTATGTAGCATCTGTTCTTTTGTTTTTTAACTTTACATGTCTATTTGTTTGAACTTCAACACATCTGATATCATCTTTTAAAATATTGTATGGACATTGAATGTAGTTGAAATGTATGTTCGATTTGCAAGTTTAAATTTCAATATGGCATTTTTGGGTTTTGTTAACCCGGACCCGGTCTGAAGACCAAACCGGGAAGATGTCATCTATGGACATTAGAATGTCTAAGTTAGAGTTTCGATGTTTGACATGGCATAAATGTCAATTATTGTATAAGCATCTTGTAATTGTCGTATAATGATGATAAAGCATGAATAATCATATACATGTGCCTTCTTTTTTTTTAAAATACTTATTTCACATTTTATTTATCAAAATTTGACGCTCCCGTCATCCCGAAAGCGGGAGATAGGTTCGAAGGCGTGCATGGTAGATGTAAATTGAGACCTCTCATTATCGCCACGCCGAAAGGCGTGCATGGGTTCTGCGAAACATTTCTGCGTTGACAATGTGAGCAAATCTTATAAAGATTTCCGCCGCGTTGAACAAGCGTGAGCAGTTATCAGTTCTGGCGTTGGAACAAGCGTGAGCAATTACTTATGCGGTTTCCGCGCATTGGAACAATGTGAACAGTATGCGAAAATAATAAATTTGCATTCACATGTATATGAAATTAAAGTATAAGCATTTATATGACACATTTCACCTCTTTTTTTTTATTGAAAATTTCTACCTCCGTCGTCAAGAGCAAGGGGACTAAGCCACCAAAAGAGTGCATGGTGTGTCGTGAGAACTCGGTAAAGTTTATTTACCCACGTGAAAGGCGTCATGGGTTCGATAATAGCGTGCGTTCCGCGTTGAACAGCGTGAGCAATCTATCGCATTTTTCCACGCCACGTTGGAACGTGAAGCAGTGCTTATCAAGTTTATGCGTTGGAACAATGTGAGCGAACACTTATAGCGTATTTCTGCGTTGGAACAAGCGTGAACAGTCTTTTGTGAGTTTACGCATCTACAATGTGAAAGATTTTCGCATATTTCCGCCGCGTTGGAACGCGTGAGCAGTCTTTAGTTTCCCGCCGCGTTGGAACAATGTGAGCGGTACATATGAAACATATTTCCCACGTTGGAACAAGTGAAAGATTCTCCAAGTTTCCCGCATTGGAACAATGTGAGCGGTACTATAGAACATATTTCCGCCGCGTTGGAACAGCGTGAGCAGTGCTGTCGCAAGTTTCCGCATTGGAACAATGTGCGGTTATATAAATATTTCCCATGCGTTGGAACAACGTGAGCAGTCTTATGGTTCCCGCGTTGAACAATGTGAGCAGTACTATCCAGTATATTTAGAAACTTATTTACATATATATATTTGCATACACTTAAACAAGACATAGCGTCTATATAAGCATTTTCATCACTATTTTTTTGAATTTTGCATTTTGAATATTCAAATGGAAGTAACATAAGCTTTTAATCACATGTAAACACACTTCCATTCTTCTCATTTTGAATATAAAAAGGGACATATCTTTCTTAAAACCCACAAGTAACATAGCAATTAAAGGTGAAGAGATATGCATATATTTCATCTTGAGATAATCATAAAGAAAACTTTGCATTTCATATATCTTCAAGTCTCAACCTTTTCACATGTATGGAAGATAAAAGATGCAATAGAGAGAAAATCAATATAAATCAAACTTCGTCCCAAAATAAACTTGCTTTCTTTTCATTCTTATCAAATCAAGAGAAAGAAACATACATCACATATTAATGACCAAAGTGAGCTTTCAAAGAGAATGTAAGCTAATGAAACTAGGATTTCATTATCACAACTTACTCCCATAATTCAAGCAAGAAAAATAGAACAATGTATCTTGCATGATTCCAACCTCAAATATAAAATGAAACAATTATCCTTCTTTATTGTTTATAAGCTCATATACTCTCTGGAAGCAATTGCATCGATACATTGAAAAGCGGAACAAAGCCAATGATGAAGAGGCTCCTTATGTGGGAGTATCAGATAAAGTAAAACAAATGAAAAGCTGGAACAAAATTTCTAATCATTCTCCCTTCAATAACACTAGATAAAATAAGCGAGCTTATGAAACTAATGAACTCTATCATATCAAGTAAAGGGTACACTCATTGAACTCCTATTCATGGCGAGTTAAACCAAAAAAAGTAATTGTAAACACGATATGGATTTACTATGAAGCTTCATGGCATAGAACAAAATAAGAATACTTAGCTTGCCCATTGAGCAGTCGTTCAACAGTGAGTCAAGGGAGGAGTTTCATTGCCCCCTTCCGCTGGGATTGGAGGCTACGCGAGAGGCAGGAGTGTCTTGCTCGCTAGGTCATTCTACCAAGAAGGAGGAAGAGAAGAGGAGTTTCATGGTTTTTGCTCGCTCCTCAGTGGAAGGAGGAAGAAAGGCTAGGATCAGTCCTCTGTTTCGGTGGGGTTGAATTGAGCAGAGAGGAGCAAGGAATGGGGAGCTCCAGAGAGGGAGAAGGAGCATGGGTGGTTCTAGCAAACAAGAGGAGAGGAGAATCATTTAAGTTTGTGAGATCATGAGAGAGGAATCTGCCGTGAGCTTAGAAGCGGAAATGAATAAGGATCGTGAAATGAAGTCATGCCTCGTTTGCCTTTAGAGGAAATGTCCATTCATTAATTGAAGGACATTAGAAATTAAAGTGGTTTAAGGGATTAGGCAGTCATTAGTCCCTTTAATCATAATTTAACATTATTTTATGTGATAATTTATGCACTAAAAACAATATGGTGTCAATTTTAGTTGTTTTTGTCCGAAACATAGCGGGCGATCAATTCGTGATCGGTTTGTTGACAACGTCGGCAATCGGATAAATTAGGTTTACAATTTGTGCGACATCGCATTATTGATCACACGCTTTCGAATGGGTCCGGAAGGCGTCGTTTGATAGGTCTCGGCGTTTGGCGACGGTGCGATCAATTTAGCAGAGTCGTTTAGACATCGTCGAGCTTCTCGACTTTGATATCGCATAATTTCAAAATTAATTTTAATTTTTTTGGATCGATCATTAATTGATTCGATATTTTCTATTTAATTATTTTTGATGTTTTCGGCATTATGAAGCGAATTTTTCAAATCTCAATTTAATTAATTTCGATGATTAGATTTAACCTCATGTCATTTACTTAATTTTGGTTAATGGTCAAAGGACTAACAACTTCAACCAACTAATATTCAGAGAGCAGGAGGAAGAAAATAGTGAATAAAGCATGTAACAGAAAGTAGTTACTCATGTGAGAGAAAGCTTAGATCTAGGTTAGACAAATAGTATAAATAGAGGATGAAAGACAGAAGGTAATCAATTTTGAAAGAACTTATCTTCTTCCTCTTCTTCTTCTCCTTCCTCTTCTCCTTCTTGACCAACCTTTTCTGGTTTCCTTCAAATCGCCGCTCATCCTCGAATGACCAGGGTTCCTCCGCTCTGGTCCCTCTTCCCTCTCTGAGGCGTCGGCTCTCAGAGAAACAAACCAAAAGCGAGTTAAGGCAATTCACCCTCAGATCATCTCCAGAAGCGTGTTTTGAATCAAGGGCCAATTAATTCCGGTCTAAGATCAAGGCAAGAGATCAAGCAGAAGCAACGTGTAATCCATCGGCGGTCAAGAACGCTCGATGAAACACAAATCGAGATAAGAGACAAATCAATCGTCATTTGAAACTCAATCAGTCTTAGATCCAACGGCCGAGAAAAAGGCAAATCCAACGATTTTGCAGATCAATGGATTATCTCTTAACTTCAGTAGGGTTCATTCCACTCAGGGTGAGTCAACTCACTAAGCCAGACCCAAATCTCACTAAACCAGACCCTATCAAAGAGAGAGAGTTAGGACACAATTTTTATAATGATTTGATCAAACAACCTGCATCAATTATGTAGTTAGCTACGATGATGATTGTTTAGAAACAATTGAGTGTTGAATTTCGCCTAACACATTTGATGATCTATTCACAATTGAGTGGTTCATTTTGTTTATGACTTTAATGAATATATCTTAGTAGAGAAAAATCCTCTGTTAACTGCTACATTCTTGTTTAGATTAGAGAGTAATAAAAGTTAGTCTTGCACTGATAAATAAATTTATTTCCAATTTAAAATTTTAATCATTAAAAAAGAAAAAAATGTATTTCTAAAACAATATGTTTTGCAATTCTATATTGGGTGAAGCATTTCCCAAGTTAGATATGATAAATTAATAATCAAATAAAAGATTAATAAAAATAATTAATAATCAAATAAAAGAGTAATAAATGCCTATAGTTTGTCTCTATCCTGAGCTAATTTATTTTTAATATTTTTTAGAAGCTGTATCCATGTGCTTAATTAAAAAATTCATGTTTTTAATACACCACATTACCTTGAGCTTGTAAATTGTTTAAAGTAGTCAAATACTTTCAATCGAAGAATAAATTCTGAAGCCCTCCTGGTCTCGAGGCTTGAGCCTGGTGGTTTGTTTATTCAATGAAGGTGGAGGGAGGGACCTTGGGAAGATCAACTTCTTGAGCCTTGCTCTCGGAATCTGATCTTTTTATTTCTTGCGATAAGTGGCGGAAGCTTCTCGTTTTCCTCATTCCCCTCACCTGACTAGAACAAGAACACCCTCATGATATTGAAGATATCTAATATGTAAATGTATAAAAAATGTGTGCTATATATGTAAATTTTTAACTGAAATTTTTTATTTTATAGAATTTTTTTTCCTGCCAAATTATAAGTTTTGACTTTTGACTTCTGATTAGCAGCCTACTTTTATTTCCTTCAGGCTTTAACAATTTCAAAAAATTATTTATTTATTTTTCTTGCCAATGGAAGGCTGCCTTAAAGTTAGGTAATTAACCATTAATCGGAAACCATTTATTTCAACCATTCTACGATTCCATGTTATATATTAGGTTACAATCACTCTATAGGGTTGACATTCTTATTTTAAATCAGAATTTTCTCTCTTCCACCCAACCCACTATGAATCCCAATTCCTCATCACTAGAACAGCCATCCAGCTTCCCGAAATGCTGCTTCTTCCTCTTCCTATCCATTCTCCTCACACCACTCATCCTCCTCCAACTCCAATCCCTCAACCCCTCCCTTCCCATTTCCTTCTCACTATCCCCATCTCTTGCCCACCTCTCTAACCAAACCCTCTTCCTCTCCATGCTCCGCCACTCCATCACTTTCCTCCCCCTCAAAGACCTCCGCCTCTCCCACAACCCCACGGCTGGCAATACCTGGTTCATGAGCTCCCTTCCCGACCCCCCTGACTCCGTCGGCGAGCCCTCCTACATCCGCTTCCCCTCCGCCTCCACAAACAACCGCATCCTCTGCCTCTTCGCTTCCGACCCCCACGACGGTGCCTGCAACTCCTACGCCCTCGCCTTCCCCAAAGCCCTCCCTTACAATTCCACCTTCCTCCCGGGCCTCACCTTTGTCTCCGACACCTTCTACGACTACGCCAACCTATGGCACGGCCTGGCGGCGATACTTCCGTTTGCGCGGTGGCACGCGGCGAACGGATGCGCGGCGCCGGAAAGGTGGCTGCTTTTCCATTGGGGGGAGGTGAGGAAGGGGATGGGAATGTGGGTGAGGACTTTGGCGGAAGTTTCCACTGGGGGGAAGGTGAGGGTTTTGGAAGGAGAGGAGGCGGCGAGAGTGGTTTGTTTCGAGGAAGCGGTGGTGGTGCGGCGGATGGGGTATGAGCAATGAAAAGAAGGAGGAAGTATATGATATGATGAGGTGTAGGGCGAGGGATTATTGTGGTTTGAGAAGAAGGAGGGAAGCGATTTGGGGGAGATCAGGATGACTTTGCTGTTTCGGGCAGGGTCGAGGTCGTTCAAGAATGAGACAGCGGTGGCCGAAGTTTTTGAGAGGGAGTGTGGCAGAGTGGAGAGCTGCAGGGTTCGGGTCGTCCGGGCTGCTAATTTGACTTTTTGTGATCAGGTTTGGGCTTATTTTTCATCCCCGGACAAGTTGGTCTTCCTGTGTCAGTCAGTATTCGTTTCTGATCAGTAGTCAATATAATCATATTTATAAATTAGTTTTTAATTAGCGAGATTGATTAGAAAAAAATAGTAATTAGGGGATTATTTAAGAATAACGCTTTTCCAGGACTTCAGTTTCAAGGGGGTTCACGTGGATTTTATTATTTGTTTAATTACATGAATATCATTCATTAAAATTAATTAAAGAAAAAAATTGATTGATGATTTTTTTTGTTTTTTGTTTTTAATTTTAAAAATATTTGCTTTGACAGAAACATTCGGGAATGTAAAATTATTTAAAATTTAAATTGACAAATTATACAAATTGAAATTATTTTTTATTGCTAATTAACATGAAATCATATTAAGATAATATATAATTGAAATCAAGTAGTACTTAAATGACAAAGTAAGATAATGTATGATAGGCTTAAAATATGTATTTTTTTGTTATCTAATCATTTTCTTTTATAATAACTAAAATACATTTTTTTAGGGAATTTTAAAAAGAAAACGACCGAATCATTAGATGAGTATTTTTCCCACCGATGTACAGTGCATACGTTATCGTTGTAAAATGGCCATTATATTTAAAAATTGATTGTCTAAAACTATATTATGTGGTTGAGCTATCAGCTCAAAGTGGTGGAGAATTTATCCTCCTTTTATTTGAATTAAGTTTGAATCACGTTTAATACTAACCTTTTAATTTCAGTTATCATTAAGACTTAAAATTCTCAAAAAATAAAAAATCTACACTATGAAAGGAAAACAAAATAATTTCCAAAATTAAATAATTAAAAAATAGAATGATTTTTTTTAACAATTAAAGTATATATAGATATTGAAACAATAAATCAAATCATTTGATATAAAAAAAACTCTTTTAACTAATCAAGCATAATGTAACTAAGTGCTTTACCCACCGTCTCTTAGCTCGGTTGGTGAGCGTCTTTGGCACCCCGGAGAGTTTGAATCTCCAGAAGCGGAGGCACGCGTAATGGTCAGTGGGGGATCCGACACGTGTGGGTGATGAATGTGGCGCTAGGCCTCCGTGGGATTAGTCACAACGACATTCCTACCCACAAGATGGGTGGGGTGTTGGGTGGATACCCATTGCAAAAAAAAAAGAGTGCTTTTCAATAGGCTCATTCATACCTCAAAGCGATTCATTAATTATGCTATAAATTCAATCAAATCAGATCATTGGACCTGCAGTTGGTTTTCTGTTCAGCCTGATTTCAAATCCTTGCAAAATATTTACAAAAATAGTGAAGAGTCAAATTATCATTTTTGCTCATTTTGCTTTTAAGAATAACAAAAAGGAAGAGAAACAATGCTATTTCAGGGTTGATTCGGCCATTCGATTTCTCCCATTAATCACATATTCATAAAATGTAGAGTAAAGAAAAAGGTGAAAGTTCACAACTGTAATAAGCTTGGTGGTTTGTTTTTTTTTTTTTTTTTTAATTTCTTGACGCGATTGTTTCAATTACAGGTGAAGTTGATGAGCGAGACGCATATCCTCGTCTCTCCTCACGGTGCACAGATGACCAATATGATCTTCATGGACAAGAACAGCAGCGTAATGGAGTTCTTCCCCAAGGGATGGCTGGAGCTAGCCGGTGGCGGCCAATATGTTTTCCGGTGGCTTGCTGACTCGGCCGGGATGAGGCATGAGGGTCAGTGGAGGGATCCCAATGGCGAAAGCTGCCCCTTTGACAACGAAGAGCAGTGCTTCACCTTCCACAAAGATGGAACTATTGGACATGACGAAGTCTTCTTCTCCCAGTGGGCCGCTCAAGTTCTCCAAGAAGCCAAGGTGCGAAAACTGAACGCAGCATCAAAGAGTAACAATAAGCAGGCAGGGAATGCCGGCTTGAATGCTTGTTACTCGTGTGGCTAGTTGTCGTGAGAGCTCTCAAAATTGTTCTTTTCCTTAAATATGTAGATGCAGCTTATTCATAGTCGATCGGTCGATGGTTAAGATTTCTGTACTGCATTGCGATTGTGCGATTACGTTCTTTGATTAATTGCGTTAAAACATGAACGAAGTACACAGCATTCACTGAGATGGCCATTTTTTAGTTATAACGATATATAGAAAACATTATTTTGTGTAAACTTATATATATATATATATATACTATTTGGCCCTTCTTGTTTTAAGCCATTGGAACCAGACCAAAGGGCTAATAAATTAACATTTTCACTAATGATATTTAGGGCTGTAATCCAGCCGAGCCGAGTACTCCTCGGATTGGACTTGACTTGACAAATTAAATGTTATTCATTCATGTTCGCTTCGAATTCGAGCCAAGCTTTTGTATGAATGTTCAAGCTTGATTTGTACTTGGCTTATTTGAATTAATCAAATGAGTATTTAATTGAGTTAATTAATGAGTTTTAAATGAGTATTTATATTTTCTCTAATTTTTTATTGTAATTATCCTGTTAAATCTCATACAATTTTTACTCATAATACAAAATCTAGATTCTAAAAAGAAACTAAATCATGAAAAATTATATAACGGATAAGCTTGATTAAAACATACATAAAAATCAAGAGCTAAATATTTTGATAATATAATGTATTTAAATTCATAAACTGAGCTTAAGTATATTGCTTATTTGGAATTTGGACGAATCGACAATATTAGCTCTCATTTGGGTGACTTGGCCCTTGGGTCACTCATTTGGCCATTTTATCATTTATAATTAAATAAAATAATTTTTTAACTTCAATTAAATATTTTAATAATTAAAATGAGTTTCTTTTATCTTTTCTGTATAATTGTATTTATCTTATAATTTATAAACTACAATAATTATATTTTATAAATATTTAATTAAATGTATCATATATTTTATAAATCACTTATTAAATATATAATTAAAAAATTATAAGTTATATTTACTCATATTTTGAAGATAATATATGAATTATTATCAAACTTAATATTAATTATTTATTAAATTACTTATCGAATAATAAACTAATATGTTCACGAACATAAACAAACAAGTAAGATTATGTTCATGTTCAGTTCGTTTAACATCCGAGTTTTCAAAAATTATTCAAGCTTATTTTGTTTATTAATTTGAATAAATATGAATGAGCATTAATCGAGCCGAATTCGAGTAGTTCAAAAATGAATAAATATATATCGTGCTCAATATGTGTCAGCACATATCAAGCATGTGTTGTGTGTATCGTACACAACCCTTTTCCTTATTATGAAGTGTTGGTGCATGAGTCTACTATAAGTTTTATTTTTTGTGGCACAACTAGATACAAAATATTCAATTTATGTGAAATTATATTTAATAATTTTATATCACTAATATTATAACATCAAATTTGATCCTCACTTATAACTAAGGATCATTAGTTGAGTATGAATATTATACAATCTCATATATTAAGCCTTGTCACATAAAAGCCTCACATTAAGCCATGAATATTAGATTCTCTTTAATTTATTTATTTTTACATAGGCAATTATTGTAGCTTGAGATGACTGCCCTTTTTTTTGTTGAAGTTCAATTGGGTCTTTGGGGTAGGTAAAATTATTAGAGTTGCAAATAAATCGAGCAATCGATAAGTAACTCATGTCTTGGCTCGATTAGAGCACATTAATGATTGTTTGATTAACTAATCGAACAAATTTGAACATTTTTATAAATACTCGATCTCTAAATAAATGTGCTTGAACAATTTATCGTTTGGTTCATTTATATTCATGAACAATATCATTTAAAGCTCATGAACGAGTTTATTAAAGAGCTCGATTATGATTATATTAAGATTTATTTGTAAACAATATTGTTAAAATTTAATTTCTTATCAAGCTATTCACGAACAAATCCATTAAGACTTGATTAAAGCTCATTTATTTTATTAGACTAGTTGCTTGTCAAGAGGCTCAATAATCTAAATTGAACTGAGCTCATGAACAAACTTGAATTTAGCTCGAGCACAAAAATGCTCGGCTCGGCTCGGTTTATTTGCAGCCCTACAAATTGCTATCAAATTAGTGGAGATTGATTGATTTATTATTGTTTTTTTCTCTTAAGAATTAGCTTCATATTTCTAGTAAGTTTGGACAACGTTGAATCAAATATCTTTTTAGCTTATATCTATTGCAGTCAACGGGGAGAAAGGAGAAAGCAAGATACGAAGATTTATGTGGTGTGGTTTTTAGTTTACATTGACGGTTAAGTGAAATGGAAGGATTCCACAATCAAAGAGAAAAATCTATAGAGCACAAACAAGAGAGGAATATATGAAAGAAGAAAAAAATGGTGGCAAGTGATGAAAGAGAGGAATATTTGCGGAGGACTCCTCTTTTTTTTTTTTTTACGTCTGATATTACACTAAAAATTTTACTAGTCGAAACATAAATTTTGATATCAAAAGCAATCTGATCCTAAATCGAAACTAGTCGAGATCAAGCACTTAAAATATCATTAAAAATTTTGAGATATCAGTTAAATCCTGAAATAGTTCCTAAATATGGAGTGTTTATGATCAAATTGAAGCGTCTTCGAAGGATCTATGCTAAGACTTAATTCTGACTTTATTTGAGCATTCAAATACCTAAAATACATTAGATGATCAAGGGAATTATTTTGAGTCATCCATTGTGGTTTGGATTCTGTATGTATTTATAGAAACTTCATCCCTCTAATCTATAAATAGACTATCATTCTTAACATGAGAGGTAAAGAGAGAGAGAGGCAGAAGATCCTCAAAGCATAATCCTGCTACATCTCGACGGTTGCCGACCATCGCCGTCTGCCACCAACTATCGGCTAGCGTCACCACCGGTTCGGCGTCAACCAGATCATCGACATCATCGGCGACCATTGCGACTGCTGGCCCTCGCCGCGTCAATACTGTCGCCGATCATCATCGCCGACCACCGTTGCCGGTCATCGCCACCGACCACCGTAGCCGGTCTCTGCCACCGATCATCGCCGACCACCGCCATCGACCACCACCATCGAACATCGCCGTCATAAACCACCGTCACCGGTCATCGCCGTCGGTGTCGTATTATCGATTATCGTTGTCGTACCATGTCATCAGCCGGCCACTACTTCGCGGCCGTCATTGTCGATATCTGCCGGTCATCACCCGCACCCATCGGCGTCGGTTATTCCTGATCGTCAATGCCGCGATAAGCCTACTCTTCTTGTTACCGTTGTTACGATTCACGAGATTCCCATTATGAGGCTTTCTTATATACAATTTTGTAATCCCGTTATTGGAAAAACTTTATACTCTGAAACAGATACGTAGTGGATGATTTTTACTGGGCTAGGTCCTGTAATTTTTCTCTCTCTTTAGGGGTTTTTTCACGGAAAAATCTTAAAATTTTTTATTCATTCTTCAAATATCTATGTATGTGTTAGATTCCATAACAGAGCTAAGATATAAATTTTTATTCTATCACAACTGATTTTCTAGTATGTAATAATAAATATTTACTCTCTTTAATTTACTCTTTAGTGTTGATGAAACCTCGGAAGATTTGATACCCGTCATCTCTATTATTAAATTATAATTAAATGAAGAATTCAAATAAATATGACAGAATTATAAAAAATCTTCATTGATTTTGTCTAAATTTACTTGAGGATTGCAATTCAAAAATGAACGTTGTCAAATTAAAAAAAAAAACTAAGTTAGTAATCAATACAATATAAATAGTCATTCTCTTGGAATAAACTCTATGCAACACGCACTTTCTAGATTACCTCTAAAATTAGGTTTTCTTCTACGTTAAGTATTATTTTCTTTTGACTTGACAACCCAACAATATACTTTTAGAGAAATTATTATTTGTTGAGTCTAGATGTAATTTTATATCTAGACTCTATAGTGTAGTACTATTTTAACTTTTAATCAATACATAATTATTATATATTAATTATAAAATATTATATATTAATATGTATATATATGATATGTATTACTGTATAGTTAAAATTAAATTAATATATAATAATACATAATAGTTCACAATTAATATATAATAGATGTATATTAATTATTTGCCAAATAATATTATGTTATTAAAATCCTCATATAATAGTATCTCATATTCTTATTGCTGAAAAATGTTGAACTTTGATTGTCGATATAGGGTAGATCAATGTTTTAAAAATTGGACCAAACTAGTCGGTTCAACCATGAACCGGTCATAGGGCCGGTCCGGTCTACTATAAAATCTCATTTTGCATCATCCCGGTGAGAACCGACTTGAACCACCGATTCGACTGGCGAATCGGTCCAGGTTTTATAAAACAAATTGGTTCAAATAAACCTCATTTAATTTCTTTTATTTTTTAATGAAATGATTAAATTTTTTAACCTAAAAATTGAGCATAATATTTTAATTAAATATTTCTAAAATAAATTTAATACATCTTAATGTATATTTAGCTAAATTAATTTATAATATAAATATCAAGCTATCATATAATGATACCATTTAGGTGAGTTCAAAAATTTTTATTTGCAAAAGCTCTTTTCTTCTATATAAAAGATGTAATACTAGCTTCTTTAAAGATGTCGGACAAAAGTTCTAGAAATATGTTAAAATTTGACTTAAATTATAGAAATAAAGAATTAAACTAAAGAATTTATATTTTAAAATATTAAATGGGTCTTTAAAAAATAACATTTTAATTTTTAACTTTATACTCTTATTATATTTTTTTTATAATATAAATAAATTATTTAGGAATATAAATTTTATAATAATATATTATAAATATTTTACATATAATATATTATACTATTTTTTATATTTTATAAATTTAAAATAAATTTTTTTACATTAAAAACTTTATATTTTTATTATAAAATATATTAATATTTATAAATCTATATAAAAGTGATTCTTAATTTTGAAATATATTTAATATACATATATTTAGATATATAATAAATATATAATTATATCTTAATAAAATTTAATTTAAGTTGATTTTTAAATTTATAATTATTAAAAATATTACATATATATTATTATTTTATTTTATATTTATCATATATTTATATTATTTCATCATTTAGGTTATTTTAATAATTTAAATATTTCTCATATCATTCCATTCAATTTCGATGGAATTATCAAATTTTGAATCTCTTTTGTTTTTGTTGTTGTTCCATCTCCGGTCCGATTTTTATAAATTTAGCGTAGATAATGACCGGTTTAGATACATACTTGAGAACTTACTTTACTTCTATTGCCGGAGCCCGGAAGCATTTCGTAGATCCTTCTTCTTGGTAAGCCCATTTAATGCATTATGCTAATGGGCTTTGTGACTTCAGAGACGGGCTTTCTAAAAATATAACAATTCAACCATGCCGTTATCACTTGATTGCTTCACTTCGATAGATGGTTACTTTTTGGTCAAAATTCTGAGTTTTTTTTAATACATTCGATTAACCATCTAATTATTTGTAACGTCATTTTATGCAGATGTAATAAAATGACAGTAGTTTTTTTTTTAATTTTTTATTTACAGTATTGATATAAGGTTGATATAATCAAAATTCTATCACAAAATTTGTATAATTTTTTAAAATTTATTAAGTAGCTAATACCCTCAAACAGAAGTAGTTTATTTCTCTGCGCTTCTTGCCTTCAAACTTCCGGTAATGGTTGTTAGTTCATTTTTATTTCTCCTCATTTTTTAATTTATGTACATACAACGGTAACAAAGTTGAATAAAGTCAATAAAGAATAGTTTGTTTATATAATAATATTATTAATTTAGACATTTAAGTTAATTTAATAGTATATATATATATATAAGCTTTAAATTAAGATTTCTTTATTAAAAATCTAAACTCTTAAACACTAAATTCAAATTGTTTGTTAATAATAATAATAAATATTTAATAATGAACATGTTAAAAAAATCCTGACAATAACTGAAGGCCCATTTGATTGTTAAATTTTTTTTAATAATAAATTTATTTAATTCTCGGTTGCTCTGCTGCATTTAAAAGTAAATATCAACGTTTAATTAAATAAATACAATTCAATTGTATTAACTAAGATAAATTTCTTCTTTTTTATAATATATAATAATAATAATAATAATAATAATAATAATAATGCTATCATTTTATTTAGAATCCAACGAGCCCTGAAAACAAAATCCATCCCAAACATTAAATCAATGACTTAATACTCAGACTCAGTGTCGGTCCTAGTTTAATTAATAACTAGAGTCTTTTTTTTTTTCCTCTCCTATATGCGGCTAGGGCTTCTCTAGACTCTGATGAACTCCAGTTCGCTCTCTCCCTCTCCTTCTCATTCGAACCCCTCCTCCCCTTAACTTCCTATTTCCCCTGCTTAATCCTTTGGCCTTCGGCTGTTAGCCAGAGGTCAAACCCTCCCTCCTCTCCATTCCTTCTGTGGGGTCATGGGTATGCAAGTAGGAAACCTATCTTGTAACTCCCACTTCTCCCACCTACAATCCACCCTCCCAGCCCAAAGTGGGGGCGCCCTCCCTTCCAGTCGCACATGTAATTGGAAGGAGCTGTTTCTCGCCCAAAACGAGAAGAGTAAGTCTCTGTCCCTTTCTTTCATTCCCTCGGATTCATCGGAGGTTTCGTTCTCAGAAGAGGATCTAGCGGATGGTCAACGCGAGTGGAATCTTTCACTTATTGGTCATGCTATTGGGAAGAGGCCATATTATAGTTCATTTCTTGCAACAATAAGAAAGAAATGGATGTTCAAAGGGAATCTTGACCTACTTACATTGGAAGGAGACTTTTTCCTCTTCAAATTCTCATGCTAAGAGGATTACAACCAAGTTTGGGATCACGTCCATGCTTCCTGAATGGACGTCCTTTATTTTTCAAAAGTGGTCATGAAATTTTCGACCAACAAAAGAACAAATTTTTGATCACCTCCTTTGGATCAAACTCCCAAATTTCCCACTTTGCTGTTGGAATGAATCGGGTTTTGGAGGGTGGCTAGCAAAATAGGAGTCCCTTTGGCTGTTGACAACCTAACGGCGTCTAAGGCTAGAGTCACCTTTGCCCGTATCTGTGTCCAGATCAACACATCCTCCCCTCTGCTGGATTACATTCCTATCAACCTCAATGGTATGAAATTTCAGCAGGAAGTTATTTATGATTGGAAGCCCTCGGTTTGTTCCAAGTGCAAAACCTTTTCGCACGACAACAACTCTTGCCCCCTTAACCCCACTCCTCGTGTTCAAGCGAGGGGACAAAGCCGCAGCCTCCAATGAGGGGAGCAAACAAACCTAAACAGCTAACCTCCTCATCCCTGATTGTGATTCCTACCTCCTTTACCGAGGCTCCACCCACATCCTCGATTGGGTGAGAGGAAACCATCCCCTCGTCAGCAACTATCGCGGATCTTAATCATCCACCCATCCTTTCTCCCACTCTAGAAAAGCAGCCGGACCCCGACCCTGAACCCTCTTGCTCATCAGAGCAAGAATAAGTTTACATAGGAGCAACAACCATAGAAGTTACCACTAGATTTACAGCAGCCTCCCCCTCTAGATTTTATGGCCAGAAAGCCCAGGAAAAAATCTCCAATACAACGGGAATAACCGCTCAGGATGGAGGGACATCCAATGCATTATCCAACCAATCCCCATCAGCTCCATGGGTAATAAGAAAAAGGGCAAGAAGCCCGCTACTTCATCCTCTCAATGAACCCTCCATCACTAGGTTGTTGGAATGTTAGGGGTCTTTTGGTGGAAGAAATGCTTGATTGCCAGAGGATCATCAAAGACTTCCAGATTGATTTATTTTGTCTTCTTGAAACAAAGATAAACACCCGTCTTGATGATTCTCTTCCTCTCTTTCACAAGCTCAAAATTTTTCCCGCAGAAAAGAGTGCTTCCAACTTCAATTGTGCTTCAGGGGGTCATATTTGGGTTAAATGGAACTTAAATAGGCCACCTTTGTCCCTTTGGTCTAGGCTCAACTCATCCATGCTATTGTATCCATCATGGGTGGCAATATTTTCCTCCCCTCACCTGCGCCTCAAGATAGACTTCCTTTATGGAATTCCCTAAGGGAAATATCTTGTTCCATGCATGATCCTTGGATTATGATGGGGGATTTTAATTGCATTCTGTCAAGTAAAGAAAAGAGAGGCGGGAACCCTCCCTCGCCTAATAACACTATGGCTTTCCAAGAGTGTATAAATGGTTGTGTGAAGCTTGAACTCTAGTCGGTCTCTATTTCACTTGGTCAAATCAACAACTCTCTTCCTCTCTAGGGTGGACTCCATTTGGCTTGAATAACTCCTCCCTCTCTCTCTCTTGGGACCACTCTCCACTCATTACTATCCTTGTTTAAAGCCCCTCTCATGTTCAAGAATGGGCATTAGCTTGACTTTCAAGCATGATAAAGCTTAGCACTATTACATAAGAGGTGACCCTCTATTTGTGTTCTCTAAGAAGCTTAATTTTGTCAAAGCTGCCATCAAATATAAGAAATGGGACTCCATTCCTATTAAGCGGCTGGTGAAAAAAGTCAAGAGTGATCAAGAATCGATCATGAAGGAGATTAAAAAAGATCCTGAAAGTCTTATTCTTGTGTTGGATGCAAAGGAGATTAATGTTAAATACTCTGAACTAGTCCTTAGAGAGAGCTTATAGGTTAAGTAGAGGGCTAAAGCCCATTGGCTCACCCACCCTAATGATGATTTGAAATTTTTCTATAGTTCTATTCATGAAAGGAACAACTTTAATGTGATCAGAGAACTACATTGAAAATGGACTTGTAGTCAACCCTGACTCCATTGCTGAGGCTATTTGGAACTATTATTCTAACCTTTTCAACAGTGACCACAACCTTCCTCTTTCTCAATTAGACATTCCTTCAGGAGACCAGCTCCCTCTAAATTGGCGACCACTCTGGTTGAGGAAGTAAGTGACCAAGAAATAATATCGGCCCTCCATAGCATTAACGTAAATAAGTCTCCGGGGCCTGATGGGTTTAACTCAAAATTCTTTATCTCTACTTGGGAAGTGACTGAGTCGCAATTTCTTTTGGCAGCTCATCATTTCTTTAGAACTCAAAGTCTCCCCAATTTGTTCAAGCATAACTTGATTACTGGTTCCTAAGGTAAAACACTCAAGTTCTCTTTTTGATTATATGCCAATTTCACTGTGCAACACCTTCTACAAGGTCTCCCTAAAGTCTTGGCAAGTCGTATCAAGAAGACGTTATCTTCTCTCATTCACCTAGCACAATCAGCTTTTATTCAAGGAAGGGATATAACAAATAATCTTGTAATGGCACAAGAAATTGTGTTAGATCTATCTATGGAAAATAATAGGGGTAGATTCTTGGTTAAACTTGATAAGGAAAGCTTTTTTGATTTAGTTAACAGCAATGCTATTTTGCCAAGAATGGCTCTTAAGGGCTTCCCCCCTAGATTCATCAAGTGGATTGAGGCTTGTATTCTCCATGTCCCTTTCTCTATAATCCTTAATGGTGAAATAAAAGGGTTCTTCTCTACCACTAATGGTCTTCGACAAGGATGCCCCCTATCCCCATTACTTTTCTCTATTGCTATGGATGTTCTCTCCTGTCTGCTTGAAAGAGAAGTTAGTCTTTTTAAGTACAACCCTTTCTCCTCTCGATAGTGTCAAGTCTCTCACCTTCTCTTTGCGGATGATTTACTTACTATGGGAGATGATAACATTGCATCCTTAACCTCTCTCAAGCAATGCCTTATCAGCCTAAAGGATTATTTAGGTCTGGAAATGAATTCGGAAAAGTCAGTAATCTGTTTTTCTAAAGTCACAAGGCAGAAGGAAGCTCTCAGTGATATTCTTAATATTAAGATGGGCTCCCACCTATGAAGTACCTTGGCCTTCCTCTTACTCTTGAGCCCCTTAGGCTGATTCATTTTAATACACGCTTTGATAAACTACAGGCTTAGTTGGTTGGGTAAAAATGCAAATTCCTCTCGTATGGCGATATACCAATTGATCCATTCATCTGTAAACAATCTCCTTTCCTACTGGTTTAGGTCTACTGCTATCCCTAAGGGTGTTATCAAACATATAAGCTCCCTGCAATCAATTTTCTTTTTCCATAGTGGAGAGATCAAGCGCCTTCATACCATCTCTTGGGCCAAGGTAACCCTGCCCATGGACAAGGGGGGAACTGGCCTCCTTTCAGCACACTCACTAAACCTCTTATGTAAAACCAAATTCCTATGGTGGATGCTTCGGTTAGAGTCCTTTTTTTCAAAATGGTGTAATCAAAAATATGGGTGGATATGGAACTCTGCTCATACTAAGGTCTCTCTCTTATGGAAAGGAGCTTAATACTATTGCTATGAAATTTAAGGAGAAATTTGTCTACCATCTCTTGGGCCAAGGTAACCCTGCCCAGGGACAAGGGGGGAACTGGCCTCCTTTCAGCACACTCACTAAACCTCTTATGTAAAACCAAATCCCTATGGCGGATGCTTCGGTTAGAGTCCTTTTTTTCAAAATAGTGTAATCAAAAATATGGGTGGATATGGAACTCTGCTCATACTAAGGTCTCTCCCTTATGGAAGGAGCTTAATACTATTGCTATGAAATTTAAGGAGAAATTTGTCTACCATGTAGGTGATGGATCCTTCTTTTCTTTATTCAATGATCCCCGGTGTAGAGGCAAAAGTTTGCTAAACATAATGGGGCCTAACAGTTATAGTTTTTTTGGCTTACCAATGGACGCTAAGCTTAGTTCCATCATCTACTATGGGCAATGGAGGCTTCCATCTAGGCTGTTAATTGTTTCCCCTTCATGCTGTGCTCTTATAAAATCTATTCCTCTAAGGGAGGGGGGATTAGATTTCTTGAGGGCATTAGCAAGAGTCCCTCTAGTTCTGATATTAAGAAAGCCATATTTGAGTCCTATCCTAATTCAGATTGGCACAAAGAGGTCTGATTTAATGGGCATGCAATTAATTTTGCTCTTTGTTGGATGGCTTACAGGGAGGGGGGGAGGGCTGAAAACCTCGGCCTCCATAAAAGAGGTTTGGGTGCAACTCTCTCCTGCTGCTTTTGTCACTCAATCTTTAATGAAAACCTCGGCCTTCCATAAAGAGGTTTGGGTGCAACTCTTTCTGCTTTTGTCACTCAATGGAATCCATCATCTTTTCTTAATGTACTCTCACTGGCTGTTCTCCCTAACGATAGCTACTATCTAATGCACTTCACCCTGAAGCAAATTCTCAATAATGTGTGCCCCCCTCTTTAAAATGTTATCAAGAGGATTCATAGATTAATCATTGCTGCCTCAGTTTACTCCATATGGTGAGCGGAATAGCAGTTTCTCCTCCCCTCTCTCTCTCTCCCTAACTACACTAATTGGATGGGTTTGCATTCAAAATTATAAGATGGAACCTGAAGGACTCTTGGCCAACTCATGTTATAAGGGTCCTGAAACTCTAGAAAGACTATATGGCTTTCTAATTTCTCTCTAAGCCCTCTTCACACTCTTGGTTTTTTTTTTTTGAGTTCGCAGCTTTTGACTATTTTTTTGGACATCCCGATGATGACTTGGATATGGGGATCGATTTCTTTTGTTCATGGTCTGGCCGTCTAGAATACCTTCAACCAAGTTAGCTCGATTTATTCTCCTTTGGATGGCAAAGGTAAAGTCTTTACTTTTTCCTTCTAGGGAAGCAATATTTTTGCTCTTAGCTTTGTTTTATGTAAGTCGTCCTTTTCTCCTCCTTTCACTTGGTTTTATTGGTTATTTGATTAGGTGATTTTGTGATAATTTTCAGTTTTGTTTTATTTCAATTAGTCTCTAGGACTCTTTGATATTATACATGTATCTTTATTTTGGAATATATCTCACTCTTAACTTTTTCAAAAAAATAATAATAACTAGAGTCCTTTAAAGAGTGCCTCCTCCCACACACATGCGTTTCAAACATTACCCCATTAATTTGAGGTTTACCACTCCGTTTTTTTCCTCTTCCTCTTGAAGAGAAACATGGCACATGAGTCTCGATTGGACAACAATAAGGTAGCTCCGGTATAATTTTTTCCTCATATGGCCTGTCCAATCCTTCTGCTCCTTTATCAACCTAATAATTTAAGTTAGGTGTAAACGAGTCGAGTTTGAGCAAATTGAATTCTTATTCATATTTAATTTATTTAAAAATTACTTTGTTTGTATTCGTGCTCAAAATAAACATTTAAAATTATTTTATTCATGTTTGGCTCATATTCAAAAATGGCTTGAAATACAATAATCTGAAAAATTTGTATGAGAGAGGATTCAAATATGAGCCAATTTTTTACGTAACAAAAACTTTAACTACTAAGTCATGCTCATATTTATGATATGTATATATGTTATAATAATAATAATAATAATAATAATAATAATAATAATAATAATAATAATAAGGGGTGGGGAAAACCTCGCCTCCATAAAGAGGTTTGGGTGCAACTCTCTCCTGGTACTTTTGTCACTCAATGCTGGAATCCCACGATCATCTTTTCTTTGAATGCACTTTCTCTATGGAGTTACTTAGAGTTGTTCTCCCTAACGGTAGCTACTATCTAATGCACTTCACCCTGAAGCAAATTCTCAATAATGTGTGCCCCCCTCTTCAAAATGTTATCAAGAGGATTCATAGATTAATCATTACTGCCTCAGTTTACTCCATATGGCATGAACGGAATAGCCAGGTTTTCTCCTCCGCCCAGTCCTCTCTCTCCTCCCTAACTGCACTAATCCGCAGATGGGTTGCATTCAAAATTATAAGATGGAACCTGAAGGACTCTTGGCCAACTCATGTTACAAGCCTCCTGAAACTCTGGAAAGACTATATGATTTTCTAATTTCTCTCTAACCCCTCTCGTCACACTCTTCTGGTTTTTTTTTTTTTGGGTTACTGCAAGCTTTTTGACTATTTTTTTTGGACGTCTGGACGATGATGACTAGCTGGATATGGGGATCCTGATTTCTTTTGTTCATGGTCGTGGCCCCGGTCTAGATGACCTTACCTGCAACCAAGTTAGCAGTCTGATTTATTCTCCTTTGGATGGCGTGGTAACCACTAGTGGGCTGCCTTCTCCTAGGGGAAGCAATGCTTTTGCTCTTCAGCTTTGTTTTATTTTCTGTCCCTTTTCTCCTCCTTTCACTTGGTTTTATTAGTTATTTGATTAGGTGATTTTTGTGGTAATTTTCACAAGGTTTTGTTTACTGTCAATTAGTCTCTAGGACTCTTTGATATTAGACATGTAACTTTTTTACATATTTGGAATATATTGGGCCCTCGCTCTTAACTTTTTTCAAAAAAAAATAATAACTAGAGTCCTTTAAAGAGTGCAACTCCTCCCACTGGCACACGTGCGTTTCAAACGTTACCCCCCATTAATTACAATGAGGTTGCCACTCACGTGCCTTTCCCTCTTCCTCTTGAAGAGTACTGAAACATGGCCCCACCTATGAGTCTCGATTGGAAAACACCGATAAGCGGTAGCTTCGGTATAATTTTTTTCCTCATATGGCCAGCTAGCCCTGTCCACCATCCCCTTCTCTGCTCCTTTATCAACCTAGTAATTTAAGTTATGTGTAAACGAGTCGAGTTTGAGCAAATTGAATACTTATTCATATTTAATTTATTTGAAAATTACTTTGTTTGTATTCAACTCATATTCAAAATGGCTCGAACATTTAAAAATTATTTTATTTATGCTTGGTTCAGATTCAAAATGGCTCAAATACAATAATCCAAAAAAATCACATGAGGAGGATTCAAATTTGAGCCAATTTTTCATAACAAAACTTTAACTACTAAGTCATGCTCATATTTATGATATGTATATATGTTCATATATAATAATAATAATAATAATAATAATAATAATAATAATAATAATAATAATAATAATAATAATAATATAATATAATATAATATAAAATTTGGGTGCAACTCTCTCTTGCTCCTTTTGTCACTCAATGCTGGAATCCCACGATCATCTTTTCTTTGAATGTACTTTCTCTGAGTTACTTAGAGTTGTTCTCCCTAACGGTAGCTACTATCTGCATTTCACCACAAGCAAATTCTCGATGTGTGCCCCTCTTCATAATGTTATCAAGAGGCTTCATAGATTAATCATTCTTTGCCTTAGTTTACTCCATATGCGTAAAAGCGAATGGGGTTTTCTCCTCCGCCCAATCCTCTCTCTCCTCCCTAACTGCAATAATCCACGGAGAGGTTGCATTCAAAATTGTAAGATGGAACCTGAAGGACTCTTGGCCAACTCATGTTACAAGCCTCCTGAAACACTGGAAAGACTATATGGTTTTCTAATTTCTCTCTAAGCCCTCTCATCACACTCTTCTAGTTTTTTTTTTTTTGTTACTGCAGGCTTTTTGACTATTTTTTTGGGATGTCTGGACAATGATGACTTGCTGGATATGAGGACCCTGATTTCTTTTATTCATAGTCGTGGCCCTGGTCTGGATGACCTTCCCTGCAACCAAGTTAGCAATCAGATTCATTCTCCTTTGGATGGCAGCGAAGGTAACCATTGGTGGGCTGCCCCTTTTGCCTTCTCTCAGGGGAAGCAATGTTTTTTGCTCTTCAGGCTTTGTTTTATGTCTGAGTCTCTGTCCCTTTTCTCCTCCTTTCACTGGTTTTATTGGTTATTTGATTAGGTGATTTTTGTGATAATTTTCGCAAGGTTTTGTTTACTGTCAATTAGTCTCTAGGACTCTTTGATATTATACATGTAACTTTTTTACATATTTGGAATATATTAGGCCCTGGCTCTTAACTTTTTTCAAAAAAAAAATAATAATAACTAGAGTCCTTTAAAGAGTGCAGCTCCTCCCACTAGCACACGTGTGTTTCAAATGTTGCCCCCCATTAATTACAATGAGGTTGCCACTCACGTGTCGTTCCCTCTTCCTCTTGAAGAGTATTGAAACATGGCCCCACCTGTGAGTCTCGATTGGACAACACCGATAAGCGGTAGCTCCGGTATAATTTTTTTCCTCATATGGCCAGTCAGCCCTGTCCACCGTCACCTTCTCTGCTCCTTTATCAACCTAGTAATTTAAGCTAGGTATAAACGAGTCGAGTTTGAGCAAATTGAAGTCTTATTCATATTTAATTTATTTGATAATTATTTTGTTTGTATTCAGCTCATATTCAAAATGGCTCGAACATTTAAAAATTATTTTATTCATGTTTGGCTCGTATTCAAAATTGGCTCGAAATACAATAATCCAAAAAATCTGTATGAGGGAGGATTCAAACCTGAGCCAATTTTTTACAACAAAAACTTTAACTACTAAGCCATGCTCATATTTATGATATGTATATATGTTCATATAATAATAATAATAATAATAATAATAATAATAATAATAATAATAATAATAATAATAATAATAATAATAATAATAATAATATAAAATTTGGGTGCAACTCTCTCCTGCTGCTTTTGTCACTCAATGCTGGAATCCCACGATCATCTTTTCTTTGAATGTACTTTCTCTATGGAGTTACTTAGAGCTGTTCTCCCTAACGGTAGCTACTATCTAATGCACTTCACCCTGAAGCAAATTCTCATAATGTGTGCCCCCCTCTTCATAATGTTATCAAGAGGCTTCATAGATTAATCATTGCTGCCTCAGTTTACTCCATATGGCGTGAACGGAATAGCCGGGTTTTCTCCTCCGCCCAATCCTCTCTCTCCTCCCTAACTACACTAATCCAGAGGGGTTGCATTCAAAATTGTAAGATGGAACCTGAAGGACTCCAACTCATGTTACAAGGCTCCTAAAACTCTAAAAAGACTATATGGTTTTCTAATTTCTCTCTAAGCCCTCTCGTCACACTCTTCTGGTTTTTTTTGGGTTACTGCAGCTTTTGACTAGTTTTTTTGGGACGTCTGGACGATGATGACTTGTTGGATATGGGGATCCTGATTTCTCTTGTTCATGGTTGTGGCCCCGGTTTGGATGACCTTCCCCGCAACCAAGTTAGCAATCAGATTTATTCTCCTTTGGATGGCAGCGAAGGTAACCACTGTTGAGCTGCCCCTTTTGCGAAGTGCTAGGGAAAGCAATGTTTTTTGCTCTTCAGGCTTTGTTTTATGTCTGAGTCACTATCCCTTTTCTCCTCCTTTCAACTGGTTTTATTGGTTATTTGATTAAGTGATTTTTGTGGTAATTTTCAAGATTTTGTTTACTGTCAATTAGTCTCTAGGACTCTTTGATATTATACATGTAACTTTTTTACATATTTGGAATATATTGGGCCCTGGCTCTTAAATTTTTTCCAAAAAAAATAATAACTAGAGTCTTTTAAAGAGTGCAGCTCCTCCCACTGGCACACGTGCGTTTCAAACGTTGCCCCCCATTAATTACAATGAGGTTGCCACTCACGTGTCGTTCCCTCTTCCTCTTGAAGAGTATTGAAACATGGCCCCACCTGTGAGTCTCGATTGGACAACACCGATGTAGCGGTAGCACTTTTTTTTTCCTCATATGGCAAGTCGCCCACTCCCCTTCTCTGCTCCTTTATCAACCCGGTAATTTAAGCTAGGTGTAAACGAGTCAAGTTTGAGCAAATTGAATTCTTATTCATATTTAATTTATTTGAAAATTATTTTGTTTGTATTCAGCTCATATTCAAAATTAACATTTAAAATTATTTTATTCATTCAAAATTCTAAATAATCAAAATCAGATGAGGGAGGATTCAAACTTAATTTTTTACGTAACAAAAACTTTAACTACTAAGCCATGCTCATATTTATGATATGTATATATATTCGTATATATAATAATAATAATAATAAGATAATATAAAATTTTATTTCAAGCTAAATCTAGTCGAACAAGATTGAATAAATAATTATTCATGATCGACTCATTTATATATATATATGACCCTAAAAATTCTACTAATCGAAGCACGAATCTTGATTTCGAAAGCTATCTGATTCTGATTCAAGACTAATCAAGATCAAGCACTTAAAATATCATTGAAAATTTTGGGATATCAATTAAATCCCTAAATAGCTCTCAAACATGGAGTGCTTATAGTCAAATCGAGCGTCTCGACGAGCCGGATCTAACAAGCCCAAGATCTCATAATTCTGACTTCATTTGAGCATTCAAATACACAAAATACATCATATGATCAAAGAAATTATTTTGAGTCGTCCGATGGAGAGGAGTGGTTTGGATTTTGCATGTATTTACAGAGACGCAACTACTCCAATCTATAAATAGCACCTCATTCTTCATATGAGAGAGGCCAAGCAAGAGAGATGAGAGTGCTCTAAAGCTTGAAGATCCTCCAAGCACAATCGTGCCACTTGATGGTCGTCAACCACCGCCACCGGCCGCCGCTGATCCTAGTCAACCGTCATTTCCATCATGACCTTCATCAGCCGCCGTTTCTGCTTCACCATCATCCGCTACCACTTAATCTACCACCAACGTGACTATATGGTTGTTGTCCGATTTTGGGGTTCCTATTGACCTTCTTATATACAATTTTGTAATCAGAAGGGAAAACTTGTACTCCAAAATAAATATATTGGAAACTTTTATCACAAAGCCCCATGATTTTTTTCTCTTTTGAGGTTTTCCACGTAAAATTCTGAGTTTTTTGTTCACTCTTTAAATACCTGTGTCTTTGGATTTCACAACAAGGCTAAGGTGTAAACTTTCACTCTACTACCACTGGTTTTCTAGCACGGAACAATTTAACTGATATGACCCTAAAAATTCCACTAGTCGAAGCACGAATCTTGATGTCGAAAGCAAGCTGATTATAAATTGAAACTGGTCAAGATCAAGCACTTAAAATATCATTGGAAACTTTGGGACATCAGTTAAATTTCTAAAAAGCTCTTAAATATGGAGTGTTTATAATCAAATCGAGCGTCTCGACAACCCGGATCCAACAAGCTCAAGATCTTACAATTCTGACTTCATTTGAGCATTCAAATACACAAAATACATCATATGATCGAATCATCATGAGCCGTCGATGGAGAGTGGTTCGGATTTTGCTATTTACAGACGCCACTCCTCCAATTTATAAATAGTCCTCATTCCTCATATGAGGGGAGACCAAACAAGAGAGAGGAGAGAGCTCTAAAGCTTGAAAATCCTCCAGGCATAATCATGCCACCACTCGACGGTTGTCAACCACCGCCGCCGGCCGCCGCCGCTAATCCTCGCCGTCGTCAATTTGCGTCGGTCTCCATCATAACAACCTTCATCGTCAGTCGTTGTTCCCTGATGTTCACCATCATTTGCTACCACTAGCAACTGTTACCATCTGAATGTGACTACATAGTTGTTGTTCCCTTCTCATATGCAATCCTGTAATCCTATTATCGGGAAGATTTTGTACTCTGAAACACATACATAATGGAAGATTTTTACTGGGCCAAGCCCCGTGATTTTTCACTCTTGTCGAGATTTTCACGTAAAATCATGAGTTTTCTTGTTCACTCTTTAAGGGACTATTTGGTTGCCTGCATTTGGAATGCAGTGTAAAAGGAATTCAGACAGGCGTGGCGGGCGTACGCCATGGTCTCCGCGATCACTTTTATTTTGTATTGAATTGCCTGATAATTCCACACGAACTTCTTTCGGTGTATTTGAAATACACCAAATTTTACTTTACTTGGAACCAAATGTTTGAAATGTTCAAAAGCGCATTTAGAAAAAGCATTCCAAATGCACGCTATCAAACAACTCTTAAATATATGTGTGTGGATTTCACAAGCTATATATATAACTTTCATATATAATATATATATATATAACAATATATATATATATATTGCATTTTATATGGTAGTAGAAGCTCATATATTTTATATTAGGATAAAAATAATGTTTAAAATTGAAATCTATTTATGTATGGAAATATATGCTTATTTCAAGTTGTGACTAGGGTGTTCGTTTAGTTGATTTGGATGAATTCGATGATAAATTTTTAAAATCGATTGGTTTTTAATTCCTAAAAATATTGAACCAAACCGATAAAACAAAAAAAAATACAAAATCAAACAAATAGAATAATAATTTGGTTTGGTTATTTTAGTTTTGTTTTGGATAAACTTAAGTTGGCTATATTTAAAAATTATTTGTATAATTTTTTATTATATAATGAACAAGCAATAAGCTAAATAATATAAATATAATCAAAATATAATTAATTACTTCATGCACTAAAAAATATTTAAAACTAATTTTTACTTGAACGATATTTTAAACTTAGAAGTTAAGGAAACTATATTATCATATTATGAGATCAAAATATTAAAAAAATGGATAATAATCCTCCAAAAGCACTTATTAAATATTCAAAAATAAAGAAAAATAAATATATAATAAATAAACTTATTGTACATAAATTAATAATATTATATTATATAATTATTTTAGTTTATTTGATTCTATCTAAAATTTTATTTAATAAATTCATCTAAAAATTAAAAACTAAAGTTTTCATTATTTAAAATTAAAATCTAAATTACTAAGTTTAAATCTGAACTAAATTATTTAAAAAATTTTGATTTTATTTGATTTTTTTGATTAAAATTAAATAATGCACACTTCTAATTGTGACCTCTCAGCGGGAGAATTAATACTTTTAATCTAACGTAAGAAAGAGAGAAATCACTGTCCGGAGGCCTCACCGCTCACAGGAGCCACTGTACATAAAAGCATGGGTTATAGTGTCATCAAGATGTTGATTTGTAATATTATTTTTTTGTAAATTAAAATAATTCAGGAGCGCAGTACTATCATGTCAGAGATAATGTCATTGATTTGAAAAAAATAATATTACTTGCTTACATCAATCAATCTTCGAATTATATTATATTATATATATATATATATATATATATATATATATATATATATATATATATATATATATATATATATATATATATATATATATATATATATATATATATATATATATTTGGGAAAAAATGAAGAGCTTGCTCAGATTTTATTAACTAATAAGAATTAAATACAAAATAGAGAAGGATAAACACCCCTCAACAGGAAAATATCACAGCAGAATAAATCTGCTTATCCGCTATAATATTGCAAAAAAAAAGGGGAGAAAAAAATCAGAAATTTTCATATTAGGCTCCCTTCAAGATAATCAATGACCTCCATGATAATGAGAAAACCCTACATAAAATGACAAATTAAATGGCAAGAGAAGCTGCCATTGCAAAAGATATATTTGTCATGGCGAGCTTCAAGGTGGTCGGTTGAGTCATAAAAAACTGATTTATTATCATTGCTTCAAAAAAAAAAAAAAATGTTAAGATATTTTTCTTGTGTTTAAGAACCGTACAATCGAATAGTTGCCAAAACAGTAAAACAAGTTAGCCCAACAAATTAAACCCAGCAACAGTTGCAATATATGAGATAAGATGAGATTAAGTGAAATATAATTTTTGGATATCCTCCGGCATATTTCCTTTAAATTTTCGTAGGAGACTTTTCTGTTTAATGGCAAAACAAATTTTGCTTATAATAATGCTAGAAAGCAAGAAAATATTTTTATCACTTTTACAAGATATCTGCTCAGCATGTAGAAGTTGTGTTAAAGAGCTGTTCATATAAAAAAAATTTCCCATCAGGATAGTAATTTTAGAACCTCCATGAAAAAGAAGCATTCAAAATAGAGATGTGAGTGCCTCTCATTATTGCTATGACACAAGACACATAATGGGTTCACCAAAATACCTCTCTTAATTAAAATATCTTTAGTTTTCAAGCCATCCATGAGAATTCTCCAAGGGTGGCGTATTTGATAGAGTAGCCTTTAAACCAAACAAATGTTGCCCAGTTCGGTTTAAAGTGGTCTTTCAAAAGGAATGTGTGAGTTGTTTTATGATAGAAAAAATCATTATCCAACCATAAGCAGCTAATCGAATTATTCATAATATGAGTAATTTGAATCAGGTTTATGCATTCATATGGGGAATGAGCTATTATAGGTAAGTGTCAAGTATTATCGTAAATGATCTCACGGACCAGCGTGTTTAGAGAGCAGTTAAACCAAGAAAAAATCACAAACCCAAATTTTTCATAAAGGGAAAAACCGGCTAACTATGGGTCAAAGAATGATAATCTACTGTCATTAAGCACCTGAAAAGTAAGGCAACTCCCGCATCTCACAATCATAGAAAGAAGTTCTTTACAAAGCGCAGTAGAGGAGGCGGAGGTACTGCCCCAAAGAGAGAATTGCCACTCAAAAAATAATGAAGAAAGCGAGAGTTGGCATTATATAATCTCCATATGATTTTAGTTTGCACATCAAATTTAAAAGTTCAATGCTAGGAATGCCGAGTCCACCGAATTCAGTTGGCTTGGCAGTGTTTGCCCAAGAAATCGTATATAGTTTTCTTTCAATCCAGAGTTATGAAGGAAGGAAGAGATTAAGCTCTTAATAGTTTTTCTAAAAAAAGTTTGTTATATATAAGAAATTAAAAAATAACTATTTTCAAACATTTGAGATTATTATATCGGAAATTAAATTTGAAAAAAAATGTTAAACAATGAACACTTTCTACTTTTTTTTCGAGATTATTTGGCAACTTATAGCAACAATTAATGCGTTTAGTAACCATTGAGCAAAGTCAAACTATTTGTTGGAATCATCATAATGAAATCTGATACGGACAAAAATACAGACAGATATAATATAAATTGGAATATAATTATTATTAAAAAATATATGAGATGATTAATGTTATAATATTATTGAGTGTTAATGGGCGAGAAGAATAGGAAAGCTGGTAGGGTTAAAAAAAACTATAACTTGCCGTTTAAACCGCTATTATAATAAAATATATAGATAAATGTTGTTAAGATATATTAATATAGTTGAATTCCTGCGGACAATTTTTTATTATATTTTATTATTATTATTATTATTTTGATAATTCTGCTTTCTAGTGACCCTAAACATTAACTAAGTTTCAAACACAAGTTAGTCATCGACGCCGGTCACACATATGGAGGAAAAAGATGCATTGTAAGTATATTATCTTGCAAAAAAATTGATTATAAAACTATTATAAAAAATAACTTTTTAATAAAATTATTATGTGTTATAAATATTTTTTTAAAAAATTTTAAAAAATAATTTTCTGACTATCATCATACTCTAACAGTTCTATTCTCAAAATAATTTTTTTACTATAAAATTTTTTAAAAAATAATCAAAAAATTAATAGCTAAATACAACCATAAAATTCTCTTAAACATATTCTTAATCTAAGATTTAATAATTGAATACAAATTATTCATAAATGTATTGAAAAATAGTTCACTTATTTTTATATAATTATTAAGATAATAAGTTTAATTAATAAAAAAAATTTTAACCTGAGAAAAAATTTATTTATTTAATGATGATAGTCACAAATGAGCCATTTATTTTGATTATAGAAACGGAACGTACATTAAACTTTCTTCTTGCGACCCTCAATTTATTCCTATTACATTCATGCACATATATGCATTGTAAAAGCAACGTTCATATTTTGATGAGTTATTATATTTGAATAAAATTTTCTTCTTAGAAGAGTAAATATGAGTTGAAAATAACATTATTATTATTATTATTATTTTGTGAATTCTAAATCGATTTATAAGAATAGTCTGATTTCAGTCCAATCAAATATATTCAAATATTACTTTACATATTAAATCAAGAAAATATATTAACTATCTCATGAGACAGGATTCTAGTGTTACTTAAATCTTTAAGCTCTCTCTAATTTCAACTCCATATTCTCTTTTAAATGAAAAACAGAAGTCTATTTATCTGCATATTTCATCTTTGCATAATTCGATATGATATAATCGACATTATTATAAATTTATAAAATTTATAATTTATATTATAAGATATTTAATATTTTATAAGATTCAACCACATAATAAGAACTTGAGGATGAGTGGTTCATGTGAAATAATAAACGAATTAACCTAATGACGATTTCATAATCATATGAACGTGGACCAATATGTCATGAAGTTCGTGTTCTGAAATTACCAGAGTTCATCGTGTTTTCATTTTTTTGGGATGGGTATTCACCTAATATCTTACACATCTATGTATGTATCACACTAATCTACCGATAAAGTGACATATTCATATCACCCATATATATCGATCCTCACTGTTCCAAGGACGCTTCTACTCGGAGAATCAACTTGGTATGCTCGACGAACACACTCATCAATCGAGCTAAGAGATGATGGATAATTCATCTTATTCTTATTTTAATCTCGAGTGCCGGAAGGCAATCAAAGTAAAAGGATACACAAAACTCTACGAGGAACGAATGAGAGATCGCCATCCATCTTTATAATTGAATAAAAAAAAAGCATCTTGATCTCTGCGATGAATGGCAATCAATCAATCTTCGCTGTCAGAAATTCCTCATAGGATTTTTGTCCCTTTCCCCGGACCCATCCATCGTTATTTTGTGGGAGTTTGAACTTTGAACACAGTGGCCACATCTTTTATTGGCCTTTTGCACAAGCGAGGAGGGAAAAGCGTTCGAACATGTCAAGCCAAACATAGAAGTGACTAATCATGATATCAAAGAAAGCTACTCTCCCCACTATTCCCTCTCTTTCTCTCTCCGTCTTCAAGCTGAAACTCACACCACAGCTACTGAAGAAAACATGCGGAGAGGTAGAGAGAGAAAGAGAGAGAACATGTAGAGAGATAGAGAGAGAAAGAGAGCAAGAGAGGGATGAGATTCTTGTGTCTTTTCATAGCCATACCCGTCGTTTCTTTTTCTTTAGGATTTTGTTGGATTGTTGAGGTATGGGGGAAGCAACGCGTGGGCTGGAAGTGAGCAATTCCTGTGATGTGTGGAGAAAAGAAACATAAGCGTAAGCAGCGTAACAGTGAAAGAGAGATGAAAAAGAGGAACATGGGCAATGATGTGATCGCCTTAGGAGACAAAGGAAGATGCCTTTTATCCCAACATGAACCTTTAGCTTCTTCTCATCCCTTCTCAAGGCGTGAACGCTAGTCTAAAGTTCTCAACCTTACTGTACTACTTAATCTCTATAAATTTAACTTTAATTTACCACTATACTGTCCAAAAAGATTCGCTGAATATAAACCAGATTTCTATGGACTTAATTATAAAACGATTTACATCCAATTGTTATGCATTTATATCTTAACTTAAAATTATATAATAATTTTTCTATACATAATATAAATTTCATTAAAAAAGTTTAAGATATTGGCTTAAAGTTTTTACATATTGATTAACTGAAGGGCTGTTAGAGATATTTTTTTAATTATTTTCTTATATTTTGATTTAAAATAAAATATATTTGATGATAATAATTATTTTAAAAATATTTAAAATATCTTAAAAGTTACTTTAAGCATTTTTAAAAATAAAATGATATATTTATATAAAAAAATATTTTAAAATATGCTAAGTAAATATATATTTTAAAATACTATAAAATTAAAATAAAATTGATCTCAAATATTCCCTAAGAATTTGTTCAATGTTATTGCAATTTCTTGTAAAAGGAATCATAGAATTATTTATTGTAAGTTTTTTAGAGTTATTGCAATATCATACATTTTCTTAAATATCGGATACAAATTTTTATATTTATCATTTTAAGTGATTAAAAATATTTCTTATCATAATAGTTTTTGAGAGAACATAGAGCTACGTTGCAGCCGTAAAAAAAAATCTCTGTAAAAATTATCCAAAGGGGCCATAGGAGCAGCGGCAATGACTGCTTTAATTGCACTGATGTTGCGCTAACCAAAGGATGTACTTTTTTTATTTGATGGGGTGTCCTCTTGAGCCCTCATTCATTTTGTAATGCGTTAATATTTTTTATATAATTATAATATATGAATAATTAATTAATTTTAGAGAAATTTACATACATATCACGCAATTCTTTTGAATTTATATATTTCATATCTAAACTTGAATATTTACAAAACTAATATTTTCCCTATACTCAAAAAAGTACATTTCACTTGAAAAAAGTAACAAGGGTGATATTTTTGATGTAATAATAACAGTTTAGGTGCTATTTAAGTAAAAATTAAAATTTGGATGTGAAATATATAAATTCATAAGAATTACGTGGTATGTATATAAATCCCCCATTTTAGTACTATATTATATTTTAAAAAATAAATTAATGTATTCTATTCGAAATTTAAATAGTTCATATGATCATATCAAACGAGATTGCGGTGCCATTCTTTAACGAATGTTTAAGATTTAAAAGCTATTAGTTGTGAAATGAAAGAAACTTTTCAGTACTAAACTTGGTCAGTTCTAGCACTGACTTTAATCGCTAAGTGCCCTAAGTGATAGGGAATCTATCTATGGTCACACTCACTTGTTTTTAATGCTCTTAGCCATGAATGATTATGAATGTGTCATCACAATTTTTTATTATTAAAAATTATAAACTCACGTTTTTATGCATCCTCCAAGTTTCAAATCCTAGATATGAGATATGAGATAACTAAATAAATTCATCTTATCTTAGCTCAGTTGATGGGCGAGTGTAATCGGGAACTCTCGGACTGAGTTCGAATCCTCTTCAGGACGGAGGCGCCTATACTTAAGGTGGAGAAAGTAAATGTGACCACACATGTGTGATGAATATGGCTCGAGATTATATATCATATCCCCATCTACAAGATGGGTGGGGTGTTAGGTGAATACCCATTGCAAAAAAAAAAAAAAAGGCCACAACTAACTTATTATGACAAAAAACATAAAATAATAATATTTAAATGTAATAAAAAAAATCATGACTCATTAAATCATCAAAATATTTTTTTTTTTTCAAAAAGTTTACTGATTTAAGTTACATATTTCGAAAATCTTATTATCTATCATTTAAAAAAACATTCGGACACAGGGAAAGAATTTTATTTCCATAAAATTTTGCAAAATTTTATCTAAATTTGAGATTTTTTTAAAAAGCATGCCACAACTTTTTTTTTTCTTGGGAACGATTTGGGATCACTTTTATTTTTAATTTTTTATTTTAAGTTTTTGTTTTATTTTGCTTATTTTTATTTAAAAATAAAACTTATTTGATTGTACTTATTATTTTTAAAAATACTCAAAATAATATTTAGATGTTTTGAATATTTTAAAAATAATATTATTTGTTTTTGTAAACAAAAAATAAATAATCTATGCAAACAAGTTTTTTAAAATAACATTAAAAAAAGAAAATATATTGTTTGGCTTAAATTTGCTGTAAAATTCATTATTATTGCTATTGTTTCATGCAGTGATATCGGTTTCTGTTATTTCCTTAAACTTTTTCTAAAATCACGAAAATGAGAATCATTAGCAAGGACAAAATTGTGAAGGCTATCTGTGTTACTTTGTAAAAAATGGCTCTCCATTGTTTTTTTTTTCATATAAATTAGGAACATTAGTGATGAAATGGAGAAGAGTTAAAGTCTTGTTTGTGATCAATTTTGTTTTATATTTTATATTTTTATTTTATATTACGTTAAATAAAATTTATATATAAGATGTCAAAGGGCTCCTTGACACATCTTATTATTTTGTATAAGTCTTATACTTTATCACAATATAAAAAAAAATCTTTGAACTTATTTTTGTGCTAAAGGGACTATTTGGGATCATTTTTATTTTATAATTTTATTTTATTTATTTTTTATTTTAAAGTTAAATATATTTCGTTGTAATTAATATTTTTAAAAATATTCAAAACATTTAAAACTTTTTTGAATATTTTAATATTAATAATAATTATTTTTTAAAATAAAAAATAAAAAATATATAAAAGGACAACATATAAATATATTTTTTGAAAAGAGTATAAAAATAAAACTAAAAACCACAAAACAAATTTGATCTCAAACAGCCTCTTTTAAGTGTTATTAATATATATATCAATTTAAAAGTACTCTTTGAAGACACAAATTTTTTAAGAGATTAAAACTATTCTCACTTAAGCAACATGAGTACAATTAATGCATAAAAGAGTTCTAAAAAAATGTAGAGAAACACACAAGAAAACACATAAAAAATCATTTATTAAATTTTGTCCAAAGGTTATGACGAAAAATCTTTATAGATTTATTAAAAAAATTAAAAAAATAGATCGGAATATTAAAAAATCATTTAAATTTTTAATTGTCATATATATATATATATATATATATATTATGTATTATCATATAATTAATATTATATCAATATATGAAAATACATGATAATTTATAACTAATACATAACAATTATGTCTTAATTAAAACTCACATGATGCTACATTATTGAAGTTCGATATTATTGAAATTCAAATGTAGAACTATATATAGACTTCACATATAATAATCTTTCTCTGATATTGGCGGAGCCAAAAAAAATTTTATTAGTGAGGGCACAATTATAATTTTCTTTCTAAATTTATAATTTATTTCTTTTTGTATTATCTAAAGTTTATTGATAAAGTTAATTTTATTAATAGGCTATTTGTTTAAATATATATAAAAAATTTAAAAATTATTCAAATTATTATATTTAAATATATTAAAATGAGATGAGATTAAATTTTTTAATATATTTAATTGTTTTGCATCTTTTCAAAATTTTGAATCAAATCATTCTAAATTAAATAAAAAATAAAAATAAAAATATTAAAAATAATTATTTATGCAGTTTATAATTTATTATTAAAAATAAAACTATAGTAATTAAAATTTTAATTTTTGCATAAATATAAAATTTTTTTTTTTAACAAAAATATTGATTTAATTTCAAAGAAATTAAAAAAATAAAATTTACTTATTTAGATAAATATTTTTATTCTAAAAGATATATGTAAAAATTATAAATATAATAATATATTTAAAAATAAAATAAAATAAGGTAAATTAATTATCACTGTCAAAATTTTTTTTAGAATTTTGCTCTTATAAAAATATTTTAAAATATTTTTATTTAAAATTTAAGTGAATATAAATTTATTAAATTGCATAACTAAAAAACTAAAAAAAATTAATTTTTTTAGGGGGGCCACATGCATGAACAGCTCTCCCCTTCGCTCCGCCCTTGTTAGTCTCTCTCTCTCTCTCTCTCTCTCTCTCTATATATATATATATATATATATATATATATATATATATATATATATATATATATATATATATATATATATATATATATATATATATATATATATATATATATATATATATATATATATATATATATATATATATATATGTCACTACCTATTAATTTTTTAAAGTCAATTCTTTTTTTTAAATAAGTATCATTAGATTACTAATTAAATAATTTAGTATGATAAAAAAAATCAAAATAAATACAAATGCCAATTATCGAGTGTACTAATCGCCGGATACGATGACGCGATGCACGTGTTGAAATGACGAGCCCACTAAATGATTGACTTTGAATGGAGCTACCACACCAAGTCGACTCTTGATATTTTTTTTAAACTAAGTATCATTGATTTACAAAGCTTGGGATATATGTATGATATTAAGTCCAAAATAATTCTTATTATGCAAAGTATCTTTATAATTTTGATTTGCATTACTTCTAAGAGTTATTATATGATTTTAACATAAATATTACTAATCACACGTGTATCTTCAATATTTAGATTTATATTTTAGTGACTTCAGAGATTAGTATATTGATTGAATTAACTTGTGAAGTTGAGTTAATTTTTAATATTGTACCTTTTTGTAATAGAGTCACATATTACCTTTCTTACTTAATTTACAGCTTGATTCATTTGTATAGTGATGAATTTTAAAACAAATGGAATGAGAAGTATATTCTCCAGCAGCCAATAACAAATATTACAGTATACAGAAATGAGCTAGATGGTTTGGGGCATACACAAGTTGGATTTACAGATAACACTTCGCTCAAATATTTTTAATTTGACATAATTTTAATGCAAGTGATCCGAGAGTGAAAGGACTGGATACGACGTTATCGATACATGTTCAGTGCTCGAGATATGGTTATCACGAGTCCCTCTTATCAACTGGAAGAGAGTTGAGTGTCATTTACCAGATAAGTTTGGCACCTCATTCCATAATCGATGTATTGCTTGACCCTAATTTCAAAAGGGTCGATGGTCGGGATAAAGCGGATGTCGACTGGGTTGATTACAACCAGTCACACATTTCTACTTGGGAGAGGCGGAGAGATTGTCTCGTTGAGGGCTTAGATGAGGATGTGGATAGGAAAACAACCATCAATATACGCCGGTTCGATCGTAGCTTCTCAGATATACGCCGACAAATCCTCCACCACTTACTTGCCAGAGCACCATAGAAGCGTATTTATGTAAGTCCAGATATAAGTATTCTTCTGAATTCAATATTTATGCAAGTGTTAATTTTACATCCTATTTTTCGTGTAGGCGGAGCACATCGCGACGACTCGGGACATCTTTCAGCCATACTTCGGCGATGTGGATGAGCGCCACTTACAAGGATGTGTCGATAGTGAGTGCTATGCGAGACCTGATGAGCGCGTGTACATATCGACACATATGGATCTGCCTAGAGGGTGTTACATACCATGACTAGAACGCTGAGCCATCTACTTATGCGGATCCAGGTCCATCTAAGTATGCTGATCCAGGTCCTTCTACCTATCAGCCTACATATAGTCGCAACCACCTATCTTCCAGTCATAGGGCAATCCGACGCAGACTGCCGAAGATCTTGCACTAGACCATCAGCTGCATGATCGTTCATCCCATACACCTGACCAGTACATACTTGAGAGTGGTGCGATTCCACGCAGGTGCCAGAGGCGTTAGATGTTTAGGGTAGTGTATTTGTGCGTCTGTACTATGTTTTTTTTATCTATTTTATTCATTGATCATTTATGCTTATTAACTCTCACTTAGTTGAATGTACTTGTTCAAATTGGGATGCAAATACTCATATCATGTTATTATATTTCATATGCACTTTCTTTGAACTATTTGAATCAAACTAAACTAGTGTTCTACTCAACTCTTTCGCCTGCTATTTTGTGTAATATAACATTCAAACGATTTAGCTTACAAATTTGTAATAAAATAAATTTATTTTAAAGTTCGTCACTATATAAATGAATCAAGTATAAATTAAGTAAGAAAAGTAATAAGTGACTCTATTACAGAAAGACACAATATTAAAGATTAATTCAACTTCACAAACTAAATCAATCAATATACTAATCTCTGAAGTCACTAAAACATAAATCTAAATATAGAAGATACATGTGTGATTGTTAATATTTATGTTAAAATCATATAATAATTATTTGAAATAATGCAAATCAAAATTATAAAAATACTTTGCACAATAAGAATTATGTTTGACTTAATATCATACTTATATCCCAAACTTTGTAAATCAATGATACTTAGTTTAAAAAAATATCTCAAGAAGTCGCTTCATCGAAACTGCCACATCCATCGTGACATCACGCACATCTATTTTAAATTTTTAAACATATTTAATATTTAATTATCTAATTAGCATTCTAATGATACTTATTTTAAAAAAAAATTTGCCTTTTCTTAATGTATAAAAATAAAAATAAAAATTATTTTTCGATACAAATTGAAACATTGAATATCGCAGCGCATAGAAAACCAAATAGAGAGTGAAAATTTACGCCTTGTCGATTAGTCCATGACACACATGTAATTAAAGAATGAACAGAGACACCCCATTTTAACGAAAACCTCAAAAAAGAGGAAAACCAAGGCCTAGCCAGAAAGTTTGTATTTTGGTACAAAGACTTCTCAGATTGATTGCATGAGAGAGAATAACGTATAATAATGATCGTTATTGTCACGATGGAGATGCGGGTAACCACGGAATACAGTATAGTGGTAGTGAAGGTGTGGCCGGTGGTTGATGGTGCAATCTTGCTTGGGGTGGGATCTTGCTTGGAGGATCTTTGAGCTTGAGCTCTCTCTTTCCTCCACTTGCTTTTCCTCTTCTTCAGCTGACTCTTCCTTTTCTTCCTTGCTTTCTTCCTTTCTTTCTTCTTGGACTCTTCCTCTTCTTCTCTCTTCCTTTCTTCCTTGGACTCTTCCTCTTCTTCCTTGCTGCTCCTCTTCTTTCTTGCTTTTAGCTCCTCTTCTTCTCACTCAATGTCATCAAACACCAGTCCCTCGCTCAGGTCATCCATCGAGGAAGAGAGCTCAAGCTCAAAGATCCTCCAAGCAAGATCGCACAGATTGCACTCCCCAGCTGCCATCAACCACCGCCACCGTCACTAATTGTACTTATTCCAGTTCTCTCACATCATACAACTGGCTGTATATTCCTTATTCCTCTCTCGTATCTTTATATCCAAATATCTTTTAGTGAAACTTTTTTCTTGACTAGGATTTTTCCCCTCTTTAGATTTTCACGTTAAAAATTCAGGTGTCTTAAATTAATGTGTCATGCATAAACTTTTCACTTCTAGAATAATCAGAATAAAATTAATTTTATTACACATGTTCTTAATTCCATATGCCACATATTATCCCTCAAAATGACAGTAATTAGGCATAAAAATTTTAGGAAGAAAGTTTATAAGATTCGTAGAAACATAACAGTTAAATAATATAATTAAATAATTAGGCATAAAAAATATAAACATAACAGAAAAAACTTTCGGGAATTTTGGTGATTACATGAAAATAATTTAAAGAAATAATTATATGAGTCATGTTTCTGGACTGAAAATAATCCTTGATGCATATTTGTAACCCTAAAAAAGCATAAGAGATAGAGAATCAATTATCTCATAAGAAAATTATCTGATATAATTAATATACATTTTATTCATTAAAAACAGCTAAATAATCTACTATTAGAGTGAAATTTGATGATATATATGCCTTAGCATTAAGGATATTTAAAGGAGCATTAATTACTGAAAATATTAGAAAATAATTATAATTATATGTACCGTAAAGACATCTTGCTCTATAAAAATTTCAAGATAATACAGAGTGTGATTATAGTTATATTTTAAAATCACAGAATGTCTTGTCGCTCAAATAAGTACTGAAAATAACATTTCAGCTCTTCCTTAACAAAAAGAAAAAAAAATTCAGAATGATTAAATGCCTGGCATGAATAATCAATAATTGCAAAAGATTAAAACTGATCGTCGGGAAAAGAGAGGATTACGAAGAAAAAGAAAAAGTAAAAGCGAGGAATAGAAATGGAAATCACGCTGGGAGAAAGCTTTAATCGTCTTGTCACCATCTCATTTGCTTTTGCCCGCAAAACCCTCCGTGCCCCGTCGATCTCTCTCTCTCTCTCTCTCTTTTTCTCTGTCTTTCTGTCTTGCTCTCTCTCTCTCTTTCTCTCTCCCTCTTTTTAATAAAATAGAAGAGAACCGGAAACCATTGCAGAAACCAGCATATCTAAAACCCGAAGAGATGCAGGAGGTAGCTCTGCAACTAGTGGTTTCGAAGCTTGTGGATTCATCGAAGGCCTGTGATCAAAAAGCGTTCAGCATTGCAGTAATAGCCTTGCAATCTCGCAGTTGTTCATGTCTCTCTCTCTCTCTCTCTCTCTCTCTCTCTCTCCCCCTCCCCTGCACTTTTTTCTCCTCAAGTTCTCTCTCTAACAAAAGTATATGAAGAAAGATGCGTTGGCGTGTTACGTGTTTTCTTTTTCTATTTCTATAAATATCCCAGATGGCCCAGCCCTTTCCCGCCTTGTATTCTCTCTCTCTCTCTCTCTCTCTCTCTCTCCTTTCGCTCATGTTATACTTACCCTGCGGTTTCCTGCCAGCTGACAGGCTTGATGTACGGCGACAGAGGGTCTCGTCAGTGTGACCCCGACGGCCCTGGGTTGGCTCACATGACACAGCTAGTCCATCCCCCACATCCCTGCAAACACCAAACATCGTTTACCATTACCGCGGAATCATTTCTCCACCTCATCATGAAGCGGGGCCCATCGATGATTCAAATGCACATCAATTATTTCCATGGCTTCATTACGTGTTGGAATGTTTCCATTCGTATGAGAGTAATAGATAATGCCTTTTTCTTTCTTATCGAATGATTATAATCGAAATTTTTTTTTTTATCCTGGGTTTAAAATAATTGAGAAGAAAATAAAATTCAAGTCCAAGACTTCATGCCGTCGTAATTGAAAAAAAAAAAAAATTAACGCTTTTAAATTATATCATAAAAATACTAATCATTTCAATAAATATTGAAAACTTTCAAAATTAAATTAATGATCATTTCAGTAAAACAAGCAAAATAACATAAAAAATATTTATATTCTATTTAAAAATAATAAAATACTTAAAATATAATTGAAAATTACATAATATTTTTGAAGGATCATGTAATATCTGTATCTTACATATTTATAATTAAAATATATAAATTGATATAATTGATATAAAATGTAAATAAAGGATATATATATATATATATATATATATATATATATATATATATTGTAAGTCTTGGCTAGAGTGAAAGTGAAAGTTCTTGTAGCACTCGATTAGTCAAAATGTAGCGGGTAATTAATGAAGCGAAACAAGCAGCTCAGAATTTTAACTGGAAAACCTCAAAAGAGGGAAAAACCAGGCTGCTTAAAAAAAAACTTCCACTATGTATTTGTTTGAGTACAAAGTCTTTATCTGATTCTGAAATTATATGAGAGGGCCAACAAGTAACATGATCGGAGTAATGTGTTCTTAGGTAATAGGTGGAGATCACGAGACAATTAGATGATGGTGGTTGATGTGTCACGAGGGGTGTGACATTGCTTGGAGGTTCTTCAGAGCTTCTTCTTCCTCCTTCTTAGGCTTTTCCTCTTCTTCCTTGTTTGGATTCTTCCTCTTCTTCTTGTTTGGATTCTTCCTTCTTCTTCCTTGTGGGCAGATTGGCGGGATGGCTGGCGTGGTGGTTGGCAACCGTTGGCGGTGGCTCCTCTTCCTTGTTTGACTCCTCTTCTTCCCTTCTCCCCCATGTGAGGGATAGAGTTATTTATAGATGGGAGGAGAGGCGTTTACAATTTATGCAAAGTCGTTACTCCTCTTGATCGGACGGCTTAGAATGGTTCCTTGATCATTTGATGTATTTTGAGCATTTGGATGCCCAAATGAAGTCGAAATTATGAGATCTTAGGCTCGTTAGATCATTTCGTCGAGGCCTTCGATTTGACTATAAACACTCTATATTTAAGAGCTATTTTGGGATGTAATTGATATCCCAAAAGGATATTTAGTGCTTAATCTCGATGGTCTTGACTGAAATCAGTCGCTTTTGATATTAAGACTTTGATTAGCGGTATTTTGAGCACCATATCGGTTGCCTATTTTTGGATGAGATTGTCTTAATCATCCAAAAATATCACGTCAACCATGACCAATATATTTCAAATATTCATCAAGATTACGATTATGGAAGCAAATCTACGGTCTTTGGCATGAGATTACGAGGTTATGAATTTATTTGGATGCTCACGGTTTTGGGCATTTTTGAGTTAGGGTGGCTCTCGGCACAGAGGCGCTGCGGCGCCCATGGCGTCTGGCCTTGAGACCCGCCCATAGCCGCAGCGCGAGGTTACAAACCCGATGGGGCCCATCAGATTTCGAACCCGCAGGTGCCGGAGCCGGCGCCAGCCTCTGCGAAGAGCAGCGGCCGTAGTCGTCCATGGCCTTCTGAGTCGAGCCGCTTGGCGATGGTCAGCGGGGCGAGCGTCGGGTCGGGTCGTCGGGTCGTCCGGCAGTCAGCGGCGGGTAGCGGCAGTTCAATCCAGCAGCTTCGCGGTCAGTATGACGGGACGAAGTGCGGGGTTGCACGGATGGGCCGGATAGGATGGGCAGTCAGCCTTCTGTAGCCCATGTAGCATCCTGCCAGCGTCCGTGTCAGCGCTTCTGCCAGCCGCGCCCGCCTTACGGAACTCGGCACCAGGGCGGACAGAATTTTAAGAATTTAATCGTTTTTGAGGGTTTTACCCTTTTACCCTTGTGAGGGGCTATAAATACCCCAGGTGAGGAGAAAGGCATACCTTTCCCTCTCCTTTCTTCTTGAGTGAAAGTCCTTTGGTGGCGTCGAGGAAGGCGATCAGACCTGGTCATCTGACAACAGTTTCTCCACGAAAGGTGTAAACTAACTGGTCGGACCGGGGGGTTGAGGCGATCAGACCAGCGTTCATCACAAGGCTCCAGTTTCTCCCGAAGGGGTGTAACTAACAGTCGGGCAGGATTGGGCGATCAAGACCGTAGTCTGGCTCAGTTTCTCCCGAAAGGTGTGTCTAGTGACGGCCGGGATATCGGAGGCTCGTTTCTCCCAGAAGGGTGTAAACTAACCTAAGGGCCGGGGTTGGAAGCGATCAAGACCGTTCATGACAAGGCTCCGATTTCTCCCGAAGGTGTGTAACTAGTGAGGCAGATTGGAAGCGATCAAGGTCCATCTCTGGCAAGGCTCAGTTTCTCCCGAAGGTGTAAAAGTAACCTAGTCGGACCAGGATTGGAAGCGATCATGGCAGGCTCGATTTCTCCCAAAGGTGTAAACTAACCTAGTCGGACCGGCCAGGGATTGGAGCGATCAAGACCCGCGTCATCCCGCAAGGCTCCGTTTCTCCCGAAGGGTGTAAACTAACCTAGTCGGACCGGCCGGGGATTATCAGACCGTAGTCTCCGAGCTCGATTTCTCCCGAAAAGTGCCAACCGGACGGACGGGTTGGAAGCGTCAAAGACTGATAACCTCCAGTTCTCCGAGGTGTCCGGGTTACGTCAGGGTTCTGACAGGCTCAGTTTCTCCGTGTAATCGGCCGGCCGGGATGGAGGCGTCGTCCGCGTGTCGCAGCGTCGATAGAGGCGGTCAGCCCGTCGTGGTGGTTAGTTTACACTCGTCCGCATCGGGTCGTCGGCGAAATGATGGCGGCGAGACGATGGCGGCGATGGTGATGGCGGTGATGCGATTCGCGATGTGGGCGATGGCCGCGTAGCGGCAGCGTGAGGCGGCGTGATGAATTGATAGCAGCATATGGTGGTGGATTGAGCGGTGGCGGAGTGTGGTCGTAAGTGGCGGCGATAGTGGTGGTGCGAAGATTGCGGGTTCAACGATTGATAGTGATATTGTTAACACGCGTTATGGATATAATTATCGTGAGGATTTTTAATCAGTTGTTTGTCGAGGTGTTACCGGTAACTTTGTAAGTGGGTACAAAGTTTTGACCTTTCTAGGTTATTGAATATTATTCGTCGGCACGTATGGAAGAAGTGGGAAGTCCACAAGGACCTTTTCGAGTTGTTGTCGAGTTTTTGCTCGATGACATTAACGTATGGAAGAGCGGAAGTCCACCGGGGCTTTTGACCTTTCTGGGTTGTTAGTCGAGTTTTTACTTGGCGTTAACTATGGAAGAGGTCGTGGGAGATCCCGGGCGTTTTGACTATCTGGGTTGTTAGTCGAGTTTTACTCGATGGCGATGCTCGTATGGGAGATCCACCGGGCGTTTTTGACTATCTGGGTTGTTAGTCGAGTTTTCGATGAGTTAACCGTATGGAAGAAGCAGTGTAAATTAATCGCAATGAGTAGCGTGGCGTCGGTAGCGCGGATGGCAGCGATGGTCGGCGGCGTGATGGCGCGAGTAACAGATGGCAGCGACAGCAGTGGTTGCGCGGGGATGGTAGCGGCAGCAAGCGGCAGCGGTCCAATGCGCCAGTAGTAATGGATCGGCATGATGGCGGCGATAGCCGATGATAATGGCAGCAGCGATAGCGGCGGATGCAGCTGGCGCGGCATATGGCGGCGAGCAATGTGGGCGGCGATTAGCGGCGATGTGTGATCGGCAGACGTGAGCCGGCGACGCATGGTAATGGCGGCGAGATGCCGGATGGCAGTGTGCGGCATGATGTTTGTCGGCGATGAGATTTTACATCAGAGGTTGTTTTGTGTTATCAGATGCTTGATTGTTTTTGTTTTTTTGTTTTTTTTTTTTTGTTTTTTTTTTTCTGGTTGTTTGTCGAGCTTTGCTCGATGACGTATGGAAGAGATCGCGGGAAGTCCTAGGCGTTTGACCTATCTGGGTTGTTTGTCGAGTTTACTGATTAAGGAAGGTCGAATATTTGCATGAGCTTAGCCACCATCTTTGCCCGGTTGGATTTATCATTGAGATTGTTCGGGTATTGATTCTTGAATTGTGGATATCTTTTGTTGATATGGGCTTTTTGATTTCTTCTTGATGGACCATTACGTGTTCCTTGGGGTGCTTTTATGTCTCTCTGCATTATCCAAATTGTTTTGCGATGTGCATTAATAGCCTCATTGAAGATTTGTGCTTCCACGATGAACTAAGTCGGCATATGGCCGGGCCGTGTGAGTGATGAATAAAAAAGGCCGGAGCCCTCAAGAAAAACTCCTCTTAATAGTTGAGTTTACTCCTATTTGGCGAGCTTCTAAGGAGAACCTGGAAGTATTCTTTAAGTGATTCACCCTGGATTAATCTAGGAAAGATGGGAGGAATCTTTAATGATTCTCCGATTTGCAATGGCATTCCAAAGAATCTGGCGAGTTAGTTAAAGGTATGGATGGATCCCCTTGGAAGAGAGTAGAACCAAGTCGAGCTTGCCCTTTGAGGGTAACAGGAAAGACAGGCGATTATTGGGAGCTCGTTGGATATGCATGATAGTCATAATGGTCGATGTGTTCGTGGGTTGCCCCATCATAGGAATCAATGCTGGAAGCTTGAAACTACGAGGTGGATGTTGAAGAATTGCTTGGTAAAGGTGAGGACTCCTCATAGCGGTGTGGGTGAAGATGATTTGTCTTGAAGGTGAAATTCATCATCTTGCATTAAGCGTCGCGATGCGAATGTCATGTCGGCGGGATTAACAAGATGAGCATGTGTGAAGTCAACGATCACGTGGATTAATGCCGGTTGAGTACTTGCGATGGATGAGTGGAACTAGCGGTCTCAGGAGATCGGCGTTATGGTTTCCTTGCGGAGGAACTCTCGGGAAGATTAGCATTTTGACCTCCTCCAGCAACCGATCTTGGGGTTCATTTGTCGAAGTTGGTGTAGTCCTTGCAAAATTTGGATCATCTTATTTTGGGACTCCTCCATTCGGACGATCCTCCAAAGAGATTCCGTTCAGAGGTCATACTATCGAGGATTGAGACAAAACTTGGCGTTCTTGGTTTGGGACGGGTTTTGAGAGTGGCGGGAGTTGGGCGGGAGGCTCGTGTGGCAGTGTTGCGCTATTGGCGTGGATATTCCACGGAGTATGATTGAAGGGTTTTCTTCCCACGGCATGGCTTGCGTGCTAGAAAACCGGTCATGGTAGAGTGAAAGTTTAGCCTTGTCGATTAGTCCGGCACACACACATTAATTAATGAGCGAACAAGAGACACTCAGAATTTTAACGTGGAAAACCTCAGAGGGGAAAACCACGGGCTGGATAAAAGCTTCCATGTATTTGTTTGAGTACAAAGTCTTCCCGATTCTGAGAATTGCATATGAGAGGGACCAACAAGTAACAATGATCGAGGTTGTAATAGTTGCGGTAATAGGTGGAGATCACGGGACAATTAGCGATGATGGTGGTTGATGTCAGGTCGGGGGTGTCATTGCTTGGAGGATCTTCAGAGCTTCTTCTTCCTCCTTGCTTAGGCTTTTCCTCTTCTTCCTTGTTTGGATTCTTCCTCTTCTTCCTTGTTTGGATTCTTCCTCTTCTTCCTTGAGCCGGTGTGGCGAGGATCGGTGGCCGGTGGCCCGGTGGTGGTGGCGCGGCAGATTGGCGGTGGCTCCTCTTCTTCACTTGTTTCAGCTCCTCTTCTTCTTCCCTTCTCCCCTTTCATGTGAGGGATAGAGTTCTATTTATAGATGGGAGGAGGGGCGTTTCTGTAATTTATGCAAAGTCCGTGCCACTCCTCTTGATCGGACGGCTTAGAATGGTTCCTTCGATCATTTGATGTATTTTGAGCATTTGGATGCCCAAATGAAGTCAATTATGAGATCTTAGGCTCGTTAGATCCAGGCTCGTCGAGCTTCGATTTGACTATAAACACTCTATATTTAAGAGCTATTTTGGGATGTAATTGATATCCCAAAGATTCGAGATATTTGTCTAATCGATTCGGCTTGAGAAATCAGTCGCTTTTGATATTAAGATTGACTTTGATTAGCGGTATTTTTTGAGCACCATATCATATATATATATATATATATATATATATATAATCTTTTGATAGTGATAGTGGAGACGGAAGATTATTGTAAGTTGGAGTGTTTAATCATTGGATGACATTTATGGCTATAATGGGTGTGATATGACCCTAAAAATTATACTAGTGAAAGCAATTTTGATGTAAAGCTCGATTACGAATCAAGACAAACTTAGATCAAGCGCCTATTATCAAATCGACTCTTAAACATGGAGTGTTTATAGTCAAATCGAGCTTCTTGGCGGATCTAACAAGCCAAGATCTAATTGACTTCATTTTGAGCATTCAAATACATAAAATACATCAAATGATCAAATGAATCATTTTGAGCCGTCCGATGAAGTGGAGTGGTTCGGATTTTGCATGTATTTACAAAGACGTTACTCCTCCAATCTACAAATAATCCCTCATTCCTCATATGAAAGGAGGCCAAGCAAGAGAAAGGAGAGAGCTCTAAAGCTTGAAAATCCTCCAGGCATAATAATGCCACCACTCGATGGTCGCTGACCACCCCTGTTGGTTACCACAACCACGGCCGTGGCCGCGCCACACGATCCTTTGTTGTCGCTTTGTCGGCACATGCCGCCGGCCATTCATCGTCAATCATCGCCGGTCATCATCGACGGCCCATTCAATGCCGCTTACTACGCTGGTCACCGTCGATCCTCGACGACCATCTTTGCCGGTCACCATCCCAACGACCTCATCGTCGGATTCTATTCACCATTACTATATGTCATTTGATTTTGGGATTTATTCCCTTCATATACAATTTGTAATGTCGGAAAACTTGTACTCCAAAACAAATACTTAGTGGAAGATTTCTACCGGGCTAGGTCTCGTGGTTTTTCCCTCTTTTCGAGATTTTTCCGGTAAAAATTCTGGAGTTTTCTTATTCACTCATTAAATATCTGTGTGTGTGTGCTAGATTTCACAAGGTTAAGTAAACTTTCACTCTACCGGTTTTGCATGCGGTTGGCCGCTATGGGAAACGATTCCATTATGTCATCTTGTATGGCGACCAAGTTTTCCAACAAGATCAAAACCACCATCCAGGTGAAGCATTTCAAGCTTTTAAGGAGTGCAAGAGAAGAATGAAGATTCATCAAACTTCATTCATTCAGATTTTGTCAGAAACTGAGGGGCAACTCTTAATCTCAAAAGATTATCCAAATCGATATTTTGGATATCTAATTGATTATCAGTTTGAGAAGCAACAATGAGAAAGACAAAGGTCAAGGAGGAATTTTGGCTCTCAAACAAATATTTTGATTTGACCCATTCCACATAGGTTAATGTCATCGAGTGAAGACTCTGACAAACAACCTCGGATTGGTTAAAACTCTGCACCTACTCCACACAGGTTAATGTCATCGAGCAAAGACTCTGACAAACAATCTCGGATAGGTCAAAACTCCACACCTACTCCACACAGGTAAGAAGTCAAATAACACTTTGGCTAATACCTAGGATAGGTCAAAAGGTCCTTGGTTGACTTTCCACGACCTCTTCCATGCAGGTTAACGTAATCGAGTAACACTCTAACAAACAACCTCGGATAGGTCAAAAATTCTCAACGGATTCAATTCTTCCTCTTCCATACAAGTTAGCATCGAAGTCACACTCGACAAACAACCTGATAGGTCAAAATCCTCAATTCAATTTGACCTCTTTCATACAGGTTAACGTCATCGAGTCACACTCTGACAAACAACCTCAAATAGGTCAAAAATCCTCAACGGATTCAATTCAACTTATTCCATACAGGTTAATGTCATCGAAGTCACTCGACAAAAATCTTGATAGGTCAAAAATCTTGGATTCATTCAACCTCTTCCATAATGCGTTAACGTCGGGTAACACTCACAAATAACCTCGGATAGGTCAAAAATTCTCAGCGGATTCAATTCAACCTCTTCTATACAAATTAACGTCATCGAGTCACACTCTGACAAACCACATTAGATAGGTCAAAGATCCTGCATTTACCCACCGCGTCGGCCGGTGCAGCTGACCGTCTCGGTTATCGCCCGGCCGACCAGCATCGCGGTCCGCCGTGTAGACCGCGTCGCCGGTCGCCGTGAACCACTATCGGTCACCGCCAAACCATCTCCGGCACCGACCATCGTCATCATCATCGCCCGGCCGCCGCCGGCTCACCGTCGACCGCCTGACGCCGCAACCACCCCGTGGCCAACCACCATTCGGTCGGCCGTGGTCAAAATATATGGTTAATGGACCCGCAAATTTCATTAAAGAATTTATTATTTTTAAGTATTTGGCATATATATTTTTGGGATTGAGATAATATCATGCAAAAATAGGGGGCAACTAATATGACCTTGAAAATTCTACTAGTCAAAGCATGAATCTTGATGTCGAAAGCAATCTGATTCTGAATCAAGACTAACCCAGATCAAGCGCCTATTATCAAATCGACTCTTAAATATGGAGTGTTTATAGTCAAATCGAGCATCTTGACGAGCCAGATCTAATAAGCTCAAGCTCTCATAATTCTGACTTCATTTGGGCATTTAAATACACAAAATATATCAAATGAATCATTCTGAGCCGTCCGATGAAGTGGAGTGGTTCGGATTTTGCATGTATTTAGAGAGACGCTACTCCTCCAATCTATAAATAGCCCCTCATTCCTCATATGAAGGGAGGCCAAGCAAGAGAGAGAAGAGAGCTCTAAAGCTTGAAAATCCTCCAGGCATAATAGTGCCACCACTCGGTCGACCACCCTTTTACCAACCGACCCTGCCAGCCTACACCGATCATTATCGTCATTCGATCTTGCTCATCATCACCACGACGCCATGAACCTTCGCCAATCATCGCCGTAACCATCGCCGTGCGGTCATCATATCGCCGCCGTCGGTCAGCTACCATCGTCATCCATGGCCGATCCTCAAAGGCCATCTTCGTCGGTCACCATCCCGATGACCTTCATCGTCAGTCGCTGACCCCCGCTATTCACCATTACTATATGGCTATTGTTGCCTGATTTTGGGATTTCCAATGTCAGCCCTTCTCATATACAATTCTGTAATCTCGTATCGGAAAACTTGTACTCCAAAACAAATACATAGTGGAAGATTTCTACTGGGCTAGGCCCCGTGATTTTTTACTCTTTTCGAGGTTTTTCACATAAAAATTATGGAGTTTTCTTGTTCACTCTTTAAATATCTTTGTGTGTGTTGGATTTCACAACAAGGCTAAGGCGTAAACTTTCACTCTACTGCAACTGGTTTTCTAGCACGCAACAAGGTGGGTGAGGGAAAAGATGTCAAGGCTGAAGATTATTGTATGTTGTGGATGCCAATTAATGGGATGAAGGGGTTAGTTTTGAGGTAGATTATTAAATAGATGTGTTTCATTGAGCAATTTTGATAGTGATAGTGGGAGTGGGGATAACGATTGGGATTGCTAAGGTGGTTTAGATGCCATGGAGTTGAGGTTGAAATTAGTGCAAGAAAATTGGATGGGTGATGTCATTTCAATTAGTGTAGTAGTAAATGACATGATGAGAGATATAAACTTTGTAAGTGGTTATTTATAGCATTATTAGCCTTTGTGAGTATGCGAGTAACAAAAACATATATAATGGGTGAAATGTGAAGCTAGTTTGTATGAACACCATGGTTGAAGCTAGGTTTTACATGCACACACAAGGCTTTAAGATGCAAGTAGGATGGTTGTTTTTAATAGAGTAGTTCATATGTGAAGAACATATTAGTTATTTCGAAGAACATTTTATTTATTAGGTAGACAATCCTTAAAATAGTGTCAACCCAGAGGTTGGAAGGAGGATGAGCATAATGTTGGACATAATTGGTCATTTAATGAGGTGGCAATGCTTTTGCTTGGCGATGCCATTTCGCTTAGGGGTTTAAGGAAATGAGCTAGCGATTATGCCACGGCATTGATAAAGATATGGAACACATAATTGACATGGCTATTAACACTATTGTTGTGGTTGAATTTTAATTTGATGTTAAATTGCATGTTGATACTTTTTAAAATTGTATAAATTCTTAGTGCATTTCAAATTTGAAGAAAATGGAAAAACCTAATAAAAGTGATAAATGTTTATTAAAGGAAATGAAGGATCTATATCATTACATAAAACTACTAGTGAAGGCCCTCATATACCAATATGAATAAGTTCTAAAGATTTATATTGATGATTCAAGATAAAAATAAAGGTAGGTGGTGACTTTTGATATAATCATTGGAATCACATGTAATAAGAGTTGATGACATGGGAAGAGGCTTTTTTGATTGGGAGAGTGGTGTGCTTCGGGTATTTGAGCCATTTTTGCTAGAGAACTATGGTGAAAGCCTAGAGAGTAGTGTAGAGTGAAGTAAGAAGGATAAAATAAGATAAAGTCCCCTAAAACTTTGACCTTGTAAGATAAATTGATGGGTATATGGATCCTGGATATAAACATTATTATTTTTTTAGTTAGGCTATGAATAGAGAGAAGATCATAAAATGAGGAGAGCACATGCAAAGGCAGGGTAGAAGAATCTTATAATGGTGGCAAAACTTCTTCACGAGCATGTTTAATGCGTAAAAAAATTAGCTATTGCCAACTAGTACATGCTATGATCTATGGTCTGAAGTAACAACTTGAATTTGGTTAAATTCGAATATAAATGAGAAATTGCTTCTGTCACAACCCAACTTAATACAAACCCTTATATTAAGATGAGTCAAATTGTGTTGAGTTCATGATAATTGCTTGAATACCCAAGATCCATTTAGAAGAAATTTTTTTCTTCAATTTCACAAATACAGAGACACTACTATCATCAAAATATAATAAAAATAAAAGTAATCAACATCAGATCATATTGCAAATATAACTCAAAAGAATGTACACAACAATCATGATATAATACTTCTACTAACAAAACATATATATCACCATGATTATCAAAAAAAAAAAAAATATCTAAGATAACAACATATTTAAGGTTAGACTCTTCATAGCAATCAATAGCCTCAAGTCAACCTAAGCCTTATACTTTTCTGAAATAATAAATGCATATAAAGAGAAATTATATCACAACATGTTACTCAAAATATATTACAATTTTTAATGCACAAGAAGAAAAAATTATGTAATTACCAAAATGCCATTTTATGAATAATAAAGTATATTTTATGTGAACAAAAATAATATCTCAATAGGTGATGTACTATATTTATCAAGTACAATATTAGTATAAGAACTAATGTCAATAGTAAGCACATATCAAGAAATAGTGTAAGCAACATGATATCAAAAATAAAATAAAATTGAGAGAATAATTTCACAAACTTATTTAATATTATTTAACACTAAATGCACATTTTAGACTCAACAGTTTCACAAACATATTTCTACTTATCAATGAGTAATGGTTTAAGTTGATTAAATTAAAACCTTCAAAGTAAATGAAATTCAAGTAGCACTTTGAGCCCTAAAATTCGAACTCTCTTTTATAGTAATATAAGATTCACATTAAATAGAGAGAACCTTCTAATTGGTACGTGTGGATGATTACTCTTATGAAGACAAAAGCTCTAGCATAAAATAAGTCTCATTCAAGGTGATGATTTGTTTAACGATACATTAAAAGAATATTAGAGCAAATGTTATGGTGAAATATACAAAACTATTTGATGCATTTGATTAGTGGATTGAAAGTGCCATGGTAGTCAGTTGTTGATGTTGGTGAATTCCTTCTACAATCAATGAATTGTTTGGTTGGTTAAAAAAGAAATATAGTATAAAATAGAAGTACAATATTTAAAATACTTTTGATTGTTTGGTTGAAAACTTAACACATTTAAGAGTTTACTTTTTTTTTTGTTTGGTCAAGCACAGTAATAAAAATAAAATAGGATTGTAGATGATGATGGTAGTGGCCGACGGAAGTGGGTTGCGTTGGCCTTGTCTATTAGATTATCCAATATTTCTTCCACTTATTGCAATGTGGTCTCCAAAAAATTGCCACCGACCTCTCGACAAATATGAATTGATGTTGAAGAGAGTGTGATTTGAAGTGTGATAATTTCGAGATGGAATAGTTGATAAGACACTAAGAGATTTGGTCCTCATTTGGTGAGGACTTTAGATCTGGCTCCAGGTTTCCTATAGGCGCAAGCCCCTATAGTTAATTACCCCTCTCAATAAATGAGAGAGAACTTTCGATTAAGGCTAGTCGTTAGATCGCTTAATGCGTAGTGTATAGTAGCAACATATGGAGTTTTAAAATTTAGATTATGAAATTTATCATTTCAGCTTAAACCGGATGGTTGGGGGAATGATGACGTGCCCAATCTAGATCTCATGGTTCTGTCATCTCGGGCAATCATGATTTCTAGTCTGCTTAGTCAGAGGAGATAGTCGACCCAACATAACAGAAAGATTCACATCAGTAACACATGGGTTACGTCATCCAAGAAATCCTTATAGATATGGGGTGATGTTTATCTAAGGAGACAATCTTAAGTCTATCTTAACTAACATAGGGATGTTTGTCTTATCAAGTATACCCTATGATTCACAACTCAAAATAGAGCTATTGGGGAGCATACTGCCACGATCGTAATATAATAGAAAGGCCAAATCACTCGATCGAGGACTCGGTCAGTGCTTATTTGTAGAGCCTCTTGTCCAAGCCACGCAATGAGGACACGAACCACATCCATCGGGCATGAGATTGATTGAGAGTGAACATACCGTAATACTTGATTTGACATTGGCTCCTTTGTGATCTAGAGTTTTCTTAGTTTGTTACCCCCAACAAATATTTACGGAAGGTGGATGGATTGAGTTTGATTTAAATTTTTAGTGATAGAGTTTCATTTAAGCAGTTTCAGATTGTTACTTAATTTGATTTGAAAAATTGATTAATTTGAATATGATTAAGAGCTTTAAATCATGTCAACTCTGTTTAGCTGTTAACAAAAGATTATATCTACTGTCACCTAACATAATCAATTTTTCAGATATTTCATAGATTTGAAACTCTTATTATAGGTTTTTAAGTTTTAATAACCCAGACCAAGTCCTAAGACCGGGAACAACCCAAGATCCTCATTACACTTAAATTTAAGCATTCAAAGATAGCATGAGTGTGCATAATAATTTTAAGTAATTTTATGTTTGAATTATGAGATTGATTTTGTATTTTCATTTTTTTATTCCAATTTAGCCTACGCAGCCTTTTCAGACACTAAAATTTGTACTTGAAATCTCTGTGTCCGAGCATAAGTAGGTGTTTATAGATTAACTAATTTCATCTAATTAATAAAATCATTGATTTTGAAAATTATAACTAGAATGAAATTTCTTAATTTTTGATTGAAGGAAGTCCTATGATTTTTGATGATTTTGGTTTAGTATCGCCTTCTGTCTGCTTGTACAAAGAGTTACAAATCTGGTGGTGGAGAATGCATTTTGATTTAGATTGTAGTTTAAAATATTACTTGCACTTAATTTACTTGTTGAGTTTTTATAATTTTTCCAACTTGATTATGTTCAATTTACATCAATTTTGATCAGTTATGTTGATTTCAGTGTTTATTGCTTTAGCCCTACTCATGCTTATCATATAATGATCACCTCCATTGGTATAAGAGTTATTAAATCCAATTTGGATTCCTAGTATTAAGTTCTATGAGTTTAGTATTAATCCCCTAAATTTCAAATAGCTTGTTTAATTTTGAGGAATTTACAAGAAAAGAGAACTCATTACTTCAATTTAAGCCATGAGAATCACTATGAGTTTGTGAGTTTAATATTAGCCTCCCTAATTTTACTTGCATTTTAAATGGGTGTTCCATTCTTTCCAAATTTTAAAGGCTCCTCCCTATTTCTCTTTGATTTAATATTTATCTTCATATTTATCATATATTCTTTTATTTGATTTAAATTTTTAGTGTCCCATTTGAATTTGTTTAAGTCTTGAATTTTAAAATTTTGGTAACCTCCCTCCTTCATGTATATTTTGGCTTACTCGATGCCCATGAAGCGGTTCGCTTCACCACCAAATTTTCATCTGAGCACCTCTCTTGAGCCTTTAAACCTGAAAGAAGATAAATGCAATATATATTCATCTCCCCTTTTTTTAAGTCTAGAAATTAGAAAAAATTTCGGCAGCATTTCGTCTAGGGGGACCGAAATCTAAAGGATGTTGGCTTACTCAATACACCATTTTAAGCATAGCGAGAAGCGTATTTCGACACCACAGTCAGTTTTTCATCTTGTTGCACCCTCTTGAGCACGACGATGCCTTCAAACCTACAAAGAAATACAAGCATGTATATACATATCCACATTCACAGATCCCACATGTTCTGACTCATTTTTCGCGCTGCTTCGGAAGGGAATAAGGTTGGTATGAAGACCAAGAGAAGAACCCTCTTGACGGGTTGTTCTTTCAGTAAGGCGAATTGAGAGGTAATAAGAAGAATGCCAAAAATTGAAAGAAGAATTCTGACGATATTCTTCTCTAGTTTACAAGCACAATAAAGCGAGGATAACCAAAAAATGAAAGAAGAATTGACGATGTTCTTCCCTGGAAGCGACGGATGACGGCCCAGGAAAAATCTGAATCGGTCACGTGGGCCGGACAGGGCAGAATGAAGAAGAGTTGAAGAAGAGACGGCCTGGAACGGCTGGCCGGGTGGAGGTCAGTGCGCATTTTGCAGGCGTAATGGACGGACGGAAGCGCGGGAGCCTGAGGCAGCTGCAACCAGAGCGGATGCGGGACGAAATCGGAGGCATACCGCAGTGGCGGACGCGGCGTGCTGTGGGTGAGGGATTGGCACCACCAGGCACGGATAATCTGGGATGCTGAGTTGGGATCAAAATGCGGAAATGGGATAAATGGGATTGCGCTGCTGCCCTGGGAGAGGAGGCGGGAGAGGGCAACAGGGCAGGCGCGGAGCGGCAGGATGGTCCCTGCCTGAGGAGAGAACTTATGCGCAGCCATGAAGCCAAGAATAGTGAAAATGAGAGGGAGAGAGGATCGGCGAGGGTAGTTGAACGTGGGATTGGGAAGGAAGAGAGGAACTTTTTTTTGAACTTTAGAGCAGTAAAATGATTTGGAGGGAATGGTTACTTGCGGTTGAGGAAGAGGGTAATTTAGAGATTTTAAATTGATTAAACATTTTAATGTGAATTTTGTGCAGGTAAACTCACATAATCATATAAGGTAATTCCAATAGCAAAATTATTAACGAGGTCGCATAGCGACGTCAAATTAGATCAATTTCAACTCAAAATGCGCATCACTGCTTTCGACCGCTCGACATTCCCGTAGACTTGTATGAATTGAGTAAAATAGTCTTATTTGATAGATTTTGATATAAAGCAAACAGTGCAATCAATTGCACGAATGGAGGTTGTTTGGACATCGTCATAGCTTTCTGACTCTGATATATGTGTCGGCACATTGATAGCTCAAGCACTTAATCAATTGATCGTTAGATTTTATAATATTTATATTTTGATCAATTTTAATGTTTTGAACACGACGATGAAGTCCGTTCATCGATTGGAGGTCATTTTGGCCATTTTCGACGCCGCGTGCCGCCTCGATTTATGCCATCGCTTCGATTATTTGACATTTACCGTCAATTAAGCGTGAATAGTCTCATTTGATAATTTTTAATATTTTGAAGCTAACGACATAATCAATTTTATAAACGGAGATCGTTTGGTCACAGCCTTAATATATGTGTCACATATATCTCAAGCAATCAATTGCTTTTAGACAATATTTATATTCTACCATCAACGAACGATGATGTCTATTTATCGATTGGAGGTCATTTCGACTACTTTCAGTGACATCCTGTGTATTTTGAGCCCTGACTTGCGCACTATCACCTCCGAAGTCCGTAGAATTCAACTTGTGGGCTTATCTTGATTTATGACATATATGAGGAGGTCAATAAATGCCCTCAACAAATGTGATTCACGCATGGAGTGAGTCATATTTATTAAAAAATGGTTGACCTTTTAGGTTATTTAGAACTTGATTGCAATAGCTGAGCATTGGGATTTGTCATTAGTATGCATGGTGACAAAGCTAAATGACTGACAATTTGTCAATCAATCTGTCGATTGATAAGTTCTTACACCATCTACTATTTGTTTCAATGGCTTTGATGAAAATCTCTTTTTTTATGTCATTACAGATTTGTGTTTCCTCTAATCCTAGCTTTGTGCTTGGTTGAGTTTTATGGAGGAATTAGTTTATTTATTTTGATGAATGATTCCACTGGGGAATTGGTTTATCCGTGCTTGGTCGGATTTGAAATTCCTTCTTTCTTAGCTTTGAGCTTGACAGACTTGATGAAGGACTGACCTGATTTGTCCCTATTGACTTGTCAAAAAGTGTATGCACTCCATGAACCCTGTGGTTACTTCTTTTACGGATTCATTGAAGGGTACATACAGATGACCCAGCCTTCCAGCTTATATAGGGCCAATATTAAGTTATTAGTTTAGCAATATGTGCTTTAACAAACTAAATAACCACAAAATTCTTTTAGTTCGCCATCAGCTTTGTTTGAACTTGGAATTGCTTCCTCGGTCCAGTGCTTTCTGCTTTGACGGACTTGATAAGAAGATTGACTTTAACTTGTGCTTTGAGTTGATCATTTGAGAATAAATTGAGATATCACCCTTTGGGCAATATATAGATTGATTTGAAGTAGCCCTGAATTGAACATTTCCTCAACTTGCCTTGATCTATTGATCAAGTAGAAAGATCTCTTGGATCCTGGTTGCTTGTAATCACTAAGCTATATTTAGTTTGAGATTGAACAACTATCATCATTGGACTAACAAGCAGGGGCTCTTTCACTACGGCCTTTTCTTACGGCTTGTTGAGCTAGGAGAGCGTTAGCAACTTGGCCACATTTGGGCTTGTTGAGTTCGACTTTTAGATCCTACTCGAGTCTTCAATTAAGCTGTAATGGGTTGGTGGTTTTGTCATCAGATTGATGAACATGGGTTCTTTCACTACGGCCTTTTCTTGCGGCTTATTGAGTGAGGAGAGCGTCAGCAACTCAGCCATTTGTGGGCTTGTTGAGTTCGACCTTTAGAACCCATCCCTGACCTAAACTTCATGATGTTGAGATTGATATTTTTCCAACTCAGTTGATTGAAGCTTCTGAAATCGAGTTCTTCTGACTTGATCTCCAATTTTGGCAAATTTGAGAGGTAAATTTCTTGACATTAGGGCTATCTTTTCATGCATAGAAATAGATTATTTTTGTTCTTTGCAAGAACCTGCAACTTAATAGTAACAATTATGGGTAGATTCAGGGATTTCGACGTAACACTCGGTGTCAACTTGAATCAACATATATTCGAGGATCTCGTCTTATAGCCCATTGTCAACTCAAATAAACTAAAAATGCCCCATATATTGTAAGGGGAATTCTAAAGCACATTTAGAAGAATTTTCAAGATGAAAATATACAAATACATCAATATTTGAATTGATATGTTCTTAAGGGGATTTTAACATACAACATTGATTTCATCTATATATAAAAATTAAAAAAAAAATACCCCCTGTGTAATAGAGAATTTTTACGGAGAAGTTCTTCATCTAGAGTATGTTAATTTATGGATCTTGGCATGAAGCATGATGTCGACCTAAATAGATATACTAAAAAAATGCCCCATCGTGGGATTTCTATTGTACCGATAAATGGTCTCAAGTATAGCACTTTTTAAGTATCGACCATTAATTGACGGTATTAGTTTTTCACCCTTTAGGTCGATAAGTTGGTATGCCCCTCCTTGGTATACTTTCTCAATGATAAAAGGACCTTCCTAGTTAGGCTCAAATTTACCACCAAATTTTTGATTAGGAATAATTGGTCTTCAAAGACCGTGACCAATTGGAATGTTTGAGGCCGCACTGTATGGTCAAAAGACCTGGACGTCTATGCTCGATAAACTTCCAAATTTTGGTGAGTTTGTAATCTAACTTCATCAAGCACGTCGAGTTCCTCCGTTCTCAGGTGAGCATTTTGATCTTCAGTTAGATTGTATTGATGGCTACTCGAAGTGAAGGCAACTCAACTTCAAGCGGAAGAACTGCTTCAGTTCCAAATACCAATGAATAGGGAGTGACTTTAGTGATTTGTAGGTGATTCGACACGTACGCTCTACTAGCTTGTATGCCATTCTCTATTTTTTTAGTGAAAATCTTCTTGAGCAGCTTGACTAATGTCTTGAAGGCTCCGCCAAATCATTTACTCTTGGATTGTATATTGAAGAGTATCACCAATCAAATTTGTGTCGATTATTGAATTTATAAATCTGTGCACTTTTAAAGGCTGTACTATTGTCAGAAATTATTCGACGTAGCACTATAAATCTATAGACCACATTATGCATGAAGAAGTTGATCAATCGGTCAACAATAACTTCTTTAAATGGGATAGATTCACCCACTTAGAGAAATAGTCAATCGCTGCTAGATGAAGCGGTGTTCAACAACGGTGGATCAATTGATCCAATTATATCTGTACCCCAACATTCGAATGGCTAGGATGCTATTGTTGGGTGTAATGGATTCATAGGTTGATGAATGAGATTTCCATGTACTTAACACTCATGACACTTCTTAGCATGATGAATACAGTCTCTCACCATAGATGGCCAATAATAGCCTATCCTTTTGATCTTTACTGCCATCTTGGGACCTGACTGATGTGCACCACAAAGTCCTTCATGAACTTCAATCATCACTTTACTAGCTTCATCTGCATTTAGGCATCGTAGCCACATTTGTTCAAAGGATCTACGATATAAAGTGTTATTTACAAATGCATAGCGCAACATCCTCTTCTCAATTTGAGCTGATAGTGATTTATTATTTAATAAATTGCCTTCTTTAAAGTAGTTGATGAAGGGTTGCCTCCAATCACGTGACTCTTCTACCGTAAAGGCTTCACACTGCTTTCTGAAGTAATGTCATTCTTAGCTCTTCTCGGTACAATTTTTTTTTTGATTTTGGGGAGTATGAAGAGCAACCTGAGTCGCATCATGCTGGGTCAGATTTGATAATCCCTCTACCTGTGGAGATTGATACTTTACTGACTCTAGGACTCGACAGGTAAATATGTCGACCATGACATATCACTATTCATACTTTTCATTTTCTTAGCTAGTTTTGCTAAGCAATCGACTTTACTATTCTTGGATCAGAGACTCGAGTTAGTGTGATATTTGGTATCTAATTAGCTCGAGAACTCACTTGTGATAGAAAGCTAACTCAAGCTTGTTGATTTTTTAGATGCCAAGTACTTGATTTATAATAAGCTGAGAATCACCAAAAATGTATAGGTTTTGAATGCCTATGAAAATAGCTTCTTTAAGACCTGCCACTAATGCTTCATACTCAGCTTCATTATTAGTTTTAAGCTTGGTCAATCCATATGATCGTCTCATTATCCCTCCTTCTGGTGTTATGAAGATGATGTCGATTCCTACTTTTGCTCTTGGGAAATTTAGATATTGGACTTGTTTGATCGATGAGGCTCCATCAAAGTACATTTCCCAAATTTGTGATTTTTCTCTTTCATGAATGAGCATAATTTGCTCATCGGGAAAATCATCATTAAGAGAAGAGTCTGCAGGGATATGATGTGCAGCTAGAAAATCTGTTAAGACTTGTCCCTTTACTGCTTTCTGCGGAACATATGTGATATCAAATTATAGAAGCAATACTGCCCATCTTGCCAAGTGACCTATCAACGCCGGCCTTGTCATCAAGTACTTCAATAGATCGATCCTTGAGATAAGAGTAATCTTGTGAGATAACATATAATGATGAAGCTTTTGGACTACAAAGATCAAAACAAGTGCTTTCTATCGAGAGTATCTCTATTCTTCTCCAATCAGCCCGACGATATAATAAAGAGCATTCTCTTTACTTTATCATTGTGTTGTGCCAATAATGCCCCAGAGACTATCTAATGTAGTATATGGGGGGCTTTGAGTAGGCAGAGGATTGGTGGATTTAACAAGTAGCTTTTAATGCTATTGAAGACTTCTTGACACTCCTTATCCCACTTGAACGGAGCATCCTTCTTCATCAACCTTGCAAATGATTGACATCATCCTGATAGGTTTGACATAAATCAACGGATGAATGCGAACTATCATTGTAAAGAACAGAGCTGACGCAAACTTTTTGGTGGAGGCATCTCCACGATTGCCTTGATTTTAGCAGGATCAATTTCAATACCTCTGACGCATAATGCACTAGAATTTTCGAGGATACCCCAAATGCACATTTTAGAGGATTCATCTTGAGATCATATTTGATTCTAATATTCTCAAGTCTTCAAGTAGTTTTCACGATTTAGGCTCTTCACCACCAGATCATCAACATAGCATTCCACCTTTTGATAGATCAACTCATCAAAAATATGCATCATGACTCTTTGTTATGTAGCTCCAACATTTTCCAAGCCGAAGGGCATGACCGTGCAGCAATAGATATCAATAGGTATTCTGAACGATGTATATTTTTTATCTTCATATGTCATTTTGATTTGGTTATATCCCGATGATCCGTCCATGAATGAGAACATGTCATAGTTGGAGGTGATGTCTACTAGTAGTTCTGATATTAGAAGTGAAAAGTCATCTTTTGGGCATGCCTTATTTAGGTCCCGGAAGTCAATGCAAAGATGGATTTGGTTATTCTTCTTCTTCCTAATGGGACAATGCACCGCATACTTCTCCTCTGATGAAGCTCGCTTCAATTAACTTTTAGTCGAATTACTGCTCTTCAATCTCCAATCTCATTCACCTAGGAGCTTGCTTAATGGGTGTTGCATCTGGTTTAATAGCTAGTTTATGAACTGCTACATCAGGGGATAAGCCTGGTATTTCAAAATATGTCTAAGCAAAGTAATCTCTGAATTCACAAAGTAGCATTTTTAGCTCTTCAACTTTCTCATCAAACAGAAGGGCACTGACAAAAGTTGGATGTGGATCATCCTCAGCTCCTAGGTTGATTTCTTTAAGTTGATCCATAGTATCTATTTGTCCACCATCTTCAAGTTCTTGTGCTTGGCTTCTACTTCTTCATCATTTTAAGAAGAATTTCATGGAATCATCTTCTTCATCACTAAGACTCATCGCCTTCTATTATATTATAACAGGATCTGTCTTGATGAGATTTGCGGATGAACCCAATATCTTTAGTGATAAACTTATCACTTCTTCATGACGTCTGAGATCCTCTTTGGCTCCACATCTTGTTAAAGATTCAAGTTCTATATTTAGTAGTCCCAATATGAATTCCAAGCTTATGTATCATTTTTCATAATTTTTATGGATAGTATATTGGTATTCTTATTGGCACTATCTCATCATAATTTTCATGTTGAGCAGGCTGCTCAAAATTATGAGGCTTAGACTCTTCAGATTTGTAAAATAGAGTTCCTATTCCGCCACTCTCACTCAATGGAGAAACATAGAACATTATCAATTCTTCAATATTATGAACATCCAGTGGACTGATTTCTTTGAAGCATATTGAGGGATGGATATAATTTTGAGTGAGTCATCTGACTCTGCCAAGTGAGCTATCCTCCTTATGCAACCATCATCAACTCTATTTCCATAAATAGATTCAAAATCATAATCAATCACTTATTTCATACTGTCTTTCTTGAAAGCTTATAAGTTCCCTTAGGTTCGACATGCATATCTTCTTCTTCTTCCGCATCACTTCCCAAATGAGGAACTGATTTTCTTGATTTAGGTGCAGAATCAAGTGCTTTAGGGAGAGTCGGCAATGCCTTCTTTCTTCCCATTTACTTATGCTCTTTCACTTTATGAAATTTCTTTTTAGTTCCTGAAGTGGATGCTACCGTTTCAAGAGGCTCTGCTAGCTTAGGCTCTTTGAGGATGAAATATTTTACATCTTCATAGATCTTTTCTTCATTCATGGAGAATGATTGTAGGTTACTGGGAATTCTGAATTCTTCTCCTTCTTTTAGATATTTTATACACTAATGCATAATTGATGGGACCATGCCATACTCATGCAACCATAGCTAGCCCAAGAGAGATCTAGATGATGTATCGGCATTGATTACATGAAATTTAGCTTATGTATATAAATCCATGAACTTGAGCGGGAGAATAAAAGAACCCAGAGTCTTTTTTCATAAACCATTACCATCATTGATGAACCATCAACTTGTCTCTCCCAAGATGTTGGATATCAAGTGATAATCCTCTTAATACCTTTAGACTCTTGAGATTGATAGAAGAAACTAGATTAATCAATATTACATCGAGATGCCATCACTTTGCTAATATAAAGAGGATTATGATCGTCCCAACATAAGATTATCTTCAGAAAATGTGATTACTGAGAGATCTTGAGTTTACAATCCTTCAATCATGCATTTTTTAGCAAAGTAAGCTTCATAACTCTCCAGATCTTTGAGAGCTTGTATCAAAGTTTCTCGGAGATCTTTTCCTCGTACACACTTAATTGTGCAAGGATCTTTCTCAAGTGTGATAGAATATTATAATCTATCTTCTCGCTTGATTTAGTCTTTATCCTAGATTTTTGGGAATGATATCCTCATTGACTTTTATTTATTTGCCTTTGTCTTTATTTGCATTTCCTTCTTTGATGAAGGCGGTAAGACTTTACCACTTCTCAACTGAACTTGAATCACCTTATCTTGCTCAGATTCTTCTGAAGAGGTAGTATCTTCAAATGCCCTTCTTATTCTGAAAGATTGGCCAAAAGGGATAGACTCATTTTTCAACGTCATACATTTCATACATGATGATATCAATGAGTCTGACTCTTCTCCATCAAAAAAATATATATCTTCATCTAAACTATTGTCTTGTTGAGTCATTAAACAAAATTTAGATATTAGCTCCTCATGCTCTTCTTGCTTTCTTGATAAGAATTGTGATGTTGGTCGGTCCGACTACCCTTGTCATTTGAGTAAGCGATGTTGAAGAATATCGACATCACATAGATGATTGACATGTCTCTAGGACAAGATTCACCATTATCTTCTTCATCGATTCAAATGCAAAGTTTAGGCATGAAGTCGAGCCTAAATGGGTATCTTCTTGTGGTGATACTCTTCTAAATTGTTAATGATCTTTTGAGTTAGTTCTCTTCTTGATCTTCTTTTCTTAGCTCTTTGATTTATGAGGCTTGCATTTTGACTTCTCATTGTGGAAGTAGCCTTATCAAAATACCAGCCCAAATACTTGGTTTAGGCATCTCTCTTAAGTCCAATATAGGTTCAAGTGGTGATTTTCCACTTAACACTACATCTTTTAATTACATCTTCACGCTCTTTTGGAGACTTTGTTTGCCATTCTTCATGGTGATTTCTCCTTTTGTCTTTGATGGATGATACGGAAGAGGACGCAATCATCCATGTAGACTCTCTTTTTGGGTTAACTAGAACATTGTTGGATAGTATAAATTCACCTCATCGATACTTCCTTTCTAGCCAATCTTTGAAGACATAACAATCTTCAATAAGATGGCTGATCATCCGATGATAGGGACAGTAATTTGGATTACTGACTTGATTAGCTTCTTCAGGCCTTTTAATTTCTAGTAACTTTAGACCAGCTTTGACTGCTTGCCGAAATAATTTAGCCACAATATCCCTTCTAAAGAATATTCTTTGTTATCTTTTCCTTGAGAGATGACGCATTCCCTCATTATCTCTTGTAGCTTGTTTTGGACGCTCCCCACTACTTGGAAAAATTCAAGATTTATCGTTACCTCATAATACTAATTTTAGCTGTGGATTAGAATAAAAGCTTTTCCCTTATCATCATTGTACATTGGCTGCTTTCCTTTATCTATATTATATATCACCCGCTTTTGCCATTTGAGCTATAGAAGTGGCATGAATTTTATTTCTTCTTGAGTCCAAGGTTTGTTTCTCTTGTTTTATGTGCATAGACTAGACTTAGGTGATTCAACTTTTAAATTTAGCCACCCTATCAAGCAAGTCTTGGAATGTTGCAATCGATGTCATGCATAGAAATGGTGTCATTTTATCATCCATATTGTCCATTAGCAATTGGATCGCATGTTATTCTTCCAATTGTTGCTCGCACTTCATACTTAGGTTGCGCCAATGAGTTAATGAATTTTATCACTGACTCAACTTTCCTCCTTTTCAGCAAGGCAAAGTCAGCGATTGTGATTTTCTCGATTACACTAGCGAACCTCTTCACAAATATAGTCTCTAATTCAACAAATATTTTAACTGAATCATTTGACAATTCTACATACAATTCGAAAGCGGCTGAGGTCAGGCTACTGATGAATTGATAAAAAAGTATTGCATCGTTCCCTCCTGTGTTACCACAAGTAGCCTTAAATAGGGCGATAGTTACCAAGCTCAAAGTATTAAATTTTGGCACTAGTAATCTTCAGTATGCACTATTCATATTCAGGGTAAGGGTGACCCTTACTCATTTCATGCTTCCGAGGCTATAATTGCCTTTATCTTTTCATTGATTATCATTTCCAGTTGAGTAGCTATTACCGTTCTAAGTGTGCTACCCAAATTTTGAATTATTGGCTGGAGAGGTAGTGGGTTAACTTCGTTCCTCACTTCTTATGTATCATGTACTGCAAGAGCTTGAGGTACCACAGTGGCTAGTGATATAGAAGTTGTATTATTAGCTGCTTGTTGATTAGTAGAGAAAATAGGTGCTGCACTTGATGTGATATTCTTCTGCAATATCTCCATCATATCATTCATTTTAGTACCAAGCTGTGCAATCTCCTTATCTTTGACCTCCATTTGATGATGCATTTCTCTTTGCTCTCTAGCTAGCGTCATGGCGTCAATCAGTACAAGCTCTTCCTCTTCTTCTATTTCTTATTGCTGTTATGCTCCTTACTTATTTTTAGGGGAAGAACTTGACTGTCCTTCTCCTTGTGCATTTGCGAGAGGATCATAACGATGTCGATTATTATAAAGCGTGTACCAGGCTGATCATTTTCTGGTTCAACCATATAGACAGCTTTGACACCCACGATCTCTTTCTTATTCTGATCTTCTTCTTCCTCATATTCAGCAAAGATTGAAGATCCATCCTCTATTTACTTTTGTGAAGAATCTTCTTCATAAATGTCAATTGTCAGTTTTCAGGATGGTGCTGGCGAGAGTTCATCTATATCTATGACCATATAGACGACTTCTACTTCCATAGAATGCTCTTCATTATTTTTTCTTGCACACAAATTTTTGATTGACGTTTCCAGTGGATCTCTGGTTCAATGTGCGATCAAAGTCGACCTTCTTTTGTAGGGATGAATCTGATTAATGATGGGATCCACTAGAGGGTTCTCCAGGGTGTCGACCATCATGTCTTTCATCAATGAAATCCCTTCTTTTGGGTATCCACTTATGATGAGTTGATTTTGAGATGGATTTTTGAGTATATGTATCAGATGTCACACCTCTTATATTACTCAAAGTTTCATTACGGGGCCTAGGCCTCCATATTTTCTTATCTTTTTGCCGGGACCTTTCGACAGTAGAATCTTGACATGAGGTCCAGGTGTCATGCTCTGATGCTCACCATGCAAAGCATACTGGGCTCACTAGCTAGTTACAAGAAGAGATGACAACTTTCTTGGTGGTGCTTCAGTATTTTCTATCACCACAGGCCTCTGGAATCTTCTTTTCATTAGGCCTCTGTCCTTGGCTACTTTGAGAACTTTATGTATCATGATAGACAGTGTTTTAGGCTATCTCCTCTGTGGTGGTGGAGCTTAACATGGTTGGTTCTTCCAGAAAGATTACTTCACTTCACCAGTAGAGCTATTCCTTTCTACCCACTTTAAGTTATCAAAGTTGTTGTGGGTATGGATACTCACTTTTGGCGGCAGTATCGCTTGTTCACTAGGTCATTCAAAGGGGATCTGTCGAGCCCTTAGCTCAGTGTTCTCCTTCTTCTTTGTCTTCTGGTTAATTTGATTCCTGATGAGGAAGCTTCATGATCATGCTTTCCGGGTACAAAAAGTTCAATCAGCACAGTAGCATTAGTAATTAGCAATTATTATTTCACACCATACTTTCAAGATACATAGGCACAACAGAACAAATAATGGTGTAATAAAGATATACTCTACGACATGATTCATTTTACATAGAGCTTCATATTGAATTTATTACGCACTTAAATCATCATTTTTGTTTTGAAATTTCAAAAATTTTATTATTACTATAGCACATATATGACTAGCCAAAGATGGAAAGAGAATCCCCCCTAAGAGTGCGAAATCAGGCAAAATTGCCACTGACCTCTCGACAAATATAAATTGATGTTAAAGAGAGTGTGAATTGAAGTGTCGATGTAATTTTCAGAAGGCAGATGAAATAGTATATAAGACACTGCCCAGAGATTTCGTCCTAATTTGGTAAGGACTTTAGATATGGTTCCAGGTTTCTTATAGGCGCAAGCTTCTATAGTTAATTACCTCTCTCAATAAATGAGAGAGAACTTTCGATTATGGCTAGTCGTTAGATCACTTAATGCGTAGTGTATTGTAGTAGCATATGGAGTTTCAAAATTTAGATTATGAAATTTATCATTTCAAACCAATGGTTAGGGAGAATGATGACGTGTCTGATCTAGATCCCATGGTTATGTCATCCCAGGCAATCATGGTCCCTAGTCTACTTAGTTAAAGGAGGTAGTCGACCCAACTTGACAGAAGGATCCTCATCAGTAACACATGGGTTATGTCATCCAAGAAATCCTTGTAGACTTAGGGTGATGTTTGTCTAAGAAACATTAAGTCCACTTAAAGAGGGTTGTTTCCCTATCAAGTATACCATAAGATTCAACTCAAAGGGCGTGAGCCATTGGAGCATACGCTACGTGATCGTAATATAATGGAGCCGACCGACAAACAACTCAGAGGACTCGATCATAATCGCTTTATTTGGAGCTAGCCAAGCCATGCAAATAGGACATGGACCACGCCCTATCAAGAGATTGATTGAGAGTGAACATAGCAGAACACTTGATTTTATATTGGATCATTTATGAGATAGAGTTTTCTTAGTTTGTCACCCCGAAATAAGCATAAGGTGCAATTGAGTTTGATTTTTTTAATAGAGTTTTAAGTTTATTAATTTGATTTGAAAATTGATTAATTTCAATATGTTTAAGAGCTTTAGATCCTATCAACTTTGTTTAGCTGATAATAGAGGATTAGATCTATTGTCACCTGACATAATTAGTTTTTCAGATATTTCACTGATTTGAAACTCTTATTATAGATATTTAAGTTTTGTTAACCCGGACCCAATCGTAAGACTAAACTGAGAAATAACCCGCATAGCATCATCAGACACTTGAATTTAAGCATTCAAAGATAAGGTCGGATCCATGGTGTATAGTAATTTTAGGTAATTTTATGTTTGAATTATGAGATTAATTTTGTATTTTCATCTTTTATTCTAATTTAGCTTGCGCAGCCTTTTCAAACATTAAAATTTACACTTGAAATCTCTATGTAGCAAACGCAGGTGTTTATAGCTTAGCTAATTTCATCTAATTAATGAAATTATTAATTTTAAAAATCATAATTAGAATAAAATTCTTTAATTTTTGATTAAATGGAGTCCTATGATTTTTGTAGATTTTGGTTTAGTATCACCTTCTGTCTGCTTGTAAAGAGTTGCAATCCGGTGGCGAAGAATGCATTTTGATTTAGATTGTAGTTTAAAACATTACTTGCACTTAGTTTACTTGTTGAGTTTTTGTAATTCTCCTAACTTGATTATGTTCAATTTACATCAAATTTGATAAGTTATACCGATTTCAGTGTTTATTGATTTAGCCCTACTCATACTTATTAACTTGTATAATGATCACCTCCCTATTCGTATAAGAGTTATTAAACCTAATTTGGATTCCTCCTTAGACTCTAAGTTTATTGCCAATTTATCATGAGTTTAGTATTAATCCCTCCCAAATTTTAATTAGAGTTTGTTTAATTTTGAGGAATTTACAAGAAAAGAGAATCACATATTACTTCAATTTAAGCCATAGAGAATCGCTATTAGAATTTGTGAGTTTAATATTAGCCTCCCCAAATTTTACTTACATTTTAAATGGATGTTCCATTCTTTCACTATTTTCTTTAAAAGCTCCTCCCCTATTTCTTTTTAATTTAACATTTATCTTCATATTTATCATATATTCTTTGGTTTGACTTAAATTTAGGTAATTCCCATTTGAATTTGTTTAAGTCCTGAATTTTAGTCTAAATTTCGGAAGCCTCCTGGCATCATGCGAGTGTATGCATCGGGAGTATTTTGGTTTACTCATGCCTTTTGTGAATGAGCTGTGATTTCATCTCAAGTTTTCATCTCATCGTGCCCTCTTGAGCACGACGAGGCCTTCAAACTTGAAAGAAGATAAATGCAATATATATTCACCCCCTTTTTTTCTAAGTCTAGAAATTTGACAAAATTTTGGCAACATTTCATCTAGGGGAGCGACATCTAACGATGTTGTTTACTAGACGCCTCTGAGCAGTGAAGTCTTACACGATTTTTTCATCTCGTCAGCTCTCTGAGCACTAATGAGGCCTTCAAACCTAAAAAAAAACACAAGCATGTATATATATATATATATATATATATTCATATCCCATGTTCTCTCTCATTTTTCGTCAATGCTCGGTAAGAGAGCAAGGTTAGGTATGTTGAAAAATAAGAGAAGAACCCTCCACTTGATGGTGTTGCTTCTCCGGCTGCGCGAGGCAAATTTGAGGAGGTAATGCGAGGAATGCGATGCCGGAAATCGAAAGAAGAATTCTCCTCTTGATGATGTTCTTCCCAGGTTTGCGGCGAAGAGAAAATTGGAAGGATAAAGTGAGAAGTGCGACGCCGGAAATCGAAAGAAGAATTCGCCTCTTGACGATGTTCTTCTGGTTTGGCAAAAAAAATTGAGACGAGGAAATGGGGAGAATGGGGAAGTAGGGAAAGCAGGAAGAAGCTAGAGGCGGATGTAACGCTGAGGAAATGGAGATGGTGTTTTTTATATTTGGGAGCGCGGATGCGCATGGAGAAAATGGCCGTGGCGACTGGAGTCAGGAAGTGGAGAATGGGAGGGATGAGTGGAGAGTGAGTCGTGTGAGCAGAACAGAGGGATCTGCGAACGGGGATCGGAGCCGGGAGGCAGCGGAACGTGGATGGGCCTGGATGAAATGGATGAGCGAGACGCGAACTGGAAAGGCGCAACATAGAGCTGAGCTAGGCTGAGCACGAAGACGTAGCGGGCGCTGCGGTTGCTGGATGGAAGCAGTAACAAAGGAAATGAGAGGGGAGAGGATTACTGCAGAGGGAAGTTGAGCCGAACGGGAATGGGAAGGAGAGAGAACTTTTTTTGAACTTCCCCATTAGTTACTATCAAGCAGAAAATGATTTGGAGGGAATGGTTACTTGCGGTTGAGGAAGAGAGAAATTTAGGGATTTTAAATTGATTAAATGGTTTTAATGTGAATTTTGTACGAGTAAACTCACATAGTCAATATATATATATATAAATTTAGGATAATTCTGATGTTTCGAATGCAATGACATAGTCCGTTTTACGATCGGAGACCATTTGGTTCAAGTCGGCATCAAATTGGATCAATTTCAATTCAAAATGCGTCGGCGCTTTTGACTGCTCGACATTCGCGCAGACTTGTCTGAATTGAGTGCAAATAGTCTTATTTGATAGATTTTGATGTTTGAAAGCTAACGGGTAATAAATTTCATGAACGGAGGTTGTTTGGACATCGTCGCAGCTTTCTGACTCTGATATGTGTGTTGACACATTAGTAGCTCGAGCGCTTAATTGATTGATCGTTAGATTTTTATAATATTTATATTATGATCAATTTTGACGTTCTGAACTTAAGGCAAAGTCCGTTCATCAATCAGAGGTCATTTCGGCCATTTTCAGAGACGTCCAATGCATTTCAACCTCGAGGCGACCGCCACATTATTGACATTGTGCACTTGCCCGAATTAAGCGTGAACAATCTCATTTGATAGTTTTTGATGTTTTGAAGCTAACGGCTTGATTAATTTCATGAACGAATGTCATTTGGTTATCTTTGCAGCTTCCTGACTCCGATATACGTGTCGGCACATTGATAGCTCGAGCGCTTAATCAATTGCTCGTTAGATTTTGCAATATTTATATTCTGATGAATTTTGATGTTCTGAACGCGGTGACGAAGTCCGTTCATCGATCGAAGGTCGTTTCGACTACTTTTAGTGATGTCCAGTATATTTTGAGCCTGATTTGTGCACTGTCACCTCCGAAGTCTGTCGAATTCAACTTGTGGTCTTATCTTGATTTATATATGAGGAGGTCAACATGCAATTGTATAAAAAAATTTCTTCCTCGAATACTATCCTTTTATTATATTTATCTCTCCTTTGATTCTTTTTCTTTTGGATACTCTTAGAAATATTTATCAAAAATTAAAATATTAATCCTTCATGTTAAATCAAATTTTATGTATAGGTGACACTCAGATCTTACTCACAACACCTTTGAGAGATAATATGCTAATAGAAAAAAGAAGAGTAGAGAAAAACAAAGAGAGAAGGATAATGATTTTGTTTCTTTATCCAAAAATATAAGATTTTGATCCAATTGTTGTTCCTCCCTTTATTTATGACCTCCCTTAAACCTCTTTTTCTAGGTCCAAGATTTTGGCATTACAAGAAATACAAAAGAAATCTCAAATCTTAAGAAGTTTTATTTTTTGGAAGGTGTGTGACCAATTTACATTTTGCTTGAAATTTCTAACGAGCAATTTATGTGTTAATATATCATTAGTTAGTGAGAATCTTTGTTCGTACCATTTCACCTTTTGATATGAGCGCAATTACTTCATTAATCAGATGGGGATTGCAGGTTGACAAGTTCACAATTAATTTTTTTTTTTAAGGGTATTCACCCAACACCTCACCTATCTTATGGGTGGGGATGTCATTGTGACTAATCCCTTGGGGCCTACAGCGTCACATTCATCACCCACGCGTAACGGGTCCTCTTGATATCCCCTGAAGAGGCACCTCTGAGAGAATCAACGCCCCGGGTTCTCGGCCGCCCACCAACTAAGCTAAGAGACGGTGGGTAGTTTTTTTGGAAATAATTTGAGGGCTTTGCCCAATTCCATTCCAAAGTAAAGAAAATTACATGTGAGACACTGATAATAAAAGAACTATAAAGACACGTATGGAACTACAGGTTGTTCCAAAGCAAAACAGCAACTCTGTGAAAGGAAAAAAGAGGCAGTAATAACGAAGTAATATAGGCCCCGCACAAAGGTCTACAAACAACAACTATCAACCAACAGAAAGGCTAGAGCGTCATAGAACCAGCAATACGTACATTATCCAAGTCAAGTAGCACAGAAGAAGAAAACAATAGCGGTTGCCTTCACTGCCTCCCATTGGAAGGAGGCATGAAAAGCCACAACCAAGGTTGCCGTGAAGGCCAGCCAGGCTGATCTTCACCCAAAAATAAAACATAGGGATCACAGAGTGCTACAGTCATCATCGTCCAGTTCCCTTGTCCAGAACTGAAATGAAAAAGAAAAAAACTAGAAGAGGAAGAATTAGAGAATATCTGAAGTCCTCCATTTCCTTAATATTTGAATTATGTGCGCCATGAATCCTTGAATTTCCACCTTACTAACTTGAGAGAAACACAATTTTTGATTTGATTCATTAAGACTGGGAGAGGAGATGATTTGAGAGAATAAAGCCTATTGTTTCTCTCTCTCCAAATAACATAAACCATTATAGCCATTATAAGATAGTGTAGCCTTTTGATGATTTTATGCTCAGTTGAAACCAAATTGCTCAAGATATGCTGCAAGGAGGATTGTAATAAGAAGAATTGACCATTTGGGAGAAGAGTTCTCACCATGTTCATGGAAAAAGGACATTCAAAAAAGAGGTGCAAGTGAGATTCAAGAGAGTTATGACAAAAATAACAGTTAGCTACATTACCCAAACCTCTCCTAGAAAGGACATCTGTGGTTTTTAGTTTACCCAAATAAGCCATCCAACAGTAGAGAGCATAGTTAATTGCATATCCTTTGAACCAAATCTCCCTATGCCAATTAACTGAGAGATGAGACTCAAAAAGAGCCTTTTTAAAGTCCAGATTAGACGGGTTCCTATTGTTTCCCCAGGAGATCTAATCCTCCCCTCCCGTAAGAGGGATACTAAGAATGTTATTCATCAGTAAAGGAAATTCAAAAGGGCTCCCTTAGGCAAAGACCAACTCCCATCAGTGATGATAGAGCTAAGTTTAGTCTCAAAAGGAAGACCCAAAGCCAGAAATCCATTGTACCCCAGAATACTAGCAAGTGTTTTTTTATCAAGCCATGGATCCTTGAAAAGAGAGAATGCGTTACCATTTCCAATATGGAACTCAAATTTGTCCCTGAACCGATTGGCATAGGATTTTAATTCCTTCCATAAGGGAGATGCCCTAAGTAGGGAAGGAGACCAAACCGACCCATATTTCTGCTCACACCATAAAGCAAAAAGAGAACCTTTTTTAAGAGTTTTCCAAAGAGTTTTGAGTTTGCAGAGGGAGTTTAAAGAAGTTGCAGATAGGAGACCTGTGCCCCCCTTATCTTTGGGGAGAGTAGTTTTGTCCCATGAGATGGTAAATAACTTCTTAGCCTCCCCATTATGGTAAAAGAAATTTGAAGTGATGGAGCTTATGCGCTTCATAATGCCTTTGGGGATAACAGTGGATCTAAACCAGTAGGAGAGAAGGTTATTCATAGATGATCGAATGAGTTGAAGTCTACCCCCAAGTGAAAGGAATTTACTTTTCCAACCAGCCATCCATCCCTGTAGTTTGTCGAAAAGACCATTGAATTGAGCCATCTTAAGTGACCCCGAAACCAAAGGGATTCCAAGATACTTAATAAGGAAAAAATCTTGCTTAATATTAAGTATGTTGATTAAGCTATCCATTCTTTTAATTCTTTTGAAAAGAAAATCAGAGATTTATCCGTATTGACATCCAGCCCTGTGTAAGTCTTTAAGCACTCAAGGCACTTCTTGAGGGATTCCAAAGTAGAGGTATTTGCAGCCCCCATAACCAATAAGTCATCTCAGCAGAGATGTGAGATGAGAGCCTGATTGAAAGGGTTGTATCTGAACAAATTCACCTCTCTTTCCATAAGGTAGGAAAATGTGTCCATGGCAAATGTAAAAAGAAAAGGTGATAGAGGACATCCTTGCCTCAAGCCATTCTTGGAAAGAAAGTAGTTCTTGATTTCACCATTAAGAACCACAGAGAAGGGAACCTCTAGAATGCAAGCCTTCACCCAATTAAGAAAGAGAGGAGGGAAACCCTTAGCATGAAGTTTGTGTATTAAGGATTCCCTATTAATCATATCAAATTCCTTTCTAAGGTCAAATTTGGCTATGAACTTCCCTTGATGATGAGAAGGAGAAAATTCATTACAGATCTCATGAGTCATTGCCAAATTATCAGCTATGTCCCTTCCCGAAATAAAGGTAGATTGAGCAGGATTAATTAGAGAAGGAAGAGCCTTCTTAATTCTATTTGCAAGGATTTTGGCTATTACTTTATAAAATGTGTTACATAGAGAAATGGGGCGGTAGTCAGAAATTGAGCTTGAGTGTTTTACTTTTGGAATCAAGAAATCAGGGTGTGCTTGAAACTATTTGGTAGCTTTTGAGTTTTGAAGAAATGGTGAACAGCCTTCAGGAATTGTCTCCCTGTAATATCCCAAGAAGAAGTGAAGAAATTGGATGTAAAGCCATCAGGCCCAGGAGCCTTATTTTCATTGATTGAGTTTAATGCTGAAAGAATTTCTTGATCTGTAATATTGGTCTCCATCTCTTCAGCCAACTCTAAAGAGAGGGTCTCTCCAAGGGGGAGATCCTGGATATGAAATGAGTTAGAGGAATTGCAATTAAATAGTGAGAAGTAATACCTGCTGATCTCCTCAGCCATTAATACTTGATCTTTAATGATTCCTTCCTCTGTATGAAGTTCTCTGATAAGATTCAAACTTCTCCTTTCTTTAATTGAGTTGTAAAGGAATTTGAGATCGTCATCGGAGTGAATAAGCCAATGAGCTTGAGCTCTTTGTTTAGCCCAAGAGCTTTCCATAAGGACCAGTCTATTATATCTCTAACATCTAAAAGAAGTTGAGGGTTGCTCGGGTCTCCTTCAACTTTAGACATGATATTAGTTTGATTCATCTTAACCTGCTCCAGTTGAGCTTACAGAGTGTGGGTTCCCCTTTGTTTACTCTAAGAGTCTGCTTAACCCGTGTCAGTTTCTTTGAAAAAAAGTAGAGAGGTCCCCATGGATATAGTCTCCCCAAGCCATATTTATAACATCCAGAAAATTAGGTAAAAGGGACCAGTGATTGCGATACATGAATTGGTGGGAGAGTCTAGGAGTGTGCTGTAAGTAAGTGACTAAAGGGGAGTGGTCAGAGGAAAGGGGAGGGAGAACTTTGTAGAAGGAAAAATGAAACATTTCTAACCAATCAGAATTACACAAGACTCTATCCAGCTTTGAGCGAATAGGGTTGTTAATTTGTTGGTTGGACCAAGTGTAAAAGAGCCCCGTACTAGGGAGATCCAGAATTTCACAATCATTTACACAATCTCTAAAGGCCAGGGAGTTATTAAGGGAGACAGGATTCCCCCCAGCCTTCTCAGAACTTAAGAGACAACAATTGAAATCTCCCATTAAGACCCAGGGTGAAGACATTCCCTCAGCTAATTCTCTCAAGGAGTTCCAAAGGGACACTTTAAGATGAGCATCATTTTCTGCATAAACACAGGTCATGAGGAATGTTTCTGCACCACATATGGATACAGAGCCATGAATGAATTGAGACACTGTAACCAGAGGTTTAAATTCAACGCAATCAGAATTCCATTTGATCTAGATTCGACCACCTTCGGCCACGTCGAAATTGGAGCAGCTAGATTCAGAGGGAAATAAGAGTTTACGAAGAAACGAGTTGAAAGTGGATGTATCAGAATTAATTTTAGTCTCAAGAAGACAAAAAATATCAAGCCTGTACTCATTGATTAGTCCTAAACAGTCTTGCTTCCTGCCTTCGGCTGCAAGACAATGGACGTTCCAAATGCCCAAGTTTGGAAGAGTCATTAAGAGGATGAAGTGGAGGGCTTCTTGCCCTTCTTCTGTTTACCTTTGTGTGTAGTGGGGGTCATAGTGGAACTAGATTTGGGAGTCTCCCCCTCTTGGACAATTTTAGCAGGTGTTTGAGGAATTTTCTCCTTTGCCTTCTGCATATCATTTCGTGAAGGAGAAGTAGCAGCTGATCTTGTTACTACTCCAAAGATCACAGTACCACTTTGAGGTTCTGAATAAGGCTCAAAAACATTTTGCCCCTCATTCATAGTTATTCCAGCATCTTGACTTGGGGTCTCATCTATTGGAGGTGACAGGATGAGAGGCTGATTGAGGTCGGCCGTTTTATGATTTTGGGGTGGGAGAGCTACTTCTGCATCATCAACAATTCTCTCCCCTTCAGCATTAGGGAGGGAGGAGGGCATCTGTGAATATCATTTTAGTAGTTAAAAGGATTCTCCAGTGTTTTGTAAGGAGGAGGCGCTGCCGACTTCTGGTGCGTTTGTTGGGGAATTGAGAATGAAAAGCTTGTGTTTGAGGACAAGACTTATCTTAATGTGTGAATGTTTGACATTTCGAGCATGGTGAGGGCTTCCAGTCAGAGACAATTTCTTGGTTAAATTTCATCCCATTCATGTTGATTGGGATCAAATCCAGCAGAGAAGAGGCAATGCTTATCTGTACGCATATTCGAGCAAAAGTAATTCTTGCTTTTGTGGTCGTAAGATTATCAACAACAAGGGGAACCCCTATCCTGCTAGTAATTTTGGAAAAACCCAATTCGTTCCAACAACATAAGGGAAAATTTGGGAGCTTTATCCAAAGGGGAAGCTCATAAATTTTTTCCTTTGAAGGCCAAAAATTCTAAGCCCACTTCTGAAAGACAAAAGGACGTCCGTTTTGGAAGCAAGGTCCATTGTCCCACACTAGATTGTAGTCTTCTAGACAAGTGAATTTGAAAAGAAAAATTCCCCTTCAAGGGTAAGTAACTCGAGAGTCCCCTTGAATTTCCACTTCTTTTTGATAGCAGCCAAAAGAAAGCCATAATAAGGGCGTTTCCCAATTGCATGTCCCACAAGGGAAAGGTTTCATTCCTTCTGTCCTTCAGAGAGCTCATCCTCCGAGAATGAAACTTCTGAAGAGTCGGATGGGATAAAGGATATGGGGAAAGCTTTGCTTTTGTCATTTTATTCTAGAAGAAGATCCTTCCAATTGCACGGATTATTCAGAGCAGAAGAATGCCAAACTGAACATTCAGAAGGGTTTGAGGTGGTTGAGAGTGAAGGAAAGGATGTTGAACATTTGACTGGCTGAGGCCATTGTACCCGAAAGGAAAGGGTGAGGGGAGATGAAGAGAGGACTATTAGGTTCTGACCTCCGGCAAAAGCTGGAGGTCAGTGAAATGTAAAGGGAGAACTGTAGGAAAGAGCAGCAAGGTATCGAAAGATAGAGGAAGAAAAGAAAGGCTCAAAGATAGAAGAACTTACCGACAAAAATCCTAGCCGCATACCTCAGAGCCCCCAATAGATTGCCACAGCTTGCTCTGTTTGGAAGAAAGGGAGTAGGTATGGGTATATCTTCGTTTAAGATGTTAATCGGATAGTGGATAGTGGATAGTGGAAAGTGGAAATCACTGTAGGGCAGAAATTTCGACGGTGGGTAGTTCACAATTACTTCATTAATCAGATGGGGATTGCAGGTTGATAAGTTCATGATTATCATCGGTTTGGTAATATGACAAGCTAGTAGCTATTTGAGAGTTGCGGTGAACTTATCCTATTCAGCCTATTGTATAGTTCAATTTTATATTAGACCTATAAGTCTTATACAGATATACAATTAAGATGACGAACATTTGATCATACTTGCTCTGGGCGTGAATGTACTTCTATTTATCAAATCACTATAAATTATTACCGCTGCAGTGCTGCACAAACATCAGCCCACTGCCAGCTCATCAGCTCCGCTTACAAGAACTTAGAACAGTAAGATAACTAGATATTTATTAACAATTTGGCCTTTACCGCCTCCCTTCAATTACCGAGAACGCTTCTGCATTATCATTTCAAGCTTTTCTCCTTACAGCAAAATGACAAGATAAACAGACTTAAAAATGCTCTCCCGTTTGGACTTATTATGGGATTCAAGCGATGGGCCACAGGACCATCCTGGATCATTTTAAAAATACTATTTTCACTTTACGCTGTATTTCAAATTTAGTAGACCAAATTGATCATAAATGGAAAATGCAAGGTGGCTTAGATTTTTACTTCGCAATTTTCATAAATCAACTTGGCATTCACAACAAAAAAAAAAAATATTTAAGTGAAAGAAGGCGCCCACTCAATATAGAATTATTTTATTATTTAAAATTTATTTTGAATTAATATTTCCCAAATATTTTTATTTGATGAAATATCATCCAAAAACATTTTTTAAAATAAAAATATATTTATATTGAAATATAAGAGATAATCTCTAATATTCATGCAAAATATTCAAATGAGAATATAATTTGTACTTTTCTCTTCCAAATAATTTCTTTAGTGATCTCCTTTCACTAGTGATTGGATTGTCACCTTTATTGTCATAACCACTTGCAATTTCCAAGCTCGCAGCATCCTCCCACTAATTCTCTTCGAAGTCCTATAAGAAATGTGAATGAAACATTCTTTTTTTAGATTACAATGCATCTATCATCATTTTCAGTTCTTAATATCTCACTTTGTGACTGTTTGATTGCCTATATTTAGAGTATAAAGTAAGCTCAATACAGTATAAAAGAAATGTAATGCAAAAGAGATGCAGTGTATTTAAATTAGGGATTATTTTTAAAATAAGTACATTATTAATCTTAATTAGCAATTTAGGCATCAAAATTTTTTTTTATGAAAATAGGCCTAGTCGTTCGTTGTCGGTCGTTGTAAGCCACGGCCGATAGTCGTCCGTCAGCGTGGAGGATTTTGTGGGAGAGAGAGAGAGAGAGAGAGAGAGAGAGGCGGTTTTTTTATTTTTTTGCTTTGGTAGAGAGAGAGAGAGAGTTTTATTATTATTTTAATTAATATAATTATTTAAAATATTTAAAATATATAATTTAAAAATATTTTTAATTATATTTATAAATTTAGAAATTTATTTAATAATTTTTTTATTAATTAATATAATTATTTAAATATATAATTTTTATTATTAATTTTGTTAATATATAATTTAAAAATATTTAAAATATATAAAAATAATAATTTTTTAATAAATAAATAAAAGAAAGAAATAATTTATATAAATAAAGTAATTTTTATTATATATTATAATATATATTAATATATATATATAAATAATATATATTATATATATATATATATAATATATATATATATATATATATTTATAAATTTATTTAGTTATTTATATATTTAAATTATATAAATATTTTTTTAGTTAAATAAATAATTTAAAAATATTTAAAATATATAAATAAATATTATTTAAAATATATAAATATATATATATATATACATATTATATATATATATATATATATATATATATATATATATATATATATTAATATATTTATTTAAAAAAAATATTTATTTATTTAAATATATAATTAGTTAAATAAATAAATAAAATTTAAATTATATAAATATTTGGTTATTTTATATTTATAAAATATTTAATTTTATATTTTTTATTTATTATATAAATATAAATTATATAAATAAATATATAAATAACTAAATATTTTATACATAATTACTTTATTTATATAATTTATAAAATATTTATATAATTTATTTTTTCTTTTTTATTTATTAAAATTATTTATTTATATATTTTAAATATTTTAAATTATATATTAACAAAAATTAATAAAAATTATATATTTAAATAATTATATTAATTATTACAAAATTATTAAATAAATTTCTAAATATATATATATATATAATTAAAATATTTTTAAATTATATATTTAATTATATATATATAAATTAATTAATTAATAACTAAATATATAAATATTTAGTTATTAAATATTTTATAAAAATATTTTTAAATTATATATTTTAAATATTTTAAATAATTATATTAATTAAAATAATAAAACCCTCTCTCTCTCTACCAAAAGCAAAAAAACAAAAAAAAACCGCCCCACCTCTCTCTCTCTCTCTGCAAAAAAAAAAAAATAAAATAAAATCCTCCGCTCTGTTTAGCTTTTGACGGACTGCACACTGGCCTCCGCAGTTGATCTGGTCAGACGACGACTAGACCTTATTTTCATAAAAAAAAATTTTGATGCATAAATTGCTAATTAAGGTTAATAATATGCCTATTTTAAAAATAATCCCTTTAAATTACTTTAACTTATTTGGTTGAAAACTCTATAAATATATGATTTTTTTTTCTTGTTTGACAAAATAAATATAATGTAAAGTATTTTTGAAATTATCGACGACAATGGCGTCCGACCAAGCGGTGGTCGTCGATCGTTGGTGGCTAGCGGCGAGAGGCGGTATAACGATGCCGAGGTGAGACCGTCACCGATATGGTCGGCGACGGAGGCTGCTATATTCGAACGGCGACGAACACTTTACATTGGTCGGTGTATTTGAATTTGCCCAAATCACGCGAATTCCAAATACACCCAAAATGGCAATTCTAATGTATTTCGAATACACTATAAATGCATTAAAATTTTACTTTGCACCATACCAAATACTCAAAAAAATTAAATTCTTTGTATTTGATTTACTTTATACTTTAAATGCGTGCAACCAAACAACCCCTTTGTCATTTCATATCGCTGAAGGAAGGAGATCGATTCGGGTGCTAGGTTCAAACAAGAGTTTATACATTAGTTTGAATCTTGTATTAAAAAAAAAACTTCAAACAAGTTTGAAAAGATTTGTGGTGAAAATTTTAAGTTTCTAAAGAATAAAATATGCTTCCATCTTCGCTCTATGTGGAATAAAATGAAGATCAAGATATATTTCTTCTTTTTCATACATTTTTGACACCACATAGATCCGTAAATATTCTTATTGAGGGTGATCGGGTACGACATTAAGGAGATGTGTATTATCTCTAATGCATAATGTGTGAGAAGTAAGATTATTGGCCAAAATCAGCGAGAAGGGAGGAGGCGTGTTTCCACCATGGCTCTCAAAGGTCAAGCCAAGTTTCTTTGGCAAAGATGGAAGCCCTCCAATCAAGAGTGAAAATAATATGTATTTGTGTATAATGTTATAAAAGGAATACCCATCCAATTAAGGGATTACTAAGTCTTTTATCTTGATTTTTAGCCCAAGCTTTAGATGAGATTATGAATTCTTTATTTTAATTTTGAATTGATTAATTTGGTAGAAGATTTATTTATTTTTAATAGCCTAATCCACATCCAGGCCATACGTCAAACAAAAAAGAAATTAGGAAAAGAATGTTCTCTTAATGCATAAGCTAAACAAATCATTAATCAATTTATAAACCTAACGCAAAAAGAATAAGAGGCTATTTGTGGTCGAGCACCACCGCACAAACCCGAAAATAAATTGGGTAGCAGAGCTCTACCCTTATACAACTCAAATTACAAATGAATTAAGTACAATTAAGCAAGGAACTCATTGTTATGAGGGTCTTTAAGCTTCATTTCTTCATTCTTCTTTTCTCTTTTTTTCTTCTTTTCTTCTTTCTTCTTTGTTTTCTTCTTTTAGATGGTTGGCAGGTGGTTGCTCCAAAGGCTTCACATGATGCATAAGATGAGATTTTATGACCAATGCTCATCCTAATCCCCATAATAAATATTCTAAAATCTTAATTACAAAAATACATGAAAATAAAAAGTAAATCTAACTAACACTGTAAAATAGAGATTAACTAAATAAATCACATAAATCTCAAGCATGTATATTGGACTTAGCACCCCACACATAGATAATCAAATCCACCTGGCCTATTGGATTATGCTTAAGGGTATGAGCACCTACACAACAACAGTAGTTATATTTTTATTACAGCTCCCTTAAACATAATCTCCTGGAAAAAATAATGATAAGACTAAATCATCCTACCATTCATGATATGCACATTCACCCTAACATTCAGACTAAAAAATATATCATAAAATAAAAATAAACATCAAACCATGAACCTCCCTAACCTAAAGCTAGAAGTGGTGACTTAGTTTAATGTACGTGTTTTAGAAGGTTTGTGTGGTATGCTTAATTATGGCTTTAAGGTTTGGATTTTCTAAGTGTGAAGATGTTTAATTTAGAGGATCACTTCATTCAAGTTATTTTACTGATTTTACTTAAGAAAATTTGAATGCTTATGATGCAAGATTTTCATTAAGTAGAAAATGAGTTTCTTATCCAATTTTCACATGCACACATGAATGTATGAAGGGCATAAGTGAGTACGATGCTATTGTTAACTAGGGGTGTAAGGAACAAGACCTAATTATTTTTCAAGAAGGTTTGGTTTTGTTTTGAGTTTGATTTAATTGGAGAAATGTGAGCTGAGTTTGCTGTTCTTAACCTATTCCCATATGTGTATAATATTTAAGTTCAATTTTTAGATGATTAGATCCATTTTATATTTTGATTAGGTTAATGTATGAATAAAGTATATTAATTACCCCTTACCTATAACATTTCAATATATTTAATCAAATAATTATGAGCCAATGAGATGGCATAAAATCTCACAAGGAATTTCAATTTTCAATGCACCTAGGTAGAAAAGGCCTAATCTAATTTGGCTCATGACTAAAGATTAATTAAACTAAGGGGTTTAACTTAAGTAATTTCATAACCCCTCTCACACATTGAGTTGGATTTTGATTTCCTTAATGTACATAGGATCTTAAACACCTAAGCATCTATCCAAGATGAAATAAGTTCTGGAAAGTTTTAGAATTTTATGAAATTAATTAAGAGGGTAATTACTGAATTAATCCTTAATTAAGAATGGATTAAAGAATAAAAGGGGGTTTAGGGAATATCTCTTAGAAAGTATCCCAAAATTATTTTCTAAACCTCACATTCACTTAATCAAAACTTAATTGACTCAACCAGAGGGTTACACCACTAATTGTGCCCTTAATTAAGCTTAATTATATTAAGAGAGTAATTAAGGAATGAACTAGCAATTCCTCTAATTAAGTCACTAATAAATCCCAAAAAAAATTAGGAGAGACAGGAGTCATGCCACTAATTAAGCACAAAAAGTTTGGGATTAATCATAAGAGTAATTAAAGGATAATTAGTAAATTAACATTCCCAATAAAACATAAATTCAGAGAAAAATACTTTTCAAAATCCATTGAAATTAATTTTAGAATATTCTATGTTCAATTATCTTTTATAGGAAATTTATTTCATATTTTTTTATTTTTCTACACTTAGATATGAATTTTAGAAGATTTGGTGATTAATTAGAGCTTATTTAATCCCTAATTACATTATTAATCTCGTCAGCGCCACGTGTGACACTCCTGCAACATGCGCTTCACACGTGGCATGATGGGATTGGTTATTTAACCTGCCACATCATAGCGCCATGTGGCGGTGCCGCTACGCTCTTTCTCCTCAGTCGTCCAATCAAGGATCAGACGGTTGAGATTAAAGCTGTGAATCTGTGGGAGAAAAATATGCATATTACCCATTTTAATCTCGGCTGTCCATCTAAAATGAGCGGATGGACGACCAGAGATTCAACCCTACCATTCTCTGTGAGCAAGGAGATCCGTCCATCTTTGCGTCCATGATCTGAGCTCGATTAAGCTCAAATTTGGATGAAACTCAACCCACAACATCAACATGCAACCTAGATCACATCTAATAGCTAAAATTCTATGGGATTAACATTCACTTCACAAAGCTCCAAACCATAGCTAGACCAAGCTCGAAAAATGGCTAACCTCACCGGAGGTGATCACCGACACTTGATTCCCTTGGAGAAGCATCGTCTGGTTGAGACAAAGCTTTGCTAAAGGTTTGAGCTCTTGAAGTTGAGTGGATGCTTTTATGGACCAACTCCCTTTTGCCTTGATCTCAGTCTTGATTAAGATGGCTCCTCCCTTTCCTTAGGAACTTAGGAAAGAGCTTCAGTGAGTTCAATTGGGGCCCCTAAGGGAGTGTGCAAAGGGAATTGCACTGGTTTTAAGTGTGGAGTGAATTTGATTTTCGGTGGAGCTCCCCTATTTTCACACTGTGAAAATCGAGAAGATCAAGTTTGATTTCACTCTAAGAAGCTTGAGGAGGCTGAGAAATTGCTTCTCTGACTTTCCTAGGTTCAATCGAATTGAGGAATGTGTGAATCAAATGAAATTATGGGGAGATATTCTCCCCCTAAGGCAATCAGAAGGTCGAAGCTTGCCATTCCATTTTGATCAATTGCCTTGATTTAGTGAGTTTGTTAGGCTGTTAAATGAGTCATTGAATTTGATTTAGCGAGAGGAGTGGAATGGTGAAGTCCCCATGTGCTCAAAATAACTGGAGGCATGATTCCCATGTGGCCATTTCAAGGCATGTGGTCAGTTTGGCCATTGGGCTAGGTTGGGTTGACCCAAACCCATTGAGTTGGGTGCACCACACTCCCTAGTGTTCACTTGATCCACTAGAGAGTGCTAAGTGGTTATGAAGAGGATTTGACCAAATTCAAAGTGGAATTGGCCAAAATTTACCCTATGGCCAAGAGGTAAAACGATCATTTGATCTTGATTTTAGTTTTGGTACGTTTGATATGATGGAAAAATAGGTTTGGCCAAGTTTTATTGAATTTGGTGTTGGTTTGATGTGATTTGGCTCTTGTTAACCAAATTAGGTCAAAATGGGTCAACTTGGGTCAAGTTGACCAGTAGTCAAATTGGGTTAAACCAAGAGTTGAGTCAAGTTCGTATGACCATTTATAATATTTTGGTGGCTTTGGTTTGATTCAATTTGGTTTAGGTTTGAATTTGGTTCATATGATTTCATTTAGGTCAAATGGGTCAAGTTGACCAATTTAACCCATTTAACCTATTTGAGCTAGGTTATGGGTAGGTTTATGTTTGGTTAGTCATATGAAATGGATTGATATCTTTGTTTCCAATCAATTTTGGTTAAGTTTGAATTTGACTCAATTTGACCCTTTAGGTCAAGTTGGGTTCATAGTCAATTGGGCTAGGTTAGGTCTAGTTAGCCAATTAGGGTTTTGGTCAAGTTCAACAATCATTTTGGAATGAACTTGACCCATTGGTTTTAATTAATTTGGCTTAGATCATGTTTTGACACATTTTGACTTTTTAGGTCAACTTGGGTCAACTTGGGTCAAGTGGCCAATTGGACTAGGTTAGGCTCAAATGTTGACTTGGTCAAATTCAAACATTGATCATGAATGAACTTAGATAATTGGTTTCAATCAATTTGGCCTATGGTGGATTTAGCTATGTTGGGTTTCATTTTGGCTAAGTGTTGACTTGGTCAACTCTTAGGTTTGACTTAGTTTGACCCAATTTGAGTGATTGATCATCTCATGATGATTGTTAATCATGATGAGAGGCTTAGGTGAGTTTGATTCAATCCAATTTGGTTAAGATTAGAATTTGACTCATAAGGGTACTTTAAGTCACTTTGGGTCAAGTAAGCCTAAGTAGGTCAAATGACTTGGTCAAAACTTGATTTGAGTTTGATTGAACTCACATATGGACTTATGATTGAAATATAAATCCATTTGCAAATTGTTTGAAGTCAAATGGGTTTTGATTCATTTGACAATTTCAAGTTCAAAAGGTGAACATGAAATAGATTTTGGCTTGATTTTTTGAATTGAGTTTTGGTTAAGTGATTGAAGTTTGTATTTATATTTGGATTCATGATTGAAGGATTGATTGAATCATGAAAAAAAATCAAGAGTTTGGCTTGATTTGAAGTTGATTTGGCTAAGTTCAAAAATTTGACTTGAAAGGCTTAGGTTGAATTTTGATTGAATTTGAGTTTGATTTTTGGAGTTAGTTTTGGTTGTTTGAATTTATATTTCATTTATATATGTAAATATAATTGAGAATATAAATGGGTCATGAGAAAATTTCATGAGTTGGAAGGGATTTGAACATGATCTAGGCTAAGTCCTAAGGAGAAAATCAAAGTGACTTAGGAATAATTTATGAATTTGGATTGATTTGACTTTATATTTCATTTATATATGTGAATATAAATGAGAATATAAATGAGTTATGAGAAAGTTTCATGAATTTGAAGTGAGTTGATGATTTAGGCTATGTCCTTAAGAGGGGATTAAGGACTTAGGAAATATTTGGAATTTGGAATTTCAACTTGGAATTTGATTTGATTGATTTGAATTTATATTTCATTTATATATGTGAATATAAATGAGTTATAGGAAAAATTCATGAATTTGAAGTGTTTTGAAGATGATTTAGGCTAAGTCCTTAAGAGGGAGTTAAGGACTTAGGAAATATTTTGAATTTCAAATTTCAACTTGGAATTTGATTTGATTGATTTGGATTTATATTTCATTTATATATGTAAATATAAATGAGAATATAAATGAGTTGTAGGAAAAATTCATGAATTTGAATTGATTTGAAGATGATTTAGGCTAAGTCCTTAAGAGGGGATTAAAGAACTTAAGATGAATTTTGAACTTGGAATTTCAATCATGGGTTTCAATGTCATTGATTTGAGTTTGGAGAAAATCAATTAGGCTAGAATTGATTGAGGTTTCATGTTAATTTGATTTGAAGTTTGACTTGAAGGAAAGAAGTGAGGAATGTGGTTCAAGCTATAGGGTATGCAAATTTTCTAACACCCCTAAGGCATGACTTATTACTATGGTCAACTCTTCTAAGTCTCTAGGGTTAAGTTGAGTGTCCACCAAATCACTAGAAGTGTCTTAAGACTAAGGATCTCTTAAGGTCTAAGAGGAGTCATATGTCTAAGATGGAAGAGTTGAGAGCTCATTCTAAAAATGAGGTCAACAAGATTATATATGTTAAAATCAGACCAAAGAAAATATTAGGTTTAGATAAGATTTAGGCTCATAAATAAGGTGTTCCTAATTACCTAGTATGTTCCTTCTTGTAATCTAGTTCATATAATTTGGATTCAAATGACATTCAATCACCATTATGTGTTTTAAAACTTTTCAAAACCCTATAAATTGGACTCAAGTAAGGTTCAAGAAGTTTAAATCTTAAACCTTCAAACTTTAATTTTTTTTATATGATTTGATTATTAGATTTGAAATTAATATTTGAACTCAATTTGACATCATTTAATAAGTTCTGCTTCAAATAAGGGTTTTGACCATTAACTTTGAAATGTAGGTTCTAAATTTGATTTAAACTAATTTTTAATAAGATTTAAACTTTGTCTAAATCTTAGTTGAACTATTTTCAAACCTAATTTGAATGTCTAATTTATAGCTGAGTTCAAAAGAGTTTGAGCAAAAGGATTGAATCTTTGTTTCTTTTTATATTTAATGAATTAATTCATGGATTGACTTTCTTATATATATATATATATATATATATATATATATATATATATATATATATCTAAACTAATTATTTTTTTTGATAAGAGTCATTACATTAATAGAGATATATATGGAGTTTAGATATGATGAAAAAAATAAAGTGGTTTAAAAGCTATAATCTTTTAGAAGGGCAAAGATAAACCTTTTTCAGTAGTTCTTTAATGCACTTGATATATGGTTCTATAAAGCTCTAGCTCTTTAGTAGGGGTGTAAAGTCGAGCTTAGCGTGATGTTGTTCATGTTATCGTTCTTGATTTTTTGTTCAAATTCCTACCGAAATAACTCGTTTAGAGGTTGTTTGTGTTCGGCTCGAAAAATTGTTCGTGTTTGTTTTAGGCTCGTGTTCGGCTTGAAATTGGCTCGATTTTATATTTTAATAATATTTATTTTTCTTAATTTTCATTTAAAATTTAAAGAAATTAAAAAAGTAAAAAATATTTAATGGAATCTTATACAGTAAAAAAATAAAATACTATTGGCAAAAATTGAAACTAAAAGATATAGAAAATAATAATATACAATCAACATTTTATTTTATAAGTAGAAAAATATACAGAAAAAAACTAAATAATATTAGCAAAAATTAAGTAAAAATTTATGTAATTGAAACTAAAAGATATACAATCAGAAATATTTATTTTTACACAAATTGAATACAACTTAAAATACTAACTCATATTATTACAATTTACAAATTTACAACTTACTAGAATAAATTCATCCTAAAAATTTACATGATCATATACAAATAACAATTTGATTTAATAAAGCTAATAAAATAGGGATATTCCAATTTCCAGTCAATCCATAACTTCAAGTTCAAGCCTTCAAGTCTTCAAGCTTTCAAGTCTTCAACCAATCTTGAATCTTCAAACTATCTGCACTTAATGTAAACAAAACTAGCAAGAAAATATGAAATAAATATTATGAATGGGGAAAATTAAAATAAATAATCATTGATCAATTCGATAGCTTGGTGGTGAATTTTAAACATTCAAAAAATTGACAAAATAAAAGATTAATAATAATAAGTGTAGGAAAAAAATGAAATGGACATTGAAAGGCAAAGATTTTATATTTGGAGAAACACAAGCTACTGAGTAACACAATACGCCAAAAATCTCTAGCAAAGAAGAAACATAGGAAAGCTTCCTCTCTTTAAAACTGAGAATTCATCCCTGCTTCCCTTCAATATACCTTCAGAAGCTAAGAGACTCAAAAGTTCAGAGCAAGAAAACCTAACATGGTGATATGTGCTCAAATAAAAGCCCAAAAACCTCAAAATCTATCTATTTGGTGCTGAACTAAATCACAAAAACATTTTAGAAACAACAATGATGCTAAAAAGTCCAGTTTGGAGGCAAATTACATGAAGAAAATTAACAATATTAATAAGGAAGAAATAGATTTCCTGAAATAAAATAAGAACAAACCAAAAATACAGATAAAGCAGGGAAACTATAAGCTTAGTATAACACAAACCAAAAATACAACTTTTCAGCAGCTCCTTAAAATAGAGCAAAATTCCGAAAGAACAATGAAGGATTCCATCAAGCAGCTGGAATCCAAATCACAGAAAGGATTCCCAAATTGCAGAATGTAAACAAGCTTTAATAAGGAAAATTCTCCACCTTAAGCTGAAGCACCCTCGGAAGCCAAAAGATAATATAAATTATATAATAACAAAGAACAATTAGAAATCACAAAAAATTAAATTGAATGTTTGAAAATACATACAACTAACTATCAAGCTAAGTTTCATCTCATAGATCTATTTAGTTTTCCATCATAGTCCATTAATGTGTAATATCACAAGTGATCTTACACATTAATAATTGTAGCATCTGTTCCAAATTGTAGACCAGCCACAACCATAATAAAGAGAAGAAAAACAAATAAATTAGGGTCAACCATGAAGCTATACAAAAGTATATTAATTAAACATTGATATAACATAGTCAATGTTGATCATTAAAATAAAGCAGAAAGTCTGTCCCTGTTGATCAGAAAATAAAGAGTGGGGAAAGAGGCTACGTAAAGAAGTTTGTCTGGATCGAGAAAATAAAGGAAAGTAAAGCATAAACCAACAGATGCCAATATGAATAACCGTAATACATCTCCACAGACATGAAATGAAAGATATGCCAGATGCAACATCCAATAGGTAATACCAAGACCCCATTTAAAGTTAGTGTAATTAAACCAAGATGCCACAGATCGAAATAACCAGCAAGGGGTATCAGGAATATGCATCAGCAAAATCCAAAGAAAAAGCAACACCAAATAGAAGTTGATCATGCAGTTAAACATATAATATAACAGACCAATCCAATAGGTTGGATTAACTAAACCACAGAAATGTTTAACATCTGTTGATCTTACCATTCAGAATAATTTAACAACACAAATGTAAGTCCAAATTTAATAGCATAACTGAAAATTAGATTGGAAAAGAGTAAATGCAAGATGATATATTGATGTTTAGTATCTTTCTTTATTGCTAAATATTTTTTGGCAGTTTCACATAAAGATTCTTCTCCTCCATTAACTCTTGCTGAAATAAAAGTAGATAATGAGAGAATGAAGTTTATCAAATTTATTAAATAGATTGATCTTAGTTGGAAAAGTACCAAAGGATTTTTTATGTTTGGCTGAGCACCTCTGATCTAACTAGCCGTACAAACAAGTGCATTGACTATTTTTGGAGATAAAGAGCTCCTGTAATCATCAAGAACTCTACCACCAGCACTAAATGCAGATTTGGATGCAACAGTGGTTATGAGAATTGTTAAAATATCCTTAGCCATTTTGGATAAAATAGGATACTTGAGAGTACTCATCTTCCACCATTCAAGAACATTAAAAGAATCATTATTGCACAAGTATAATCCCTCCTCCAAATAAGTTTGCAAATCGATTTTGATGGTCAATAGAACCGAAGCAACAATAAAATCAGCAAATCCTAACATACAATTAAAGTTTGATGAAAAGGGCACATCAACTGCTAGTTGTGAAGATCCATTAGGAATTAGAGAGCTTGAAGTGCTAGTATCTACTGAATATTGATTGTAGATCTCCCAAATAACATCTTCAACACTCTTAATCTTGAATTCTACCTCAGAACTAGAGTATATTTTTGGAAATATAAAAGTAATGAATTTCATTTTCAAACGTGGATCAAGCACAATACCTAATGACATGAGTAAATTACATTCTCCCTAGTATTTGTCAAATTTAATTTTCATAATAGTGGTCATTTACTTGATGAATTCATCCGAGGAATTGCATTCTTCAATAAGTAATTTCTTGACATGCATGACAGTAGGTAGAAACATATTTGTAGTTGGATAAGTATAACCTGAAATCATTTTTGTCACATTATGAAAAATAGAAAGAAACCTTCTAATCTGCTCATAGCTATACCACTCAATTTCAGAAGGTAACCACTTATAGTTGGAATCTCGATCTGCATAATGAACGAACACGTTGGGGGTAAATAAAAGCAGGCTCAAGCATTAAGTAAGTGGAGTTCTATCTTGTAGGAACATCAATGCATAATCTCTTTAAAGTAGGGATCCCTAACTATTTTGCCACTTTAATAAACTTATGTAATCGTGCAGGAGACTTTTTACTGTATTTTATTATCTCCCTGATTTTATGTGTTATTTGTTGCACCTCTTTCAAACCATCTTGAACCAGTATATTCAAGATGTGAGTACAACATTTAACATGAAAGAAATGACCCTGAAAATGTAATTTTCCTACAAAAATTAATTTTAAAGCATTTGCAAAGAACATCATTATTGCTAGCATTATCCAGTGTGATAGTAGATACCTTGTCCTGCAAATTTCAATCTATTAAATAATCACGTATTGCATCACAAATAAATCTACCGGTGTGCAGAGGATCAAGCTCAATAAAATTGATGATTCGCTTATGCAGTTTCCAAGAATCATCAATATAATGAATTGTTAAGCACATATAGCCCACTGTTTGATTTGAAGTCCAACAATCAGATGTCAAAGAAACTCTATGAATGCTCTTAAGAAATATTTTTAATCTCTCTTTTTCCTTTTCATATACTTTCATGCAATCACTCCTAATAGTGTTTCTAGACACCCTCTCATAATTGGGATTCAATACCTTCAACAGAATATTAAACCACATATGCTCAACAATCATAAATGGATACTCATGCACAATTATCATATTTGTAATTATTTCTCTAATCTGAAGATGATCATAATTTTTGGGATCATGGAACAGTGGAATCTCAATTTTCGGATTGGCATCAAAAGGCATAAAATTTATTTATTTTTGCCTTTTGTCTACCAATTCAATAACTTACTTATTCTTGGCCTTGATTTTATCACATTCTTTCACATGCCTCAACAGTTGTGAAGTTGTGCCAGTTTTGGATTTATGAAATTTCCTGCGATAACATATGCAATGTAAATAGGGTATACTCTCTCCCTTAAATACAGAAGTGGTTTCTATAAAGTACTCTCATATGAAGATACTTTCTTTCTACCTCTCTTAGGGTTAACTTCTGTATTAATAATCTCAAGCACATGTCCCTCTGATTCAACATGTTGTGAAGAAACAGTTGAAATTTCATTACCACATTCAGCTCTTACAACTATATTATTACCACATGATGCAGATTGAGAATGATCCACATTAGACATGATTGCACACTAAATAAAAAAAGAAAATATGAGCTAGGACCACATACACATACACTCTCCAATCTCCATACTAAGCTCCAATGTTCATACTCTTCTCATTTAATCAGCTCAAAAAAAAAATTGAAACTCCAAGATATACATAATTAATCTTATCTACTATCAGCACCAAATCAGCTCAATAAATAGTATCCATGTCAATAGAGACAACAAAATAATGGCCGGACAGGATAAATTAGAATGAGAAGAGTAAAAGAAACTGAAAAATTAAACAGAGCTTACAACATATATTTCTCAAATAATAGAGACAGCAGAATAATGGTCGAACAAGATAAATTAGAATGAGAAGAGTAAAAAAAATGAAAAATCAAATAGAGCCTGCAATATATAGTTCCCAAATAACAGAGACAGCAGAATAATGGCCGGACATGACAAATTAGAATGAGAAGAGTAAAAGAAAATGAGAAATCAAACAGAGACAGCAATATATAGCTCTTAAATAACAAAGACAGCAGAATAATAGCTAGACATGACAAACCGATTAAGCACTTCAAGCATTTCAATAACCTACAGGGAATAACCAAGTCATCCACAACAAGCATAGCTGCATAAGATGGAGAATATCCTGGCATAACAATAAGTACTTCAAGCATTTCAATAGTAAATCCACAACAACATATATAAGACATATCAAGTGACTCAAGTCTACAAATGAAAAATCGAGTCACAAATTATAAAGTTAAGAGCATTTCTCCTTTTAACATGAAACCAAGGAAGCTTGATAAAAGAAGAAAATAATGATAGGTTGCATGTAAAGTCGACTGAGTCCCAAGTAGAAGCTTGATAAAAATAAGAAAATAATGGCCGATACCAAACCCTAGAAAACCAGAGATCCCATCCAGAGGTTCGGCTATTGCTTACAGATATTACTATTGCAACTCGCAAGACTCACAACTCGCAAGACTCTTGCTAAGAAGAGTAGAAATTTGGCAGCCAGAACACTAAGAAGAGACTAGAAAAGGAGTCGAGGGACTTACAGGATTAGGGCAGAAACGCAAAGTCGAGAGAGATTTGAGAGTCGAGAGTTGTTAGGGCTGCTATGTTGCAACTCGCACGACGACACGAGAGTATATCCTTCGAATTATTTTAAATCAGAGTCATTGAACTAAATTGTATGACTATGATTTACCCTAAATATTACCTTACCGACATTTAAAAAAAATCCCTAAAATTATAATTATAATATATTTCAGCTTATTTGATTCAAATTTTTATCAACTAAATTAATTATTAAATTAAATCTAATTTCTAAAAATATTTAATGACATAAATTATATCTTAAATAAAAGTTTATATAATTAATTATAATTATTTATTTATTTCGAGCTAAATCGAGTCGAACACGATCGAATAAAGCATTGTTTGTGTTCGGCTCATTTATAAATCGAGCTTAAAATATTTGTTGTTTCGCTCGCTAGTTAACAAACGAACACCTATTTAACGAGCCTAACACGTGGTGAACAATGAGCTTTTTTGATAGCCCTACTCTTTAGTTTATTTTAAGGAAGGATGATGATGCAGAGATTGTTGATTAATATTTTATATCAAAAAATTTGAATTCATATTGATATATTTTATGAGATTATCATAAGCAAAAAGCTTATTAGTAATAACCTAAATGGTAATAATAATTTCAAGAACATAGAACTTAATGAAGGACAATACAAGATCATATTTTAGAACTATTTTTATTAAATAAATTGATATCTTGAATTATGATCTATTAAAATAATGTCATCTCCAATTTTAAGCTGAATCTGTTATTATTTATCTATATTATTTTGTATAGATGATCTATGTTGAGGATAATACTTTTTATAGCCTTCAAATATTTGCTATGCTTCCCACTAAAAATAGAACAATTTTATTATATTTTTTCCATTCTTCTTTATATATCACAATAATAATGTTACTTGATTCGCTTAATGAAAGAGGATACTCTAAATATAAATGCTAGCAATCTTATTTTGTAGTTCAAACAAGATTTGAACCAAATTCAAGCAAAGGATGAAACTCCATTAACATATTCGAAAACTTTTTCAAATAAAAAAAATGTATCAATGATTGAAAGAGATTTAAATAAAATTCAGAAGTAGTTCAAATAAAACTTGAAAGATGAGCCTCTTTTAGTCATAGATTGAATCTAGGGGTGTAAACGAGTCGAGTCAAATCGAGTTTTCACTTAATTGAGCAAAACTTTTGCAAATCCTGTTGTGCTCGTGCTCTACTCGAGTTTAATTACCAAGCTCGAACTCGACTCAATTCAAAGAAAGTCAAGCTCGAGCTCGAGCACTTTTAAAAAGCTCGATAAATTATTGAACCGATAATATGACACGATAATTTGTAAACGGTCAAAAGTTCTAGTCAAGTCAAACTGGGACTAACTCGAGCTCAAAATTTTTTTGAGCTTGTTTATGAGCTCGAGCTCGAGCTCGTGGCTCGATAAGCTAAGCTCGTGAGCTCGTTAATGAGCCGAGCTCGAGTCAGCTCGCTAGCTGGCTTGACTCACTTACACCACTAGTTGTATCCAATTCTAACTAGTTTTCTTGACCTTCTATTTTGTTCATTCATATTTTATTATCTAAATGATCTTAATTTTTACATACATATTATTGTACATAACCAGTATAAATTATTTAAATCTTAAAGAATCCCTTAAATCCTATACCTATAATATACATCTATATATATACATAATTTTAAAGATACAATATTCTCATTTTGATTGTTTCACATTATTATTCAAATTCAAACGCGACACTAGCAGTGGGTATGCCGAGTACCGACATTAGTCAAAGTTGTCTGCGTTTACCGACAAAGAAGGCACAAAGATTTATTGAAGAAACGTCAAATGTGTTCTAAACTGAGTCAACCAAAATGTAGCTCGTTGACTTGAGATTCATCTGGGACTATCATTTTAACTCTTTTTTTTCTTTTTTAAAAATGACTTATTTTAATTTTTATCTAGATTACAAGAGGATAAAAACTAATTTAAGATATACTATTTGTACTCTTCAGGACTCGAGGAAAATACTAGCCTTCAGTTTGTTTTCTTATAAATTAAATATATTAACTTTTGAGATCATAAATTTATTTTTTAAAAAATATTTGAGTTAATTTAATCACAAACACTACATACAACATATATTTGTAAGTCTTGAATCCAAGATTATTTGGTTGAAACTAAGTCTTAACATCTAAGACTAAGGGTGTATTTGAGACAGTTTTTTGGCTATTTTATTTTTTTCAAAAATTAGCCAGAAAGCAGAGCAGTTTCATTTAAATTTCAAAGATTTTTTTTTTTTTTCGGAAATTTTGATAAAAAAATTATTTTAAATCATAATCGTTAGAAATGATATTGAGAAATTATTTGAATTTTTCAAAAATAAAAATATTTATAATACAAAAATCAGCTTTTTTCAAAAGTTATTTTTTTCACAACAGATTTATAATTAGCCTTTCAAAGAACTATAACTTCCCCAAACAGATCCTAAGTCGACTTGCACATGACATACTAATTCTCATCATTGTTTTATAAATTAATTCGTGTAATTACATTTTAAATTTCTGAAAATTTTTAATGGTCATTCTATAAAGAGCGCTTAATATAGAACTAATATAACAACTATATATAAAGTCAAAATTAAATTATTCATTCTTATTATAATGATCTGAATTTTTTTTAGCTTAATTTATCTCATGAATTTAATCTTCAAATACAATAACTTCAAAACATAAAATGGCTAAAGAATATTAAAATACTAGCTGTTAAGGGCATTTTGACAAGCATGGCAATGATAATAAGGTAGTAAATTACATGATTTAGTTTATAACTTAATATAATATATATCTATTCTAGAGTGAAGCACGTTTTTTATGATATGTCTTAAAAATGATATCTATTCTCTCCTTTTTACTTTATTTATATTATATATAGATTACATAGTTAAAGCTATAGATTATATAGATTGACATATAAAAGTGCATTTAATAAATATAATTTTCTGTTTTATTCCCTTTAACTGAATAAAAAAATAAAAATAAAAACAGACAAATAGATTCCTTTTGAAATAAAACTCATTTTTTAGTTTTATTTTTAAAAATGAGTTTTGGAGAATATATATATATATATATATATATATATATATATAATAAGAAAAAAATTGTATGAAGATAGCCAAGTAAGAGGCATGAACATGAACATAATTGAATCTAATGGACTTTCTTAGAAAAGTAAAAAATTGACACTACCAATAAGGGAAATGTTAATATTTTTGGTAGAAGGTATTTTAGTGCATTAATTTTTTGATAGATATCTAGCCACAAATATAATTTTTCTTCACTCTAAGATTTATATTTATTTAAAAGTCCATTTAATCATTGGCATTTTCTATATATAATTTAGATCAAAGGATGTCAGATGAGTGGATTTGCATCATCTTTAATATGACTATTCAATCCTTATGATGATAAATGATTTACTTTTCGTGTAGGGTTATCATTGATGCTTGTAATAATCATAAATAGATGAGATAATTTAAACTAAAAGCCCTAATACTAATATTGGTGATTATCTAAATTGGATAGATAGAATTGGGAAGATAAAATTGATGTTAATATTGGTGAAGATCTATATTCATTAATGTATTTAGGGTATATTCAAATCTTTCAAATTAATTATAATATTTAGATTAATTAACTTTGGACTAATCTTAAAGATAATTTATTTGCTTGGACTAATGAGGCTAATTTTAAAGTCTCACTTATTGATAATAATTTTAAAACTTCACTTTTCACTTGGAATGGATAAGAGTTAGATGATAAAATTCAAATAAAGTGATGAATACATAAAAAAAAAAAAAGTTGTAGTACAAGCCAAAAATCGTATGTTCATATAGGTCGTATATTAGTAAGTACTTCTATTTAATAAAATATATTAACAAACACTTAATTAGAATTTTTTTATTGGATAGATCTATGAGATCAACATATAGAGAAATATAATGTTATAAGTGAATGTAGTAGAAATGAAACAATTGAAGTTACCTCTAATTTCAAATAATATCTTCTTGAATTTTATATTAATATTTTAGTTTTCTTACTATGCTTTATGCTCACCACTGAATGTACTTACTTTTTGCTTTCATGTAATGCTATGTTGAGAAGTGAAGTTATTAGGGATTTGCATTTGATTGATTCACTCAGTTCAGATTGATTGTTAAACTGAATAAATCAAATCAATTAAGTTTAAATAACCAAATCAATCAATCACTATATAAAATTGAACCAACTGAACTGAATAATACTTTAATTTATTCAATTCAATTTTTGGTTAAACCAATTAACACATACATATTAAAGAAATGAAACAAAAAAATAAAATTTTATTAAGTACCAATGATTTGATGAAAATATATAACATGTTATCAACCTTCATTACTCCTCTCATGTTCTTAATGATAGCATCATGTGCTAATTGTAATTTTCCTTATCAATAATTTGACCCAAAATTTTTTTTTCTTAACACTAAAACTATATTTTTCAAGCATCTCAATAAAAATCTAAAAAAAAAAGTGTTTTTCTTTCAATTACTTATATGTTTCTTCATATGAAAACAAACTCCAATTTCAAGAATCAGATGTGCACTTTAAAAATAGTTCTTTGAAGTCAATGATTTTTCTAGTAACAAACTAAAAATAACCAATTAATTGAGATGAATACATAGGCAATTATGACTCCATAGCATGCCAGAGGCCATCACCAATTACAAGATACCTTGCATAAATGTAAGCAAAGAGTAAGTCACTCAGTCACTGGAAACATCAACACAAGCATTAGCTATATCATCAAAATTGAACCTTGGATGAATTCATAAAAGAGAAAATAGGAAGAGAATGATGATTTTTTCTACACAATCTAAATGCCCAACACAATAAAGCAAAGATCGAAACCATTAAGTCTTACCCTCAAAAGCTTCCTCTTCTTTCTCTTTCATGGCTTCACCATCATATGAATTCTCAAACTACTTGAGAAGGGTGCGGACGAGAAAAGATGAGAAGGGGCTCTTGGAGAGTAGAAGCCACAAAGCTCTTCATTATGTGGCGGCTAAGGCAAAAATACGAAAGTGAGAGGCGGAGCAAATGTGAAAAACCAATAATATTAGGTATTAATCAAATAAAAATCTTCGAGCCATTAGCCTACGGCCTACAGGCGCAGGCCCAGAGCCATGGCAACGAACCAATATTTGGTTATTCAATTTAGCTAATTTTTTTAATAAAAATTGATCTTAAAACTAAATAAACTAGTACTTACAATAAAACAGAATTGTGATTTTTCATACCACACCAAATTAATCCAAATGACCTTGGTTCATTTTAATTTTCGGTTCCAACATACTAATGTACACCTCTATAAGCATTTGATTAAATTGATATAATTAATTTAAAATATTATGCAATATTTTGATCTAAGACATATTGATGTGAAAAGAGACATAATCATGACATATTATTGAAATCATATATATGTTGGGATATTATTATAGAAGTTTCTCTAATGGATGTATTTGCTATGTATCTATATCAATTAATGTGGGCCTATAATAGATTGATTAGCAGAATTTGTAAACTTATTCATATTACATAAAAGATCTGATGAATAAACGATCTATGATTTTTTTTATATGTAGATATCATTATATATTAATTGAATTGAAATGTATAAATATTTCTCAAGAGTTTCTTTTGACGGCATGAGAGCAGAAAAACAGTAATTAAGTAATATTTTAAATAAGCGTATTCATATGATTAAAATTAAAGAAAAGAACCTTGAAAGATGCTGACGAGCAATCTACAGATAATGCCTTATGTAATTTTTTTTTTTTTTTTGTCATAACTAAATATTTATTTAAAATATACAATTTAATAAGTGGCCATACTAAAAAAAAATATATAGTGGGATTGAGTAGATGTGGAACGGGTTAAGAAACCGGGATTAGATGGTAAAGCGGGGAAGGAGAGCAGTAGTTTTTTGTCCGAGTAGCTCTGGGGATCGCCAAAGCGATCTCCGGAGCTGAGTCTAGTAAAAAAAAATTTAGAGTGAATTTTTGGTGTCCACACCCTGTAGCTTTCCCTTATCTTCCTCTCTCCCCTCGGTTGCCATGGATTTCGACGACCATGATGAAGCCGAGGAGGAGATGGGGCTCTCCAACTACGAACCCGGGCTAGGTAATTCCGGCCGGGAAAAACCAACAGTAACCGCCGCGGCCGGAGCTGGCGTTTCGGATCCCGGCGGCGGGTCGAGTAACCGTAGACCTACAGCTGGCGTTCGTTACCGGGAGTGTCTGAAGAACCACGCAGTGAGCATCGGCGGCCACGCGGTTGACGGCTGCGGCGAGTTCCTACCAGCCGGGGAGGAAGGTTCCCTCGATGCGCTTCGCTGCGCCGCCTGTAGCTGCCATCGTAATTTCCACCGCAAGGAAGTGGAGGGGGGAGGGGAGCCCTCCCCAGGATCCTCGGCCGCGGCAGCGGCGGCGGCGGCGGGGTTCCACTCTCCGTTCTCCCCTTACTATCGCACGCCGGCAGGCTATCTTCACCACCATCACCAACACCAGTACGCTGCAGCAGCCGCAGCGGCTGCAGCCGCGCATCATCACCACCGACCGGTACCACTCGCGCTGCCGTCGACCTCAGGTGGAGGGCATAGCAGAGAAGAGTTCGACGACGTCTCAAATCCGATGAGTTTCGGATTCGGTGGCGCCGCCGGAGGGCCATCTTCGTCGTCTGGTAAGAAGCGGTTTCGCTCCAAGTTCACGCAGGAGCAGAAGGATAAGATGCTGGCATTCGCTGAAGCGGTCGGTTGGCGGCTTCAGAAGCACGATGAAGTTGCAGTGCAACAGTTCTGTAATGAAATATCTGTTAAGCGCCACGTTCTCAAGGTTTGGATGCACAATAACAAGCACACCCTTGGTAAGAAACCATGAGATCCTCCTCTTTCTTCATTTGTGTCGGCTTCTGCTTATCTAGGTAGCTTTTGTTTTTGCTTCTTACGGTTTATTTCAGGTTTTTTAGTTGGTGCGGTAGTTTAATTACTTTTTATGCTGGGTAGAGAGGGGGATGAATGGGCCATTGCTCATTGAGTTGATGTTATATTTTAGAAACTTGTGGATGGGGAAGGGGAAGTGGCGGTAATCACTGTTTGATTCCTGGGTGTTGTTAATTGCTTCGGCTGCTCTCCCTCTTCTTTTACTTTGGGGTTGTATTAATTAATTTGTCGCTTGTGTTTAATCCTTTGTATGTAACTCTCTCATTAGAATGACAAAGAGTAGTGCTCCACGAGCCTGATTCTGTGAAAGGTTCGAAACGTGGCTGCCATGCAGTTTTGATCGCTCATATCATCGGGCTGGCCGCATTGCGCTTTTGTTGCTTTGTTATGCGGTGCTTCTTCGGCCGCCGGTGGAGGGAAGGCGGATCTCGCTGGAGCTCATTTCTACGCAGCATTTTACCCCCATAAAGTAATGGAGGGTAATAAATTGATAGCGAGTGCAAGAGAGGGATGGGTATTACAGGAGAATTTGGTTTGTGATCCTGCGAGGGTAATTGAATTGAAGTGAAGGAAGGAATAAATTCTATGTTTTTATTCCCGACCTCTTTCTCTCTCTCTCTCTCTCTGCGAACCATTAACTTGACTTCTCTATATTTGATCACGTCGTCATGAGCTCAAGCTTTCTGGTTTTACTTGTGGACATAAATGAGCAGTTATGTGGCTATGGAGAAGACTCACGGGAAAACCATTTGCTCTATTTCTTCCGTTCATATGCTGTGATTTCTTCTGCGAGGAAATGACTAGGCTCAAACTACTTGTCTGGGTTGCATTTAAGACTACTTTTATTTCAACTTCTGGCCGGTAAGATGGTACAACTCCCCACAATTAATGCTTACATGAAGCCTCTAGGATGTCTTCTATCTTCTACGCTTCTCTTACTAAACTCTTAACGCTTTTATGCGCGCAACACTGGCACAAAAGCTACATTGAATGTTAGCTCTTAGGGCCTGAAACCTGACGCCCTCCTTGTTCCCTTCTGCGTCGAAAGTGAGAATGCCACTTTTCTCAGATACCTAACTTAAAACCCCATCTTCCTCTTCCACTTAAGACTTACTAAGGCCTCTCCTCTATCATAGACCACAAACTGGGAAGAGCGCGATGGAGAGCCGAGTACATTCACATAAACTACGCACCTAAAAAATATACACTATATTAACGAGAGTTTTCACCTGGTGAGCGTAGCCGGTGATTTGACTTCAGCTTCAAGGATAATCTCAAATTCAAATCCTGCCACACACACACATATATATATATATATATATATATATATATATATATATATATATATATATATATATATATATATATATATATAATATTTCATAAATTATTTTTCCATCTAAAAGATATTTATTACAAATTAATAGAAAATGTTAAGAGTTATGTACCACATTATTATTGTTATGAATATGATTATTAAAATAATGAATTTTGCTATTAGTATTTTGCATGTTTTTGAAAGACTGATTTTATGATCATTGTTGTTAGTATCATTTCTAGATTTTGAGTTATCAGATTTATTCTTTTAACATTTACTTTCAAAATAGTAATAATTTTTTTTTAATTTCAGTAATCACATGTAAATAATTTTTTATTAGATTTATAAAAATTAGTATTTACTTTTGATTCAGACTAAAAAATAATTTCTAATTAATAATAATTTCAATTACTTTTTCTGATTCAAGATTACTCTACGTGTCCTTAGTATGTGGGTGCTACTAAAAAATAATTTTAAATCATAGTTTTTGAAGGAATTAATTATTTTTCATCAGAATATATTTGCATGGTAATATGCATTCTAGATGAAAAAGTCATGCATCCATTTTTTTTGATGTTATTTAGCTAAAAAAAATATTATAGATGTAAATATAAAAATTTAGGTATTAGATATGTGAATACATAAGAATTTAACTTTTATGTATATAAATCTTACAACAAGTCCTTATCCCAAATGAATTTTAACACAGTAATCATTTTAGAACCTTTTCTTGTTATTATAAATTTATAATATATCTTTGAATTTGTAATGAAATCAATGAATTTTGAACTTAAGTTTATGCCATATCAAACACTGAAATTTTAAATTTAATTAATTGCAATCAAATTGTTTTCAATTTTAATAGTAAATGTACACACATAATATGTGTAAAGATTTTGAAGGCAGATGCAGCTTTCTCTAAGATTAATTATAAAATTATTATGAAAAGATAAATTTTCTATATATTATAATTTCATTTTTCTTTTTTGAAAAAATAGATATTAATCTTTTATTACTATCTTATTTATTATCTTAAATTTTGCTAAAAAATTATAGCAGAATAAAATCATAATAACTGTTTGAAAATAAAAGAAACTACCCCAATCAGATCCTTAAGCCTTAATAGTGGTTAGAAGACTTGCTGTTAGACTAAAAAAACATTTAAGCGGAACTCAAGATTACAGCTTTTTTGTTTTGCCGCATTTCGTTTTTTTTTTTTTTTTTATTTTGATGGGTATCAAAACACACATCCATCTTGTAGATGGAGATGTCGTTGTGATTAATCTCATTGGCGGCTTGGCAATTCTAAACCCACAAGTGTCGCCATCTCTATTTTCCCCAATTAAGGATGCGCATCGGAGGAATCGAACGCGAGTATCACCGCATTCATACCAACCGAGCTAAGGGCGGTGGGTGCCGGCATTTCGTTTGATTTCAACTCTAAGTTCGAGGGAGGCTGCATGAACTCAAATTAAAGATTTTTTTTTTTATTTCGACTTAAACCTGCTTCACGTTGATTTTATATTTAGTAGAAATAAAAGTGATTGTCAAGCGAGTTTCTACTTTCGGATGTAATGATCAATCCCAGCTGGGTGGAATATGTGAAGGTTGGTGACTCCTTGTTTCCCATGGAAGAAGAATGTCTCTCTTGCAGAAGCTGCCCCAAGGAGGAAGGAAATAATGGGCTTCTTCCGGTGATGCTCTACTCAATTGTTGAAGGGACAAAATAACAACAACAACAAGCCTTTATCCCATTAAGTGGGGTCGGCTATATGAATCCTTCGTTTACATTGTGTCATATTATCTGTCAAATTCTCATTTAAGATACTAAGGTCGTTTTTATACATCTTAACCAAGTCTTTTAGGTTTTACCTACCTTTTAACATAAAGACAAATCTAACGATCTACTCTCAGTTATGATACTGACTTTATGTATTTATCTTTATAGAATAAGAAATTTATTATTATACAATTGGACTATTTATACAATACTACTAATAATAATAATAATAATTTGAGCCAAAAAGATGATGGAAGACTTGAGTAGAAAATGTAATGGAAGCCAGGCTTTGTTTGGCTACAGGATTGTGAGATCTTTAAAATCAGTTTTGTATATTGGTGCCTTTATGTATGTCATCATGGTTGGTTCCAAGTTGTCATAAGATTTGGGAGGCTTTGGTTTGGAGAAAGCAAATTGGCAAAGTGATTCACTGTAGGGAGAGCATAAATTCTTCTTCAGGAGGTTGGAATGCTTCTCTGAAACAGGCAAATATATTTTCATCATTGAGTCATTTATGTTGAGATTCAATATCATTTCTTCGAAGAAATATCTACCCACCAAATCTGCATATTGCTTCAATAATTTCAAGCAATCATAAGCATTTTGCTTTTGTTGAGTGGAAGATGACAGCTTTAGAAAACAATTAGATCTTTTATGGAAGAAGGTGTTTGCAATTTTATGCATATTTATTGCATGAAGAGAAATCATATGACAGGTGGTATTATGTATTAGAGAATGTGGATTAAAGACATTAAAGTTAAATATGATATCTCGATAGTCAAATTCATCTCTAATCAAAGAAAAAGTCTATAGTTTATTTTTCACAGATCTACGTGGGATTGAGCCCAGTAAAACAAACTCTTTTATATAATCTAGCTTTAGAGTTTTTAGGAGATTTGTTTAACTAGCAACTCGAGAAATTGAGAGGGTGTTGGACACTAGTGCTCCTTTAGGGTTTATGCACTCTCACCTTGAGTCGGCTAAACTATTATTTCATTGGTCCCTTTTTGCTGCTTCACTTTTTTTAACTGGTGTCATCATTTTCGTCATAACTTTGGCTCACTTTAGATGTATGGATGCCTCATTCTCCAACTTCTCCTCCTGTCAACAATCTTTACTCTTTCAAACCAACAAGGTCATCTCTCATTAGGGTGGTGATCAACATCCCTGGCCTTCACTTGGTTCATTAGCACTCTTTGGGTTACACCATGCCTTATTCCCTCCCTCTCTTCTGAATCCTCTCACTTTCCTTCTTCCTCACTACTAAACTAACCCTTATTTCCTATAATTATCATCTCTAAGACTTGCACATTCAACCTTTGGCTACTCATGATAAGCCTCTCATACAAAAAAAAAAACCCTTTAAGTTCTCAAATATTATTTTTGAGCAATTTCTCTTTGCCTTGTAAGGTTTTTTTTTTCCTACGGATCCATGCAAAAAAAAAAAAAAAAAAAAAGCTCAACCTCTTGAACTCTTGCATATGGACTTGCTTGGACCTATTAATCTCACTAACTTAGGAGAGAAACACTACGATTGTGTAATTGTGAATGACTTTTTTAGATATAGTAAAAGTTTATTATTTTTTCAATTCTCCTTCACATTTCTCCTTCACATTCTTTGACATAAAATTATAGTAAGATCATTCTCAAGAGTGTCATTAAATAGGGTGATTTATAGAGACTATAATAAGCAAGAAATGAGGAAAATTAAAAACTCAAGGTAGCTATAAGGTCATGCAAATTTTCTACTTTTTCCCATCTTTTTTTAGATCTTCTCAAGTTGATATCCAAGAGAGTGAAGTTTAAATTTTATTTTGAAAAGAATAGAGGAGTTGTTGGTTATTTTTATTTTAGATCTAAGTACACGTAAATGAGTAGAGTATTATTCTCACGAAGATTAAAATATTAACTAATTTATATTATTATTAATTTTATATGATAAATTGAGATTAAATTTTAAATTTAAATTTTCTCTTACACTTAAACTTTAATATGAGAGAAGTCTTCATTTATGATTTCGTCAAAACAAACTTCTTTTGTCTCAATTTGATTTTTGTGTCTAAAAGAAAATATACCATTCATGAATAAGTTTATCTTCTTATTCCTTATGATAATTAAGAAGATCTAATCTCTTAACATTATTCATTATATTTTAATATGAATTATGTTAAAAATATTGGACTAAGTTTTATTTTTAAATGATTACAAGCCCTAATCAAGCATATTCCTATTTCAATTAGAAACTTGTTGATTAATCTTTTATAATACCTTTATCATATTAAATATGAAGAATGGGAGTGTCAATTCACTTTGTACTGACTTGGCTATCAGAACTCCCACAGCCAGCCCAGTGCAGGCCTCCATTTCTTTTCATCCGTTAACCCCTCTCGAAGGAAATCGAATCTGGGAAAGTATTTATCAGCGTTCACTCTCACCAACTGAGTCTATATTAATTTCTCTAATTATGTAAGACCTAAGCGATGTGAATGACTGCCTAAGTGCTAGCTTCTATGTTATTTTTTTTAAATGTAGCGCGCCCTAGCACTGATGATGATAACGCTCTAGTACTACTTGATTTAGCGTTACAAACAAAATTTGGGTCAATATCCATCTCTCTTAAACCTACTTGCAAAGCGTCGATACAGTCGTGGCTTTGTCTTTAAGCCAAATATATAGTCGTTGGAATGAAGGAAATCTATATAGAAAAAGAAAAAAAAAAGGGTGTTGCTGTAGAATATGAATACTCCGTTGACGATGGACAGTCAGTTCCTTAAATGCAAGACTATTGCAACTTTACTATACAACTGTCTTAATGGGCTGTGCAATTCTATGTATAATGCAGAAAAGTACGTTGAAATAATTTTAAGATGCTTGAAGCTGAAGCAGTCCTAATAGGCTATTGTTGACCCACCTATTATCATATAACCTTTTTCTTCTTATATAAAAAAATATTAACTTATGGCCACGAGAATCACTGCTCATGAAATATCGAGGAATTTAGAAGGTTCTGAGTGGCGGAGCTTTCAGAACACATTTTACTGTTGACTTCTTTATAAGATTACTAAAATTTCTTGGATTTGAAAAATGAAGCGAGCCGAGTATTCATATCATAACAAAAAGTTTTCATAAGCACCTCTTTTTTTTAGATTGTACTTGATATGATACTTAAAATATTAGTAATCGAAGCACGAATCTTAATGTTAAAAGCAAGTTGATCCGAAGTTGAACCTGGCGAGATCAGCTCAAAATATCCTTAAACTTTTAGGATATCAGTTAAATCCTTAAATAGCTCTCAAATATGAAGTGTTTATAGTCAAATCGAGCGTCTTGACAAGTCGGTTCCAACAAGCCAAAGATCTTATAATTCTGAATTCATTTGAGCATTCAAATGCACATACATCATATGATCAGGATCATTTTGAGCCGTCAGATGAAGTGGAGTGGTACCGGGTTTTTGTATTTATAGACGCCACTCCTCCTATAAAAGCCATTTCATATGAGGAGGCCAGTGAAGGAGAAGGGAGGCGAGAGGAGAGCAAAGATCACGCGATCGTCTGCTGCCCACGTTGTCAACCACCGGCCGCCATCATCACCGATCTCGCCGTCATCACCGCTGATCCATCAAATCGTATTGCTCGTTCATCGATCGCGTCGTCAACATTTGTCAACATCTTCGTCGGCTCGTCGTCGGCATTGTCATTCGTATTTGTGGTCCTCATATCTGATTATGTAATCCGGGTCGGAAGATCTTTGTACTCAAACATTCAGTAGCTTTTTTTGCAGCTGATTTTTCCCTCTTTTGAGATTTTTTCACGTAAAATTGAGTTTTATTGTTCATCTTTAAATCTTTTATGTTAGACTCAAAGCCAAGAGTAAACTTTTACTCATGATTAATTTTCTAGCACGCAAGAGTACTCATTCTAATCAACAGATTTTAAGAGTCTGATATTATTATTTATTTTTTATGTCATTATTGAATAAAAAAAAATTATACACTTAACACAATTACTATTCATTTATATATCTAATACTTAAACTTTAATAAAAATAACAATTTTCTTATACTTAAAAATGTATATTCCACTTTTCAAAATTAATAAAGATGTTATTTTTAATATAATATTAAGAATTTAGCTGTTAAATATATAAATATTAAAATTTAAATATATATATATATAAATATATAAAATATATGTTACATGCCCCTTGAATAATTTACACTCTTATTGTCTAAGAAAATGCTGTAGCTCAAGCTCCATTTTTAGAATTAAATCATGAATTATCACCATGATGATAAACCCCTATCCTTCTATTGGATATTGATAAGATAGATATTCCAATGATGCATTGTCAACACAAAGGAATTTTATAGACATTTTTTTTTTATCTGTAAACATTTTAGATGTTCAATTTAATCCATCAATTCTTCAAATTTTAACAAAATTAATTTTGTCATCACCTCAAAACATTTCTAAAGATATACATTGGTGGAAGAAAAATTTTATGAGATCATTTTGAATTTTTTTATAAGATTAATCTCACTATTTAATACTAACTGAAAATAATAGGACTGCCTTCAAAAAAAAAAACTTTCATCCATTAATTTCTACACAAAGATAGATCGAAGTGGATGATAAGACAAAAATAGTTCAAACATGACGAATAAGGAGACCAAATTAAACACCTATAAAAAAAATCTAGAATTAAAATAAATAACTATAAACTAAGCAGCATTGCTCAACTATTGAGAGCATTAAGGAAACCTTTTTGTCGTAGCTCTTTGTCTGTTGCTGTCGTGCAGCATCTCAAAAGGACAGTATAATAGCAGATTGCTTTTGAATCAAATCAGCAGACTCTATAATGATAAGAAGCTGCAATTGCAATGCTAGACATGACCTTGCAGAGAGTGCAAGCAACCACTTGCTATCAAAATTTTGTGCTATAACTTCATTTTTTTTTTAATAAAATAATTAAATTACTTGTTAGCTACACAAATTTTCTTACACATAATCGACACTCTTGAGCACAGCAAGTAAAGCATTTCACATTTCTGAACCACACGGAGAGAGATGATTCATATTTAGGGAGCTGCAGTACTTTCTAGAGAGAGACAGAGAAAGAGAGAGAGAGAGAGAGAGCGACAACCGGAACAAATAAAAACAGCTAAGCGTGGAGATCCTTCACGGCCTCCTACAAATTCTTCACAGCAAGCTCGTAGCTGACAATGCCCAGGAACAAGAACTGGTGCTTGTTGACAGAAAATTTGAATATTTTTTGTCTGGACTCGTTCGGGACTTGGCTGCGCTTAGCTGAAGCAGCAGGGGAATTACTGCCTGTTCGGCATGTGAAAGAGGGAGAAATGAGCAAACTAATGCCAGCTAGTAGACCTTGCGCAAGAGAAATCAGGATTGCAGCCATTAAAGAGAATGAAAGCGCATAGTATGAACCTTGATATTCTCGAAGGTATAACAAAAAGGATTATGAGAAATAATCAAATCACTGGTATGTATATAAACCAAAAATTCCAATCTTATTTGATGTTTTTTTATCTAAAAATAGAGTTAAAATTTTAAAAAGTTATTGTAAGTAATAGACATGTACAAAATCATATGAAGCCTTCTTCCATCTCTTGTTTCAATAGGAACACCCCAATCTTAAAAAAATGCATCAAACTCCTAATAAATATTTTCCAATGTCTGAAAATCTCCAATGTCATAATTATGGAATGTATAAATAGTTCATAAATAGTCGAGTTTTAGATTATATGTATGTGATTTTTCCTTAATTTTTTTTTCTTTTATTTTTCAAAAAAAATACTATATGATTGATATGTTTAAATAGAAACATATTTATTTTCAAATACATTATAGAAAGTAAGAAACTATAATATGTACGATAAACACTTTAGGTAAACAATGCAATATTAAAAAGCAATATTTTGAATGCCCATAGATAATTTAAATTTAGTTCGCATGTAATGAATTAATGATATTAAAATCTTATGTAGCAAAAGATAGACAATTGCAAGTAGATGGAAAGGGAGACATCATTACTTTAAAAAAAACACATAAGATAAATGGGGATTAACTCAAAATTATGGATACTCACCTAATATTTGGAGAATCATTAGCCCAAAAGAGACTTAGGGGATGATTGCATACTCAAATAAGAGGAATCTCTTTCTCTCATCATTAAATTCTCCAAATCTATCCAGAATCTAAGTCTTTTTATAACCTTAAACATGAAACCTTTGATTATTTAAATGTGATGCGGTTAGGAAAGACAACAAATATTTAATGAATAATTCTATCAATTTTCCCCACCACTGAAACACTCACCACTAAGTTTAATATTTGGAGAAGAACCATTACCAACATAATTGTTCAAAGCTTATGGAAGTCCGCCACCTTAGATATGGAATAAGTCACCCATGCCAACTTAATGAAGTACAAAGAAAAAGAATTGCATGTAAATGAGAAAAGGAATTTCATCACGATGAAAAAAAAAAATACATGAGTTAAATGAGATTCATTTACTCACCCAAAGAAAACTCACTCAACCACTATATTTGGGGAATCACTCACCCAAGCAAGAGGAACATCTCACTATTTTTTTAGCTCTCCTCCAAAGCACTTAATATCTAAGCCTTTTTAAAGCCTAAAACTTCAACACTTTGGCCAAGTAGATGAGATTGCTGGTGCATGGTAAGTGATTCTTGAGATATAAAATTGTTATATAAATGGAACTAGAGACATGAACTCTAATATTGATATTTGATGAGCCATCTCCGCCAGTATAGTTAGTTCAAGCTTATGGAAAAACTCAAGTCTAGAGATAGAAAATCCTACTTTGATATCAATTTGATGTAGTAAAAAAATACAAATAGATGTAAGATGGATTTCATTACTATAAATAGAAAATTGTATGACATAAATGTGAATTCATTCTCCCAATACTCTAAGAACTCGCTCGCCCATTATATTTAAGAAATCACTCACCCAAATTGGAATTATTAACCCACAAATTTGTGAATTACTCAACAAAATAAGATACATTTCTCATTCTCTCAACCTTAATGCTTCTCCAAATATCCTTTCATATCTAGGTCTCAAACATAAACTCTTCAGCCAATTAATAGGTAGTAGAGAAAATATTATAAGGAAATTATTTAATGTACAAAATATTTTTTAATTTTTCATATACAATTATAATAATTAATTCTTCATATTTAATATGATAATTTTTTTTTTTGATACAAATGCTATATATTTAGTCAAAGTAACTATCAGTATATTAAAAAAATAATAGCAGGAAAGTTTGTAATTGGAGAATATGAATATCGCATCCTCAATTCGTATCCTTGCCTTCTTATTTAAAGGTACGTATGCTTAGAGTCTATAAGTACATCAAAAACCTTTCTCCTCAACATGCTATCAAAGAGAAGTTTTTGGTGGACTAGCTATGACTGGTGGAATCTTGCTAACTATCAGTTGAGAGGAAAGACTTTATGAAAGTGAGTTGGAAATGGACAAAGCTTTGGCAAGAGCAAGGCCAATACACCTATAATAAACAAAAGAAGTTTATAGTGATTCAATTATATGGTATATGCCCACTATAGTGAGACGAGAGAAAATATTCATACGAGCATATATTATAATAGTCACAGATATTCTTTGAGAGAATACATTAGAAATAATAAATGGAACATAAGAGAAGCAGAATGTGAAAAAAAGAGAGAATATAGTTGCGAAAGAGCATATGTTCAATGGAACCCCTCTAGAATTGCTGAGCTCCTTTGAGTTGGCTTGTTATTGCAGGAAGAAGAAGGTTTAGAATTGTAAGTTATGAAGAGTGCCTAAAAGTCCAAGAAGAGCATAGATATCTAAAGGTGTTGAAAAATCTTTCTTGAGTACAAAGTTGGGATATTTATAGGTGGCACACAATTAGTGAGTGCCAAAATAAAGTGAGATCCAAAATTTCGATTGGTTGTTGCAGCACAAGGACATCAGTGCCAATATATAGAATCGTATAATAAGTAAATTCTTGGTTCTTAAAAAATGGGTGCGCTCAACTTATTAAAGATTGCAAGGTGATATTAATGTCATTAATGTCCCATATAAGACGAGCAACAAGGAAAAAGAGGTTTAGGTATGCTTCCAAGAGGAACTTGAGTTGTTCAATGAATGTTCAAAAGAAACAGACTAACTTCTGAGTGAAACAAAGTAAATACTGAGAGAATATGTCTGTTGGAAAAGTAATCTGATGAATGCATTTTAGGCTGACATTTCCTATAGTAATTTAATGAGTGAACATAACACAATATAAGCCATAGGATGCCACAGACTGCTGTCAAATGCAATGAATAAAGTGTATTGTATGCATAGATGTCGAACACCCACTACATTGTAGCAGAATTTATTGAAAAAAAGCATGATAATGTTCTGATATTAGTGTAAATAATAATTAATGTTGTAATCACTAGTAATTTTGAGTGTGATTGGGCTTTCATGATAGAAACATGAGAGAAAATCCTTGAGGGTCACCTGTGATTAACCACGAGAGTATTCCCAAGAGTGCAAATAGTTTGATCAGTTGGAATACTTTATTGTTGTGTTTGTATGGTGAACATAATAGTGTAATAGCACTAATTTCATGGATAACACTTTTCCCATATTTTGAAAGTCTACCAAGAGCTTTATAAATCTACAAATGTCCACATGTAATAAATGAGCTGTGACATTTATTAGTAGGAAGACAGATGAAGAGAGTTCTTTTTGGCATTTTCATGTAAGAAGGTCAAAAAGGTCACCATCTTTGAGGAAGGATCCCTTTGCAACTTCAAGTTGTTCTGAAACCAACCTCCAGAATGCAAAACAGAAAGAGGAAGACGAGCACTCAACTAATGAGGAAAGTTATTAAAGTAGTTGAACCCTGGAAGGTGAAAAAGCTAAGGGAGGCTAGTGCCGAGGCAAAAGATACTACGAATGAAAGGTTGTAGACATTTGTACAAGCAACAAAAGGTGTCAAAGAAAGTCTAAGAAGAATATATTATTCAAGAATAATCTATTAAGGGGAAAGACAGGGAAAATTAAATGTTCAGGTTTTCAGCATGTTATGCAAAAATATGTGTCTCACAAGTAATATAGAAAGATTAAAATATTGTTCCCATGAGAATTGATACTTGATTTTTGAAATAAATTAATTATTAATTATATGATTGATGCCTTTATCCAATCATTTCATAGATAAATTTATTAAACTTAACTTCTACAAACTAAAATTTTAGTTCAACTTAATGAGAAAATCTGGATAATAGTTTCACTAAAACTTTAATCAAATCTACAGTTTGATTTTTTAATAACACTAATAATAATTGTCAATCAAAAACATATATATCTTATAATCTCTTCCAATAAATAGAAGTTCTAATCTCTTAAATCAATCCACTATATTTCTATGTTAACATTGATTCTTACACGATTGCATGTTCTAATTTAGTATATTCCAATCTCAACTAACAACTTATTGACTTATATTTCTCAAGCATAAAATAACTCTCCCAAAATAAACTAGCTATGATATAAGACTCAAAATTTAAAAATCTCTCATTTCCATCACTCAGAGAATCTTCATTAGAATCATCATCGGAGTTGATTACTTGCTTGCCTTCTATATCCTCACTTGTATAAACATCTTCCCAATCTTCTTTATCATTTTCCTCTCTCTTAATCAATAAAATCTAATGAAAATATTATTTAAAAGAATGATTATATTGACCTATTATAGTTTCTATTAAATAGAACTTCATACCAATCTTTTCTATTACTTTCTTATCTACTTGTGTTGCTTTGTACCTTTTATAAAAAATTTCAATATTTAGATCTTCTCCTTGTAATTTATAATGTCCACTTAATCTTTTGATTGTTAAATAAAAAGCCCAATACTTTATGTATCATAAAATAGAGGCATACACCTCATTGCATGAGCCTAAGAAGTGCCTCAAATAATTTAGGTATACACCTCTTCCAACCTATGAGGTGTGTAGGCAGAAAATTTTCCACCAATCTCGATGAAGAGTGATTAAAAAACGTCGGTCAAATCTTCAGAAGGCAGATGGAATACTAGATATGCAACTCTTAATGTTTAGATTTCAATTATACTTAAAGCAATCAAATGAGAGAATTTAATCTTGATGGATACATAGCAATCGAGGTAAATAAAAAATATCTTTTAATAACAAATAAAGAATTGAAATTATCTACTAATGTTGAAAATTTAAAATCATACACTGATGTAATCACATCTTTTTTAAATAATATTACACATAATTGAGAGTTTTAATTATCAATTATTCATAACTAAGTGCACTTTTGATTAAACTTTAAGTAATTATGATAGCATAAAGATACTACAAAAATAATACAACTTTTCAAAATTCTAATAATGAAAAACAAATTTTTAGAATGACAATTTGAAACCATTTTATAAATAAATTTTAAACAACAACTTTTTAATATTCTATGTGGAATGTTTCAAGCCTATTTCTTTCTCAGGAGTCTTAGGATCGAAATTTAGAAACACATGAGTATGTGAATTTGTAATTTAAATGGCTCAATATTCAAAAAAAAAATTATGTGAAAAAAGAGAAAATAATCCTAAATAATCCTTGGTTTTAATTATTTGATAATTTAACAGGTTTATAAATAGACACATTTTATAGATTTATATTATTGCATGTCATACTAAAATATCTTACTATTTATAAAAAAATGTCGCATTTGACGGTGCATTGATTTTAAGACATATACACAGTATGATGAAAATGTGGAATTATAATTAGAAAATAGAAGAAAAACATGAGTTGAAAACAACAAGGAGTAGATATTTAAACACTATTAAAAAAATCACACATTACAAATATTATAGATCTTTAAATTAAATTTAATAAATAATAAATAAAATAATATAATATTATTATCAAACTACATAGTATAAGATTTAATGTATTTGACTGAGAAGGATATATAGAATGAAAAAAAAAATCAATTAATTTAATTTGATTTTGATTTTAAATTTCATTTGATCAAATTGAATTAAATCAGATTGAGAATTAATTCAATTGTAAGTATCATTATTCATATATTAATAATATTGTATCAACAATGAATCTTCTCTTTGAAAAATAATTTAGCATTGTACAACTCATTAAAAAGTCATAATTTATATTTTATGATGAATGATGATGAACTTGGATAATGTAAAATAACTCTCCCAAAATAACTAGCTATGATATAAGACTCCAAATTTAAAAATCTCTCATTTTCATCACTCAAAGAATCTTCATTAGAATCATCATCGGAGTTGATTACTTGCTTGCCTTCTATGTCCTCACTTATATAAACATCTACACAATCTTCTTTATCATTTTCCTCTCTCTTAATCAATAAAATCTAATGAAAATGTTATTTAAAAGAATGATTATATTGACCTATTATAATTTCTATTAAATAGAACTTCATACCAATCTTTTCTATTACTTTCTTATCTACTTGTGTTGCTTCGTTCCTTTTATAAAAAATTTCAATATTTAGATCTTCTCCTTGTAGTTTATAATGTCCACTTAATCTTTTGATTGTTAAATAAAAAGCCCAATACTTTATGTATCATAAAATAGAGGCATACACCTCATTGCATGAGCCTTAAGAAGTGCCTCAAATAATTTAGGTATACACCTCTTCCAACCACTATGAGGTGTGTAGGCTCCGAAAAATGTCCACCGACCTCTCGATGAAGAGAGTGATTAAAACGTCGATCAAATCTTCAGAAGGCAGATGGAATAATAGATATGCAACTCTTAATGTTTAGATTTCAATTATACTTAAACGAATCAAATGAGAGAATTTAATAGTGATGGATACATAGCAATGCTAAGGTAAATAAAAAATATCTTTTAATAACAAATAAAGAATTGAAATTATCTACTAAGGTTGAAAATTTAAAATCATACACTGATGTAATCACATCTTTTTTAAATAATATTACACATAATTGAGAATTTTAATTATCAATTATTCATAACTAAGTGCACTTTTGATTAAACTTTAAGTAATTATGATAGCATAAAGATACTACAAAAATAATACAACTTTTCAAAATTCTAATAATGAAAAACAAATTTTTAGAATGACAATTTGAAACCATTTTATAAATAAATTTTAAACAGCAACTTTTAATATTCTATGTGGAATGTTTCAAGCCTATTTCTTTCTCAGGAGTCTTAGGATCGAAATTTAGGAACACATGAGTATGTGAATTTGTAATTTATATGGCTCAATATTCAAAAAAAAAATTATGTGGAAAAAGAGAAAATAATCCTAAATAATCCCTAGTTTTAATTATTTGATAATTTAACAGGTTTATAAATAGACACATTTTATAGATTTATATTATTGCATGTCATACTAAAATATCTTACTATTTATAAAAAAAATGTCACATTTGATAGTGCATTGATTTTAAGACATATACACAGTATGATGAAAATGTGGAATTATAATTAGAAAATAGAAGAAAAACATGAGTTGAAAACAACAAGGAGTAGATATTTAAACACTATTAAAAAAATCACACATTACAAATATTATAGATCTTTAAATTAAATTTAATAAATAATAAATAAAATAATATAATATTATTATCAAACTACATAGTATAAGATTTAATGTATTTGACTGAGAAGGATATATAGAATGAAAAAAAAATCAATTAATTTAATTTGATTTTGATTTTAAATTTCATTTGATCAAATTGAATTAAATCAGATTGAGAATTAATTCAATTGTAAGTATCATTATTCATATATTAATAATATTGTATCAACAATGAATCTTCTCTTTGAAAAATAATTTAGCACTGTACAACTCATTAAAAAGTCATAATTTATATTTTATGATGAATGATGATGAACTTGGATAATGTAAAATAACTCTCCCAAAATAACTAGCTATGATATAAGACTCAAAATTTAAAAATCTCTCATTTTCATCACTCAAAGAATCTTCATTAGAATCATCATCGGAGTTGATTACTTGCTTGCCTTCTATGTCCTCACTTGTATAAACATCTACCCAATCTTCTTTATCATTTTCCTCTCTCTTAATCAATAAAATCTAATGAAAATGTTATTTAAAAGAATGATTATATTGACCTATTATAATTTCTATTAAATAGAACTTCATACTAATCTTTTCTATTACTTTCTTATCTACTTGTGTTGCTTTGTTCCTTTTATAAAAAATTTCAATATTTAGATCTTCTTCTTGTAGTTTTTAATGTCCACTTAATCTTTTGATTGTTAAATAAAAAGCCCAATACTTTACGTATCATAAAATAGAGGCATACACCTCATTGCATGAGCCTTAAAAAATGCCTCAAATAATTTACGTATACACCTCTTCCAACCACTGAGGTGTGTGGGCACCGAAAATTTACCACCGACCTCTTGATGAAGAGGGTGATTAAAACGTCGGTCAAATATTATGATTATTATTCATGAATGTAAGCAATTTTTAAGCATGCATGTAAAATATGATGATGACTTTTAGGTCTATTGTGTTATTAATAATGACTTGGTGGCTTTGTATTATATAATTGAGAATTTATATATATATGAAATTTCTTTCAAACAAATCTTAGAGCAAACCTATGTTACATGCTTGACTTAGTATGACCTTTTATGAGATATATGTTATATCAAATTGGTTCGTGACACTCCCCCTAGAAGTAAAACAAATCTATGATATTAATAGTAAAGAAGCGAACCTCATTCTACTAGCTTAGAAAGTTGATGTAAACAATCAGGAATGTCAACCTCAATGAGAATCACTTAGAGGAGGATGAGCTCAATGGAGAGCATCACAAAACAAAACCCTCAAAGTTTCACCTAGCCATAAATCATATATCTCTCTATTGCAACCGATGAGATGCATACTCCTTAAATTAAACATTGATGATGAACCGGAAGCTTGGTTCTATGACAAAACACAACATGTGCACACCCACTACCTAAGCCATCATCATCACCAAGACTACAATTGATATTCATTATTTCAATGGTCATGTGCATATTGAATATTGAATAGATTGGATTAAGTCGATAGAAGCATCTTTTGAGCATATGAACATTCCCAAGGATAGGTAGATGAAATTGATAGCATGCAAACTTGTGGGAAGAGAAATCATCTAGCAGCTTCAAACCAACAAACATCGTGCAGGAAAATATTCTTTCACTTCTAGTCACATATGAGAAATTTATTCTAAGAAAAGTTTGTATTTATTGACTATGATCATATTTTATAAAATCAATATCAATATTGTCAATAAAGGACACATTTGATTAGTGAAGACACTGAAAAATTTTAATGACCAAATGTCTGAATTGATTTAATTGAAACTAAGGGACATCAAATTTCTCATTACCTTGGGGGATTAAAAGACTCTTCTCATGACCCTACCACACTTCAATCTATCTAAAGGCTTTTGAGGTCATTAATCTAGCTTATAAAACTAAAAATAGCCTCTCAACACACTCAACCTTACATTCCTCAACCTATAAGGTTTGACATGAGTCCTATGTTGATAAATTAGAACTCCCTTCAAGCCAACAACCCACAATCAACCTAATCTGAACCCATCATCCACCAACCACTCCTCAAACAACCCAAATCTACTAAGAAAGTAGAAGCTAAAACCAATCCTTATGCTTACCCTTCCCCCGTTAGTTGCTAATGCCAATGTTCTGAAAATTGGAACTAGAATTTAAATAGGGGATTGAACCTTGATAACATAATAAATAGTATAGTTATATAATTTTTAATTAAATAATATAATAATAAAAAAACTATTATGTGAATATAGGACATACATATAGAATATCTTATATAAATTTAAATTCAAACATGTTCTTTACAAGTAAATGCATAAAGAGGAAAAAAATAAAACCTTGCACCATCAAGAAAGGCAACTTAATAGGAGATGTGAGGGAGAGGGGTTGAGAAATTGTCAGATTGAATGTAAAGAGCAAATGACCAACTATCCAAAGCAAGAAAGAATGAGAATTTGTAGGGCTAGCGTTTCTAAAATTTTATTTAATATATTTATGTTCCAAATTATCTATTTAAGATTATTTTAGACATTTGATTGAAAATAAATGGTGATGATTTCAACAAAAAATGAACCTAATGGTACAACTAAATCGAACCAATTCACCAATAACTATAATCAAGTCTACAAGTCCAACAAGAACCCAAAAATGAAAGGCTCTGAACTTTTGCAAATTAAAGGCCGATTATGATGGGGGACTAGGATATAATAACGAGAATAATTTAGGAGGCACTAGACTCATCAAAGGAAATGAAGGAGATCATCTCACATGCACTACTATTACAATGCCATTCCATTTTCTATACCCACTGCACCATGCTAGTAATGCACTCAACTTTTCATCTAAAACCTAAATAACTAATACATGTAGTATCTCCTCGTCATGATGTGTTGTGCCAAATTGACTTAATTCCATATTGTGGGATCCGAAAATTCGCCACCGACCTCTTTTGGAATAAAAAAGAGTTGTTTAAGGTGTCGGTGATAATTTCAGAAGGCAGATGAATAGTAGATAAGACACTACCCAGAGATTTCGTTCTCATTTGGTGAGAACATTTTATATCTGGTTTCAAGTTTCTATAGTAAGCCCTATAGTTAATTACCCTCCCAATCGAGAGAAACTTTCGATTAAAAATCGATGAATCGTTAAAGAGAGTATATAATTAGAGTGGAGTTTAGAACTTATGAAATTTATTATTTTAATCTAAAACTTTGTGGGGACGATGGCTGGCGCCCGTCTAGATCCCATAGTTCCGTCATCCGGGATGATCTAAAACAGTCGAGGAGTGACCACTGACCGAAGGATCCTTGCACATGTGGGTTACGTCGTCCAAGGTGTCGCATAGACTGGGTGGAGTTTTGTCTCAGGACAGATATAAGTCAACCTTAGTAACATAGGGTTTTGCAACCAAATACATTCTACATTTCCTCAAAGCCGTTAGGGAACATACGGGATCGACGTGGCAAGTAATTTAGTGGTGCCCGTATCGCGTCAAGAAACAGTGCATGCGTCATTTATGTGGTGCCATATCGGCAAAACCATGCGGACGAGGACAGACCCGCTACGAGCTTTAGGAATATTTGAGTGTGAAGTTAGTTTGCGTTTGATTTGACATTGACTCTTTGTGAAAAAATTTTTTAATTTGTCACCCAAAACAAATTCGCGAAGGGTGGATTGATTTTTTAGTTTTAATTTAAATAATTCATTTCATTTTTATTTATATTTTTGTTATATTTTTTTTTTAAATTTTTGATCATTCTATGATTAATTTAGATTTGAATATAATGATCATTTATCATTAAAATTTTAATAATAATTATCGTCGATCGTATATATTCGATGATTGACCTTGTTTACTCTGCGATTTTCTACGGAGGATGGGTAAATTAATTATCTCGAAGTATAATCCTTCAAAAATAGTTTGAGCATAGAGGATCGGGTTTGAGACTTTTCTTGAGGGTTTGAATTTTAGAAGTTATGTTAGTTGATTCATATCTTGTATTATATGGCAATTAACTACCGGATATTATTAACTTGAAATTCTTATAATCAAATTTTTTTTATTTTGTTAACGGGACGTTAAAAGCCGCAGGGAATGTGTAATCTGTTCTTTGTTTCATATAACTTGCATGTATTCCCAATGTTTGACATTTCAACACATCTGAGTATCTTCTAAAATATTGTATGAATATTGGAATGTCAAGTTGAAATGTAGGTATCAATTTGCAAGTTTAGATTTTGATGTGATATTTTTAGGTTTTATTAACTTGGGACGGTCAGAAGACCAAACCAGAATGTAGTATCATTCTTGTATATGTATCTTGCATTTAGATTACATGCTTTAAATATTTGATTTATTGGATACTTGTACATACATACAAATATCATTCTTTAAAATTGAATGGACATATGAATGAGGTTGAAGTAATTTGACATGATATAATCTGGCATAGAGTTTGATATGAGATTTTAGGTTTTGTTACTTGGGCCCGTCCCAACCAAATCGGGATATGTGTAGATATGAGAATAGAGATTGATATTCATCTAGGGGAATGACATGAATATCATTTAGGCTCGAACACTCTCATTTATGTGACAAATTAGCAAGCAATAGGGGCTGAAATTGAACACTTTAAAGGCCCATTTGATCAAGTGTAATGTAATGGATCTAGCATAAACTTAAGCATTTAATTTGAGCTAGAAATCCTCTCCTTATGTAACAAATCATAAGGAAAGAGGCTGAAATAAATTATTTTAGAGGCAGTAATCAATGTATAATGTAATGGGTCCAAAATAGATATAGGCATTTAATTGGAAATATGATAAGCATGTTGTTTGAGCCAAAAATCCCCTTTTTATGCAACAAATTAGCAAGAGATATGAGCTGAAATAAATCATTTTTGGAGGGCCTATTTAATCAACTATGAAGTAATGGACCTAAAGTAGACTTAGGCATTTGATTGGAAATATGATAAGCATGTTGTTTGGGCCAAAATCTCCTTTTATGCAACAATAATCGAAGATATAGAAATAAATCATTTTTGGAGGGCATTTAATGTTATGAAGTAATGGACCTAAAGTAGACTTAGGCATTTGATTGGAAATATGGTAAGCATGTTGTTTGGGCCAAAACAGCAAGGGAAATAAGCTGAAATAAATCATTTTTGGAGACTCATTTAATCAATTATAAAGTAATGGATCCAAAATAGACATAAGCATTTAATTGGAAACATGATATGCATATTGTTTGGGCCAAAATCTCCTTTATGCAATCGGAGGGATATGAGGCCATATTTGCCATAAAATAGGATAACTGCGTGACATAGAAATTAAAAGCCTAAGCATCGACTCATTGTCATATTCTTAGTATAATGGGATAAAACTGCGTGATGTAGAAAATCGATCGTAAGCGTTCATATTTGACATAAAGAAGCATTGATCGATTCATTGCTCGCGTCATATCTTGCCATAAAATGGGATAACTGCGTGATATATAAATTAAAGCGTAAGCGTTTATCATGACATATTTCATCCCTTTTCCTATTTTTTTGAAAATTTTGGCTTTGGCGACCTCCGTCGTCCGATATAAATTTCACCAGGTGGCCTTTCATGAAAGGCATATATGGTAGGTCATGGTGAGGAGCGGTAAATTTTATTTCACCATGAAAGCGTGTATGGGTTAAGCGTCATAACATTTTCTCAGTATGTTGGAGAAACGAGTAGATGCTATAATAATAGATTTAAAACTTGCATTTCGTATGACACGTCTTAAAGCATTCTGAAAAAAATCTGAAAACAAACTTTGTTTGAATCCTCATCTTCGTATTAGCACAATAATATGCAATAGAATGAGCTTTCCAACAAATAACTTCCTTACATTTCTTCTTTTTTTTATCAAAATTTGCAACAACATCCGTCACCCCGTATGAGGTTCTTGGCAGAACGCAGCGAGAAAGTGTATGGGTTAACTTAGCATTCCTCTTATGTTGGAGAAACATGAGTACTTATAGTAATAGGTTTAGTTTGCATTTGTATATAAATGCTTGTATATATATTTAACAAAGACATAAATATCATTAAACATTCTGAAAAAATCTTTCCTCATTTCTTTTTTTTACCAAAATTTGCGACCTCCGTCACCCATATGGGGGTTCTTAGTGAAGGCTAGGCACACCATGCGAGAAAGTGTATGGGTGGATAACGTGAGATACAGTAGGAATTTTGTTTACCCCCACCACGCCAAGAAAAGAGTGTATAAGATAAGATAATGAATTTTCCGTTAAGATAAGATATCAAATGACGTAAACAAAGTAAGTATGCAAGTAGGATTAAACTCAAAAGCCAATCATTCCTTTCTTCCTTTCACAGGTTTTGCATAATGTATCATTAAGACTTGATTTAAGCACAACAAGAATGAAACCCATAGGAAATAGTAAAGAAGCATGACAAAACCCCTCTTTAATTTCAGATTTCATTTTCGATTTCATTCTAATGTGAGACAATAAATAAAACCCATAGAGATAAAGCATAAAACCCCTTTTTAATTTCAGATTATTTTCGATTTCATTCTACTCATGTGCAAGAGATAAAACAAATGAAATCCATAGGAGAAGTAGAATAGCAAAAACCCCTTTCTATTTAATTTCAGATTTCACTTTTCGGATTTCATTCTACCTACGTGCAGAGATAAAACAAATGAAATCCATAGAGAGATAAGAAGTAGCAAAAAAATCCCCTTTGATAAAATGATTTCACATTACTTCTTTAAAAGCAACTGATTCAATTCCCCTTAAGAAAGAGATGATTTCAAAGAAACACAATGCCTACTAACTGAAACAATGCAATTTCTACTTGATAATAGAAATTTCAGCAAGTTAAGACAACAAATTAATAGTTCCTTTCTCAGGTAGAACAAACTAATAGCTTCCTCTCTTTTGTAAACACAAATTCAACAATTCCTCCTCTTTGGTAAAAACGATTTCCAGCAATTTCCCCATATCCAGAAATTTTTTCAGCAAGGGAAACACATAGGTGTTCATAAAAAACAGCAAATAGCATAATATTTGGGTCATACATCATCCTAGATTGTTTTCAGCAAGATAAACATCACAAAAATCCGTGAATAATAGCAATAAAACTGAGATTTGGGCCATACATCATCCCAAATCTCTAGAGGAAACTTCTAACACAATCTCAAGCATAAGATATAACACTTTTAGTCAAAACCCTAATTTCCAAAATATCCAAACATATGAAAATAAGCTTAGGGTTAGAAAGAGACGACCTGGAGATGTCAAATATTAAGGGGGAGAAGGAGCAGAACTTTCGGTTGAGGTAGCTAGGGTCTTAACCGAACGGAACCGAAGGCAAGAGGGGTTGATCGCTCCCGTGAGCGAACGAGAGGAAATCCCTGGTTACTCTCCACGCAGATGGAACGGGGAGCTGGGAGGAAGAGGAGATCGGACGAGAGGAAGAGGTCGAGAAGAGAGAACCAGAAGTGTCGTCAAGAGAGAGAGTCCAAGGAGATAGCGTGAGAATGCCGTCAGGGGAATAGTATCGTGTGTGTTCCTTTTGGCCCTTTAGGGCCAACCGCGCTTTTTTTGATTGGCTGTCGTTTCGGCAGCCAATAAGAATTAGCGGCGGGTCATTTTCATTGGTCGAGTGGGCGGCAGGGGTTAGGTAAGGATTAAGGGGTTAAGAGAAATGAGGGATTAAACAACCATTAATCATTCTAATTGCATTTTAATATTACTTTTGCATGATTTTATTTTATTTAATAAACTCTAGCAATAATAGTGTCAATCTTGGTGTTTGGCCAAATACAACTACATCGATTTCACGATCGGAGGTCGTTAAGCAATGCCGGCGATGGTTTAGATTTAAATCGAAAGCAACGCCGCGCTCAAATTGATCGATGTTCGCGATACTCGAATCGACCGCGAAGGCGCGTTGATAGGTTCGCGTTTGGCGACAACGACGTGATCAATTTCGCAAACGGAGGTCGTCAGGGCTTCCCGACTTCGATATGCGCGTAATTTCATTAAAAAATTAATTTTCATTATTTAATTGGTCATTAATTGATTCAATATTTTTTATTCAATTAATTTTGATATTTTAGGCGCATTACGTAGTCGAATTTTCAAATCAAAGCGAATCGATTTCGACCGCGATTAGGGGGGTTTTAAACCCTATTCATACGATGTTACTTCCCTTAATGATTGTTATTAACTTTTATGCATCGTTTGATTTGTGAATGAAATATGGAGGTCAACACATATGTGTATGGATAGTATGAAAATTAACAAAATCACAATCAAGTTTTAGTTTCCTACTCCCCGCCTAGATGATATACTTGATAAATTAGATGGGTCTTGCATATTTTCTAAACTTAACCCCAAGAGAGGTTCATATTCAATCACAGATAAATGGAAGACATCATTTAAAACCAAAAAAGGTTTCTATGAATGACAAGTGATGTCTTTTGAATTGTACAATACACCAAAAACTTCCATCATTTGATAAACAAAGTCATGAAACTTTTCATTGTTCAGTTTGTTATGATATATTTTGATAGCATCCTAATATGCAGAAAAACCAAAATCAAACAACTGGATCATCAAACACAAGACAAAGGCATTGAAATACAACAATCTATATATTAATTCAAAGAGATGAGAATTCCCCATTGGTTGGTTGCTATTCTTAGGATTCATCATCAACGATAGTGGCATCCAAGTGAATAGAACTAAAATTCACAACATAAAAAAATGGTTGGTGTGCACTAGCATCCATAAGATATGTTGTTTCCACAATCTTCCAACATTTTATTACCATTTCATAGACAATTTTAGTAATCTCGTTGCATCAATTAATACTTGCTTAGAAAAGAGCAAATTCATGTGGGGAGCTAAGTAAAATATGCGATTTGCTCTATTAAAAGAGAAGCTTAGTTCTGATCTTGTTCTAGCTCTTTCTAACTTTGAATGGGTTTTTTGAATCGAAACTAATGCCTGTATAATGATAATTAGGGCAGTGCTTATTCAGGAGGATCAATGAAAAAAAATATTCCAGATAGAAATTAAATGATGCTAACAAAAAATGGATGATCTATGAGCAAGAATTATATGTTATTCTACAGGCTTTATAACATTGGACTCTCAAAAGAATATTTCCAGTATGCATGCTCGTTGAGGCCTCTTTCTTCATAAGTTTACCTTCCTCTTCAAGCAGAGTATGAAACTTCGACCGCCCAGCCAATGCTCTCAGTGGGCGTGCCCATCTGCTCCTCACGTTGTAAATTGAAGTGATAGGATTTGAAGCTCTTAATGATCTTATCTATTAATAATGAAGATCTTAATGGCATTTGAAATAAATGTACTCAGCAACACAACACTAATGATTTCCAGGTTCAACACGGATTCATGATTAAAGGAAACCATTTGGGCATTTCGAGGACGCTACTGCAGGAACTCATCATACATGAACTACATGCAGGCAGCGTAGCGGCGTTCACAGATTATAAAATTTTAAAAAAAATAGTAGCCATAGAAGATCGAATTTACTGTCCCGGGTGTAGAAAGATATAGCCAAAATTTGTACAGAATTGTGCGGTCTATCAATCAGCCAAAGCACAAGCTCAGAATAACAGCGTGTGCACTCTACTACACGGCCATTTAGGAAGACATCAGCACAGATTTTATGTTGAGGTTTTAATGATTCAATGAAAAAAAACGGATTACATATTTATCATTGTTAATAGATTCTCAAAATGGCCAATTTCTTATCATAATGAAAACCCTAAAGGTCGTCAACGTGGCTAATCTGTTCTTTCAAGAGGAAATTCAACTGCAAGGAATCCCAATGACCATCACTTTTGATCACTAAGTTAAATTTGTAAATCATTTTTTGTCGGGTTTTATGGAAGAAATTTGACACCACTTTTACGCTTAGCAATTCATACCAAACCCAACGAACGGACGAACCGAAGTTATTAACCACGCGTTGGAATAATGCGAGTATTGCTGGCAACAAACCAAAAAAGTGGAATAAGCACTCACCTACTCCGCCACTTCGCAAACCTTCTTGCTCCATCTATCAAACATATTCCTCACCGTCTCCATAGAAACTATAACTGCGCATATTGCAAAAGAAAAGGAAATCAGAATCAGACATCCTACCTAACAAGAACTCAAATGGCTACCTAAGCAACCAAAAACACAAGAACCATACTTTTCGTGAATGCCGAGCGGGCTGGGGAAGGGTAACGTAGGAATTGGGCACCGGCGGTGTAGAGATGCCAGTATAGATTAACGTGTGCGCCGAAAACGTAACACCGAAAGGCAGTGGAAGAGGGCACAGCCCCTGTTACCTTCTTCTCCGGCTGGTCTTGCGCGGGATACGTGCCTGCTGGCGGAGATGGAAACGAATGGAATAGTTTGAGCACAGAGGAAATTTGATGTGATGAGAGACCAAGGATCCTAGCCGCGCCAAAGTTTTTGCGGTCTGGCCGGCTTAGTTCCGCACCGATTCTAACGATAGGGCTGTAAATAAATCGAGCCGGCTTGGCGGAGCTGACTGGAGCCAGTTCTGTAAAAAAAAAAAGGCAAAATTTTTAAATTAAGCATGATTAAAACCTTAATTAACAGAATAAGCATGTTTTTAAAAAAATTTTAAAATAAGCACAGTCGCCCGTTTAACGGGCGACTGGTGCTGACTGTGTGTGCACAGTCAGCGCCTGGCCACTGCTAAAATAAAAGAGGAAAATTTACATACAGATCACACAATTCTTATATATTTACATATCTATCCTAAAATGGCACATCTTTCCTCTCTCTCTCTCTCTCTCTCTCTCTCTCTCTCTCTCTCTCTCTCTCTCTCTCTCTCTCTCGTTGTTATTTTCTCCTCAATTTTATTAATATATAACTTTAATTAGTTATTAATTTATTTAAAATATATAATTAGTTAAATAAATAAATAAAAATTTTAAATTATATAAATATTTAGTTATTTATATATTTAGAAAATATTTAGTTATTTATATATATATATATATATTTATTTATTATATATTTATTCCTTTCTTTATTTATATTAAAATTATTTATTTATTTATTTTTTTATATTTTTATATTTTTTTATTTTTTGTTATTATTATTATTATATATATAAATAAATAAATAAATATATATATATATATATATATAATTAAAATATTTTATATAAATTATTTTAAATTATATTTTTAAATATTTTAAATTATTTATATCACTTTAAAATATTTATATAATTTAAATATATAAATAACTAAATATTTTATAAATATATAAATAACAAAATATTTATATAATTTATTATTTATTTATTTATTTATTTAACTAATTATATATTTTAAATAAATAAATATTTTAAATACATAAATAGCTAATTATATATATATATATATATATATATATATATATATATATATATATATATATATATATATATATATTTATTATATATTTTAAATATTTTTAACTTATTTATATAACTTAAAAAATATTTATATAATTTAAATATATAAATAACTAAATAAATATATATATATATATGATACGCCTCTAAAATTAATCTGATCAAGATAATCTCAAGATGTAAATGCTCATCTAATCACCGATTTCGAGTTTACAATAAACCACTGCTCGATGATAACGTAACATCAAAGATACCGATTCGTTAATCGATCAAGTTATCGAGCATGAAAATGGATCCCGATCCGCCAAATGGTCACCAAAATCGACATATTTATAGTCGATCGAGCTGCCAAGACGAATCCAACGAATCCAAGATCACCCAATTCGACATCATTAAGGCATCATCAAAATACACCGCTCGATCGGGGGATCGACGCCGTCCGATGGGAGTGGTTGGAGTTTTCCAATTTACCCGCCACTCCCAAAAATCTATAAATAGTTTCATTCTCACCAGAGGAGCGACTGAATCTTTCGAGAACCACCGACCGACACGACGATCAGACTACACACCAAGAGAAGATCGGTTTCGCTTTGAGATCGCCTGACTTCTCTCTCTCCAAGATCAAGAGGTTGCTCCCGTAAGATCCGCTTTTTGGGAAACTTCTCCTCGGACCGATATTGTACTTTTCTACACTGAATATTGTTTCCTCAGAAACACCTTCTTCTCCCTAACGAGAAGCAAGGACTCAGATCTTTGAACACATAAGAAAGTTCTGACCGTGCGTGCCTTAACGTTTTCCACGATAACCCTCGTGTTCATATCCCCGCTGTTGATAATTTTGCTAATTTAAGATCTGATCTACCGTAATAAAATTCTAAGACGCAGTCAGCTGCCTCATGGAATCTCGCCTCCCATTGCTATATCTCCAATATTAAACGGTTTGCGCCAACGCCTCATTCTCGATCAAGACGCCAAGTCTCCAACACTTCTACATAATGACTGTCTGTGTGAGGGTCCGTGCCCTCTTTGAAGATCGCGCTCAAAGGATGGAGGATTCCCGAACGAATTCTTCGACCGCGCGAGAGGACCGCAAAACGCTCCAACACTGGAAGAGCGTGTTCCGACGCCTCAAAGATAATCCATTTTCTTCCCGAGAATGATTACGGAATGCCGGATCAACAAGAGAACCCTTGGCACCACATCCGATGTCAACTCGATACCGCCAGCTCTACTCACCCCACATATGGCTCTCATTGCGAAACTCCACGCCATCTTATACGATGAATTACCACGGTGCGTGAAGAGTTTCCAAACAATCAATGATCCATTCTCTCCGCCGCTTCTTCCAAAACTCGCCCCAGAGATCATTCTACGAGATTCAAGCTTCCCAAAGATGGACCCTTACGATGGCACAACCGATCCCAAAAGACGAATATCATGCACATTCGGCAAATGACTCGTCAGGTCGTATTCCCGCCGACTCTCAAAGGACGCTCGCATTCTATTCAGGTCCGTCCGATCATTTGGAGAGCGCGCATTTTTTGTGTAACGCCTCGCAACAAGAGAATCATCGTGATTCATCACACCTCTCCTAATCCGCCGTAATCCATGGAGAGTCCTCAAAGAGGTTCTCCTCTCAAGTCCCATACCGTGAGTAGATCCGAACTTTTGAGGGCGTGCTTCTGAGGACTCCAGATACTTCTATTCATCATTAATGCGGAGACACCATTCCTATGAATCGTCCACCTAATAGAGGCACAAATCACCGACGGTTATCGCTCATCTACAATGCTTGAACCACCAAGCAAAGAAAGCGAAGAAGGTTCCCAAAGATGATGTTCAAACATCTCTAAAAGAAGAGAAGAACCTCCCCCAAAACCTCCTCGAGCCGACTCGACTCGACCAGAGGAAATATACTCAACACGCCCCGCGAACATCCTACCTGCTATTCAGAAGAGGATGGCCAAGTGCCGACCTTTAAAGCCCTGAATTGGAAATCAAGATACCGCCACTTTTACCACGGCACACCATCAAGAGTGACACCAATCAAGGAGGAGATTGAAAGACTAATACGCCGGGGTATCAGGTCTTTTATACAAAACCAACCCGCCCAAAGAAATGCAAAACCAGAGGAACCGCCAAGCGGCCGGAGAGATAGAAACAATCGCAGAGGGCTGTTATCTAGCCAAATATTCATTGCCGCTTTCAAGAGCCGTGAGTCAAAGAAGTCTCGTGACCATTCTATCACCTTTGATGATTTAGATCTAGGGGCTTCGTGATCCCACATCAAGATCCATCATCGCAGTGGGTCGGTGATCCATGCTTCAATATTAAAAGGATATTGATCGACAATGGGAGGTTGATGTTCTTTTTTACTCCACTTTCCTTAGCATGGTAAAAGAGAGAAGCTTCAACCGGCCGTCCCGTATGGATTTGATAATCGACCAGATAGTGGAAGGGACAATCGCCTTCCGTAACTCTTGACACGCAACCCACTTGATACAATTTATTGTAGTCAAGTCCGAGCGGTACAATGCAATATTTGGGAGACCTCACCAGCCTATATTCGCAATCACATCTGCGTCTCACCTCAAGATGAAATTCACACCGGGCATCGGCATGGTAAGTGGGAATCAAGACAAGACAAGCGTATATCATCGCCCCTTCCACTAATACCGGCCGATTATCAAATCCATACTGACCGGCCGCGGTTGAAGCTTCTCTTCTATACCCATGCGAGAAAGTGGAGTAAAAAGAACATCAACCAACTCCCATTGTCGATCAATATCCTTTAATATTGAAGCACGGATCACCGACCGAATCAATGGGGATCTTGATGTGGGATGCTAAGCCCTCTAGATCTAAATCATCAAAGGCGATAGAATGGTCAACCCGAGACTTCTTCTCGCTCTTGAAAGGCGGCAATGAATATTTGGCTGAGATAACACCGCCCCCTCCGCAATTGTTTATCTCCGACCGCGGTTCCTTCAGCTGGTTGCTCAAAGATTTGGACGAGGGTTGGTTTTGTATAAATGGCCTAGATACCCCGACGATAGTCTTTCAATCTCCTCCTTCGGTGGCATTTTCTTTTTCTAAGATGTTTGAACATCATCTTTGGGAACCTTCTTCCGCTGGTGGTTCAAACTATCAATGAGCACGATAGCCACCGGAGATTTGCTCTATCTGGTTGACCAGTCGCGATAGAATGAACTGCTCCCGATAATGATGAATAGAAGTATCCGCCGGAGTCCTCCGAGAAGCACGCCTCAAGAGCTCGATCTACTCGGTTCTGCCGCTTAAGAGAACCTCGAAGTATTCTTGAGGGACTCTCCATCGCTCGCGATTCGAGAGATGTGATGAATCCGATGATTCTCTTGTTCGTGAACTTCTACAAAAAATCGGAAGCTCTCCAAATGATCTGACGGACCTCTTAGCTGTAACCAAGTACGAGCCCTTTGAGAGTCGCCGGAATACCCGACACAAGACGTATTCATTTGCACCGAATGTGCATGATCGCTCAAAGTGATCGATATGCTGACGGATGCCAGTGGTCCATGCCGGAAGCTTGAATCTCGTAATCGGGTATTGAGATGATCTCGCCGAAGCTGGGACGAAGTTTTGGAAGAGGCGGAGAATGGATCATTCGATTGTCGGAACTCTTCCCCGCACTGCCGTCATCTCATCGCGATAAGATGACGTGGAGTTTCACCGACACGGTCGAGCCATTCGGCGGGTGAGTAGAATCGCAGATCCGGTTCAAAGATCTGGATGTGGTGCCGCGGGTTCTCTACTTGTTGATCCCAAGATTCTGCAATCATTCTGAAGGATTATGCCGAGGGCCGGAACTCGTGGCTCTTCCAGCGTTGGAACGCTTTGCCGTCCCTCTCGCAGAGTCAAGAATTTCGCTCGGGAATCCTCCATCCTTGAACGCGATCCAAAAGAGGGGCACGACCCTCACCGGGGACGTAAGTCTGTAAGTGTTGGAGACGGCCCTGATCCCGAGAATGAGGAGCGGAGCAAAACCCCGCTTACCAACCATATTGGAGATATAGCAATGGGGAACTGGTTCCCACAGACTCAAATCAATGCGCGTTAGAGAATTTTATTCCTAGATGCAAGATCTTCGTCAGCCCAAAAAATTATCCAACAAGCAGGGATATGAACAGTGTTATTGCTATGGAAAACCACGGGCCTTGCCTAGAACTTTCACCATGTGTTCAAAAGATACAGTCCGCTTCGTTAGAGAAGAAGGTGCGGGGAAACAATATGTTAGAACATCGGCCAACTCCAACCCAAGGGAGAAGTTTCCCAAAAGCGCAGAACGATCTTGGGAGCAACCTCTGATCTTCGTGAGAAAGGAGCGCAACCGTCTTTTCTTTTGGGGCGATCTCCTAAGGGCGAAGCTCGATCTTCGCACCTGGTGGTGGCACTGGTGATAGATCGTCGGGCCAAGGTCGATTCTCGGTCTTCAAATCGATTCCGTCCCCTAAGGTGAGAATGAAGCTCTATTTATAGATTTTGGGAGTGGCGTGCCTTGTAAATTTCGTGGAAAACTCCAACCACTCCCATTGGACGGCCCAGTGCGATCCCCTCGATCAGACGGTGTATTTTGATGATCTGGGTGCCTTAATGATGTCGGAATTGGGTGATCTTGAATTCGCCTTGACGAGCCGACCGACTATAAATATGTCGCTTTGGTGACCATTTGGCGGATCAGATCCATTTTCATGTTCGATAGCTTGATCCGAGTCGATTCGAAGTTCTGACGACTATGCTTGATGTTTATGTTCGTCTCATCGAGACGGCCGCTTTGATAGTTGCTGAAATCGTGATTGATCAAGCATTTCAAAATGCCTTGAGATTCGATCGACATTTTTCGAGGACGATGTATTCTATTTTTGGGTGACATTATCTCGCCATCCAAAAATATATGTCAAATACTTGAAAATAGCAAATTCTTCAATGAAATTTGAGTCCATCAACCGCGATTTTGAGAGAACATATCTTCATAACAAAGACAATATTATAATCAAGCCGATGGCAAAATATGTAAGTATGCGCTGGGCTGAGATTTCGATTACTGATCGATCCCGGAGCAACAGAGCTCCTGGTGTCGCTGGCGAGCGCTGGTGGCAATGGGCTACAGCGATATACAAGATAGTGCCACAAGCGCCAACGGCCGTTCGGTCGCTGTCAGACTGACGCTGGTCGAACCTGAACGGGTCGATGGTCGCGCTCAGTCAACGGCTGAACGCGGTCGGGCATGGGTTGCTGCGAATGGTTTGCGGCGACGGCGGCTATGGCCACGAAGCTGGCTGCTACTGGCGATGGCGGTTCGGCGTTCAGCTCACGGCAGCGGTTATGCTCTCATGACCTGGCAACTGCGGACCGGATGGCTGCCGACGGCTACATGGCTGGCACATGGGACAGGCGGCCAGGGTCGCTGGCTGGTCATACTAAGCGCTGGGGATATGGCTGGAGGTGAACCCACGGGTCAACGCTTTTGATTTTTGAGGGTTTTTGGTTTTACGCTGCCCCTAGTGGGTCTATAAAACCCCTGGTAAGAGGAAAGGCACACTTTCTCATCTCCTTCTCTCCTCTTAGAGTGCATAGCCTCCCGGGAGTTTGGGCACTCTTTTGATCCACCTCTCTCAGCTAGAGTGCATAGCCTCCCCGGTGGGAGTTTGGGCACTCTTCTGATCAACCTCTACCTCCTAGTGCATGCTCCTCCCCGGTGGGAGTTTGGGCACTCTTGTTGGATCAACCTCTACCTCTCATCTTCCACCAAGCCGAGTGCATAGCCCTCCCCTCGGTGGGAGTTTGGGCACTCTCCTTGGAATAATTTTCATCATCGACGGTGTTGATGGGTGAGAATCTTTTGAAAGAGACACGTCCCACCCTTGTAACGAGGCAATGACAGGGAACCTTCTAAAATGGGAGGATCAAGATTCGTGAGTCGCCGATCATGGGAGACATATTGATCGCTTCGAAAAATATTATTTTCCAATGATTTGGTTCTTAAGTGTCCAAGAAGTCCGATAGAGCCCAATCACCGGGTATTTCACCACTTACGAGATGAGTTTGGGCGCGGATTGCGGTTTCCATCCCCCCCGAGATGATCGCCATTTTGTCAAGATGCAGGTTTGCATTTCCCGCTGAAAGGTGGCAATGACGATCGGGATGGGACTTATAGTCTTTTTCGAGGCGCGACCTTGACTATCGACACTCGCACGGATGTGCAAGTTTACTGCGATGCACATGGTCGACCGCCCGCAGAGTCCACCTCCCGACGGCGATTCTCCCAAGAATTGGGCAAGCGTTCTTTTTGTGAAGAATGATCGGTCTTCGAGAAATGGGGAAAGAGAGATTTACCCATTCCCCACAAGTTGGTGATGAAGATATCATGACGCCGAAATTCCGTAATATTGAAGATCTTCGATTTGAGATTCGATATATCAATGATTTGTGAGGAATTCGAGGCGGGCTTTCTATTCAACCCCGCCTCTTATGCGCTCGCTTGAGAAAGCCCAACAAAGAGGTTTCCACCGATCTCCCAAGCTGCCATCCGCTTCTTCCCGCCAGAAGGACCCGCCTCAATAGAGAAGAGGAAAAGGAGCAAAGAGGTGATGGTGATATCAGATACCCGAAAAGAGCCGGGACCTTCGAGTAGTCGTCCCCCAAGGATCTTCATTCCCGAGGACGGTTGAATCATTCCTCGCAGTAGGTCGTCGATGTCAAGAACCGAACAATCCTTCTTATGCTCATCATCTTTTATTTCCCATTTCCGGTGCTTAACGTAATTTTTCTTATTTCGTGATATCGAAGAAGCAAGAACTTGACTTCAAAATGAACATCAGTGAATGACCGAATTCGAGTTCGTGAAGGTCAAGTTTCTCCATGGTGAATATAAGAAGTATGTGGAGAAAGTAAAAGAGATGTCCGTGTTGGAGAATCAACTTGATGAGTGTGAAGTTGGCAACTCGCAATTTCTTTCTTTCGCCGAAGTTGAGCGGACTCTGGATGAATTAGTGGAGGCTAGAACAGCGGTTGGTTGCGCCGCAAAGGATCTGAAGATCTTTTCTGAGAAGGTTTCAGGTCTGAGGCAAAGAACCGAGTTACGCTCGCCGTGAGAAAGAGGTCGCCTTTATCTCTCGGTGAGCCGGATCACGTGCCGGAGGACTTCAAGAACTCTCTTCAAGAGTATCATACAGATCACGCTCGAGGCCGAGACCACGGTATGATGTAGAGGTGAAGGCTTTGAGCGGCAGGTGTTGATGAAGGCTTCATCCGAGGTTTCTTGAAGGGGACACGCTTACGCAAGCTGTCCTTTCTCCTAGCCTAGCTTCCACCCTTCTAAAGCGATGACTCGATAGTTCTTCATCATCTACCGATGAGACCATCAAGACCGTAGTTGTAGTTCCTTTATGTTGTACTGCTGTTGTATATTATTTCGGTTGATTGTATATGTTCGAAGTATTAATAATCCACAAAAATTATTTGTGAATATTTCGAGTTGTGTGTCAAAGCCGCATCGATGATAAAGATTCAGAAGAGATCATCGAATCCCTTTAGGTAATTCGATCTATTCTAAGATCATTACCGCATTTGATGACAAACTTGCACGAATATATTTATGAGGTTCTCTCGTAACCTCTCGATCTATCCTAGTTGTGTATCTGAGCCGCACTCGATGATGTTAACCGTTATGGAGAAAGTTGTAGGCCTATAGAGGATTGCCAACTTATCCAAGGTTGTTTATCGAGCTACACGATGTTAACCTCAGATAGAAGATCTTGAATTGAATCCGGTGATTTTGACCTATCCGAGGTTGTCGTGGGCCACATGATGTTAACCTCAGATGGAAGAGGTCGGGAAGTCCACTAAGGACTTTTTGACCTATCCTGGTTTGATTGTAGCCAGAATAGGCATCCATGAAGCTCAAAGATCCGATGTCCGATGTCGCATCAACTAGTTGGTCGATAAGGAAGGGGAAGTTATCTTTGGGCATGCACCATCGCGTCGCAGTAGTCGATGCACATTCTTCGTGAACCATTGGCCTTTGACTAACACTACGCTAGCCAACCGTGTGGGGTAGACTTCTCAATGAACTTGACTTCCGTAAGTTTGGTGATTTCTTGTTCTATGACCCGCAATCGCTCGTAAGGTTCTTTTCTTTTCTTCAGACACCGGCCAGGTCGAGTCATCTTGAGGGAGTGCGTAATGACTTCCCGTCAATGCCCGTAATATCGAGCCCGTGCAAAGATATTTGATTTTACGCTAAAATCTACGATCATTTCATCGCAGACAACGAACGCATCCCACCTTCACCTTCATGGATCAACTTCAGATAGGAAGATAAATTACATCTTCAACTGGAGAAGTTCTTCGTAGGCATCCTCGCCTCAGGTCAAGTTCTCGATGTTGAGGGTTACCGACGTAAATGGTCGCTTGCTTGATAAAGCACGCCAGACCGTTGATTCCCACACCACGCCAATGCCACCGGTGTCGGGAATTTCATCTGAGGTGAGGCATGGAGCAACTGCTACAATATGACCGAGAGGTCTCCCCAAATATCGTATTGTACGCGACACGATTGACTCACAATAAATAAATTGTATCTGGCGTGTCGGGAAATTCTCAAGAGTTACGGAAGACCTGACCCTTCCACTACCTGGCCGACATCAACCATACATGGACCGCGAAGCTTCTCTTCTATACCCATGCCGAGGAAAGTGAGTAAAGAACATCAACAACTCCCATTGCATCAATATCCTTTTAATATTGAAGAATGGATCACCCCACCATGATGACAAGGGATCTTGATGTGGGATGCGCTCTAGATCTAAATCATCAAAGGCGAGAATGGTCAACCGCCAGACTTTGGCAGACACGGGGCTCCCCGGAGACATTGACTCTGATGAATGAATATTTGGGTTCTTTTAGAACTAACACACGCCCTCCCGCACTATTTCTATTGCAAAGCTTGGCCATCTCTCGACGTGTTTTACGAAGCCTGTAGACGTTAATACTGGACGAATTGCCTAGTTAAAAACGAAAAACCACTAGTTGCAGAATCAACAGATCAAAGATTTTTCCTCGCCCTTTCTGACGAAGGGTTTTGTATAAAATGGCCTAGATTCGATATTCTTTCAATCTCCTCCTTCAGTTGGTGGAACTTTTTTTTCTAAGATGTTTGAACATCATCTTTGGGAACCTTGTTTCGCTTGTCGCTGGTGGTTCAAGAAAATTGGTATGGTACGCCCTAACGTAGATTCTCTACCGCCATGCCGGATAAAGATCCCCTTGGGGCAGAGATTTGGGGTACTCTATTTCAACGCTCTGCGAGAGGTCGCAGACTTGGGTTAGTCTCAAAGTCTGCAGGATGAGAGTTGCTGACTGGTCCGGTGAAGGAAGTTCTGCCGGTCCTCCCGGCCATCAGAAAAGGAAGTATCGACGCGCAACTCGGTCAAGTCCTCAGAAGCACGCCTCAATCCAAGAAGACTGTTTCTCTAGGATGGGACATAGTCCCGTACAATGGCTAGCGACTTTAATGCCGTAAGAGAACCTCGAAGTACCTTTGAGGGACTCTCCATCAACGTAGGTTGACCGGAGAGATGTGATGAATCCATGATGATTCTCTGTCTCAGCCTCATGAAACCTAACGGATTTCCAAAATTAGTCGCGAAGTCTGTTCTCCGAAATGCATGGCAGCGGATTGGACCTCGATGTTGTCAACCAGTGCCGCGAATGGCTTAACCCGTAGAATGACCATATTCGTAGAAGTGAGTTTTGAGAGTCGCCGGAATACCTTACATCCTATATCGACACGAAAGAACAAAGGCAATGTGCATGATCATTCTACAGTGATCGATATGCTCAACAGGCCGCCGGGCCAACATTCGTGTCCGGTCGAATAGTCTTTGATCGTAGTGGTCCATGCAATTCGGGAAGCTTGAATCTCCAAGCCATCCTGTAAATTTCCGTGTTTCACACGATGGTCAGATGATCTACGAATGGACGAAGGAAGACGGAGAATGGATCATTGGTCGATTGTTTGTCGGGAACTCTTCTTCGGCAGAGTGCACTCAGGCCAATGCCAATAGCGGTGTATCTGAGAAGCCTTATCATCGTGGCTTAAGACTCAGACGCGGAGTTTCACCCTCGGATAGGCATAAGTCCTAGCAATTATCAAGATCCGGCGGGTGAGCCGTCTGTACGAACTCGCGATGAAGTTCATGATGTGGTGCCAATTCTTACTTGTTGATCCAGATTCCTGCAATCGTGAAGAAAATGGATTATCGCCGATGGAACCCGCGGGCTCTTCCAGCGTGTTAACGTTGCCCTCTCCGAGTCGAATTCGCTCGAATTCTCCATCCTGAACGCGATCTTTCAAAGAGTGAATTTCACCTGACGTAAGTATATGCAGAGAAGTGTTGGAGACTGCCCTGATCCTGAATGAGCTGAGCAAAACCCGCTTACCAACCATAGGAGATATATAATGAACGAATTCTCACAGACGGCGCCAAAGTCATAGAGAATTTTATTCCCAGATGCGAGATCTTCGTATCAAAATTATCCAACACACAAGCAGGGGAACATAGGTTATAATGGAAAACCCAAGGGAAAACCACTGCCTTGCCCAAAGAACTTTCACCATGTGTGATACGTGTCCGCTTCTCGTTAGTCTCGAGAAGAAGGTACAGGAAACAATATTCAGGTAGTACAATATCGGTCAACTCCAACCCAAGGGAGAAGTTTCCCAAAAAAGCGCAGAACGGATCTTCCGGGAGCAACCCTTGATCTTTGAGAAAGGAGCTGAACCGGTCTTTTCTAGTCCTCCTGGTTGCGATCTCCTCAAGGGCGCTCCCGATCTTCAGCATACTGTGGTGGCATTGGTGCTAGATCGCCAAATCGATCGACCGAGGTTCTCGAGCTCTTCAAATCACCCGCCTCTGGGTGAGAATGAAGCTCTATTTATAGATTTGGGAGTGGCAGCCTTGTAAATGTGGAAAACAACCACCCCATATCGACGGCGCATCCTCAAATCGACGTATTTTGATGATCCGGTGCCTTAATGATGCCTAATTTGATCTGGATTCGTTTGGATTCGCTTGAAGCCGACCGACTATAAATATGTCGCTGACCATTTCGTGATCCATTTTCATGTTCGGAGCTTGATCTAAGTCGATTGAGCTCAAATCGCCATGCTTGATACGCTCGTCTCATCGACACCACTGTAAGTTTCGCCAAATTGGGGATTAAGCATTTCAAAATGCCTTGAGATTCGTGTTTCGATTAATTTTCTCGACGACGCTGCTCTATTTTTGGGTGACATTATCTCATCTAAAAATATATGTCAAATACTTAAAAAGAAATTCTCCAATGAAATTTGAGAGAGTCCATCAACTCGCGATTGAGAGAACAGATCTTCATAAGACAATATTATAACATCCTGGAAGCTGATGCAGGGCCTTCGCCCAGGCTATATGGGCTCATCCCCATTGTAGATTGCCCATTACGTAGCGCGTACAGATTGATTACGATCGATCCTGACTCGGTTTTTTAGCAACAGAGCTTCCCCGCTGGGTGTGCAGTTCCCCAATGAGCGAATCCAATATGCGGGCTCGTTACGTGCTTGGATGAATGCCAGCACTGGGCATATGCGCGACGCTCTGATCGCGCGGTAACGCAATTTCCATGGGTTACGGGTTGCTGCTACATTCGACAACGTTGGCATGACCGGGCTAATGCGCGCCAACCCTTTAGAGAGCTTCTACGGGCCCGGGCGGGTCATGATCAGAAATTCTAACCTCGGGGGAATGCATTGTACGGCGCGAAGCTCGTACCGAACGATGAAATGAAGACATTCCCGTGATAAGTTGCGACGGTGCATTGTATCAAATCCATCGGCCGAACGCGTCATCTCGCGGGCGCTAAGGAATGAATGGTTGCGACCCGCTGGCGCGCCGACGAGCCGGTCGGCGGGTTACGATGATGCCCACCAGCTAAACATCATCAAGCTGGACATGGACCGACTTCTTTACCGAGATGTACATGGCTGGAACCCATGGCCTCCACAAGGCTGCAGATCTATGGAATGGATCCTGCCCAATGGTTTTGACTTTGAGCTTTTGGGTTTTTTTTGCTCCTCAAAGGGTCTATAAAACCCCTGTGGCTAAGAGGGAAAGACACATTTTCTCCTCATCTCCTTCTCTCTGAGTGCATACCCCCCCCGGTGGGTGCACTCTTGATCTCCTTCTCCTGAGTGCATGCCCTCCCAAGTGGGAGTAAGCACTCTTTGATCTCTCTCCTCCTCTGAGTGAGTCCTCCCCAGGGAGTTTGGGCACTCTTTTTGATCTCCTTCTCCTGAGTGCATACCTCCCCGTGGGAGTCACTTCTTGATCAACCTCTACCTCCATTCCACCGCCTGAGTGCATAGCCCGGCGATCTTCCAGATGGAGGATTCCCTGTGAACGAATTCTTCGACTCGCCGCGAGAGGACCTGCAAACGCTCCAACACGCCTGAAGAGCTAGTTCGACGCCTCAAGATAATCCATTTTCTTCCCGAGAATGATTACCCGGAATGCCTGGATCAGAGAACCCTGGCACCACATCCGATGTCAACCTGATACCGCTACTCACCCCACACGATGGCTCGCCTGCTGAAACTCCACGTATCTTATACGATGAATACGACGACCGGTGCGTGAAGAGTTCCTGCAAACAATGAATGATCCATTCTCCGCCGCTTCCAAAACTCGTCGCCAGAGATCATCTCTCACCATTCGACGAGATTCAAGCTTCCCAAAGATGGACTACGATGGCACAAACCGATCCAGATATCGATCACTTTCGAACGATCATACATTCCTAAATGACTCTTGTGGTCGTATTCCCTGATTTCAAAGGACGTGCTCATGCCCTATTCACTCGAAGGTCCGTCTGATCATTTGGAGAGCTCGCGATTTTTTGTAAAGGCCTCGCAAACAAGAGAATCATCGTGATTCATCACATCTCTCCAACCCGTAATCCATGGAGAGTCCAAAGAATACTTTCAGAGGTTCTCTCCTGTCTGCAGATACCGTGAGAGATCCGTAACTTTGTGGGCGTGTTTCTGAGGACTCCGCCAGATACCTTCATCATTAATGCGGAGATCCCATTCCTATGAACTGTCCACCAATAGGCAATCTCCGACGGTTATCGGTTTCATCGGCAATTGAATCCAAGCAGTTGAAGAAGGTTCCCAAAGATGATGTTCAAACATCTCGTAAAAGAAGAGAGGCGTTGAACCTCCCCAAAATCCCTCAGCAAACCCGATGACTACCACCAGAGGAGATATTGCAATCGCTCAACATCCCACGACGGCGCCAAATCAGGAGAGAATTTTATTCCCAGATGAGATCTTCGTAGCCCAAAAATTATCCAACACACGTGGGATATGAACACAGGGTTATAATGCGAAAACCCGCTATGGAAAACCACGGGCCTGCCCACCAGAACTTTCACTATGTGTTCAAAGATACGTGTCCTGCTTCTCGTTAGCTCGAGAAGAAGGTGTTTACAGGAAACAATATTCCGAGTGTAGAAAATACATCTGGCCAACTCCAACCCAAGGGAGAAGTTTCCAAAAGTGCAGAACCGATCTTCTGGAGCAACCTCTTCGCTAGTCCTAGGCGATCTCTAAGGCGAGCTCGATCTTGAACACTTCTCTTGGTGGTAGCGGTGGTGATAGATGTCGGCGTCGAGTCGGTGGTTCTCAGAGCTCTCTGGTCTTCAAATCAGATTCTGGTCTCCTCTAAGGTGAGAATGAAGCTCTATTTATAGATTTTTGGGAGTGGCAGGCCTTGTAAATTCGTGGAAAACTCCAACCACTCCCATCGGACGACGGTCACGATCCCCGATCATCGGTGTATTTTGATGATCAGGTGCCTTAATGATGTCGAATTGGGTGATCTTGGATTACGTTGGATTCGTCTTGGCGAGCGCTCGATCGACTATAAATATGTCGATTTTGGTGACCATTTGGCGGATCGGGATCCATTTTCATGCTCGATAGCTTGATCAAGTCGATTCGAGCTCAAATCGGTATGCTTGATGTTCTTATCGTCTCATCGAGGCGGTTGATTTATTTGTAAGCTTCTGAAATCGGTGATTAGATCGAAGCATTTCGAAAATGCCTTGAGATTACGTGCTTGATCAGTTAATTTTACGAGGGCGTATCGTTCTATTTTTGGGTGACATTATCTCGATCATCAAAATATATATCAATCTTGAAAATAGCAAATTCTTGATGAAATTTGAGAGTCAAGTAGCGCATTTTGAGAGAACAGATCTTCATAAGCACAATTATGACTATGGAAGGCGATGCGGGGCCGCAAATATGTGTATAGGTATCTTGTGAGTGAATTTGAGATTCGGATCGATCAGGGAAGCAGACTTCAGTGCGTGCAGCGGTAGCGTCGTCTTGCGCCAGCGCAGCAGTATGTGCCCATGAGCCTATGTAGTAATGAACATTGTTCAGCGGCTTCAGTCGATGGCAGACGAGTGAAGCAGGCTGAATCTGTGAGTTGCGGGTCGGTAGAGTCGCCCGATATGAGCAACAATTTGGCAGTCAGCAGAGCGAGCATGAGCGGTTGATTCGACCATGGCCGTGATTCGCGACCCCGATACAACAGCGTGGTCAGCGATTCGACCCATGGCCAGCAGTTCGACATGAGGGAGCGGTTTGGCATGAGCCGGCGAGCCCGTGGCAGCAGTTTGACCCAGAATATGAGCGGCCTTGCTGGTAGCAGAAGTATAGCCTTGTAGTATGCAGCTGTGACCACCACAGACAGCGGGCAGTGAACGGTTTTGGCGGTTTTGGCGGTTTTTTTACTTTTGCCCTAGAAGGGGTCTATAAAACCCACAGGAAGAGGAAAGGCACATTTTTCTCATCTCCTCTTCTCCTCTTAGAGTGCATAGCCCTCCCCCTGGTGGGAGTTTGGGCACTCTTTTTGGATCTCCTCTTCTCCTCTTAGAGTGCATAGCCCTCCCCATGGTGGGAGTTTGGGCACTCTTTTTGGATCAACCTCTACCTCTTCATCTCCACCAAGCCAGAGTGCATAGCCCTCCCCCTGGTGGGAGTTTGGGCACTCTCCTTGGAATAATTTTCATCTCGAAAGAGGCGTCAGTAGCAGCGGCCGTCCGGGTTTGGAGGCGATGAAAGAGGCGATAACGAGAGCGGGGTTAGCGATGGCCCGGCGATGGTGGCTCCATAGTGGTCGGCAGCCGGTAATCGATAATGGTGGCCAGCGTCGGTAGTCAGCGAGATGCCGGCGATGATGGTGGTAACCGGCGAAGATTACCGCAATTCAGAGTAGTACGCAAGCGGTAGTCGGCACAATAGTTAATGGCCGGCAGAGGTGTAGCAGCAACAAGCTAGAGCGGTAGCCGGCAAGTGGCGGCTCGCGTCGATAAATGAAAGGTGCCAGCGATGGTAGCGATGATGCCGGCAATATTCAGCAGTGGCGGCCAGCGTCGATAGTCAGCGCGGATAGCGATAATAGTGATGACAGCGAAAGATGCCGGAGATAACCGCCGGAGTAGTTGGCGGTGGTTAGCGGCCGGCAAGATCTTTGACCTATCAGTATTTGTCGAGTGTGCTCGATAGCGTTAACTGGAAGAGGTTGAATTAATTCGAGATTTTTGACTATCAAGGTTGTTTGTCGAGCGTGACTCGATGGCGTTAACTGTATGGAAGAGGTCGAGTTGAATCCGCTAAATTTTGACTTATCGAGGTTGTTTATCGGCGTTACTCGATGATGTTAACTTTGTTATGGAAAGTTGTAGGCGATAGAGGATTGCCAACTTATCAGGTTGTTTATCGAGCGTTACTCGGCGATGTTAACACATGGAAGAGGTGGGAAGTCCAAGGACCTTTGACTATCCAGGTTGTTTCGAGGCGTTTACCGATGATGTTAACTGTTATGGAGAAAGTTGTGGCGATCATAGGATTGCCAACTTATCAAGGTTGTTTATCAGTTACTTCGGCGATGTTAACCTATGGAGGTAGTGGGAAGTCCACTGGACCTTTGACTATCCAGGTTGTTTATGGGCGTTTCGATGATGTTAACTTATGGAGAAAAGTTAGGCGATCTATGATTGCCAACTTATCGGTTGTTTATCGAGGCGTTACTTCGGCGATGTTAACCATGGAAGACGTCGTGGGAAGTCCACTAGGACCTTTTGACTATCCAGGAGTTGTTTATCGAGGCGTTTACTCGATGATGTTAACGTTATGGAGAAAGTTAGCGTATAGAGGATTGCCTTATCAGGTTGTTTATCGAGGCGTTACTGGCGATGTCAACATCGCCTTCTTTATATCATTAGGCTTGACCGCTCGGCGCGTGAGACGACGTGAAACGAATTTGAATCTGTGGTCGGCCAATTCGGGCGAAATGAAACCGCGGTGAAATTTGAAAGTAGCAGGTCATGAAGCGCATGAGCCAGATTCTGACCGTGAAGCGTGATTGCGACATGACAAGCAATAGTCGGATTCGACCATGAGCAGTTCAACCATGAGGCGGTCCATGGAAGCCAGCTGACATGGATATGGTTCGGCAGAAGCCTTATGGCAGCATGACATGATGATACAAAGCTATGAAGCCTTGATCTGGTATATGAACCTTGTATGATCTTGGCCTATGGCGTATGGCCTTGGCACAGTTATCTTGTGCAGTAACCACAAATGACCCCGACATTTTTATGGTTTTGAGGTTTTGGGCGGTTTTTTACGCTTTTGCCCCTATAAGGGGTCTATAAAAACCCCCCTAAGGTAAGAGGGAAAGGCACACTTTTCTCATCTCCTTCTCTCCTCTTAGAGTGCATAGCCCTCCCCCTGGTGGAAGTTTGGGCACTCTTTTTGGATCCACCTCTGCCCCAGGCAGTGCATAGCCCTCCCCCTGGTGGGAGTTTGGGCACTCTTCTTGGATCAACCTCTACCTCCTAGCTAGAGTGCATAGCCCTCCCCCTGGTGGGAGTTTGGGCACTCTTCTTGGATCACGCAATTGTATGGATTTGATAATCGACCCGTATTAGTGGAAGGGACAATCAGTCTTCCCGTAACTCTTGGAGAATTTCAGACCATGACCCACTTGATACAATTTATTGTAGTCAAGTAGTCCGTGTACAATCTTGGGAGACCTCACCAGCCATATTCATGCCTCACCTCAAGATGAAATTCCGACACCTGCATCGGCATGGTAAGTGGGAATCACAGAGATAGCGTCTATATCAGTAAAGCAAGCAGTGAAGTGAAGAAGAAGAGGAGCAAGGGAAGAGGAGGAGCCAAGCCGGCGTTTCACCACCTGCACCGCTGTGATCCTTCGCATCATCACAAGAAAGGAAGAGTCAAGCAAGGAAGAGAGGAAGAGTCAGAACAAGGAAGCGTAAGAAGAGTCCAGGAAGAAGAGGAAGAGTCCAGAGCGAGGAAAAGTGGAAGAGTCAGAACAAAAGCGGAAAAAGTGAGGAGGAAGAGATAGCTCAAGAGCTTGAAGATCCTCAAGCAAGATCGCGCACAGATCACTCCTTTCGTGACAACCATCAATTGTGTCCGTGTAATATGCATTCACCAAGTTAACATCACTATTACAACGATCGTTCTTTACATAGTTTTTCCTCCCTCATATCATTCGTAATCCGTTATCAAGACTTTGTACTCAAAACGGATACATAGTGGAAGCTTTTCTTGCCTAGCCGTGGTTTTCCCTCTTTTAGGTTTTATTAAAATTCGTGTCTCTTGTTTCTTTAATTACGCTTATTATTGTCTGGATTTCAAAAATTTAAGTAAACTTTCACTCTCTGACGGTTTTCTATAGCGAATATATATATACTTTTTTTATATAATTTATAAAATATTTATATAATTTATTTATTTACTAAAAATTATTTAAATATAAATTATATAAATATATAAATTTATTTAGTTATTTATATATTTAAATTATATAAATATTTTTAAGTTATATAAATAAGTTAAAAATATTTAAAAATATAATTTAAAAATAATTTATATAAAATATTTTAATTATATATATATATATATATATTTATTTATTTATATAAGTATATAATAATAATAATAACAAAAAATTTATAAAATACAAAAATATAAAAAAATAAATAAATAAATAATTTTTAATAAATAAATAAAGAAAGGAATAAATATATAATAAATATATATATATATATATATATAAATAACTAAATATTTTCTAAATATATAAATAATTAAATATTTATATAATTTAAAAAAATTTTATTTATTTATTTAACTAATTATATATTTTAAATAAATAAATAACTAATTAAATATATATATAAATAACTATTTATTTATTTATATATTTTAAATATTTTTAACTTATTTATATAACTTAAAAATATTTATATAATTTAAATATATAAATAACTAAATAAATATATATATATATATATATACTTTATTTATATAATTTATTTATTTATATATTTTAAATAATTTTAAATTATATATTAACAAAAGTTGAGGAGAAAATAACCAAGAGAGAGAGAGAGAGAGAGAGAGGAAAGACGTGCCATTTTAGGATAGATATGTAAATATATAAGAATTGTGTGATCTGTATGTAAATTTTCCTCTTTTAAAAAAAAAGTGATTTTTGCCGGTGGCCAGTCGCCCGTTTAAAGGGCGACTGGCGCTGACTGTGCAAACACAGTCAATGTCTTTAATGAAACTATTTTAAAATTTTTTTAAAAACGTATTTATTCTATTAATTAAGGTTTTAATCATGCTTAGTTTAAAAATTTTGCCAAAAAAAAATTTCAAGTTTAAGCTCAAATTTAATTCAGAATAATGTTTACAGTTATTTCATTTAAATTTATAATACGTACGTTTTATTTGAGCTCAGCTAGATAGTTAATCAAGGAATGAACCAAGCAATACAATCAAATAACTTATAATTAATTGAATATATATATATATATATATATATATATATATATATATATATATATATATATATATATATATATATATATATATATATATATATATTAATAACAACCTATTAAACTTAAAAATTAAAATTCTTAACAAAAAAATAACAAATCTTGCAAATAACCACAAATAAAATATATTTATAATTGATTCTTGAACAACAATATTATTAAACTTAATTAAACTTTTTAATGAACTAATTCATGAGATTTAATGATATTATTTATGATCATAAATGAATAAAACACTAAATTGTTAAATCTTGTTTTTTTAATCAATCCAATATCCATAATAGAATTCAAATATGTTTGATTAGTTAATTAAATGATCATGAACAAGTTTTAATTGAATAAGATCATGACTAATCTGCAAAACATATTAATTCATTTATAGTTTGTGGGCTCTGAAAATTCGCCACCGACCTCTCGATAATTTTTTGAATTTGATTGAATTGAAGAGAGTGATGATTTGAAGTATTAGTGTAATTTTTAAAAGGCAGATGAAATAGTAGATAAGACACTACCCAGATATTTCACCCTCATTTGGTGAGGACTTTAGATTTGATTCGGGTTTCTTATAGTAAGCCTATAATTACCCCTCTCAATAAGTGAGAGAGAACTTTCGATTAAGGTTAGTTAGATAAAATTAATGTAAGTAGCGGCGTATAGTTTAAAATTTAGATTATGAAATTCATCATTGAAGCTTAAACGGATGATTGAGGGAATGATGACGTGCCTCATCTAGATCTCATGGTTAGTTATCCGGTCCGGTCTTAGTAGTCGAGGAGGAGGTAATTCACCGACGAGAAGAATCCCATTAGCAACACGAGATTCCAGAAATCCTTTGTAGGCAGGGGTGGTGTTTGTCTTATGAGACAGGCTTAAGTCTATCTTAATTGACAGAGAGTTGTTTGTCCTATCAAGTTTACCCTATGATTCACAACTCAAAGGACAAAGTCATTGGGAGCATCGAGCTACGTGATATATAATGGGGCGCCAAACCACCCGTTAGAGGACTCGGTGCGTGCTTCATCTATGGAGCTTGTTGGACAAGCCACGTAGTTAGAGGACATGAGTCACGTCTTTACTGGTGAGAGATTGATTGAGAGTGAATATAGCAGGACACTTGATTTGACAATTGGCTCCTTTGTGAGCTAGAGTTTTCTTAATTTGTCACCACCGACAAACAGTTGCGGAAGGTGAATAGATTGAGTTTGATTTAAGTTTTAATGATAGAATTTCATTTAAACAGTTTTTTATATTGATTTTTAGTTTGAGTCAATTTGATTTGAGCAATTGATTAATTTGAATATGTTTAAGAGCTTTAGATCATGTCAACTCTGCATAACATAGAGAGGATTAGATCTACGCCACTAGCAATGTTTCTCGGATATTTTCTTGATTTAAAATCTTATTATAGGTTTTAGGTTTTGTTAACTGTACTCAATCCTAAGACTAAGCAGGAAGCGGCGCATCCTCGACACTTGAATTTAAGCATTCAATGTAGTGTAATCTTGAGTGTATTTAAGATTTTATGTAGTGTTTATTTCTTAATTATGAGATTGATTTTAGATTTTCATTTAATTCTTATTTTAGTCCGCACAGCCTTTACAGACATTAAAATTCGCACTTGAAATCTCTATGTCCGAGCAGGTGCAGGTGTTTATAGCTTAGATAAGTTTACCTAATTAGTGATTTCGTTGATTTTAAAAATTATAATTAGAATGAAATTTCTTAATTTTTGTATTGAAGGAAAACTCCATGATTTTTGTAGATTTTGATTTAGTCTGCTTGTACAAAAAATTGCAGATCCGGCGGTGAAGAAGGCATTGTAAATTGATCTAATATATTATTAGATTTTTCAGATTAATATTTAATATATTCTAATTTAGCCTGCGCAGCCTTTTCAGATATTAAAATTTGCACTTGAAATCTCTATATTCGAGCACATGCAGGTATTTACGGCTTAGCTAATTTCATCTAATTAATGAAATTATTGATCTTGAAAATCATAATTAGGATGAAATTCTTTAATTTTTGGTTGAAAGAAGTCCTATGATTTTGGTAGAATTGAATTTAGTATCGCCTTCTGTCTACTTGTATAAATAGTTACAGATCCGGTGGTGAAGAAGGCATTGTAAATTGATCTAATATCTTATTAGATTTTTTAGATTAATATTTAATATATTCCAATTTAGCCTGTGCAACCTTTTAAGACATTAAAATTTGCACTTGAAATCTCTATGTTCGAGCACATGCATGAATTTATAGTTTTAGATAATTTCACTTGATTAGTGATTTTGTTGATTTTAAAAATTATAGTTTAGGATGAAGTTCCTTAAATTTTGATTAAATGAAGCCCTATGATTTTTATAGAATTGAATTTAGTATCGCATTCTGTCTGTTTGTACAAAGAGTTGCAGATTCGATGGCGAAGAAAGCGTTTTGATTTAGATTCCAAAAGACAATTTAATTTGTTGTTTTAAAAGAAGATTTATCCCTCGGAGTAGTTTTTATTTTTCTCCACTTTTTTGTTTTACTTTTGTGTTTATTGTATGCTATTTTTCCTCTTCCTTTTGTTGTTTGGAGTTTTTAATTTGAATTTTAGCTTTAGGTTTCATTACTTGACATTCTTAAGTTGATCCTTTTACTTTTTATTTTTCTCTAAGTCTAGAATTTTGACGAAATTTTGGCAGCCTCCCGACATCATTCCCGTGTAAGGGGCTGCATCGAGGGTGTTTTGGCTTACTTGGTATGCTCTCTTGAGCGTAGCAAGTGGTGTCTTATGACTGACCCGATTTTATTTCATTGCCCTCTTGAGCCTGAGGCCTTGGGAAGAACATACAACATATATTCATCCCTCATTTTTTGTTTGATGCTTTCAGTTTAAAATTAACTGTAGGTTTACTTATTTAACGTTCTTAAGTCAGTTCATTTCACTCTCCCATTTTTCTAGGTCAAAAGATTTGACATAATTTTGGCCCTTATCATCCGTGGTATCGGTGTTTTTTGCTTACGCCTCTTGAGCATAGTGTCTTGTGTGACCGTGTTTTTCATCGTTGCCCTCTTGAGCACGACGATGCCTTCAGACCTGAAAGAAAACATACAATGCAATATGTATTCATTCCCCCTTTTTTGTTTGACACTTTTAGTTCAAAATTAGCTGCAAGTTTCCCTACTTAGCATTCTTAAATTAGTTCATTTCACTCTCCCCCTTTTTTCTAAGTCTAAAGATTTGACGCAATTTTGGCAGCTTCCCGGCGTCATCTTCATGTAGGAGTCTGCATTGGGGGTGTTTTGGCTTACTCGATACGCCTTCTTGAGCGTAGCGAGCGGTGTCTTGTGACACCACAACTGGTTTTCATCTCGTCGTGCCCTCTTGAGCACAACAAGGCCTTTAAACCTAAAAGAAAATATACAATGCAATATATATTCATCCCCCCTTTCCCCTCTTTTTTTCAAAGTCTAGAAATTAGACAGTATTTCGTCTAAGGGGGGCGACATCTAACAGTGTTGCTTACTTGCCCTCTTGAGCGGTGTCTTCGACAACATATTTTCATCTAATCAACTTTTGAGCCTGATGAGGTCTTCAAACCTGCAAAGAAATACAAACATATATATATATGTTGCGTCGAAAACCATTCTTGGTGAGTAAAAGTTTTCGCAAACGTGTGAAGTCAGTATGTATTTAAAGAGTGAACAAGAAAACTCGAATTTTCGTGGAAAACCTCGAAAGAGGGAAAACCACGCCTGGCAGAAAAGCTTCCACTATGTATCTGTTTAGTACAAGGTCTTCCGATCTGGGATTCTGAGTGTGGCTGGCCTTGTGCCCGAGGCTCTAATGGGCTAGAGACCCGGATGGGTCCGTAACTTTAAAATTCTTTACACACACATATTTGTGGTAGTGATCATACATCATAATATTGTGCTTACATGAAGATCTGTTCTCTTAAAATATGTGGTTAATGGACCTGCAGATTTCGTTGAAGAATTTACTATTTTGAAGTACTTGGAACACATATTTTTGGATGATTGAGAAAATATCATCCAAAAATAGGAGGGCAACTGATATGACCCTGAAAATTCTTCTAATTGAAACGAATCTTGATCGACATTGTCGAGAATTGGCGGTGAGATCAAGCTTAAAATATCATCAAAACTTTGAGACATCGGTTAAATTCTTAAAAGCTCTCAAATATGGAGTGTTTATAGTAATAAATCGGCGTCTCGGGCCGGTTCAAAGCCAAAGATCTTAAACTTCATTTGAGTATTCAAATGTACAAAATACATCATATGATCAAGGGAATCATCATGAGGTGTCCGATGGAGAGGTGATACGGGTTTTTTGCATGTATTCTGACGCCACTCCTCCCATAAATAAATCATTCCTCATATGAGGGGAACAAGAGATAGGAGAGAGCTAAAGATCCTCCAAGCCTGTCGTCGATTCGGCAGTGCGCCATGGCCGTATTGATCGCTGTCTCTGTCTGGTCATGATGACCGGTGATCGTTCCGCATTTCCACGTGCTCATTGCAGTTCACCATCATCTGCTACTTGCTATTTACAACCTGTCGTTGTCACATAGTTGTTCCTTTCTCATATACAATTCGTAATCCGTTGTCGGAAAATCTTGTACTCTGAAATAGATACTGTGAAAACTTTTAGGAATTTAAGCGATGTCTCAAAGTTTCTGATATTTTAAGTGCTTGATCTCACCAGGTTCAATTTCTAATTAGCTTTGTGCTCAAGATTAGTGCTTAGAGGAATTTTGGGGATCATATCGATATATATATATATATATATACATATATATATATATATATATATATATATATATATATATATATATATATATATATATATATATATATATATATATATATATATATATATATATATATATATATTCATATTTATAGATCTCACATATTTTGACTCATTTTTTGCACACTGTAATACTTGGTAAGAGAACAAGGTTGGGTATGTTATTGAGAATGTAAAGGCAGGAGTCGTAGAAAATCGAAAAGAAGAATTACGCTTGATGTTCTTATGATTTCGTGACAAAAGAGAAAATAAAGAGAGGGATCTGACGTCGAATCAAGAAGAATTTCTTCTTGGCGATGTTCTTCCTCCATTGTGTGGCGAAAATTAGAAGATTCTGAAGTCCGGCTAGAAAATCGAAAAAAGAATTTGTCTCTTGACGATGTTCTTATTAATTGAAAAGAAAAATGAGATAATTAAAAGCAAGTGGTCGACAGAAAATCGAAAGAAGAATTCGCCTCTTACGTGTTCTTCCTCGGTTTGTCGCGAAGCGAAAAGTGGAAGTGTTGCGGGTTGGTGGGCCGGAGGGAAGGAGGTTTGCTAGCTGGTGGGCCGTGGGCTGGAGGGAAGAAGGTTGACTTGTTGGCTTGCGGGCTGTAGGTTGGAGGGAAGAAGGTTTGCTTGCTTGCGGTGGAATAAGATTTGGGCCGGCGGCAGTGGACCGGAATTGGGTGATCGGGGGCGCGGAACGGCGGCAGAACAGGCTTGGCCGGCGGCGGGACGCGCGGAGTTGCGCGTGCATCAGCGGCAGGCGCGGGTTTGGCCGGCGGGATGGCGCGACGGGAGGAGTGGTGCAACAGGAACAGCGGCAGAAGGAGGCCGGATGAGCTGCAGGTGCAGGCAGGCCGTGCAGATCAGACCCGCAGCGGGCGGGCAGGCAGGTGCGCCGTTGGTAGGATAGCGAGTGCGGGATGGAGAAACAGGCAGACGGGCAGCAACGCAGGCCAGGTCAGACAGGATAGCTATACACGGACGCACGGGAGGTGGCCGGAGGCGGGTCGTGCGTAGTTGTGGGAGGTGCGCCGGCGGCGGGAATGGCGGCAGGTGCGGCGCGCGGCTGTGGCGCGTGCGTTGGACGGGCCGAAAATCGAGAGGGGAGAAGAATTACCTTGTGTTTTTCATTTTTCGACGGGAGAGAGGGATGCCGGAGAGAGAGAAACGTGGGAGGGAAGATGAGAAAAGTGAGGGTGATTTCTCTTTTTGGAGAAGTTATTCAGGAAAAAAAATGAAAAATAAAAGGGGGATTTACATACATACCACGTTAAATATCAATATTTACATATTTAACACCTAAACTTATCATTTTACAATTTTAACACCTAAAACATTCTAACACAACAAATTACCACTTTCAGTTCTCTCCGTAGTATTGGTTTTATTCGTGGTTCGGTTACGGTATACCACGAGCGATCTTGCCTCGAGCTCAAGTAACGGTAGGCTTCGTCTTTGTTTCGAACTTCGGTGGCGTGGGGTAGAGGATTGAAGAGCTGATTGACCCATCCTAGCCTCTGCTCCGTGGCCAGCGCCTCAGTGTGAGTCTTCTTGTACGTGCCGTTACTTTTGTTCTTTATTTGAGTGGCAGGGCTAAAGGGATTGAAAATTTGTCGAGCTCAAGTAAGCAGTGTGTTGGTGACGCGTTCCATTCTAGGGAGGCTAAGGGATTGAGAAGCCGCTCGACATCGTCTCCTCTCTCCAAGAACTCGGTGAGTCTTCTTCCCAGGCCCTCTTGGTTGGGTTTGATTGAAGTTTCCGTTTTGGGTGATTATTTGGTTTAGATTTTGGGGATTTTCTCCCAAGCGACATTTTATTGTCAACATGAGAGTGTGTTGGAGGTCTGAAGAGATGCGGTACTACGTTGAGTTCGAAATTGAACCTCTGGATTTCGTTTGCTTTTATTGCATAAACAGAAATGAATGTCTTTTCAAATGGTAATTGTGAATGTGTTGTATTTTTCATGAATTGGAAACTCTTTTAACTTTCATGTATTTGCTAAGAATGTGTTAACTATAGCCTCAAAACTTACCACCAGTTCTGTACATGATAAGATGATCTTTATTTTATACATATTAGTCATAACTAAAATGTGTAGAACTATGATTGCTCCGGTATTGTGATATTAAGAAGTGGAAGCACTTGTTCATAGAACGTAAAAATAATTATACTTTATTTGATGCTATACTTTAACATATGAATTGACTAAAACTTTTTTTCAATAATATCAGGAATGAGCTCGAGTCAATCGTCAATAATAGGGAATGTGCTCTAAAATAATCAAGTGAGATGCATGTGTAACTTACCATGTATTATATACACTACTCATAAAGGATCGCATACTGGAAAAAAATTTTATCGATGCCCTCGGAACAGAACACAAGATGATTGCGATTTTTTCAATTGGGTAGATGAAGTTGAACCTTCAATACATGATGTGCTTCGTCTGTTAAGAGCCCATGATGAGATGCTCAGAATGAAGTTCGAGCTCATATTAACTCTTATGAAATTTTTTGTTGGAGTTGTTGTTATTGTTCTACTGTACTTTTGGTTTTTGCATAATATGTGTGGGTGAAGTGTGTACTAAGAAGTGTCAATATGTATGAGCGATGTGTGATTTAGATCGATTGTCGTGGCGTCGTAGTCGTCAATGTACCTCTAGATTTATGTTAATAGTGCATTTGCTTTATTATTTTTGCATGGTCTGAACTTAGGTGTGACCTTATAGTTTGTAAACTATCATTGCTTTATTATTTTTGCAATATGTTGGCCAAGTTTCAATTATATATGAAAGTCGCTGAGATTAGTTATGGAAATTAGAATTATGATATGTCTTTCTTTGTATGGGCTTTGCTATCGTTTATTTAATCTTTGAGAACAAGTTAAAGATTTTCTTCTTTTGTCATAGCATTCATGATTGTAAAGTGAGAATTTTACATCTTAACTTTATATACAGATTCAACATATATATAATGAGAGAAAGAGTTGCTTGAAAGATACTGAAATTTTTATATGAAAATTTTTAAAAGAGAAAATTTCATGAGTTATATCCTAATTAAAATGATTCGCTATATAAATAAGATTATAAAGTTGACCTTTTCTTTTAATTGGAGAATTTGACTACACAAAATTGGAAAATGATTAAGTGATGATGATCATATGATAATCAAGCAATGACAGATATGATGGTGAAAATGATTCTCATAAATAATGAAGTTCCAATTAATTATATACAAGTTCCAATTATTTACATATGAAGTTCCAACATTTACATACAAGTTCCACGATTCACCAACATTTCATAGGGAATAAATAAATGGAGTTTTGAGGTTATTGAAGCAGATCAAGCACCAACACAGTTTTCGGCCTGAATAGCCATTTTATCCACAGGTAACAATGGAAAATTATTTAGCCATTGTTGAGCATTCGAGCAGGATCTCTTGTCACACGAGTGCCTTCAACAGAATTCTTTATTTCAGGAAGTCCATTAGCCAAGGATACGTTATGGAGAGCGCTTGCGTAAACTGCCATTATTCCTTGAACACCCTCAACCTGCAAGTAGCATTCAGCAGAGATCAATTTTATTTTTTGTTTTATATTTTTATTTTGTTTTGTTTATGCATTAATTCAATAAAATATATATATTTGATGATAATAGTTATTTTTAAAAACACTCAATACATATAAATATTATTGTGTGTTTTTAAACATAATGTTATTTGTTTTTAAAAATATGAAACAAAAGTACTTGTAAGATACATTAAGCAAACTTATTTTTAATAATAACATAAAAATAAAATAAAAAACACAACAAAAATTGATCTCAAACATGCCCTCAGATATAAGATTGAAAGAAAAAACACCATCTAGTGACAAAAGGTTAGGAACAGGTGTAAATTTCCTTGTCCATGTACAATTTTATGTTTGGAACAAGTACTATATTTACTTAAAGTTTATAATTTTTTGCAATTGAAACGACCAACTTACTTCAGGGTGGTGTGTGCTTCCGTTTAAATTAAAGCAATGAGAGACAGGCCCATCAATAGGTCTTGCTCCAAAGCCTCAAGCAAGAAAACGCTTATCTGTATCATAGAACTGCAGAATTTCTGCAACATCTAATATTGCCTGAAAGTCCAATGAAAGAAGTTAGCATTTGTGCACACCATTGTCCCTTGAATGTTGATGAAAAAAATGAAAAACGAATTAAAAGAACGGTAAATAGCATGCATAGATAGCTGCTCACTCTCTGATAAGCATTCGGTCGACCTGAAGGATCAATGTAATGTAATGAATCTGAGAGGCGAGGATTTCCATTGGAAGCTGCCAAACAATAGTGAATATAAAGAAGCATTAGTTAAGAAAAAGATGGCAATCTTAGGGTCCAACAAACTGAATGCAGTAAGGTGTACATGCTCAGAAGTCTACTGCTACCATGAAATTCATTTCACAGCCAGCAGCAATATAGTCCAAGAAAGTCTGTTTCTTATTCTCAGAAAACTTTTGCACAAATAATTGACCTTTCAATATCTGAAAAAAAAAATTAAGACTTATCTTCTAGAAGAAAATGTCTCATCATAATAAAACCGCTCATTGATAGTATTACCTTGTTGATATGATTAGTTCCAGTACTACTTGGTAGAAAAAGATATTCCCCATGTTGATTCTGGTGAAGCTTTTCCAAGTCTGCAAATGATTTCACAACTTTGCTGTCCAATCAGTAAAGAAGGATAAATTTAGCTATCTAATTCAAGTCATAAATAAGATACAATGAAATATATGCAAGCACACAAGAGAGAGGGTAAATGGCAGAATGAGCAATAATTAAGAGAGTTCTCACCCGATGAGATCATGCTTTCCATTGCTATTGAAGTTGTAGCACTCAATATTCAAAGGTGTATCCTGCGTATCGTTCATAAACTAAGGTTAAAATTTGATAGACTTAAAAAAGAGGGCAGATACCAGTTTAAACAAAAATAAGATGCTCATGCCTTGCTTCCAACTTGTTGAAGGTTTATAATTACTGTCTTCCAAGTGGGGTTGAGATCATTCTTTATAACTTCTGTCTTGTAAATTGGAATAGGAGGGCCAGACTCGGTGTTCAAGGAAGTGATGATCCTACAGTACTAAATCGAGCGGCAAAGCTTTGTATAAAAGTGATTGTAAATCTGTCCAGTGGAAGCATCTGTATCAGAAATTATCATCTCTAGCAACAGGTTGCTTGAGCTTTTTCTCACCATCCAGAAACTGGAGCTGCATGAAAAGATGGAGGAGGATGAAGAGAGATGCAACTTGAGAACCAATCAAGGACATCAATATATTCTAAGCAATGTTAAGCATGCATCAGAAGTAACAAGCTAAACATTCTGCATTGAGGAACCAAACTTGCCTCTAATTTAGCTTTGAAAAGGTCCAAAGCAGGTCCCTCGACTTCCCCAATATCCATTAGTTCGGAAGTCTGTAAGTCTGATTCACCAACTTTGTACAGACAGTACCTAATACTTGGCTCCAATTCTTCGACTCGTTCACGACATAAAATCTGATTTTGATCCTGCTCAAGCAAATTTGATCATCAAGACCATTTTAAGTTGATATACATGTACCTTGCTTTTCTGAAGTTCATCAATGCAACTTTCCAATTTTGATCCTGTTCAAACAATAGAGTTCCTTTCATATACGAAGCATATGCCTGCACTCCAATAAACCTATGTCATGGACAAGGATCAGCTAGCATAAATGAAAACAGTCAAACTGTCTCCAATGTTCCACAAGTTAAAACAAACTGTTGTAGAGAAAAACTGTCAACAAACTGTCTCACTTAATTTTGTGAAGGAATATGATGATAACTCAGGGTTCAAGCAATGTCGAAAGTAAGCACTCGAGTGATGAAGATGTTAACATGGCACAAACTTGCAAGCCACAGATGAGAAGTGAGTTTGCAGATAGCAACACCCCTAAGTACTTCGATTTCAAGTGACAAGCATCAAACCCTATTAGATGTCTGCATCCTGCCAGAAAACCATCAATGCAAATCTTGAAGCTCACATACAAACGCCTGAATGACCAGTCATCACTATCGTAAGTATAAATGATGCGAGAACCGGGGTTTCTATCAATAAGCTCTGCGACAAGTGAAGGCACTAATCTGTAATTATCATCGATTGACCCAAATGCAATGCTTCGAGCTACTTCTCTAGATCGCCATAACTTCATGTATGGTAGTGATAACCCAAAAGTCGATTCCAAGCTATTTTTGATATGTTTTGGAGGAATATTTGGTTGCTTCTTCACAATATCTTGTATCTCTTGGGCAACCCAAGAGGAAGTTGCCAATCTATTCCCCGCTCTATTAATACTAGGACATGTATGTACTGTAGTATATTTCTTAACCTCAAATGTTTGGCCATCAGCACAAAGTGATGCTCTAATTCTCCATGGACAATCTTTGTATGAGATGGTAGCAATAACACGGGTTTTATCACTAGCTTTGATCTTAATCCCAAAATTATTTTTAATTGCAGTGGTTCGTAAGGCTTGTTTGAAAGTTGTTGAATCTTGAAAACATGCACCGTTTTCTGTGCATTGTTAACTTCATCAAGTAGTTAGAAACATCAATCTTGTTGGGATAGGAATGATTGCACTCAAGCATGTCACTATGAAAAGAAACATCTCTATCTGTGACAATGTGTTATTTGCATTATCTTCGCTCTGCAACCACCACCTCAACCTTGATACTTGCAAAATACTCCTCAATCATTTGCAAAACTTCAACATCACTTTCAATAAGTCTATATTCCTTTGGAGATGTCTCAAAAATATGATAATATAACTTAAATCCATATCCTTGTAGCCATGGGCAAATTCCTTCCACATTCTCTTTAAGCACAATAAAATTGATTAGGTCTTTCTCAAGCTTAACTGTTCTTTGTTTTCCGCCTTCATATTTACTTCTATTTGTTCTCTTGACTTCAACCCAATGTCCACCAAATTTGAAGATTACATATAGCCATCGACTCATATCTCTGCTTAAATTAAAATTTAGTTAATCTTCACCGATAGGTAAGTAGAAAATACTCTCAAGATTCCTATAAACAAAATCTAATATAATTAACAAAAGAAGCATTATTTATTTTCAAATACTAAGAGAATAGTATTGAACCATGATTCAAATAGTATTCAAATTATTTATTCTATTGTAATTTAATCGATACAAATTCTTAATAAGTAAATTGAAATCTAATAACGAGAGTTTAGAATTTATAGCCTATTTACAATCCTAAATGTGAAAGATAAAAGCTAAACTATTCTTTAAAAATGAACAGAGAAACACTATCGTGTATACAACTAGTGCAAGAAGTAATAAGGGAAGAATCAACAGCATGTTGGAGATATATAGTTTTCTAAAAAAGAAAATGAGAACAAAACAAAAATTACAAAAAAAAAAAGTGGATTCACAAAACAATAGATATTTTATATGAATCATTCAAAATGGGGTTGGTTTAGCTAGAGGAGATATTTCTGGATAGTCGAGAACAAATGTAGGTTGCAAAAGCTTTGGCTGAACAATGATCTCAAAAATCTGAATGAATCACTTCGAAACTGTTATATGAAGCAAAATTAATTGATTAAACTAGCTATCAATTCATATGACAACAAAATGGTTACACTTATGGATTTAAAATTATTATAAATAACTTTTGATCCAAAGAAAAATTCATCAGAAAAAAAAGAAAATTTTCATCTGTTTCATATTTAATAATTTCCAGAAAATTTTCATCTGTTTCATATTTAACTTTAGAGCTTGCTTTCAATCCTAAATGTCAAAGCTAAAAATAATATTATCCTTTATAAGCTATGAACAGAGAAGGTAATAAGAAGCAAAGGTGTTGAAGAACTTTTATAATGAAACTTTTTTAATAATATTATCCTTTTCACAAGTCCTATACCAAAGCGTATTACCTTGCAATCCCCGTTTTTTCCGTGTCGATAGGACAAGCAGAAGAAGATCATGATGGCTACGGGAAAATGCGGAAGAGGAAGACGTTAATCTTCAATCAAACCCAACCGCCACTCGTGAGAAGAACGCTTCTCAATCCTTAGCCTCACCAATCGGAAACGTCTCCAACACTTTACGGAGCTCGAGGAAGACCAAGAAACGACTTCTCAATCCCTTTCTCTGTATCGAATCGGAACGTCTCCAACACCTAAAGCGTCGAAGAAACGACGGCGTTGTGTAAGCGGAGAACCCAGAAACGAATACTACGGAGAACGGAAAGGGGTAATTTTGTTGTGTTAGAATGTTTTTGGTGTTAAAATTGTAAAATGATAAGTTTAGGTGTTAAATATGTAAATATGATGTTTAACGTGGTATGTATGTAAATCCCCAAAATAAAATGGAGGGTGGGGAAACGGTTGAGTATGGGGTAATTTAAGAATTTTTTTAATAAATTTTAAATTTATTAAATGATTTTAATGTGAATTTCGCGTCGTTAAATAGACATAGTCAATATATATATATATATATATATATATATATATATATATATATATATATATATATATATATATATATATATATATATATATATATTGAAGTTAATTTTGTTGTTCTTAACGCAATGACACAGTTCGTTTCGCGATCGGAGACCGTTTGGTTCGAATCGGTGCCAAATTGAGTCCATTCCAGCTCAAAGTGCACGTCGTCGCTTTCGACGGCTTGATTTTCGTGCAGACTTGTCCGAATTGAGTACGAATAGTCTTACTTGATAGATTTTGGCGTTTTGAAGCCAATGGGACAATCAATTTTGTGAACGGAGGTCGTTTGATTCTCGTCGGCGCCTCCTGACCTCGATATGTGTGCAGACGCGTTGTCGACTCGAACGCTTGATCGATTGCTGATCAAGTCACACAATATTTATATCTTGACTAATTTTGACATTCTAAACGTGATGGCGAAGTCCGTTCATCGATCAGAGGTCATTTGAGTTGATTTCGATGACGTCCTGTATATTTTCAACCTCGATTTGTGCGCTGTCACTTCAAATCACTCAACATTTGCACAGACTCGTCCGAATTGAGTGTGGATAGTCTCATTTGATAGATTTTGACGTTTTGAAGCTAACGACATAATCAATTTTATAAACGGAGGTCGTTTGATTATCGTTGCAACTTTCTGACTCCAATATGCGCGTCTGCACATTGATAGCTCGAGCGCTTAATTAATTGCTCGTTAGATTTTGCAATATTTATATTTCGATCAATTTCGATGTTCTGAACGCGATGACGAAGTTTGTTCGTCGATTGGAGGTCATTTCGACCATTTTCTGTGACATTCAGTGCATTTTAAGCCTCGATTTGCGCACAGTCACTTCCGAAGTCCGTTGAATTAGACTTGTGGGCTTGACTCGACTTATGACACGTATGTGGAGGTGAACATAGTTCTAACAATGGGATCCTTTGGGCAGCACCAAAGGTCGAATAATTTTAGTTATGAGCTTAGAATATTAGATCATAGATTCATGTTGTTACCTACATAAACAAGAGGTATATATATATATATATATATATATATAATGACACAATCCGGATTTTTTTCAAAATCCAACTGCATTCTCATCCAACAATGGGAAGAAAAGCTCCAAGTCTATAAAAATAATCTAAGTAAAAAACAATATAGTAGAGATAACAAAGAAAACTTAACAAATAAAAGACAAAAAAATAGGTCACTTTAAAAGTTCCTAAAAGAATCATTTTGTTTACCGAGATGAATTTTAACAATTTAAAAAAAAAAAAAAAATCTTGATTATCTTATGCTTCAATGTCAATTAATTTTCTATGTATCAATTTATATATCAAAATAATGCAATCGTATCCATTAGCAAATTGAAGATTTAAAGTGAGGGGGTAAAAGCATTGGGGAGAGAGGTCCTACAATATAAATGGTTTTAAGAGATCGAAATTAACAATAAATGTTTAAAATCAAAAATAGCCATATACAGCCACCCATAATCACTCAATAGTTCCACCACTAATCTATCTAATTTATATAAAATCGCCTAAACAATTTTCAAATTCATGGATCGTTCAACCTTCTTAATACTTTGAAGCTTTTACTATACTTTTAAGGCTTGATTCAAACTTATTTGGATGTGATTCAATTCATTCTTAATATTGATGGAATCGTTTCATTGAAAAGTTTAATTCAACTATAAATTGATTAAAATCAGAGTTTCAATGATCTCAATTTTAAAATTGAAAGATTTCAACATATATATATTGCATTGAGATTCGTGTCTGATTTGCTAAATTTTTATGTGATATATCAGTTCTTAATATGAAGAGATTGTTCTACCATTGAAATAAATCAGGCTGAACTTATGCTAGACCAAAGTCGAAGATGTTGACAATAAATCCCAAAAATTTGAACACCTGAGCCACGACATCAACATCCAGTTCTGTTCATTTTTCACAAGAATTTATTCTGCGTTGAATTCAATTTATTGGAACAAAATACAACCAATTTGGTTTCTTGTTGGAGCAAAAATCATGAAAGAAACGCAATCATAAATTGCGCACCAATGGCGTGCATAATATGACATTATGACCTGTGAAGTTTAACTTAACTATAGCAACAGTACAGGAAACCTTTTACGAGTTTTTTTGAACAGAAATCAAGCGAATCCACATGCGTGGAAATCATACAATCTTATCCAACCCAAGCAGCTGGAACCACTCTTTTGATAATTTAGATAGGATCCATGCATGGAATCGTCGATTTTCTACGGTATCGGAGCTCTAAAGTTCTTTGAGTACTATAATTGTTACACAATGAATAGAGTTGCAGCGATCGTTCCCATGCACACCAGTATCAAGCTTCAATGGCTTCCTCACATTTCGAGAGAGGGATATGGGCTTCATCCAAATTCTTCTCGATCAGTTCTATATAACCTAGCACTGTCTCCAGGTTATTGTCATCTGGCAAAACAACAGGGTAAATTTACAAGTTAATAATGAAAAAGAAATATTAATAACTATTTAAGTAGTTCTAATCATCGTATATCTGAAAGTTTATTGCAAAAATCAAAACAAAATGCATACTTTGCAAAATACACAGACACAAGAATACCATAGTTTAACGCATATTTCAATTACATGAAAGTATCTTGAAGGGATTGATAATATAATTGGTAAACCAGAATGTCAAGATCATATCTATATGTTAGCATGTTTAAGAAAAGCGAAAAGGATAAGCTTATAATTTTTAAAATGATGAAGATGCAAAGCTTGAGCAGGAAGTAATTATATTAACTGGTCATATATTAATTAGCAAATAAATAGACCGGTTGACCTCCGCATCTACTCCATAAATTGAGAAGAGCGAATATTATAAGACCGATATATAACAAAAGATAATATCATGTGAAGCAAACTCAAAATATCTCAATTGCAACCAAAATTATTCAAAATATTGCACAAATAAAATAATGCAGATTCAGCATTAATGAGGATATAAAAAAAAATTTATTTGAGCTCAACAAATGAGGAAATGCGAAACTTCATTGTAAAATGAATGTAAAGAAAAATCTGCTCTCATAGGGCGACGACACAAATTTAATTTCAATAGGCTTGAGCGACGAATATAATATCAATTATGCGATATAAAAATTATTAATATAGTTGGAACGAGGCACACATTCAAACTAGCAATAAAAAATTTTAACATAAAAAAGGGGCTAAAATCAAATAAATAAATATATATATATATATTAAATATATATAGTTGTTAATATTTAGGTATAATTCTGATTTAAAATAAATAAATAAATAAAATAAAATACAAAAAAAAAATTCTCTTTCCAACAGCCATTTTATTTTTCTCCGTACTCCCACTGCCTCATTCAACAAATAATTAATGGCCATGTCACCCTACCCCATGCCTCTTCACATGGGATGTTTGGATTTAAAAAAAAAGAATATTTTTTTTTGAGGGGAATACGAAACGAAGGGAACTCTAATTTTCCCTTTCAGTACTCCTTCCCACACAAAATCCCTCCCAAGTCTCGGCTCTCTCTCTCGCCGAACCCATTGGTAATTTTCTCTCGCTTCTTCTCTCCGTCATTCTCTCTTGCTACCATGCAGTCTATACTCCAAGCCTCTCATCCTCGCGAGAAAATATTACGTCCGGAGTTCGCACGTAGCTTTACGCGGGACTTCCCCACCCGACACCCCAATTTTTTTCCGCTTTTAACCTCTGGACTGACGGTGACCACGCCATATCCCGGCCCGACAGTTCGACCTCGCTCGCTCAAACAATGGAGAAGAAAATGAGACGCCACTCGACATTCCTCCCACGGCTGTTGGCTTTCTCCGCTACTCAGCCCCGCTCGATCGGCGAACGTCCGCCATCGCCTTTGAACGAGTTAATAACTTCCATCGTATCAGCGACATACGGCAGATTTACACTGCTTTCCTCAACTTTAATGAATTTAGGGTTTTATTCTACTCACCGCCCAAAGATTTGTAACATTCAGTTAGGTTAAATAAACGGATGTTTAAGAAGCTAAGACGATGCGTATTCCATCGCCGCGACATTTACACGCCGTTATTTTCAAATTTTGAACCGACAAATTTCAAATGTTTTGATATCACAGATGTTTACGTTTCATTTAATTTCATACCGCAGGATGATAGATGTTCTGATGGAATTAAAATTCGCGGACTGACAGATTGAACTCCTCATCTCATGAGAGTACAGAGCATTTGGTCATTTCTTTCCGCTTTTCTAGAAGAATTTGTCATCGAATCAATCAAGAACAATTGAGGTCGATTTTACTGAGACAGACCGCATCTCTGAGAGATGACGATTTTTTGACATTTTTTCGCTTTCCCTCAGATTAATTACATTCCAAGAATTTTGCGGAAGTTGGTAACGTTATTTCAGATTCAGATTCTCTGCACTCTCTGAGAGTACAAAGATTTTGCTCATTTTTTTCCCGTTTTTTCTACCGTTGTGAAATATGTTCATCAGAATCCATCGCGAACAATTTGTATTGGTTGGTTTCTTATGTTATTTTCAGATTCAGACTCTCAGACTGAGAGTGATGATTTTATGATTTTTTTTCCGCTTTCTTCTACCATTGTCAGATTACGTTTCATTACATTCCAAACAAGAATTTAGCCTGATTTAAGATTATTTTCAGATACAGATCTCAAGATTTCTCGAGAGACACATGATTTCATATTTTTTTTCAATTTCTACTTGTTCGACATGCTCATTACATTACATCAAGAAGGGACGCTTGGCTAAGTTATTTCAGATCAGATTCTCCAGATTCTCGAGAAAGATGACGATGTTCATTTTTTCCAGCTTTCTACATTGTTCGACATGCTCATTACATTCCAAGGAAATAATTACTGCTAGCCGCTTAAGAATATATTTTCAGATATTTATTCTCTTATACTCGGAGTACAGATTTCAAGGAATATTTTTTCGCTTTTTTAAATTGTTGTGACATGCTCATTACATTACATTAAAGAATGGACAAGTGTATTTTAAGTCATATTTTCAGATTCAGACTCAGACTCAAGAGAGCGCAGATGATTTGGGCATTTTTTTCGCTTCTTCTACTCATTGTTCAGACATGCTCATTACATTCCAAAGAATACTGGCTGTTTCTATTTTGGCTTAAGAATGTTATTTTAGATTCAGATTTCTATCCTCTCGAGAGTACGATTTTGACATTTTTTTCGCTTTCTACCTATTGTTAGAATCTGCTCATTATATTCCAGTAATCAATTTGCAGGATGATTTTTGGGTGTTATTTCAGATTCAGATTTTTACTCTCGAGAAAGACAGATGATTTTAGACATTTTTTCCGCTTCTTGTTCGAAATTGCTCATTACATTCCAGCAAGAATGGCTTTGTGATGGCGTTATTTCAGATCATTTCAGACTCTCGAGAATACATATTTTTTCATGACATTTTTTTCGCTTTGACTGATTGTTCATAACTGCTTATTACATTCCAAAGAAGAGACGCTGTCGACTTAAGCTGTTATTCAGATTCAGATCAGATTTCTCGAGAGTACAAATGATTTTGCCATTCATTTTTTCAATTTTTTGACCTCATTGTTCGACATGCTCATTACATTACAGCAAGAATTCGCTACTGTTGACGGCTAAGAAGATTATTTCAGACTCAGATTTCCAGATTCTCAAGAGAGATAGATGATTTTGTGACATTTTTTCCAATTTTTTCTACCATTGCTCGTAGTCTATTTATTACATTCCAGCAAGAATTCATGACGTCATTTGTGTTAAGATTCAGATCAGACTCTCGAGAGTACATATTATTTTGCCATTTTTTTTTCGCTTTCTCCTTATTTGACATGCTTATTACATTACAAGAATTCGGTAGACGCCGGTTGGTTATAAGTATTTCAGATTCAGATTTCAGACTCTCAAGAGAGACGATGATTTTCGGACATTTTTTTCGCTTTGCCCCATTGTTCAGACTGTTCATTACATTCCAAATTCAAGAATTCCGATATCGGCGGGTTTAGAGTTTTTGCATCCAGACTTTCAGCAAATAATATGATCATTTTTTCGCTTCATTGTTCGACATGCTCATCGCAATTCATCGCGAACAATCGTCGTTTGATTTTTAATGATTTTAGATCAAGATTTCTATACTCTCGAGAGAGCATTTATTTTTGACATTTTTTCCATTTTCTACATTGTTCGATTATGCTCATTACATTCTAGTAAGTAATTCGCTGCTAGCCATTGATTTAAGAAATGTATTTTACATCTCAGATTAGATTCTCAAGAGAGTACAAATGATTTTGGACATTTTTTTCGCTTTTTCCTATCATCGATTATGCTCATTACATTACATCGGAAATAAAAGGGATGTTTTGTGGTTATATTTCAGATTCAGATCTTCTCTCAGACTCTCGAGAGATGATTTATTTTATGACTTTTCCAGCTTTCTACCTATTGTTCGTGACATGCTCATTACATTCTCTAAGAAGCTTAGCTGGCTAAGAAGATTAAGATCAGATTCTCTCAGATTCTCTCAAGAGAGTACGATGATTTTAGTATTTTTTTCCTCGCTTTTCTTCCATTGTCTGAGTCTGCTCATTACATTACATCGAATTGGATACGTTTCCGATTTGTTATAAGATTAAGATATACTCAGACTCTCAGAAAGATGATTTATGTACTTTTTTTTCAATTTCTTCTACCATTGTTCGACATGCTCATTATATTTCAGAAGCACTCGCTAGCGGTTGGTTTAAGAACGTTATTTTCATCAGATTCTCTCTCGAGAGTACGATGATTTGGTCATTTTTTCAATTTATTCTACTGCTTATTCGATTACGCTCATTACATTACATCGAAAGCACTCATGACGTTGCCGGCTTTAAGTCATTTTTGATTCAGACTCATCTCTCGAGATGTGACGATTTTCGATCATTTTTTTCGCTTTCTACTCTATTGCTCGACATGTTCATTACATTCCAAGAAGCACATTTTTGCATTTGTACTCTCAGATGGGCTCATTTTTTCCCCTTTCGAATTCGCTTGAGGGAATTTGGGCTATTTTACATGTCACATTTACGCGAAATGCCTCAAGTGCTGAATGCTACAACGAGCAAGACGATGACGTAAGTCGCGATGCCTAATGAACCAAATTCGTAAACTCGGCACCACTGCTCGTTAAAACGGAGGCGATGTGATCAGACTGCTAATTATCGACATCGAAGTGTTCTGGGCGACCATACTAAGTTATCGACCAAACTCCAAAGAATTGAAATCAAAAGATTTTTTACGCGCAAAAGCAGGCCGAAAGAATCACGCCTAAACAAATTTTAACAAAATTCCGTAAAACCGATACAACGACCATTGTCCTGGCCATGACAGATTCTCCGACGAGTGAACCTGACGGGTTAAAAAAAACATATGTAGTCATAATCACTCAAGAAAAGCCCCGCTAACCTACATCTTCTGGGGATCACACGTGACGACAGATGAAGTGCCGCCCGTCAAGACAATGACAGAGTGGAAAAGAACCGATGATTCATATCTAAGCTATGAGGTCATACAGAGAATATCGGATTCAATAAAAGAGATACTTTCAATTTTATTTAAAGAGAAAAGATCGAGGATGTGAAGGTGACGAATGCATTATCTATTGGAAAAGCGCAGATGAGATTTTTGGATTGTAGAGTTGATTGCTTTTAAGTTTTTTTGAGCAAGATGTGGATAGAATAGATATTTTGGTGATGATAATTTCTTTTATCGACCAATAAATATAATCTGCTTGTCTTTATCTGAGAATCTGAAATATGTTATTTGAATCTTTTATCGAAGATGATCCTGGTATTATTCCGCATTTTAAATAGAGCGATATCCTGCAATATTCAATCGATCAAGATCAGTAGACGAAGCATCAAAATCAGATACTACATACTTGTTGGATAACGGTATATTTCAAGAAAACTCCTTCCCGTTCACCGCTTTAATAGTAATAAAGTGCATGATTTAGTAGTGTATTTCAGATGGAAGTAATTTGAATTTGGTTGATTTTAGTGTTATTTCAGATTCAGATCTCAGACTCTCAAGAGAGTACTGATGATTTTGACATTTTTTCAATTTTGGCCTACTGGACATGTCATTACATTACATTGGAAATAATTTGGTGGGATTTGGTTGTGTTATTTCAGATGCATTTCCTCAGACTCTCGAGAGATAACGATTTCATGACTTTTTTTCCGCTTTACTTTTCGAGATTATGCATTACATTCGAAATAATTTAGCTTGGTTGGTTTAGTAGTTATTTTGCATCCAGACTCTTTCTGAGATAATTTTGTGACATTTTTGCTTTATTGGCCTTTGTTCGACATGTTCATTACATTACATCAAGCAATAATAGTTTGGTTTTTTAGTGTATTTCAGATCAGATTCTATTCTCAAGAGAGTATATAGATTTTGTGATCATTTTTTCGCTTATTTGGCCTTGTCCGAGTTTCATTACATTACATCAAGCAATTTGAGATTGATTTTAGTGTTATTTTGATCAGACTCTTCTCGAGACTGATGTATTACATTTTTGGTTTCGCTTTGTTCGATTATGCTCATTACATTACATCAAAGAATTTGGTGAGATGCTTTTAGTGCTTATTTCAGATTCAGATTCTACTCTCGAGAGTATGATGATATGTGGATATTTTTTCCTTTTGGCCCTGTTGTTCGATTATGTTCATCAGAATCCATCGGAACAATTTGTTGATTTTTAGTATTATTTTACATCTCAGACTCTCTTGAGAGTACGATGATTTTGACATTTTTTCCAGCTTCTTTGACTTATTTGTTCGACATGCATTACATTCCAGCAATTTGATGTTATTGGTTTAGTAAGATTATTTTCCATTCAGATTCTCTCAGACTCTCAAGAGAGTACAAATGATTTTGTGGACATTTTTTTCGCTTTTGCTTGTTGACATGTCATCAGAATTCCAGTGAAACCATTTGGAGCGTTTCTTTTTTATTTTAGAAATGTTATTTCAGATATGTATTTCTATAATTTCTCGAGAGTGTGATGATTTTGCCATTTTTTGCTTTCTTTGCCTATTGTTCGATGTTTATTACGACTTTTCATTTTGAAGTTTACAATGTCCGGAAAAGGATAACTTCGAGATGCCTACCACAACTGAACGTTCGATAATATCAGAACCCGATTTACAATGAAGTCATTGATATTTTAAAGAGGTTTCATCAGATCATTCATTGACTACTAATTCAGACTCAATACCATTACCTCAATCTTCTGGAGATGAAGCAAGCTTCTTTCCGAGTGGGCATTCCTTTCACCCATGAAGTTGCAAGTGTAGGATGCCAAACAGAGTGAAGATCTTATGTAAATCTCACTAGCCGCAGTCAGTGGACTATAAGACTATGCTTGAGTACGCGCGGATCGCTTCGTCCGCTACAATTTCAGTAAATATATCGCGCTATCAAATCTTTTTTTGTATATCACAACTATAGGTGGCATCTAATTGATTTTACACCAATGACATAGATAAATCTGAATACAACTGGCCATCCTGCTTTCCTAGTTTCAATTAATGATTACATCAAAGATTCATACAGGACACCCGCATGATTTGTCACTCTTCTTATGGTATGTTTTATATCTTCTGTTATGTATTGAAGTTAACTTACATAAATATTAATTGTAGATCCGTCAAAGCACATAAGCATCATGTCCGCCATCTCCATTTTCAAAAGCCACGTGCGCGATAAAAAATAAAGTTTTCGATGAAGCCTTCACGTTTAGAGGACACAGTGTGACATATAATAATATCACTTAGTTCTTATAACTATGTATTTATTTATGTTGTAGTCATCACATTTTCTTATCTTTAACACGTCCGCCTTCAATTCGGGACATATCGAAGAGAGACTGCTTTGAATCATTTTCCGCCAACATGCATAGAGCGATAGTATCCCATTCTAAGTCCATAGTTCAGCCCATTGAATCTCCATATATCTCCTCGATATTCTCCCCATCCAGTGTATCACGCCTCTCGCTACTACCCCAAAGGCTTCATGGAGAGGATACTGCAGTTTGGGACTTGAAAGATATAGTATCTTCTTTTCAAGAACAAAGAGAGATGAGATTGATTCACGGGTTACCGCTATCGAGGAGGTTCTCACGGCAAATGGGTCCCACCATCCACGTGGAGACCCGTGAGGCAACCATACTACCGCCTGGATACTTCCACTGGGATGTCACGCCTGTGGAAACTTCCACTTGGGAAGCTACCCGGATACTTCCACTTGGGAAGCCCCCAGCCTCCACTGGGAAGCCCTGAGTCCACCATGGGAAGCTATCATGGAGACCTCCAATGCACATGAAGATGCTCAAGCCTTTAATCAAAACATCGAGTGAAAGCTCGGATAAGGAAGAGGAAAGCTATTCCCCCACACACACTTACGTGAAGTCACGGTAAGAATAAATGATGTTGGCCTCCACTCAAGATGAGAAGTTCTAGAATGAGAGATAAGTTACTTTCTTTTAAATTTGAGATAATATAAATAGATTTCACTAAATTTTTTTATAGTTCAAAGATGAGCCAAGAAGGTCGACACCCACCGCTATCGGGAGCATCATCGAGGTATGAATCATCCCAATGATCCTTAATTCATAGTGAATTTCTTCATCACTAACTTTCGTCGATAATTTCTTGCAGCCCAAAGGCACATCATTTTGTTGAGTTCTCATCCGAAGCTTTGCCTAAGTCGATGCTCCATCTTATCGACACGCCATACTCGATTCGGACAAGTTAATCTTCAATCGCCTCCTTCATATATAAAATAACCTATTCGCTTAATTAAGATCACTTTAAAATATTTATCACTTGATACAAGATTCGGATGAATATCATTATTCGAGGCGAGATCGATATTTACATCAATATCTCTCGAGCATTGATGCGCTTCGCTTCTCTTCTTATGTCCGAGGAGTACTCTTGTCCCGGTCAGATGTTTTCAGACATCTACGCCAGACTAAGTGATCCCACAAATATGGTATTACAATTCAATCATTATTTCTATAGATGTAAACTACAATTTCTAAACATTCTCTTCTTTTCTTACAGAGCTATGCAAAATATGGCCTATACAAGGAAAGCAAAATGTTCATCCAAAGATGTCATCGCAAGACAAGGTCAATCGAGCTACTCTTACTTCCAATTATAGATCAAGACTGACACTCCCTGTATATTAAGGGAGATTTTTTATGACTCATTACCTAAACCAACCCATAAGCCATTCTTCCGAGATTGTAAGAGTTATTTTCAATTTGGTTTCAGAATTGGTTTTTTTTTTTTAGCCTTATCGACTATACTCGCTGATCAAATTATTTGTCAAGAGACTTTTTTTATGAGATCCCACAAAATAGTTAATCGAAATGGTGCTGCAAGATAAAATAAAGGTAATTTTGGGATGTTTGGTAAAGCATACAGGAAGAATTGAAATCCCCACTTAACCTGGGTGACCACCAAGATTGGCCTAAGAAGATGAATTGCTTTATGAAGTTCACTTATCTTTTGTTTGGGAATGAAAAGCAAAGCTAATAACAAGACATTTAAAGTTTGATAAGTAAGAAACAATTGCAGTATTTCAATTTTTTTTCAATATTATCGAGAACACCGCACAAGTTGGTTGATAAGTAGGAAATATTATTTTTTTCAATATTATCCGTAAACATTTTGGATCTTTTATTATTCGTCTCACTCTAGTTTATAGTGAAAGCTAGATCATAATGCAAAATAGTTGACATTTTTCCTAAAAAATATAAGTAAAAGCTTAGATCATAATGAACCATGCACTTGGTTACTGGGAGTTTTAACTTGTTTTATATCAGTGGAATTGGATTTGATATGATTCATTGCTCTTTCTTTTACATTGTGTGACCAAGTAAGTTTCTTATAGAATTTATATTTTGACAAAAATAAACTATTTTAGACCCATCAAATTTTTTAATAATGCTATACATGTTTGCTGCTATATTATATTAGATCAATACCATTTTAAACCCAAATTGAGAGCTGTACAATCAATTTTTAAAAATCTAATTTGTTAGTTCAACCAAACAAAGGACATAAAGTCAAAAATTTCTTAATTTGGAGAAGTGTGAACTTATTTTCTTTTCCTTTGATTCTATTATTAAGAATATATAGTGTGCTTCCTACTAATCAAGAAATCCATGGCATTTAAGTTTCCAAACTACTGGACGAAGAGGAATTGTTCACTATAACCTTAAAGCAAGTTGGATGCTACTGGTTGCCTTTTTATGAGTTTTCTGAGCAGTTTTGCATGTTTATACTCTCAGACTCTCAGATTCTCTATTTTTTCATAATCTGTTTTTTCACATTTCCACTTTGCTTTGCGATCTAAGATAAATTGTTCACTATAACCAGAAGCAAGTTTGGATGCTCATTGGTTGCTTTGTTATAAGTTTTCTGAGCTTCATTCTCAATTTATATCATATTTTAAATTCAGATCAAATGAAAAGGTGAAGCTAAAATTTACATTGAATTTGATTGGTGGTAATCTATATGATTACTTATATATATATAATGTAGCATGGAAAGTACTCACATGATAAATATGTCCCATTTAATCAACACTTTTAATTACATATGACACCAATATAATTGAGGAATACATAGATTGAATTTTTAGTAGTAATAATATATTTGAAGACAAAATGTGTGCTATTAAGAATTGATGTATTATATTTTTTAACATAAAATGATTAGATTTATCCTATCTTAAAATATCTTCAGTACTAATATAATCAGCTCATTCTCGTAAGCAAGGTATACTCATCAATCAAATACTACAATTTGATAAAATATGAGAGATTTAGTTGCCACAATCTAAGGATTACAAAGTTATATACTCTCTGTACTCTCCTACGAGTACAGAGCTTTCTGGGCATTTTTATAATAATAGTACATTTCGTAATAAAGTCGCAAGAAGAAAAGGCATCTCGAGACTCTAAAGCTTTGCGTAAAAATAAGAACACATAACTAAATGATATCAAACATTTAAATGTTTTCCGTAATAATATCCATCATCAACTTAATGACTTCCTTCACCGACCGAGCCGGTTGAAGAATTCGGTAGAACATCGATCGCTTAATGATTTTAAAGATCGATGTGTATATTCGTATGTATCTCTCAAAAAACACTCGACATAAGCGGTGTGGCAAGACGAAAACACGCTCGACACTATCGGCCCCAACTTTGGTTTCAGAATAACAAAAAATATGATGGTTTCAAGATTAACATGTTTAAATACTACAAATTAAGAGGCAAATAGAGAATTACTGCTTTCTTGGATCTCTCCCAATATCTCTGCTTTTGAAACACCCTTGAACGCTGTTTGATCCTTTACGATGTCTTTTCCTCATGTGGTTGACTTCTTCTTCTTACCGCTCCCAAGAGAATTCCCACTTAAGATAGAGTACATCATCATAATTTTTTAAGGATCAAACATATACCTCAACTCTATTATTACCCCTCTCGACACTTATTTGATATGCATATCGACTAACGTTCAAAAAATAATGCCAAGAAGATTTCCATCCGGCCGCCGACATTTCTTAATTTTCAGATGCATCATATCGATGTAAATATCCTTCTTTTCCTAGACCATCATGAAGATACTTATCTGAATGCGATTATATTTTCTCGACTAAGAACTCGATACAGCACAAAGTAATCCCATCATTTCAAATTTCTTACAAGTAAGTTACATCTAGGTAGTCCCATCAAATGGATAAATCCATATTTTGATGAATTTTCATTCTCTAAGTTTCTCACCAAATACACTGTCACATCCGACACTATCGATAGCTCCAACTTCATGCAAAAATTCTTACTCAAACATAAGATACAACTTTCAGTATAAAATATAAGAACTTGTTTTAAATTGACTATTCTTAACAATAGAACAATCGATGATATTATTGAAGTCTTCACATGTTCATTCCTCATATCTCTATAACCTTTTCCAACCCCAAGAAACAATCTGAAACTCTTGGTTTAGAGATTCTGACATACGCTGTTTTTCATTGACTACGCTATTGACAAGATGCCCATGCAGAATGAGTCTTGAATGCAGGACCACTTGGATCTAATTTTATAAAGCTCGCACAAGGATGATCATGCAAATTGCCTTCTTCTAGATAACGTATCGCTTCTTCAAACTCTTCCTCCGAGTCACATTTGCTCATGCATGCATAAAATAGCTCTTCTTATTACTATTAAAGATGAACCTTGGAAGGAGTTTTCTTCGAAATATGCCATCGCACAACCCATGACGAGTATGCGAATACAATTTCGACAAGCCATACCTCTGATCTTGATCAAATATCAGTAGGATGTCTATCACTCATCAACCAAGAAATGTCTGAATAGCTGAATGACTCAATCGCTCTTCTTCCGATAAAAGACTATTTCAAATAACATATTTCCAAATGATCATCTCCCAACAAGAGAGACAAAACAAGATTATATTTATCTGAGCTTGTATCAAAATTATCACATCACCAAAACAAATATTCTATCCTGTATACATGCTATTGCTCCAAAAAAAACTTACCAAGAATCGACTCATCAACTTATACATCCCATGCAAACATCTCATCCATTGCTTTTCCTCAACAACAGATAAATGCATCACTACCATTCGCAATCCTCGATCTTTTCTTTCTAAATAAAATTGAAAGTATTCTGAATCCAATAATATTCTATACGCCAACCTCCTCACTTAGATAATCAATGCGGCTGCTCTAATTCTTCATTTTGTCTTCAACACGCCTTTTCATCGCTAATGATCAGGATCTGAGAAGAAGAGGTGCAACGAGTGATTATGACTTTCTATATATTTTTTAACCATCCTTCCTCCAAATCAAGAGAATCAATTGGACAACGCCTCAGAATTTTGTTGTTTGTTAGATGGCAGATTTCGACTTTACATAAAATCTTTTGATTTCAATTTCTAGCCAATAACTGTATTCCAACACTTAATTGATGCGTAGTCACAAGATAGGATACGCCCGCTTTCATTCTCAACAAGGTGCGAGTTTCAAATCATTATTACATCACGACTTCACATCAGATCGCTTATCGACCGTGATTCACCGCAAGATGCCTCCACATAAATGTAATACGTAAAATACTCCACAAATTCCCTCCAAACAGTCAAAGAAAGGGAAAAATGAACTATACAGAAGACAGACGAAAATGCTTCACAATGTAATGAATATAATCAACAACCAATAAAGAAACTAAAAAAATGCCAAAAATCATCTCAGACTCAAGAGAGTACATATGATGCAAAAAATAACACTTCTAAACCAACCAAACATCCCACCAAATTGCTTCCAATGTAATGAATGAACATAATCAACAACAAAGCCAAAGAAATAAAAAATGACATTAAATCATCTCAGACTTTCAAGAGAGTACAAAGAGTACATGCAAAATAATACTACTAAACCAACCAACCGCCACCAAATTGCCAATCAAATATAATGAACATAATCAACAACCCAAAAGAAATCAAAAAAAATAAAATCATCTTTACTCAAGAGAGTACAGAGAGTATATATATGCAAAATAACACTAAAATCAACCAAACAACCAAATCGCTTCCAAATGTACTGTGAATGAATGACTCTAAACCAAAGAAAAAAGAAATGAAAAATCATCATCAGATTCTCGAGAGTGAGAGTATGTGAAAATAACACTACTAAACCAATCAAACAAATTTCCAAATTCCAATGAATGTAATGAACATAATCAACAACCAAAGCCAAAGAATAGAAAAAAATCATCTCAGATTTTCAAGAGAGTATGATACATGCAAAATAACACTTATAAACCAACCAACATCCCACCAAATTGCTTCCAATATAATGTAATGAACATAATCAAAACAAAGCAAAGAAAAAAAAAAAATGTAAAATCATCTCAGATTTCAAGAGAGAGAATGCAAAATAACACTTCAAAACTAACCAACATCCCACCAAATTATTTCCACCTGAATGAAATAATGACACAAGAAAAGAAAGAAAAATGACATAAATCTTACTCTCGAGTACAGAGAGTGACGAAAATAACAATAAAAAAACCAACCAAACAAATACTAAACAAGTAAAGAAATCATCATAAACATAAACAAGATATATCAAGTTACCCATGAGTACAGAGAGAGAGTAGAGAAGAGTACAGAGTACAGAAAAGTATAGAGAGGTCAGCCTTCTCAAGAAGCTTCTTTTACTTTGTATTTTTTACCTTCAAGATGCTTTTAAGGCTTCCTCACCTGAAGGGCTAACCTCAAAGAGAGCACATTCCTCTATGCCATAAGAGCCTTTGTTTGGCATCTCTATTATCAGAACTTCATCGGGATGCGCTTCTTTTTTTCTTGTAGCGCTTTTTGTTTTTACCTTCAAGATGCTCTTTAAGGGCTTCCTCACCTGAAGTACCGACCTGATAAGACATTACCTATATTCCATAAGACCTTCTCCCTCTATTTGTCATCCCTACCATCGAACTTCATCTGAGTGAAAGGAATGCATCGCCCACCCGTAGAAAGCTTTCTGTCTCAACGAGATGAATTGAGGTCATGCCTATCGAGTCTCAATTTAATAATGAAATCACGCAGATTTAAATCTGAAACGCCAATGACTTCATTACTAAAGAGTCAACGGAATGCAATGTAGAAAGACGACAAAATCCCTAAACCATCCAAACAAATGCCAAATTGCTTCCAAATGAATATTCTCAACAACCAAAGAAACCTGACATGACCAATCATAATGACTCTACAGAGTACGTAGAGATGACGCAAAGAAAACACTAACAAATCAACCAAACAAACTCCAAATGCCTAATGAACATATTTCCTCCAAACAGCAAAGAAACAAAAAAATGACCAAAATGCTCAGACTCGTGAGAGTACGAGAGTAGATAGAGAGTACAAAGAGTGAAGAAAATAACCTAAAATGATCTATACTCTCAGGAGAGTACAGAGAGTACAGATACAAAAATCTCCTAGAAATCATCCAAACATCCCACCAAATTGCTTCCAATGTAATGTAATGAACATAATCAACAACCAGCCAAAGAAATTGAAAAAAAGTACATAAATCTCAGACTCTCAAGAGAGTAATGATACATACGCAAAATAAAAAAATCACCAAACAAATTTCCAAATTATTCGGATGGATTGTAATAAACATATTTCCTCCAAACATGCCACATAGTGGAAAAAATTAAAATGCTCTATACTCGTGAGAGAAAAGAGTAAGAGAGTAATGAAAATCTCCCATAAAGATTAACCAAACAACCACAAAATCTTCTAATAACGAACGAATTCCATATTCTCTCCATCCGCAACCTAAACCGCAAAAATAAATCCTCGAAAAGAAAATCCTCTTGAAAGAACTCCAAACAGCAGGAAATATACACTAAATAAAAGAATTTCAAGGAATAACACTAACAAACCATAAAAAAATCAGACGATAACTACGGTAAAAAATTACCAATGCATTTTATTTAATACATCCTTATTTATTTCCCGCCTCGCTCTCCATCTTCATGATTCTTTCAGAAAAGGAAATGAGAAAATCTCTCTCTCTCTTGAGCTCGGCCAGAAAAAAATACACTCCTAAATCCTATATATATATATATATATATATATATATATATATATATATATATATATATATATATATATATATATATATATATGTCTTTTAAATTCCTCCTTTGCATTCTAACGAGGGTTCTTCTCCCGCTGTTTGAATGAGGCGGGCCCAAGCAAGATAAACGGTGTCATGCCATGTCAAGTAAGCGCTTAAACTAAAAAAACTACGGATACACGCTGTGGGGATTGTAGTCTCACGTAAAGCTACGTATGGACGGACGTAATATTTTCTCCATCCTCGTGATCCTCGACCAACTCCAACTCATTCATCCCGGATAAAACCCACACAAGAATTTATCGCCACTTCAATATCGCAATTATCAATCTCTTTCTCTCTCTCTCTTTCCAGATTATAGAATGCAAAAAGAAAAAATATATATATATTTTCTTCTATTCTTTTTTTTATCATGGCAGAACCCTTTTCTCTCACCCTTCTTCTTTCTTCCTCTCTTTCTCTTCCTCTCTCTCTCTCTTTCGGGTTTACAAAATACAAAAAAGAATATATATATATATATATATATATATATATATTTTTTTTTTCTTCTCTTCTTTTTCTTTAGGGCAGAACCCTTTTTTCTCACCCATCTTCTTTCTCCCTCTCCTTCTCTTCCTCTCTCATTCCGGCATACAAAATGCAAAAAGAAAAAAAAACATCTTTTAATTTATTTCTTTTTTTTTCCCATAGCCGAACCCATTCTCTCTCTCTCTCTCTCTCTCTCTCTCTATGATCAAAGAGTAAAAAAAATATTTTCATATTTTCATTTATATATATATACCTCGCTGTGAACAGAGAGTATAGAGATATATATATATATATATATATATATATATATATATATATATATATATATATATATATATATTTTTTTTTTTCATTTTATTTTTCCTTCATACGAGAGGGTATCCAAGTTATCGCTCTCTCTCTCTACCTACCTCTCTCTCTCTCATCTACAAAAAAAAACTGAAAAAAAAGAGAAAGCGTTGCTCTCTTTTTCCTCTCTCTCTCTCTCTCTCTCTCTCTCTCTCTCTCTCTCGTGCCATGAGTTGTAAGAAAATAAAAAAAAATTTCTCTCTGATTTCGGCAAAACAGAAAACAAAAAATAAAAAAAAGCACAGTAAAAAAAATCTTAAACAGAAAGAAAATATTATATTATATATATTTATTGTGTGCCATAAAATCAGTTATGGTAGAGTGAAATTTTACACCTTATTACAAATCCACACACACACATATTTAAAGAATAAAAGAAAATTCCAAAATTTTACATGGAAAACTCAAAAGAGGGAAAACCACTCCCAAAAAAATCTCCCACAATGTATCTGTTTCAGAGTACAAAATCTTCCCGATAATGGGATTACAGAATTGATATGAAAGGAACAACGACTATGTAGTCAAGTTCGGTAATAATCTAGAAGCGAATGATGGCTAACAACGGGAACTTGATCGACGATGAATGCCGCGAGACCGGCGAGCCGACGACGGCGAGGATCGCGGCGACGACTGCGGGCGTGGTGGTTGACAACCGCCGAGTGGTGCACGACAGGCTTGGAGGATCTTCTGCTTTAGGGCTCTCTCCTCTCTGCTTGGGCCCTCCTCTCTCTCCCCCCCTCATACGATGAGGAATGACTATTTATAGATTGGAAGAGTAGCATTTCTGTAAATACATACAAAATCCATACCACTCCACTCCATCGGACGGCTCAAAATGATTCATTTGATCATTTGATGTATTTTGTGTATTTGAATGCTCAAATGAAGTCGGAATTATAAGATTCTTGTTAGATCCTCTTCAAGACGCCGATTTTATATAAATACTTGTTAAGAGTTGATTGATAAATCTTTGATCTCATCGTAATCCCATCTTTCGACATCAAGATTCGTGATTCGACTAGTGGAATTTTCAGGGTCATATCAATATTATATATACTTGCTTGTAGGTTTCATGGTCGATTTCATCGATCGCCTTTGCAAAAATATAATGTGTTGTGATAAATTAAAATATTGTGAAATTAAGTACTTGTACGCGCCTTTCTTGGTGTGGCGGAAAATTTGTATCTCTTTCATGCAGGTATGAAAACCTCATATGCACCTTTCTTGGCGCGGTAGGGAAAGAGTTTCATGGTCGTAGTTTACATCACCTATACACGCCTTTCTTGGCATGAGAAGACTCACGCTAGACGACGAATACTACCAAACTCTAAAATTTTGCCAAATTTGCACACTTACATGGGATTTAAATGAGAACTAAATGTGACTAATTTGATAATTAAAACTTGTTTACTTGAACTCAAATTGAAATTAAAGAAAATATAAACTTATAAGTAATAAACAAAAAAAATCAAGTCATACCTGGAATATGAATAAGAAGCAACTCAAAGAAATAAAAAAAAATTTTGAACTAACAGAACCACCTCGAACCGATAACTTTCAAAACACTTAGAAAAATAAAATAGATATGAATGAAAATGAATTGAACTTATCACATATTTATAGTTGAATTTGGAAATCTCGTGAGGTCAATTAGGCAATATTCAAAGCATATGAAAATAAAGATCGCCGCCCACATGTATATTTAAAACATACAAAAACAAATATTGCCACCCACGGGTATTAAACAAATGTAAGATAAGAGGCGGTGGATAGATTTATTATTGAAATCATCCACTTACCCATGTGCACCTACAAGGATGATTTATTCTAAAAATTCAAAGCATAATCTTCACATGCTAATTTTAAACAATATGATCCATAAAAGATCTACTAATTTGTAATTAAATGTAAGAGTCAAATAGATCTATGAATCAATCATAATTAAGTTAACAGGTGTTTCGAATGAAATTCTACGGATATCACAAAGTGGCACTATGCTTAATTTAAGCATTCGGTAATTTCTACAATTACCTTGAAAGAAGAGCTATACTTATTTCGAAGTGATTTCAAACATTGAAGAATGTTGTTAAGTTGCATTGGAGGATTTCTTTTAGTATTCAAACTCCTAAATTCTCAATCAGAGTTTGCACTATGATCTCTACAAAGGGATACAAATGTATTAATGAATCCCTCAAGTATTCTTCTTTGAAGAATAAAGTAGGCCTTGGGAGAAATGCAATTTGAAATGATATTTTGAAATAGATAATTATGACATTGATCTTATGTTATAAATGTTCAAAATTCATGACAACACCAATGCCATATAAGTCAATGATCGCATGATTATGAGTTAAACTAGTAAAGATTTTTCTCCCGGAAGTAGTCAACAAAACTTCAACATTAAGAAAATGAATTTGAATCCATAAGCCCTTTGAATCACATAGTGTCGAGGATCTTGTCGGGTTGATTCGGTTGGGTGTTTGAGCGTAGTTAACAAAACCTAAAATCTAATGATGTTTTTATAATATCTTCAACCTAATAAAATATCGGTAATATGTAATATAGATCGATCCTATATTATTAAATTAATAGAGTCAATAGGAATTAAAATAACGAAACAATAAACAACTATGATGATGACCGTATTGACTGAATATTTCAACTGGAGGGGTTTTTATAATAAAAATATATATTTAAACTCTAATGTCAAATCATTATATATTCAAATTCAAATCAATTATAAAATGATCAAATATTCAAAATATATATAAATTAAATGAAATTAATTATTTAAATTTAAAGTAAAATCCATCCACTCATTCGCAATCGTTTGTCGAGGGTGACAAATTAAAAAAATTTTTACTCACGAAAAGCCAATGTCAAATCAAATACATAACTATTTTCATACTCAAATAATCTTAAGCTGGGCGTGGCGTGTCCATGTCCGTGGTTTTAAGAAAATGGCGCACTATATAGAGCTTATAGACTGGGTGCTTTGTCAAAATGACACCACTAAATTACGGCCACGGCCCTGTTCTTACTGACTTTGACTGAGATGTGAACTATAATGAGTTTGATTGGACAAAAAACCATGTTAAATAAGGTTGACTTATTTGTCAGTAAACTCCACCCTGCGCCTATAAGAATTTCTTGGGCGACACAACACATGGCGGTGACAAAGATCATTCTGAGTCGACTACCTCCTCCCTATTAAGTAGGGGATGACGATCCGGATGACACTATCTAGATCGAACGTCTTCATTCCCCCTACCATCCGCTTTAAGCTAATACTGATAAATTTCATAAATTTAAAAATCAAAACTCCACATGCTGCTATTATATGCTATGCATTTAGCGATCTAACGACTAGGCTTAATCGAAAGTTCTCTCTATTGGAAGAATTAACTTATGCTTGCTTATGAAACCTAAAACCAGTCTAAAGTCCTCGCAATATGGGAGAAATCTCTGTGTAGTGTCTAATCTACTATTCATCCACCTTCTGAAAATTTTACCGACACTTTAAATCACTTTCTTCAATGCGAGAGATCGACAACAAATTTTCGGAGTCCACAAGACCACATATGCTGATAACTAGAAATTAATTAAGTTAATTAGAATCATTAAATTCTCGTACCTATCTATTATAATAGATAAGCTTTACTCCCTTAAATTAGCTGTAGACCCATTCTCCTCTCGCTCTCTCTCTCTCTCTCTCTCTCTCTCTCTCTCTCAATCATATTTTCACCACCATTTTCAAATCATCAATGATTTGGTTGAATGATATTAATCTTGATCTCCAAAATAGAGACCAAAGCTGGAATATCGAAAAAAAAAAAATTCAGAGCGCTAACTTGACTAGGCTTAAGGCTACATTGAGCTAAACACAACTCAAAAAAATCTAGAATTATTAGGAGTGTGCATTCGGTTGGATTGGACGAATCGGTTTTTTAATTTGCTAATCCGTTCGGTTTGAAATTCAAAATCCAAAAATCCGATCCGTATAAGATTTAATATAATCCGAACTAATCTAATCCGAAAAAAAGTTTGGATTTTCGGTTCGGTTTTTAAAAAACCGAAAATATATAATATAATTAAAAATTTATAGTTCATTATACTTGATCTTAGGTTGAAGTACTTGCTTTCCTAAGATATTTCACATTACAGTGACACAAATTTATTCCTTTCAAAACTGGGAATTTAATTCAAACAACTTCATGAGCGGAAATGCTCAAATTCTCCAATAGAAGTGTGATTGACAAATTTTCAAAACTCAAACGCAGTTGAAATAAACAGTTACTTGCAACTAATCCTTATGTCTAATAGGTAAAAAGAGCCATGATTGGCTTATTTATTAGTTAGGGATCAAAACACAGACAAGCTCAGCGAAATAGTAATATACAAGCCTCCATGGATGCCTGGTAGTTACATAAGTACAAAAAATTTTAGAAAAAATGCAATTATAATCTCTTATAATCAAGAAAGATGCCATGGTGACAATAAAGAGGTGTAGAAGTACTAAGCGTTTATTTGATTGCCTGAATATAGAAAATATGGTCTAAAAATAGCGAAATTTTGAACGAGAAGAGAAGTAAAGTAAGAACAGATGAATCATGAACAGAAGTACAGAACGAAAACGTTGTCGATAACTACAAGTCTACAACAAAGAGTTGAACAGAATTACAGAATGTCGAAGTGTCGAACTATTGAAGAGAACTAGAGATTCAGAGAAGTAGAGAACATCACGTACCGACTCGCTTCCTCTCGGTAGAGCAGAAGCTAAAAAGGATTCAAAGGAATGGAAATATTGAATACCCTAAAGGGAATATGGGATTGCTTTTTGGGGCTTTGCCGCTTTTCCCTTTCGCCTCCCTTCCGTCGAATCGCCTCCCTGATCACTAATTCTAATCGCTTTTAGGTTTGCCCAATTGCCATTTGCCCTAGTAATTCGACGGCAGCAAGAATGAGTCGCCAAGTCCGTGAGTCGGGACTTGGGCGCGAATCGACTTAATTTTGGATTTTCGATTTTTTGGATTACAAATTTTTAAATCCGATCCATAATACAAAAACCGAATTTAGCTAAAATTAAATCCAAAATCCAAAATAAAATAAAAAAACCGATCCAAATTTAAAATTTTGGTTCGATTTTAATCGGATTTTCGGTTTAAATCGAATTATGCACAACCCTAAGAATTATACTTTTTTTTATTCTTAGAAGATATCCAAACGTTATTTTAACATGCTTACAATATTAAAGCTCTACACTTAAATCAAAACCCAATTAAACTAAATTGGACCCCCCAAAAAAAAATTGTGGCGGCTTGAGATGATCAACAAACCAAAGTCAAGTTTCCGGGCCTGAGCAAAGCAAGTATTCTCACCTTTGATCTAAACAACAATGCACTTACATAAAATAATATTATTAGGTAACAAGAGAGAGAAGACAGACCAAGTCTGGGGACCGTATGACCACTTCGGTGCCGAATTACAATGGGGTCCACAAATGCGTCCAAAAGAGCTTCGCCGGGCTCCTTTAAGAAGTCCAATTCTCCTGCAGTTAAAAACCAAAGATTAAACAAAAGAAGTCATTCTTAAAGCTTTACAGATTCGTAAATTTGCATCACGCGTTTCATTTTTTCATACGGGCATTTTCTTTTTTATTTGAGATTTTTCCGCCAAGAATGGACTGTTTCCTAAATCCCACTCCCAAAGATTTTTTTTTTTGAAAGATTATACATACCACACAATTCTTATGAATTTATATATCTAATATCTAAAATTTGATATTTATAAATATATCATTTTTTTTACATGAAAAAAATGCGTTTCACCTTTATGTAAATATTGATGTTTAAATATTAGATATATAAATATATAAAAATTATGTAAAATATATATAAATATCTTATTATTATTTTTTGTTAGGTGAATCAAATCACCAAATCTAAAAGGTTGCCTAAACACGTAAAACCGAATTAAAGTATGTTTGTATATTCTTAGTTTGACAATGATAATCCATCTGTCAAACTATCTTTTTGGAAAGCATTCCAATGCTCTTAAAACATAAGAAGTATTGGTTACATAGTCAGTTATATGGGGGGTTGTAAACTAAACATCAAAATATTTTTACTTATTTAAAGAACACTTAAATTTCTAAATTATATTAATAAAATTATTAATATTATTTTTTTTAAAAAATAAAACATACATTTTTATGTATATATATATTTATATATACTTCAATGCGATTTAAAATTTAAAGTGATATAAAAAAAAAAATGTTTAGCATTAAATAAAATAATATATACAAATTTAATGATATATAATGTGTAAATCTCCTCAAAATTTATCTCTCCTTCCCTCTCTTAACGTTACAAAGAAAAATGTAATGGAAACCAAGGCAAATAACAAATTATTTTATTATTTGTTAGGAAGTCAACTACCAAAAATATTAAACCAATAATAATTTAAACGGTTTTCTATTTAAGATTAATACAATTTAATTTTGTTTTCTTTGAATACATTTTTCTTTGAAGGCGCATGAAGTGATGGCCGGAAGGTTTGTGCAGATCTAACCTATTTTTCCTCTGTCAAAGGGAAGAGGTGAAATACCTATGAAATGAAGGGAGGGGCACTGTATCTTGACATCGAACGCCTTCTCTGCCACCGCAGGTGCAGGAATCTTTCCTCCGCCAATTATCACCACGTTATTCACCGGCGGCACACTCTTCAAAGCCAAGCCCTAACAATTTAAAACGAGTAAAAAGAAAGAGAATTCAATTATCATAACCCGAATGCGAAAAAGCCGTTAGAAGTTCTCTTCTCCACCCAAAAGATCCCTAACGCACTAATTTTCAGTTGCTATTAAGGATCAATTCCTCCAAAAAAAAGCCATTGAAGTTCTGAAATGCAGGAAATTAACCTCACCTTCGCTTGAAGACCCGGCAATGCCCCGGAAAGAGCCGCCCCCTAAGCCATTCCAAAGCCAAAAATCAACAGCCAAATTTAAAATATTCCAAATTTTGTGAGAAAAAAAAATGCTTTAAAAGCATAAAATTCACCTGGGAAAATCCCATCAACCCATCGAACGGACCATGCTTGATCATCAGTTCCTCGATGTAGGCAAGGCACTCATCGAAGTTTCTGAACTCCGTGAATCCCTGATAATTTTCTCAGCAAAAGACGGAAATATGAGATAGTGATTCGACGGATAACGGAATCGAACCAAAAATCGAAGATGGAGAAACGGGCACCTTATTAAATTGGAACCATTCGTAGTAAGGTGGATCGAATATTCCTTCGACTTCAGATTTTCCCTCAGCGGGGAACGGTGCATCGGCGAAGAAGAGATCGAGACGGGCGGTGACGCGATCCGGCCACTTCCTCATCACCTGCGTCCGCATGATCTCGCCGCTAGTGCGGAAACCGTGAAGGCAGAGGAAACGTGGTCGACGGCGACGATACTCGGAGTCGCTTAAGACGGCGTTGGTCTCAGCGGGGAGGCTACCCATGGTCATCCGATGTGGTTTCGAGGAGAGACGAAGGTTAGGCGGGGAATGGAATCTTATTGAAGGGCGGATGCCATCTGCTGGAGAAAATATTACGTCCGGAGTCCGCACGTAGCTTTACGTGCGGACTCTAATTCACGGACGACGCGTGTTCCACTTTTTTTTTCCGTTTTAGCGATTAACGGAGCAGCAAGATAACAGACGATCAGAAATACATTTTCCCTACCACCCGCCGTAAGCATTCAAAAGCGGAGAAGAAGAACGAGAAATAACCGATGCTCGACATTCCTCGCCATAAGTGTCTGCGCTTTCTTTCGACGGGGATTTTTTCTCGCCTATGTCGACGACGACGTCGACGCCGCCGATATAGAAATCATAAATTGAGTCAGAAGGACTACACGATAGATTTACACGATTCCGAACTTGAATGAATTTACACTCGTTTTCTTCTATCATTCAAAAAGACGGCTTTTTTATATGTTTTATCAGACTGCATTCTCAGATCTCTAGGTACATAACTTTCTTTTTACCGCTTTAGCTGAGATTATTTCATTATATATCAAAAAGATTCATGCTAGCTTTGATTTGGTTTAGACATCTATACTGGTATTTTGGAGGTAATGCATCATTTTGACCTTTTTTTTCTAGTTTATTTTGTCAACGCCTTATGATTATGTATGGCATTACAATAAGATTTGGGAAGTTTGATAAATTGCAGATTTTGATTCAGACTCTACGTGCACTTTTGGAGGTACATATCATTTTGACCTTTTTTTCCCGCTTCTTTGCCAACTCCTTATGATTATGTTTAGGTATCAGAAAGGAAGCATTTGATGGCGATTTTGGATTTTGATCAGATCTGGTACCTCTTTGGAGGATACAGATCATTTTGACCTTTTTTTGCGCTTTATTTTGCCAACTTATGACATGTATGTGTATCAGAATGGAACCATTTGGAGGAAGTTTGATAAATTCGCAGATTTTGATCAGATCAGGTACCTCTTTGAGGGTATATCATTTTGACCATTTTTCCCGTTCTTTTGCCAACTCATGATTATGTGGGCATTACAAAGAAAGCATGAGCTGGGTGATTTTGATGGGTATTTTACATCTGACTGTGTACCTCTTTGAGGGTACAGATCATTTTGACCTTTTTTCGCTTTACTTTGCCAACTTATGACATTATGTGGCATCAGAATGGAAGCATTTGAGGAAGTTTGATAAAGGTGGTATTTGATCAGACTCAGACTTTTAGGGTACGTGATCATTTTGACCTTTTTTCCCGCTTCTTGCCAACTCTTATGATTATGTTTAGGCATTAAAGGAAGCGATGGCGTTTGGGTGATTTTGTGATTCAACTCGGTACCTCTTTGAGGGTACATATCATTTTGACCTTTTTTCGCTTTATTTTGCCAACTTTACGATTATGATATGTATCAGAATAAAAGGAAAGTTTGGATAAATTCTGCAGATTTTGCATCAGATTCTATGTACCTCTGGGGTACGATCATTTTGACCTTTTTTCCCGCTTCTTTGCCAACTCCTTATGATTATGTGTATCGAAAGGAAGCATGGGGTGATTTTGGGTATTTTTCATCTATATCTGGTACCTTTTGAGGTACAGATCATTTTGACCTTTTTTACGCTTTATTTTGCCAACTTCTTATGATTATGTATGTGCATGCAATGGAAGCATTTGGAGGAAGTTTGATAAATTCTATTTTGATCAAGATTTCAGGTACCTCTTTGAGAGGTACGATCATTTTGACCTTTTTTTTCCAGTTCTTTTGCCAACTCCTTATGATTATGTTTAGGATCCATAAGCATTAGCTTAGTGATTTCGGGTTTAGTGCAGATCTATAATTGGTACTTTCGAGGGTATGCACCATTTTGATGCTTTTTTTCATTTATTTTGCCAACTTTATGATTATGTTTAGGCATTGCAAAGGAAGCATTTGATGGCGTTTGATAAATTCTGGTAGATTTTGCATCTCAGACTACCCCTTTAGACAGCATCATTTTTGACGCTTTTTCCATTATTTTTGAACTTCTTATGTTTATGGCATTCCAAAGGAAGCATTTGATGGCAATTTGGGTGATTTTGGGTGGTTTAGTGCCAGATCTCAGACCTCTTCGAGGGTACTGCACCATTTTGATGCTTTTTTTTCGCTTTATTTTGCCAACTTTACGATTATGTTTGTGTATCAGAAAAGGAAGCATTTGATGGGTGGTTTTGGGGTTTAGTGCATTCAGACTGGTACCTCTTTGAGGGTACAAATTATTTTAACAATTTTTTTTTATTTTGCTAACTTCTTACGATTAGCAGATTGCATTTAAGATTTCATGATGATAAAGATTTTTACATCTCAGACTAATTACCTTTGGAGGGTACAGATCATTTTTGACAATTTTTTCCCAGTTTATTTTGCCAACTTCTTATGATTATGTTTATGGCATTCCAAAGAAAGCATTGATGACGCTGGTTTTGGGTTTAGTGATTCAGACTCTATTCTTTAGGGTACATACTATTTTGGCGCTTTTTTTCGTTTATTTTGCCAACTTCTTATGATTATGTTTAGGGCATCAAGGAAGCATTTGATGGCGCTTTGGGGTTTAGATTCAGACTGTACCTCAGGTATGCACTATTTTGACCTAATTACTTGTCTTTTGAAGTTTATCATGTCCGGAAAAGGATAACTGGTGCGTGCCTACCACCGTGAGAAATGTGTTCGATAATATTACAAAGACGCTTTACGATGAAGCCACCGACATTCTAAAGAGGCTTCATCTCCATCAATTCATTAGACGACATTAAGCAAGACTCGCCATTACATCGATCCCCGTCTTCACGGGACATAGCAAGCTTTCACGGTGGGCGACATTCCTTTCACCGATGAAGTTGCATTGATGATAGGGATGCCAAATGAGGGGAGAAGGTTGTATGAAATCCTCACTGCTCGCCTCATCTGACTACAAGAATCACTTGAGAATTCGATGGCTCGCTGTTCGCAAAGACATATGTATATACATTTTCTTCTGTCAAATCTACTTTTTGTATATCACAATTACAGGGTGACATCAGAATTGATTTCTTACGCCGATGATATAGATAGATTTGCTGAGTACAACTGGGCATATGCCATTTGAGACTTTCTAGTATCCCAATTTGATGTTATTGCATCGAAGATTCAGACCCAGAGGGTAGCTGGTTACATGAGTGGCTTTGTCACTCTTCTGATGGTATGTTTTATATCTCCATTACTATGAAATATAATGTCTTGAAGTTTACTATTTAATATATTCATTGTAGATATGGGCGGCTGAGCACATAAGCATCATAAGCCAACTAACCGCAAAGCCAATGTGTGCATATGGGCTAAAATAGAGTTTCCAAAAAATGCTTTCACTGGTTTGGGAGGACGCCAGGTGACATATAATAATATCACTTAGTTCATATAAGAATGTATTTATTTATGTTGTATGTCTTCAAAATTTTTTATCCTTTACCACAGGCACGCCTTTCATTCGAGGACTTATTGAAGACGAATTGGCTCCTTCACAAGGTCCCCCGCCCAACAATCTACACATGGAGCATAGTAGTCCGCTTTTAAGTCCACCATCAGAGCCCCTGACTCTCCTTATATCTCTCCTCGATATTCTCCCCTCGCCCAGTTTCTAGCCGCCTCTCATACTACCCCCACAGAGATTTTATGGAGAGGATGTTCAGTGTTTGAAGGACCTGAGAGAGACAGTATCATCTTTCCATACAACAATAACTGAGAGGTTGGATGGGCTTGATTTGGTTACTATCAAGGATGTTCTAGCAAAATGGGTCCTACCACCCCAAATGCAGGGGAGGTTCCTATCTGGGTCACCACAGGGGAAACTCTTCAGAGGCTACCACTGAGCTTCCCTGAGTGGTACCCACGGGAGGCTACATGTAGTACCCCTGAGTACAGAGGAAGCTCAGGAGGCTACCACGTGAGCTTCCATCGGAGTTGGATACTTCAAAAGGGGAAGCCCACGGAATTGGACCAGAGAAGTTCTCGGGAGGCCACCACTACACATGACGATGCTCAAACCAGAATTGGCAAAGATTGAGCTGGTGTTAAAGCTCCAGATAAGAAAGAGGAAAACTGCATCCTTTCACACACACTTACGTGAAGTCTCGAAAGCAAGAATAAATGAGTGGTAAAAGCATTAAGTTACTTTCTTTCAAATGAGAGATAATAAATAATTTTTCACTAAATTTTTTTATAGGTAGGGATGGCAATAAGGCATGACCATCATCACAGATCGATCCTTATCATAGTTAATCTAGCTCGTCATCAATAAATTTTTTATAGTTCAAAGATGAGCCAATAGAGGTCGATGACCCAATGACCCGCCATCAGAGCATCAGGAGGTATGCATCATCTCAAGATCGAGGATTTTTCATAGTGAATGTAGCTCTTCATCACTATTTTCATCGCAATTTTTGCATCGAGGCACTTCATGTTGTTGAGTTCTCATCCGTGAGTCGTTTTACCTATGCTCGATCGACACACGCCGCGTTCCCGCTCGGTACAAGTAAGTCAAGCTCGCCAGTCCTTCATAATGTAAAATAACCTATTCGCTTGAGATCGCTTTAAAAATTTATTACTTAGGGTGATACAAGATTCGGAATATCATTATTGCACGGGCGATCGAGTTACGACGATCAATATCTCTCGGATGCACACATTGATGCCTTCGCTTCTTACCGGCCGAAGTACTGCTCCGGTCAGATGTCCCATATTTGTACATTTCATGCTTGATCGTATACCATGAATGTGTTCAGATACGATTCGCTTCTTATTTAGAAGAAAGATGTAATGTAATCGTTCTTCTTTTTCTCGAAGATGCTGTACGGCCTAAAGTTGAAAGCAAAATGTTCATCGATATCATCGGGACGGTGTCGAGGGTCGAAGTTAATCTTAATCGCCGCTTATAGATAATCAAGACTGGACACTCTTGTTGGGCATATTAAGTCGAGGCTGGTATTTTATGACTCATTGCCCAAACCCACCCATAAGAGCATTCTTCCGATATATTGTAAGAACTGCTTTCAAATTTGGTTCTTCTTAAATTTTTTTTTCCGTCCAACTTAATGAGATTTTGTTCTCGCTATTTAGATCAAATTACTTGTTGAAGATGTCATGTGCTTTTTAAGCATCCGAGGAAATGAATCGACATAGTGAGTCAAAAGAAAATAGTATGAATGTTTGCAAATACATGGAAAAGAATCGAAACCTCCGTTGGATTGGGTACCAACAGATTGGCCAAAGAAAATGAATATATTTATCGAAGTTCGCACGCTTACATTTTGTTTGGGACTTAAAATCCAAAGTGAGAACAATATTATTTTGTTTGATATAGGATTTTGTTCTAACTGATCAAGAAGCTCCCAAAGCTAAATCCAAGAGCTTTTCTTTAAGTAGTGTGAAGAGATCAATGGGAGGGAACTCATCCTCTCTATCGTTTGCTTCCGCAAGTCACACAACAGAGAAGAAGAAGATGACTGGGAATGGAGGTGAACAAGTTTAATAAAGTTAGTTTTGATTCCTCCGTTTCTATGATTTAGTGTGTTTTCTTACCTTCTTCCTTCACTCTTCTTCGTGTCGTCCTCCTTGTTTAATAGATGCTTGTGGAATTGATAAAGAATGCAATAAAGAGTGATTTCCTTGCCATAAAGAGTGATTCAGCATTGTATATTTTCCTTGAATATTGAGCATTTCTTTGACATAAAGAGTGATTCTCATTGTATATTTCCACATATGATATGGATCTATTTATATTTGAGTGATGATTGATAATTCTCGTGTTCGCCCTATAAGATGGATCTATAAAAAATTACCTTTCAAAATAAAAGCTAACACGATTGAAGATCAAATATTCGTGAGTCACAAGTACCCTTTGAATGAATGCTTAGGTTTTTTGCTCAAAAATGGCTCATTGTTTGTTTTATGATTAATGACTAAATATATTGATATGTGGGTGTAGTTATATCGTGATGATTTAATTAAGTATTGTAGTTTCGCACCTATATATATTTTAATATTTCGTGAGCTAAATGTTGATTAGTAGTTCTATTTATTGGTAGATTGTTGCTTAGTTGTGCTTAACATGTCGTAGTTTTATCTCACTTTGAACATATTTATGGGCTGTGAATTTATGTGGTGTCACATTAGGGTTGATATTGATTGTGATGATAATGATTAATACATTATGGAGTGGGGCTCTTTTCTTGAGTTAAATCAAAATCAAATCATTGAACAACAATTATATAAATTTCTGTGATGCTTTTATGAATCTATTCGAATTTAACAAAACTTCATTTTATGGTAACTCAAAATATTGAGAAAGCCCTCCCTATAAAAGTGATAATGCCTTATTATTTGTCTTTATTACAATAATGCTAAAATAATGAATTTCTATTATTCATGTGCCTATATATTTTAAATTTTAGATATTAGTTTAATGATTTAAATAAGTTGGCAGAATACCACCCAGAAACCACCCAAACTTCCTCCAAATGCTTCCATTGCAATGCCCTATACATAATCATAAGAAGTTGGCAAAATAAACTTCAAAAAAAGGTCAAAAATGATCTGTACCATCCAAAGAGGTACACAGAGTACAGATGTAAAATACCACACAGAAACCACCCAAACTTCCTCCAAATGCTTCCATTATAATGCCCTAAACATAATCATAAGAAATTGGCAAAAAAAAACTAGAAAAAAAATTTAAAAAAGATCTGTACCCTCCAAAGAGGTACACAGAGTACAGATGCAAAAACCCACCCAAAATCCATCCACACAATCTCTAAATGTTGCCTTTGCAATGCCCTAAATATAATCATAAGGAGTTGGCAAAATAAACTGAAAAAAATCTGTCAAAAATGATCTGTACCCTCCAAAGAGATACATAGAGTACAGATGCAAAATACCACCCAAAATCCATCCAAACAATCTCCAAATGCTTCCACTATAATGCCCTAAACATAATCATAAGGAGTTGACAAAAAAAATTGAAAAAAATCTGTCAAAAATGGTCTGTACCCTCCAAAGAGGTACACAGAGTAAAGATGCAAAAACCCACCCAAAATTCATCCAAACAATCTCCAAATGCTGCCTTTGCAATGCCCTAAACATAATCATAAAGAGTTGGCAAAATAAACTGAAAGAAATCTGTCAAAAATGGTCTGTACCCTCCAAAGAGGTACACAGAGTACAGATGCAAAATATCACCCAAAATCCATCCAAACAATCTCCAAATGCTTCCATTATAATGCCCTAAACATAATCATAAGGAGTTGACAAAAAAAGCTGAAAAAATTCAAAATGGTCAATTCTCCAAAGGTACACAGAGTACAAATGCAAAAACCCACCCAAAATCTATCCAAATAATCTCCAAATGCTGCCTTTGCAATGCCCTAAATATAATCATAAGGAGTTGGCAAAATAAACTGAAAGAAATCTGTCAAAAATAGTCTGTACCCTCCAAAGAGGTACACAGAGTACATATGCAAAATACCACCCAAAATCCAACCAAACAATCTCTAAATGCTTCCATTATAATGCCCTAAACATAATCATATGGAGTTGACAAAAAAAACTGAAAAAAATCTATCACCCCTCCAAAGAGGTAAGTAGATGCAAAACCCACCCAAAATCTATCTCAAACAATCTCCAAATGTCGCTTTGCAATGCCCTAAACATAATCATAAGGAGTTGGCAAAATAAACCGAAAGAAATCTTAAAATGGTCTCCTCCTCCAAAGAGGTACACAGAGTACAGATGCAAAATATCACCCAAAATCCATCCAAACAATCTCCAAATGCTTCCATTATAATGCCTTAAACATAATCATAAGGAGTTGACAAAAAAAACTGAAAAAAATCTATCAAAAATGGTCTGTACCCTCCAAAGAGGTACACAGAGTACAGATGCAAAAACCCACCCAAAATCCATCCAAACAATCTCCAAATGCTGCCTTTGCAATGCCCTAAACATAATCATAAGGAGTTGGCAAAATAAACTGAAAAAAATCTGTCAAAAATGGTCTATACCCTCCAAAGAGGTACACAGAGTACAGATGCAAAAAACCCACCCAAAATCACCTAAACTGCCATCAAATGCTTCCTTTGGAGTGCCCTAAACATAAGTATAAGAAGTAGGAAAACCACCCAGAAGTCATCCAAATAGCTTTCAAATTGGCTAAACAAGAATGTAATGAATATTATTTTTAGTATCAGGCAAAGTAAACAGAAAAAAAAGGCAATAAACGATCTATTATTTATTGCACATATTTATTGGTATAGTCCAATGATTACAATGTGGGATTAACTCAATCACTATTGCTTAAAGAGCTACAAACAGACTGTGTCAAAATCTCCTAGCTAAATACAGTCAAAACAAGATAATGTCATGCATCAAAATATTTTCCGGAAATAATATCCATCAACGTGTACCCACCGATTGATTGATTGATTGGATTCGAGATAAATTCTCGCATGTAGAACATCGATTAGTTGATACTTTCTTACGGCATGGATGTGTGATATTAGGTGTACCTCAAAAACACTCGCATAGAAAGGTGATGCAACTTGTGAGAAAACACGTTCAGCAACGCTATCAGACTGTACTTTAGTTTCTGCAATAAAAAATAGTAGAAGGGTTTGAAGATTAATAGCAATATTTAAAATACCAAAAAATAATACGCAAGTAAAAAATTACTCTTGGCTTTCTTGGATCTCTCCCAATATCCCTTAAGCCTAGAGTTGGAAACACCCTTTGGATGTTGCTTAACTGGATCTTTTAAGATGTCTTTTCCTTATCTTGGTTGACTTCTTCTTAACGCTCGATGGAGGAGAATTTCCATTATTAGAGTTGACATCATCATATAGTTTTTTAGGGATCCAAGAATATCTCTCTTATTGCGTCTCGACGCTTATTTGATATGCATATCGACTTACGGTTCAAAAATAATGCCGAAGCATTTCCATTTTGCCACATCTCTTAATTTTTTGTATGCACTATCAATGCAAATATCCCTCTTTGCTCTAGTAGACCATCGCTTGAGAAGATACTTGTCCGGAATGCGCACAACATCTTCATGACTAAGAACTCTGATACAATGGGCACAAAGTAATCCCATCATTTCAAATTTTTTGCAAGTATAAGTTACTTCTAGGGTAGTCCTATCAAATGCACATGCTTTGGATGCATTTTTATTCTCTAAGTTTCACCAAATACTCCATGGTGTCATCCGACTTAGTAGAGCCTCCAACTCCATGCAAAAATTTCTCTTCAAACATAGTGTAAACCTTTCTTGTATAAAATATAGCAGCTTGTTTTAGAATTGGAATGGTCTTAACAACAGGAACAATCGATGACTGGCTACACTTGAAGTCTTCATCATGTTCATTCCATGCCATGTCTCCATAACCTTTTCCAACCCCAAGAAACAATCGTGAGAACTTGTTGGTTTAGATATTCCATGACATACATTATTCGTGGACTCCACGTTGAGTTGACAAGATGCCCATTTAATGTGTCCTTGAATAAATGGACCACTTAGATCTAATCTTATAAAGCTCAAACAGCTAAGCATGATCATGTAAATTGCCTTCTTCTAGCATGACAGACCAAGCCTCTTTAAACTCTTCCTCTGAGTCACACTTACTCATGCATTTATAAAATAGCCCTTATACTATCTTATTACTATTAAAGCAATGAATCTTGGAAGGAGCTTTCTTTGAAATATGCCATTGCCACAACCTATGATGAGTATGCAATACAATTTCAATAGCTCGCCATACCGATCTTGATCTGAATATTGTTATAGGGTGTCTATCATTCATCAACCGAAGAAATGTTTGGAATAGCCATGAGAATGACTCAATTGTCTCTTCTGATAAAAAGGCTACTCCAAATAATACATTTTGCAAGTGATGATTCACTCCAACAAGAGGGCACAAACTAGATTATATTTATTGAGTCGATAACTTGTATCAAAAATTATCACATCCCCAAAACAATCATATTCTATCCTGTATTAAAAAAAAACTTACTAAGCAATCTGACTCATCAACTTGCACATCCCATGCAAATATCCCATCCACTGCTTACCTTTCCTTAAATAACTGTATTAATGCATTACCGTCACCATTCGTAATCCTCGATCTTTTCTCTTTTTGAATAAAATTGAAAGCATCTCTTTTTGTGAACCTGATATTCTCTACACCGCCAACTTCCTCGCCAGATAAATAATGCATCGTTTGCCAAATCCTATCATTGTCTTCAACACGCCTTCTCATCGCTAATGCTGTGTGATCCGAGAAGATGTAGGTTAGTGCAAAAGAATGATTATGACTTTCTCAGATATTTTTAATCATCCAATTCCTCCAAATCAACAGAGAATCTAATCATGGTCGGACAACCAGTTCTTGTATCAACTTTCTAGAATTTTGTTAAACTATTTAGATGCGACTTCTTCCACAGCCTTTTGCACATAGAAAATCTTTTGATTTCAATTTCTTTGAGTTTGGCCAATAACTAGTATGGTCCTTCCGAATGCTGAAGCCAATTTGATGTGCATAGTCACAGTACAGTGCATACGCCTCCATTTCATTCTGAACAGTGGTGCCAAGGAGTTTTCCCAAATTTGGGTCATTGACTGCATTTACCTGGCCAAACAGATACAAAAATATGTTAGAAAATATAGATGCAAAATATCCAAACTTCCTCGAAATGCTTCCATTATAATTCCCTAAACATAATCATAAGGAATTGACTACAGGTCAAAAAATTATCTCATTCTCCAAAGAGGTACACAGAGTACAGATGCAAAATACCCACCCAAAATCACCCAAACTGCCATCAAATGCTTCCTTTGGAATACCCTAAACATAATCATAAGAAGTTGGCAAAATAAACTGGAAAAAAATTATCTAAAATGGTGTGTACCCTCCAAAGAGGTACACAGAGTACAGATGCAAAATACCACCCAGAATCCATCCAAACAATCTCCAAATGCTTCCATTATAATGCCCTAAACATAATCATAAGGAGTTGACAAAAAACCGCAAAAAGGTCAAAATGATCTCAGATTCTCCAAAGAGGTACATATGCAAAATATCCACCTAAAACCACCCAAACTGCCTCCAAATGCTTCCTTTGGAATTCCCTAAACATAATCATAAGAAATTGGCAAAAAAAACTGGAAATAAACTGTCAAAAATGGTCTGTACCATCTAAAGAGGTACACAGAGTACAGATGCACTAAATCCCCCAGAAATCACCCAAACTGCCATCAAATGCTTCCTTTGCAATGCCCTAAATATAATCATAAGAAGTTGGCAAAATAAATTGAAAAAAACTATCAAAAATGGTATGTACCCTCCAAAGAGGTACACAGAGTACATATGCAAAATACCCACCCAAAACCACCCAAACTGCCTCCAAATGCTTCCTTTGGAATTCTCTAAACATAATCATAAGAAATTGGCAAAAAAAATTGGAAAAAAAAAAAATGGTCTGTACCCTCCAAAGAGGTACACAGAGTACAGATGCAAAATACCACCCAGAAACCACCCAAACTGCCATCAAATGATTTCTTTGGAATGCCCTAAACATAATCATAAGGAATTGACAAAAAAATTGCAAAAAAAAGGTCAAAAATGATATGTACCCTCCAAAGAGGTACATAGAGTACAGATGCAAAATACCACCCAGAATTTATCCAACCTTCCTCCAAATGCTTCCATTGCAATGCCCTATACATAATCATAAGACGTTGACAAAATAAACTAGAAAAAAAAGGTCAAAATTCTCAAAAAGAATAACAGTGAGTACGATGCACTAAACCCCCTAGAAACTACCCAAACTACCATCAAATGCTTCCTTTGCAATGCCCTAAACATAATCATAAGAAGTTGGCAAAATAAAAAAATCTAAAATGGTCAGACCTTCAAAAGAGGTACACAGAGTACAGATGCAAAATACCCACCCAAAACCATCCAAACTGCCTCCAAATGCTTCCTTTGGAATTCCCTAAACATAATCATAAGAAATTAGCAAAAAAAACTGGAAAAATTATCTCATTCTCCAAAGAGGTACATGAGTACGCAAAATATCACCTAAACCACCCAAACTGCCATCAAATGATTCCTTTGGAATGCCCTAAACATAATCATAAGGAATTGATAAAAAATTGCAAAAAAAGGTCAAAAATGATCTGTACCCTCCAAAGAGGTACACAGAGTACAGATGCAAAATACCCACCCAAAATCACGCAAACTGCCATCAAATGCTTCCTTTAGAATACCCTAAACATAATCATAAGAAGTTGGCAAAATAAACTGAAAAAAAATTGTCAAAAATGGTCTGTACCCTCCAAAGAGGTACACAGAGTATATATGCAAAATACCACCCAGAAACCACCCAAATCATCATATGATTCCTTTCCCTAAACATAATCATAAGGAATTGACAAAAAAACTTCAAAAAAAAATCAAAAATGATGTATTTTGTATTTAATACATCACTAACAAACCGTAGAAAAAATGCACGAGAAGCATTACCGATGAATTTCTATTTAATACATCCTCAGCTAAAATGGTTGTTATTTCCTCAATGTTCTCCATCTTCATGGTTCTTTATAAAAGAAAATGAGATTTTCTATTTCTCTTCGAGCTCATTTGCCTAAAAAACTAACCCTAAACCCTAAATCCTATATTTCTTTTAAATTCCTCCCGCGATTCCAACGATGCTTACGGGTCAGGGAAATGTATTTACACCGGCTAATGCCATCGACGCTACGTCGCCGTGAAAATGTCTTTCTACCGCCCCTTATCTGCCGCTTAATCGCTAAAACGGAAAAAAAGTGGGACACGACGTCCGTGGATTGAGTCCGACGTAGCTATAAAGGAACGATAATATTTTCCATCTGGTGGCCCATAAAATATTACATGTGAAGTCCGAATATAATTTTGAATTCATATGTTAATTAAATTTTGTTACATATCAATGCTTAAAATATAAGCTTTTGAGTTTCACATCGTCATAAATAGGGCTGTCAAAAAAACTCGTTGTTCGTGAACAGCTCATATTCGGCTCGTTATGTAACTCGTGTTCGGCTTGTTCGTTAACTAAACGAGCCGAACACGAACAGACATTTCAAGCTCGATATATAAACGAGCCGAACATGAACAATCATTTGTTTGATCGTGTTCGGCTCGATTTAACTCGAAATAAAAAATTATATTATATTATATTATATTATAATATTATTATTTATTACTATTATTATTGTATTACTATTATTTTTATTTATTATTATTATTATTATTATTTTATTACTATTATTTTTATTTATTATTATAATTATTTATTACTATTATTATTATTATATACATACGAACACATTTACATATCACAAATGCAAGCATGACTTAGTGGTTAAAATTTTTGTTATGCAAAAGATTGGCCCAAATAATCCTCTATCTAAAAGTTTGTTGTCATAATCACTGCCACTGTTTATTTATAAACGATTAACGAACAGACATTTCAAGCTCGATATATAAACGAAACATGAACAAAATAAATTTTAAACGAAATAACATCTAACAAAAATTTTAAACGAGTAACACTAACAAGAGTTTTGAGCTCAAGCTCGCTCGCTTACACCCCTATCATAAGTGTGAAAAGAAATGCATCAACATTGACCAAGCCCGCCCGTTAAAACAATGGGAGTGCAATCGCGATTGTACGTCATTTAAATGCGTAGGAGAAATTAAAAAAAATGTGGGATATATAAATAGATTTAGGGCACTTAAAATAAATTGTTTTCAGACGAACTAGAGAGAAGAGAAACAGAAGTCTGTCATTTCAATTATAAAAAAAATGTGAAGATAGAGAACGAATTTGAAAGTGGTAGATTTCATATGGATACCAATCTAACGGATGATGTCATAAATATAAATGCATCGATAAATTTATACAATGAATAACATTTTTTTTTTTAAATTTTAAAGCAGTGTGGGACTTCTAGTTATAGATATATATGACATTCTAAGATTTTGTGAGTTCTTCTAGGATAATTTAGGCTATTTTCTCTGTATTTTTTATGTGCACACTCTATACACTTCATAGTGTACACTCTATATACTCTAGAGTGTACACTCATTTTCTTATTTTAAATATATATGGGATTTCCAAAAACACATGTAAATGATATTATTGAGTGTTTGGAGTTATTTCCAGAATGATTTGAACTATTTTATGTGTATTTTCAAGGTGTACTCTCAAGAGTGTACTATATTTTTCTAAATTGTACAGTAATGTCAGACTTTCAAAAATACATGTAAATGATCTTATCAAGTATTTGGAGTTATTTTCAGGATAGTTTGGGCTATTTTCTATGTATTTTCAAGGTGTACACTCTGTACACTCCAGAGTGTACACTCTGGAGTGTATACTTTCGAGTGTACACCCTTTTTTCTTATTTTAAATCTATGTAAAACTTCCAAAAATATATGTAAATGATATTATGAGGTGTTTGGAGTTATTTCTAGGATGATTTGAGCTATTTTTTTGTGTGTTTTCAAGGTGTACACTCTTTTTTCCTATTTTAAATCAGTGCGAGACTTCCAAAAGTACATGTAAATGATATGATCAAATATTTGGAGTTATTTTTAGGATGATTTGGGCTATTTTCTGTGTATTTTCAAGGTGTATACTTTGTAAATTCCGGAGTGTACACCCAATTTTCTTATTTTAAATTTATGTGAGACTTCCAAAAATACATGTAAATGGTATTATCAGGTATTTGGAGTTATTTTCAAGATGATTTGGGATTTTTTTTTTGTATATTTGTAAGGTGTACACTCTGTACACTCTGGAGTGTACACCCATTTTTCTTATTTTAAATATGTGTGAGACTTCCAAAAATACATGCAAATTGTATTATCATGTGTTTAGAGTTATTTTCAAGATGATTTATGCTATTTTCTATATGTTTTCAAGGTGTGCATTGTGTACACTCTAGAGTGTACATCCTTTTTTTTTCTTATTTTAAACTAGTGCGGGACTTCCAAATATAGTTCTAAAAGGAATTATTAGGTGTTTACAGTTATTTCGATGATGATTTGGACTATTTTTTGTGTATTTTTAAGGTATACACTCTGTACATTCTAGAGTGTACACTCCTTTTTCTTATTTTAAATCTACGTGAGACTTCCAAAAATACATGAAAATGATATTATCAGGCATTTGGAGTTATTTCTAGGATGATTTGGGCTATTTTTTGATTATTTTCAAGGTGTACAATGTGTACACTCTAGAGTGTACACCTTTTTTTTCTTATTTTAAATAAGTGTGGGACTTCCAAAAATACATGTAAATGGCATTATCAGGTGTTTGGAGTTATTTCTAAGATTATTTGGGCTATTTTTTTGTGTATTTTCAAGGCATACACTCTGTACACTCTATAGTATACACCTTTTTTTATTATTTTAAATTAGTGTGGGACTTCCAAATATAGGTCTGAATGGTATTATAAAGCACCTCTTTTTGTGTGTGTCTAGGTGAATGAGGCTATGCATTGGTGCAATAATGAAGTTGTTATGTCCCATGAACCAATTGTAGGGAAACTCATTTGCACTATTGTACACAATGAAAATGAGGCATATGAACTCTACTGTGATTATGCACATCAAACTAGATTCAGTATTTGAAAAGATCATTCCAATTATTGGCTGAACTCGAAGGATTTGAAATTAAATGATTTCTTATGTGCAAAAGCAGGTTTAAAAAAGGGTCTCGCAAGGAAATTTGAATATTTATAATGACCGATTGACCATGATAAGGTTTTTTATTGATTTAGATGGGAATTGGAAGGTTAAGAAATTTATAGAAAGTAATAATCATTCTTTTACAAAATTGGGTGACCAACATCTTCTGAGATCTCATAGAGGCATCAGCAAAGAGAAGGCGGCTGTGTTAAAATCAATGATAGAAGCTGAAAATAGAGCAACTGATGCATTCAGCTATCTTACAGAGGAAGTTGGCGGAGTGGAGAATACCATATTTATGAAAAGAGATACTTTCAATTATATTCAAAAAGAAAGAAGAATCAAGATTGCGAATGGTGATACTAATGCATTAATTCAATTATTCAAGGAAAGACAATCAGAAGATGAGATGTTTGCATGGGATGCCCAAATTGATGAGTCGAATAGTTTGGTGAATTTTTTTTAGAGCGATGGCATGTCAAGGATAGACTACGTCTGTTTTGGAGATGTCATAATATTTGATACAAGTTTTCGACTCAATAAATATAACCTAATTTGTGCACCTTTTATTAGAGTTAATCATCATTGGTATAATATTTTATTTGGAGTAGCATTTATATTTGAAGAAATAATTGAATCATTCACATGACTTTTCAAAATATTTCTCTGGATAATGAATGAGAGGCATCTTGTAACAATATTCACTGATCAAGATCAAGCAATGATGAGAGCTATTAAAGTTGCATTATTGTACACTTGTCATAAGTTGTGCCAATGATATATATTTAAGAAAGCGCCTTCAAAAGTGCATTTCTTTAATATTAATAAGATTGTACAAAGTCTCTTTTATACTTGCATGAGTAAGTGTGACTCAGAAGAAGAGTTTGAAGAAGTTTGGTCTAGGTTGATAAAAGATGGGAATTTGCAAGATCATGCTTGCCTAGCTGAGCTATATAAAATATGAAGCAAATGGTCAATAACATTTAGTAGAGATTCATTTAGCATGGGTATTTTATCAATGCAATGCAGTGAATCCACCAATAATGTATGTCATGGAATCTATAAATTAATTAGTTCTATCACCGATTATTTTTTTGGATTGGAGAAGGTTATCGAGACATGCTGATGAAATGAGTACGACAAAGATTTCAAGTGTAGCCAATCATTCCATTTGTTAGAACTAGTCATATATTGAAGCAAGCAGCTTTTACACAAGAAAGCTCTACACATTTTTTGAAGAAGAATACTTGCATGGAGTGTGTGGACTAGCAGCGAATATCTCCAATGATAATTCTAAAGAATATTTGATTAGAAACTTGGAGGAAACAAGCACTCCAAAGACATAGACTGTTCATTTTGAGAAGGCATCTATGAATATAAATTATAGTTGGAAAAAATTTGAAATGATGGGCTTACTGTGTGCCCACTACATTAGCATCTTGAGTCAAGATGATATTGTGAGGGTTCCAGAAAAGTATCTTCTCATGTGGTGGTCTTTGAGAGCAAAGAAGGATATCTACTTTGACAGTGCTTTCAAAGACCTGAAAAATATACAATTTAAGAATGGTAATCTTGTTGGCATCATTTTTCGGAACCACATCAGTAGATATTCATATCAAATAAGCACTAGAGCTCAAGGTAATATGAAAGCTGAGCATTATATCTTAGATTCTCTAAAGAAATTATCTGACAATGTCGATTCAATATTATGTATAATTCACCTCAAATGGAGCATACAAAGAAGAAGAAAAAAAAACTAGCATAGGAGATTCCACTTGTGCAAGCTTATTGAAGAACCCAAGAAAGATTCAACCGAAGGGTGTTTCCATTGCAAGATGAAAGGATATTGAGAGAGAAATAAGAAAACGAAGAGTATTATTCTAATAGATACTAAAATAATACTATGCAAATATTACTATTATACTTTGATCCATTGTGCTCTCGCTATTACATAGAGGAATGAACAGGTTGAAGCAACTGGAGAACAAAAAGATTCATCTATTGCAACACCATTTTTTGTAATGCCAGAGTGCTTCTCAGAGGTAGGTAAGGTATAATAATGTATTTATGCTTTTAGATTATAGCAACTGATATGATGTTATTACATATAAGGATTTCACTCTAGCTCAACAGTAAGTCAGTCGGTTGAAGGATACACCAAGCTGGTGATGTATATCATTAGAGGGATACATCATGATGTGTGAAATAGAGAGACCAATATTTCTTATTTACTACTTTTTATGTCTAATTAAAGCCCAATTCTTTAATGTTCATATGAAGGTCTACTTTTTTTTTGTTCAGATTGACTGAAAATATTTGATTCAATTATACATAGTTGTTCTTTAATGTTCATATTTTTTATTTTACTCCTTAGTGTTCAGAGTGTTCAGAGTATACACTCTAAAAATCTTAAAAAAATAATCAATTCCTGTTGATAGCCATCCCAGATCACAGACAGTAGCAATTTGAACGATGACTGAAAAAAGTGGATAAATTTCTGTTGGGAGCCACCCCTTATAGCATAGAATAACAATTTGAACTATATCTGGATGCCCCACATCATTTAAGTTTGAGAAAAATGGGTGTGCACTCTGGAGTGTACACTCTGAAATACTAAAAAAAAATGAGTCAATTCCTATTGAGAGCCACCCCTTATAATATACAATAGCAACTTGAATCATATATGGATGCCCCACATCATTTAATTTGGAGAAAATTAAGTGTACACTCTGGAGTGTACACTCTAAAAATTTAAAAAATGGGCTCAATTCTTGCTGAGAGCCACCCCTTATAGTATACAATAGAAATCTGAACCATATATGGATACCTCACATCATTTAAGTTTGAGAAAGATGAGTGTACACTCTAAAAAATTGAAAAATAAGTTCAATTCCTACTGAGAGCCAACCATTATAGTATAGAAGCATAATTTAAACCATATATGGATGCCCCACATCATTTAGCTTTGAGAAAAATGGGTGTACACTCTGAAAAATTGAAAAATGGGTTCAATTTCTGCTAAGAGCCACCCCTTATAGCATAGAATAATAATTTGAACCATATCTAGATGCCCCACATCATTTAAGTTTGAGAAAAATGAGCGTACACTCTATACACTCTAGATTATACAATTTATACACTATGGAGTGTACATAGTGTACACTCCGGAATGTACACTCTGAAAAATAAAAAAATGGCTTCAATTCTAGTTGAGAGCCCTAGAATAGTAATTTGAAGCATATCTGTTTGCCCACATTATTTAAGTTTAAGAAAAATGGGTGTACACTCTGGAGTGTATGCTCTGTATACTCTATAGTGTACATAGTGTACACTCTATATTGGGGGTGTGCGTTTGGTTGATTTGGATGGATTGGATGATAAATTTTTAAAATCGATTGATTTTGGATTCCTAAAAATATTGAACCAAATCGACCAAATAAAATGCAAAACCAAACAAACTGAACAATAATTTGGTTCAGTTATTTTGGTTTTGTTTTGGATAAATTGAAGTTGGATACATTTATAAATTATTTGCATAATTTCTTATTGTATAATGAATAAGCTATACAAAAAATAATATAAATATAATCAAAATGTAATTAATTACTTCACATATTAAAAAATATTTAAAACTAATTTTTACTTACCTGAATGATGTTTTGAACTTAGAAGTTGATGGAACCATATTACCATATTATCATACCAAAATATTTTGGAAAATTGGATAATGGTCCTCCAAAAAAGCATCTACTAAGTATTCAAAAATAAATAAAAATAAGTGTATAATATATAAGCCTATTATATATAAATTAATAATATCATATTACATAAAATTACTTTGGTTTATTTGGTTTCATCCAAAATTTTATTTAACAATCCATAAACCAAAAGCCAAAGTTTTCATTAATTAAAACCAAAATCCAAATTACTAAGTTCAAAATTGAACCAAATTACTCAAAAACTTTGGTTCGATTTGATTTTTTGGTTAAAACCAAATAATGCACACCCCTACTCTAGATTGTACACTCTGAAAAACTAAAAATTGAGTTCAATTCCTGCTGAGAGCTACCCATTATAGCATATAATAGTAATTTGAATCATATCTAGATACCCCACATCGTTTAAGTTTGAGAAAAATGAGTGTAAACTATGGAGTGAACACTTTGAAAATCTGAAAAATGTTTTCAATTCCTGCTAAAAGCCAGCCCTTATAGCATATAATAGCAATTTAAACTATATTTTGATGCCGCACATCATTTAATTTGGAGAAAATTGAGTGTACACAGTGTACGCCAGAGTATACACTATGTACACTCTAAAAAACTAGAAAAATTGGTTAATTCTTGTTGAGAGGCACCCCTTACAATAGAAATTTGAATCATATATGGATGCCCCACATCATTTAAGTTTGAGAAAAATGGGTGTACATTGTGTACGCTCTGAAAATCTGAAAAAATGGGTCAATTCATGTTGAGAGCCACCCCTTATAGCATAGATTAACAATTTGAACCATATTTAGATGCCCCACATCATTTAATTTGGAGAAAATTGAGTGTACACTTTGAAAAATTAGAAAAACTGGGTCAATTCTTGTTGAGAGCCACCCCTTATAACATACAATATAAATTTGAACCATATTTGGATGCCCACATCATTTAAATTTGAGAAAAATGGGTGTACACGGTATACACTGCAGAGTATACACTCTGAAATGCTAAAAAAATGGCTCAATTTTTGTTGAGAGACATCCCTTATAATATGCAATAACAATTTGAACCATATATAGATGCCCCACATCATTTAATTTGGAAAAAATAGAGTGTACACTCTGAAAAACTAAAAAATGGGTTTAATTCCTATTGAGAGACACCCCTTATAGTATAATAAGAATTTGAACCATATCTAGATGCCCCACATCATTTAAGTTTGAGAAAAATGGGTGTACACTCTAAGGTGTACACTCAAAAAAAATTTGAAAAATTAGAAATTCTTGTTGAGAGACACCCCTTATAGCATACAATATCAATTTGAACCATATCTAGATGGCCCCACATTATTTAATTTGGAGAAAAATATGTGTACACTCTGAAATATTAGAAAAAATGGGTCAATTCTTGTTGAGAGCCACACCTTATAACATATAATAGCAATTTGAATCATATCCGGATGCCCCACATCATTTAATTTGGAGAAAATTGAGTGTACACTATGGAGTGTACATAATGTACACTCTAGAGTGTACACAGTGTGTACTCTAGAGTCTATAGTGCACACTCAAAAAACCTGGAAAAAATGGATCAATTCTTGTTGAGAGGCAACCCTTATAACATACAATAGCAATTTGAATCATATCTGGATGCCCCACATCCTTTAATATATTCAAAAATGAGTGTACACTCTAAGTGTACACCACAGAGTGTACACCTCAGAGTGTACAAAATGTACACTCCAGGGTGTATAGAGTGTACACCTCATGTACACTTCAGAGTGTACAAACTATACACCATAAAGTGTACACAATGTACTAAGAGTGTACACTCTAAAAAAAAAAAAAATCAAATCTTGTTGAGAGGCACCCCGTATAGCATAACACAACATTTGGATCTATAACTGGTATCCGCACTTCATTTAAATTTGAAAAAAATGGTTGTACACTCCAGAGTGTACAGAGTGTACACCCAGGGTGTACACTACAGAGTGTACAGAGTGTACACTCCAGTGTGTACAGAATATACACCCCAGATTGTGCACAGTGTACTGAGAGTGTACACTCTGGGAAATTGTAATAAAATAATCAATTCCTATTGTCTAGTTGATAAGAAAAAAAAAATAAAACAATAGCTTCCAAAATATATGAACTTCTATGAAGATATGTATAAGAAGGATAATCGAAGAGATCATTTACAAACACATTTGTGTGTAAAAATTTCATATATACAAACATTTCAGTCATTTCATATTTAAACAAAAAAGAGCATAAACAAACTCAACCATGAACAAATTCATCTTCTTAGGCAAATCTAGTTGATCGGACTAGTCCACTACAGGTTTGCTTATGACTGCCTCCATATATTTGCACACAAACATGCCGCAGTCGATGCTATTGGATTGGACTGGTATACTTGAGACCACCTCGACTGGCCATTCTTCAAGGTTGGCCTCAAAAACCTTGCATGTATCACTGACAAGTAGTTTGATCTACATATGGATGAAAAGAAATCCCATAAGTTCGTTAAAAGCTATGCATTTAGGAAAAATTGAGTAAGGCAAGTATACCTATAATGTCTGGTACTATAGCCTTATGTACTGGGTTTGACAGTGAATCATAAATGAACCATTTCCCTTTCTTAAGGTGCCCCACTAGTAGTGTCCAATGCTGATTATTGATGATTGAAATCAAGATTAAATCAACCCTTGAAACACTCTCTCTATTGATGTGCTGGACAAACATTTTGCTCTTCTTTTGGTAGCCAAATTGGGAATAACTCTGAAAGATTAAAAAAAGAGTAAAATTAAATAGTTTTTAACTTGTTAAAATTTATGAAGGCATTTTATAATCCAATAAACCTTGGTTAAACTCACCCAATGTAGACATGAGATGTACATGTATGAGATGTATAACCCATGTCAGATCTTATTCTTATTGGCCAGTAAATATGCAAATGCATTAACATGTGCATCAGACAAATACTGATCTGTCAGTAAGTCATCAATTTGTGCTTTGTTAATAATGATATTTCGAACCAAGAAAATATTATCACCCCTTCATTTGAGTAGAATGGACATGTGAGCAATCTAAATTAAATAATGATTTTATTTAAAGTGAGTTAAATATATGAAAGAATGTAATACTTGTCCCTAAATAAGGCACAAGTGGAGTCGATTAATTCCATCATTACCTTCGGCATAACATCTCTTGATGAGAACTCAATGGTCTTTAGTGCCTCAGCTGGCTGCATTATTTCAAATATTTTATAAGACAACAACCCATTATGATTTCAAGCAAAAGCAACCAAAATGAAGAATACCATACTATATCCTTCAGCTCCTCAACCACTATAATAGCAGTAGATGATTGTTCCTCTACTACAAGAACTTCTTCAACCTTTGCCTATAAAAAAAAAGTTACTAAAATTAATGTTATTATATTAAATTAGTGTAATGTATAGTAAATTACATCCTCTGCTTTTTCAGGCTCTGCTGTGCTTCACTTTTTCCTGTACACGCTTGTGAACGGGGATGAGACAGTTTTCCTCTTCCTTTCCTGTCTCGCCTTCATCGCATGCAATGCTACCTATTGAAGACTGAGCAGTATGATCTTCTGATGTGGGGGTTGTCTATTCAATTAATTGCTCATCCTTCATTAGGGTAGTATCCGAAGGCACCTCCAGACATGTGGGCTTGGTGGCTGCCCTAGTATTAGCCTCCTCGACAGCTTCTCCCAATTTTGGACTTCTCTATCTAGCAACCCTTGCTTCAATAACAGCAAGCCTCACATTAATGCCATCAAACCTCTGACTCGTTGTAGCTTCAAAATAGGACAATCTATCCCACAAAGCCTGATTATTTTCCTCTTTTTTAGGACTCTTTGGAGAGGTAGTTATAGAAGGCGGGCTGGTTGCATATGAAGAAGGAGAATATCAATGAGATATGTATGAAGATCCACTCAGAGCTTCACTCCTTGGACTTTAGCTTGGACTCCTCTTTATACCACTGTGAGATGGCTGTGGGTGAAGGGGCACTATCTCCAGGAGCCAGGTCTCATCCTCTGTTATCTCATGAAATGATTGGAATACATATTGTATATAAATATGAAAGTTTCAAAATTTTAATTAGGATGAAATAAATTTTGATGTAAGTAAAGTAAGTAAAACTAGCATTACTTGATCTCCTTGGAAATCAGCAATGGATATCTCTGTGAACTCTAATTTTAAACCTTTGTCTTACAAAGAACGTAGGGCTGACCACTCTTATGTGCTTTGATAGCCAAATATACATTAAAGTGCTAAAATTAGTAGCCTTCAATCCTAAATGAAAACTAATTCAAATAATGAAACACATACCATCGTAAGAGTGACAAAGCCACTCAAGTAGCTTAGTACTTTCTATGTCAAAATTTTTGATGTGATTACTTCAAATTATGAAACCAAAAAGCTCCAAATGGCTTCTAGCCAATTGTAATCAGCAAACTTTTCTATATTCTCAGCGAAGAATATCGGCTCTGAAGCCACTCTATAATTGTGATATATAAAAAATAAATTTGAAAACAAAAATTATATATACAACCACACAAACTGTGCTATGCTAGCTAGCCTCGACCTTCTTGATTCTATTTTTAAAATCCATTGAATTATATTTACACAATGGGGATTTCTGCCATGTCACCTTCTCCCCTCGGTTGGGCATCCAAATTATTAAAGCAACTTCATTGGCTGTGAAGGAAAGGTACTGGCCAGCTATATGGAAGGCCTGCTTTTCAATGTGTCAGCAAGACAAGAGTGAAGTGATAGCAGCCGAATCTTGTTGGATGGCAGACAGTCTAATGAATTGAGGAATGTGAAGCATACTTAAAATCTCAACAACTTCCTTAGTGGAGTGTTCTGAGATGGAATCACACAATGCTCTGAATGTGGAATGTCTACATATGAAAGTTATTCGCTTCACATACATTCTCAACTTCAAATGAAAGTGAAGTAATTAGAACATTATAGCTTGATTGCAGTCCTGGGAAACTACCATGTAGATCCATAGTTAGAAGTCCCACACTGCTTTAAAATTATAAAAAAAAAGAAGGGTGTACACTCTGGAGTGTATAGAGTGTACACTCTGGAGTGTATAAAGTGTACGCTCTAGATTATGCAGAGTGTACACCTAAAAAATAGAAAGAAAATAGTCCAAATCCTCTTGGAAGAACTCAGTACAGCTCATAATGCCATATAAATCCATGTAAGGAAGTCCAACACTGCTATATAATTAAAAGAATAGGTTGGACACTATGGAGTGTACAGAGTATACACCTGGAAAATAGATAGAAAATAGTCTAAAGTCTCCTAGAAAAAACTCAAAATAGATTATAATGTCATATACATTCATAATTGTAAGTCCAACAGTGCTTTAAAAAATAAGAAAATATTGCACAATCTAGAGTATACACAGTGTACACTTGGAAAATACTCAAAAAATAGCCCAAACCATCTTGAAAGAAGTCAGAATAGGTTAGAATGGCAAATAGATGGACTCATCAGGATGTTGTTGTGCTGCAACGAGATCGCTCATAGTTACCCTTTACTGAGCTCCAGCAAACCTCTTAATAAAGAGTTGCTCTAACTAAGCAAAAGTCTTCATTGAATCATTAGGAGTTCAACATACCAATCAAAGGATATACCCGCTAGGTTGCTGACAAAGAGATAGAACAATAGTGCATCGCTACCACCAGCATTGCAACAGTTGGCCCTGAAGTGCGCTATATGCTATCTTAGGTTCCCGCTACCATCAAAACTCTTGAAAGGAGGAGGCACAAAACCCTTAAGATATTGGATAGCATCAAATTCCTCTGGGTAGGGTCTACCCTTTGGAATTGATGAACCACCTGGAGCTTGCGCCAGTGCTTCTCTCACTTATTGTTCAACCATAAGTTTGATATCTTTTTCCTATATGGAGGTACTGTCCACTACCTTCCTATACAAGCTAGGGCTGCCCTGCTCTACCAGAGATGAACTCTTGGGTTGATCCAAGACATGTAGTAACTTAGGCTAACAGGTATTCACAATGGTGGGATGTGCTGCTGGAACTTGATTATGAAGTGCTAGAACTGCCGCTAACAAATCTTCAAGCCTCTTTTTCATCTTGTCAATCTATTCATCCTTCTATTTGAGTTGTTGAAGGAGTTGTTGAGTCAAATAGGGTGTATCACCCTGTTCGGCCGCAACACCTTCCAAACTCTGGTGATCCCGAAGGAGGGAACCCCTAGAGTCAACCATATGCACCTCTACTGAGTCTTCCAACAAATCATCTTCATTGGGATCAAAGCAAACCTTCTCTCCCTCTAGGTTAGACCAGTCATACCCTATGATTTCCTTCTTCTCAATGAAATACCATGCTACAATATCATCTAGGGAGCAGTCCAACTGTGCAGGCACAAAAGCTCATGGCGAACCGGTGGTGGGATCATGTTCATGAACAGAGACACATCTGACCTGGATGGTTGTTCCATTAGATATTCCTTAGGGATAACTATAGCACCTGACTTGTAGCTATGCTCAAGTCAGTCCTTAAATATAAAGCAATCTTCCAAAATATGGCTTAACATGAGGTGGTAGGGGCAAAAGTTAGGATTAGTGCTCCTGTTCACTTCCTTCGGCTTCCTAGGCTCGGATAGTTGAAAATCAGGTTTCTTTAAGAGATTCTTAAAAATTTTTCTGACTACCTCTCTCTTAAATTAATAAGGTTTATTTAATTTATCCAAAAGAGAAGGTGGATGATAGCTACTTGGGGGCAGATATGTGTACCACTGTTGTGAGTATGGATGAGGAGGAGGTGACGAAGGCCGTGGAGGCTGCAGTGGCGACCGATAGGATGGCCTAGGTGGTGGTAAAGGAGGTAGAAGCAATGACTGTGGAGGATGAGGTCTCTCATACTGATCTCTAGCTGATTGCTTCTCCTTGTCCAATGCTGCTACTGTCCCTGGCTTCTTTTCATAGGCTTTCTACGGCTTTGGCATTGATGACTGATCTTAAAAAAGCAGCTGTTTGGCCTCTTCTTGTAGACTAGCTGCCTTGTTGATTAGCTTCTCAAATATCTTGATGGTAAAACTTTTGAGCATGAAGGCAACCGGGCTATGAATTTTCTTTAGTAGAATTTCAATGGCATTCTGTTCAGACAGCTGCAGTCCACATTTCATACTCAAATTGTGCCATATGAGAATATAATTAACGAGGGACTCATTGGGATGTTGTTGTGGTACAATGAGATCGCCTACAATTATTCTTTACTGAGCTCACATAAACCTCTTAATAAAGAGTTGCTCTAATTCAGCAAAAGTTTTCACTGAACTGTTGGGGAGTTCAGCATACCAATCAAAGGCTATACCCGCTAGGCTGCTGACAAAGAGACATAATAATAGTGCATCGCTGCCACCAGTATTACAACAGTTGGCCTTGAAGTGCGCTATATGCTGGCGTGGTTTCCTGTTGTCATCAAAACTCTTGGAAGAAGGAGGCACAAAACCCTTAGTATACTGGATAACATCAATTCCTCTGGGTAGGGTCTACCTTTTGGAATTGATGAACCACCTCGGGCTTGCGCCAGCGGTTCTCTCACTTGTTGTTCAACCATGAGTTTAATATCTTTTTCTTATACGAAGATACTGTTCACTACCTTTCTATACAAGCTAGTGCTGCCCTGCTCTACTGGAGGTGCACTCTTGGGTTGATCCAAGATATGCAGTAACTCAAGCTGACCAGTCTCCATAATAGTAAGATGTGCTGCTGGAGCTTATTCTGAAGTGCCATAACTACCGCTAGCAAATCTTCAAGCCTCTTTCCCATCTTGTCAATCTATTCATCATTCTGTTTGAGTTGTTGAAGGAGGTGTTGGGTCGAATAGGCTGTATTGTCCTGTTCGGCTACAACACCTTCCAAACTCTGGTTATCCCGAAGGAGTGAACCCCTGGTATCAACCATATGCACTTCTGCTGAGTCTTCCAACAAATCATCTTCATTGAAATCAAAGCTAACCTTCTCTTCCTCTAGGTCATACTAGGCATACCCTAGAATTTCCTTCTTCTTAGTGAGATACTGTGTTACGATATCATCTAGGGAGCGGTCCAACTATGCAGACACGTGGCTGACCAGTGGTGGGATCATGCTCATGAACAGAGATACATCTGACCTCCTCTGATACTAGAGAGCTAACCTTTTGAGGGCTACGCTCACTAGAAAAAATGTGCTCATGGCTATCAAATGCTCTAGATGGAGTACTTCCCCTGGGGGGATCTATCGCCATGTCTCCCTCTCCCTCTGTTGCTACTACATCCATGATCTACTAAGGTGGTGGTGGCAATGGCACAACTACAATGCTACCAGATCGCCACTCCCTCTTCATAGCAATTGAAGTAGGAGGTCAAGTAGGAGAGCTCGGCCTCACCTCAATCGGTGGTGGAGATGAAATGGGATCTCTTGGATGTAGCCGGATCACCAGTGGGGCTTTCTTTTCCCCTGATGCTGCCTTCATGGATTTAGATGGAACTGTGGAAGATGGAACTTGTATTGGCGATGGTGGATGTGGAGTGGAGCGGTATGGCAAAGATAAAACTGACTCCCTCTATATAAGAGCTCTCTTCCTGTGATGTGTGGTACCAATCAATAGAATACTGTCAGTGTGATCGATGCGAGTAGCACGCCAATCGGGGAAATCTATGAGCATAGAGGCTGCCGATTGCCTGGCATACCTTTGCCTCTCCCTATTAGTAACATGAACTGATACACAGGCCTCTCTAGCCCTCTCCTATCGGATATGCTCTCCTACACTATGAGTGATGACTGATCGAAGATCAAATTGGACATCGACTGATCGCCCATAAGCCAACTTGGCGCTAAGCGTCACGGGATATGACCTCCTATCTCGGTGCCTCATCCGAGCTGTGGAGGTGACACTGTGATCCTCCTAACATCTTCCTCTCCATCAGATCCAAAAAGAGGATGAAACTTGTTCTATGTAATCAGAGGAGGAACTACCCTAGGTGACTCCTCTACTACAACCTAAGAGACTGCCTCCTTCTCCTTGGCTATGTGCACATAATACCGCTTCATCTTGCAGGATCTATTGTGGCACTAAGTTCTACTGGGAAGAGCAGTACGAGAACTAGACCCTATCTCAAAGGTGGGGGAGACTATCCCTGAAGCCAGGATAGCTTTCCCATTGGAGGAAGCCAGTGAGTGGGTACTAGCCCGTATTGGGGCAGTAATGGGAACAACTGAATGTACTAGCACTAGAGTTGTGGCTGTTGTGGGAACCTCCACTATCTTCTTCTTTAGTGAGGGAAATTCAGAGTCTAATGGCATCTCAACATGGATGACTGGCTTCTGCCCAGTCACCACACCCCTATTGATGGTGGTGAGGGTTTCCCCATCATAAGTGATTATGGCCCCTTTGAATCCTCGGCCAAAGTGAATCAGATGAGCAAAATCAATCTGTGGGAGGCTGGCCCGATCCAAGGACAAATCCATCCCAAAGGAGAAAGTAAACACATACTTCTGAGCATCCATTTGTTCTGAACTGAACTTGAGAAAAATTGATTGAAATTGAGTTGAAATTCTGCAATTTTTGAAAACAAACTCAAATTATTTTTTCTGCTTTAATTTGCTTTAGAATTTGAACCCACACTCAACAATTTGAATATGTTAAATGAGGATCTTTGAATTTAGGAGAGAGATTTAGAATTTAGAATTGGAGAAGAGATTTTGAATTTAGAATCCATTTTCAACAAATTTGTGTATGTTAAAAATGGGTTCAAATATTTTGAAGAGATTTTTGATGCTCCATTGGTTCATATTTTAATTTGATTTTTATGTTTGGGGGCCCTTTATTTAACAAATTTGAGTATGTTAAAGTAAATGATCAATTAATTTTATTTGAGATTTCTAATTCTGCAGATTTGGGTATGCGAAATGAGTTGTTTGAAAATAATTTTTTTCTTTTGCTTGTTTGCCCATGATGTGAATCATGTGTGAATTTAGAAATGGAATCCTTACTTAGCAAATTTGTGTATGCTAAATAAAGTTCAAATATTTTTGTTTTGATTTTTTTGAATAGAGGATCTTTACTTAGCAATTTTGGGTATGCTAAAACAAAGAATCCAAATGTGTTTGATTTTTATGATTTTGAAAAGGAGATCTTTACTTAGCAAATTTGGGTATGCCAAATAAAGAATCCACATATGTTTAATTTTTTTTTTGTGATTTTGAAAAGAGGACCTTTACTTAGAAAATTTGGGTATACTAAATAAAGAATCCAAGTTTGTTTGATTTTTGAGATTTTGATTTTAAAAAGAGAATCTTTACTTAACAAATTTGGGTATGCTAAATGAAGAATCCAAATGTGTTTGATTTTTGTGATTTTGAAAGGAGGATCTTTACTTAGCAAATTTGGATATGCTAAATAAAGAATCCAAATGTGTTTGATTTTTGTGCTTTTGAAAAGATGGTCTTTACTTAATAAATTTGGGTATGCTAAATAAAGAATCTAAATGTTTTTGATTTTTGTGATTTTGATTTTGTGTTACTTCTTTGAAAGGAGGGGTTTCTATTTAACAAGCATGGTGTGCTAAATGGAATCTAATTTATCTTTTCAATTTTCTTTTTGGAAAAAATGAGACACTCATTTGACAAATTTGGGTATGTCAAATGGAATTCCAATGTGTTTTGATCTTCATGATTTTTGCAATGTAGATTTCCATTTAACAAAGTTGAGTATGTAAAAATTGAAGTCAATTATATTTTATTTTTCAAAGATAAAATTTTTTGTGTGTGATTATTGCTTTCCTTTTTTTTTAAAAAAAGAAGGAAATTCTAACTTAATATATGTGGGATGTGTTGAGTGAAATTTCAAATGGTGTAATTTTATTTGAAAATAAAACCTCCATCCAACATATTGGGATATATTGAATGAAGTGGCTTATTTTTAAATTTGTACTTTTTGAAAAGAAAGAAATTCCAACTTCAATGTATGTAAGATATATTGAAATGGAACTTCAATGTTATGATATGATTCTATTTGGAAATGAAATCTTCATTCAATAAATTTAGGTATATTGAATGCGGGTATTCATTTTCAAATATGTACTTTTTGAAAATAGGATTTTTGATTTTGTTTAAAAATGAAATCTTCATTCAATAAATTTGGGTATATTAAATGAGGATGTTCATTTGTGTTTTTTGAAAAGATGATTTTTGATTTTATTTGGGAATGAAATATTCATTCAATAAATTTGGGTATATTGAATGAGGATGTTCATTTGTGATTTTTGAAAGATGATTCTTAAATTTGATTTTTGAAAAGATCCTACATATAACAATCTGGTAGATTATTAGATGAGGTGCAAGTATTTTATTATGTGAATTTTTTTTTTGGAAAAGTGCTTTTTGGAAATTGATGTTTTTTATAAAGGATTTATTTTTCTTTATTTTTGTAGAATGAATCTTACCTTACCATAAAAATTGTAAGGAGGTTCGACAAGGTTTTTTAGTCATTTTTTTATTAAATTTTATTTTCACATATTGGGGAACCTAATAAGGGTTTTAGGACCTACATGGAGTGAGGTCCTAAAACCTAAAAGATGTTGGCTAGCTTAGCTTAAGAATGAAATGAGCTAAGTGCCAACGGAAAAGAATGATAGTCTCAGATTCATATAAAATACAAGTCCACTATCGATACTTGGAGACAACGATCATTTACCAACGATGGAAAGAGGGACCATCTCCAGCAGAGTCACTAGAAAAATTTGTGGTATTTTTATTTCTCAAACTTTGTAGAATTTGAAAAATAAAATATGTTATGTATGTTGGGACACCACGTAGATTTGCAGATGTACTCATTTGAGTGATCGGGTTCGATATTGAGGAATGATGTACTATCTCGAGAGACAGAAGTAACCATCTTACAATGGACCTAATCACCTAATAAGGACTCATGAGGACAATGGGTCTTCGAATGTACCAGAGTTCTTTCCCCTACTTTATATGGAAAAGTAAAGTAGGGTTTATTTTAAATTAAGTTCGTTAAGTTTCCTATGGAGCCAAGCCTCCATAATTAATTACATCTTAAGGAATGAGATTCCTTAAGAATACTCTCGATTAAGATAAATGATCATTGTCTCCAAAGATTTTAAAGATATGACTATCAATAAATTGGTTATTTTTAGAAAGTCAAGTGGGATTGATCAAAAGAAAAGAGTTATTATTGAAACCAAGGGGAGATGAGTAGGGGATGCTCATGATACTATGAAGCCTAGTGAGCATCTCAAACTTTCCTATGGTTGGACTTTATATTTTTGAAATTTGAGAAGAATTATATGTTTGAGTTGAATTTTTATTAGAAATTTAGGGCTTACAATTCCATAATACAAGATCATGGAAATACCTAAGAGGTGAGGATTTATGCTTGTAGCCCATAAAGGGAAACAACAATCTCGGATCCTGAATCTAGGGAGCTTTGGCGAGGGCCAAGGCATGACCTATCTCTAAGGTGAAAATGGGTATATGGTTTACCTCCATAAGAGAGGATAAACCACCCAATTGTTAAACATACAACTGCCTATGGGTGGCCGCCAACTAACTCCTCCTATAATTTTAAATACATGTAGGCAAATCCTATGCTTTGCAAGATAACTAGGCTATTATTTATTTAAAAAGGAGACTCAGTCTTTAAACACACTCCCTAAGAGATTAGATCCTGAAGGGCATGACTAAATGACTTAATTTAATACAAATTTTGTCAAGTTTTCATTTTTGGATATGTTGATTTGACACAGGCTATGGGATTTCATATGCCTAATACATGAGAAGATTGATTATGGGCCAACATCAGAAAGAAGGGAGTGTGTTTCCACCATAGCTCTCACAGGTCAAGCCATTTTCTCTGGCAAAGGTGAAAGCCCTCCATTAGCAAGAGTGAAGCAATATGTATTTTATGCATTATGTAAGACATACAACATCCAGCTAAGGGGTTGCTAAATATTTTATTATCATGATTTATTTTCTAAGCTTTAGGTGAGATGATGAGTTATTTATTTAATTTTGAGTTGATTAATTGGATAAAAAATATATTTTTTCCTAAGAGCCTAATCACATCTAGGCCATTCATCAAAATAATGAAAAACTAAGAAAATCATGCCATCCTAATTGTGCAATCATAAACAAAACATCAATTAGTTTATAAAATTAGCTCAAAAGAATAAGAGGTCAATGTGGTCGGGCTCCACTGCACAAACTCGAAAAGAAAAATGGGTAGCCGAGCTCTACCCTTATACAATCTGTATTACAAATGAATAATTACAATTAAAAGGGAATTCATGTTATGGGGGTCTTCGTTCTTCATTCTTCATTCTTCATTTCTTCATTTCTTTCTTTCTTCATTTCTTTCTTTCTTTCTTTCTTTCTTTTTTTCACTTCTTTCTTCCTTTTGATTTGACTTGAGATGTAGTTTGCTCCAAGGCTTCACATGGTACATAAGACATGGTCTTATGACTAATGATCACCTTAATTCTCCCATAACATTCATTACAAGTTTCAATTGCAAAAGTTACATCAAAAGGGAAAGATAAATATAACTAAACCTGCAAAACAGAGTTTAGCTAAACATACCACACAACCCAAGCAGTTATATGAATAATTTGGACTTAGCACACCACACATGTGTCACCAAGTCCACCTGTCCTAATTTAGACCATGCTTAGAGGTATAAGCAACCTGCATAGCAAAGATATTTATATTTTTATTACAGTGCCCCTTAAGCATAATCCTCTGCAGAAGATATGATTAGACTAAGATCATCTTATCATCCATCCTACACATCCATCCTAAAATATTAGATCATAAAATAAAATCAGGCATCAAACCATGCACCGCCCTAACATAGAGCTAGAAATGTTGACTTAGCCTAATGTGTGTGCCATTTAAAGCTTATGTGACATGTTTTAGCTAGGCTTTAAGGTTGGAATTTTCTAAGTGTTAATGGTTCAAGTTAGAGGGTGATTTCATTTTAAGTGATTTAGTTGATTTGTCAATTCTAGTTGATGATTTGATTTGGTTTGAATGAACCTACACTTAGTTACTAAATGTTGTAAAGAGAAGAAAAGAGAAGAGAACTTCTTTTTCATCCCTACCTTAAACTAATTTTTAAGGTAGATTCATTAATGATTTTTCTTTAGTAAATTTTTTATTATGTGTTTTAATTAACCATAAGTTTAGATTTGCTCTAAATAAACCTATTCAATAAGAAAGGCATCTTAGGATTACTTAAGGTGAATTACTATAACACACAACCATTTATTTCTTTTCACCATGTATATCATGCATATGAATAATCCTAAGCATACACATACATGCAATGCAAATTTTAGCACACCTTGATAATGAATGCTAAGAGATATGATTTGGAAATTTAGATATTCCAAGAATGCATGTCTTTATTATATAGAAAATAGGGATTCTTTATCCATTAACATAATACACATTCACATGTATAAAAGATATAAGTGAGTACGACGCTATCATTTTCTATACCAAGGGTGTAAGGTACAAGACTTACTTGGGGATACTTAAAGCCTCGTAACTCAAAGATGTCCAGACTAATATACCACTTTTCTTAAATACATATAAATGTATAAAAAGGAACAAATGGGTGAAGAATCATGCAAGAGATTATGTTTGGCTTGGCTATATAATTACATGTGTAAATGTGAGGATCCTTCTTAAGTCATAACATAGAAGTGTATAGAAATAGATTTAATCAAGTGTTATATTCTTTTCAAATGAACTATACACTTTGCAAATCCTATTCAAATCCATGTTAAGAGAAGAGAAGAAAATCACATAATACACATCTTATGCTATAATCACATGCAAGTTCATTTATAATCTTTGATTTATACGTTTTAAAAAATATTTTTTGGTTTAATAGTGATAATAGCCACTCATATTCTTAACTTTAGCCAAAATATAAAATTTTACATAAAAGGAAACATTTTATTTAATTGATTTTTCAAAAGATATGAATGCATAATTTCATATGACATATAATATTTAGCATGCTTGGAAAGAAATAAAGTGATGTAAGCATATGAATTCATTCACCCTAATTAATTCCTAAAGACAATCCTTTGAAATAAGATCATTTAAAGTGAATCAAAATTCTTTAAAGAGATTTTTATTTTTGAATTTGATTTGACTTAGAAAATGTGAAAAGAGTTTGCTGGTCATAACCCATTTCCCCCATGTGTGAATTGGTTTAGTTTAATTTTAAAATAATTAGGTTGATTTTATATTTTATTTATGTTAAGGTATGAATTAAATCCATTAATTACCCCTTACCTACACCACTTTAACATAATTAAATAAGTAATTATGAGCCAACATATGATATGAAACTACATGAAATTTAAATCAGCAATGTACCTAAGAAATAAAGAGGCCTAATGCAATTGGCTTACAATTATTGATTAATTAAACTAAAGGGTTTAATTAAGTACTTTCATAACCATCCTACACATGTAGTTTGATTATAATTTCCTTTGAAGCCTCTTAGGTTATTGTACACCTAAGAATCTACCCAAGATTAAGATGATTAAGTTCTGGAATAATTTGGTTTTTAGTTTTATTAATTAAGCCATTTAATGAAGATATTAAATCATTAATTAATTTACAAATTAATTAAGTCTTTATTCAAATGAAATAAACTTAGGGGAAAAGATTTGGAAAAGAAATCATAATCTCATTCCTTAAGTTCATTCACTATTTCCTAACGATTAGCAAGCTTAATTAATGAATTTATCACTATTTAATAGGTTAATTAATCATTTACTTAATTAGGGAAGTGATTAGAGATGAAACAAGGAATTACCCAAATTAATCTAATAATAAATTTCAAAAAAATCATGAGAGACAGAGGTCATCCCACTAATTAATCCTAGAAAGTTCAGAATTAATTGTTGAAGTAATTTAGAAGTAATTAGCCTAATTAAATTTTTAATAAAACTAAAATTGAGTGAAAGATACTATTTAAAATTAATTAATCTTAATTTTATATTATTCTCCTTTGAATTATCTTTAAAATGAATCTGAGTTTATAGTTTTTGAATTTTTCTATATTTAATTATGATTTTATGAAGTTTCAATGATTAATGAATAATTAAAATTGCCTAATTAATTAACTAATCCCGTTGGCGCCACGTGGACTGCTGACGCGGTACATTTTCTATGTGGCGTGATGGGATTGGTTATTTAAGTTGTCAAATCATGCGTTGCATCAGCTGGTGGCGGGACACGCTTTCCCTTGGGCCATCCGATCAAGGATCGGATGACTAGGATTAATCCTGTGGTTCTAAAGGGTTTAAACAGAGATATAAGTATGATTTAATTAGGGCTGTCCATTAAAAACATGTGGGATAGATGACTCATGATTCATCCCTGCCTAAACTACAGGAGACGGGGGCCATCCATCCTCCACCGCTTGATCTGAGCTCACCTGAGCTCAGATTAGGCTAAGATTTACCCTACACTTTCAAGAGGTGTAGGGAAGAACATCCAACGACTAGAATTTGATGAGGTGCATATTTCTTTCACAAAAGACCAAAGAATTTTTCTAAATCCATGATTTGAGGTTCATGCCTCACCAGAGCTCACGACCGGCGGCGAATTCAACTAAGGTAGCTTCTTCTAGTAGAGATGAAGCCCCGCTGAAGTTTTGGAAAGTTGCCTCCCCTCCAAGTGCTATGTAGACCAAGCTCGCCGGAAAGCTCACCGAAGTTGATTGAAATCACCTCTGCAGTGGCCGAAGAGCTTAGAAAAAGGTGGGCTCAAGCTTGATAGGCTCTGGTGAAGGTATGGGAGGAGTTGCTTGAGCTTCTGTGAGGAATTGAGTGAATTGGCCAAGTGGGATTTTCCCTTTGGCTCGGGTTGAAGAAAATTAAGAATTTCAGAGGTAGAGGAGCTTGGGGGAAGCTCTGAGAATGCTCTGGAATCAAGAGTGAGAGAATTCGTCTTGTTTGCAAAGAGAATGGGGGGGGGGGGGATACCCCCTCCCTCCCTTGATCCGACGGCTGAGGACGGGATGATCTGTTTTGCCATTTGAATCAAATGGGTGAGGTTGGGAGCTCAAGCCAGGGAGTTAGGCATGCCAAGTGTCTCCCCTTGAGTGGAGAAGGAAGTTTAGGAGGTTTGCTTGGGAGGTGGTGGCTGCCTTGGGTGGTTTAGCTTGAAGGGGAGGTGGTTTCACCTCCCCTTGGGTCATGGCTAACCCAACCATGCAAGGCATGGCATGGGTGATGTCCTAGGTGCCTAGGTGGCCTAAGGAATGAGTGTCAAGTGTGCATGTGAGTGAATAATCCATTACATGGGTAGTTTGCCCTATGTGATACCCTTAACCCAAGGGTATCTTGGTCATTTGACCATGAACTCACTTTAGGCAATTTTTAAATATTTCAAAAAAAGAATTGTGCTAATTTCAATGAATTTGGAGTTGATTTGATATGATTTGGCTCAAGTTGACCCATTTGGGTCAAAATGGGTCAACTTGGGTCAAGTTAACTAATTGGTCAAATTGGGTAAACCAAGGGTTGGTTATGTTCATATGACCATTTGAAGTGTTTTGGTATCATTGATTTGATTCAATTTGGTTTAGATTTAGTTTTGGTTCATTTGGGTTCATTTAGGTCAAATGGGTCAAGTTGACCAATTTGACCCATTTAACCCAATTGGGTTAAGTCATGAGTTGGTTTAGGCTTGATTGATCATTTGAAATGTATTGCAAGCTTTGGTTTCAATCAATTTTGATTTGGTTTGATTTCAAGTTGATTTGACCTTTTAGGTCAAGTTGGGTTGATGGTCAATTGGGCTAGGTTGGGTCTAGTTGGTCAATTGAAGCTTTGGTCAGGTTCAACAAGTGATTTGAAATGAATTTGACCCATTGGTTGTAATCAATTTATCTTAGATCAAGATTTGACCCATTTTGGTCTTTTAGGTCAATTTGGATCAACTTAGGTCAAGTGGTCAATTAGGCTTGGTTTGACTCAATTTGAGTAATTGATCATCCTAGGATGATTTTTGATCACAATGTGAGGCTTGGATGGGCTTAGTTCAATCCAATTTGGGTTGGATTAGAATTTGGCTCAAAAAGGTTCACTTTGGGTCAAGTGAGCCTAAGTGGGTCAATTGGCTTGATTAAAGCTTGATTCAAGTTTTGTTGAACTCACATATGGACTTATGATGGAAATATAAATCCAATTGCAAGTGATTTGGAGTCAAATGAGTTTTGATTTATTTGACAATTTTAAGTCAAAGGGGTGAATATGAGTTTGACTTGGGTTAGTTTGATTTTGGTTTGATGATTGAAGTTTATGTTTATATTTAGGCATGTGATTGAAATGATTGTTTGAAGAGAAAATGCAATGGTTTGGATTGATTTGAGAATGATTTGGTTAAGTTCAAGAATTTGACTTGAAAAAGGTATATGTTAGATTTAGGTTAGATTTGGACTTGAGTTTTGAATTTAGTTTTGGTTATTTGCATTTATATTTCATTTACATTTGTGAATATAAATGAAAATATAAATGGGTTCTGAGAAAATATTTTGAATTTGGAGTGACTTGAACTTAGTTTGGTCAAGTTCAAGGATTTGACTTGAAAGGATATAAGTTGAATTTAAGTTGGATTTGGATTTGAGTTCTAAATTTGGTTTTGGTTATTTGAATTTATATTTCATTTATATTTATGAATATAAATGAGAATATAAATGGGTTATGAGAAAATCTCTTGAGTTTGGAGTGATTTGGATTTGATTTGAGCTAAGTCCATAAGATGAAATCAAAGGGCTTAGAAAGGATTTTTGGATTTGAATTCAATCATGGGTTTCAATTGTTTGATTTGAAATTGATTTAACATTTGACTTGAAGTTTGATTTGAAAGAAGGAAGCAAAGATTTGGATCAAGCTATAGGGTATGCAAGTTTTCCAAATACCCTTAAGGCATAACCTATTTTTATGGCTAACTCTTCTAAGTCTCTAGGGTTATGTTAATTGTTCACCTAATCACTAGAAGTGTCTTAAGACTAAGGAACTCTTAGTGACTAGAGGAGTCCTATGTCTAAGATGAAGAAGTTGAAAGCTCACTCCAAAAGTGAGGTCAACAGCCCTTTTAGCCAAATTCTTGAACTTAGCTAAATGTTACCCAAACTAATTCAAAATTCATGGATTCCTTCATGATTCAATCATTCCTACAGTCATTGACCTAAATATAAACATAAACCATCATTACCAAACCAAACCCAAGTCAACCTAAGTCAATTCCATGTAGACCTCTCTTGACTTGAAATTATCATATGAATCAAAACCCATTTGGCTCCAAACCACATGCAATTGAATTTATATTTCAATCCTAGGCTCATGTGTGAGTTCAACTAAACTTGAATCAAGCCATGATCAAGCCAATTAATCCACTTAGGCCCACTTGACCCAAAGTGGCCTAAAGGAACCTTTTTGATCCATGTTCTAATCCAACCCAAATTAGATTGAACTAAGCCCATATAAACCTCAAAATATTACCAACATCACCCTAGGATGATCAATTACCTTAAATCAGGTCAAACCTAGCCTTTGACCAAGTCAACATTTAACCCAAATGAAACCCAAACTAGCTAAAATCCACCATATTATAAATTGATTAAAACCAACTCATAATCAATGATTGAACTTGACCAAACCCTCACTTGAGCCAAACCAAGCCTAATTGGCCATTTGACCCAAGTTGACCCAAATTTGCCTAAAAAGCTAAAATGGGTTAAATCATGATTTGATCTAAATTGATTACAAACAATGGTTCAAGTTCATCCCAAATCACTTATTGAACTTGACCAAAGCCATACTTGAGCCCAAGTTGACCAATTGGCCAACTTGACCCAACTTAGCCCAAATTGACCTAAAGGGTCAAATTAGCCAAAATCTAAATTAAATCCAAATTAAACAAAACCAAAGCCTACAATCATTTCTCAATTAGCCATTTGAACTTGACTCAACACCTAACCCAACCCAATTTGGTCAAATTGGTCAAATTGGTCAACTTGACCCATTTTACCTAAATGAACCCAAATGAGCCATGATCAAATCCAAAGTAAATTGAACCAAACCAATGACACCAATATACTCTAATTGGTTATGTGAACTTGACCCAATCCTTGGTTTGACTAAATTTGACCAATTGGTCAACTTGACCCAACCTAATCTAATTTGACCTAAATAGGTCAAATTAAGCCAAATCAAATCAAATAAACTCTAAACCACTTGAAATTTGGGCTAACCTACTTTTGACCCATCTCAAATCTACCCAAATCAAACTAATAGCCAAATGACTACTTTACCCTTAAGTTTAGGGCATCCCATGGGATAAGATGCATATTTGGTCATTCTCTCCCCTTGGTCACTTGGCACCCATTCATAGGTCCACTTAGGCACTTAGGACCATGGCTGACCTGACCCTAAGGTGGTTGGGTCAGTCATAACTCATGGCGAGGTGAAATCACCTCCCCATTCTCATTAGAGCATTCCAAACCACCAAGGACATCCACTACCTCCCTTAGCAACCACTTGCACACCCTTACCCAACTAAACCTAGCCACATCATCCACCTATGGACCTCCACAACCCTCTGAAATGGCCAAATGATCAAGAAAAAGCCAAACTAGCCATAGCCATCCGATCCAAAGAATGAGGGGGTATACCACCCTCATTCTCACTCAAACTAAGAGAGCCACATTCGATTCAACCCTAGTAACCAGAGAACCTCATCCCAGAGCTTTCTCTTGCATTTCCCGAGTTCCCCAAATCCTCCACTCTTAGTTTTATGGAAAATAGAAATAGAGGAGGTCACCTACGATTGCCATTTGCTCAAACCTCCACCAAAGTGCAATTAACTTTGCACACACCTTCTTTGGAGCTAGACGAGCGAGAACAAATCATTTCCCAAGCTTGCCAATGGTTGGAGATAGGAGTTTGACCAAGGCTGATCACCTATGCCTCGTGGATTGGTCTTCCGAGCAAACTATACCAAATCAAAGCTCATGCGGCTCAACAAGTCTTCATTTTTATCAAACGAAGCTTCCTCAATCATTGGAATAATTGGTCACAAGCTATGGTGAGGTATGCCATTAAAACCAATCCTTGAATTAAAATATGTTGGTATTTTGTAAAAGAAAGTTCTATGTCACGCGACTTCCACTGTCAGATTTGCTTGTTATGCTTCCCCAAAGGTGTGGGATCATTTTCATCTCCATCTGAGCTCAGGTGAGCTCGGATCGAGTGACAATCGATGGATGGTAGCCGTCGTTTGCTGCTCAGAAGGAGATAGATCACAGATCGTCCATTTCACGTGATTAGAATGGATGATCCTGATCTAATCACACGTAGAACCTCTGATTAATCCTTCAAAACCTCTGATCACACGGACGGTCCACGGAGTTACCGCATCCGCCACCATCTGAGTCAGCCCTCGGATGTGACAACTTAAGTAGCCATTCCCATCACCCCACATGAAAAGCACGCCACGTCAGCCTCCACGTGGATCGACGGGATTAAGACTTTAATTAGGGATAATTAATCCATTTTTAAGTCTGAAACTTTTAAAAATCATAACTATTCCTAGAAAAATCCAAAAAATATAAACTTGAGCTCATTTTAAAGATATTTTAGAGTAAAATCTAGAAAATTATTATTAATTAAATTTAAATAGTGATTTTGGCTTAATTAAGGTTTAATTAAAAATCTAATTAGCTTAAATATTCTTTAATTAATTACCCAGTTGATCTCCAACTTTCTATGGTTGTTTGGGGGGATGACCTTTGCCTCCCTCATTTTCCTAGGATTTTATTGATTGCTTAATTAGAAAAATTAATTGATTAAACCTTAATCATTTTCATGATTTAATTAGTGATAATTAGTGATGCAGCTCATTACCACAGGGGCAACTAATCATCAACTTGAAGCCACCTACAAAGAATCATGACCTTTGATTTGTTTAATCCTTTTAATTAGTATTAATATTTGTTAAGATAATATAGTTTCTAATTGTATTTCCTATCATTAAAATCTGGATAATATTAGGATATATTTACAAGTATAAATAGGGAATGGGGAAGATGACAAGAGAATATTTTTGTTTTGCAATAGCACGTTTCTCTGTTGAAAACTTTTTTTGTCTTTGTTTCCTTTAATCTGTTTTGCTAGAGTGTAATCGCTGCCTGCACCAATTAGTGAATGAATATTAGTTTGATTAATTATTTAAGCCTAATTACCTCTGTTGAATAGTAAGGGAGCTTAGGGAATGTGGTTGAGATACTTTTCCTAATTCATTTCGTAAGTCTCCTTCACTCTTTAGAATTTGATTAGTTAATGAATAATGAGGTAATTAATTGCTTAATTAATTAATTAATCTCCAAGATAAAAATCAGAGCGTAATTGAGTGTTTAAAGTGACTTAGGGGTTAAGGATTGAGGCCTTATCCTTGATCCCTTTCCCTAAGTTAATTTCATCATTCTAATCAAAATATAATTAAAGAATTCAATCAATTAATTAATAAACTTGATTAACTCAATCTAAAATTCACTTCATACCTAAGCAACCTTTAATTAATCTTGGGTAGTTCTTTGGCTGTTCAATAATCCAAAGGGTGAGACAATGAAATTATTATTAGCTCACATGTGTGAGAAAATCATAAAAGTAGTTAAGTGTGATCCTTTAAGCCTAATTAACTATTAATCATGAGCCAATTACATTAGGCACATTTCATTTCTTAGGAGCATTGCAAATTTACTTTTCATGTGATTGCATATCATATTAGCTCATTATTAATTAGTTAATTAACTTAAGGTGATGTAGGTAAGGGTTAATTAATTGGATTAATTCATACACTAACCTAATTAAATCATAAAATTAACTTAATTACTTCTTCATTAAGCTAAATTAACTCATACATGGGAAATGGGATTAGGATCAACAAACCTCTTTCATTTCCTAAATCAAATAAAACTCAAAACTAAAAATGTCATTAAAGAACTTTAGTTTATTTTAAGTAGCCTTATTTAGTATGATTGTCCTTAGGAATTAATTTGAATAAATAATATCATGTACTTATGTTCCGTTATTTTTTTCCAATCATATTAAATGTTGCTTGCCATATGTAATCATGCATCCATATCTTTTATGTCAAATTGCATGCGTTGATTTAAATTAAAAGTAGGTGTGCCTATTATTACTATTAAATCAAAAGTTATCTTCAAAAGCCTATAAATCAATTATAATATATGGAGTGATGTTAATTACAAATATTTAAAGTTTGCATGTGTTGATAATATAAGGTATGCAATATGAATCCCTTTTTCCTTATCTTATATGGATTTTCATGAGATTTATAAATGTATAGTTCATTTGAAAAGAACACAACATTTATCTAAATCTGCTCCTATGCATCTCCATGTCAGGACTTAGGAAAAATTTCATATCACATATATAAATCATATAATTAAATCAAATATAACTTATTGCTTGACTTCTCATTCTTGTGGTTATTTTTGTACATTCACATGTGTCTAAGAAAAGTGATATATTAGTCTAGACACCCCGGGACTGTGAGGCTTTAAGTAGCCCTAAGTAGGTCTTAAACCTTACGCCCCTGGTGTAGAATAATGGCGCCACACTCAATTAAAACTCATATACATATGTATGTATGATATGACCAATGAATAAGAATCATAAATCAAATACAACTTTTGCATGTTTTTTCCTATCCTTATAGTTTCTTATACATCTATATGTACTTAAGAAAAGTGGTATATTAGTTTGGACACCCAGTTACAGATTCAAGTAGCCAAGTAGTCTTTACCTTACTCCCTGAGAATAATGGTGACATACTCACTTAAAACTTTTATACCTGTGAATGTGTACCTAGCTAATGGATGAAAAATCCCTCTTTTCTATTAAAAAGACATGCATTCATAATTTAATCAAATGAAATATTTAAATTCCAAACACACTTCTTCGCATTCATCATTTAAGTGTGCTAAGACATACATTGTATGTATAGGCATGCTTAGGATTTAATCATGTGCATGATATACATGATGAAAAAAAATGAATAAACATGTGTTATGTGGTAGTAATTCATTCTAGTTAATCTTCAGACATCTTTCTTATTGAATAAGGTCGTATAAAATGAAACTAAACTTAGGATTGATTAAAACATGTAATAAGCCATTCACTAAAGGAAATTGATTAATTAACTTATTTTAGAAGTGACTTAAGGTAGGGATGAAAGAGAGATTCTCTCTCTTTCCTCTTTTTATAACACTTAGTTGTTAAGTGTAAGCTATATGAAATAAAAGAAAATAATAAATAAAATCTTCAAATCAATTAAATCACTTAAAGAGAAATCAACCCTTTATAAATTAAATCCCCCGCACTTAGCAAATTATAACTCTAAAACTTACTTAGGACATACCGCACAAGCTTTAACATACACACATTAAACTAAGTCACCAGTTCTAGCTTTTTGTCAAGGTGGTGCGTGGTTTGATGTATGCTTATTTTGTAATGTATTATTATAGATTGGATGTTAGGGTGTATGTATGTAGTCTGGATGTTAGAAATGATTTAATTATGCTTTTCGTGGTGGTTATGCTTAAGGGGCTACTAAATAAAAATATAAATATTTTTCACTATGCAAGTTACTTAGCCCCTAAGCATAACCCAAGTTAGGATAGGTGGGCTTGGTTACCCATGTGTGGGTGCTAAGCCCAAATTATTCATATAACTGCTTGGGTTGTATGGTGTGTTTAGCTATTGTTTATTTTACAGGTATAGCTAGATTTACTTTCCTTCTTTTAATGTAATTTTGTATTAGGATTATGATGAGTGTTATGGGAGGATTAGGATGAGCATTGGTTATAAGACCAAGTCTTATGTACCATGTGATTCCTTTGGAGCAAGCACATTCAGATCAAGCCAAAAGGAAGAAAGAAATGAAGCAAATCAAATGAAGAAATGAAAGATGAAGAGATGAAGTATGAAGAATAGAGAATGAAGACCCCCATAACATTCATCTTTTGTAATTGTAATTGTAATTATTCTCTTGTAATCCTGGTTGTATAAGGTTAGAGCTCGGCTACCCATATTTCTTCTCGGGTTGTACGGCGGTACTCGACCACATCGGCCTTTTATGCTTTTGCGATAGCTTTATAAAATTGTTTGATATTTTATTTATCTTGTGCATTAGAAAAAACATGTATTTTCATAGTTTGTTTATGATTGATGATTATTGTATGGCCTGGATGCGATTAGGCTCATAAGATAAAAAAGTATTAATCTTTCTACTCAAACTAACAACTCATAACTAAACCTCTAAAATAACTCATAAACCTCTAAAATAGCTCATAACCTCATATAAAAATCTAGGCATTAAATCGGATAATAAAATATTTAGCAATCCCTTAGCTAGATATTATATGTTTAATATCATGCATAATCATCTTATTTCACTCTTGTTAAGGAGAGCTTTCATCTTTGCCAGATAGTAAGGGATTAACCTTTGAGAGCCTATGATGGAAGAACACCTCTTTCACTTTTGATTTGGCTCATAACCATCTTCTCATGCATTTAGGCGTATAAGATCCTATAGCATGTGTTAAAATAAAGAGTCCTAAATTTAAATAAAATTTGATAAAAAATTGCATTATATTAAGTCATTACTCATATCCCTCATGTTCTAGTATTTTAGAGAGTGGGTTTAAGGACTTAGTTTCTTTTCTAAATAGTAACAACCTAGCCATCTTGCAAAGCATATGACTTGTATACATGGATTTAAAGCTCATGAGGAGTTAGCTGGCTACCATTCCAGACGGTTATAAGTCCAGCAGTCGGGTGGTTTACTCTCTCTTGTGGAGGTAAACCATATACACACTTTCGCCTTAGATTTAGGTTGTGCTTTGGCTCTCGCCAAAGCTCCCTAGATTTAGGATCTAAGGTTGTCGTTTCCCTTTGGGGCTACAAGCATAAATCCTCACATCTTAGGTATTTTCACAATCTTGTATTGTGAAATTATAAGTCCTAGATTTCTAATAAAATTTCAACTCAAATAAATAAATCTCCTCAACTTCAAATAAATAAATCTCCTCAACTTCAAATAAATAAATCTCCTTAACTTCAAATATATAAAGCCCAATCATGGGATAGATTGGAGTGCTCACTAGGTTTCCTAATATCATAAGCGCTCCCTACTCATCTCCTTTGGTTTCGATAATAACTCTTCCCTTTTGATTCATCCCACTTGATTTTTTAAAACACAACTAATTTATTGACAGTCTTATCTTTGAATTCTTTGAAGACAACAATCGCCTACTTTAATCGAGAGTACTCTTAAGGGATTCATTTTTCTTAAGATATAATTAACTATAGGGGCTTGCCCCCATAGAGAACTTTAGAATCCGGTCAAAACAAACCGTACTTTATTCATCCATGTAAAGTAAGGAAAAAATCTCTGTTATATTCGATGGAGGAGAAGAGATAATAAGAATCAGATCAAATGTGAAAACCCTAAAATCCATAAATTTCAAGAATGACTAAAATAATACCTCATGAAGTCGCTTGGACGGAGAAGATGAGGTAGTACCTCAAATTTTAATGTTCGAGAATTTGCACACCCCTCGAAGAATGCCAGATGCTCGTATTGATGAACGCCAGGCCGAGAGGGACCTGAATAATCTCTCTGCATGAATGAACACAGTAGAATACAAAATACCTTAATTTCTCTTATCCCGCGCATTCAAATGACATCCAGCCGCCATCGAAACAATGTGCAAAGCACTCTCGTTGTTTTAACGGGTCGGGTCGGGTCAAGGTGACATTAACGGTATTACATCACACGGTTATGATGACGTAAAACTCAAAAGCCCCTATTTTAAGTGTTGACATGTGGCGAAATTTCATTGGCGTCCGGATGCAGAGCTACATCGGGACTCTGCACGTAATATTTTCTATTATGTGCGAGGAATCTAGAATGACGAAGCGGCTTTGGAACTTTCGCCTTAGGGCCTGTTTGGGATCAATTTTATTTTCTATTTTATTTTTATATTTTTATATTTATATTATTTTTAGAAATATATTTATTTGATATATTTTTTATATAATTTTATTTTTTATTTTCAAAAATAAATAATATTATTTTTAAATATTAAGAACAGCTTTTAATGTTTTAATATTTTTAAATAATAATTATTATCAAATATATTTTATTTTGAAATAAAATATAAATAAAAGAAAACAAAAATAAAAAATAAAAATGATCCCAAATAACCTCTTAAAATATTTGCAGTCGCCTGCTTTTTTATAAAAAAATAGAGGATATAATTTTTATTTATTTAAATATCTAATATTGAAATTTTTATATTTATATAAATAAGATTTAAAATTTACCTCAAAACTAATATCATCATTTTTTAAGTAAAATACATTTTCCATATATATAAAATATTATATTTGTAATAAGAATTGTGTACTAGTATGTCAATTTCTTAAAAATTTATCACTCGATTAAGTTCCTACGGGTTCAATTTTTTTCAGGTAGAGGTGCTGCTTAATGTCAATTACCGCCCTATTTCTTGAAAACACTTTGCCGTCAAAATTTTCCGCTGAAATTAAAATAATAATTCTTCAATCATCGATAAGATATATTTGTGACTTAGTCGTGAGAAGGAAAAAAAAAAAAGTTATTCGTAAGTAGATACAATTTGTTAACTCTCATTAATTTTCTGAGATTATTTAAGTGAATTTAATCTTAAATTTATATATATAATATATGCGTAATAACTTGAATTTAAAATCTCTTGACCGAAAGTCATAACTCTCAATCAATAAACTAAAATGCATTACAACTCTCATTAAATTTTTGAGCTATTAATTTAGATATGTGGTTATCAGGAAAACACACCTTCAAGTCTCCATCATGATAATGAGCAATAAATCATGATATCTCTTGGTCCACTAGTTATGTTGATGAGAAAAAAAAATGATATTGACATTTTTACCTAATTTTTTGAATTAAGTTTATTGTCTGGAATCTTATTGAAGAGTAGATGCGATCTGTCGGTCAAAATTTTATGTGCGAGGAATCTAGAACGACGAAGCGAACTTTTGTCTTAGGACTTGGAGTAGTTGCCGCTTAATCCTTTTTTATAAAAAAAAATTAAAATAAAACGTAACAAAACACATTTTTTTTTAGATTTACATACATACCATATAATTTTTATGTATTTACATATCTAATTCCTAAATTTTAATTATATATAATAATAATAATACTACTAATAATAATAATAATAATAATAATAATAATAATAATAATAATAATAATTATTGCGTCTTTAGAATTTTATTAGGTAGATAATATTCGTCAAAATTATCCAACACACAGATATGAACACAGTTATACGTGAAAACCCGTTAAGAAAACCACACTGCTCTGGTAGAACTTTATGTGTTGATATCGTCGCTTCTTACCGTTAGTTGGAGAAGAAGGTGTTCTGTAAAACAATATTCGAGTGTAGAAAAATCTGATGTCGGTCAACTCCAGCGAGGAAGTTTCCCAAAAGCGGAGGCGATCTTCGGGCAACCTCTCGATCTTCGGGAGAAAGCGGAGTCTTTTCTAGTCCCGAGGCGAACTCCTACAAGGCGGCTCACGATCTTGAACCTTCATAGTGGCGGTAGTGATAGATCGGCGTCAAGGCCAGTGGTTCGAGCTCTCCAGTCTTTCAATTCCGGTCCTAAGGTGAGAATGAAGCTTTATAGATTTTGATGCGGCGCCTTTCGTGGAAAACTCCAACCACTCCCATCTGACGGCTCAGCGATCCCTCGATCGGTGTATTTTGATGATCCGCCTTAATGATGTCTTAATTGGGTGATCTTGGATTTGTTGGATTCGCCTTCGATCACTATAAATATATCTTTGGTGACCATTTGGCGGATCGGGATCCATTTTCATGCTCGATAGCGATCAGTCGATTCGAGCTTGGATCGACTATGCTTGATGTTCTTATGTTCGTCTCATCGAGACGGCCATTTTGAAAGTTCTGAAATCGGTGATTAGATCAAGCATTTCAAAATGCCGTGAGATTCGTCAATAATTTTAGAGGATGTATCAATAATAATAATAATAATAATAATAATAATAATAATAATAATAATAATAATGTTACGTGCTAGAAAACCAGTTGCGATAGAATAAAAGTTTACGCCTTAACTTTGTTGTGGTATCCAACAAACACACAATTGTTTGAAGAATAAATAAGAAAATTGTAGGATTTTTACGTGGAAAAACCCCTGAAGAAGGGGAAAAAATCATGTGGCCAAGCCCAGTAAAAATCTTTCTCTATGTATCTGTTTAGGAGTACAAAGTTTTCCCGATAATGAGATTACAGAATTGTTTATGAAAAGGCGCATAATCCTAAAATCCACGACAATATCGATCATGATTAGATTGTAAGTTGTTGGTAGATGATGGTGAACAATGAGTTGAAACGACGGTCAGCGGTGGTGATGACCGACGGAGATGGTCGGCGGTGGCGACCGGCGACGATGGTCGGCGATGATGACCAGCGACGGTGGTTGATGAAGACGATGATCGATGATGGTACGCGGCCCGCGGTAGTAGTGGTTGCCAGCGGCGGCCAGCCCGGTGGCCGAAGGTGGTGGAGATGACCGGCGATGCAGTTGACGGCAGTGGTTGGCGCGATGGTGGCCGGCAACGGTGGTCGGCGGCGATGACCGGCAACGGTAGTTGATGACGACGAGAATCGGCGGTGGTGGCCGGCGGCCATTATTAGCGGCATGTGTGATAGTGATCAGCGATGATGCTGCAATGATGGTGGCGACAAGAGATCAGCGGTGGGTGGCCGGCGGCGACCATCGATGGTTGACGGCAATGGCCGACGACGGTAGTTGACGACGATGAGGATCGGCAGTGGTGGTCGGTGGCGGCGGCCAGCGGTGGTCGGCGACAGTCGAGCGGTGACACAATTAAGCTTGGAGGATTTTCAAGCTTTAGAGTTCTCTATTCTCTTTAGCTTGAGCTCCCCTCATGTGAAGAATGAGAGACTATTTATAGATTAAAGGAGTGACATTTCTGTAAATATATGCAAAATCCAAACCACTACATCGGACGATTCAAAATGATTCTCTTGATCATTTGATGTATTTTAAGTATTTGGAAGCTCAAATGAAGTCAGAATTAGGAGATCTTAGGCTTGTTAGATCCGGTCGTCAAGACATTTGATTTGACTATAAACACCCCATATTTAGTAATCGACTGATATCACAAAATTTTCGTTAAGCGCTTGATCTAGGTTAGTCTTTACTCAGAATTAGATTGCTTTCGACATCAAGATTCGTGCTTCGACTAATGGAATTTTCAGTGTCATATCAGTTGCCCCCCCTATTTTTGAATGATATTACTTATTTCATCAAAAATATATTAATTTTCTTTTAAAAAAATAAAATAACTTTACTTATTATTACGATTTGTAATTATATATATATTATATTTATTAATTAATTTATTAACTAATTAATTATTAATATTTATTTATTTTATTATTATATATATCAGCATTTAGTCTTGAAAGAGAGGAGTTTTTTTTGATTAAATGTCATAATGAAGATAGATTTTTTTAATTAAATGGTTGACAAATGCTAGCCATAATAAGAGGATGAGTTTTTTTTTTTAAATTAAATGACTCACAAATGCTAACCATAATGAGGAGTGAGAGTTTTTTTTAATTAAATGGTTGGCAAATGCTAGCTATAATGAAGAGAGGGGAGTTTTTTTAGGTTTGTTTTTTAATTTATTCCCTTTTTTCCCCTATAGTGGGTCTATAAAAACTCCCTTATAGTCAAGTAAGGAGACACAACTACCATAAGCACTAGTGTTCTTCTGCGTTGGATGAGAAATTATCTACCATAAGTTCAAGGGCTAGGGTAATAAATTTTTTTTTCTTTTGTCAGCTTAGCTCTGACCTTCTTTTTAGAAGAAGGTCATTCGCTTTGCTGATCAAGACCTGTAACTCATATGACGAGGCTCTGATTTTCTCTCGAGAGAGACGTCAACTGTCATCGTCAGACTGATCGGGTTTAGAGGCAATCAAGGCCCGTAGTTCATACGACGAGGCTCCAGTTTTCTCTCGAAGAGGCGTCAATAGTCCTCGTCGGATCGACCTGGTTTGGAGGCCATCAAGACTCGTAGTTCATATGGCGAGGCTCCGATTTTTCCTCGAGAGAGGCGTCAACTTTCATCGTCGGACCGACCGGGTTTGGAGGCGATCAAGACCCGTAGTTCATACGGTGAGGCTCCATTTTTCCCTCGAGAGAGGCATCAACTGTCCTCATCAGACCGACCGAGTTTGGAGGCGATCAAGACCCGTAGTTTATAAGGTGAGGCTCCGGTTTTCCCTCGAGAGAGGCATCAACTATCCTCGTCGGACCGACAGGGTTCGAAGGAGATCAAGGCCCATAGTTCATACGATGAGGCTTCGATTTTCCCTCGATAGAGGTGCCAATAGTCTTCGTCAGATCGAACGGGTTTGGAGGCAATCAAGGCCCATAGTTTATATCGTAAGGCTCCGATTTTCCCTCAAAAGAATTGTCAACTATCCTCGTCGGACTGAACGGGTTTGGAGGCGATCAAGACCCTTAGTTTATACGATGAGGCTCCAATTTTTCCTCGAGAGAGACGTCAAATGTCCTCGCCGACCAGGTTCGAAGGCGATCAAGGCCCATAGTTCATACGGCGAGGCTCTGGTTTTCCCTCGAAAGAGGCATCAACTGTCCTCGTTAGACCAACCGGGTTCTGAGGCGATCAAGGCCTGTAATTCATACAACGAGGCTCCGATTTTCTCTTGAGAGAGGCGTCAACTATCCTCATCGAACCGACGAGGTTCGGAGGCGATTAAGGCCTGTAGTTCGCGACGAGGCTACAATTTTTTCTCGAAAGAGGCATCAATTGTCTAGTCAAACTGAACGGGTTTAGAGGCAATCAAGGCCCGTAGTTCATACGGCAAGGCTCCGATTTTCCATTAAGAGAGGCATCAACTGTCCTCATAAGACTGACCAGGTTCGGAGGCGATAAAGGCCCGTAGTTCATACGACGAGGCTCCAATTTTTCGTCGAAAGAGGCATCAACTATCCTCGTTGGACCGACCGGGTTCGGAGGCAATCAAGACTCATAATTCAAATGATGAGGCTCCAGTTTTCTCTCAAAAGATGCTTCAACTATCCTTGTTAGACTGAACGGGTTTAGTGGCGATCAAGGACATAGTTCATACGACGAGACTCCAATTTTTCCTCGAAAGAGGAGTCAACTATTCTCGTCGAACCGATCGGGTTTGGAGGCAATCAAGGCCAGTAGTTAAAATGGTGAGGCTCCCATTATTCCTCGAAAGATGCATCAACTGTCCTCGTCGGACTGAACGAGTTTGGAGGTAATCAAGACCCGTATTTTATAGAAAATTGATTTTCTTGAAACTTCAATAGTTGAGTTTTGTCAAGGTGGTGGGGAAGCTTTGATTAGGAACCATTCATCAGAAAATGCAGAAATTATGGCAGATAATTTCAGAGTGTCATTCTTCATGATGTTACTTGATGCCGTTGACATGTATGGAAGGGGTAGAATCGAACCCATCGAGAATTTTTGACCCATCCGAGGTTGTTTGTCAAAGTTTTACTTGATGATATTAACCTGTATGGAAGAGGTTGAATTGATTCGGCTGGGAATTTTTGACCCATCCGAGGTTATTTTCCAAAATATTACTTGATGACATTAACCTGTATGGAAGAGGTTGGATCAAATCTACTGAGAATTTTTGACCCATCTGAGGTTGTTTGTCAAAGTGTTACTTGTTAACGTTAACCTGTATGGAAGAGGTCGAACTGAATTTGCCAAGGATTTTTGACCCATCTGAGATTGCTTGTCAAATTATTACTTGATGACAATAACATGTATGGAAGATGTTAAATCGAATCTGCTGAGAATTTTTGACCCATCCAAAGTTGTTTGTCAAAGTGTTACTTGATGACGTTAACTTGTATGAAAGGGTCGAATCGAATCCGCCAAAATTTTTTGACCCATCCAAGATTGTTTGTCAAAGTATTACTCGATGACGTTAACATGTATGGAAGAGGTTGAATTGAATCCGTTGAGGATTTTTGACCCATATGAGGTTGTTTGTCAAAGTGTTACTTGATGACATTAACCTTTATGGAAGAGGTTGAATCGAATCCGCTAAGGATTTTTGACCCATCCGAGGTTGTTTGTCAAAGTGTTACTTGATGACGTTATCCTATATGGAAGATGTTGAATTGAATCAGCCAAGGATTTTTGACCAATCTGAGGTTGTTTGTCAAAGTGTTACTTGATGATGTTAACCTGTATGGAAGAGGTCAAATCGAATATGCCAAAAATTTTTGACCCATCCAAGGTTATTTGTTAAAGTATTACTCGATGACATTAACCTATATGGAAGAGGTTGAATCGAATATGTTGAGGATTTTTGACCCATCTGAGGTTGTTTGTTAAAGTGTTACTTGATGACATTAATCTGTATGGAAGAGGTTGAATCAAATCCGCTGAGGATTTTTGACTCATCCGAGGTTGTTTGTTAAAGTATTACTTGATGATGTTAACTTATATGGAAGAGGTCGAATCGACTCCATTGAGGATTTTTGACCCATCTGAGGTTATTTATCAAAGTGTTACTTGATGATGTTAACCTCTATGGAAGAGGTTGAATTGAATCCGCTGAGAATTTTTGACCCATCTGAGGTTGTTTGTCAAAGTATTACTTGATGACGTTAACCTGTATGGAAGAGGTCAAATCGACTCCGTTGAGGTTTTTTGACCCATCCGAGGTTATTTGTCAAAGTGTTGCTTGATGATGTTAACCTCTATGGAAGAGGTTGAATCGAATCCTCTGAGGATTTTTGATCCATCCGATGTTATTTATCAAAGTGTTACTTGATGACATTAACCTGTATGGAAGAGGTCGAATCGAATCCACCAAAGATTTTTGACCCATCTGAGGTTGTTTGTCAAAGTATTACTTGATGACATTAACCTATATGGAAGAGGACGAATCGAATTCGCCAAGTATTTTTGACCTATTCGAAGTTGTTTGTTAGAGTTTTACTCGGTGACATTTAACCTGTCTGGAAGAAGTTAACAGTTTTAACTATCATCCGAGGTTGTTTTATTAAGGTATGACGTTAACTTGTGTGAAAGAGGTTAAACATTTTGATTCTTTTGAGATTATTTGTTAGAGTATTACTCGGTGATGTTAACCTATGTGGAGCAAGTACAAAATTATGATATATCCGAGATTTTTTGTTAGAGTGTTACTCGATAATGTTAACCTGTGTGAACTACATATAAAGTTATGACTTATATGAGGTTGTTTGTCAGAGTGTTACTCGATGACGTTAATCTGTGTGGAGTAGGTACAAAATTATGACATATCCGAGATTGTTTGTCAGAGTGTTACTTGATGACGTTAACCTGTGTAGAGTAGGTACAAAGTTAAATATTCGTTTGTAGCCAAAATTGCTCCTTGATCTTTGCCTTTTTCATGAGTATTACTGACTTGCTTCTTGAACTGATAATCAATCAGATATCCAGAATATTGATTTGGATGATCTTTTGAGATTAAGAGTTGCCCCCCAGTCTCCAACAAAAGCTGAAAGATTGAAGTTTGATGAATCTTCATTATTCTTATATATTCCTCGAGAGTAAGATTTTTTTCACCATATAGGTGGTTCTGTTTTGAATATAAAGTCAGATTGTCAACCATTGTGAAGATGTGAAGGGAATGTCTCTCACAGATGACGCCAAACTATTGTGTGCTAGAAAATTAGTTGTGGTAGAATAAAAGTTTACGCCTTAGCTTTGTTGTGGTATCCAGCACACATACAGACGTTGGAAGAATGAACAAGAAAACTCCAGAATTTTTTAAGCATGAAAAATTTTTAGATAAATAAATATTTAATTTTAGATGTTAGATATGTAAATGCATAAGAATTGTGTGGTATGTATGTAAATCTTCCTTTTTTCATTTGAGCTAATTTAATTTTAAATTAGCACACACACAGTATATATACAAATTTAAATTCAAAATCTCTTAGTTGCAAGTGTTGACCTTCACATATGCTACACAAGCTAAATTGAGCTTATAAGGTGAATTCGATCGACTTCGGATGCTTTAAAGCACCAATCAGAGCTGAGATGTGCCAAACATCACCAAAATTAGTCCAAATGACCTCCAATCAATGAATGGACTTGGTTATCACATTCAGAATATCAAAATTAGTCAAAATATAAATATTGCATAATCTAAAGATCAATCGATCAAGTGATCGAGTTGTCAATGTGCTAATGCCCATATCGGAGTCAGGAAGCTACGATAATGTCTAAGCGACCTCTGTTCATAAAATTGATTACGCTGTTAGCTTTGAAATGTCAAAAACTACCAAATGATATTATCCACGCTCAATTCAGATGATTTTGTGCAAATATCAAATGATCGGAAGTGACATCACCCAAATTGAGGCTGAAATACACTGGACGTCACCAAAAATCAGTCGAAATGATCTCTGATTGGCAAACAGACTTTGTCATTGTGTTCAAAATATTGAAATTGGTCAAAATATAAATATTGCATAACCTGCTGATCAACTCAAGTCATCAACGTGCCTATATTCATATCGAGGTTAGGAGGTACCGACATAAACAAACCACCTTCTTTCGGGAAATTGATTACGCCGTTAGTTTTGAAATGTTGAAATCTGCCAAGCAAGACTATTCAAACTCAATTCAGACAAATCTATGCAGAAATTGAGCAGTCAAAAATGATAATGCGTATTTTGAGCTGAAATCGATCCAATTTGATGACGATTTAAATAAAATAACCTTCGATCGTGAAACATACCGCACTATTGCGTTCAAAATGTCAGAATAACCTTGAATCAACATATATATGAACCTTATATCAAGATCATCATAGAATTTATATTAAGAATAGTTAAACACTTAAAAGAATGAAAAAAAGATTAATAACATATATATTATTTAATCCTAACCAGCCCTATCTAACCCTAATCGACCTGATCCCGAGCACACGCGAAGCCACCTCTTCAAATGCATGCTCGCTCATTCGCCTCTCCCTTTTCACACGTGATTCTTTCATTCTTCCCCACTTCCACTCGATCCAAAAGAATGGAACCCCTCCTGCTCTCCCATTCGATGCTCCCATCCAACCGTTCTTGCTTGACTCTCTTCCATTCGAATGGCTCAACCGTTCCCCCTCCTTCCTCGTTCTTAAAAAAATAAGACTCTCAGTTTCATCTCTCTCATTTTTTCCCTCTCCTATCAAGCTCAGAAATCGTAGAGCCTTCTTTTCTTTCATTTCCTTCTCTTTTCTTTTCATTTCCTTCCCCCATTTTCTCCAACTGAAATCACCTCCCTAGCCTAATTCCTTCCCTAGTTGAATTCCTCCTAGCCAAACCCCCTAGCCGAATTCCTCATAGCTGAACCCTCTTGGCTGAATCCTCCTTGCCAATCATTGCAAGTGCACAAGAAAATAAGTTTGAAATGCGTGAATGTGGATATATATATATATATATATATATATATATATATATATATATATATATATATATATATATATATATATATATATATATATATATATATATATATATATATATATATATATATATATATATATATATATATATATATACTTATGTATTTCTTTTGCAGGTTCCAAGACCCCACTAATGCCTAATAGGGTGTAAGGGTGCGAAGACGGTTGTGGTGTCATAAGACACCACTCGCTATGCTCGATAAGCGTATCGAGCAAGCAAAAAAAATGTTAGATGTCGCTCCAAAAGCTGAAATATTGCTGAAATTTCGTCAAATCTTTGGACTTAGAAAAAAAATGGAGGAATAAAAAATCTAGCTTAAAAGCACTAAATAAAAAAAATCTAAAGCTAAATCCAAATTACAAAAGTCAAATAAAAAAGAAGATAAAAGAACATATAATGAATATAAAGGCAAAATACCAAATCAAAGAGAAAATAAGTAAAAAGCACTTGCAAGATTTATCTAAGTAAAATTGAAAGCCCGCTCAAAATATGAACTAAAAAATTATCCTTTCTCTTTCAAGCGCTCCAACTCCTCAAACAAGTGGAATGAAATGGAGGCCCCTCTCTTAGCCTTATTTATAGGAATTGGAGGAAACAATGCGGAACCCATCCTTATCTAAATTTAATAATTGGGCATGATGACGGGGTTTGTTGGATGATACTAAACTCATAAACTTTAATTGTAATCCTCGGTGGTTTAAATTGTAGTGGTAAAAGGGGTTCTCTTTTCTTCAAATTTCATAAAACTAAACAAGCTTTAGTCAAAACCTGGAGAGGCTGATATCAAACTTATAAGTGGCTTACAATAAATTTGAAGTCCAGTTATTCACTAAATATGAAGTCTAATGTGGAGTTAGGGATATTAGATATTTGTTTATGTGAATGGAGCCTCTTTTTGAATACTCCAAGTATTAAGTTCATAAACAAGTAATCATAAAACTAATTGAACAATTGAAAATTAGGCATGATATCGAAGAAGTAGGAATCTTGATTGATCAAATCAAAGCATAAGAGAGGCTCCTGGAATTAAGATATACTCTTTAAATATACTTAAATAAATTGAAGAAAATCAAAAAATTTATCAGAGATTTTCCATGTGATTAAATGATTGTTAATAAGCATAAGCAATGAATCCTTAGAAAATGTTTGAAATATATTTGTCGCCTTATTAAATACTCGAATTAGATCGAGGAGAAATTGAGTATAGTTGGTGATAAATTTGAGAATTGTCATAAGCGAGAGTCTATTGAATATTCAAAGACTAATCAACTTGGAATCAATTAAATATTAATACAAAAGATCTAATACGATATTAGATCAATTTACAACACCTTCTACACCACCGGATTCACAATATATCGTACATGCGAACAGAAGGAGTTAAGTAAGGCTTCAATTAAATTCTTACACATATTATGAAGTAGGATTAAAACTCAAAATTCAAGGCCTTAAAACTATGTAAGCATTCTTAAATAAACCTGTAAGGGGCCCTGACACTATACTGAATATTTAGATTCAAGTGTCTGAGGATTTTATGTGGGTTGTTTCCCGGTTTGGTCTTAGGACTGGGTCTGGTTTAACAAAACTTAAAAATCCAATTATTATAAAATATCAATTTATTAAAATATCTGAGAAGCTAATTCATCATGACATGATCTAAAATTCTAAAATATATTCGATTCAATCAATTAACTACCCTGATGATGGTTGTGTTGAATGATGATTTCAACTGGAGGGGATACTTTCATCAAAATATGATTCTAATATCAAATCAAATTAACTCAAATTAAGTATCAATCTAAATGCAAAATCTAACATGTCATTAACTGTTAAATGCTTAAATGAAACTCAATCTAAAAACTTAAAGTAAAATTTAACTTAATCCACCTTCTGCAATTATTTATTGGAGGTGACAAATTAAGAAAATTTTAGCTCACAAAGGAGCCAATGTCAAATCAAGTGTTATACTATCTTCACTCTCAATCAATCTTATGCTAGTAAGGATGTGGCTCGTGTCCTTTGACTGTGTGGCTTGGCTAGTAGGCTCCACATATGATGCAGTTATGACTAGAGTCTTCTGATTGGGTGGTTTGGCCAATAAGACTCTGTTATATTATGATCACGATCATAGCCCATATGCTCTCCAATGGCTCTACCCTTTGAGTTGTGAATCATAGGGTACACCTGATAGGGTAAAATGCCCTCTATCAGCTAAAGTAGACTTAAACTTATCTCTGTAGACAAACACCACCCCATGTCTATAAGAATTTCTTGGATGATGTAACCTATATATTGCTGATAATGATCCTTCGGTCAGGTTGGGTTGATTACCTCCTCTGACTAAGTAGACTAGCGACCATGACAGCTAGGGATGACAGAATCATGGGATCTAGATCGGGCACGTCATCATTCCCCTAGCCATCCGCTTTGAGCTAATGATGATGAAATTCTAAATCTAAATTCTGAAGCTCCACATGCTGCTACTATACATTATGCATTTAATGATATAACAACTAGCCTTAATCGAAAGTTCTCTCATAGCATTGAGAGGATAATTAACTATAGGTGCTTGTTCGTATAAGAAACCTGGAACCAGATTTAAAGTCCTCGCAAAATGAGGGCAAAATCTCTGGGTAGTGTCTTATCTACTATCTCATCTGCCTTCTGAAAATTACATTAACACATAAATCATACTCTCATCATATTATCGAGAGGTAGGTGGCCAATTTTTGGAGCTTATAGATTTTTGGCGACTCCGCTGAGGACAAGATTCTCTTTCCATCTTTGGCTAATCATATACATATTATACTAGCAACAAAATATTTGAAAATTCAAAATAAAAAAATGGTGATTTAAATGTGTAATAAATTCAAATTACTAATGTATGAGACTCTATGTCGAATGAATTATTCTGTAGAGTATATCTTTATTACACTATTATTTTGTTCTGTAGTACCTCTGCATTTTGGAAGTATGAGGTGAAATAATAATTACTAATTACTAATCCCCATCTTTCACTTTTGGAGAATGGATCTGCAGAGAACTCCTTCACTATCCAATTAGGGTGTGGTGTGAACATCTGCTTAGCTAACACCATCATCAACAAAGTAGATGTTGGAGCTACTATTTAATTTGGTAGCTTGAATTTTCCAGCTATCATAGCTACTACTCCTGAAGCACTCATCTGTGGTGTGCTTATCCGAGGCCATGCTGGAAGGCCTCAGGTTACTGAAGCTCCTACTAGTGATGCTTGCCAACCAGTTCAGCAATAAACTGATGTTAAGGAGTTTTCCTGACAGGGAACTTCAGTTTTTAAAAGACTTAATCAATCTAAAGCCTCTGTGATGAAAGAATCATCAGTGGGCAAACTGTGTCTTTAATGCCTCATGGTATAATTACTTCACCAATTGAACCTTTCATACCTCAAAAGCATAATCATGAAGCTTCCTCATCAAGAAGTAAATTAACCATAAGGTAGAGAAGAAGAAGAAATGCTGAGCTGAGGGCTCAACAGATCCCATTCAAATGACCTAGTGAACAAGAAATGCTACCGCTAGAAGTGAGTATTCCTACCCATAACAACTTTGACAATCTAAAATGGGTAAAAAGGTATAGCTTTACTAGTGAGGTGAAGCAGTCTTTTTGGACTCAATAATTTCAAGCTCCACCACCGTAGAGGAGACAACTTGAAACACTATCTGCCAGAATACTTAACATTCTTAAAGTAGCCAAGGACAGAGACTTAATGAAAAGAAATTGTCAAAAGCATGTGACAATTGAAAATACTAAAGCCATGCCATGGAGGTTGCCATCTCTTATGGTAACCTGTCGTCAAGCTAAGTATGCTTGGTGAAGAGCATCGAGGCACACTTGGATCATGTCCAGAATCACCAAAAGGTCTGGGCAAAAGGATGAGCAATCATGGAGGAGAAGGCCCTGTGATGAGATCCTGAAGAATGGAAGAGGTGTGACATCTAATACACATATTCAAAAATACACCTAAAAAGCAACTTATTAGAAATGGATACCTAGAAGAAGGGATATCACTGATAAAAGACATGATTGTCGACATCCTGGAGAATCTTTTAGGGGATCCCATCGTCAATCAGATTCACCCCCACAAAAGTAGGTTGACTTTGATCACAGTCCTTTAATGGAAGAAGTGTTTGTTCCATGCATTGAATTAGAGATCTACTGGAAACGTCAATAAAAAATTCATGTGCAAAAAGAAGGTGATGATGAGGACACTATGGAAGTAGAAGTCGTCTATATGGTCAGAGATATAGATGAACTTTTTTCTCTTAGCACCATCAATAGTAACATGAATCTAGATAATTTGAATCTGAATTTGATGTTTATGAGGAAGAGTCTTCACAGAAGTAAGTAGAAGATGGATCTTCAATCTCCATTGAAGAGAAAAAAGAAGAAGATCAAATTGATAAAGAGATCATGGGTGTTGAAGCTATTTATGTGGTTGAACCAGGAAATGATCAGCCTGGTACATGCTTTTATAATCAGCATCATCGTTCAACCCTATCAATAGCTGCCTCTGCAAGTGCACAAGGAGAAGGACAGTCAAGTTCTTCCCCCGAAGATGATCAAGGAGCAAAATAACAGCAAGAAGTAGAGGAAGAAGAAGAGCCTACACTTGTTGACGTTGTGGCGCTAGCCAGAGAGAAAAGAGAAATGTAGCTTCAAATGGAAGTCAAAGATAAGAAAATTGCACAGCTTGGTACCAAGCTGAATGACATGATGGTACAAATGAATGTCATGATGGAGATATTACAGAAGAATATCACATTAAATGTAACACCTGTCTTGTCTGCTAATCAACAGGTAGCTAAAATGCAACTTCTATACCACTAGTCGCTCTAGTATCTCAAGCTCCTACAATGCATGCTACACATGAAGCGAGGAATGAAGTTAACCAACTACCTCTTCAGTCAATAATTCAAAATATGGGTAGCACACCGGGAACGATAACAGTTGCTAAGCTAGAAATAATAATTAATGAAAAGATAAAGGCTGTTATAGCTTCAGAGCAAGCTAAAAAGTTGGTGAGTAAATGTCACCCTTACCCAACTGAATATGAACAAATGTCGTACCCGAAAGGTTACTGGGTGCTAAAATTTAATACTTTGAGTGGGCTTGGTAACCCAAAGCAACATCTAGCCCATTTAAGGCTATTTGTGGTAACATAGGAGGGAATGATGCATTGCTTTTCCATCAGTTTGTTAGCATCCCGACCTCAGTTATTTTTGAGTGGTATGTAGAATTATCGAATGATTCAGTTAAAACTTTTACTGAGTTAGAGACAATATTCATGAAGAGGTTCATGAGTACAACCGAGAAAATAATAATCGCTAACATTGCCTTACTAAAAAGGAGAAAAAATGAGTAAGTGATAAAATTCATAAGTCATTGGCGTAACCTAAGTATGAAATATGAGCAATAATTGGAAGAAGAACATGCGATCTAATTGCTAATGGAAAATATGGATGATAAAATGACACCATTTTAGGTATGATGTCAATTACAATGTTCCAAGACTTGCTTGTTAGGGTGAAAAAATTTGAAAAGCTGAATAACCCAAAGTCTGAAATCTATACAGATAAATCAAAGAGAAACAAACCTCCAGACTCAAGAAGAAACGAAGCTCATTCCACTTCTTATAGCTCAAATGGTGAAAAGCGAGTAATATATAATGTGGATAAAGGAAAATAGTCAATGTATAATAATGATAAGAGAAAAAAGCTTGTCCATTCTTATCCACAACCAAAATTGATATTGGGAGGCAAAGCTAAACCTTAGACTTTTTCAAGTGGTGGAGAGCGTCTAAAATAAGCAACAAGAGATGATGAGCAAATGCAATCATCTCTTAAAAAAAAGATAAATAAAGAATATTCATTTAGAAGGAACAGTGTAGCAAAATTATTTCGGCAAGTAGTCAAAGATGGTCTACAATTACCAAAAATTAAAAGGCCTGAAAAAACTAATCAAGTCAATAATCCAAATTACCATCCCTATCATCGAATGATCAGTCATGCTATTGAAGATTGTTATGTCTTCAAAGATTAGCTAGAAAGAAAGTATCGACGAGGTGAATTTACATTATTCAATAATGTTCTAGTTAACCTAAAAAGAGAGTCTACAAGGATGATTACATCCTTTTCATATCATCATTAAAGACAAAAAGAAAGAAAAATCAATTCAGATTGAAGAATGGTAAATAGTAATCTCTAAGAAGATCGTGAAAATGCTGAAGTAGCTAAAAGGTGTCCCTAGTGTTAGTGGAAATCACCACTTGAACCTATATTGGACTTAAAAGGGATGCCTAAATCAAGTATTTAGGTTTTCAGCAACATTTTGATAAGGCTACTTCATCACACTACGAGGAGTAGTCTACTAAACCCAGGCCTTATAAATCAAAAAAGCTAGCTAAAAAGAAGAAGATTAAGAAGAGAACTACAACTCAATAGATTATTAACAATTTAGAAGAGTATCACCAACTAACAAGATAACCATTTAGGCTTGCAGACTTTATGCCTAAACTTTATATTATTGAATCGGATGAAGAAGATAATGATGAATCTTGTCCAGTAGAGACATGTCGAATTATTTATTTGGTGTTAGATGTTCTTCAGCATCAGTTACTCTAAAATGACAAGGGTAGTCAGACAGACTCGACCAACCCTTCAAAATTCTTATCAGAAAAATAAGAAGAGCCTGAGAAGTTAACATCTGAATTTTGTTTAATGACTCAACAAAAAGATAATAGTTCAAATGAAGATTTATGTTCCCCTGATGGGGAAGAGTTAGACTCATCGATATCATCACGCATGAAATGTATGAAGTTGAAAAATGAGTCTAGCCATTTCGATCAATCCTCTAGAATAAGAAGTGAATTTGAAGAAACTACATCTTCAAAGAAATTTGAGCAAGATAAGGTGATTTAAGTTTAGTTAAGAAGTGGAAAAGTCTTACCACCTTCATCAAAGAAGGAAAATGCAAATAAAGACAAAGATAAACAAATTGAAGTCAACAAAGATATCATTCCAAAAAATCCTAAATTAAAGCCTAAATTAAGCGAACATATAAATTATAATATTCTATCACATCTGAGAAAGATCCCTGCACAATTAAGTGTGTATGAGTCTCTCTTGATGTCAAAAGACCTTCGAGAAACTTTGATATAGGCTCTCAATGATTCGGAGAGTTATGAAGCTCTGAAAAATGCATGACTGAATCATTACAAACTCAAGATCTCCTAGTAATCACATTTTTTGTAGAAGATCTTATGTTGGGAATAACGGATCACAACTGTCCTCTATATGTTACTAGAGAGAGTGAGGACATCTTAATCAGCCAAATACTGATTGATCAAGGTTCTTCTATCAATCTTATGAGTCTAAAAGTATTAAGAGGATTATCACTTGATATCCAACATCTTAGGAGTGATAAGTTGATGTTTCATGGTTTCAATGAGAAAGGGTTGACAATCCTGAGTTCTTTTATTCTCCTGCTCAAGTTTCAGGATTTATATATAAAAAGGCAAGTTTCATGTAATTGATGCTAATACATCATTTAGAGCTCTCTTGGGATGACCATGACTTCATGAGTATGTCATGGTCCTATCAACTATGCATTAGTGCATGAAGTACCTAAAAGAGGGAGATGAGTTCAAAATTCCTGGTAACCTACAACCATTCTCCGTCCATGAAGCAAATATCTATGAAGATGCAAAATATTTCATCCCTAAAGAGCCTAAGCCATAGAGCCTCTTGAAGCGATAACATCTACTTCAAGAACCATAAAGCAACTTCATAAGGTGAAAGAGCAGAAGTAAGAAGGAAGAAAGAAGGTAATGCAGACTCTCCCTAAAGCATTTGATTCTACACCTAAATCAAGAAAAGTAGTTTCTCATTTAGGAAGGGACACACAAGAAGAAGAAGATATTCCTATCAAACCCAAGAAAACTTATAAGCTTTCAAGAAAGGCAAAGTATGAAATAAGTGATTCTGATTCAGACTATGACTTTAAATCTACTTATGAAAATAGAGTTCAGATGGTCGCATCAAGAAGGTTAGCTCATTTGGTGGACTCCTTCAAAATTATACCCATCCCTCGGCTTCAAAAAATCACTCCACTAGAGGTTCATAATATTGAAGAATTGATATATATATATGCCACGAGGAGTGAGTGGCGACAAGAACTCTATTTTACAAAGAGTCTACCTCACAATTTTGATCAGCCTACTCAACATAAAAATTCTGATGAGATAGTGCCAATAAGAATACCAATATACTATCCATAGAAATTATGAAGAATGATGCATAAGCTTGGAATTCATATTTGAACTACTAAACATAGAACTCAAATCTTTAATAGGATGTAGAGCCAATAAATCCTCAAGCATCATGAAGAAGTGATAAGTTTATCACTAAAAGTCTTGGGTTCATCCACAAATCTCATCAAAATAAAGTTTTTCATAATATAATAGAAGCTGAGATCGAAGCTAATAGTGATGAACAAGATGATCTCCATGAAATTCTTATTACAAATGAGGAAGAAGTAGAAGCCAAGCCTGCACCCAAAGAACTAGAAGATGGTGGATAAACAACTACTATGGACGAACTCTAAGAAATCAACCTAGGAGCTGAGGATGATCCCCGTCCAACTTTCGTTAGCGCCATTCTACCTGATGAGAAAGTTGAAGAGATAAAAATACTACTTTGTGAATTCAGGGATTGCTTTGCTTGAATATATTCTGAAATGCCAAGCTGATCCCCTGATGTAGCAGTTCATAAACTTGCCATTAAACTAGATACGGTGCCTATTAAGTAAGATCCTAGATGAATGAGATTTGAGATTGAAGAATAGGTAATTGCAAAAACTAAGAAACTGATCAAACCAGGCTTCATCCGGGAGGAGAAATATGCAGATTGGATAGCCAACATTATCTCAGTTAGGAAGAAGAATAATCAAATTTGTGTCTGCATTGACTTCTGGGACTTAAATAAGGTGTGCCCAAATGATGACTTTCTGCTTCCAATATTAGAACTACTAGTGGATAATACTTCTAACTATGACATGTTCTCATTCATAGACAGATCATTGGGATACAATCAAATCAAGATGACATTTGGACATGAGAAGAACATATCATTTAGGATGCCAATTGGTATATACTGCCACACAGTCATGCCCTTCGGATTAAAGAATTCTAGAGCTACATACCAAAGATCCATGATACGTATTTTTGATGAGTTGATTCACCAGAAGGTAGAATGCTATGTTGATGATTTAGTGGTGAAGAGCTTAAATAATGAAAATCACTTTGAAGACATGAGAATTGTATTAAAGAGAAACAGAAAATATGATCTAAAGATGAATCCTCTAAAATATGCATTCAGGATATCCTTCAAAACTTTCTTAGATATATTGTATGTCACAGAGGAATTGAAATTGATCCCGCTAAAATCAAGACAATTGTGAAGATGCCTCCACCGAAGAGTTTACGTCAGGTCCATTCTTTACAAGGAAAACTTGCATTCATCCATCGATTTATATTGAACCTATCACAACACTGTCAGCCATTTGCCAAGTTGATGAAGAAGGATGCTCTGTTCAAATGGTAAAAGGAGTGCCAAGAAGCCTTCAATAGCATTAAAAGCTACTCGTTGAATCCACCAATCCTTGCAATGCCTACTCCTGGGAAACCCCTCATTATGTACACAGCTGCATTAGAAGAGTCCCTTGGAGCATTATTGGCACAACACAATGAAGGAAGCAAAGAGAACGCTCTTTATTATATTAGTTAAAGATTAATAGAAGCATAGATGATATACTATCCGATAGAGAAGCACTGTTTGACATTGATCTTTGCAGTACAAAAGCTCCGTCATTATATATATTCTCACAAGATTACCCTCATCTCAAGGATCAATCCACTGAAGTACTTGATGATAAGACCAGGGTTGACGGGTCGCTTGGCAAGATGGGCACTATTGCTTTTACAATTTGATATCATATACGTTCCACAGAAAATAGTGAAGGTATAAGTCTTAGCAGATTTTCTTGCTTCACATCCCATCCCTGCAGACTCTTCTCTTAATGATGATTTGCCTAATGAGCAAATTATGCTCATTTATGAAAGAGAAAAATCACAAATTTGAGAAATGTACTTTGATGGAGCCTCATCGATCAAATAAATCTAACCTCCAAATCTCCCAAGGGCAAGAGCAAGAATCGGCGCCATCTTCATAACACCAGAAGGAGGGATATGATGCGATCATATGGGTTTACTGAGCTAAGAACTAATAATGAAGTTGAGTATGAAGCATTGGTAGCAAGTCTTAAAGAAGCTATTTTCATATGCATTCAAAACTTGCATATTTTCGGCGATTTTCAACTTATTATAAATCAAGTACTTGACACCTATAAAATCAACAAGCTTGAGTTAGCTTTCTATCACAAGCGAGTTTTCAAGCTTATGAAATAAATACCAAATATCACACTAACTTGAGTCTCTTGATTCGAGAATAGCAAAGCAGATTGCTTAGTAAAATTAGCTAAAGAAATGACAGGTATGATGGTGATTATGTCTTGATCGGCATATTTACTCGACGAGTTCTAGAGCCAACAAAGTATCAATCCCCGCAGATAGAGGGGTTATCAAATTCGACATATAGGATGTGACTCAAGTTGCTCCTCATTCTCCCCAAAGTCAATAAGGATTTATACCTATAATAGCTAAGCATGATATTGCCTCAGAAAAATAATATGAAGCATTTATTGTAGAAGAGTCACATGATTGGAGGCAAATCTTCATCGACTACTTTAAAGAAGGAAAAATTACCAAATAATAAATCACTGGCAGCTCAAATCGAGAAGAGAATGTTGTGCTATGCTTTCGTTAATAACACTTTATATCGTAGATCCTTTGAACAAATGTGACTACGATGCCTAAATGTAGATGATGCTAGCAAAGTGATGGTTGAAGTTTATGAAGGACTTTATGGTGCACATCAATCAAGTCCCAAGATGGCAGTAAAGTTCAAAGTTCAAAATGATGGGCTATTATTGGCCATCTATGGTGAGAGACTATATCAATCATGCTAAGAAGTGTCATGAATGTCAAGTACATGAGAATATAATCCATCAACCTCCAAATCCACTACAGCCAACAATAACATCTTGGCCATTCGAATGCTGGGGTACATATGTAATTGGACGAATTGATCCACCATCGTCAGCTAGACACTGCTTCATCCTAGTATCGATTGATTATTTTTCTAAGTGGGCTGAAGCTATCCCATTTAAAGAAGTTATTGCTGATCGAGTGATTAACTTTTTTACGCATAATGTGGTCTATAGATTTGGAGTGCCGCGTTGAATAATTTTTAATAATGACACAACTTTCAAAAATACAAAGATTTATAGATTCGTTGATCGACACAAAATCGATTGATAATATTCTTCAATATATAATCTAAGAGTAAATGATTTGGCAGAAGCTTTCAACAAGATATTGGTCAAATTGCGCAAGAAGATCCTCACTAAAAATAAGAAAGAATGACATACCAAATAATGAAAAGTATAAGATAGAAAAGCCATTCACTTATTCATTGGTAAATTAAACTTCATGCTCTAGCCATCATAAAACAAATCAAAATGGCAATTCTCACAATGCAACTTTCTCTTTGTCCATGTAAATGCAAAATCAATTATTCCTAAATTCATTTGTGCAAATTTGAGGCTAATTGGGAGGGCATTTTTATCTTTGAAAAAATGTACCAAGGAGGGCATACCAACTCATTGACTTAAAGGGTGAAAGTCCAATGATACCAATTAATGGTCGTTACTTACAAAAGTATTATACATGATGAATATATTCTTAAGGTATAATAGAAATCCCCCTGCAAGATAGAGAATATTTTTTTAGTATATCTAGTTAGGTCGACATCGTACTTCATGCTGAGATCCCTAAATAAATATATACTCAAAATTTATTACACAAGGGGCATTTTAGATTTCTATACATAGATGAAATCAATGTTTCATGTTAAAACTCTCATAAGATCAAATGTATCAACTCATACATTGATATATTTTCTTGAATTATTTTAGAGCTTTTTCAAAGTGCTTTAGAATATTCCCTATAAGATAGGGGCTTTTTTATAAATTTAGCAAAGTTGAAATCATGCTATAAGACGAGATCCTTGGATATATTCTAATTTAGGTTGACATTGAGCTTTATGCTGAAATCTTTAAATATATCCATAATTATTATTATTAAGTTGTAGGTTCTTATAGGAATAAAAAGAATATATTTCTATGTATGAAAAGACAACCTTAAATGTAAAAAATTTATCTCCCAAATTTGCCAAATTCTGGAGATCAAGTTAGAAGAACTCCTAATTTTTGAACCTTCAATCAATTAAGTTGGAAAAAGAAAACATCAACCTCTACATCCTCAAGTCTAAGACACGAAGGGGTTCTAAAGATCGAACTCAACAAGCTCACAAATGGCCAAGTTGCTGATGCTCTCCTCACTCAACAAGCTGCAAGAAAAGGCCGCAGTGAAAGAGGCCTCATTCGTTAGTTCGATGACCAAATCACCAACCCCTCATAGCTTAAGTCAAAGACTTAAGTAGGTTCTAAAGGTCAAACTCAACAAGCCTATAAATGGTCCAGTTAATGATGCTCTCCTCACTCAACAAGCCATAAGAAAAGGCCGTAGTGAAAGAGCCCCTGCTCGCCAGTCCAATGATGACAGCTGTTCAATCTCAAATCGGATCCAGCTTAGTGATTACAAGCAGCTAGAATCCAAGAGATCTTTCTACTTGATTGATAGATCAAGACAATATGAGAAAACTCTCAATTCAGAGCCACCTTAAATAAATCTCTATATTACTTGCAGGGTGATATTTCAATATATCCTCAAATGATTTGATCAAGCATAAAAGCATAGATTAAAGCCAATCTCCTCATCAAGTTCGTCAAAGTAGAATTGATAGGACTAAAGAAGCAATTTCATTGTTCATACAAAGTCGATGGTCGAACTGAAAGAATTTCATGATTATTCAGTCTATTAAAGCACACATTACTAGACTGATAACTCAACATTGACCTTATATAAGCCGAGAGGCTGGGTTATCTGTATGTACCCTTCAACGAGTTTATCAAAGCAGCAAGCACAGGACTTAGGGTATACATTCACTTCCTGATAAATCAATGAGAACAAATCAGGTCGGTCCTCTAGGATAGAAGGAATTCCAAATCTCAAAATAGATAAACCAATTCCTCCACCAAACCCAACCAAGCACGAAGCTAGGGTTGGAGCAAACTCAAATCTACAATGACATAAAAGAAAGTGATCTTCAGCTAAGCCATTAAAGTAGAAAGTATATAGTATAAGAACTCTTATCTATCCGACAAGTCAATTCTGGCAAATTGGTCAATCCTGTCACTTAGCATATCTGAAATAAGGCATCATACTAATGATAAATTCTATCAAAGCTCCGCAAGCTATTACAATCGAAGTTGAAATGATCTAAGTTCTATGGCCAGCCCAAAGGGTCAACCAGTTTTCAACAAATATGACTTTCTCCATGCACGAATCACATTTATTAGGGGCATTTGTTGACCTTCACATATGCTACACAAGCCGAATCGAGCTTATAAGGTGAATTCGATCGACTTCAGATGCTTTAGAGTACAAATCAGAGCTGGGATGCGGCAAACATCACCGAAATCAATCCAAATAACCTCCGATCAATGAACAGACTTTGCGATCATGTTCAAAATATCAAAATTGGTCAAAATATAAATATTACATAATCTAAAGATCAATCGATCAAACAATCGAGCTATCAATGTGCTAATGGGGCATATCCGAGTCAAGAAGCTGCGATGTTATTTAAATGATATCCATTCATAAAATTGATTGTACCATTAGCTTTGAAATATTGAAAAATACCAATTGAGACTTTCAACACTCAATTCGGATGAGTATGTGTAAATATCAAATGATCAAAAATGATAGCACATAAATCGAGGCTAAAATACACTAGACATCACCAATCAGTTGAAATGATCTCTGATTGGCCAACAAATTTTTTCATTGCATTTAGAATGTCAAAATTGATTAGAATATAAATATTGTATAACCTGATGATCAACTGATCAAGTGATCGAGTCATCAATGCGCATACACGTATATCGAGGTCAAGAGACACCGACTTAAACCAAACAATCTCCGTTCATGAAATTGATTATGTCGTTAGTTTTGAAATATTAAAATATATCAAGTAAGACTATTCACACTCAATTTGAACAAATCTACTAAAAAATTGAGCGGTTGAAAATGATAACGTGCTTATTGAGCTGAAATCGATCCAATTTGACGATGATTTGAATAAAATAACCCTCGATCGTTAAACAGACCGCACCATTGCATTTGGAATGTTGGAATAACCTTGAATCAACATATATATTAACCTTATATCGATGTCGGCAAAGAATTCATATTAAGAATATTTAAACACTTAAAAGAGAGAAAAAAGATTAATAACATATATATTATTTAATCCTAACCCATCTCCCAACCGATCAGCATGCGTGAACCTCTTCAACGCAAACTTTTGGCTCTCCCTCTTCACGTGTGATTCTTTCGTTCTTCCCCACTTCCCTTCGATCCAAAAGAATGGAACTCCTCCTACTCTCCCGTTCGACGCTCCCAACCAACTGTTCCTGCTCGGTTCTCTTCCATTTGATTGGCTCAATCGTTCCCCCTCCTTCCTCCTCCTTAAAAAAATAAGACTCTTGGTTTCGTCTCTCTCATTTTTTTTTCTCTCTCCAATGAGGAAATCATAATCTCCTCCTCTCTTTCTCTTTTATTCCATTTCCTTCCCCCATCTTCTTCACCCTTACCCGAAACCACCTTCATCTGTTTCCATTTCCTTCCCCCATTTTCTCCAACCGAAATCACCTCCCTCTCTTTCCATTTCCTTCCCCTATTTTTTCTAACCGAAATAACCTCGCTAGCCTAATTCCTTCCCTAGCCGATTTCCTCTTAGCCAAATCACCCTAGCCAAATTCCTCCTAGCTGAACCCTTTTGGCCGAATCCTCTTTCCTGATCATTACAAATGCGCAGGAAATTAAGTTTGAAATGTGTGAATGTTGAGATGTGTGCTCTTGGGTATTTCTTTGTTCCAAGACCACCTAATGCAATATGACATAGCAGTGAACAGATGTCCATGCATACTTTCCACTACCTCAATAAAAGCAAGCAAGCCAAGATGTCTTTCCTTTAGAAATCTGTAGAAATTTCATCAAATCTTTGGACTTAGGTAAAAAATGGAAGAATAAAAAAACTAGCTTAAGAGCACTGAATAAAGAAAACTAAAGCTAAATCCAAATTACAAGAATCAAATATAAAAAAAAGAAGAGAAAAGAACATATAATGAATACAAAGGAAAAATACCAAATCAAAGAGAAAAGAAGTAAAAAATACTTACAAGATTTATCCAAGTAAAGTTGAAAGGCCACACAAAATCTAAACTAAAAAAATTATCCCTTCTCTTTCAAGCGCTCTAACTCCTCAAATAAGTGGAATGAAATAGAAGCCGCTCTCTTAGCCTTATTTATAAGAATTGGATGAAACAATGTGGAACCCATCCTTTTCTAAATTTAATAATCGGGTGTGATAACGGGGTTTGATGGATGACACTAAACTCACAAACTTTAATTGTACTCCTCGATGGTTTAAATTGAAGCGGTAAATGGGGTTGCCTTTTCTTCAAACTTCCTAAAAGTAAATAAGCTTTAGTCGAAACTTGGAGAGGCTAATATCAAACTTATAAGAGACTTATAATAAATTTGAAGTCTAGTTATTCACTAAATATGAAGTCTGATGTGGAGTTAGGGATATTGGAGTTGATGTTTGTTTATATGAATAGAGCCTCTTATTGAATACTCAAAATATTAAATTCACAAGAAGTAATAATAAAAATAATTGAACAATTGAAAATTAAGCCTGATATCGAAAGAAGTAGGAATCTTGATTGAACATCAAATCAATGCATAAGATAGCCTCTTGGAATTAAGATATACTCTTCAAATATACTCAAATAAATTGAAAAAAAAATCAAAGAATTCATTAGAGATTTTCCATGAGATCGAATGATTGCTAATAAGCATAAGCAATGAATCCTTAGAAAATGTTTAAAGTATCGCTTCATTAAATACTCGAATTAGATCAAGGAGAAATTGAGTATAGTTGGTGATGATTTTGAGAATTGTTATAAGAGAGAGTCTATTGAATATTCAATAACTAATCAACTTAGAATCAATTAAATATTAATCCAAAAGATCTAATAAGATATTAGATCAATTTACAACACCTTCTATGCCACCAGATTTGCAACACATCGTACAATCGAACAGAAGATATTAATTAAGGCTTTAATTAAATTCTTACACATATTATGAAGTAGAATTAAAACTCAAATTCAAGGCCTTAAAACTATGCAACATTCTTAAATTTTCCTGCATGGGCCCTGACACTACGCTGAATGTTTAAATTCAAGTGTTTGAGGATGCTGTGCGGTTACTTCCCGGTTAGATCTTAGGACCGGGTTCGGGTTAACAAAACTTAAAAATTCAATTATGATAAGAATATCAATTTATTTAAATATATGAGAGCATATTTGATCTTCTGTTAGAAGCTAAACATAGTCATCAAGATCTAAAGTTCTCAAATATATTTGATACAATCAATTAACTATGTCGATGATGGCTATGTTGAATGACGATTTCAATCAGAGGGGATACTTCCATCAAATTATGATTCTAATTTCAAATCAAATTAACTCAAATTAAGTATCAATCTAAATGCAAAATATAACATGTCACTAAGTGTTAAATGCTTAAATTAAACTCAATTAAAAAACTTAAAGCAAAATCTAATTCAATCCACCTTCCACAATTATTTATCGGAGGTGATAAATTAAGAAAACTCTAGGTCATAAAGTAGCCAATGTCAAATCAGGTGTTCTACTATGTTCATTCTCAATCAATATCATGCTAGTGGGCCTGGCGTCCTCAGTATGTCTTGGCGGTGAGCTTCAGATGATAGTTACAGTCATCGATTAGTGGTTTGGCTAATAAGGCTCCATTATATTATGATCACGACCATAACCCGTATGCTCCCCACTAGCTGCCCTTTGAGTTGTGAATTATATGGTACACTTGATAGGGCAAAAAGCCCTTTATCAGCTAAGGTAAACTTAAGCCTGTTTCGTTAGACAAACATCACCCTAGGTCTACAAGAATTTCTTGGACGATGTAACACATATGTTGCTGATAAGGATCCTTTGGTCAGGTTGGGTCGATTACCTCCTTTGACTAAGTAGACTAGGGACTACGACAGCCCGGGATGACGGAACCATGGGATCTAGATTGGGCATGTCATCATTCCCCCAACCATCCGCTTTAAGCTAATGATGATGAAATTCTAAATCTAAATTCTAAAACTTCACATGCTGCTACTATACGCTATGCATTTAGCGATTTAACGACTAGCCTTAATCGAAAGTTCTTTCTCAGCATGGAGAGGGGGTAATTAACTATAAGTGTTCGTGCCTATAGGAAACCTGGAACCAGATTTAAAGTCCTTGCAAAATGAGGGTGAAATCTCTGGGTAGTGTCTTATCTACTATCTTATATGCCTTCTGAAAATTATATCGACGCATAAATCATACTCTCTTTATATTGTCGAGAGGTCGGTGACGAATTTTCGGAGCCCATAGCAAGCACTTAATTTTTATCTATTTACTTATCTATTATTTAAATTTTAACATTTATCTAAATAATATTTAAATTTTAAATATAACATAGAAAATAATACCATTGTCATTTTTTTAAAGGGAAATACATTTTTTTATACATAAGAAAATTACTATATTTTAAAGTATTAAAATATAGATGTTAGATATAGAAATGCATAAAAATTATATACAATATATGTAAATTTTTAAAAATTGTATGACTTAATAAAATCCTATGAGTTCAATTTTTAAAGATAGAGATGTTGCTTCATCAATCCTAATTCTTAAAGTACTTTGTAGTCATTTTTTCCCTCTAAAATTAAAATGATATTTCTTCATTTATCAATAAGATATATTTGTGACTTAGTGATTGGCAGAAAAAAAACAACTTCTGTTATTCGTAAGTAGATATAATTTGTTAACTCTGTTTAAAATTTTGAATAGTTAGTTTAGATATGTGATTATTAGGAAAACACTTCTTCAAGTCTCCATCATGACAGCAAAAGTACTAAATTATGAGATCTCTTTGTCCACTACTTATGTTGATGAGAAAAAAAAAATGATAAATTGGCATTTTTACTTAATTCTTTGAATTAAATTCATAAGTTAAAAATGATTTAGAGATTAAAAAATACTTATTCTTATTTTACTAGAATATGCCTTAAATAATATATGCTCATTCGGAAAAAAGAATAACTTAATGGCTTATATGCCTTGGAACGATACACAGATAATTGTTGTACAATTTGAGAGGTGTTCTTAACATAACAATTAAAATAATAGTTGCTTCTCTTTTTATTATGATCTATCTTATTATTGATGAAATGGGAACATATGTGCCCTTTGTTTGTCAATTCAGAAGATGCAATAATTGTTATTATTATTATTATTATTATTATTATTATTATTAATGATAGTTGTGGTGTGCTTAAACCAAACCTGTTGATCCAAAATACTTTAAGTGTTGCGTGCTAGAAAATCTGTTGTGGTAGAGTGAAAGTTTACGTCTTAGCCTTATTTGTGAAATCCAACATACATACAGGTATTTAAAGAGTGAATAAGAAAACTCCAGAAATTTCAACGTGAAAAATCTCGAAAAGAGGGAAAAAAATCACGGCCGAAAAACTTCCACTATATATTTGTTTTGGAGTCTGAAGTTTTCCGATAACGGATTACATAATTGTATATGAGAAAATTAATGAGAATCGCATCGGACAATGCGCTATATAGTCACATTCAGGTTGTAACAGTTGCTAGTGGTAGCAGATAATGGTGAACAACAGGGAACAGCCCTTGACGATGAAGGTCGTCATGATGGTGACCGACGGAGATTGACGATGACAAGGATTAGCGGCGGCGGCGGCGGTGTTGACAACCGTCAGTGGTACGGTGTGCTTGGAGGATTTTCAAGCTTTAGAGCTCTCTCCTCTCTCTTGCTTGGCCTCCCCTCATATGAGGAATGAGGGACTATTTATAGATTGGAGGAGTAGCGTCTCTTTAAATACATGTAAAATCTGAACCACTCCTCTCCATCGAATGACTCATGATGATTCCCTTGATCATATAATGTATTTTGTGTATTTGAATGCTCAAATGAAGTCAGAATTATGAGATCTTGGGCTCGTTAGATCCGCTTTAGACGCCTTCGATTGACTATAAAACACCGTGTTTGAGAGTTATTTAGAGATTTAAGACATCGAGTTTCCAAGGATATTTTAAGTCTTGACTACGACGAGTTTCAACTTCGGATCAACTTACTTTTAACATCAAGATTCGTGCTTCGACTAGTAGTATTTTAAGTGTCATATCAAGAAGCATAATACTTTATAAAATAATTTACATAACAACTCATTAAGCATTTGATGAAGTAGACTATAAGTTTTTTTTTTTAAAAAAAAAAATTAACAATGCTTTTTTCGAATTTTTGATCTATTAATAAAATAGGATTTAAACAATTTTCTTAAGAATTTCTAAGAACGTGTATCATTAGCAAAGAAATATTAAGTAATTATCGCTTATTAAATAATATATAAATAAAATAAATTAATAAAATTAGAAAAAGAGTGAACATTACGTTTTGTTTTTTCTTTTAAATTTAAAGTATTTTGGATCATGCCCTTTCTTCCTTTTAGAAAAGGGTTGAGCGGTTGTCTTATTATCCTAAATAATGAGTACTAAGTACTTGAATGCTTCTATATTTTTTGAGCGTAAAATGAGTTTTAGTTTCAAATTAAATATAGTTTGAGCATTTATAATTTATAATCTCAATATTACCTGTAAGGTACGATGTATCAATACTATTAGAATTAGTGGCATGAAATCGTGTCTTATATGCCTTTTCTGCATGTCAGATACTTCACTAACATGCTCAATTAAAATAATAATTCAAAAAAATTTGAAACATATATTGCTAAATTAAAATTAAAACTAAAACTACTTCAAATAAATTATAAACTTATAATTTTTTTTTAAAATTTATAACTTATATCTCATGAATGTAAATATCATCTAGTTTTCTCGTCTAAGTCTTCGACTTATCTTCTTTGCAAGACGTAATTAAGATTTCTCATACAATCTAGCATTGTTGATCATTAGTGCCTTCACATCTTTCGACGCTCTTTTTTTTTAATATTTTTATATTAATTATAAACTTTATATCTTTTAAAAGTTCATATTAAACTAAAATATTTTATCATCTTTTTCTCTTAATATTTTACCTCCCTTAAAGCCTTGTCATACAACTTAATGTGTTAGCTTATACTAACAATTTCACAGTACGGTTTGATGCCACAGTAAAAGTCCTAAAAAATACCTATAATTTATATCTTACTAAAATTTTTCTTTCAAGATATAATTTTTGGTGACTTGAGAATATGCAGAAAATTTTTTTGTGAATAATCCACCGAACATAATCACCCAAAAAAAGATGTGAAAAGCGATGTAAAACTTTAATGGGTAGACTGAGCATAAAAATTTTTTTTTTGTAAGAGTGTCAATCAACTATTAGTCTTTTTATCTTTATTATTAGTAGTTCCAATATATTGAGTCTCTTTCTGACACCTTTTTTTTATGAAGCAACTTTGAACTTAAGAATATATGTAATAAAATTCAGTGGTGAAATCAGGAGATGGCTGGGATAGGTAGTCGCCATCAAGTTCTGATTCATTTACTGTTGAAAATAGATTATAAATGCATGAACTTTTACTTACTATTCTCCATTTATGTTCAACTTATGCCCAATATATAGATTTAGGGTTTAGGGTGTTGCTTACACAGTCATAATTAGAAGCCTAACATTATTTATTAGGCTTTCTTAAGAATGGTAGATACATCCTCCAAAATTAATCGATCAGCGAATCTCAAATCTTTGATCTTTCAGCTTCCGATGACTTGATCGACCGATGACGAACATATATCGGCATAGTCGATCTCGAATCGATTTCGGATCGCTATCGCGATAAAATGGATCCGATCCGCCAAATGGTCACCAAACGACATATTTATAGTCAGATCGAGCGGCTCGTCAAGACGAATCCAACGAATCCAAGATCACCCAATTCCGACATCATTAAGGCACCGAGATCATCAAAATATACCGTAATCGGGGGATCGCCGGGCGTCAGATGGGAGTGGTTTAGTTTTCCCACAATTTCAAGGCTGCCTCAAAATCTAAATGAAATTCATTCTCACCTAGGGGACTCGATTTGAAGACCGAGAGCTCACTAGTCGACCTTGGCACGACGATCTATCATACCACCAAGTGCACGAAGATCGAGCTCGCCCTAGAGATCGCCCAGGACTGAAAGATCTTGCCGCTCCTTTCTCCCAAGATCAAGAGGTTGCTCCCGAAGATCGGGTTCGCCGCTTTTGGGAAACTTCTCCTGGGTTGGAGTTGGCCGATGTATTTCTACACTAATATTATTTCAGCACCTTAAACCTTCAGAAGCGGACCAGATCTTTGAACACATAGTTCTACAAAGGCGTGGTTTTCAACGGGTTTTCCACGATAACTCGTGTCATATCTCCCCTTGTGTGTTGGATAATTTTTAGGCTACGACGAAGATCTCGCATCTACCGGAATAAAATTCTCTAGCACACAACAGGGTCGTAATGCTCAAAAGTTTTTTTTTTTTTTTTGATCCTATGACGATTTTATGATAGTGAAGAATGTATCTTTGTAAAATAAAAATAAATATATTAATATGAAAAAAGTATTAGGAATTTTGTGTTAAAAGTAGCAATCAAATACTTATTGTAATAACTTCATAATATCATATATCTCAAACATCAAACAGAATCTTGTTCTACAACACATAAGGAATATCAAAGTCTTTTTTTTATATTATATTTTAAAGGATCGAATATGCATAGAAAAAATATATCAATATGCTAAAAATTTTAAAGAAAATAAATATTAAATACTTATGTTTCATCGTTAACATTAATACATATGCGAGTTTCTGTTGTATCAAATTCATCACCAGCTCTCTGATCAATAGAGAGGACTTGGCCCAAAAAGATGATAGTGGCATCCTTGACTAAATTTGAAGAATTGAATTAAAAAGTTAAAAATGGTAGAGACTGTATAATATTGATCCTTATTTTCTTTGATGATGCCTTAGATACCTTAGAGTGATTAATACACTTTATTTTAGAGGCTGAATTATGCCTACTGATATTATTAGGATGTTGGTTTTCATAACTTATTTTCTTTTTGTTTAAACTTTGGTATTAGCGTTTTCTTATGGCGCTCGGTTACTTTCTTCTACTGAATTTTTATTTGATGTTTGACGTAAGCTATTTATTCCCACTGCTAGTCATTAAATGCTATTGTTGGCCCTACATTTGGTGGTTTCATTTCTCTCTAGGACAGACTCAGCTTTAGCATGATCTTTTTATCTCTTACTTTGCTAGAATTCTTAATAAGGATACAATATTATTGCTGTTGTGGTTTTGATGAGATTCCTTCTGTCTTATGATTCAACTCTGCATTATATTTTTTAATCTTTTTATGGCCGGTCATCGATATATCATTAATCTTTTTCATTTATTTTTGACTATTCATTTGCTATATGTAATTAATTATGTTTGGTCCTTTAATGCTTGTTGTTATTCTAACCTTGATTTGTGTGCATAGTGTGTCACTTTTTTGATTGAGCCATTCCTATTGATTTTGGTAAATATTACTAATGATTAGACAACGAGTTTTACGCTAATGTTCGAGTTCATTTTTGAAAGAGATATACGATCGTAAGTTTTTGTAGGCTACGAAAATTTATCATCGACCTCTCGATAATATAAAGAGACTATGATTTAAGATATCAGTGTAATTTTCAGAAGACAGATGGAATAGTAGATAAGACACTACCCAAATATTTCGTCTTCATTTTCTGAGGACTTTAGATTTGGTTCTAGGTTTCCTATAGGCACAAACACCAATAGTTAATTACCCCTCTTAATGTTGAGAGAGAACTTTCGATTAAAGCTAGTCGTTAAATCGCTAAATGTGTAGCATATAGTAGCAGTATGTGGAGTTTTAGAATTTAGATTTAGAATTTATGAAATTCATCATCATTAGCTTAAAGCGGATGGTTGATGGAATGATGACGTGCCCCATCTAGATCCCATGATTCCGTCATCCCAGACTATCGTAGTTCCTAGTCAATTTAGTCAGAGAAGGTAGTCGACCCAACCTAACTGAAGGATACTTATCAACAACACATGAATTATGTCATCCAAGAAATCCTTGTAGACCTGGGGTGGTGTCTGTCTAAGGAGACAGTCTTAAATCTACCTTAGCAAACAGAGGGTTTTTTTCTCATCGTATTCTATAATTCACAACTCAAAGGGCGATTGGGAGCATCACGGGTTATGATCATCATAATAATGGATCTCTTGGCCAAACCATCTGATCAGAGGACCGTGGTCATAACTGCATCATATGTGGAGCCTACTGGCCAAGCCACACAGTCAGAGGACATGGGCTACGTCCTTACTGACATGAGATTGATTGAGAGTGAACATAGTAGAACACTTGATTTGATATTGGCTCATTTGTGAGCTAGAGTTTTCTTAATTTGTCACCGCAAACAAACTATTGCGGAATATGGATTGAATAGAGTTTGCTTTAAGTATTTAAGGATTGAATTTCATTTAAGTATTTAACACTTAACGACATGTTAGATTTTGCCTTTAGATTGATACTTAATTTGAGTTAATTTGATTTGAAATTAGAATCACATTTTGATATAAGTATCCCCTCCGATTGAAATCTTTATTCAACACAACCATCATCAGGGCATTTAATTAATTTAATCGAATATATTTGAAAACTTTAGGTCCTGTCAACTCTGTTTAGCTCATAATAGAGGAACAGATCTACTGTCATATGATAGAATTAGCTTCTCAGATATTTTAATAAGTTTAAATTCTTATAATAATTGGATTTTTAGGTTTTGTTAACGGGACGGTCAGACCAGAGAAGCAAGCAAGATCCTCAAACATTAAGTTTAAGCATTCAGCGTAGTGACGAGTCCCATGCGGTTTTTAATAATTCAGATAATTATATTTCTAGATCAAGAGATTAATTTTATATTTTCATTTAATTCTAACTTAGCCTCCACAGCCTTTTCAGACATTAAAATTTGCACTTTAAATCTCTATATCTGATCACATGCAGGTATTTATAGCTTAGATAGTTTCATCTAATTAATGAAATAATTGATTTTCAAAATCATAATTAGAATGAAATTTCATAATTTTTGGATCGAAAGTGATTCATTCATTTGTGTAGAATTTAATTTAGTGTCACTTTTTATATGCTTGTACAAAGAGTTACAGATACGGTGGCATGTATGGATCACAATTAGATTTATATTTGCATTGATACTTGATTTTGATTAATTCAATTTGAGTTTGTAAGCACATTTTGATGGTAGGTATCCCCTCCAGTTGAAATCTCCATTCAACGTAGTCATCATCGAGTTAGTTACTTGATTAATTTGAATATATTTAAGAGTTTTAGATCCTGTCAACTTTATTTAGATTCTAACAGAGGATCAGATCTACTGTCATATGACAGAATTAACTTCTTAGATATTTTAATAAGTTGGAATTTTTATAATAATTAGATTTTTTAAGTTTTGTTAAGACCCAAGTCAGAGCAATCGAGACAAAAGCAAGCATTAAGCATGTGAGGCTCATCTGGTGTTTAATAATTTAGATAGTTTTAATTCTAAATCAAGAGATTAATTTAATATTTTAATTTAATTTCAACTTAACCCGCGCAACCTTTTTAGACATTAAAATTTACACTTTAAATCTTTATGTTCGAGCACATGTAGACATTTATAACTTAGATAATTTCATCTAATTAATGAAACCATTAATTTCTAAAAAGCATAATAAGATTGAAATTTCTTAATTTTTGGATTGAAAGAAGCTTCTTCATTCGTGCAGAATTTAATTTAGTGCCGCAATGTGTCTGCTTATACGAAGAATTGCAGATCCGGTGGAATAGTGTTTCAACTTTATATCTTCGATTCAAGGTAGTGTAACTTTGCTTATACTTAATTTGAGAGGAAAAACAAAATGACTACTTGGCTTATGCATATTGCTAGGATTTTACATTCTTTCTAATCCTCATATTCAACATTCATTCTCACCCATAGACAAACTATTATATCTCTTTCAACTTAGCTTATTAAATATAAGCCTTATTGCTTAAGTCATGCTTGAATTGCATTTGTATTTGAATGCTAGCTTTCAAGCTTACTGTAAGCGTCTTGTGATTTTGATTATAAATCTAATTAGATTTTCTCTTAGATTACTTAAAGTGACACATTGTAAGAATTATATTTATAGTTATTGACTATGTATCAAATTTTTTGTGTGTCTTATTTAAACTTTCTCGATACTTCTCAACTTGCTTAATGTGAATTAAATCATAATTCATTTATTAATCGAGCAACTTTACAATGTTTATTATTGTTCAAGAATTTGATATTTGGAATAATCAATGATAAATCTTGTTCATGTTAGCTGATGAAATATCAAAATCCAGATTTTTTCATAGGTGAGTTATTAAGCTTCATATTCAATCTCTAAGCTTGATTGTGTTCAATTTTAATCACTTTTAATTTACTTAAAATAAGCTACAATAATTGCAATGTTTATTGAAGAGATCACACATAAACAAACTCATTGGTGAATATGCAACTCATACTTTTTCAACTTCTTCATGTAAGAGCGATCAAACCCAATTTGACTTTATTTTAGATTCCACATCAAATTTTATGTTTATTTAAAAGTTAAACTTCAAACTTATTATAAGTCTTTTATGAGTTTGGAGTTAGCTTCAAGCCTTACTTATATCACATTTGTATGCTTAGAAGTTATGTTTTAATCCCACTATAAATCTTCAATGATTTATTAAGATTTTCTTTTTGGATTATTTTAAGCAAAATACTATGAGATTTGGTTCATGTATATCACAGGAGTTTAAGTTTATTTCAAGTTTTATAGTTTCAATTGAGTTTGATCCTTACTTTCTTATTTGAAATATGATTTCCAATTTTATTTGTAATCAAGTCTCCATCAAATTCATTTCCAGTTCATTCATATTTAATTTTCAATTCATTTCTTTAGGACTCTATATTTTATATTTAACTTAATGTTAAATCATATTTTTGTAAAGTCTTAAAAATTTAACAAAATTTTAGCAGCACTTCGACAGTATCTTGGCGTTATCCCCGCATAGGGGGTTACATCAGAAGTGTTTTAGCCTACCCGTCATGCCTTGATGTGCGTGACCATTGGTGTTTTGAAGCACATTGGCTGAATTTCAATCCCGTTATACCATGGTGAGCATAATGAGACCTTCAATCACCTGCATAAGAGAAACCAATACAATGTAATATATACACATTCAAGCTTCCTTTTTTATTTAAGTTCAAAATTTCAGTCAAAATTTTAGCAGCATTTTGGCATAGGGTGTCATATCTAACAGATTTTAGGTCTACCCATCACATGCTGATGAGCGTTACAGTTGGTGTTTTGGAACACCATAGCCGATTTTCATCTCGTCACCCCCTGATGAGCGTGACGAGGCCTTCAAACCTGCATAAAGAAGCATATATACATATACAATTTTCACACATTCATTCCTACACATCCGAACTCATTTCATTTTTTTCACATTTGTAATGAATAACATAGCGATCAACAAGCACACGTAAAGTGGATGGAATGATGGAAATGCCAAAAACTCAGAGAAGAACCCGCCTGATGATGGTGTTCTTTCTCAGTTTTCGTTGCTTGCAAGGAAGGAAAGAGGGGTTGTTTGGTTGTAGGAATAATTGAAATGCAAGAAACCCATAGGAGAACTCGCTTGATGATGGTGTTCTTTCTTAATTTTTTTCTCTTGTAAGGAAGGAAAGAAGGGCTATTTGGCCGTAGGATTTGACTAGGATTTAAGCTGGATTTAACTTAAATCCAGTCAAATGACACTTTTGGACAAGTTAAATCCCCTGCTTTTATGATCCCGTTAAAGCCATTTCTGTAAGTTAAATCTAAATTTTCTAAATCCTGTTGGTAGCTAACCTTATGAGATTTAGAGAAATAGAAGTGCGCGAAGGAGGGCTTCAACTAAAGTAGGGAGAAAGAGTCGAGCGAGGGTTGCGGTCAAGAGCGGTCAAACGAGAGAGGGAAATCAGGGGAGAGCGAGTGCGTGGGAGGTTTTTGTTCCTTTAGATCGGGGGAAATTAGAGGAAATTGAGAGGGTCGAATGAAGAAGAAGAATCGAAGGAGTGTTTATGGGATTTGCCTTCAGAACAAGAGGGATCGGGAGTTGAGTGAATATTGAGCGCGGGAAGATCATGCGTCTGTGTGTAGAAGAATTGGAGGCTTGTGATTCGAACAATAAAAAGGGGACGATTTTCATTTTTTGTGATTTTGAAGAGCTCAAACCAAGAGCGGGAGCAATTTTCTTGCAGGAGATGGAGCCGAGAATCAACAAATGCCCCCCCCCCCTTCCAAAAAATGTGATTCGCGCATAGAGCGAGTCATATTTGTTGAAAATTAGTTGACCCTTTGAGCTGATCACAGATCTTTATTTTGGACATGCTAAATGACGAGATTGACTGATTTATCAGGATCGACTCATTAGATGGATAAGAGTTCTTACACCATCTACTCTATACTCTAATGGCTTTGCTGAAGCTCTCTTTCTTTTATGTCATTGCAGATTTGAGTTTTCTCTGACCCTAGCTTCATGCTTCCTCGGGTTTGATGGAGGAATTAGTTTGTTTATTTTGATATTTAAAATTCCTTCTATCCTAGGTTTAAGCTTGATGAACTTGATGTAGAACTGACCTAATTTGTCCATATTGATTTGTCAGGAAGTGTATGTACGCCTTGAATTCTGTACTTGTTGCTTTGACGGATTTGTTGAAGGGTGCATACAGATGACCCAGCCTTCCGGCTTATACTAGATTTATGTTGAGTTATCAACCTAGTAATGTGTGCTTTAACAGACTGAATAACTATAAAATTTCTTCAGTATGGCCATCGACTTTATATGAACTATTAAATTTCTTCCTTGGTCCTGTGCTTTCTACTTTGATGGATTTGATGAGGATTGACATGATTTGTCCACATTGACTTGTCAAAAAGTGTACGTATATCTTTAGCCCTATGCTTGCCACTTTAACGAACTCGTTGAAGGATGCGTATAGATGACCTTGCCTTTTGGCTTATATTAGGTCTATAATATTGAGTTATTAGCCTAGTAATCTGTGTTTTAACAGACTGAATAACTATAAAATTCCTTTAGTTTGGTCATTGGATTTGCATGAACTATGGAATTGCTTCCTCGGTCTTGTGCTTTTTACTTTGACGGACTTGATGAGGAGATTGATTTTGATCTGTGCTTTGAGCTTGATCAAACTGCTTGAAAAGAGAATGAAATATCACCTTACAAGCTATATAAGGATTGATTTGAGGTTGCTCTGAATTGAGTTATTTTCTCAGATTATCTTGGTCTATCGATTAGGTAGAAAGATCTCTTAGATTATGATTGCTTGTAGTCACTAAGTTGGATCTGGTTTGGGATTGAACAGTTTTCATCATTCGACTGATGAGCAGGGGCTCTTTCACTATGACCTTTTCTTACGACTTGTTGAGTGAGGAGATTATCAACAACTTGACCATTTATAGGCTTATTGAGTTCGACCTCTAGGACCTACTTGAGTCTTCAACTTAAGCTGTGATGGGTTAGTGATTTGGTCATTGGACTAACGAATGAAGGTTCTTTCACTGTGAACTTTTCTTGTGATTTTTTGAGTGAGGAGACCATTAGCAACTAGACCATTTGTGGGCTTGTTTAGTTTGACCTTTAAAACCCTTCTGTGTCATAGACTTGAAGATGTAGAGGTTGATATTTTTCTAACTATATTGATTGAGATTTTCAAAATTAGGAGTTCTTCTAACTTGATCTCTGATATTTGGCAAAGCTGGGAGATAAACTTTTGATATTCAGGGCTATCTTTTCATGTGTAGAAATAAATTTTGTTCCTTGCAAGAGCCAGCAAGTTTAATAATAATAATTATGGATATATTCAGGGATCTCAGCCTAAAACTCGATGTCAACCTGAATAATATATATTCAAGGATCTTGTCTTGTAGCACAATTTCAACTAAACTAAATATATAAAAATGCCCCCTATCTTGCAGGGAAAATTCTAAAGCACTTTCAAAAAGCTCTAAAATAATTTAAGAAGATATATTAATATATGAGCTGATACATTTGATCTTAGGAGGGTTTTAATGTGTAACATTGATTTCATTATGTATAGAAATTTAAAAATGCCCCCTGTATAATAAGGGAATTTTCATGAATTTTTTTTGTCATGAGTAAGTATATTTATTTAGAGATCTCAGCATAAAATACGATGTCGACCTAAATATATATACTAAAAAAATGTCCGTGTTTTTGTAGGGGGATTTCTATTGTACCTCAAAAATGTATTTATCATGTATAATACTTTTTTAGGTAGCAACTATTAATTGGCGGCATTGATCTTTCACCCTTTAGGTCAACGAGTTAGTATGCCCCTCCTTGATATACTTTTTCAATGACAAAAGGGCTCTCTCAATTAGGCTCAAATTTGCCACCAAATTTTTGATTAGGAATAATTGGTCTTCTTATCACCAAGACTAATTCCCCTTTTTGGAATGCTCAAGGCCGCATCATATGGTCAAAAGCCCTGGACATCTTTGCTTGATAAACTTTAAAATTTCATTAAACTTAGAGTCTAACTTTGTCAAGCGCATCAAGCTCTTTCATCAGTAGATGGTGTGGGATCCGAAAATTCGCCACCGACCTCTTTTGGAAAATAAAAAGAAAAGAGTTGTTTAAGTGTCAATGATAATTTCAGAAGGCAGATGAATAGTAGATAAGACACTACCCAGAGATTTCGTTCTCATTTGGTGAGAACTTTTTATATCTGGTTCCAGGTTTCCTATAGGCGCAAGCCCCTATAGTTAATTACCCCTCCAAATACTGAGAGAGAACTTTCGATTAAGGCTAGTCAATGAATCGTTAAAGAACGAGTATATAATTGCAGTGAGTGGAGTTTAGAACTTATGAAATTTATTATTTTAATTTAAAACTTTTGTGGGGAACGCGATGCACCAGATCCCATGGTTCCGTCATCTCGGGCTGTCGTGATCCCTGGTCCATTTAGTCAGAGGAGGTAGTCAACCCAACCTGACTGAAGGATCCTTGTCAGCAATACATGGGTTACGTCATCCAAGGTGTCCTTGTAGACCTGAGATAGAGTTTGTCTAAGGGGACAAATATAAGTCAACCCTAGCTAACATAGAGCTTTTTTCTCAACCAAATACATTCTACATTTCACAGCTCAAAGAGCAAAGCCGTTGGGGAACATACGGGCTATGGCCGTGACCGTAATTTAGTGGTGCCATATCACGAACCACCGAGGGCTCGTGTGAACCGCCATTTATGTGGTGCCATATCAGACAAAACCACGCTTAAAGGACACGGCCACGCCCCTGTGCTTTAGGAATATTTGAGTGTGAAGGTAGTTATGTATTTAATTTGACATTGGCTCTTTGTGAGCAAAAGTTTTCTTAATTTGTCACCTGAAGATAAACAGTTGCGGAGGGGTGGATTGATTTTTTATTTTATTTTTTAAGTTTTAATTTAAATAATTCATTTCATTTTTTTATATATGTTTTTGTTATTTTCTTTAAATTTTGATCATTTATGATTGATTTTAGATTTGAATATATGATCACTTATCATTAAAATTTTAATTATAATTACCCTTCTTGATCATAGGGCTAATATCAATTGATAGACCTTGTCTACTCTATCCGATTTTCTACAGAGGATCGGGTATAAATTCATTATCTTAAGAAGTATAATCCTTCAAAACTTTGTCCACTCTAGTTTAAACATAGAGGATCGGGTTTGAGACTTTTCTTCCTGAGAATTTGAATTTTAAAAGCTATTGATTCATATCTTGTTATTATATGACGTAATTAGCTTCGATATTATTAATTTGAAATTCTTATAATATCAAATTTTTAGGTTTTGTTAACCCAGACCCGGTCTAAAGACTAAACCGGGATGTATAGCATCTGATCTTTTGTATTTGACATAATGATTACCTCAACATACATACGAGTATCTGTTCTTTTAAAAATTTGTATGTACATGTAAATGTCAAGTTGAAATGTAGGTGTCAATTTGCAAGTTTAGTTCTTGATATGATATTTTTAGATTTTGTTAACCCGGACCCGGTCCGAAAACCAAATTAGGAAGTGTAGCGTCTGTTCTTGTATATTTTATCTTATATTTGGATTACATGTCTTTCTAGATATTTGATCTACTGAACTTCAACACACATACATGTATCTGCTCTTTTAAAGTATTGCATGGACATATGAATATCTAAGTTGAAGCAATTGAATTTGACATGATGTAATGCAAGCATGAGTTTTGATACAGGATTTTTAGGTTTTGTTAACCCAGACTCGGTCCGAAGACCAAACTGGGATAGATAGCATCTGTTCTTTTGTATTTGACATGATGATTACTTCAACATACATACAAGTATTTGTTCTTTTAAAATTTGTATGGATATGTAAATGTCAAGTTGAAATGTAGGTGTCAATTTGCAAGTTTAGTTCTTGATATGATATTTTTAGGTTTTGTTAACCCGGACTCGGTCCGAAGACCAAACCAGGATATATAACATCTGTTCTTGTATATTTTATCTTGCATTTGGATTACATATCTTTCTAGATATTTGATCTACTGAACTTCAACGCACACACATGTATCTATTCTTTTAAAGTATTGCATGGACATATGAATGTCTAAGTTGAAGCAATTGAATTTGACATGATGTAATGCAAGCATGAGTTTTGATACAGGATTTTTAGGTTTTGTTAACCCGGACCCAATCCGAAGACCAAACCGGGATGGTGTATATATGAGATAGAGATTGATATTCATCTAGGGGTATAACATGAACATTATTTAGGCTCAAACACCCTTACTTACATGAGAAATTAGCAAGTAATAGAGATTGAAACTGAATACTTTGAGCCCTTTTGATCAAGTAAAATGTTGTTGACATAAGATAAAGACTGTCATTTATCTAAGAGTATGTTATGAATCCCGTATAGGCCAAATACCCTTTTTTTTATGCAACAAATCAGCAAGGGATATGAGCTGAAATAAATTATGTTGGAAGCCTATTTGATCAAATGTAAGGTAATAGACCAAACATAGACTTAAGCCTTTTCATTGGAAATATGATATGCAAATTATTTTGGCAAAAAATCTCTCTTTTATATTACAAATCAGCAAGGGTATAGGGCTTAAATAAATTATGTTGGAAGCCTATTTGATCAAATGTAAGGTAATAGACCAAACATAGACTTAAGCCTTTTCATTGGAAATATGATATGCATATTATTTTGGCCAAAAAACCCCTTTTATGTCACAAATCAACAAGGGTATAGGGCTGAAATAAATTATGTTGGAAGCCTATTTGATCAAATGTAAGGTAATAGACCAAATATAGACTTAAGCCTTTTCATTGGAAATATGATATGCATATTATTTTGGCCAAAAACCCCCCCTTTTATGTCACAAATCAGCAAGGGTATACGGGCTGAAATTGAACCCTTTAAGGGCCCATTTGATTAAGTGTAAAGTAATGGATCCAAGATAAACATAGGCACTTTATTTAGGCTAAGAACCCTTTCTCTATGTGGCAAATCAGCAAACATAAAGGGCTGAAATAAATCATTTTTGAAGCTCATATGATCAAATATAAAGTAATGGGCCTGAAATGAACTTAGGCACTTGATTTGGGCTAGAAATCCTCTCCTTATGTAACAAATCAGCTAAGGAAAGAGGCTGAAATAAATTATTTTAGAGGCCCATTATACTATGATCCATAGCCCATGTTCCTCTTAATAATGGAGAGGAGAAGAGAAAGATATGAGTAGATGTCATATGTAATTTAAGAGATAAGTGGATTAATTAAAATCCACCTCCTTTACATGCAAGCTCATGAAAAATGGGGCACAAGTACCCATTAAATTTTATTAAGAAGATACATCAAAAAGAGTTTATTTTCCCTTTAAATCCATTCCTCTCTTTTTTCATGACATTAAGGGAAGTGATAATGATGCACAATGGCATGTCACATGTCCATGCATGTGCATGTGATATGATAAATGGCGTGAATTTAGATGATTTTCTTGCATGCAATTTATGACAAGGCACCATATGTGTCGATGCCATAACAATAGATGATAAGAGAAGAGGGCTAGGGAAGCCTATAAATAAGAGGGGATTTCCCTTTTACAAAATCCCTACATTTCCTACTCTCCTTTTCTCCCTTATACCATAAGTTTAAGTTCTTTCAATCTTGAAAAAGGGTTAAGTTGTGCCACATAGACTTGTAAGTTCCCTTTCTAACTTGATAATTTTCTATTTTGATATCTTCATGATAGATGTCATGTCATATGGTAGATATTATTTTCTATGTATTTCAAGCTTTATGTTTAAGCACATGTCCAACATGTAACATGTCAAGCTAAGTAGAGCTTTAGGATGAGCATTAAATAATGCATTTCATAATGACCACTTGATAGGATAACTTGTATGATGTAAAAATCAAAACATAAGCATTCATGTTTAACATAAATAAGCACAAATCAATTCATATACTCATGTTGCATTTTCCATAGAATAGGATAGCTTGCATGTTATAGAAATTGAAGCATACGTATCAACTCATGTCACATTTGCCACAAAATAGGATAGCTTGCATGATATAGAAATTGAAGTATAAGCATTCACATTTGAGATAAAGAAAATTTTAAGCCAATATCACAACTTAAGCATTTCATCCCCTTCTTTCCATCTTCTTTTTTTTTTATAAATTTCGCAGCCTTCCGGTGTCATCCCCGCATAGGGGGCTACTTCGGGAGACTAGGTCTTCCCAGCACGCCAAGAAAGGAGTGTATGGTACGTGTCGTGAGATACTGAGACCGAAATTTATTTGCCCACCACTCCAAGAAAGGCGTGTATGGGTTAGCATAGCATAGCAACAAGTTTTCCTACCATGTTGTAGAAACATGACTAGGTACTTATAGTAACAAATTTAAAGATTACATTTGTATATAAACATGCTTAAATATTGCAAGAAAATAATTCTTTCCTCCTCTTTTTTAAAAAAATTTTACGACCTCCGTCAATATATGGGGTTGCCATGAGAGACTGGGCTTGCCCACCATGCCAAGAAAGGCATGTATGGGTGGATGTCGTGAGACACCATGACCAAAATTTTATTTTCCCATCACCCCAAGAAAGGCGTGTATAGGTTAGCATAGCATAGCATTTCCCTACTATGTTGGAGAAACAAGAGTAGGTACTTAAAATAATAAATTTAAAGCTTGCATTTATATATAAACATGCTTAAACATTACAAGAAAATAAATCTTTCTTCCTCTTTTTTTTTAAACAAAATAGCCTCCCACCACCCATATGGGGGTTGCCATGAGAGACTGGGCCTGCCCACCATGCCAAGAAAGGCATGTATGGGTGGATGTCATGAGACACCACTAAATTTTATTTACATGCCAAGAAAGGCTGCATGGGTTAGCATAAACATAGCAACAAGTTTCCTATCATGTTGGAGAAACATGAGTAAGTAATTTATAGTAATAAATTTAAAGCTTGCATTTGTATATAAATATAAACATTGCAAGAAAATAAATCTTTCCTCTTCTTTTATTTTAAACAAAATTTGTAACTCCCGTCACCACATATGGGGTTGCCACGAGAAGATCAACCATGCCAAGAAAGGCATGTATGGGTGGATAAACTGACCGAATTTTGTTTCCACGCCAAGAAAGAAGGCGTGTATGGGTTAACATAGCATATCATAAATTTCCTACCATGTTAGAGCATGAGTAGGTACTTATAGTAATAGATTTAAAGCTTGCATGTGCATAATAAAAAAAGAAAGTTGCTTGGATGTATATTTAATTAAGAGCATAATAATTAAAATTTACAACAGTCTCCCGGCTCTCCCCCCACATGTGGGGGTTGTCATGAGAGAATGGGCCTGCCCACCATGCCAAGAAAGGAATGTATGGGAGGTTGTCGTGAGACAAACGACCAAAATTTTGATAGCATAGCATTTCCCTACCATGTTGGAGAAACATGAGTAGATACTTATATTAATAAATTTAAAGCTTGCATTTGTATATAAATAAAAAGAAAGCTGCTTACATGTATATTTAATTAGGAGCATAATAATCAAAATTTACAACAACCTCCTTGCTCTCCCCCCACATGTGGGGGTTGCCATGAGAAACTGGGCCTGCCCACCATGGGTGGATATCGTGAGACACCATGGCCAAAATTTTGATAGCATAGCATTTCCCTATTAACAAGATATCAGAATAATAGAAACAGGCAAATATACAATAATGAAACCCATAGGGAATAGCAAGTAGCATAACAAAACCCCTCTTTTTTTAGTTTCAGAAAAATAAATAAAAACCTAAATTAAACTAAAAATAAAATAAACCTAAAAATAAAAAACATAAATAAAATAAAAACTAAATATAAAACAAAAGTAAAATAAACCTAAAAAAATAAAATAAAAACCTAAACATAAAAATAGATATAAAAAACTTTTCATATTTCATTCTACTCATGTGCAAGAGATAAAACAAATGAAATCCATAGGAGATAGCAAATAGCATGAGAAAACCCCTTTCTATTTAATTTCAGATTTCACTTTTCAAATTTCATTCTACTCATGTGCAAGAGATAAAACAAATGTAATCCATAGGAAATAGCAAGTAGCATGGCAATTCATTTTCAGATTTCATTCTACCCATATGCAAGGGACAAAAAAAATGAAATCCATAGGAGATAGAAAGTAGCATGGCAATTCATTTTCAGATTTCATTCTACCCATATGCAAGGGACAAAACAAATGAAATCCATAGGAGATAGAAATAGCATGACAAAACCCCCTCTTTTTTTTAATTTTAGATATCACTTTTCAGATTTCATTCTACCCATATGCAAGGGACAAAACAAATGAAATCCATAGGAGATAGCAAGTAGCATGACAAAACTCCCTTTGATAAAAATGATTTCAGCATGTATCATACTTCTTTAAAAGCAAATATGATTCAATTCCCCTCTAGTAAAATTATTTTCAGCATGCATTATGCCTTTAGAAAACAAGACAATAGATTTCTCCTTAGGTAAAAAAAGTTTCAGCAATTCAAAAGGAGACAAATATAAATCATGCTTTGCCTCATGATAGTTGTTTGAAAGTAATGTTTGATTTACAAATCATAGGATGAAACAACTAACTTCATTTAGTAGATATAAATCTGAATTTTCAATCCAACAAAGATATTTGCTTGCATAATAACATGATTTAGCTAATACATTCCCCAGACATTGCCAAATGGTAGAAGAGCCAAATAGAAATGAGAAAATCTCATGGGAATCACCCCACTTTATCATTTCAAGCCAACATCAACATAGGATTAAACCCATGAGTAATACAAATATCTTTGCTCTCTTTTCCTTCCCCAAATCAAGAGAAAGAAACAAGCATTACATATCAATGACCAAAGTAAGTTTTCAAAGATGACATCATATAAGCTAATGAGATTAGGATTTCATTATCACAACATGCTTTTATAATTCAAGATCAAGAAAAAGGCATAAAACAACATATCTTGCATGATTTCAGCCTCCAAATACTCATGGACAACAAACATAGAATCATTTTAATGCAAGATAAAGACTTGACAATTGCCTGTAAGTAAATTATGAAAAGGCACTAGGCAATATGCATCTTTAATGAAACTGAATGGCAAAAATGAAAGCTTTAAACTTGCCCAAAGCCACATTTCAGATTGAACTTCAAAGGCTAATTAACTTAGTGATAACAAAAGAGAAAACAAGCACAAAGCCAATCAACCCTTCCCTCATCCTCTTCCTTTAACATGATGATTATATGAAATTTACTCCACATAGATTTAACAATCACACTATGTTTAATAAGCCCAGCAAATCTGAACTTTTCCCTTTTGGAGCTATATTACGAGAACAAGAGTAGTAGAATACTTAGCTTGCCCATTAGGAGTAGCAATAGAAAGTTTAGAGAAACCTAAAGAGTTTGGAATTCTTTTGCAAGCAGAGATTGGATCATGAACCATCAGATATCACACGGCAGGAGGAGGAGAAAGCCTCAGCTCGTGTGCCCTGTGGAGAGGAACAGACAGACGAAAGGAAAGGAGGAACCGAAGCAAAGGGATGAGCTCCTCGGCTTAACCTTAGAAGGAGAAAACAACAAACTGAAAGCTTGTAGCATAAATCCAATCATCTTAATTTCATGCTATTGCAAACCTAGAAAACAAGTCCAACCATAAAACACAAATGGAAGAGGGAAACAGAAATATGCATTTCCTTCAAGAGAAACCCACATAATTGAAACGAAATAACCTGGGGGTTTCGGCTGGAAGAGGAATTAGGAAGGATGAAGTCCTCTGTTTGCTCGTAGGGTTCATCTTGAGAGAGCAATGAATATGCTGGGAGCTCACGAGAGGGAGAAGGAGCTCTGTGGGAGTTCGACGAGCGAAGAGGAGAGGGAGAATCGCACTGCTTCATTGAGAGCCAGAATGAGAGAGGGGAGAGTCGAATGAAGAGTGTCATGAATGAGGTCAACGAAGGAGATAGCGTGAGGGAGAGCCTATTCCTTTTGGCCTTTTGATTAGTTGCCTAAACGGCGTCCAATAGGAGATAGGGGCCGGCTACTTTAATTGGCGATGGCGTGGGGTTAGGTTGCTTGAAATTACCAGGCTAATTAGCTTAGTAATTAAGATAATTAGCCCTTTGTCATACAAATTTTTATGAATCATCCCAATAATAAACCCGAACAATATGGGTGTCAATCTTACTTATTTTCATTGTGCCGAACGCAACGATGCGATCTATTTCACGATCGGAGGTCATTTGAGCAAAGTCGGCGGCAGTTGTAGTGAAATTAGGTCTAAATTATGCAACGTCACGCTCAAATTGCTCGACGCTCATGCTCACTTTGCCAAATCGATCATGAAAGGCATCATTTAATAGGTTTCGACATTTCGGCGATGACGGCGCAATCAATTTCATGAACGGAGGTTGTTTAGATGTTGTCGAGGCTTCTCAACTTCGATATGTATGTAATTTTATTAAAAATTGATTTTAATTATTTGATCGATCATTAATTGATTCGATATTTGTTATTTAATTAATTTTAATATTTTCGACACATTACGAAGTCAAAATTTCAAATTGAAGTGAATTTAATCGATTTCAATCGCAATTAGGGGGTTTTAACCTCGATCTCATTTATTTAATTTCAAGTGGCACATAGTTGTAGGTCAATAAATGCCCCCCAACAAACATGGTACATGCATGGAGCGGATCGTGTTTTTTATGCATTAAGTTGATTACTTGGATCTCCAAGAGATTTGCTTGGATGTCACGCTTAAGTTGTAGTTTCTACAACTCTCGATAATACCTGATCATTGCCCTTTGATGGAAGTGAGTATAACTCTCAAGTTGGGCAAGCATTTGCATTTCATCAGTTTAACTGCAATAGCTCGTTGAACCGGTATTTGTTGTCATTAGTCTAATGCTTTGTGCTTGATGGACTAGATGAAAGAGATTCTTTGACTTGTCATCATCAACTTGTCAAGAGAATTTGGTGCATCTTCAGCCCTATATTTTGTGCTTTGGCGGACTTGTTGAAGACTTTCTCCTGAGAGTTTGAAATTTATATTTTTCTCTTGTCTTGGCTTTGTGCCTTAGCAGATTTGATGGAGTTGATGATTTGTTGGCGAAATGATAATGTCTTCGGTCCTGTGCTTTGTGCTTTGACGGACTTATTGAAGACTCAATCTCGAGATTTGGGATTTGCATTTTTCTCCTGTCCTGGCTTTGTACCTTAGCAGACTTGATGGAGTCGGTGAGATGAGAATGTCCTCGGTCCTGTGCTTTCTGCTTTGATGGACTTATTGAAGATTTCATCTCAAAATTTGGTATTTGTATTTTTCTTCTGTCCTAGCTTTGTGCCTTGACAGACTTGATGGAGTCAGTGAGATGAGAATGTCCTCGGTCCTGTGCTTTCTGCTTTAACGGACTTGTTGAATATTTCATCTCGAGGATTCGTATCTTGTGCCTCCTTTTATCCTAGCTTCATGCCTTGATGGATTTGATGGGAGAAAGTCCTGAATCATCTTAGAGATTTGTCAGGCGATACGAAATTACCTTCTGCCCTAGCTCTCTGCTTTTGCGGGCTTGTAGAAGGATAGATGTCGATGACCTAGCTCTTAGAGCTTGTGTTGGATCAATGGTAAAGAGTCATCAGTTCTGTGCTTTGCACATGTAATGGACATCTTGATGACAAAAAAAACTCCCTTAGTTCGGCATTTAGCTTTATACGAACATTGGGATAGCTTCTTCGGTCCTCTATTTTTTGCTTGATTGGACTTCAAGAAGAATTTCCTTTCTTTCGCTTTGATAGACTTACTGAAGGAGTTAAGATTTCACATTTTTATTTGATTCTAAACTCGGCTTAGTACCTTCTCGAGTAAGGATATCTTTGTTTGTTGTAGAATTTTGAGAAATGACCTTGTGACCAATAGGGATAATCTCCCAGTCTGGGTAACTTGAACTCACCAAGTTAGAGAGATTTGGGGATTTGGATGCTCTTATATTTGAACTAACGAAGTAGGAGGATCCCTTACTACAGTCTTTATGGCGTGTCGAGTAAGCGATCTGACTACCATATTTTTGGCGTGTTGAGTCGACCTTATACACCCACTTGAGTCGTGGACTTGAGCAATTGATGAAGGATTTTATCCTCAGGTTAACAAGATGGGGATCTCTTACTATGGCCTTTGTGGCGTGTTGAGTAAGCAGACCTGTCAGCGACTCGGCCGTATTTTGGCGTGTTGAGTCCGACCTTATACACCAACTCGAGCCTTTAGATTTGAAGTGGGATGATAAATGTATATCCAACTTGGTTTGTTGAAGGTCAGTAAGACTTTTAAATTTGAGCATTTGAACAAATAATTTTGAGTTTGCATGTAGGGATCTCGGCATTAGGCACGATTTCAACCCAAAGAGAAAGGGATGCTCCTTGTCTAACAGGAATGCCCAATACTTTACCATAAAACTTTAAAAAAATGCCCCCTGTCTAACAGGGAGATTTTTATTTTATTTTAGAAATGCATTCTTGTGTTACAAGAGAATTTCCAATGAAAATTTCCATAAGTGTTTGGCAATAAAGATTTTCAAATGCAGGATTTATCCAATCACACTTTCATGTGTAATATTTCTTTAAATACCGACCGTTGATTGGCGGCATTGGTCTTTCACCTTTGAAGTCGGCTGGTCTATATACCTTTTCAATAACAAAAGGTCCTTCCCAATTAGGTTCAAATTTACTGCCAATTCTACGATGAGGGATGATTGGTCTTCTCAGCACTAGGACCAATTCCCCTTCTTGGAAAGCTCGAGGATGTACTGTATGATCGAATGCTTTAGACATTCTTGCTCGATAGACTTCCAGATTTTGCTGAGCTTGGAGCCTAACCTTGTTAAGCACATCAAGCTCTTCCATTCGTAGATGAGAATTCTCATCTTGGGTAAGATTTTGTTGAATTTTCGAAGGTAGTTCAACTTCGAGTGGTAAAAAGCCGCCCCAAACACCAGTGCATAGGGGGTAGACTTTGTAGGAGTTTTGTAAGTGGTACGGTACACCCATAACGCTTCCACTAATGTTTTTTTAAATGCCTCTGCCAAGCCATTTGCTCTTGGATTATAAATTGATGAATATCGCTAATCAATCTTATGTCGATCCGCAAATTTATATACTTTAGTACTTTTGAAGGCTGATCCGTTATCTGAAATGATTCGGCGTGGTACACCAAATATATAGACAATATTATGGGTAAAGAAGTTGGTCACTTGTTCAGCTGTAACTTCTTTAAATGGTGCGCTTTTACCAGAAAAATGTCGATTAAGTTAAGATGAAGCGGTGACCAGCTGATGATGGTGGATCAATCGGTCCAATTACATCTGTCCCCCAACACTCAAACGGCTAAGATGCTATCGTTGGGTGCAATGGATTCGGAGGTTGATGAATTATGTTACCGTGGATCTGGCATTCATGGCATCTGTTGGCGTGATTAACACAATCTTTTACCATAGACGGCCAATAGTATCCAATTCTTTTAATTTTGAAAGCCATTTTAGGACCTGATTAGTGTGCACCACAAAGTCCTTGATGGATTTCAACAATTACTGTTGGTTTCTCTATTCCCAAACATCGTACATGCTCAAAGGATCTCGATCTGAGTGCCAACAATCATATAGTTGAAGCCTTTTCTCAAGTTGTGCAGCTATCAACTTATTACTTGACAATTTTCCTTCTTTGAAGTAGTTGACGAAGGGCTGTCTCCAGTCTTCCTTCTCTTCTACTATAAGAATTTCATTGTGTGGTTTTGGCACTTCTCCAGGTTGGAGGCTTTCTTCTGGAATGGTTTGAAGCTTGTCTTGTTGACTTTGGAAAGTAATTTATAAGGGAGTGTAAGGAGCAACATGAGCTACACCCTGTTGATTTGCGTTTGATGACACCTCTTCCAGCGGAGGTTTTAAATTTATCGGCTCTAGGACTCCACAAGTGCAAACATTAGTTAGTATATAATCGTCATGGTCCACACTCGCCATTTCTTTAGCTAACTTGGCTAAGCAGTCTGCTTTTCTATTCCTAGCTCTGGAGACTTGAGTCATAATGATATTTGGAATTTACTTTATAAGTTCGAGAACTCGCTTGTGATAGTAGGCCAATTCAAGCTTGTTGATTTTACGAAGGCCCAACACTTGATTAATGATGAGTTGAGAATCGTCATAAATTTGCAAATTTTGGACTCCCATGGAAATGGCTTCCTCTAAACCTTCCACTAACGCTTCATATTCTGCTTCGTTGTTGGTTCGAGGTTGAGTTAATTTATAAGAATGTCTCATTATACCACCTTCAGGTGTGATCAAGATGAGACCGATACTAGCTCGAGCCTTTGGGAGATTTGAGGGTTGAGTGTATTTAATGGACGAAGCTCCATCAAAATACAATTCCCACATTTGTTGTCTTTCTTTTTCATATATGTGCATAATTTTCTCATCAGAAAGATCATCGTTAAGCAATGAATTTGCCGAGATGGGATGAGCAGCAAGAAAATCATGTTCATCTTTCGGGAACATATGTAATATCAAATTATAGTAGAAGGACAGCCCATCGTGCTAAGCGACCTGTCAATGTTGGTCTTGTCATCAAGAACTTCAATGGATTGATCCTTGAGATAAGGGTAGTTTTATGAGATAGCATGTAATGACGTAGCTTTTGGGCAGCAAAAATTAACACCAAACAATGCTTCTCAATTGGGGAATAACGCATTTCCACTCTTATTAGTCTTCGACTAATATAATACAGAGCGTTTTCCTTTCCTTCCTCATTATGTGGCGCCAACAAAACACCTAGAGATTCCTCCAGTGCTGTTGTGTACAAGATGCGAGGCTTTCCTGGGATTAGAGTTGCAAGAATGGGTGGGTTCAATAGATATTTCTTGATACTGTCGAAGGCCTCTTGACATTCTTCGTCCCACTTAAAAGGAGTATCTTTCTTCATTAATTTTTCAAAGGGTCGACATCTACCTGACAGATTTGATATAAATCTTCTAATGAATGCGAGATGTCCCTATATGGAGCAAAGTTGACGAAGACTCCTTGGAGGAGGCATTTCGACAATCACTTTGATTTTGTTGGGATCGATTTCAATCCCTCCACGATGCAACATATCTGGAACTTTCGAAGAAACTCCAAAGGCGCGCGAGAGGATTCATCTTGAGATCATATTTTTGATTCTTTCAAGGCGATCCTTAAATCATGGAGATGATCTTTGCGATCTATACTCTTCAGGTCATCAACATAGCACTCTACTTTTGATGAATCAACTCGTCAAAGATTCATGTCATAGCCCTTTGGTATGTAGCTCCATTCTTCAAGCCGAAGGGCATGACCGTAATAGTAATATATATGAGGTATATTTCTCATCTTCAGGGGCCATCTTGATTTGATTGTAACTTGACGATCCATCTATAAATGAGAACATGTCGTGGTTTGAAGTGTTATCCACTAACAGTTCTGATACAGGAAGCGAAAAGTCATCCTTTCTACATGCTTTGTTTAAATCCCTGAAGTCGATATAGATACGAATCTGACCATTCATCTTTTTCACGGGGACAATATTAGCTATCCAGTTAGCATATTTTTCTTCTCGAATAAAACCAGCTTCAATGAGCTTTTGGTTTCGCAATTACTGTTCTTCAACCTCCAATCTCATTATCCTGAGACTTGCTTGACTGTCATCACTTGATTGCTAATTTGTGACTGCTATATCAAGGGATAAGCAACATTTCAGATATGTCCGTAAAGCAATCCACAATTCGAGCAAAGTTTTAATTCTTCTACTTTATCTTGAAGTAGGGCCGATGAACGTAGGCGGATCCTCCTCAATTCCCAAATTAATTTCTTTAAGTTCATCCATAGTAGCTGTCTGGCCACCATCTTCAAGCTCTTCAGGTGCCGGTCTGGCTTCTACTTCTTCATTATTTATGAGACTAACATTAAGAATGACATTCTCATCTTTATCATAACTTCTACTTATTCTGTTATAAGTGTATATTCTGTGGACCGTTGTCTTGGATGAAACCAAGGCCTTTGGTAGTGTGTTTATTTCTCTTACTAATGGTTTGAGAACCTTTTGGGTACCACATCATTTCAAAGAGCTTAGTCCTTTGCTTACTTGCTCCAGCCTAGACCCCATGTTTGTGCATTAGGTTTTGCATCTTTGGAGGGTAATATTTTGGCATCCTTGTGGGCATAGCTTCTTCTTCTTCTTCTTCAGATAGTTGCATTACCCAATCAGGATCCTCATCTTGACACCCCTCGGATTTATAAAACAGCTTCGGCGTGTTTTCCAGGGAGAGGAGGTACATATAAGGTCACCAGTTCCTCGACTTTGTGAGTTTCTTGAGGGGTGATTTCTTTAAAATGTTGGGGAGGAATGGGAGTGACTACGAGTGTAGTCTCTGCTGCTGATGGATCTATGATTATTTTAAAATAGCTGCATTGCACCTTACCTTCAAAAGTAGATTCAAACTCATAATCAGTGTCAAAATGTTCTTCTTCAGTCAGAGCTTTACTCGAAGAGTCATGCGAAACTTTGGATTTAGAAGGAACACATTCGTCTTCTTCTTTAGTATCACTACCTAGATAAGAGACAATGTTATTGATTTTGGACCTGTTCTTTATATCCCTAGGGATATTTGGAACAACCTCTTTTCCTTTATTCTTTTTAACTTCTCTCTTCTTCTTTACTTGTTCTTTTATGGGTTTTTGAAGTGATATTTTGCTAGTTGTTTTGTTAGCTTTGATTCCTTAAGAAGAAAGTAGCTGGCATCTTGATATATCTTCATTTCATGCACCGTAAAAGGTTGCATGTCACCCACAATTTGGCATTCTTCTCCATCCTTTATATATTTCATACATTGATGCAATGTAGATGGGACAATGCCATACTTATGAAACCATGGTTGACCGAAGGGCTCAATGAAGTATCGCATCGATCACATGAAATTTGGCTTACGTGTGAGGTCTCCAAATTTAGAGGAGGATGAATGACCCGATAGTTTTGTCCCTTCTCATTGAAACCTTGAACCATGACTTTATCTCATCCCGGATGTTGTACATCTAGAGATACCACTAGAGTTCTCAAGTTCATAAGATTCATGGAGGAACCGGATCAATTAAGATTCACGTATTATAATTTCATCACTTTCGTTGTAACATCTGAGAGGCGGTGTGCTCTCGGTCGAGCATTAGATCATCTTCTGAAAATGTGACGGTTGGAGGCTCTTGAACATGCAAGGTCTCCGTTAGACAGCATTCAGCAAAATATGCTTCGAACTTTCTCGGCTCTTTGAGAGCATCAATTAAGGTGTTACAGAGATCTTCTGATATTATAAGTGCTTCGTATACACTAAGCTGCACCAAAATTTTCCTTAGATGGGATAGAATATTGTAGTCGATCCCTTTTGATGAAGGCTTCTTATTTGAATCCTTAGGGATAACTTTTTCATTGATTTCAATTTCTTTTCCTTTATCCCTATTCATTGGCTCTTTCTCTATTGGGATGGTAGACCACTTCTCAAGTACTTGAGCTACTTCATTTGCATGAATCTTGAGATGACACATTCCGCATCGCTCGCTAATGATAGATTGAAGATTCTTGCCCAACTTTATATTTTTATGTCGTTGATATGGTGAGCTCGATTCATCTTCATTTGGGAAACAAAGTTCTTCTAAGCTGTTGTCAACTTCATGCATCATCAAGCAAGACTCGTGAAAGTTCTTGACTTCTTCCCTACTTCTTCATTGATCTGAATATTTGTAATGAATTCTGCAAGCGTGATAGGTCGTCTTGCTGATTGTATATAATCTTCCATATTATTGATGATCTTTCGTGTCACATTGAGACCATCAATAGTAGTAGTAACATTTTGTGATACTGCCTTCTTCTTTTTATTTAATTTATTTTTTCATTTGGTCGGTTTCTTAGCCTTCCTTTATGGTATTTGGCTAGGCTGTCTTTCATGAGATGAACTAGCCTTCCCATAACTTAGGTTTTGTCTCAACTCAAGTACGGGCTCAAGTGGTGATTTCCACTGAATACCTGGAACGCCTTCCAATTGCTTCAACATTTTTATGGTCTTTTTAGAGACTGTGACTTGCCATCTTAAATCATCGACCAGTTTCTCTTTGCCTTTATCGTTGCTTGATAATACTGGAGATGAGGTGATTACTTTTGTGGATTCTTTCTTCGGATGCACCAATACACTGTCCGATAATGTGAATTCTCCATTTCTATATTTTCGTTCGAGCCAATCTTTGAATATGTAGCAATCTTCAATAGGATGGCCGAGCACCCGATGATATGGACAATAATTAAGATTGTCAGATTGTCCAGCCTTTTCGGGCCTCTTACACTCTGGTAACTGGAGACCTGCTTTGAGTGCATGCTTAAATAGTTTATTCACACTTTCTCTCTTAAAAGAATACTCTTTATTCAGCTTTTCTTTTAGGTTCGGGGCCATTGAGTCATTCGCCCCTTTTGTTTATTTTGGTCGCTCGCCTTCACTGAAGCGGCCTCGAGGCACATCATTACCTCCAAGTATGAGCTTGGGTTGTGGAGCAGGATTGAACGACTGCCTTAGTTTTTCTTGATAGACAAGTATCCTTTCTTTGTCTAAGTTATAGACTAACCTCTTACCTGTATCCTTCTTGTATGAGGTGAAATGCGTTTCACCTTTCTTTGGGTCCAGAGCTTTTGCTCTTTTGGATTTATCTTGCTGGCCATCGGAGCGTGACAAATTTAATTTCTCAAATTTAGCCACCCTATCAAGTAGCTCTTGAAATGTGATAATTGAAGCCATGCAAAGATAAGGTGCCATCTTATCATTGATGTTGCCCATCAGCAGTTGGATTGTGTGCTCTTCTTCTAATTGTTGCTCACATTTCATACTCATATTCTACCAATGTGTGATATATCTAGTTACTGACTCATCTTTCTTCCTCTTCTCAAGAGCGAGATCAGCAATTGTTATCTTTTTGACTATGCTAGGGAACCTTTTAACGAACATATTTTCAAGTTGAAAGTCTTGATCGAAATCATTTGACTCGACATACCTCAGCATTAAGTTAAACTATGACAATTGGCGGAATAATAATGCATCATTACCCCGTATTTGCAGATGCTTTGAATTGGGCTAGATCGCTTGGGATTACCATTTTTTGTCAAATAGATTAAATTTTGGCATTGAATATCCCTTTGGGTATGGAATTTGATCATACTCCGGGATATGGGGCCTTTGCTCACCAATTTTTTACGCCTCAGCATATACGACTTTGGTCTTCTCATTCAAGATAATATCAAGTTGAGAGGCTGTCACGGCTTCAAATATAGTTTGTATATTCTAAGAAGCAGGTTGCCGAGCTAACTCATTTATTTCAATCCTTGCTTCAGGCTCAATTTGGACCCTTGAAGCATGTGAGATCAGATTTATTGGAGGATTGTCATGGGATTTGCTGGAGGCTTGATGATTATTTGAGGGGACAGGTGTTGGACCTGCCGCAATATTTCTTTGCATTAACTACATCATTATAGTCATCTGCATCATCATTTCACTCATTTTTGTGTTCAACTGAGCGATTTCTTTATCTTTGGCTTTCATCTGGTGCTGAATTTGTCTCTGCGCTTCTGCCAAAGTGGTAGTATCGGCAAAGGTGGGGTTTTCTTCCCTTTCTTCTTCTTCTTCTTCTTGTTGTTGTTCCTCTCTTGAAGACTCAGAGGATACTTCCTCTATTTGAATATTTTGTTATTCTTTAGGTTGAGGGAGAGGTACTGTTGTACGAAGCCTATGTTGATATTGGCGCACACTAGATGGCTTATCGACTTGTTGCACCATATACACCACTTCAATAGTCATTGCATCCTCCTCTGCTTCTTCGTCCCCTTGGATATGGATTTTAGATCGACGTCTCCAATGGACTTCCGATTCCAAGTGTGGAATCAAAACTTCTTCAATTAGAGGGCTTCGATCGAAGTTAACCTCCTCTCGATGGGATGGAGTTGATTGATGATGGGATCCCCTGGAGGATTCTCCAAGGTGTCTACCATCATATTCTTTATCATTGGGGCGGATCTCTGGGAATTCACACCAGATGTCACGCCATGCCTTTGCTCTAAAGCAATTTCTTTTTGAGGCCTAGGCCTCCATATCTGCTTACCTTTCCACCGGGACCTTTTGGCGGTGGATTCCTGGATGCGTAATCCAAGTGTCACACCCCGATGCTCACCGTGTGGGACATGGATCAGTTGGCGTCCTACCATTTGAGTTATAAGATGAGGTCTCCTTGGAGGAGTAGTCCTAGCATCCTTGATAACAGGACCCTGGTATCTTCTTTTCATCAATCCTTTCTCCTTGCCCACTTGGAGAACCCAATGCACTCGAGCAGATATAGTTTCAGGTTTCCTCAGGGAGCTAGAACACGTGTGGGGTCCAAGGACTACTTGGCGAGAGCTGTTATTTAACCCACTTAAGGTTATCAAATCGATTATGGGTGAGAACACTCACTGCTGGTTCCATAATTGGCTGCATAGCTAGCTACATAGGCATTAAGTATTGAGCACGTAGCTCAAGACTTCTTTTTCTTCTTTGCCTCCGACTAAGCTTGCTTCTAGATGAAGAAGCTTCAACATCATGCCTCCCCGGGGCAAATAGTTTAGCTGGCAGGATTGCATTATTCTGAGGGACTAAAGAGACAGTCTGCCCAGTAACAACTCTCTTCATGATTGGTGTCTCCAAGGGGCTGAGCCTCTTGAAGACTGATTGTTTCTTTTGAAGTGACCCTGCAGCAGTAGGGGTCACAACTTCAATGAGCCTTTTCAGAGATTGCTGCACATGGCGTGCAAGACGAGTTTGTACTTCAGCAAGTTGAGGCCTATCAACTTGCTCATTCAAGATGGCTGGGAAATCCACGCTACCAAACTGGATGGTAGCTCTGCTTCCGGATTGATGACGGTGTTAGCCAACGGATGTTGGCCACTGCCGAAACGATCCGTTGTGAGTGCCATTCTACAAGTGTTGAAGGTAAAAATTAGCAATTAAAAATAACTATCACCTTACTTCCAAAAATATGGGTACGATAAGACAAAACATATTAAGCATATGCACTAAATAAAATCTCAAATGACTTAAGACTTCAAGTAGCAAGCTTTTAAGTTGTCAAGTTTAACTTATCATTTCCCATTTCATTTTTATTTCATTTTTTTATACTCCACTACAATTATAACTTAGATTTGATTAGCCAAAGATGGAAAGAGAAACCTTTCCCAAGCGGAGTCGCCAAAAATCTGTGGGATCCAAAAATTCGCCACCGACCTCTTTTGGAAAATAAAAAGAAAAGAGTTGTTTAAGTGTCGGTGATAATTTCAGAAGGTAGATGAATAGTAGATAAGACACTACCCAGAGATTTTGTTCTCATTTGGTGAGAATTTTTTATATCTGGTTCGGGTTTCCTATAGGCGTGCCCCTTAGTTAATTAGCCCTCCCAATCGAGAGGACTTTTGATTAAGGCTAGTCAATGTTAAAGAACGAGTATATAATTGCAGTGAGTGGAGTTTAGAACTTATGAAATTTATTATTTTAATTTAAAACTTTTTATGGGGAACGATGACACGCCCGATCTAGATCCCATGGTTCCGTCATCCCAGGCTGTCGTGATCCCTGGTCCACTTAGTCAGAGGAGGTAGTCGACCCAACCTGACCGAAGGATCCTTGTTAGCAACACATGGGTTACGTCGTCCAAAGTGTCCTTGTAGACCTGGGGTGGAGTTTATCTAAGGGGACAAATATAAGTCAACCTTAGCTAACATAGGGCTTTTTTTCCACCAAATATATTCTACATTTCACAGCTCAAAGAGCAAAGCCGTTGGGGAACATACTACCGTGGGCGTAATTTAGTGGTGTCATATCGTGCGAACCACGTCAGGGCTCAGTTGTAGCCATTTATGTGGTGCCATATCGCGGAAAAACCACGCGGATAGAAGACACGGGCCACGTCCTTACGGGCTTTAGGAATATTTGAGTGTGAAGGTAGTTATGTATTTAATTTTATATTGGCTCTTTGTGAGCAAAAGTTTTTTTAATTTGTCACCCGAAGACAAACAATTGCGGAGGGGTGGATTGATATTTTATTTTTTATTTTTTAAGTTTTAATTTAAATAATTTATTTCATTTTTATTTATATTTTTGTTATTTTCTTTGAATTTTGATCATTTTATGATTGATTTTAGATTTGAATATATGATCACTTATCATTGAAATTTTAATTATAATTACCCTTCTTAATCATAAGGCTAATATCAATTGATAGACCTTGTCAACTCTGTTCAATTTTCTATAGAGGATCGGGTCTAAATTCATTATCTCAAGAAGTATAATTCTTCAAAACCTTGTCCACTCTAGTTTGAACATAGAGGATTGGGTTTGGGACTTTTCTTCCTGAGAATTTGAATTTTAAAAGCTATGTCAGTTGATTCATATCTTGTATTATATGACAGAATTAGCTTCTTAGATATTATTAATTTAAAATTCTTATAATATCAAATTTTTAGGTTTTGTTAACCCGGACCCGGTCCGAAGACCAAACCAGGATGTATAGCATCTATTCTTTTGTATTTGATATGATGATTACCTCAACATACATACGAGTATCTGTTCTTTTAAAAATTTATATGTACATGTAAATGTCAAGTTAAAATGTAAGTGTCAATTTGCAAGTTTAGTTCTTGATATGATATTTTTAGATTTTGTTAAGCCGGACCCGGTCTGAAGACCAAACCGGGAAGTGTAGGATCTGTTCTTGTATATTTTATCTTGCATTTGGATTACATGTCTTTCTGGATATTTGATCTACTGAACTTCAACACACATACATGTATCTGTTCTTTTAAAGTATTGCATGGACATATGAATGTCTAAGTTGAATCAATTGAATTTGACATGATGTAATGCAAGCATGAGTTTTGATACGGGATTTTTAGGTTTTGTTAACCCAGACCCAGTCCGAAGACCAAACTGGGATAGATAGCATATGTTCTTTTGTATTTGACATGATGATTACTTCAACATACATACAAGTATATGTTCTTTTAAAAATTTGTATGGATATGTAAATGTCAAGTTAAAATGTAGGTGTCAATTTACAAGTTTAGTTCTTGATATAACATTTTTAGGTTTTGTTAGCCCGGACCCGGTCCGAAGACCAAACCGGGATATATAGCATCTGTTCTTGTATATTTTATCTTGCGTTTGGATTACATGTCTTTCTAGATATTTGATCTACTGAACTTCAACACACATACATGTATCTATTCTTTTAAAGTATTGCATGGACATATGAATGTCTAAGTTGAAGTAATTGAATTTGACATGATGTAATGCAAGCATGAGTTTTGATACAGGATTTTTAGGTTTTGTTAACTCGGACCCGGTTCGAAGACTAAACCGGGATGGTGTATATATGAGATAAAGATTAATATTCATCTAGGGGTATAACATGAACATTATTTAGGCTCGATCACCCTTACTTACATGAGAAATCAGCAAGTAATAGGGATTGAAACTGAATACTTTGAGCCCTTTTGATCAAGTAAAATATTATTGATATAAGATAAAGACTGACATTTATCAGAGAGTATGTTATGAATCCCGTATAAGCCAAATACCCCTTTTTTATGCAACAAATCAGCAAGGGATATAAGCTGAAATAAATTATGTTGGAAGCCTATTTGATCAAATGTAAGGTTATAGACCAAACATAGACTTAAGCCTTTTCATTGAAAATATGATATGCATATTATTTTGGACAAAAACTCTCCTTTTATGTCACAAATATACAAGGGTATAGGGCTTAAATAAATTATGTTGGAAGCCTATTTGATCAAATGCAAGGTAATAGACCAAACATAGACTTAAGCCTTTTCATTGGAAATATGATATGCATATTATTTTGGCCAAAAAACCCCTTTTATATCACAAATCAGCAAGGCTATAGGGCTGAAATAAATTATGTTGGAAGCCTATTTGATCAAATGTAAGGTAATAGACCAAACATAGACTTAAGCCTTTTCATTGGAAATATGATATGCATATTATTTTGGCCAAAACCCCTTTTATGTCACAAATCAGCAAGGGTATAGGGCTGAAATTGAACACTTTAAGGGCCCATTTGATTAAGTGTAAAGTAATGGATCCAAGATAAACATAGGCACTTGATTTAGGCTAAGAATCCTTTCGCTATATGGCAAATCAGCAAACATAAAGGGGCTGAAATAAATCATTTTTGAAGCTCATATGATCAAATATAAAGTAATAGGTCTGAAATGAACTTAGGCACTTGATTTGGTCTAGAAATCCTCTCCTTATGTAACAAATCAACTAAGAAAAGAGGCTGAAATAAATTATTTGAGAGGCCCATTATACTATGATCCATAGCCCATGTTCCTCTTAATAGTGGGGAGGAGAAGAGAAAGATATGAGTAGATATCATATGTCATTTAAGAGACAAGTGGATTAATTAAAATCCACCTCCTTCACATGCAAGCTCATGATAAATGGGGCACAAGTACCCATTAAATTTTATTAAGAAGATATAGCAAAAAGAGTTTATTTTCCCTTTAAATTCATTCCTCTCTTTTTTTATGACATTAAGGAAGATAATGATGATATGGCATCCACATGTCCATGCATGTGCATGTGATATATGACATGTGGTAGATGATTTTCTTGCATGCAACTTATGACAAGGCACCATATGTGTCGATGCCATAATAATAGATGATAAGAGGAGAGGGCTAGGGAAGCCTATAAATAAGAGGGAATTTCCCTTTCACAAAATCCCTACATTTCCTACTCTCTTTTTCTCCTTATACCACAAGTTTAAGTTCTTTCAACCTTACAAAAGGGTTAAGTTGTGCCACATAGACTTGTAAGTTCCCTTTCTAACTTGATAATTTTCTATTTTGATATCTTCATGATAGATGTCATGTCATATAGTAGATATTATTTTCTATGTATTTCAAGATTTATGTTTAAGCACATGTCCAACATGTAACATGTCAAGCTAAGTAGAGCTTTAGGATGAGCATTAAATAATGCATTTCATAATGCCACTTAATAGGATAACTTGTATGATGTAAAAATTAATATATAAGCATTCATGTTTAACATAAATAAGCATTGATCAATTCATATACTCATGTTGCATTTGCCATAGAATAGGATAGCTTGCATGTTATAGAAATTGAAGCATAAGTATCAACTCATGTCACATTTGCCACAAAATAGGGTAGCTTGAATGAAATAAAAATTAAAGCATAAGCATTCACATTTGAGATAAAGAAAAGTTTAAGCCAATATGACAACGTAAGCATTTCATCCCTTTCTTTCTATCTTCATTATTTTTATAAATTTCTGACCTCATCATCCATAGCTGGAGGTCTTCCCACCACGCTAAGAAAGGCATGTATGGTAGTTATCACGACAGAGATCAAATTTATTTGCCACCATGAAAGTGTATGGGTTAGCATAACATATTAACAAGTTTCCCTACCATGTTGGAGAAACATGAGTAGGTACTTATAGTAACAAAATTAAAGCTTGCATTTGTATATAAACATGCTTAAATATTATAAGAAAATAAATCTTTCCTCTTTTTTTTAAACAAAATTTGCAACAGCCTCCCGGCATCACCCTCACATATGGGGGTTGCCATGAGAGACTGGGCTTACCCACCATGCCAAGAAAAGTATATATGGGTATATGTTGTGAAACACCATGGCCAAATTTTATTTTCCCATCACGCCTAGAAAGGCATGTATGGGTTAGCATAGCATAGCATTTCCCTACCATGTTGGAGAAACATGAGTAGGTACTTATAGTAATAAATTTAAAGCTTGCATTTATATATAAATATGTTTAAACATTGTAATAAAATAAATCTTTCCTCATCTTTTTTTTTTTACAAAATTTGCAACAGCCTCCCGGTGTCACCCCCGCATATGGGGGTTTCCATGAGAGACTAAGCCTGCCCACCATGCCAAGAAAGGCATGTATGGGTGGATGTCGTGAACAATGTTGAAATTTTGTTTTATAAAGAAAGTGTATGGGTTAGCATAGCATAACAACAAGTTTCCCTACCATGTTGGAGAAATATGAGTAGGTACTTATAGTAATCAATTTAAAGCTTGGATTTGTATATAAACATGCTTAAATATTACAAGAAAATAAATCTTTCCTCCACTTTTTTTTAAACAAAATTTACAGCCTCAGATCACCCGATATGGGGTTGCCATGAAGACTGCCCCCATGCCAAGAAAGGCATGTATGTGGTGGATGTGAGACATCACAAATTTTTTGTTTGCCCACCACGCCAAGAAAGGCGTGTATGGGTTAGCATAGCATAGCAACAAGTTTCCCTAACATGTTGGAGAAACATGAGTAAGTACTTATAGTAATTGATTTAAAGCTTGCATGTGCATAATAAAAAAAGAAAGTTGCTTGCATGTATGTTTAATTAAGAGCATAATAATCAAAATTTATAACCTCCTCTCCACATGTGGGGTTGCCATGAGAGATCACACCATGCCAAGGCATGTATGGGTGGATATCGTGAGACACCAGAAATTTTGATAGCATAGTATTTCCCCATGTTAGATAATATGGTACTTATAGTAATAAATTTAAAGCTTGCATTTGTATATAAACAAAAAGAAAACTGCTTGCATGTATATTTAATTAGGAGTATAAAAATCAAAATTTACAATAGCCTCTCGGCTCTCCCCCCACATGTGGGGGTTGCCATGAGAAACTGGGCCTGCCCACCATGCCAAGAAAGGCATGTATGGGTGGATGTTGTGAGACACCACGGTCAAAATTTTGATAGCATAGCATTTCCCTATTAACAAGATATCAGAATAATAGAAACAGGCAAATATGCAAGAATGAAACCCATAGGGAATAGCAAGTAGCATAACAAAAACCCCTCTTTTTTTAATTTCAGATTTTACTTTTCAGATTTCATTCTACTCATGTGTAAGAGATAAAACAAATGAAATCCATAGGAGATAGCAAATAGCATGAGAAAACCTCTTTCTATTTAATTTCAGATTTCACTTTTTAGATTTCATTCTACTCATGTGCAAGAGATAAAACAAATGAAATCCATAGGATATAGCAAGTAGCATGACAATTCATTTTCAAATTTCATTCTACCCATATGCTTTCAGATTTCATTCTACCCATATGCAAGGGACAAAACAAATGAAATCCATAGGAGATAGCAAGTAGCATGGAAATTCATTTTTAGATTTCATTCTACCCATATGCAAAGGACAAAACAAATGAAATCCATAGGAGATAGCAAATAGCATGACAAAACCCCTCTTTTTTTTTTAAATTTTAGATATCACTTTTTAGATTTCATTCTACCCATATGCAAGGGACAAAACAAATGAAATCCATAGGAGATAGCAAGTAGCATGACAAAACCCCCTTTGATAAAAATGATTTCAGCATGTATCATACTTCTTTAAAAGCAAATATGATTCAATCCCCCTCTAGTAAAAATATTTTCAGCATGCATTATGCCTTTAGAAAACAAGACAATAGATTTCTCCTTAGGTAAAAAAAGTTTCAGCAATTCAAAAGGAGACAAATATAAATCATGCTTTGCCTCATGATAGTTGTTTGAAAGTAATGTTTGATTTGCAAATCATAGGATGAAACAACTAACTTCATTTAGTAGATATAAATCTGAATTTTCAATCCAACAAAGATATTTGCTTGCATAATAACATGATTTAGCTAATGGTAGAGAAGAGCCAAATAGAAATGAGAAAAATCTCATGGGAATCACAACCCCACTTTATCATTTCAAGCCAACATCAACATAGGATTAAACACATGAGTAATACAAATATATTTGCTCTCTGTTCCTTCTTCCCCAAATCAAGAGAAAGAAACAAGCATTACATATCAATGACCAAAGTAAGTTTTCAAAGATGACATCATATAAGCTAATGAGATTAGGATTTCATTATCACAACATGCTTTCATAATTCAAGAGCAAGAAAAAGGCATAAAACAATATATCTTGCATGATTTCAGCCTCCAAATACTCATGGACAGCAAACATAGAATCATTTTAATGCAAGATAAAGACTTGACAATTGCTTGTAAGTAAATTATGAACAAGCACTAGGCAATATGCATCTTTAATGAAACTGAATGGCAAAAATGAAAGATTTAAACTTGCACAAAGCCACATTTTAGATTGTACTTCAAAGGCTAATTAACTTAGTGATAACAAAAGAAGAGAAAACAAGCACAAAGTCAATCAACCCTTCCCTCATCCTCTTCCTTTAACATGATGATTATATGAAATTTACTCCACATAGATTAAACAATCACACTATGTTTAATAAGTCCAGCAAATCTGAACTCTTCCCTTTTGGAGCTATATTATGAGAACAAGAGTAGTAGAATACTTAGCTTGCCCATTAGGAGCATCAATAGAAAGTTTAGAGAAACCTAAAGAGTTTAGAATTCTTCTGCAAGCAGAGATTGGATCATGAACCATCAGATATCACCACGAGGAGAGGAAAACTCATCGTGCGCTGGAGAGGCATGAGATGGACGAAAGGAAAGGAGGAGGAAAGCAAATGGAATGAGCTCCTGCAACCTTAGAAGGAGAAAATAGCAAATTGAAAGCTTGTAGCATAAATCCAATCATCTTAATTTCATGCTATTGCAAACCCGTCCAACCATAAAACACAAATGGAAGAGGGAAATAGAAATCTGCATTTCCTTCAAGAGAAACCCACATAACAAAATATAACTTCAGATTGAAACGAAACAACCTGGGGGTTTTAGTTGGAAGAGGAATTAGAAAGAATCGAGTCCTCTGTTTGCTCGGTTAGGGTTCGGAGCAGGAGAACAAGGAACTAGCTGCGGAGCTCGGTCGAGAGGGAGAAGGAGATGCTGTGGGGGAGTTCGTCCAGGAGAAGCAAGAGGGAGAGGGAGAATCGCACACTAGAGCTTCAGGCGAGAGCCGCAGGAACGAGAGAGGGGAGAGTCAAATGAAGAGTGTCATGAATGAGGTCAATGAAGGAGATAGCGTGAGGGAGAGCCTATTCCTTTTGGCCTTCTGATTGGTTGCCTAAACGGCGTCCAATAGGAGATAGGGGCCGGCTGCTTTAATTGGGCAGATGGGCGGCAGGGGTTAGGTAGGGCTTAGGGAAAATTACTTAGGCTAATTAGCTTAGTAATTAAGATAATTAGCCCTTAATCATATAAATTTTTATGAATCATCCCAATAATAAATCCCAATAATATGGGTGTCAATCTTAGGTATTTTCGTTGTGCCGAACGTAACAGCGCGATCGATTTCGTGATCGGAGGCCGTTTGAGCAAAGTCGGTGGCGATCGTAGTGAATTAGGTCTAAATTGTGTGACATCATGCTCAAATTGCTCGATGCTCGTGCACACTTTGCTGAATCAATTGCGGAAGGCGTCGTTTGATAGGTTTCGATGTTTCGACGACGACGGCGTGATCAATTTTATGAACGGAGGTTATTTAGATGTCATTGAGGCTTCTCGACTTTGATATATGCGTAATTTCATTAAAAATTGATTTTAATTATTTGATAGATCATTAATTGATTCGATATTTTTTATTTAATTAATTTTTATATTTTTGACGCATTACGAAGTTGAATTTTCAAAATGAAGTGAATCTAATCGATTTTGATTGCAATTAGGGGTTTTTAACCTCGACCTCATTTATTTAATTTCAAGTGGCACATAGTTGTAGGTCAACAGATGGACATTCTCATCTTGAGTGAGATTGTGTTAAATGACTACTCGGAGTGAAAGTCATTCAACTTCAAGTGGAAAGACTACTTCAGCTCAAAACACTTTGGCATAAGAAGTGGATTTTATGAGAATACAATCTAGATGTCATGTCATTGTCTTTCTTTAAGACAGTTTCACTTCGAGGCTCTGGTCTCCAAATTTGCTTATCTTTTGCCGGGACCTTTTAACGGTGGACACTTAGATACTCTCTTCATATTGCCGAGAGGTTGGTGATAAATTTTCAGAGCCCACAGATGGAATAGTAGATAAGACACTACCCAGAGATTTTGTCCTCATTTTGTGAGGACTTTAGATTTGATTCTAGGTTTCCTATAGACGCAAGCACCTATAGTTAATTACCCCTCTAAATGTTGAGAGAGAACTATTGATTAAAGCTAGTCATTAGATCGCTAAATGTGTAGCATATAATAGCAACATGTGGAGTTTTAGAATTTAGATTTAGAATTTATGAAATTCATCATCATTAGATTAAAGTGGATGGTTGGGGGAATGATGACATGCCCGATCTAGATTCTATGGTTCTGTCATCCCGGGCTATCGCGGTCCCTAGTCTACTTAGTTAGAGGAGGTAGTCGACTCAACTTGTTCGAAAGATTCTTATCTGCAATACATGTGCTACGTCATCCAAGAAATCCTTATAAACTTGGCGTGGTGTCTATCTAAGAAGACAAGCTTAAGTCTACCTTAGTTGATAAAGGGCTTTTTGCCCTATCAGGTGTACCCTATGATTCATAACTCAAAGGTCAGAGCCATTGGGGAGCATATGAGCTACGATCGTGATTGTAATATAATGGAGCCTACTGGCCAAACCACCCGATCAGAGGACTCTGGTCATAATTACATCATATGTGGAGCCTACTGGCCAAGCCATGTAGTTAGAGGACACGAGTCACGTCCTTGCTGACGTGAGATTGATTGAGAGTGAACATAGTAGAACACTTGATTTGACATTAGCTTCTTTGTGAGCTAGAGTTTTCTTAATTTATTACCTCCGACAAACTATTAGGGAAGGTGGATTGAATAATGTTTGCTTTAAGTATTTAAGAATTGAATTTCATTTAAGCATTTAACACTTAATGACATGTTAGATTTTGCATTTAAATTGATACTTAATTTGAGTTAAATAGATTTAAAATTAGAACCACTTTTGATCTAAGTATCCCCTCCGGTTGAAATCTTCATTCAACACAGCTATCATCAGGGTATTTAATTGATTGAATCAAATATATTTGAGAACTTTAGATCCTGTCAATTCTGTTTAGCTCTTAATAGAGAATTAGATCTACTATCACATGATAGAATTAGCCTCTCGGATATTTTAATAAGTTGAAATTCTTATAATAATTGGATTTTTAGGTTTTGTTAACCTGACTCGATCCTAAGACCAAATTGGGAAACAACCCGCGTAGCATCCTTAGACACTAAGTTTAAGCTTTCAATGTAGTGTCGGGGCCCATGCAATTTTTTAGTTATTCAGATAATTTTATTTCTAAATCAAGAGATTAATTTTATATTTTTATTTAATTTCAACTTAGCCTGTGTAGCCTTTTCAGACATTAAAATTTACATTTTAAATCTCTATGTTCGAGCATATGCATGTATTTATAGCTTAAAGAGTTTCATCTAATTAATGAAATCATCGATTTTAAAAATCATAATTAGAATGAAATTCTTTAAATTCTGGATTGAAAATAATTTCTTCATTTGTGCATAGTTTAATTTAGTGTCGTATTCTATCTGCTTGTACAAAGAGTTGCAGATCTGGTGGCGTGTGTGGAGCAAATTTGATTTATATTTGCATTGATACTTAATTTTGATTAATTCAATTTGAGCTTGTAAGCATATTTTGATGTTAGGTATCCCCTCCGGTTGAAATCTCCATTCAACGCAAACATTATCGGGGTAGTTACTTGATTAATTTGAATATATTTAAGAGATTTAGATCCTATCAACTCTGTTTAGCTCCTAACGGAGGATAGGATCTACTGTCATATGATAGAATTAGCTTCTCACATATTTTAATAAGTTAGAATTCCTATAATCATTAGATTTTTAGATTTGTTAACCCGGACCCTGTCTTAAGACCAAACCGGGAAGCAACCCACACTGCATCCTCAAACACTAAGTTTAAGCATTCAACATAGTGTCGGGGCCCATGTGGGTATTTAATAATTCAGATAGTTTTAATTTTAAATCAAAAGATTAATTTTATATTTTTATTGAATTTCAACTTAGCCTCTACAGCCTTTTTAGACATTAAAATTTGTACTTTAAATCTCTATGTCCGACACATGCAGACATTTATAACTTAGATAATTTCATCTAATTAATGAAATCATTGGTTTCTAAAAATCATAATTAGAATGAATTTTTTTTAATTTTTGGATTGAAGGAAGCTTCTTCATTCGTGCATAATTTAATTTAGTGTCACCTTCAGTTTGCTTATACAAAGAATTACAGATTCGGTGGCGTAGTATTTCAACTTTATATATTCGATTCAAAGTAGTGTAACTTTGCTTATACTTAACTTGATAGCAAAAACAGAATGACTATTTAGCTTATGCATATTGCTAGGATTTTACATCCTTGTTAATCCTCATATTTAACTTTCATTCTCACCCACAGATAAACTATTATATCTCTTTTAACTTAACTTATTAAATATAAGCTCTATTGCTTAAATCATGCTTGAATTGCATTTGTATTTGAATGCAAACTTTGAAGCTTACTATAAGCATCTTGTGATTTTGATTATAAATCCAATTAGATTTTCTCTTAGATCACTTGAAGTGACACATTGTAAGAATTATATTCTTAGTTATTGACTATGTATCAAATTCTTTGTATATTTTACTTAAACTTTCTCGATACTTCTCAACTTGCTTAGTGTGAATTAAACCATAATTCATTTATTAATCGAGCAGCTTTGCAATGCTTGTTATTGTTCAAGAATTTGATATTTGGAATAATCAATGATAAATCTTGTTCATGTTAGCTGATGAAATATCGAAATACAGATTTTCTCATAGGTAAGCTATTAAGCTTCATATTCATTCTCTAAGCTTGATTATGTTCAATTTAAATCACTTTTAATTTACTTAAAATAAGCTACAATAATCACAATGTTTATTGAAGAGATCACACATAACGAAACTCATTGGTGAATACGCAACTCATGCTTTTTCAACTTCTTCATGTAAGAGTGATCAAACCCAATTTGACTTTATTTTAGATTCTACGTCAAGTTTTATGTTTATTTAAAAGTCAAACTTCAAACTTATTGTAAGACTTTTATGAGTTTGGAGTTAGCTTCAAGCATCACTTATACCACATTTGTATGCTTATAAGTTTTGTTTTAATCCCACTATAAATCTTCAATGATTCATTAGGATTTTTCTTTTGGATTATTTTAAGCAAAATATTATGAGATTCGATTCATGTATATCATAGGAATTTAAGTTTATTTCGAGTTTTATAGTTTCACTCGAGTTTGATCCCAATTTTCTTATTTGAAATATGATTTTCAATTTTATTTATAATCAAGTCTCCATCAAATTCATTTCCAGTTCATTTATATTTAATTTGTAATTCATTTTTTTAGGACTCTGTATTTTATATTTAACTTAATGTTAAATCATATTTTTGTTAAATCTCAAAAATTTGATGAAATTTCGACAGCAATTTGGCAGTATTCCGGCGTCATCTCCACGTAGGGGGCTACATCAAAATTATTTTGGCCTACCCGTCACGCCATGATGAGCGTGACGGTTGGTGTTTTGAAGCTCCTCAGCTGAATTTCAATCCCGTTATACCCTAATGAGCATAATGAGGCCTTCAATCACCTGCATAAGAGAAACCAATATAATGCAATATATAAACATTCAAGCCTCATTTTTTGTTTAAGTCCAAGATTTCAGTCAAAATTTTGGCAGCATTTCGACATAGGGGTGGCATATCTAACAAATTTTAGGCATACCCATCACACCCTGATGAGCATGACGGTTGGTGTTTTGAAACACCTCAGCCGATTTTCATCTCGTCATGCCCTGATGAGCCTGACGAGGCCTTATAACCTGCATAAAGAATCATATATATATATATATATATATATATATATATATATACGATTTTCTCACATTCATTTATACACATCCAAACTCATTTTATTTTTTTTACATTTGTAATGAATAACACAGCGATCAAAAAGCACAGGTAAAGTGGAAGGAATGATGGAAATGCGGGAAACCTAGAGAAGAACTCGCCTGATGACGGTGTTCTTTCTTGATTTCCGTCGCTTGCAAGAAAGAAAAGTGGGTCTGTTTGGAAGGAAAGAGGGACTGTTTGGCTGCATGAATAATGAAAACGTAAGAAAGCTAGAGGAAAATACGCCTGATGATGGTGGTTTTTCTCGATTTTCGTTACTTGCAAAGAAGGAAAGAGGGGTTATTTGGCTGCAGGGATTTAAGCTGGATTTAACTTAAATCCAACAAATGACACTTTTGGACAAGTTAAATCTGCTGCTTTTATGATCTAATTAAAGCCACATCCATAAGTTAAATCCGAATTTAAATCCTATTGGTAGCTAACCTTACGGGATTTAGAGAATAGAAGTGCGTGAAGGAGGGTTTCGGCTGAAGTAGAGAGAAAGAACCAAGCAAAGTTAAATCTAGTCAAACGACACTTTTGGACAAGTTAAATCTGCTGCTTTTATGATTCTGCTAAAGCTACTTCCGCAAGTTAAATCTAAATTTACTAAATCTTGTTGGTAGCTAACCTTACGGGATTTAGAGAAACAGAAGTGCGTGAAGGAGGGTTTTGACTAAAGTAGGGAGAAAGAACCAAGCGAGGGTTGCGGCCAAGAAAGGTCAAACAAGAGAGGGAAATAGGGGGAGAGCAAGTGCGTGGGAGGTTTCAGTTCCTTCGGATCAGAGGGAATCAGAGGAAATCGAAAGGGCGAACGAAGAAGAAGAATCGAAGGAGAGCTTATGGGATTTGCCTTTGAAACGAGAGGGATCAGGAGTTGAGCAAATGTCGAGCGTGGGAAGATCGTGTTTTTGTGTGTAGAAGAATCAGAGGCTTGCGGTTTAAATAAAAAAAAAGGGAGGGTTTTCATTTTCTGTGGTTTTGAAGTGATCGAACCAAGAGCAGGAGCGGTTCTGCTGCGGAGGCTGTGAACTGAGAGGGAGCGCTTTTCAGGAGATGGAGAGAGGGTCAATAGTTTTATATGAAGGAGTTTTAAGCTCTTGTCCAAGTTTATGCATAAATGGAGTAATGATTAAGGATTTATAGCATGCTTAATATATAGAGTGAAACTTATTTTGTAGTCTAATTAGAGTCATGTATAGTGTATTTGTATAAATCTTTCAACAAAACATTATATACTCATTAAGAAATACAAGAAGTATTATACTCCTGTGGGCTCCGAAAATTCGCCACCAACCTCTCACATTGAAGAAAGTGTGATTTGAATTTTAGTGAAATTTTTAGAAGGCAGATGGAATAGTAGATAAGACACTACCCAGAGATTTTGTCCTCATTTTATGAGAACTTTAGATCTGGTTATATGCTTTCTATAAGCTTAAGCACCTATAGTTAATTACCCATGTCGATGATGAGAGAGAACTTTCGATTAAGGCTAGTTGTTAGGCTGCTTAATACATAACATATAGTAGCAACATGTGGAGTTTAAAATTTAGATTTATGAAATTCATCATCATTTAACTTAAATCGGTTGGTTGGGGGAATGATGACGTGCCCGATCTAGATCTCATGGTTCCATCATCCCGGGCTGTCGTGATCCCTAGTCTATTTAGTTAGAGGAGGTAGTCGGCCCAACCTGACATAAGGATCCTTATCAGTAACACATGGGTTACGTCGTCCAAGGTGTCCTTGTAGACTTGTGGTGGAGTTTGTCTAAGGGACAAATTTAAGACCACCTTAGCTGGCAGAAGGCTTTTTGTCCTATTAAGTGTACCCTATGATTCACAACTCAAAGGATAAAGCCATTGGGAAGCATACGTGCTACAATCATGATCATAATATAAAGGTTCCATTTGACGGTAACCATGCAATCAGAGGACTCAGGTCGTAACTGCATTATATGTGGAGCTTATTGGCTAAACCACGTAGACAGAGGACACGAATCATGTTCTTACTGGCATGAGTTTGATTGAGAGTGAATATAGAAATACATTTGATTTGATATTATCTCTTTTGTGAGCTAGGATTTTCTTAATTTGTCGCCTCTGACAAACAATTATAGAAGTTGGGTTGGATTTTACTTTAAGTTCTTAAAGATTAAATTTCATTTTTGCATTAATAACTTAATGATTCATCAGAATTCTCATTTGGATTTGTATTTAACTTATATTAATTTGATTTGAAACTATAAACATGTTTTGATGGTAGTATTCCCTCTAGTTGAAATCTCTATTCAACACAGCCCTCATCGAGATTTATGAATTTGCTTGATCATTTAATCTATTCTTTCAGATCTTGCCGACTCTATTAGTTTAATAATAAAGAATCAAATCTACTGTCACGTGACAAAATTAATTTCTCAGATATTTTAATAAGTTAAAATTCTTATAATAATTTGTGTTTTAGGTTTTATTAACCCGGACCCTGTCCTAAGACCAAATCGGGAAGCAACCCGTGCAACATCCTTAGATACCAAGTTTAAGCATTCAACATAGTGTCGAGACCCATGCAGGTATTTAGTAATTTTGGTAATTTTATTTCTAAATTATGAGATTAATTTCAAATTTATTTAAGCTCAACTTAGCCTGTGCAGCTTTTTCAGACACTAAAATTTACACTTTAAATCTCTATGTCCGAGCACATGCACACATTTATAACTTAGATAACTTTCTCTAATGAAATCATTGAATTTAAAAATCATAATTAGAATAAAATTCCTTAATTTTTGGATTGAAAGAAGCTCCATAATTCATGGAGAATTTAATTTAGACGCCTTGCTTGAAGAATAAAGAATGGCGGCATATCAGCAGTAATTATGTTTATATTTGCACTTCAAATGTTGTATCTTTGCTTGCATTTTGTTTATTCGCATAATTTCTAAACTTCAATGGTTGACTTAAGCTTGTTGAAGACTTGTTAGATCTTTGCAAACTCAACATTCAAAATTAATATTCTCCCATACGAGCTGTTATACTTCCTTTGAGTGAGCTTATTTGAATTCAAGCTTCTTTTGAATACAAGTCGATTATTCAGTAAAAGTCTTGCTCATGCTTGCTAATAGGCTATTTAGTTATAACGAAAACCTCTTATGAATTTTACTTGATTTTCACTTTAGTTTGAAAATAGCACTCAACAAATCCTATGTGCTTTAATTTCGTGTCTATTTAGAGCCTTCTTCAATTCATTTTAAATAGACATTGCATTGTAAGAATGCATATTCTTTGTGAATCCCACTCTAGAGCTTAATTTGGGCTCTATCTCATTTAAAAATTTGCCTTCTAGCTTCATGTAACCTCCCTATAAGTATAACATGAATTCAAAGTTATGTTTGTATTTGGCTTATTTTCTTTCAATCATTTTCACACATGATATAACATAAGCCACAAAATTTAATTAATTCTTCTTAGCTAATTAACCATTAACTATTATAGTTTACTATAGAATGTAAGTGAGTTAACAAGCTTCGTCTTCATTCTTCAAACTTGATTGTGTTCAATTTGAATCATTCTTAGTTCACTTAGAATAAGTTATAATAATAGTAATGTTTATTGAAAAGATCATGCATGGCCAAATTCATTGGTGAATATGCAAGTTATATTCTTCATCTTCTTCATGTAAGAGCGATCAAATCCAATTTGACTTTATTTTAAATTCCACATCAAGAGATTAATATATATAACCAAATTTAAAATTTATTGCAAATTTTTTATGAGTTTGGAGTTAGCTTCTAGCCTCATTTGTATTCTATTTGAACACTTCCATTTGTTTCAATATATAAAATAATGGACACAAGCATTCATTCGACGATAAACTAGGTGAATAAACTTATTTTTTTACTTGACATATTCTCATATGATATTAATATTTATCAAGTTCATTTAAATTTAGTTTCAAATTCATTTCTTTAGCACTTTATATTTCATATTTAACTTGATGTTAAATCTTTTTTTTTCCTAAAAATTTGGCAAAATTTCAACAAGATTCTGGCCATCCCTACATGTGAGCTACATCAACGCTTTTTACCTATCACACCCCGATGAGGCGGTTGGTGTTTTGAATCTGACCGGAATCCCGATTTCAATGAAAGCATAACGAGGTCTTCAATCACCTGCATAAAATAAACCAATACAATGCAATATATATACATTCAAGTCTCTTTTTTTTTTTTGTTTAAGTCCAAATTCAATCTAAATTTTGACAATATAGGGATGCCACATCTAACAGTTTTGACTTACTTGGTATCCTCTATTGAGCATAGCAAACGGTATTTTACGTCTCTTCACACCCACTACGCCCTATTAGGCATTAGCAAGGTCCTGAAATCTACAAAAAGAGACACAAGCATATATGCAGATAATTTTCACATGCATTCAAACCCCTTTTTAGCTGTTTTGCTGGAGTTCAGTAGGATTTATGCACGATTTAACCTAAATCCTGCTGAACAGCAAAAATGCAACTTTAGATCCCACCGAATTTTAAATCCCGTTTCTCCTTCGTATTGCCTTAAATCCTGGATTTAGTAAATCCTAGCATTGGGAGGATTTGACTTAAATCCGCCAGTCTCACGAACTACTTTTCTTCTTCACACTCTACTGCTGACGCCGATGCATTCTTCTCCAGCAAGTTGCCGCAACGATTCCAAGGACTGATAAAGAGATCGAAGATGCAAACGTAGCAAATAAGAGTTTAGGAAGCACCGCCTCTCCCTGCTTTCCTCCGAAGCAGAAGCCCTTCGCAACATCTCCCTTCTCTTTTTCGGGCAGCAGCGAAGCGGAGGAAGCGCGGCTTCGTTCCTTCGGATCGAGGGAAATCGGGGAAGAACGAGAGCCGAAGGCTTGCGGCTTGAAGGGGAGGCGGACGAGAGAAGGCAAGAACTAGTGCGGCTTGAAGGTGAGGTTTCCTTTTGCGGTTCCGAAAACGGAAGAGAGGCGGGCATTCGGTTTTTAGGGAGAAAAGAGGGGATCGCGAGCGGGAGCAATTTTTCGGCTTATGGTTGCTGAAACTGGAGCCGAGAGGGGGAAGTCGCGAGCCTTTTTTTTATCATATTTCAATTTTTTTAATAAAAATAATATTAGTGGTCAACAAATTCATAAAATAATTTACATAATTCTTGTACGCAATTGGTAAAGTAGACTAAATTGATTTATTTATTTTTTAAATAATAATTAATGATACATTATGTATATATTGATCTATTCATAAAAATAAGATTAATTTTTTTTTAGATTTTTCTATAAAAAGTGAACGTCACATTTTAAAAGTAAAAAATAAAACAAAATAAAAAATATTTAAAAAAAAAGAGTGAACGTCACATTTTGTATTTTCTTTTTCATTGCACTCTTAGCTCTTTTAGTTTAATTAAAGGCCTCAACGTAAACTGCCTTTCATTTATTAAAGACTGAACATTCCTCCGTCACAACCCTTAAGTTCCAATTAATTTTAAAGGGCTTGCCATACAACTTAATGTGTTAGCAATACCAACGATTTCACGGTATGGTTCGATGCTCTGCCGTGACGTGACTTAACCATGCCGCCCACTATCATAGAAATTTGTAGATTTTTTCCATTCAAATAATTTTTTATCACTAGAAAATTTCAAAGAAAATATTTTAGCAGATAATTCATTGAAAATAATCACACCAAAATATGAGAGAACCAATGTCAAACCCTATGAAGTAAGACAACATAATTTTTTTTTTTGGGAAGACTATGACCTACTATTGATCTTCTTATCTTGTGTATGTATGTGAGTGCAAGTTTATCCTAATAGGTTGTTTTCCATCATTACACCTTTAAATATAAAAAAATATATATAATAAAAATATATTATAAATATATGAACTTTCTTATTAGCTAAGGTATGCTTTTATTGCTAAATGCATCTTTAAGAAAATTATTTTTCAAACTTAGATTCTTGTAATTTCATTGGCCAAAACTTTCTTATTAACTAAGCTAAGCTTAATTACTTTTTTGTTGATGATTTTTCTTTATCTATTAATATTGATCATTGATCGATTGATAGATCATTATTCAATGTCTTGGATTCTAGGTACTTTATTATCTTCAATGCCCTAATTAATGCCAAGGTTAAATTTATCATGTGCAATAGTAGTTTGTTAGCATTGATTGCTTTGAAGCAATTCTTAAAGTTTAGACTTTCTATTAAGGGAGATAAAATCTATTAGAAGAAGAATAAATTTTTTTCTAAGCATCAAGCTAAATAAACTATTTTCAATCATGTTCAGCAGCTGATTGAGCAAATTTAATCTAGTTCAATGACATCATACTAAACATAATTCAATTTAAATGCAATCTAATTCTTATCAACTTCATTATTGTTCATGTGTTTATATGTATCTATGTTAAGAAATTGTTTACAAATGTTTCAACAAAATGTTGTAATTTTAAAATGATTTTTTCTGTGATTTTTTAACATTAAATTTAATTTCGATATTAAATGAATCATATAAATTACATTAACTTAAAATATAATTATCTACACATTATTATTTTTGTGACACTGTGCAACATATCTGAATAAATTTTTTCATAGTACAATTTTTAATACTAATAAGTTGTGTTATTTTAAATTAATTGTTTTTTTAATTATAAAATATTTCATTGTGTATTATATGCACTCAATTCATTTACTTGAAAAATCGTATATGTTTATTTCTATTATATGTTATGCATTGCATGTTGATTTAAAAAAATATATTTAAAATAAATTTAATATTTTAAAATTTATATAACTTCCATGTCTCCACGTGATGCATACATGCATAAAAAAAAAAAAAAAGATAATAAGAGGTTTTGCTTATTAAGTCTAATTCTTCTAATTTCTTAAATTTGATTTAAGTTTGATCATCCTCTCTTGAATGGTTGGAGAATCACTTACACACTATGGGATTTTCTTTATTATGCATCTCATATAGCCTTGTGAGATCTATCATATTATTATATTATTCTGCTAACAAAAGTTTGCAGGGAACCATAGTGTAGCAAACCTTAAGAAAATGATTAGGAATTTACACTATCTTTTGCTTATGTTTTCCATCCAATCACGTGAGATTAAGCACTCACATAAGCATGCCTTTAACTACAAGATGACATATATCGGAGGGCATAACACTAAGAATAAGTTGGAATCATTGAGCTTATTAGGAATTTTTGCAAGTTTTTTCTATGTTGAAGAAGATCGTCATTTCCATCTTTTCCTTGCATGCCCATCTTCTATGCGGCTTATTAGGAATTTTTGTTCTTTGGATTACTCCTTTCTTTTACAGCCAAACTTGCAACAAGTGCCTCTTCATGCTTCTAATTTCAATGATAAGTTATCTTTTAGAATTTTTTACTTAATAATATCTATTATGATCTACGTTATCTGTTAAGAGATAAATGAGAGACTTTTGAATAACTCCTTATCCTTTTTATTTGCTATGCTGAGCAGAATGAGAATTCAAATAGTAGCTAAGCTGAGAAGATGAAAATTTAAAGAATATTGGCCTTTGAAAGCCATGGACTTTTTCCTCAAATGGAGAATGGGATGATTGTTGCTTCTATTTATAGTTTTGCTACCTACGGAGCTTCCTTTACTGCTTTTATTCCTTCAATCTATTTCTCGATAATGGACTAAATTATAGACTGATGTCAAGATATGATCTGAATGTTTGTGCATGTTGACTGTCTATACTGAGGTTCTCCTTAATATTTATTGTAAAGATTTTTGCTTGCTGCGAGCTCTAGACAATGATGATTTTGACTCAGTAAGTATTTTGCTTCTGAGCTGATATCATTATTTATTCTTCTCCTTGCTGCCTATGTTTACTAGCTTAACCCAACTTTTGCTCATTACTATTCTTGACCTTTCATGCCTGTTGGATAGAGCCTCTACCGGATTCCTTTGGATCTGTTAGACGGAACGTGCATAATGACCCTGACAGGTTGTATTTGAGCCTAATCCCGTTGTTTTTAGGATCCACTGGTACGCATATTTTCTTTTTTTTTTTTTTTTTTTTTTTGGTGATATATCCTGATCCCTTTATCATGTGAAACTTGACTATTAATTCTCAACAATTACGATTGTTCATTCTTGAGATATAATAGCATCTCTGAAAAATCAAATCTGCAAAGAAGAATATCCAGCCGCATTTATCTTCAACAACTGAGCTAAAAATGGTAGGTGCATATTTTCTTTAAACTAGTGCTTTTTCTTTCTCCTAAAAGTCTGCTGTTTTGAATTTTTATTAAATAATGCTCCTTTGTCCATTTATATGTAATTAATTTGTCTTACAAGGAACGAGTTTATGTGCACACCGTTTCCAAAGAGAAAAAAAAATCAAAATCAGAATTAAAAAAATAATAATAATCATGAAATGAAATCCCAGTTGATGTGATCCACCTGGATATGATTCTCGTTGATATAAAATATTTAAATTTAAATTATTTTTTAAAAGATATAAACTTTATTCTTCTTGACCATGGTCCCACGTAAACTTTAGTTAGCATTGACCCCAAATCCGAGCCACGTTTGCGTACGGCAACCAAATGGGAGCAGCCACGCGGCCGAGGTTCCACCCTCATCAATCATTCATTTGTTCAGTTTTCTCATCTAAGCAACAGTTGTCCTGGGTGCCAGTCATCATTCAATCGACGTTCACAAACCAACCAAATTACACAACCACGTTATTATTACTATTTAGAGAAAACACAGCTTATCGTCCTAATTAAGCACCCCCTTCTTCTCCAACGCTCATTCCCCTTCACACAAGGCATCAACCATAACCATTCATTCCCCATTTACAAAACATGTTGTTACTATTGGGATCTAGCTGGAAACCTCCTCAAGAAGCTTGTATCTCCGGACCTTACCTCTGAAGGTCTGCCGAACCCTCCCCGTCCCCGGAGACAGCTCCTGATCCGTTCTCATTTTCTCCGTCGACGTCGCCGCTCGCTCAGGCACTCTCTGCTTCTTGACGGGCTTGCTCAGCTGAAGCGGCGTAGCTCCGCGTTGTAGTTTCCATCCCAAGGATCCGCTGCCATTGCCCGATGGGCTGGGACTATCACTTGTCGTAGCCAGCTCACGGGCCAGCGCCTTGCCTCTCTCCTCCCTTAAGCACCAGTTACATGCCTTATATGAGTCTGCCTTCGGGTAGAGATCACTACAGTATCTGGAAAAACAGATCAAACAATTACGCGAACATCGATCTAATTTATTAGAATAATGTATAATTAAAACTAGAATTGAAAGATTAGGACAAAAAAAAAAGGTTAGGTAGATTCAAGATGTCAGAGAAAAAAGTTTGTTCTGAATAATTTACGAAAAATATACGACGATTCATATAAAACAGACTCCTCATAATAGAGATAATTAAACGAATGATGATGAAGAGCTGAAAATTGATCAACAAATCAATCTTACTTGTGTTGGGATCTGAAAAGGCAGACCTTGCATCTAAAAAGCTCTACAGGAAGACCGGTATCGCCGCACATGCAGCAAACCACCGACGGCGACGGCGCAGCCAGCCCAGCACCTCCGGTGCTCCCCATCTCACGAAAGAAAGCAACTTGATCGCTAGAAGAAGAAAATCCTGGATCTAGAAAAGGATGGAAAGAATTTTGAGAGCCGCTTGTCTCTACCAAGATCACTAGAGGAAGAAAGAAAGGGAGAGGGGGAGGAAGAGGGGGGAGGGAGAGAGAGAGAGAGAGAGAGGGAGTGAGTGAGGAGAAACCTCGCACATATTTCTCTTCCAGCGCGCTTTATGGTAGGAGTCCTTTTCAGTAGGTCGGTTGGGACGAGCTAGACGACAAGGGGCGTTTCATGAAAAAAAAAAAAAAAAAAAAATGGAAAAAATAATAAAATTGAATGCCTGTGGAGGGGAGAAAGGGATGGATTCTTATCTTTAGATTTTAGCTATTTAATTAATTAAAACAAGGAAGGAACCCCACGCCACCTTACAATAATCTTAATGTCTGGGTTGAGGTGTGCATATATAAACGTCGTTTACCACTTTATCTACTGCCTAATCCAAGTGGACTTTTAGGAACATTTAATTAAAATGACGTTTTAATTGTCCTCTAATTAGGGCTATACGTATATAACCATTTTGTACAAGTACATACCGTCATATTACACCGTTATTTGCAACTTCAAATATAATACAACAGCAATCGTAATCGGATCTTATAACCATTTTAAATGTTTCATATATTATTTTAACAAAAAATTATTATTAGAATATTTTATTGTAAATTATATCAAGTATGACTATAAAAATCTTGAGATTAGTGCTGCGTATAAAAAAGTTTTTATTTCATAAGTTTATTTCATATTATATTTTTATAAATATTCATCATCTATATTGAGATAAATATATACTCAATAATTGAAGAATATTCAAATCTTATAATACATTAAATCTCACAATCAAATTGTCTAAGGGGTGATTATGGATTGATGCTTGAGAAACAATGGCTTTAAATATTATAATACTTTATAAAAATTTTAACATTATTATTCTTTGAAAGTATAATTTGAGAATATTTGTTTCTTGTGGATGATAATTAAGTAATGATTTGAGACTTTCAACTAAGGTTCATATTATAAATTTTAATTACAAAAATATAGAATTAATGTAATTATTTATTAAAATATTGAATAAATTTGATCCTAAATTTACTTATGCACTCGTATACATTAGGCTTCAATTATATTCAGAGTAAGCCCTGCTTAAAAAATTTACAGAGGGGAGAGGATTATAAAATTGGAAAAATGCAAGGGTTCGGTTGCACGGGTTATTCAAGAATTATAATAAATGGTGAGGGTTGACTGTACGGTCAAGCATTCCGCGTTGCGTCTGGACCATGCGACTCCACCACAAATATTAAACAACTCACGAAAAAAATCAATTTATTTGTAATATTACATATAGAATAATAAATAAGTGCTGCTGTGCTGGTTGTCTAGGACCCCTGGGTTGTTAGCGGTCTGATGAACAGAACGAACTACTAAGATGCAACCTCTATTAGAAATTAACGGCTCTGATCCAATGAGATTGAGAAGGCAGGATGTCACGGAGGGATGGTAAGAAGATCCCGCGGAGTAGCGGAATACTGAGGCTGTCGGGTTCCATGAACTTGTTCGTACTCCGCGTCGGTGACGCGGACAGCGTGGTGAACGGAAGATCCTTTTCTTCAGGAAGCGTTTAGTACCGTGTAATGACGAATGGACGATTTTTTTAACGTGCACCAGCTTTAATTGACCCTTTCCTGCACCCACGATAGAGAGTGAATTCATTTTAATGGATTGGGTTGCGTTTGACTTTGACCCGATAAAGTCACGCGGCCTTTAACTTGTTTTGTGTGTAGGGTAATGCTCGGTTCAGTTTGTTGCAAGTAAGCTTTTCGGGTGATATAAATTGAAATTCGGTCGAGTTAATTTTGATTTAAAATTAAAATTTAACCTAAGATAAAAAGTGATTGCTATCAAGTTAGCTTAAGGCACATCTCTCTCTCTCTCTCTCTCTTCCAGAGATAAGTTGAGAACTCTAAAATATATCATCCAAAATCAAATGAAAAGATTTCACGTAGAGGATCAAATGAACTCCAATTTATAAATTTAAAGTCATATATAACATAGTAAATTTAAAAAAAGGAGTGAGTTATCATCATGGCTGAGGCTTAGATATTTACAACTCTTTACATTTGAGGATGTGGGGAATAGCTTAATCTACTAGGAAGATAATACAATAAGCTAAAAATGCCAAATTTTTGAGAAAAAATAATGTTAAGTAAATTTATAATATGATATCCTAAGATTATTGACTTCTACAAAGTTAAATAAAAATATTATAATTATTAGTTTCATCTTAATATGGGATGGCCTAGGCCACAGTAGACTAAGGGCCCGTTTGGGGCCAGGTCATACCTCCGCGCGCCTTGAAAACACGACGCGATACCATTTGGGGACTGCGGCAATGCAGCTTTCGACTCTACTTCCCTTTCGAAAATGGGGTTTTCTAACCGAGGGATGTCGACCGCGTTCACTTATCTGGTAAGAAATTTTTGCTCGCGCTTGCTCTCGCCTCAATCCCGTGACCTCGAAAACATCTCCTCGCTCGCTTCCCTTCGCTTACAGTCGTCTTCCGTCCCCCAAGCAGGTGGGTTCTGACCGTCATCTTCACTTTTATACAGTATCACCTATGATTTATTACTTCCTCCTTTCTACATGGTTTCATGGTTTCACTCTTTACGGTGTATTCTATCTCATCGTTTCCTTGGATTCGCCCGTAGTTTGTGGTTCCTTGTGAATTGAGTTATCTTCTCTGCTTTCCCCTTTATTGTAGTTGTAATCAAGTCAGATGTACCTATTTCATTTAGGGTTTCTATTAGTAGTTGAGGGCTATGGTGTTTTTGGTGGAATCTTGAGGTTCTGCATTCTTTGTGGTTCGAATTGAAATGATTCTTGCTCTCTTCTTTCCCCTATATTACACTTGTTATGAAATGAGCATTGGTTGTTTCGTTTCCCATTTGTATTAGCTATTATCGGGCTAAGCATTTTGGGAGGAATTGGGGGATCTGCATTTTTCGTAGGTTTGTAGTTATCAGCTTAAGCACTTCCGATGTGGTGAATGTCTTTTTAAAGTTTATTAAAAAAACATGGATTATGGAGTCCCTATTTCGATTCTGGTTTTCAATTTTTTTGCTTGGCCATTCGGATCATGTGCTGATTGCAGCACGCTTCATCTAGGCCACTTGGAATTTTGTTGTTGTTTACTAGACAACATGCTTCATATGTTTTTGGATCTTTGTTGTTGTTAACATATCTACACACTTCATATCTTAAACGTGAGTTCAAGGTGACTGTAGTATGATTCATGTAATGCTGGTAAGACCTGGTTATTATTTTTCTTTGGTTTCATTAAGACATTGTGAGATGGATTACTTGTACCTTACAAGTGGTAACAATATTTTTTTCTCGCATACAAGTTTAACATTATGGTGATACATGTACATTGATAAACTTATTGCATTTATATGTTATTGAGAGGAGTTGGAGTTTGAATAGTAGTGTGGAAACTTATATTAGTGTTTGTTGATTCAGGAGGGAAATGGAAGAGATTAAGGGCTTCATATTTGGATACAAACAGTTGAATCGACAATTGATCAAATTCATATTAATTTGTTGTATTTCAATGCCTACATTTTTAGGTTACTACGTTGTGATGTTTTAATATTTTTAGATGTTGCTTTATATTTTATTTGATAATTTGTCTATCTTATGTTTAGGGTTTAGAAACTCGAGATGGGTGTCTCTAGAGATGGTGGTGTGAGTGCCACTTAGGAGCGAGATGTCAAAAATGATATTTTCCGACCTATGCTTAGCGGAGGTTTAATTGGGAAACCGACCTACAACTCACTTTAAGAGGGAGGGTTGGACAAACATAATAAATAAATTTAGGGAAATTACTGGAAGTGAGTATGATAGGACGCAACTAAAAAATAAATGTGATAAGCTGAAAAAAGTCTAGAAATTATGGAAAGAGCTAAAACAAGAGCAACGGGTTTATGTTGGGATGCTAGAAAGAAGACTATTGGTGCCTCTAATGCATGGTGGCGAGAGGAGCTACAAGTAAGTTGTTCTTTCCTAATTGTTCTCATTTATATTGTGTACCTCTACTCATATGTAAGTGTTAAAACATTTAAGGTTATATATGTTTTTAATTATAGGTGGTACCCAATGCTAAAAAGTTTCGATATGGTGGCATTGATCCAGAATTGGAGGAAAAGCTAGATCACATGTTTGGTGGTGTTGTTGCAAGTGGTACTCATGCATGGACTCCAATTGAGGAGGTCCATGAAGAAATTCCTACCAACTCTGACTATTTGGATAATTTAGATGATCATGAAGATGTATCAACATAATTCTCTGATGCGTGTTGAATCAAGCCAAAGCAAGCATCAACAGCTATTGCATCCTAAAAATTTGTAAGAAAAAAAGTGGTGCAGGATTCATACGAATCAGATTGCTCAATTAGTGATAACATGTACTACTATGACATCTACATCTAGCATATCTCGAACACCACCCTCTCTTTCAGAAGCTATCATTGAGCTAGATCAAATTAAGGAAGTGTTTGATGATCTTCCTCTTTATCTACACTACCAAATTACTTGAGGACGCCAACAAGAGAGAGACTTTTATGGCTATGGTGCATGAACGAAGGGTTCAATATTTGCGTTATTTCTTTGAGAGTCATACAATGTGACATTGATTGAAGTCTGTGTTATTACAGTTTTCTTATGACTTATGCTTTCAGAAACAATTTTAATGTAGTGTTATTTTGATGTCTTCTGAAGTATTTTAGTTTGTAAATCAATAGTTTTTGTGCATGTACTTGCATATCTGTGCATATAACTGTGATGACTTTTTGAATATTTACAATTATGGATAACAACCAAAGAGAGCAATGTCTGAGCACCATTGTCACAGTTGTATGTTTAATTAATGAGTACTATGAAAATTATATTTGCAAGACACCTTGCAAGACATCCAATTTACAAGGTGAAAAATGGATTATTGAACTTCTAAATTGCCACCCCGGTAGATTCCATAACATGTTCCGTATGTCACAACCTATTTTTCTTGATCTGCTCTTTGAACTAGAAAGCTTTCATGGTCTTCACGGATCCTCTAAAACAACAACAAAGGAGGCGTTGGCCTTGACACTCTATGTACTATTACACAACGAATCTATCAGAGCTATGAGTGAGAGATTTCAGCACTCATATGAAATAATAAGTAAGTATTTTTTTGGTTGGCCTAGAAGCACTTATTAGTTTATCTTCTAAAATTATCAAGCATGTAGATTCAACCTTCGAAAATACAGCGAGAGAGATAGCTAATGATAGTCAGTAGATGCCATACTTTTAAGGTTATTTTCCAAGGTAAATTTCTTTTGATTTAAGCAGAATTACGTAACTATAATTATGAGAATGTAGCTTGACACAGAATTGTATTGGAGTCATAGATGGGACACACATTGATGCTAGTGTCCCAAACATTGACAAGATTGCTTACATTGGTCATTGTGAGTCCCCAACTCAGAACATAATGGCAGCATGTGATTTCAACATGTGCTTCACATTCGTTATGGCCAGATGGGGAGGCAATGCACATGATAGTCGTATATTTAAATTTGTAACCCAACGTCTACAATATAAGTTTCTAATGCATCCTTTATGTTAGTTGTAATTGCACTTCATAATTAATAATTGAGAATATGCCACAATCAACATTTTTGGCTCTATTAAAAAGGCAAATACTACCTTGTTGATGCCATCTATCCAATGCAACATGAGTTCCTTAAGCCATATCCTAATACAAAGTATATATACCAGATTTTGAGAGAAATAAGTGTAATTCATGGTAAGAATGAGATGTTTAATAAGCATCACTCATCACTAATCAGTGTCATTGAATGAGCATTTGGTGTATGAAAGAAAAAGTGGGTTATATTATGTGATATGCCCATTTATTCTTTCAAAAAATAGGTTGAAATTATTGCAGCTATGATGACTCTACATAATTTCATCAGATGACATCCTTCATGAGATGATATCAAATTTAATATAGTAGATGATGATCTATCTTATGTCCCACCAGATGCATATGAGTTTCAAATAGGATAATCAATGTTAGATCTAATTCATGAAAAATATAGAATCAAAGCCTCTAGATTGAGAAGGAGCTATAGAAATGAAACAATTATGAGAGCAGATTACAGAGGCCTTAGCTAATATTTAGTGCTTACTTAACTAGCTTCCAGTGGTTGTTGTTGTTTCTATTTTGTAAATATAACTTATTGGGTTAATGGATTTATGTCTAATTATCATTTGAACTCATATTTGGCATTGAAGTTCCACCCTTCTAATTGTTCTTCACAATTACTTCATGGGCTTCATTATTTGGCTTTGTGTAATTAGTTCTTATCATTGAGTAGATCTTCTGAGATGCTTAATATTTTCATACTTCTTATAGATGTTGTTCTTGTTTGGCTAGGTAGTTGCCTGTTGTTCTTGTCTCTAGCCTATTCTGGGTAGCTGCTCCTATGTTCAGTTGTTGGTTGGGTGGTTGGCTTGGTGATTGGGCTGCTATTGATGTTTGTGGTTTATTCAGGGATGATACTATGTACAATTCTTGGTTTGGTATGTGGTTGTCCTATTGTTCTTGTCTCGTTAGTGTTCTGGGCTGCTGCTCCTTTGTTCAATTGTTGGTTGGGTGGTTGGCTTGGAGATTAACCTGCTATTGCTGGTTGGCTGGGTCATTACGCTTCTCGGTTGGTGTCTAGCTATTGCTGATTGGCTTGCTATTTCACTTCTTGTTTGGCAGCGGTATTCGATTGGCTCTCTTCTCATGGTGGTTACCGGTGCTCTTACTATTTGTAGTTTATCTCTATGTTGGTTAGTTTACCATTGTCTAGTGATGATATTCTTATATTTCAATGCATGGGCTTGTTGCTTTTATGATTGGTGTGGTTTGTATCTAGTAGGTTGTCGTGGAACTATGTTCTACTACATTGTATCGGGTCCTAGTGCTTGGTCATTGGCCTACTGTTGGTAGTTGGGGCCTAATCTAGGATGATGCTATTGTATGGTTCTCGATTAATTTGGATAGTTGTCTTTACTGCTCCTACTTAACTGGGTGATACTTGTGTTTATATGCTGTCTGGGTGGTTGGCTTGGTGATTGGACCGCTGGTGAATGTCTCCTTGTGTTCTCGGTTAACAAGGCCATTGTGCTGTTGTTCTTGCTATTGATATGTATGTTTCTCTTAATGTTTATGGCATGTTGTTGCCATTGTTTTGTGGCCTTCTGTTGCTGATTGGCTTGCTGTTTCTCTTGCTATTTGTGGTCAGCTATTGCTGTATCTTGGTTGGTTGGTTTACCATGGGCTAGTGTTGCTACTCTTTTATTTTAGTGCATGGGCTTGTTGCTTTTCTGATTATTGATGGTGCTTTGTACTTGTTTGGCTATCTTGGAACTAGGTCCTACTATGTAGTATTTGGTCCTGGTTGTTTGTGGCTGATTCTCACAAGTAGGTGATTTGGCTTTGATGGCATTGATGTTTTCCTTTCTATTTTTGGGACTAGTAGCAATTTATGTGATTGTAACTCTTCTTTTTGAAGTTTGGATGCTCACATATGATGTTGCTTCTTGGGATTGATATGACTGAGCCTGAGCCTTCCTCCTTATTTTTCTTTAATGTCTCTTCATAAAATTTCTTATTTTCTTTTTGAGCATCTTGCAGGTATTCTTACATGATGGAGCTTTGCACTGGTTTTGTTCTTTTCTCATGAGTGACTAGTCAGGTTGCTAATTTTAGCTTTTGTATTTTTCTTTATTCTATTTTTTGTATTAGTTAGGGGAATTTCTACATTAGGATTATTGTACCTCTTAGGAGCATTATCTTTGAGATTTTTTTCCCTTAAAGATTGTATATATTCTATCTATGGCAATAAAATATCTATCTTTTTTGTGGAAAAAAAATATGTAAAGCTTTGTAGAGTCATCTTTCCCCTCTTTCAATTATCTTTATTATTTCAAATCTTAGCTCATACTTTTTATAGATAGTTGCTTAATTTTAATTTTCAAATTATTCAACAATATCACTCGGCCTCTTATTAATAATTTTATAGCTTATGCAAATTTATCTCAGGAAATATGAGTTCAAGGATCTCTACTGCCTCCAGAGTTGTGTATTACAATTGTGGTTTGCAATATTATGTATTCACTTCACGCAAGGAAAATAATTTTGGGAGAAAATTTTTTAGGTGTCCAAGAAATAGAACAGGAGATGATTGCAACTATTTCAGATGGGTTGATGAATATGAGTGTGAACCTTTAAGCAGTGATGATGCTTAGAGGGTAATATTGGAGAAAAAATTATTAAAATATTTAATCAGCAAGATAAGAGGCTTAATATTTTGATTATATTAGTTAGTGTACTTATAATTTTAATATTAGTTTTATTTATTAAGTAATTTATTTGTTAAGTGATGTATAATCTTTTAATATAATTTACTTGATTTATTATTACATAATTTAGTAGTTATCTTTTGTTTCATCATTCATTTCATATTATTCAGCTCAATTGCTCATAGGGATATTTTAGTCTTTCTTGCACAACAAAGAATGATAGATTCTCAACTAAGTTTTCCAAACAATCACTTCAATGATAGTAACTTCACGACTTCTTATAGTATTTATAGTTGTCCCAAACGGCCCCCCTAAGCCTTAATTTTTAGAGGGTAATATTGGAGAGAAAATTATTAAAATATTTAATCAGTAAGATAAGAGGCTTAATATTTTGATTATATTAGTTAGTGTACTTATAATTTTAATATTAGTGTTATTTATTAAGTAATTTATTTGTTAAGTGATGTATAATCTTTTAATATAATTTACTTGATTTATTATTGCATAATTTAGTAGTTATCTTTTGTTTCATCATTCATTTCATATTATTCAGCTCATTTGCTCATAGGGATATTTTAGTCTTTCTTGCACAAATAGCTGCAACACAGTAGATTTTGAATTAAGTTTTCTAAACAAAATCACAGCTTCAATGATAGTAACTTCCTGCCACCAGCTTCTCCTATAGTAGCTTCACAGCTGTAGTTGTCCCAAACGGCCCCCCTAAGCCTTAATTTTTATGTGTGATAAAAATGTATTCATCTCATTATGCTAATTACTACAATAATAAGAATGACTAAAGTTGTGTTTAATTAGCCCAAATGTGCTAACCTAACAAAATTATTGTAAAATAAGTGATGAGTCTTCTCCCTTCTTCCTCTTTTCTCCTAATCCTTCTAATGTGTACTATGAATAGTTATGGTGTATGATCATCACAAGATAAGCCCTTCAATTTATCTTAATTGTAATCAATATAGTCATGTGGTCTTCCATTATGACAAATCACTTTGCATTGTACATAACCACTCATATATATTTTTTTTTTTTAAAGTTCATTCATTTTCACATGTCATTTGTTGCATTAAATTCATAAAAACATACGCCGATATTTTGCATAGAAATTGATATATCTCCTAAAATATAATCAATAAGGTATGAATCTTGAGTTGATATATATATATATATATATATATATATATATATATATATATATATATATATATATATATATATATTAGAATTAATTTTGAGATCATTCGAACTATAAATTTAATAAATTTATAGTTAAATTGAACACCTTGATGAGATGTTCACCTCAACACTAAAAGTGGTTTGATCGGTATCTAAATGAGCTCAAGTCAATCACTTCAAGTATTATTAGAAGCTTCAAAAAAATAATTGAATGTCCAAATGATTTAAGAATTTTGCATCTTTATATTCAAATAGAGTGACTTGATGAGAGAAATCCAGTAAATACCACTCAAATTTGAAGTTATGAATGTACTTAAATGGTGAAAGAGTAATTAATGATTAAAAGATTCAACACAAATCATTCAATGAAAGTGTTTTGAGATTTTAGCTAAATTTATCAAAATGCTCATCTCAAAATACTATAAATAAGATGAATAAGCTGAGACTTACGTTTGACAGAAGACCTAAGCTTAGGATCTTGAAGCTTACCATCATCAGTAATCATCATCAACCACTAATAATAGTCATTACTGACCGACAAAATCACCACCAGATGACTCTGTTGTATCCTTGTTATTTATAGACTACTATTACCTAAGCTTTGCATAAATTATAAATTTATAATCTCATGTTCTATAGTTAAACAAAATTTGAAATCCTGTAACTTCATTTATATAGTAGGTTATTTTAAGTAAGCTAGGCCTCATAAATTTTTTTCCTTTTGGTTTTTTTTTTTATAAAAACACTAGTGTTTCTTTTATAATTTCTTGTGTGTGTTAGATATTTATGGAAAGCTAAGATATAAAACATTTACTCTATTATCGCAAATCTTCTAGCATATAATAAAAATAGTGGTCCACCATCATCATTTTTCTATGACCCTAAATTTGACAATTACTCCTTCATGAAGTTATACTTGACTTATTTGGACATTCATTCCATGAGCTAATTTTGGAATTTAGCTACTTTTTGATAAGAGGGTCAATTGATACATCATGTTTCAATGATGAGATATGTGTTATTAGTTATACTTATATATATTTTTTAGTCATGTTGATATTATATGATGATACATAGAAAGGTGTATATATATATATATATATATATATATATATATATATATATATATATATATATATATATATATATATATATATATATATATATATATATTATATACTTTGCCCCATCCTCTCAATGAAGAGAGTAAATTAAATATCAGTGAAATTTTCATAAGATAGATGAAATAGTATATAAGACACTACCCAGAGATTTCTCCCTTATTTTATGAGGACTTTAGATCTTAGGGTTTCCTATAAAGCAAGCTATAGTTAATTACCCTCTCAATCGAGAGAGAATTTTTGATGGTTAGATCACTAAATGTGTAGCTTATAGTAGCAGCATGTGGAGTTTTAAAATTTGAGATTTAGAATTTATGAAATTCATTATATTTAATTTAAAGCAGGTGGTTGGGGGAACGATGATGGACCCGATTTAGATCCCATGGTTCCGTCATCCCAGGCTGTCGTGGACCATAGTCTACTTAGTTAGAGGAGATAGTCGACCCAACCTGATAGAAAGATCCTTGTCAGCAGTCATGGATTGCGTCATCCAAGAAATCCTTGTAGACTTCGGGTGGTGTTTGTCTAAGGAGACAGGCTTAAGTCTACTTTAGCTAACAGAGAGCTTTTTTCCCTATCAAGTGCACCCTATGGTTCACAACTCAAAGTACAGAGCCATTGGGGAGCATACGAGCTATTGTCAAGATCGTAATATAATGGTATCATTTGGCAACAACCACCCGGTCAGAGGACTCTGGTCATAACTACATCATGTGTAGAGCCTACTGGCCAAACCACGCAATCAGAGGACATGGGCCACATCCTTACTAGCATGGGATTGTATGAGAGCAAACAATAGTTGTGTACTTGATTTGACTTTGGCTCCTTTGTAAGCTAGAGTTTTCTTAATTTGTCTCATTCAACAAACAATTGCAGAAGGCATATTGAATTTTAGCTTTAAGGTTTTTTTAGAGATTGAATTTCATTTAACCATTTATAGCTTGTTGATACTTTAGATTCTGCATTTGGATTGATATTCAATTAGAGTTAATTTAATTTGAAATTACAATCATATTTTGATAGAAGTATCCCCTTCGATTAAAATCTCTATTCAACAAAGCCATCATCGGGGTAGTTAATTAATTGAATCAAATATATTTGAGAACTTTAGATCCTGTCGCTTTAGCTCAACAGGATTAGATCTCACATCACATAATTAGCTTCCCATATATTTTATTAAGTTGAAATTCTTATAATAGATTTTTTAGGTTTTGTTAACCCGAACATAATCCTAAGACTAAACGGGGAATAAACTCACGCAGCATCCTCAGGCACTAAGTTTAAGCATTCAGCATAGTGTCGGGGCCCATGCGGGTACTTCAATTCAAGTGTTCATATAAACTCTCAAATAATTTAGTTTATTTTGATACCAACGATTTGATATGAATTTTGAAGCACTTGAATTCAATTAGAAGTCTATCTTATGATACATGCATATCAAGTTAAATTCATCTCAATATTTATATGAGTTTTAAAAAAAAAATATCCAAGGTGAATTTAATAAATTTCTTATGAAGCATGTGAGATTTATTTAGAATTGAAATTAACGCCTTCTATGCGCTTGTATATGTGGATTGCGGATTCGGTGGCATAAGACGTTTCAGCTCTTATTCAATTAATTGGAATAATATTTATTTGCTTTTGCATTTAGTTTTGAATTCATTGAATTCTTAAACTTCAATAAGACTCGGCTAATGCTTGTTGATGAGCTTGCAAAATCATCACAAATCTCATTTAAATTATGTAGGCCACTTCTAATTCATCCAATCTATCGCGTAGTGCTACTCAAGTGCTTATTGAAAGGCTTTACACATCTTCATTGATAAGCTAATTTATTTTATTCTTGCTTGTATGTGAACTATAAAGTTGATGAGCCTTCAAGTTCTCAATAAATTCATCATTCAATATTAGTTCTAGCTCACAGATGAGCTCATGAGATTATTCAAGTTTCTTTTGATTTAATAAGAGATTTGGTCACCATGATAAATAGTGTGAACTGAATATTTAATGAAACTCTTGATTTAGGCTCACCCACGAGCTATTTAATTGTTGCAAATCTTTTATGAACTATATTAGAGTTTCATTCTAGCTTGAAAATAAAAATTTAAAGACATTGCAAATCCTATGAGTATTAGTTTCAAAATCAGATGTAAGATCCAAATGTTTCTTTGAAAGATTTCATTCATGTTCACTATGAGTTGCCCAATTTTTTTCTTGCTTTTGAGCCATTGTTGGGTAATGTTCTTGTATGAAGTAAATTCTCAAGACTTTACAAGTTCCCTTTGTAAGTCTTAGTTAAACATAACTTTGCAAACCCTTTTTTTTTATTTCTAGCTCTCATTATTTTGGTTTGATTTTATTTTATTTTATTTTATTTTGAATTAAGTTTTCATTTCAAATTAAACTTAAGTTACTTTCAAGTTCAATCAATCTCTTATTTATTTTCATTCAAGTCATTTGTTATTGTGCAATTCGATAAAATTTTAGCAGCCTCCTCGTATCGTCTCCACATAAGGGGTTGCATCTGGGATTGCTTTGACATACCCGTCACGCTCTTCTAAGCACAACGGTTAGTGTCTTGCGATATCGCGGTCGTAGTCTTTAATCCCATCATACTCTTCTAAGTGTAGTGGGGTCTTCAAACTCATCAGCTCTACTAAGCATAACAAGGTCTTGAAATACATTCATAAAATAAAATACAAGTTTCCCCACCGCATTACAAAGAGAGCGAACAGGTACTTATTCATGAAAAATAAGTAGTATAACACTCTTCTCACTTTTTCTCAACCTCTTGTTTGCTGCCTTTTTTTAGAATTGATCTATGATGTTGCTTCTTATCTAATTAAATTTTTTTTTGATATGTTTTGTTTACTCGATGAGATCTCCTTCAAATATGCATTCTACTCTTTCTTCTTTGCATCCCACTGTTGGTCATATTCCTCCTACTTTTTTCTATGAGCAACTAGCTCATCCTTAGCATTTCTGAGTTCTAAATTCAACTTTTTTGAGTCCTTCTCAATGTTAAAAAGTTATCATAAGAAGTCATCTTACTTTACTAACTTCAATTGATATTGCAAGCGCAAATGCTTCTCAACCTCTTCTTTTGTGCTTTCTTTTGCTTTCTTTCCATGACTATTGTTCTCTTTTCTTGATATACAAGAGCCGATTCTTCTTCAGTTGTTGCCTTTAGTCTTCCAAATCCTCATAGTCTCCTTTTTTTTTGCTCATCAGACCCAGAAATTTGCTCAAGAAGGGTAGTGAGCTCTTTTGGGTTCTTTGATGCAATGGATTCCATATCACCCTGGAATATGAGAAAATTCTGGCCTTCAAAAGAACACTTAGAGACTTCAACTTTGAGTTGTATTCATCCCACATTATGACCTTCAGATCAATCCTTTGCTCGCTGCCACCCGCACCAGTGTTAGTCTTCATGAACTCAAGCTTTGAACCATTGCCCATCTAGTACACAAGCTGGACAAAGCCCTCCGCCCCCTCTACTCCTTCTCATGATCATCAAAAGCATCGATCAAAACCTTGAGCTTCCGCCATGGAGATGGGTAAGAACAGAGGCGAGGGAAGTGCAGTGAGCTGGTTAGCAGCAAAGGCAGTGTGCGGGAGGGGAGAGAAAGCTCAGGGAAGAGCAACTGTTGGAAGTTCGAAGTGATAGAGAGGGAGTGAGGTGTGAGGATAGCAGGTGGTGCTTGCGGCCTTAGAGAAGATCGGAGAAGGCCAGTTTTGTGACTAGTAGATTAGCACAGTAAAAACGAGAGGGAGAGAAGAGAGGAAGCTTCGGCTTCCTTTGTTGGGAGTGTGTCGTAGCTACAGGAGAACAAGGGAGAGGGGAGAGGGGAGAGAGGGAGAGAGCGAGAAGAGGGCAGCAGGCTGTGACGACTTACTCAAGTCGATAGGGCAGACGAACTGTGATAGAGGTTTGCTATCGTGCAATCTGGATTGTCGAGTAGGAGAAAGGGATGGAGAGGGGAAGCTCTCGCTCGGACATCAGGGAGAAAGAAAATAGGGGTTATGAAAATGAGGAGCCCTCTCGTTTCAGCGGGATGGCTTCGGCTTTGATGATCGACGGATTAAGCAACTCATATGAGTGGGTATACACGGTAGCTCCCAATTGGCTATTATGGGCGGCTAATTATAGATGAGGGTGGCTACAAGTTTCAAGGCATTGACTGGATGTAATTAAGGGATAATTAGATAAATTCTACCTTGAAATATGTGTTAATTTTAATGAAATTTTAAGTATGACAACCCTAGTCAAATTGGATGTCTATTCTAGGTAATTTTGACATTCGATCAAAGACAGCTTTTGATCGAAGATCATTTGGTTGATTTAGTCAATGGATTTTCAAAATTGTGCATCCCCACTTCTGACCACTCGACATTCATGCCGACTCATGCGAATTGAGCGCATACAGTCTTATTTGATAAGTTTCAATATTTTGACATTAATGAGATAATCAATTTTACGAACGGAGGTCATTTGGGCAATATTGAGGCTTCCCTACCTTGATAAGTGTGTCAGTACATCGACAAATTTCTTTCTTGATCTATCGACCATTGAATTGTTTAATATGTATATTCTGATCAATTTCAATATTCTGAACATGATGGTGAAGTCTGTTCATCGATTGAATGTTGTTTCTACCAAATTCAATGATGTCTAGTATATTTTAGTTTCGATTTGCGTGTCGATGCATCCAAAGCTCATCAAATTCGCTCAGATGTGACATACTTAGGTCATATATATGACATATATATATATATATATATATATATACTATATATATATATATATATATATATATATATATATATATATATATATATATATATATATAGGGAGAGAGAGAGAGAGAGAGAGAGAGAATCTTGTAGTTGTGTGGTTTGATGATATGAATGAAAATGAATTTGATGATTTTTATTTTATTTTTATAATTATCATGATATATTAGTGGCTCTATGTTACAATAAATAATGGATGAAAAAGAATTTCTTAAAAAAAAACTTGGGTAATGTTGCATATCCAATTCGATATGACCCACTCAAGTATAAGGGTTGACTTTTTGAACTATGATTAATTTTTTAGTATACAAGCCATATACTTTATAGAAAAAAATTACTTATGATTGAGCCATATGATTGATTAGTTGATGAGTTATAGAGCTTGAGTAATTTAGTAAATGAGTAGCTAAGATAAACTAGTAAGCTAACTAACTATTATTTATTAAAATATATGAAAAATTCAAATTACAATTAGAAAAAATATAGTAAACATATAATTTAACTTATAGAGGCCCACCTTTGTAATTGTTGATTTACTCTACTATAAGAAGCACAATTGAGGAGATTGTCAATTATTATATGATTTTTGAATATCCCAGTTAATTGGCTTTCAATGTATTTTAACATCTAATTTGTGCTAGCCATCGACACTTAACACTAGCCTTCCTTGTCATCATCCTCCTTTTATAAAGAAAATGATCTTGAATACTACTAGTCCCCACTAATATTTAATGTTCATAGATGACCATCATCAAATAATTATTGATGTTTGACACCTATTAGCTACTAAGGTTCAACAACTACCTTTTTATGTCAAGTCTCCATTATTATAAAAAGAAAAATGAGCATACCATTGATCTTCACTAAAAGTCTAATGTACCTGATTGATTGTCATATATTGTCTACCAATATTTAATCTCTCAACCATCGACATATGATGCCAACATTCTCATTTGTCAACCTCTTCTCTTATAAAATAATGATTAAGAAGACTAATGACCATTGCTTGACATTTAATTTTTGTAGTTGATCATTGCCTAAAACATACCAACATCCATTGTTTATCAACCATTGACATCTAATGCTTGCAATCTTGATTTTTGGTCTTCCATTTTATAAGGGAATGGCTAATTAGACTATTGGCCATCATCCAAAGATTAATCTTCACAGTCAACCTTCATTCAACACTTGTTTTAAGATTCATCTAATTAACACTAAACTTTATACTAACACTTTAATTGCTAACTTCTAGTTAAATTTGTATTAGATTTATTAAATGATAAAAAAATCAAGTGAAAAAAATACATATTATGGATATTCCATTGTTTCAAGAAACATGTTTATTTGTTTTATGAAAAAAAAACCTACCATAAACATGTTTCCTTTCGTGTCGTTTGAGATCACTTTTGATTTTTGCTTGATATTTATTTTATTTTATTTTATTTAGGTTTTGACATGAATTAAAAATAATTGATGATCATAATTGTTTTTAAAAACATTCAAAACATAGAAAAATAATTTTGAGTGTTTTTAAAAATAATCTGATTTATGTTCAACAATAAAAAAAATAAAAACACTTAAAAAATATGCTCAACAAACTTATTTTTTGAATAATATAAAATAAAAATAAATACACAAAACAAAATTGATCCCAAATAGCTCCTTAGTTTAAAACTTGTTTTCTAAAATATCTTAGCTAGTAAGTGCAATGAGTAATTTATACTTTAACATTTGGTATGTTATAATTAATATATATTTAATATGCCCTTTAAATCTTGTGAGGCTATAAATACCCCTCAGGAGAAACTATGGAAAAAACAAAATGAATAAATTTAAGTTTCAGTTTTTACCTCTTCCCCACAGTATTTAAGGCTCTGAGGATACTTTATTTGCCTCATCTCTTCGGTCCGATGAACTACTAAAATTTTAGACAAAGTTGAACTAGTAACCATGTATCTTACTATTTTTTCTTGCATTTCCTTTTACTTTTAGGGCCACAACAAAATACTAAATTGAAAATAGAAATTGTAGTGGATTGAAGCACAACCATAGTAGTTAAAGGCCCTCATCGACTTTCTTTCATAGTCCTATATCCATCTTATCAAGATTTTCAAGGTGTAGAGAAAACAAAATAGATAAGTGGTACCAATGGACCCATGCAGTTTGTGTGATGGTGGAGCCTAGTCATTCTCCTCTTAAAATTTGACACAAGGGCGTGGATGAGAGCTAGGGTTTTCATTTTCTAGTTCCGGTGGTGTTGGTCACTATTTTCTAGGGTGGTCTCAACAAAAGGCATGCCACCTCTTGAATTTCCTGGTGCGTGGAAGATGCCTTTGTCTCACAGGCCTCCGGTCGAGGCCAGAGGTCCTATCTCTTGAGCCTTATATTCTCCAGTGTTTGTGGTTTCCCCTTTACTATACATCATGAGTTTGAACCTAGCGTCCACTTCTTCTTTTCCCCCCTTTTTCAAATACCCTTGCATCTGGCTCTATTCTAGGCGTTGTTCCTAACCCCAGGGCTCCCCTCAATCCCCGGGCGACCGCTTCCCCTTCCTATTGCAATTGGAAGGATCTCCTAAATTCGCATAATATATTTGCTAAGTCTCTCTCCCTATCTTATGTTCCTTCTTCAGATGAAGAAATTAGCTTCTCGGAGGCCGACCTTGACGCTGGCCAGAGAGAATGGCTACTCTCCTTAGTTGGTCATGCCATCGGGAGGAGACATTTCTATGGTACTCTTTTGGCACTATCAAAAAGAAATGGTCCTTCAAGGGTCACTTAGATCTGCTCACTCTTGAGGTCAATTTTTTTTTTTTTGTTTAAATTCTCTTGCAAAGAAGACTTCTACTTGGTTTGGGATTGCAGACCTTATTTCCTCAATGGGAGGACTTTTATCTTCAAGAAGTGGTCCTGGGATTTCCAGCCAATCAAAATAAATTCTTCTGAAATTCTCCTGTGGATTAAACTTCCTAACTTTTGGTTGTGTTGCTGGAATGAGGAAGGCCTCTCTAGGGTTGCAAGCAAAGTTGGCATCCCCCTTATTGTTGACAATCTCACGCCATCTAAATCTCGGCTAACTTTCGCAAGGATGTGTGCAGGTCAGCTCCTCTTCTCCTCTTTCAGATTTAGTCATCATGAACCTAAATGGGTCAACAAACGTGACTCGCTCCATGTGCAATAATTATCATTGTTAAGTTGCAAAGTCTTGTAGGAATAAAAAGAATCTATTTCTACACATGAAAAGACAACCCTAAATGTCAAGAAATTTATCTCCTAGATTTGCCAAATTATGGAGATCAAGTCAGAAGAACTCCTGATTTTGGAAGCTTCAATCAACTGAGTTGGAGAAACATTAACCTCTACATACTGAAGTCTAGGACACGGATGGGTTCTAAAGGTCAGACTCAACAATCCCATAAATGGTTGAGTTGATGATGCTCTCCTCACTCAACAAGCCGCAAGAAAAGGCCGCAGTGAAAGAGCCCTCGTTCATTAATCTGATGACAAAACCACCAACCCACTACAGCTTAAGTTGAAGACTCGAATAGGTTCTAAAGCTAGAACTCAATAAGCCCAAATATGGCCGAGTTGCTGACTCTCTCCTCACTCAACAAGCCGTAAGAAAAGACCGTAATGAAAGAGCCCCTGCTCGTCAGTCCAATGATGATAGCTGTTCAATATCAAACCAGATCCATCTTAGTGATTACAGATAACCAGGATCGAAGAGATCTCTCTTCTTGATCGATAGATCAAGGCAATCTGAGGAAATGCTCAATTTAGGGCTACCTCAAATCAATCTTCATATTACCTGCAAGGTGATATTTAAATTTATTCTCAAATGATCTGATCAAGCTCAAAGCACATATCAAATCCTATCTTCTCATCAAGTCTGTTAAAGCAGAAAGCACAGGATCGAGGAAGTAATTACATAGTTCATACAATGCCAATGGCTGAATTAAAGGAATTTCATGGTTATTCAGTCTATTAAAGCACACGTTGTTAGACTAATAACTCAACATTGACCCCTATATAAGTTGGAAGGTTAGGTCATTTGCATGTATCCTTCAATGAATATGTCAAAGCAGCAAGCACAGGGTTCATGACGTACATACACTTCTTGACAAGTCAATGTTGACAAATCAGGTCAATCCTTCATCAAGTTCGTCAAGCTCAAAGTTAGGACAGAATGAATTTCAAATCCAATCAAGCACGGATAAACTGATTCCCCTATGGAGTCCTTCATCAAAACAAGCAGACCAATTCCTCCATCAAACCCAACCAAGCATGAAGCTAGGGTTGGAGGAGGCTCAAATCTGCAAAGACATAAAAGAAAATAATCTTTAGCAAAGCCATTGAAGTAGATAATAGATGGTATAAGAACTCTTATCAATCCGACAAGTTGATTATGACAAATTAATCAAGCCCATCATTTAGCATGTTTTGAATAAGGCATCATACTAATGATAAATCCTTTCAAAGCTCCGTATGCTACTGCAAGCAAAGCTGAAATGATCGAAGTTCTATGGCCAGCCCAAAGGGTCAATCAGTTTTCAACAAACGTGACTTGCTCCATGCACAAATCACATTTGTTGGGGGGCATTTGTTGACCTCCACATAAATGTCATAAGTCAGAGTCAAGCCCACAAGTCTAATTCCGATGCAGTAAAATCGTGGCTCAAAATGCAATCGCCACTCAAAATGGTCGAAACGACTGACGGCGGAACGTATTTTCCATCACGTTCAAAATGTCAAAATTGGCCAGGATATAAATATTGGATGACTTGATGAGCAATCAATCAAGCGCTCGAGTCGTCAATGCGTCTGCATGCATTTCGAGGTCAGGAGGCACCGACGAGGATCAAATGACCTCCATTCATGAAATTGATCGCATCATTGGCTTTGAAACGCCAAAATATATCAAATAAGACTGTTTGCACTCAATTCAGATGAATTTGCATGAAAATCGAGCGGTCGAAAGCAGCGATGCGTATTTTGAGCTGAAATTGACTCAATTTGGCGCCGACTCGAACCAAATGGCCTTCAATTGTGAAACAGATTACGCCGTTGCGTTCGGAATATCGAAATAACCTTGAATCAGCATATATATTGACCATATAATATTGTCAGCGTAAAATTTATTTTAAAATTGATTAATATTTGAAAAAATTAATTAAAAAGGTATATTAATTCCCAATCTTTTTCTCGTTGGATTCCTTTAACCGTAAGGATGATCTTTCCTCTAGCTCTTCCGTTCGAATGAGCTCGCTCCTCGAAACCACTCCCGCTCTCGTTCAAATTCCTTCAACCACAAGCGCGCAAGCAACTGCTCCCGTCCTTTGGCTTCTTCGGTTTCCAAAATCGCAAGGAAGGAGCCGGAATTCCTAAAAACCTGAATGCATGAAACCTACGTAACCATTCTATGTCTCTCTCTCTCTCTCTCTCTCTCTATTGGTGTCTCGTAGCAGGACGCACGCGACTCCAACCTCCCTCTGCAGAGAGCAATGTAAACCAGATGCGCCCTCCATTTCAGTGCACGATAGCTACTCCACCAAACGCCACATAGCTACTTGACCATTGACAAACTCTGAAAAAGTAATGGAGCTCACTCTGTCGACAACCCCACCACACAATTAAAGCAAGATCTCACCGGAAAGCATATCCACCTGAGAAGAAAGCATGGCAAAGAAAGCAGTGCTGGTCGGATGCAACTATCCAGGGACAAAGGCAGAGCTGATGAAGGGGGGATTATTTTTAAAATAGGCTTAGTGTTAATTGTAATTAGCAGTTTAGGCACAAAAAAATTTTTTTTTAAAATAGGAGTCGATAACGACGATCATGGACGCATGCCCACGTTGGCGCCGCCCGTCCGCTTGACGGACGACCGGATATCGCGATGGATATTGGTCATCATCTCCACCGCTGGTCAACCATCTACATATACATTTACAGCCACCACAAGATTCGCATTAATGGATCCATGTGGTCAGATGCACTTGCCGCAACTAGTTCCTCCTACGTATGGGCCTCCTTCATTCCATATGACACCCCTACTATATATCATGGTTACGAACAATCATCCGAGCAACCGGAGGACCGAATGGAGCATCGCCAGACCGGCCGACGACCACCTGCCCATTATACACCCGGTAGTGATGCGATACCGCATCGTAGGCATCATCGGAGATAGTCAGATGTACTATTATATTCTGTCCATACGGGATTATATTTTGTTGTATGTGTACTTCGTGGTTATTATATGAAACAAGTAAACCTTTTATTTTTGTTATTTTCTTTCTAGAAATAATTTATTCATTTTTACTATATGTATTTCATTTATCAAAGGCAATTTGGTGTTAATCTCACGATTTGATGCTATTGTCGTTCTTAGCTTTAGAGTACCTTCTAGAACCTTCTAACTTTATTATTTCTAACTTGCATCATAGAAGGACTTTATTAGGTTGCCTTTCATGTAGGTTATTTTGTATTCATGTTTTTATGGCATGAGCTTTTTCTCAGTTGAGAAACTGGCATTCCCTATTTAAACTAGCAAATTTATGTATGTTAAAACATCATTGTTCAGCCTAAATATGGCATCCTGGATACTTTCTGTAGTTTGAACTGAGCAGTTCTCTTATGTTTATTGAAAGCATATAGATCATCTTCTTTCTCATAATATCATGAATCAATAAAGCATAAACAGTATATGCCAGGTGATATTTATTTCTAGTAGGAGGCTTGAATGTGCTGAATGAGCATGCAGGTTAAGCCACTAAAGTGTCCTTCATGGGAAAATTTTCATACTGCTATTCCTATTTTGAGATTGCTACACATTTTTTAAAAAAAAATTTAAACCGTAGCCGTCATCATCAACGGACGACCGCGACGCGTATCGCCGGCCGTCGTCCGCTTGACGACGACCGCGGCAAGAAGCAGTTAGCCGTCAACGCGACGGCGCTGACGCTGGCGGCGCCAGTCGTCCGTCAAACGGACGACTAGCCCCGACGTGGCTTCCACATCCGCACCAGTTTTCCGTTGTACGGACGACTAGGCCTATTTTGCTAAAAAGAATTTTTTTGTGTCTAAATTACTAATTACAATTAATACTAAGCTATTTTAAAAATAATCCCACTGAAAAGGGCTGCATGAACGACGTCCTGCGAATGCATCGTTGCCTTCTAGATCGCTTCGGATTTGATGAAAGCGACATCAAAATCCTTATCGACACCGATGAATCCTTCACTGGATGACGTCGGAGATAGAAACCCGCTGAATATCAAACTCCAAGTTCACCTGTACCGTTCGAAGTTGACGAACTCGTACTGCTCTTTTCACTGAGAGAAAGTGCAGGACAAGAATTTCTTTCTCTGTATGGTTCCAGATATGAAGACAGGGAGATGCTGGAACTGCAAACAGTTTGAAGAGCATTTTTATTGGGACCATCTGGAGGAGACAAGACTTCGATTTATGAAGGTAATGGCAGGAAATTTCTCCTATGAAAGGGAGTTTTGAAAAAAAAAAAAAAAAGTTTGCAAGGAACTATTGTCGGAGTATTCTTCCTGATGGTATGAAGAAAAATCAGAAGGTGGCTACTAATATTCTCATGCCTACTACCAAAGCAATAAATCATGACGTTCCTGTGTCTCTTGATGAGATAGTATAAATGGGTTTGATGACAATGGACGAATATCTCCAAGTGAGCAGCAGAGATTTAAGTTTATTTGCATATGGACAGCAAGTGGCTCTCAATCATGGTCTACTATTGGTGGACACAAAGTATGAGTTCGGGAAAGACACTGAGGGAATATTTTGTTAATTGACGAGATGCATACGCCTGATTCCAACAGATACTGGATTGCCGATTCTTATGAGGAGTGTTTTGATGTTTCTCTTGAACATGAAAATGCGGATAAGGACTTCTTACGGTTATGGTTCAAAGACCAGTGTAATTCATATGAATATCAGGTTTGAAGGTCACGTACGTCATCGCGCGTGATGAGATGAAATTGAACCGATCGTGGTTCCGAGACATTTGTGCTCATCGAGAACATCGAGTAAGCCAAAATCGTCGATGTGGCTATACCAATCGCCAAAATTAAGAATATTTGCATATATATATATATATATATATATATATATATATATATATATATATATATATATATATATATATATATATATATATATATATATATATATTTCTTTTATGCAAGTGATTGAAAGGCCCTCGTGCACGTGAGACGAGATGAAATATAGTGGTGTGAAGACACTCACCCTTCATCAGGCGTACCAGAAAATAGTAGATAGCTGCGTGGGGATGAGAATCTTTCAGTGAAATCTTCAAATTGCGTCAAATCTTTTAACTTAAAAAAAAGAGGGGGAAAAATTAAATTTGAATAAAAGAGGAAGAAAATCAAATTTGAATAAAAGAGAAAAAAAATCAAATTTGAATTAAAGAGGGGGAAAATTAAATTCGAATAAAAGAGGAGAAAATTAAATTTGAATAGAAAAAGGGGAAAATGGGAACCACTTTTAGGAGTAAATATTCTCCTTAAAATAACAAATTAAACTATCTTTTGAACCTATAGCTTCAAAATACCTTCTTCGCCACCGAATCTGCAACTCTTTGTACAAGCAGACAGAAGACGATACTAAATCAAAATCTACAAAAATCATAGGGCCCCATTTGATAAAAAAATTAAGGAATTTCATTCTAGTTATGATTTTCAAAATAAATGATTTCATTAATTAGATGAAATTAGTTATGCTATAAAAACCCGTATGGGCCCCGACACTACGCTGAATGCTTAAATTCAAGTATTTGAGGATGCTGTGTGGGTTGCTTCGGTTTAGTCTTAGACTAACAGTTAACAAAATCTATTATAAAATTTCAACTCAATAAAATATCTGAGAAGCTAATTCTATCAGGTGATAGTAGATCTGATCCTCTATTAACAGTTAAATAGAGTTGACAGGATCTAAAGCTCTTAATTCAAACATAAAATTACCTAAATTCTTAAGTATAACCGCATGTGCCCCGATACTGTGCTGAATGCTTAAATTCAAGTGTTTGAGGATGCTACGCGGATTACTTCCCAGTTTAGTCTTATAACTGGGTCCGGGTTAATAAAACCTAAAAACCTATAAAAAGAGTTTCAAATCAGTGAAATATCTAAGAAACTGATTCTGTCAGGTGATAGTAGATCTAATCCTCTATTAGTAGCTAAACATAGTTGACATGATCTAAAACTCTTAAACTCATTCAAATTAATCAATTTTTCAAATCAAATTAAGTTCTGAAACTGCTTAAATGAAATTCTATCATGAAAAGCTTAAATCAAAACCCAATCTATCCACATTCCGCAATTGTTTATCGGAGGTGACAAACTAAGAAAACTCTAGCTCTCAAAGGAGCCAATATCAAATCAAGTGTTATGTTATATTCACTCTCAATTAATCTCTTGCGATGGGGCGTGGCGGTGTCCTTTGGCTCACTTGGATGCTCCACGAGATAGCGATCCTAGAGTCCTTTGATCGTGTGGTTTGGCCAGTCCGGCTCCATTATATTATGATCACGATCGTAGCCCGTATGCTTTCCAATGGCTCTGCCCTTTGAGTTGTGAATCATAAGGTATACTTGATAGGGCAAATAGCCTTCTGTCAGCTAAGGTAGACTTAAGATTATCTCCTTAGATAAATAACAAAGCTATAAACACCCGCATGGGCCCCGACACTATGCTGAATGCTTAAATTCAAGTATTTGAGGATGTTGTGCGAGTTGCTTTTCGATTAAGTCTTATGATTGGGTCCGGGTTAACAAAACTTAAAAACCTATAATAATAGTCTCAAATCAATGAAATATCTGAAAAAACTGATTCTATCAGGTGATAGTAGATCTAATCCTCTGTTAGCTGCTAAATAGAGTTGACATAATCTAAAGCTCTTAAACATATCCAAATTAATTAAATTTTCAAATCAAATCAATTTTTAAATATCAATTTGAAACTGTTCCAATGAAACTCTATCATTAAAAGCTTAAAGCGAAACTCAATCTATCCACCTTTCACAACTGTTTATCGAGGGTGACAAATTAAGAAAACTCTAGCTCACAAAGGAGCTAATGTCAAATCAAGTGTTCTGCTATGTTCACTCTCAATCAATCTCACGCTAGTAAGGACGTGGCTCGTGTCCTCTGATTGCGTGGCTTGGCTAGTAGGCTCCATAGATGAAGTAGTTACGACCAGAGTCCTCTGATCGAGTGGTTTGGCCAGTCTGGCTCCATTATATTATGATCACGACCATAACCCGTATGCTCCCCAATGGTTCTGCCATTTGAGTTATGAATCATAGGGTATACTTGATAGGACAAACAACCCTCTGTCAGTTAAGGTAGACTTAAGCATGTCTGTCTACAAGATTTCTGACGATGAACCCATGTGTTGGATGAGGATCCTTCACGTCGACTACCTCTTTTGACTAAGTAGACTAGGGACCGCGACTACCCGGGATGATGGAATCATGGGATCTAGATCGAGCACATCATCATTCCCCCAACCATCTCGGTTTAAGCTAAAATGAAGAATTTCACATCTTAAATTCTAAAGCTTTACATGCTGCTACTATACACTACACATTTTACATCTAACCACTAAGATAATCGAAAAGTTCTCTCCCACTCATCAGGGGTAATTAACTCAGGCTTGGCGCTATAAGAAACCTGGAACTAGATTTAAAGTTCTCACCAAATAAGGACGAAATCTCTGGGTAGTGTCTTATCAACTATCTCATATGTCTTATGAAAAATTTACCGATACTTTAAAATACTCTTTTCATCAAAGAGTAATGTGGTGAATTTTTGGAGCCTTAGAAATCTATGGGCTCTAAAAATTCTCCACCGACCTCTTTCATGAAAAGAGTGTTAAAACAAATGTAATTTCAAAAGCAGTGAGATTTCGACGACTGGGTTAGCAGACGGAAGCCGGGTGCGGCGGACCCGTGGAGTGGTTTTGCGGTGGAATGCGCGGCAGAGGCGGCGGCGGGATCGGACGGGATCGAGAGAGTGGGGAGGAGATTTACCATTTTTTTTCTTCATTTTTGATGAGAGAGAAGGATGCCGCAGGGAGAGAGAAACGTGGGAATAGAGAGAAAAAGTATTCCAGCGATAATGTTTTCGACGAAGTATTCCAGCGCAAATCAAAGAAAGCTCGGACTCGATCCTCAAGCGATAGTCACGGGCAGCAGCAGCGCGAACGTCGGCGCCGCGACCTTCTTCTTTCTGCTCAATCGATGAGACGGTGTGCCAAGAGGCACGGCGAGCGCCGACGACATTCTTGTAGGCTACCGATAGGAGGTTGCGCTCCTCGATTGAAATCTCCCCACCATCAGGGATAGAGTTGACTATCTTCTCCATGGACTTGACGATATCCTCGTAGCGTTCCCTCTGCTCTACGAGCTTTTCCATATAGACATTTTCTTCCCTCGTCGAGGATGCCCTTGCCGGAGAAGAGGATGCCCGACAGATGAGGGAGCAGTCTTTTGTTCGGTTCAGGAAAGAGTGGAGGGTTGAGGTTTTTATTGTGGTTAAGCCCTTCGAACGAAGAGCGGGAGTAGTTCTTCGGCTAGGAGAGGGAATGGTTGAAGGATTCAAATTGCATGCGATTGAGATGGAGCGGAAGTGAGGAGGCGGATTGAGTGAGTTTTAAATTTTATTATAAATTTCAAGTTAATTAATATATGGATATTAATCAAGTATCTAATCAACCTCAATGATGAAATTATATGGTTAATATTTATATATCAATCTTAAGTAATTCCGATGTTCCAGACACAATGACGTAATCGCCTGATTGAATCGTAGATAAAAAAATTGCAGTTATTTTCGACCATTTTCATGTAGACTTTATCTTGAGGAAATTAATGATAGCTTGATGTTTCAAAGTTTAACCACTCAATCAATTTTGAAGGTCATTTGGTCATCTGCGCCTCCCGATCTCGATGCATGCGCCGACCAGCGCTGATTACTGATCATTAAGTCAAATATTTATATTCTCGATTTTCTACATTCTCAATGCAATGATGAAGTCCGGATATCGTAGATTTAAGTAATTTTGGTGACGCAGTGTTAAATTGCCTCGACGATATCACTTCAAATCACTCGACATTTGTATAAACTCATTCGAATTGAGCGCAGATAGTCTCATTTGATTATTTTCAATGTTTCAAAGCTAACGACATAATCAATTTCATGAACGGAGATCATTCAGACATCGTCGCAGCCTTGACCCCATATGTGTCGACATATCGATAGCTTAATCGATTGGATCGTTATTTTGTAATATTTATATTCTAATCAATTTTGACGCTCGAACGCTGGAGAGAAGTCCGCTCATCGACGGAGGTCATTTTGACCATTTCATAAAGGACGCCTAATGCATTTTGGGCCTCATAATTACCTCCCAAGTGAATTTGACTTCTGAGCTTTTGTGATGGACATATGGAGGTCAACAATCGCTCAGCAAGCAATCATCTATTGATTGAACCTCGCTCGTAAGAAATTCTCTATGTTCTCCCATGTTGACGCTTAATGCTCTTAATCACATGGCTCACTTATCATGACGTAAGCCAACCAAGTTTGCATTCAAAGAACAATCAAGCAAACCACTAACTTTAATTGAGAATGTTGTTTCTTCCTCTTCTTCCTATATTGTTGAAATGATTTCTGAATCTCAAACACTTGAAGAACCTGGCTCTGAGAATATCCTTCTCCCGCAGACTTCCAACCCCATTAATGGCCTTAATCAGCTCCCTGCTTAATCTCCCTCATCTCCTGATCAGGAGGAAGTAAACCTTCCTTTGAGTGAACTTATAGTCGACCCTCTTTCCACCTCCAATATAAACTCTACTTACAACACAACCACTCGTTCGACAACAATTTCCCCTTATAAGTCTAATACCACTAAATCACAAAATTCTCTTTCTAAAACACCTAGGAAAAACCATCAGAATAAGAGTGTGTCAAAGTCCTCATCTGCCCTCTCTTTCTTAGGTCATAAGGCTAAGAAGAAAGGGAAAAACCATTGACTATTTTTTATGAGGCTCCCCAAGCGAGGTTGCTAAAATGTGAGGGGACTTTTGGTTGAGAGTCAAACCCATGATTGTTTGAGAGTTATTAAAGACTTTCAACTTGATATGTCTTGCCTATTAGAAACCAAACTATGCAGGGATTCTTTTATGGATGTTCCCTCTAATAGAAAGTTCACTCTCTTTCCCTTTGAGGATAGTTGAGACAACTTTGATTGCAGCCCTGGGGGGGTCGCATCTCTTTGAAATGGAATTCAGAGGTACTCTCCTTTACTCCTCTTCTTACCACTTCTTAGTTTATACATGGAGCTATCTCTTCTCCTTTTTTTAGGGGTTCCATGTTACTTGGGTTTATGCCCACAATGACGCTATAAATAGAAAAGCTCTTTGGGAAGCTATTCATCTTATTTCTATCCTTATGGATTCTCCATGGTTGGTTCTGGGAGACTTTAATTATATTCTTTATTCACATGAGAAAGATGGGGGAAACCTGATTCCTCCTAATCGATTATCTGAATTTAAAGATTGTGTGAACCAAGCTGGGTTACTTGATCTTTCTAGCACGAGGTTGTTTTTCACTTGGTCAAATCAAAGAGTTGACAATCCGATTAAGTCCAAGATTGATATAGTCTTTTGCAATTTATCATGGTTATACCTTTTTCCTGTTTCTTTCTACAAGGTTCCTTCTCCTCTCTCATCAGACCACTCTCCATTGATTATTTCCTTTCAAGACTATGAATAGAGGCCTCATAGGTTCATGTTCCGTAATTACTGGGTGCTTCATCCCAAATTTCTTGATATCATCAAAGGTGCATGGTCTCCATATGTTAATGGAGACCCTTCTTTTGTGCTATTTAAGAAGCTCAAATGGGTTAGAGAATCCCCCAGGAGCTTTTACTAAGAGCAATCACCACTTGACAAGCAATTGAAAGTACTTAAAAACGATAAGGAGCATTTCTACAAATTTTGGGGAGTGACTCGCTTAACACTACCTTCCTCACAACATCAAGGATGTAAATGCTAGATACACGGATATTGCGAAGAAGGAGAGTATTTGGGTCAAACAGCGTGCCAAGAACTTCTGGATCACTCACACGGATGATGATCATAAGTTTCTCTATTATTCTATAAAGGAGAGGAAGAATACAAATCTAATTAAAGAGCTCAACACTGATAAGGGTGTCCTATCCAACCCAACTAAGATCGCTGATGAAATTTGTGAATACTATCACTCCCTATTTAATAAGTCTAGCTCTACTCTCAATAACCTTTCATACATCCCGATGGGAGAGACCATCTCCCCGTCGCATTATGCTGCTCTCGGTGCCCCTATTTTAGATCATGAGATCATTTCTGCTCTTCATGGAATAAATGGGGATAAGTCCCTAAGTTCTGATGGCTTTACATCTAAGTTCTTTATTCAAAGTTGAGACATTATTGAAAGACAATTCTCGTTAGCAACTCACCATTTCTTTAAAACACAATATTTACCTAATTTCTTTAAGCACAATATCATTATGTTAATTCATTAAATTAAGCATACACATTCTTTGACTGATTTTAGGCCTATTTCCTTATGCAATACCTTCTATAAGGTTATTGCTAAAGTCCTTGCTAATAGACTCAAGCATGTTTTCCCAAGTATTGTCCATGCTACTCAATCTGCCTTCATTAAGCATACAGATATAATGGATAACATCGCTTTGGTACATGAGATATGTGTTGATTTTAGCAACAAGATCCACCAAAATGCTTTCTACACCAAGATAGACCTCAAAAAGGCCTTCGATTGTGTTAACCATAAGGCCATTCTCCTCAAGCTGATTCAAAAAGGTTTCCCTCAGATCTTTGTCAAATAGGTGGAGGCATGCATATCAGATATACTCTTTTCTATTATTCTAAATGGTCAAATTAAAGACTATTTCACCTCTTCTAATGGGCTTAGAAAAGGGTTCCCCTTATCTCCATTTCTCTTTACCATTATTTTAGATATTTTCTCTTGCCTTCTGGATAAGAGTGTCTTGGATTCAGTTTTCAAATCACTGGCTTCAGGTAACTGCTCTATCTCCCATCTCTTTTTCGATGACGATATATTTGTCTTAGGGGAAGTCGACTCCCAAATTTCCCTTGCTTTTCAAGAGTCCCTGAACACTTTCTCCTCTTGTATTGGATGAAGTAAACTACAACAAATCTTAGATCTGTTTCTCTAAGTATTCCTTGGAAGCAGATCTCTACAGTTGTATTCTGAACATTGAGAAGGGTGTATTTTCCCTTAAATACCTGGGCCTCCCTTAGTTGCTGGAGCCCTGAAATTCAATCAGTTTACACCCCTGGTGGACAAGCTTTCTTCCTGGCTTGCTGGGTGGAAGTCCAAGTGGCTCTCTTATGAGGGCAGATTACAGCTTATAAGATCATCGATTAACAGTTATCTAGCTTACTGGCTAAGGGCTTTGGTATTTCCCAAGTGTATCCTCAGGAAGATCACCTCTATCACTTCGAAATTCTTTTTCCATGATGATATGGTTAAGAAATTACATCTAATTTCTTGGACTATGACTACTTTACCTAGAGAAAAAGGAGTGATCGATCTCCAATCGGATTACACACTAAATGTTCTGTGTAAAATCAAGGTCTTATGGAAAGTACTCAATCGAACTACCTTGTTGGCTGCTTGGTGTGGGAACAAGTATAGCTCAATTTGGAATATATCCCTCTGTTCCTCTACTCTCTGGAGGGAACTCCAGCTCTGTGCATCTCGGTTTCAAGGGAAGATCTCTGTCTCAATTAGGGATGGCTCATCATGCTCTCTTTTCTTTGACCCTTGGTGTCAGGGTAAATCCCTTTTGGAGATATGTGGGTCTGAATGCTTTTCATTGTTCAATATGTCAAGAACCTCTCTTCTAAGTTCTATTATTAGACACTAAAGCTAGTCACTCCTAGTTCTGCTTGAAGTTAGAAACTCAGCTTGCTATAACTCTATTTGTCTCCTTCCTCTTTCTTCAGGGTCAGATTCCTTTTTTTGGAATGGTGAGAAGGGAATTTCAAATAGAAGGATTCTGGATGTTATTTTTATTAATTCACCTTATGTGGAATGATATAAAGATATTTGGTTCAAGGCTTTACTGTTGACTATGCTATTTTCTACTGGATGGCTAATATTGAGGGGCTTAAAATTTCAGATGTGTTCAACTATCGTGATATTGGCCCTATTCTAGATTGCGATTTTTGTCACTGTGAGAAGGAACCATGCTCATCTTTTCTTTAGCTGCCCCTTTTCCTTTAAACTTATTAGAAATCTTTTGCCCAACAAGAGTTTTTTTTTTGTTTCGACCCACTCTCCAACAAGTTCTTGCTGCCTCTTCTATCCATGAGCACAAGGTTTTGAAGCATTTGTATCTACTGATCGTTGCAATTATTGTGTACACCATTTGGTGTGAAAGAAAAAATAGGCTATTCCCGAACCAAGAGGCTTCTTTCACTGCCCTATGCCTTAAGATCAAAACTAGAGTTGCCTTTAAACTCAAACGTTGGAAATTCAAAGATACTTGGCCTACCCTCGTCTCTGCTGTTTTGGAGAAGTGGAGGAATTATGGTGGTTAGGATGCTGAGCATGTTTCAGTCACATTGGGCTGATGTGAGCTTTTTTTGGTTTTGCTTTGAACGTCCTGGTTATAATTTTCTGGCTTTGGAGTTTTTTTTGTGGCAAAAAGTGCCGATTTCTCTCTTTTGTTGTTGGACAAGGATGAGTATGTAGGGTCTAATTTTTTGGCGAATTGGTGCCACTATCAGTCTTGTGGTCTCCCGTGAACAGCCAGGTGCCTGATGCTGAGTGCTTATCTTTTTTTTTTCTTTGTTGAAGGCTATTTCTTCTGAACGTTTGATTTTCGTGAGAGAGTTTTCTCTATGATCTTGGCCTTGGGTGGTCCATCCCTACTATCTCTAAGCGCTCCTAGAGGTGTTTCTTTGAGCTTAATGTTTTCTGTTTGGCAACCGGGGAGATCGCTTGGCGGTAGGTGAACCTTTTTGCCATTGCCAGCCTTACTCGGAGTCCTTTTGGTTTCTGTGATCTAATGCTGATCCTTCTTGTATTTTTTCTTTTCTTTGTACTTATTTCTTCTCCCTTTTGGATAATACAATTGGGCTTAGTCCTCATTTTTTCCAAAAAAAATAAAAATAAAAAATAAAATAAAATACAAAACAGATAACCGATCATAAATAAGGATTTCCATATATTAAGTCGCAGTTTCATCAAGGAATCTAACACCGATGTCACCTAATTCAAGTGATCCATTCACAATTGCACTCTCATCTTTCTCACCAGTAGAATAACGTTTTCTTGAAGAACATAAGTAGATGTACAAGAATGCAACTTCATGAGCATGCGACATATTTGTCCACCGGCGATCACGCCGCAATTTTTTATAACCTTAAGATCATTCTTCATCTTAACAGTATTTTAATCTCCCCATTTCCCTTGCTCGAGTCTTTTTGTTGGGTTGTAATTGTAGTTTCATGGCGTCTTCCTGATATTTTGTGGAGTCTTGTAGGTGCGTGCATTCAGCGGTACGGATTGTTCGGCCGACTTATTTTTTTTTTATAAACTGAATAAATCGAATGGACTAGCTAAAATTAATTGAGCCGTCCAATCAATATATAAAATCTAATCAATTAAATTAAACTAAACAAAAAAGTGAAAGAAGAAATTAAATCGATGTGGCTCTCGGATTTCTTGGTGTTCTCCCCGGCTTCAGTAACTCCTCCTTCAGTATCCGCTCCTCTAGCTTGAGTCACTCCTCTCTGCTCGCCGTCGGGGCCGATCTAGCTTTTGGCTAGCTCCCTCTATCCAAATGGATTCTGAGCGATCCTTCTCCAGCAACTTTCCTTCTCTTCCTTCCCGCTCTCCGAAAGGATCCATCCTTGGGACTGCCCCATGCGGCCTCCCTCCCCCCTCTTCTACTCCCTCCGGTCCTCGAAATTGGAAAGACCTTCTTACTCGCCAGAACGACAAGAACAGCACCATTTCTCTTTCCTTTATCCCCTCTGACTCAAATGAAGTCTCCTTCTCGGAGGAGGAATTACGACTAGGTCAGAGTGAGTGGAACCTTTCTAGTCGGTTATTCACTGGTAAACGCCTTCTATGGGTCGCTGTCAAGGAAGAAAAGAAATGTTAAAAGGGAGCTTTGAGTTACTCATACTTGAAGGTAACTTCTTCTTGTTTAAATTCTCGTGTCAAGAGGACTTTGATTTGGTTTGGGACAACGGTCCGTGCTTCTTGAATGGTAGGCCCTTTATCTTCCAGAAATGGAGTTAGGACTTTAGAGCCTCTAAGGAAAATATCATAGAAATTCCCCTATGGATTAAACTTCCAAATTACCCTCTCTGCTGTTGGAATGAAATTGGCTTTTCAAGGTTGCAAGTAAAATAGAAGGAATACCACTAACAATCTCATCAACAGATTTCCTTTGCCCAGATTTTCCAAATTAACTCTTCTCCACTTCATCATTAATTTAAATGGACTAAAGTTTAAGCAACCTCAGGTAATACGATTGAAGTTTTCCCAAATGCAAAGACTTTCTCACATGATCACTCCTCTTGTCCTCTTAACCCTGCCATCACTGAAGCTCCTCGGGGCAGAAGTCGTAGCCGTAACAAAAGACCTCTACCTCTACCTCTTCACAAGACATTCATACCCCAAAAAACATTCCTATTATCGGCCCGTAAGATCCTCTATCATCATCGATTCGAATTAACCCTCTTTCCATCCTCCATCCTCTCTCCTAACCCCTTATAAATGATCTCAACCAAACTCCCATTCTCCCTCTATCGAGGAAGAAACTACTTCACTAACCCCTCACTTACTGGCATTCGAGATTTCTTCCTCCTCCTTCGTATGTTGACCGGATCACAAAGAAATTCTCCCACTGCTTGCTTAAACCAAATCTGTGAACTCCACCTCTCCGAAAAGAATCTCGTGATCCAAATTAAGACCAAGATCACACAGACGTAAGCAAAATCAAAAGAAAAGGGCAAGAAGCTCTAGCTCATCCAATTCCCAATGACAAGTCTCTCCATTGGATGTTGGAACTCGGGGCCTCATGGCCTGTGTAGTCGACTGCTCTAATTATCAAGAACTTCAAACTTGAAATTTTCGTTACTTGAAACAAAACTTTCAGTGGATTCATTCAGTGATAGGTCTTTTGTTGCCCGTGCTAAACTCTTCCCCGAGGAGGATAGCTGTCATAACAGTGAAGAAAGACAAGGTGGACGTATTTGGCTTAAATGGAACTCCTCTACAATCCATTTCACCCAATGGCTTGGTCACCTCAATTTATTATTGCTTTCCCCAGCTTGGTTCTCCTCCTCTTCTGTCGGATTTATGTTAATTTAAAGCTTTTTTGTGGATTCTCTAAGGTCCATCTCTTCCTCTCTCTTCCTCTCCTTGGATATTAATGACTTTTTAACTCCTTCCTTCTCAAAGGAGAAATCGGGTGGTAACCCCATTCCAATCAATCAACATTGGATTTTAAAGCTTGTCGATTGCGGGCTTATGGAGTTATCTAGCACCGGCCTTTTCTACGTCAAATCGATTGATAATCCCATCTCCTCCGTAATTGATCGTGTCCTTGTAACCCCAATGGCTTGAGCTTTCCTCTCTACTATAATGTACCTAACCCCTTCCTCCCACCACTCTCCACTCATAACTTACCTCACTAAACCTTTCAAAGCCTCCCCCATTTTATAAAACTATTGGACTAAACAAGAGAATTTGAAACATCACATACAACTATTATGGGATGGTTTTATTTCTGGTGACCCATTGTATGTCTTCTCCAAAAAGCTCAAACTTATAAGATCTTTTCTCAGATTCAATATGAGGGATTCCACATCCATTAAGGCCCATCTTGAAAATCTGAAACAGGAACTTGATTCCATTCTCATTTTATTGGATAGGGACCCTACAAATATTACCTTAGCCAGCGAGGCAAAAAGTCTGAAGGACAAATACTCCAATTTACTAATAAAAGAGCACATGTGGGCTAGACAAAGGGCAAAGGTTCATTGGTTAACTAATTCAAACGACGATCTGAAATTTCTGTATGGTCACATAAAAGAAAGGAAGAGCTCGAATATAATCAGGTCTATTCAGACTAACAATGGACAATTTTCTGATCCTGAGGATATTGTAAAAGAGGTTTGCACATATTATTCCTCCCTGTTTAATTCTGATCACTCTTTTGGAATTGGCTTACAGGAAGGTTTAGTAGGGAACACACTCACAAGAGCTCAAGTGGAGGAGTCGGAAACATTTCACCGATGTCAAATAATCAAAGCTCAGATAGCATGAAAACAAAGCTCCTAGTCCCGATGGTTTCAATGCAAGTTTCTTCACTTTCTATTGGGATATTATTAGTCGCTTAAAGACATTTCTTCTTTCAAACCAAGGCTCTTTCTGATATCTTTAAACATACCGCTTCACCCTCATCCCAAAGAAGAAACATTCCAATATTATCTCGATTTGACCTATCTCCCTATGCAACACCTTCTATAAGGTTTTAAAAGTTCTACTACTGAAAGCAAGGTATTACCTTCCATCATTCATTACTCCCAATCAGCCTTCATCAAGAATAGGGATATTGCTGATAACATATCACTTGCTCAAGAAATTTATTCTGACTTTCTCCCTTCCTACCCTGAAGAGAAATTTCTGGCTAAATTCGACCTTAGGAAAGCGTTTGATCTGTTAACCTCTTCTGAAAGACTTCATCTCAAAGGATTTCCTTCATCCTTCATAATCTTTGATTAAGGCTTGTATCACAAATGTGCCATATTCCATAGTATTCAATGGAGAAATAAAAGGGTTCTTTCACTCCTCAAATGGGCTAAGGCAAGGATGTCCACTCTCTCCTTTCTCACCGTGGTAATGGATTTTTTCTCCAATTTTTTGGAAAATGAAATACATATGAACGTGTTTTCCCCTCTTCTCTGAAACTTTGGGGTCTCCCACCTCCTTTTGTGATGACCTCATTGTGGTTGGTAAAGTCAACCTCTCAACCATGACTTCTCTCCAAACTGATTCTCTCCACTCTTGCATGGGTCTCTCTCTGTTAATGGAGACAAATCAATGTTAAGCTTCTCTAAAGATTCTAATTTGGCACCTATATTTTGTAGAGAGCTTAAAATTAATCTCACAAAGCTTCCACAATATCTAGGCCTTCCCGGTTTTAGGTCCCTCAAAATTATGCATTTCAATCCATTAATTGATAAGCTATTCATATGGTTAGCTGGGTGGAAGAGTAAGCTACTTTCCTTAGGGGTTCGGTATCAACTTATTCGATCCTCCATTAATGGCCTTTATCCCTCGGTTCGAGATCTATTGCTTGTCCTAATAAGAAGTTAAACTCTATAACATCTAACTTCTTCTTCCATGGTGGGGAAAGGAACAAGCTTCATCTCTTCAAATAAAGTTACAATTCCTAGAGAGCATGGGGAACCGGTCTTACCTCAAGTTCCACATTGTACTCCATAAGGTAAAAAACAATTCTAAGGCTCTTAAATGAGCCCTCTCCTCCTACATGGATTTTAACAAATCGCTCTATGGAAAAAAGCCCTCCGTGCCTTCTTCACAATGGAAAGACATATCATCTTATGCCTCAAGGTATAAAGCCTACCAACTCAATCAATGTAAACTCAAACTATTCCTTCTTCTTTGACCCATGGTGTGAGGGTCTTTCTCTGGTGGATCGATTGGGACATCAATGCATATTAGCTTTAAACCTCAATCCTCTTACTAAACTTAATGCTTTCCTAACAAATGGGAAATGGGCTCTTCCCAACATCTTCAGCAATTTATTCCCAGCCTGTTTTGACATTATTAGTAAAATTTCAGCCAAAGCATGTGACTTGACTAGAGAGAGGTCAAAAGGTAATCACCGCAAGGTTTATCAAATTTTCTCTTTTGAACACCTACCTAAAGTAAGTTGGCATGATGAAGTATGGTTCAGTTGGCAATAAACCGCTCAGATAGGGTTGGTGTGCTTGGAGGTCTTAAAACTGATGTGCTTAGCTAGAGGATTGGTCTCAACTCATTTTGTCTTTGCAAGGAAGAATTAGAACGATTCTCATTTGTTCTTTGAATGTACATTTTCTATGACCGACGATAACCTCGCCTAATGGCTCTTTTCTTCTCATTAATCCGCTTCACCAAGTTCTTAGCACTCTCTCCACTCTTGAGCACAAAGCCTAAGGTTATCTTATTACTGCCATGGTTTACCACATACATCCGGAAGGAAAGAAATACAAGAATTCATCAACAGGAGTCCTCTCTCTAATATCATTTCCGTATCAAAACTCAAATTGGATTTCTAAGGAGGTGGAAGTTCAAAGTCACCGCGACCTAGGCTATTATGGATTCATGGAGGTTTACTGATACTTAACCTTTTTTTTCCTTGGTTCTTACCCCTCAAACAAAGAATGATGCTCTTCTTGGATCTCTTCATAGATTAATATTGTTTAATCTGACGATGATGATCATCTCTTATCTGCTTTTTTTGTCAAGCCATCGACTAAAACCCGCTGCTCTCCTCCCACCTCCTTGCAACCACCAACTGCGTATTCTCGTGTACTTGGGTTAATTCCCAATCTATTCCCCACAGGTAGCTTGGATGGCACGGAGGATGCCGGAGGAACCCTCTCTATAATTTTTTATCTGGGTTTGCATTATGCTGGAAGGTTTTTTGTGTAGTTTTGGCTGAGTCATGGCTGTCTCCTTTTTTCTCTGAGTCCTGAATGGTCAAACATTTGTTAATCCTCTCCCTGTTTTTTTGTTTTCTCCAATAGTTTTTTGTTTTACATGTAACTATCTCTTCTTTGGAATGAATTGAGCTACGGCTCTCAAATTTTTCCAAAAAAAAAAAATAAATTAAACTATTATTCAAATTATTCATCTCAATTTTTAGTTAAATCTAATAACATAAAAAATAAGATTTTTATTTTTATTTTTATTTTTATAAACTAATTAATTAAAATACAATCTCATAAATTTTATACATTACAAATTTTTTTTTAAAATTTATTAGACAAATAGAAATCTATTAATTTATATCAATAACTTAGTATTTATAATCAAAATTATAAATTTATATTTAAATTCTTAATTATTTTGATTTATTCATTTTATTCGATTTAACTGATATTTTTTATTTTAAAACTGAATCGAAATCCAACAATAAGATAGCTTAACACTAGAAAACTGAATCAAAATGATCAAATAACGTCAATCATGTTCAATTTTTCAAGTCAAACCGATTAGCGCACACCACTATTTAATTGTCAATCAATTGTGGACATAGAGTCGAATCAACCCTCAATTTTATTGGTCGAATTGCATTTGCAACGTCTCGGCACTAAGAAACGAAAAAGTTGCTTCAGAGACGAAGAAAAAAATACCTCAGCTTTGTGGATGTTAACGCCTTGACTTGGATTTATGAGATTTCATAAAAAAAAATCACATAACCCAACACCTTCAGACAGTAGCATATCATCATGATGCTACAACTTGTGCAGAAGAGTTATATTGATAGAGCAGCCAACATGAGCTACTTTTACAGAGCAACGAAGCAACAAAGTTCATTTTAAATAGTTTTCTATAGTTTTAAGGAGCTATTTTTTTCATTATTGCCTTGAGTATATGAGAAGTGAGTATGCTTTAGAATGAGTGAGACATAAAAAATATGAGAGAGGCTTGAGTGAAGAGTAATTTATATATTCCTCCTCATTTTTTTCTTCATAATAAATTTCTTGGTGTTGTGCGGCTCTATGACTTCCTATTTTCTAATTTTACACATAAATTCTGGTGTTCTTCTTGATCTTTTATTTTTATTTATTTTGTTCTAAGTTCAGTTTTCTAGATTCTTCATCCAATACTTTCCAATTTTATGAAACATTATTGGCTCTCAATGAATATTTGTATTGCTCTAGTAGCCACGCAATAACCATTTTCTATAGATAACAACTACTGATTTCTAAGTATATTTATTTTGAATTACAATTAAAAATTTATATGAATGCCATTGTTTTTAGCTTAGGTGACCAACAGAAGTTTGAAGTTTTGCGACAAAAATGGAGAAGATAGTGTTGACCTTCATATATATATAACATGTCGAATGCTTATAAGAGCATTTGATCGATCGACTTCTTCAAAGACAAATCGAGTTGAAATATACTGACACGAATAAATCGGTCAAACAACCTCCGATCAATGAACGCCATTGTGTTCGTAACGCCAAAATTGGTCGAATACAAATATTAACGACGGTCGATCAAGAAATCGAAGATCAATATTAGAGTAGAGGAGGTGAATTAAATGACCTTGATGAACGAGCCGCCACATGCGTTGAACGCGTTGAAATTGATTGGAATATAAATATTGCACAACATAATGATCAACCAATCAAGCAATCGAGCTATCAACACGCCTACGCGTATATCGAGGTCAGAAGGCGATGCCCAAACGACATCTGTTCATGAAATTGATTATGCGTTAATTTCAAAATGTCGAAATCAATTGAGATTATTGAGATTATTCAAATTCCTGACAGTCTGCGAATGTTGGAAGCGATATATTTTAAGCGAAATCACCCCATTTGATCTTGAAATTTAAACCGATCATGAAACGATCGCGCCCAAATATCAAAATCTTGAATCAAAATATATATTAACCCTATATTAATGTGAGCATAAAATTGATATCATGATTAATTAAACACTTAAAAAATTAATTTAAAATGCCAATTTATTCTTAATAACCCAAAATTAGCCCTAATTTCCCTATTCATGACCAACTAAACCCGATCCCCTTTCATTCGGCTTCGTCTCCTTCGCATGCATGCGAGCCCTCTCCCATCGGTCTCCCTCATCCGCTCGGTTCACCCCCTCGCGCGCACACTCCAAGCTCAGCTCTCCCCTTCCCTCTCCCTTCCGATTTCCATGTTCGGTTCTCCCCACAACCGCACATTCAACTTCCTTCAACCGTTCCCTCCTAAGAACTATTCCCGCTCTTAGCTAATCCCACTTAAAACCAAAGGGCTCTTCCCGTTCACAGGACCTATCAAAACCGAATGCCTCTTCCCGTCCATCTCCCCTTTGAACCGCAAGGAAACAACAAGATTTCCCTTTTCCATTTTTCCTCCTTCCCTCATTCTTCTTGGCCGAAAAACCCTTCTCCCTTTCCCTCATTCTTCTTGGTCGAAAATCCCTTTCCATTTCCCTCATTTTCTCCTTCGCCGAAAATCTTCCTTCTTCCCTCATTTCTTCCTTGGCGGAAAATCCTATCCCATTCCCTCCTTCAATTTGTGATCTCATATCCAAAGCTATCCAAAAATCGTCTTTCCCTCATTCCCCTTTGGCCGAATCCCTCCTAGCCAATCTCCCCTTTTTACAAGCGAGGGTAGCTGAGAGGCAACTCCATCATTAGACATGTTTCTCTTAGTATACCTCCTCGCTTCCTCCTCTAATCGAGCGCATTGCCGCTGAATTGCTTTTCAACCTCTTTGCCGTGGGGAATACCGCCATCCGTTTACTCTAGGTTTCCATTTCCATCATTCCTTCCACTTTCCTGTTGATCATTATTCGTAAAAAAAAAGAGTTTGATGTGTATGAATAAATGTGTGAATGTGTATATGTGTATATGCTTTTATTTAAAGACTTCATATGCCCATCGTATGATAAAATCGATCGAGGTGTTGCAAAATCAACCGCCACGCTTCATTATGCGATGCGCTCCAAAATTATTACGCGAGCCCTGAAGTCAAATGTTCGACAATTTGAAACTTAAATAAATTCAAACTGAAATCGTCTAAGCTTAAGTTAAATAAGAAAATATACGATAAATGTTAAAACAAACATCAAACCAAAAAGAAAATAAGAGAAAAAAATACTTACAAAGCTTATTTAAGTAAGTTGAAAGCCCTCAGAAAGTTCAAACTATAATCCTTCCCCCTCTTTCTCAAGTACTCTAAACTCAAGCAAGTGCTCTCTCTTAGCCTTATTTATAAGGATTGGAAGAAGCAATGAGGAGTCCATTCTTATTTAAAATTAACTTCTTAATAAAGTGAGTTCTCTTTTATAAATTCCTCAAAATTAAACAAGCTTTAATTGAAACTTGGGGCTGCTAATATTAAACTCACATGTTTTAATTATAATTCTCTATGACTTAAATTGAAGCGATAAAGTGAGTTCTCTCAGAACTCCTCAAAATTAAATAAGCTTTGATTGAAATTTGAGGAGGCAAATGTCAAGCTCATAAAAGACTTATGATAAGTTTGAAGTTTGACTTTTAAATAAACATAAAACTTGATGTGGAATTTAAAATAAAGTCAAATTGCTTATATATATGTAGATTGGATAACTCTCATAAGTGCAAGAATATTATTCGATAGCTTACTCACAAGCATAACTTATTGGCTTGCTAATAGTCATGATTGCTATATTTTAAGTCCACTTGAATTTGTATTTCAATAAAAAATTAAATCATAAGAAATTTGTTAAGTGTTATATATATATATATATATATATATATATATAAGGGGGAAATCAAATGAAATTTATAAGAGATCTATGAAGAAGTTAAATAACATGTTGGTAAGCATAGTTAAAGCTCCTTAATAAATGATTGAAAGATTCATACCAGAGATGCTAATAGTTTGTTTTAAACTAATTGGAAAATAAATTCTCAAATATGAAAGAATTCGAACCTCCTCGCAAATGAAAATATGAAAGAATTCGAACCTGCTCATAAATGAATTTGAAAGCTTGAAGAATTGAAAATTTTAACAAGTTAAGTGCAAGTAATGTTTTAAATTATAACCTAAATCTAATTGCCACCGGATCTGCAACTCTTTGTATAAGACGAAAGAAGACGATACTAAATCAAATTTTACAAACTTTATAGGGCTTCATTCAATCAAAAATTAAGGAATTTTATTTTAATTATTATTTTCAAAATCAATGATTTCATTAATTAGATGAAATTATCTAAGTTATAAATACATGCATGTGCTTAGATATAGAGATTTAAAGTACAAATTTTAATGTCTGAAAAGATGCTAAATTGAAATTAAATAAAAATACAAAATCAATATCACAATTTAAACATAAAATTATCTAGATTATTAAACACCAGCATGAGCCTCAACACTATGCTAAATGCTTAAACTTAGTGTCTAAGGATACTGTGTGAGCTGCTTCCCAGTTTGGTCTTAGGACCGGGTCCAGGTTAACAAAACTTAAAAATCTAATTATTATAAGAATTCCAACTTATTAAATATTTGAGAATCTAATTCTGTCATATGATAGTAGATCTGATCCTCTGTTAGGAGCTAAACAGAGTTGATAGGTTCTAAAGTTTTTAAATATATTCAATTTAATCAATTAACTACCCCGATGATGGCTGTGTTGAATGGTGATTTCAACCGGAGGTAATACTTCCATCAAAATGTGATTTTAATTTTAAATCAAATTGAATCTTTATAAATTTAAAGCAAACTCCATTCAATCCACTTTCTGTAACTGTTTGTTAAAGGTGACAAATTAAGAAAACTTTAGCTCACAAATGAGCCAATGTCAAATCAAGTATTCAACTATATTCACTCTTAATCAATCTCACGCTAGTAATGATATGACTCATGTCCTCTAACTACGGGCTTTAGCGAAGCTCTACATATAAGCACTAAAGTTCTCACGGTGGTTGCCGCCAAATGGAACCATTATATTATCGATCAGGTATGCCTCCAATGGCTCTTCGAGTGGAATCATGGGTACACCGATAGGGCAAAAATCCCTTTGGTAGACTCGATTCTTAAACACCACTCTAAAGGATTTCTTAGACGACGTAACCCATGTGTGATAAGGTTAGGTCGACTACCTCGACTAAGTAGACAGGACCGTGACCGACGATAACCATGGGATCTAGATCAGACATGTCATCATTCCCCCAATCATCCGCTTTAAGCTAATGATGATGAATTTCATAAATCTAAATTATAAAACTCCACATACTGCTACTATGTGCTACACATCTAATAACTTGCCTCAATAGAAAGTTCTATCTCAGCATTGAGAGAGGTAATTAACTATAGGTGCTTGCGCCTATAGGAAACCTGCAATTATATCTAAAGTCCTCACAAAAGGAGAGAAAAATCTCTGGGTAGTGTCTTATATACTATTCCATATGCCTTCTGAAAGTTTGATCGATATTTAATCTCACTCTCTTTAGTGAGAGATCAGAGGGGAAATTTCGGAGCCCATAGATTTCTGACGACTCCATTGGAGACAAGATTCTCTTTCCATCTTTGGCTAGTCATATACATGCTATAGTAGTAACAAAATATTGGAAAATTCAAAATAAAAAATAATGATTTAAATGTGTAATAAATTCAAATTACTAATGTATGAGACTCTATGTCGAATGAATTATTCTATAGAGTATATCTTTATTACACTATTATTTTGTTATGTAGTACCTCTACATTTTTAAAATATATTATGAAATAATAATTACTAATTACTAATCCTCATCTTTTACTTTTATAGAATGGATCTACAGGGCATTATTTTCACTATTCAGCTATGGCATGGTGCAAACATTTGCTTAGCTAACACCATCATCAACACAGGAGATGTTGGAGCTACCATTCAATTTGGTAGCTTGAATTTCTACTAACATAGGTGCAACTCCTGAAGCACCCACCTGTGGTGCACTCGTCCGAGGCCATGCTGGAAGGCCTCAGGTTTTTGAAGCTCGTGCTCATCATGCTCGCCAACTAGTTCAGTAACCAACTTCTATTAAGGAGTTCTCTTGATAGAGAACTTCAATTTTTGAAAGATTAGGTCAATCTGAAGCCCCCGCGATGAAAAGAACCATTAGTGGGCAAACTGTGTCTTTAATGCCTCATGGTACAATTGCTTTGCCAATTGAAAACTTTGTACATGGAAAGCATGATCATGAAGTATCCTAATCATGAAGAAAATTAACCAGATGGCAAAGAAGAAGAAGAAATGCTGTAGGGCTCAACATCCTACCAGACACCCAAGAATAAATAATCGCCACCGAGTATTCCTACCCATAACAACTTTGATAATCTAAAATGGGTAAAAAATAATAGCTCTACTGGTGAGGTGAAGTAGTTTTTTGGACTCAACAACATCAAGCTCCACCACCACAGAGGAGGCAACCTGAAACACTGTCCTCTAGAATACATAAAATTCTTAAAGTGGCAAAATAAAGAGGCATAAAGCAAAGAAAATTTTAGAGGCCTATGATAATGAAAAACACTGAAGCCATGCCAAGGAGGTTGCCATCTCTTATGGTAACTAGTAGCTATGAGTATGCGGAGCGTGACACTTGGACCGCGTGTCCAAGAATCTGTTGTCGAAAGGTACCAACAAAAGGGTAACCATATATGGAGGCTAAGGCCCTGTGGTGAAATTCTGAATAAACAAAGAGGTGTGACATCTGATGCACATATTAAGAAATCAACCTCAAAAATAACTTATCAGAAGTGGATACCTAAAAGAAGGGATATCACTGATAAAAAATATGATGGTGACACCCCGAAGAATCCTCTAGGTGATCCCATCACCAATCAAATTCACCCCCACAAGAGAAGGTTGACTTTGATCGCAATCCTCTAATGGAAGAAGTGTTTGTTCCATACATTGAACTAGAGATCCACTAGAAACAACGATCATAAATTCATGTGCAAAAAGAAGGTGATGAAGAGGAAACTATGAAAGTGGAAGTCATCTATATGGTTAGTGATATAGATGAACTTTTCGTTCAACACAATCAGCAATAACATGGATCCAGGGAACCTGAACCTGAATTTGATGTTTATAAAGATGAGTCTTCACAGAAGTAGGTAGAAGATGGATATTCAATCTATGTTGATGAGGAAGAAGAAGATCAAAATGAAAAATAGATCATGGGAGTCGAAGCTGTTTATATGGTTGAATGAGTAAATGATCATCATGGTACATGCATTTACAGTCAGTGTCGTCATTCAGCCCAAGCAATAATTATCCCTACAAATGCACAAGGAGAAAGATAGTCAAGTTCTTCCCCTAAAGATGAGTAAAGAGTAGAACAACAACAAGAAATAGAGGAAGAAGAAGAGCCTATATTGATTGACGTCGTGGTGCTAGCTAGAGAGCAAAGAGAAATGCAACATCAAATGGAAGTCTTGATCTCATTTTTAGAATGAGCTCTCAACCCCTCCATCTTAGACATATGGCTTCTCTTAGACTTTAAGAGTTCCTTAGTTTTAAGAAACATCTAATGATTAGGTGGACACTCAACATAGCCCTAGAAACTTAGAAGAGTTAGCCATAGGAATAAGTCATGCCTTAGGGGTGTTAGGAAAATTTGCCTACCCTATAACTTGAACCATATTCCTCACTTCCTTCCTTCAAGTCAAACTCCAAATCAAATAAACATCAAAGATAAAATCAAATCTAACTTGACTAACTTCTTCCAAACTCAAATCAATTCCACATGATTGAAACCCATGATTGAAACCTATGATTGAAGCTTATGATTGAAATTCTGAATTCAAAATCCTTCCTAAGTCTTTTGATTCGTTCTTATGGACTTAGCTCAAATCAGGTTCAAATCAATTCAAACTCATAAAATTTTCTCACAACCCATTTATATTCTCATTTATTTTCACAAATCAATCAAACTAAGCCCAAAAATCAAATCCAAATTCTCAAAATCTTTCATAAGTCCTTTGATTCCCTTTTATGGACTTAGTTCAAATCAAGTTCAAATCACTTCAAATTCATGAAATTTTCTCATAACCCATTTATATTCTCATTTATATTCACATATATAAATGAAATATAAATTCAAACAATCAAAACCAACTCTAAAAATCAAACTCAAATTCATTCAAAATTCAACCTAAGCCTTTCAAGTCAAATTCTTAAACTTAGCCAAATCAATTTAAAATCAAGCCAAACTCTTGATTTCTCTTCATAATTCAATCAATCCATCAATCATGAACCCAAATATATGTACAAATTTTAATCACTTAACCAAAACTCAATTCAAAAATCAAACCCAAGTCAAACTCATGTTCACCCTTTGAACTTAAAATTGTCAAATGAATCAAAACCCATTTGACCTCAAATCATTTGCAAATGGATTTATATTTCAATCATAAGTCCATATGTGAGTTCAATCAAACTCAAATCAAGCTTTGACCAAGCCGTTTGACCTACTTAGGCTCACTTGACCCAAAGTGACCTAAAATATCCCTTATGAGCTAAATTTTAATCCTAACCAAATTGGATTGAACTAAGCCCATCTAAGCCTCTTATCATGATCAATAATCATTATGAGATGATCAATCACTCAAATGAGGTCAAATCAAGTCAAATCTAAGGGTTGACCAAGTCAACACTTAGCCATAATGAAACCCAACATAGCCAAAACCCACCATAGGCCAAATTGATTGAAATCATTGATCTAATTTCATTCATGACCAATGTTTAAACTTGACCAAATCAACATTTGAGCCTAAGCTAGCCCAATTGGCCACTTGACCTAAGTTGATCCAACTTGACCTAAAAAGTTAAAATGTGTCAAAACTTGATCTAAGCAAAATTGATTGAAACCAATGGGTCAAGTTTATTCCAAATCACTCATTGATCTTGACAAAAGCCTCAATTGGCCAACTAGACCCAACCTAGCCCAATTGATAATGAACCAAACTTGACCTAAAAGGTCAAATTGAGCCAAACTCAAACATAAACTAAATTGATTGGGAAAAAGATAGTAATCCATTTTATATGACCAACCAAATATGAACCAACCTATGACCTAACCCAAATAGGTCAAATGGGTTAAATTGGTCAACTTGACCCATTTGACCTAAATGAACTCAAATAAACCAAATTCAAACCTAAAATAAATTGAATCAAACCAAGCCACCAAAATATTTCAAATGGTCATATGAACTTGACCCTACCCTTAGTTTGACCCAATTTGACCAATTGGTCAACTTGACCCAAGTTGACCCATTTTGACCTAAATGGGTCAACATGAGCCAAATCACATCAAACCAACTCCAAATTCAATGGAACTTGGCTTAACCCTTTTTTCAAACATAAAAAAACATATTCAAATTGAAATCCAAACCAAATGACATTTTTACCTCTAGGTCAAAGGGTAAATTTTGGCCAAATTCACTTAGAATTTGGTCAAATCCTCTCCATAACTACTTGGTACCCTCTTAGTAGATCAAGTGAACACTTGGGAGTGTGGTGCACCCAACCCAATGGGTTTGAGTCAGCCCAACCTAGCCTAAGGATAAAATTGACCACCTCCTTTAAAAATGGCCACATGGAATCCCCCTCCACCTTGTTTGAGCACATGGCCACCTCACCCACTCCTCCTCTAGCCAAACACCTCTACACCCACTAACAAACCTATCATTGTAAGCTCAATTGTATCAAAACGATAAGCACCTTCATGACCATCCAATCCTTCAAGGGGGAGATATACTCGCAATAATTTGATTTCATTTCATCAGATCATACTCGATTGAGCTAAGGGAAGCTAGAGGAGCCATTGCCAAGTGATCCTAAGCTTCCTAGAGTGAAGTCAACTTCTCAATTTTCAGATTTACTCAGACCGAAAATAGGGGAGCTCCACTCAAAATCAAACTTACTCCACACTCCAAATTAACCCAATTCTCTTTGCAAGCACCATCGTGGGAACCTGCACCCAAGCTTTGACAAGTTCCTAAGGCAGGGAGGAGTCACCTTGATCAAGATCGAGCTCCAGTCAAGGAGGAGTTGGCCCATAGGAGGATCTACCCAATCTCGAGCCTCCAAACTTTAGCAAAGCTTTGTCTCCACTAGATGAAGCTTCTCCAAGGGAATTGAGCGCCAGTGATCATCTCCGACGAGGTATGCCATTAAACCGAGCATTATTTCAATGTGGTTTTGTCCTTTGTGAAGTAAAGTATCACCCCATGAGATTCTAGCCGTTAGATGTGATCCCCTTTCCCTATAGATGGTGTGAGTTGAAATTCAATCCAATCTAAGCTCAATCAAGCTAGGATCTTCTCCTAGAAGATGGATGATGTCCATTCCTCACTAAGAAGAGGAAGGATCATAGGCCATCCATCCGTGCATTTTGGATGGATGACCCTGATCAAAGACACGTAGATCACACGTTTCCTCCCTTTAGAACCGCTGCTTTAACCTCAACCGTCTGATCCTTAATCGGACGTGAGAAGAAAGCGCATAATGCCACCGCTGACGTGGTGCTACGATGTGAAAACTTTAATATCAAATCCCATCATGCCATGTGGAAAGTGCATGTTGCGTCAGCGGCCCACGTGGCACCAATAGGATTAAACATTTAATTAGGTTATTAAATAACCTAATTAATCATGGAAACTTCCTAAATTCATATCTAAGCCTAGAAAAATTAAAAAAAAGAAATAAATTGAATTGGATAGATAATTGAACATAAAATTTTCTAAAAATGATTTCAATGGATTTCAAATAATGCTTCTCTTTGGATTTGGGTTTTATTGGGAATATCATTTTGCTAATTACCCTCTAATTTCTCCACTGATTAATCCCAAACTTCTTATGCACAGTTAGTGGGATGACTCCTGCCTCTCCAAATTTTCTTAGGATTTATTGGTGGTTTAATTAGAGGAATTGCTAGTTCATTTCTTAATCACTCCCTCAATGTAATTAAGCTTAATTAAGAGCATAATTAGTGATTTAACCCCCTCATTGAGTCAATTGAGTTTTTATTAAGTGAATATTAGATTTAAGGAATAATTTTGGGATACTTTTCTTAAGATATTCCTTAAACCCCCTTTCTTCCTTAATCCAACCTTAATTATGGGTTAATTCACTAATTACCCTTTTAATTAATTTCATAAAATTCTAAAAATTTCCAGAACTCAATTAATCTATCTTGGGTAGATGCTTATTTGTTCAAGAGCCTAAGTACATTTAAGGAAATCAAAATTCAAGTCACATGTGTGAGAGGGGTTATGAAATTACTTAATTAAAATACCTTTACTTAATTAATCTTTAATCATGAGCCAAATGCATTAGGCCCTTTCTTACTAGGTGCATTGCTTATTTAAGTTCCTTGTGTGATTTTATGTCATCTCATTGGCTCATAATTATTTGATTAAGCATGCTAAGGTGGTATAGGTAAGGGGTAATTAACATACTTAATTCAACCTTAACCTAACCAAAGTATAAAATTAATTTAATTACCTAAAAAATAAACTAAAACAACAAACATATGTAAAATGGGTTAGGAATAGCAAACTCACCTCGCATTCTCAAATTAAATTAAACTAAAAAATAAAATCAAACCTTCTTTAAAAATAACTTGATTTTCTTTAAGCTTTCTTATTTCCTAAGATTGTCTTTAGGAATTAATTAGGGTGAATGTGTTTACATGCTTTCATAACTTAAGTTCTTTCCTAACATGCTAAATGTGTATGTCATATGAATTTCATGCATTCATGCTTTTCAAAAATCAAATTGAAAATGAAATATTTTCTTTATGTCAAATTGCATGTTTTGTCTAAAGTAAAAATATGAATAGCTATTATCACTACTAAATCCAAAACTATTTTCAAAATTTATAAATCAAATACATAAAACTGAAGGTGTGCTACTTATAATTATTTATAAGCTTGCATGTGGATATAAATATGAAGGTGTGCATAGTGTGGTCTTCCTTCTCTTTTCTTTTAGCATAGTTTTGAATATGATTTGACAAAGTGTATAGTTCATTTAAAAAGAACACAACACTTTCCTAATCTCATTCCTATTCATTCCTATGCTATTACTTAAGAAGGACATCCACACTTGTACATATAAATTGCATAAATAAAATAAATATACAAATACAGACTTTTGCATCTTTCTTTTTTCCATTCATTTCTTTTGTACATGTGTTTGTATTTAAGAAAAGTGGTATATTAGTCTGGACAACCCCAGGATTGTGAGGCTTTAAATAGCCCTAAGTAGGTCTTGCACCTTACACCCTTGGTGCTAACAAGGGTTCCACACTCACTTATGCCTTTCATACATACATGTGTGCATGTGAAAAATGGATAAGAAAATCTCTTTTCCACTTAATGAAAATCATGCATCATAAAGCATTCAAATTTTCTTAAGTAACGCACTTAGCATTCATCATAAAGTGTGCTAAATATTTACATTTGTATGTATAGATATGCTTAGGATTCATTCATATGCATGTTATATATGTTGAGAAAGAAATGAAGTGATGTGTATTTTGTGATATTAATTCACTTTACTTAATCTTAAAATACCTTTATTTTTGAATAGGTTTGTTTAGAGTTAATCTAAACTTAGGATTAATTAGAACACATAATAAGACATTCACTAAATAAAACTAAACATTAATCTACTTTAGAAATTACTTAGGGTAGCGAAGGAAAGAGAAGTTATTTTCTCTTTTCTCTCTCTTTACAACTTTTAGTAATTAAGTAGGTTCACCTAAACCAAAATAAATCATCAAATAAAATTGAGCCAAATCAACTAAACAACTTAAATGAAACCACCCATCTAAGTTGAATATATTCACTCTTAGAAAATTCAAACCTTAAAGCCATAGCTAAGCATACCACACAAACCTTCTAAAGCACACACATTTGGCTAAGTCACCACTTCTAGCTTTAGGTTAGGGCGATGCATGGTTTGATGTTTGCTTTTATTTTATGATGTTCTATTTTAGTTTGAATGTTAGGGTGTATCTGCGTAGAATGAATGGTAGGATGATTTAGTCCAATCATTATTTTCTGCAGGGGATTGTGCTTAAAGGGCGCTGTAATAAAAAAATATAATTGCTTTTGCTGTACAGGTGTTTATACCCCTAAGCATAATCCAATAGGCCAGGTGGACTTGGTTACCCATGTGTGGGGTGATAAGTCTAATATACATTCTTGGGATTTGTATGATTTATTTAGCTAATCTCTATTTTACAGGTGTTAGTTGGATTTACTTTTCCTTTTCATATAAATATTTGCAATTAGAATTTTTAGAATAATTATTATGGGGGATTAGGATGAGCATTGTTCATAAGATCTCATCTTATGTATCATGTAAAGCCTTTGGAGCATCCCCATTCCATCCATCCAAAAGAAAGAATCAAAGAAAAAAGAATCAAAGAAGAAAAAAAAGAAAAGAATAAAAAAGAAAAGAAAAAAAAAGAAAGGAAGAAATGATGACCCCCATAACATGAATTCCTTACTTTATTATAAATTAATTCATTTGTAATCTAGGTAAGGAATGAGAGCTACCCAATTTTTTTGGGGTGGAGACCACAAATGACCTTTTATTCTTTTGTGTTAGCTTTATAAAATATGTGATATTTTGTTTAGCTTGTGCATTAAGATGGCATCATTTTCCTAGTTTCTTTCTTGCTTGATGTATGGCTTAGATGACGATTAAGCTCTTAGAGAAAAATAAATCTTTTATCAAATTAATCAACTCAAAATTAAAAATAAAGAACTCATAACCTCATTTAAAGCCTAAGTTAAAAAATCAAGATAAAAGAATTAGCAACCTCTTAGTTGGATGAGTATTTCTTTTATAACATCATACACAAAAGCATATTATTTCACTCTTAAATGGAGGGCTTCCACCTTTGCCAGAGAACTTGTTTTGACCTGTAAGAGCCATGGTGGAAACACACCTCCCCCTTCTCATTGATTTTGACCTATAATCTCATTTCTCATGCATTAGGCATATGAAAATCTATACGCCTGAGTCAAATGATTGTCCAAAAATAAAAATATAATGTAATATGATTTGCATTAGATCTAAGTCATTTTTCATGTCCTTACATGATCTAGTCTCTTAGGTAGTAAGTTTAAAGACTTAATCTCTTTATAAAATAAATAACAGCCTAGTTATCTTGCATAAAGCATATGACCTGCCTACATGAATTTAAAATCATAGGAGGAGTTAGTTGACGACCACCCCCAGATGGTTATAAGTCCAAGAAGTTAGGTGGTTTGTCCTCTCTTGTGATGACAAACTAAATACCATTTTTGCCTTAGATTTAGGTCATACTTTTGGCCCTCGCCAAAGCCCCATAAATTTAGGTTATGAGGTTACTTCTCCCCTTTGTGGGACATAAGTATAAATCCTCACCTCTTAGACATTTCCATAATATTATATTGTGAAATCATGAGCCTAAATTTCTAATGAAAAATTTAAATCAAACAAATTAAATCAATTTCAAAAATATAATGCCCAACCATAGGATAGTTTGAGATGCTCGCTAAGTTTTTTAGCATCGTGAACGTTTCCTACTTATCTTTCTTTGGCTTCGATAATAACTCCCTCTCTCTGATTAATCCCATTTGACTTTCTAAAAATAAACTAATCGATTGATAGTCCTATCTATTTAAAATCTTTGGAGACAATGATCATTTACCTTAATCGAGAGTATTCCTAAAGAATTCCCTTCCTTAGAATGTAATTAACTACAGGGGCTTACCCCTATAGGGAACTTAACGAACCTAGTTTAAAATAAACCATGCTTTACTTTTTTATGTAAAATAGGGGAAGAATCTCTGGTACATAAGCATACCCATTGTCCTTAGGAATTTTTATTCAAGTGATTAGGTCCATTGTAGGGTGGCGAATTCTATCTTTCGAGATAGTACAACTCTTCTTAATGTCATACCTGATCACCATAATAAGAATATCTACAGATCTACGTAGTGTCCAAATGCATAAAGAGTATATTTCTATTTTCATTTTATTCTGCATAGATTGAAGATGGAAGTATGCTCTTTGAAAATCTAATAATTTTTTAGCACAGGAAGTCAAAGATAAGGAGATTTCACAGCTAGGTGCCAAGATGAATGACATTATGGAATATATGAATATCATGATGGATATGTTGCAGAAGAATACACATCAAATGTAACACCCGTTTCATTTACTAATCAACATGTAGCTAATAATACAACCTCTATACCACCAGCCACTCTAGTACCTCAAGCTCCTACAACACAGGCTACACCTGAAGCGAAGAATGAAGTTAACCAACTACGTCTTTAGTCGATAATTCAAAATATGACTAGCAAACCTGGAATAGGAATAACTACTCAACAAGAAATAATAATTAATAAAAAGATAAAGGTAGTTATAGCTTCAGAGCAAGCTAAAAAATTGGTGAGTAAGGGTCTCCCTTTCCTAGCTGAATTTGATCAAGTGTCATACCCAAAAGGTTACTCAGTGCTAAAATTTAATACTTTTAGTGGGCTTGGTAACCCAAAGCAACATATAACCCAATTTAAGACTACTTGTAGTAACACAGGAGGGAATGATGCACTACTTTCAGTTGGTTCATCTGCAGCCTGACCTCAGCTACTTTCGAGTGGTATGCAAAATTACAAAATGATTCAGTTAAAACCTTTACTGAGTTAGAGATAATATTCGTGAATAGGTTTACCAGTGCAATTGAGAAAATAATAATCGCTGATCTTGCCTTGCTAAAAAGGAGGAAAGATGAGTCAGTGATAAAATTCATAAGTCATTGACATAATCTAAGTATGAAATATGAGCAACAATTGGAAGAAGAACATGCGATCCAATTGCTAATGGGCAATATGGATGATAAAATAACATCATTTTTATGTATGACATCAATTACAACATTCCAGGACTTACTCGATAGGCTGGCCAAATTTAAAAAGCTAAATCGATCTAAGTTTGAAATCTATACAAATAAATCAAGGAGAAACAAACCTTCAAACTCAAGAAGAAATGAAACTCATATCATTTCCTATAGCTCAAGTGGTGAAAAATGAGTAATATATAATGTAGATAAAGGAAATTAACCAATGTTCAATAATGATAAAGGAAAGAAGCTCGGTCATCCTAATTCACAGTCAAAATTAGTATTAGGGGGCAATAATAAACCTTGGACTTTTCAAGGTGGTGGAGAGCATCCAAAACAAGCAACAAGAGATGATGAGTGAATGCAGCCATCTCTTAAGAAAAAGATGAACAAAGAATATTCCTTTAGAAGGGACAGTATGACTAAATTATTTCGGCAAGCATTCAACGCTGGTCTACAATTACCAGAATTAAAAGGCCTGAAGAAGATAATTAAGTCAATAGTCTAAATTACTATCCCTATCATCGATTGATTAGTCATTTTATCGAAGATTGTTATGTCTTCAAAGATTGGCTAGAAAGGAAGTATCGACAAGGTGAATTTACATTATTCGATAGTGTTCTAGTCATCCTAAAAAGAGAGTCTACAAGGATGATTACGTCATCTTCCGTATCATCCATTAAAGGTAAAAAGAAGGAAAAATCAGTTCATATTGAAGAATGAGAAACAGTAGTCTCTAAAAAGACCGTGAAAATACTGAAGCAGCTAAAAGACATCTCTAGTATTAATTGGAAATCACCATTTGAACATATATTGGACTTAAAAGAGATGCTTAAATCAAGTATTTGGGCTTCTTAATAAAATTTTGATAAGGCTACTTCATCACAACTCGAGGAGCAATCTACTAAACGTAGGCCTTATAAATCAAAGAAGTCGGCCAAGAAAAAGAAGAGAAAGAAGAAGACTATAACTCAAAAGATTATTAATAATTTAGAAGAGTATCACTAACCGACAAGATAACCATTTAGGCTAGCATACTTTATGCCTAAACTTTATGTTGTTGAATTGGATGAAGAAGATAATGGTGAATCTTGTGCAGTAGAGACATGCTGAATCATTTATGTGATATCATATGTCCTTCATCATCAGTTACTCCAAAATGACAAGGGTAGTCATACAGACTCAACCAACCCATCAAAATTATTATCAGGAAAATAATACGAGCCTGAGGAGTTAACATCTGAATTTTGTTTAATGACTCAACAAAAAGATAATAGTTCAGATGAAGATTTATGTTTTCCCGACGGAGAAGAGTTAGACTCATCGATATCATCACGTATGAAATGTATGAAGTTGAAAAATGAGTATAGTGCTTTTGGTCAATCATCCAGAATAAGAAGAAACTACTTCTTCAGAAGAATCTGAGCAAGACAAGGTGATTTAAATTTAGTTGAGAAGTGATAAAGTTTTACCACCATCAAAATTGGGAAATGCAAATAAAGACAAATGCAAACAAATTGAGGTCAACAAGGATATCATTCCCAAAAATCCTTGAATAAAGCTTAAATCAAGCAAAAAGATATATTATAATATTCTATCATATCTGAGAAAGATCCCTACACAACTGAGTGTGTATGAAGCTCTCTTGATGTGAAAAAACCTATGAGAAACTTTGATACAGGTTCTAAAAGATCTGGAGAGCTATGAAGCTTACTTTGCTGAAAAATGCATGACTGAATCATTGCAAACTCAAGATCTCCCAATAATGAAATTTTTTGAAGAAGATCTTATATTGGGAATAGCGGATCACAACCGTCCTCTATTTGTTATTGCAGCGAGTGATGACATCTTAATCCGATGAGTACTAATTGATCCAGGTTCTTCTATCAATCTTATAAGTCTAAAAGTATTAAGAGGATTATCACTTGATATCTAACATCTTGGAAGAGATAAGTTGATAGTTCATGGTTTTAATGAGAAGGACAGAAAACCCTTGGTTTCTTTATTCTTCTGCTTAAGTTTCAAGATTTATATATAGAAGCCAAGTTTCATGTAATCGATCTTGATACATTATTTAGAGCTCTCTTGGGTCAGCTGTGGCTGCATGAGTATGACATGATCCCATCAACTATGCATCAGTGTATGAAGTACCCAAAAGAGGGAGAAGAGTTCAGAATTCCTGGCAATCAATAACCATTCTCAATCCATGAAGCAAAGATTTATGAAGATGCAAAATGTTTCATCCTAAAAAAGCTAAAGTGAGCCTCTTGAAAATCCACTTCGTGGAACTAAAAAGTAACTTCATATGGTGAAAGAGCAGAATCAAAAAGAAAGAAATAATGCAATGCCGACTCTCCTAAAAGCACTTGACTCTACACCTAAATCAAGAAAATCAGTTCCTCATTTGAGAAGTGACACACAAGAATAAGAAAATATTTCTGTCGAACCTAAGAGAACTTATAAGCTTTCAAGAAAGACAAAGTATAAAATAAGTGAATTTGATTCAAACTATGATTTTAAATCTACTTATAGAAATAGGGTTCAAAAGGTCGCATCAAGGAGGATAGCTCAGTTGGCAGAGTTAGATGACTCCCTCAAAGTTATACCCATCCCTCAGCAATACTTCAAAGAAATCACTCCACTGGAGATTCATAACATTAAAGAATTGATAATATTCTATGTGCCACTGTTGAGTGAGAGTGGTGAAACATGAGCTCTATTTTACAAATCTGAAGAGTCTTAGCCTCATAATTTTAATCAGCCAACTCAACATGAAGATTCTGATGAGATAGTGCCAACAAGAATACCAATATACTATCCATAGAAATTGCGAAGAATGATGCATAAGCTTGAAATTCATATGGGAACTATTAAATAAAGTTCATCCATAAATCTCATCAAAATAAAGTTTGTTATAATATAATAAAAGAGATCAAAACTAACAGTGATGAAGAAGATGATCTCCATGAAATTCTTCTTACAAATGATGAAGAAGTAGAAACCAAGTTTGCACCTGAAGAACTCAAAGATGGTGGACAAACAGCTACTATGGATGAACTCAAAGAAATCAACCTAGGAGCTGAGGATGATCCCCATCCAACTTTCGTCAGTACCCTTCTACTTGATGAAAAAGTTGAAGAGCTTAAAATACTACTTTGTGAATTTAGGGATTGCTTTGCCTGGACATATCGGAATGCTGCTTATTGGAGACACTATAGCACCCAAGAATTGGGTAATATTAAAATTTTCAAAACTTAAATTTTAATTTTAAATAGAAAATTAGATTTTGATTTTATAATGATAAGATATAATTCTAAATGCAAAGAAAAATAAAAATACAATAAAGTAAATAGAGACAAGAGGCACATAATTTTACAGCCAAACCCCAAACCGCACGCCCACACACTAGCCACCGCTAGAATCTACTAAATGAAAATGGTTTACAAAAGTACTCTCCTATAACCGAGTACAACCCCTAACAATATGTACTCTCCTACAAGTAGTACAACCCCAAAATAAATTTTACAACACAAAAAAAATACAAAATAATAAATTTTGATAAAGTAAATCTCTCACAAATATACCAAGCAATCAAATTCAAAAGTGATCTCACAACTTATAAATGATCACTTTACAACTTAAAAAATTTGGCAAAAATGCTCACTTAATAAAAATACATATCTTAAAGTGATCTTACTAGGATGTTTATGTTATTATAATTGTAGAATAATACAAAATGATTTCAAAATAAATTCACAATATTCTTTTTCATAATAAAATAAATTTCAGCAAGGAGTAATTTATTTTAACCAAAAGATTCTTTCAATTAATGATAATGATCACAAAATAAAAAATAAGTATATGATAGATCTAAGTTGGTTAGTAAGCTTTCAATTAAAAAGAGAGATCTAACAAATATGAAAATAATTTTAGCACAATAATTTATTTTAAAATGCTTAAAATATACTTTTAAAATAGATCTAAGAATAAATGATCTTTCAAAATAAGACCAAAGAAGAAATATTTCAAGAAACCAAAAGAAATTTGTAGGAAGCTAAAAATTTTAGCAAGTTGAAATAGATCCTACAAATTATCACAAGAGTTTTTTACCAAAAAAAAATGATTGAGAAACTTTGATGTGAAAACCAATGTTCAAAGACTAATCCACCAAAAAAGTATAAATTAGAAAGAAGAAATAAATGGTGAAAATAGCATGAACAACTAAGAAGTATTAAGATCAAGAAAACAAACTCAAGTAATTTTAAAAAGATGTTGAAGCTTCCAAACCAAGGATTTGATCTTGCAATATTTGGAGAACACTTGGAAGGAACATTTAAGAGATTTTCTCATAGATTTGCTGGAGAGATTTTGAATTTTGAATGAGGGATGCTTTCATGAAGAGAATGAGGGCTATTTATAGGCAAGAAGGTCATTTAAAAAATTATTTCAAAGAAATATATTATACAAAGCTCATGCTATCATGTGATAATTTAATATTCAATAAAAATATAATTTATATTAAACAAATATTAAATTTAGCTGCAAAATTTGGCTATTAACATGGGAAAGTCAAAAGTAATCAAATGTAGCTCTTAATATATTCAAAGCATGTAGCATGCATCCATTATTAAAATCAGTAATGTTTAAAAAATCATAATAAATTCAATTTTAATGCAAAGTGGGTCATGTAACCACGTATTTTAAAGGAAAAATCCAAGGAACTGATGGAGATAAAATCAGATATGAATTCTTTGATTAAACAATGACTTTGGCTAAAATACAAAATTTTATATATTTTTGTTAATTTTGACATGTGACATTTAAAAATTATGATATTATTTATATATAATCATAAATATGTTAGTTATCATATAACCAGCAAATTAAATTAAAATACCTAATTACATTAAGTAAATAAAATAATTATACTTAATAGTTATGATCATTTATTACTTTGACAATTTTATTGCTATGTAGAAAAAATATATAATTGAATGTTAATTAAATAAAGATTTATATAAATTAACCTCATTAAAATAGTATGTTAGGTTGTGAGCAAATTGATTCATGCCAAAGAACTCATATGAATAGTCATATAACCTAAAATCATGAGCTTCACATTATCCCTTTCATTCTTTTATTCTTGCAATTTCTTCTAACAATTTGTTAGATGTATTGGATATGTAATTAGCAATTGATATATTTGAAACACATAAAAATATTCATTAGAACATCCAAGCATTTGTTTGTTATCATCAAAATTAATCAAATTGAACATGAGGCTAATTAAGCCAACACTTATCCCCTAATGTAGCAGTTCATAAACTTTCCATTAAACCAGATGTGACACATATTAAGATAGCTCCTAGTAGAATGAGACTAGAGATTGAAGAACTGGTAATTGTAAAAACTAAGAAGCTGATTAACGCAGGATTCATCCGGGAGGAGAATTATATAGATTGGATAGCTAACATTATCCCAGTTAGGAAGAAGAATGGCCAAATCCATGTCTGCATTTACTTTCGAGACCTAAATAAGGGTTGCCTAAAAGATGACTTTCCACTTCCAATATTAAAACTTTTTGTAGACAATACTTCCAACTATGACATGTTCTCATTCATGGATGGATCATCAAGATATAATCAAATCAAGATGGCACCTAAAGATGAAAGACATACATCATTCAAAACACCTATTGACATATATTGCTACACAGTCATGCCTTTCAGATTGAAAAATGCTGGAGCTACATAGAAAGCCATGATGCGTATTTTTGATGAGTTATTTTATCAGAAGATGGAATGTTATGTTGACGATTTGGTGGTGAAGAGTTTATATCGTGAAAATCACTTTGAAGGCTTGAGAATTGTATTAGAGAGAATTAAAAAATATGATCTCAAGATGAATCTTTTAAAATATGCATTCGGGGTCCTCCAAAAAATTCTTTGGATATATTGTACATCATAGAGGAATTGAAATTGATCTTGCTAAAATCAAGGCAATTGTGGAGATGCCTCCACCGAAGAGTTTGTGTCAGCTATGTTCTTTAGAAGGATAGCTTGCATTCATCCGTCGATTTATATCAAATATATTAGGATGCTGTCAACCATTTGCAAAGTTGATGAAGAAGGATGCTCCATTCAAATGCGACTATTGACATCACTTTTGGAGTGAGCTCTCAATTTCATCATCTTAGACATAGGACTCCTCTAGCCACTAAGAATTCTTTATTTTTAAGACACTTCTATTGATTAGGTGAACACTTAACCTAACCCTAGAGACTTAGAAGAGTTAAATATAGAATTTGATTTAGGAGGACATGCCTACCCTATAGCTTGAACCCAATCCTTGCTTCCTTCTTTCAAACCAAATCCAAATTCAAATGCAAATCCAAATCCAAATTCTAAAATTAAAATCCAAATTCAAATCCAAATTCAATTCCAAATCCAAAATCTTTCCTAAGCCATTTGATTTTCTCTTATGGACTTAGCCCAAACCCAATCCAAATCACTCCAAACTTAAATGATTTTTCTCATAACCCATTTATATCTTCATTTATATTCACAAATATAAATGAAGTATAAATTCAAATAATCAAAACTAAATCCAAAATTAAACCAAAATCCAATTTATATCCTTTCAAGCCAAATCCTTGAACCTAGCCAAATCATTCTCAAATCAATCCAAACCCTTGGATTTTCTCTTCAAATAATCACTTCTTCAATCACATGACCAAATATAAACATAAACTGCAATCACCAAGCTAAAATCAAACTAACTCAAGCCAAACTCATGTTCATCCTTTTGACTTGAAATTATCAAATGAACTAAAACCCATTTGACTCCAAACCACTTGTAATTGAATTTATATTTCCATCATAAGTCCATATGTGAGTTCAACCAAACTTGAATCAAGCTTTGATCAAGCCAATTGACCCATTGAGGCTCACTTAACCCAAAGTGACCTAAAGGACCTTTTTGAGCAAAGTTCTAATCCAACCCAAATTGGATTGAAGTATGCCCATCTAAGCCTCACATTGAGATCAACAATCATCCTAGAATTATAAATCACTCAAATTGGGTCAAACCAAGTAAAACCAAGCCTTTGAACAAGTCAACACTTAGCCTAAATAAGATATAAACTAGCCAAAATCCACCATTGTTGACCTCCATGTATGTCACATCAATCGAGTCAAGTTCATAAGACAAAGTCGATCGATTTCAAGTCCAATAGTGGGTAAATCAAAGCTAAATGCACTTGATATCATTGAAAATGGTCAAAATGATCTCCGATCGACGAACGAATTTTGTCATTACGTCAAGAATATCAAAATTGATCAGAATATATATATTGCACAATTCTACGACCAACCGATCAAGAAGAAAATTTATCGATGTGCATATCGAGGTCAGGAAGTCGTGATGTTTCCCAAATGTTCTCTATTCATGAAGTTGATCACACTGTTAGCATCAAAACTTATCAAATGAGACTATCCACACTTAATTCTAACGAGTCTACATAAATGTTGAGCGGTCGGATGCGACAACACGTGATTCTGAACTTAAATTGACTCGATTCGCTGTCGACGTGAACCAAACGGCCTCCGATCATGAAACAAATTACGTCGTTATGTCCAGAATATTGAAATACCTAAATATATATATATATATATATATATATATATATATATATATATATATATATTATATAATGATGTTGCCGTGAAATGTCCAATTAGGGTTGATTTGATTATTTAAAGCTCACAAAAATAAGCTCTATATAAGCATATTCTAACACCTAATCTTAGGAATTCGTATCACAACCCTAACTCCTCTATTCATAGCCGCACCTCATTCCTCTCAGTTCGAGCTTCCAAATCGAATGAACCACACAAACCGTTCCCTATCGTTACGGCAACTCACTCCTTCCAGAGTCGCGACTTCCATCCCTCTTGAACAAACTGATCACACACGAGCACCTCTGCCTCTTCTCCTTCTTCACGTGCTTTCTCTATTTTGAGAAATGAACAAGAAACTAAAACAATGAATGGACAGTGAAAGATTACAATTTAAAACTATTGTACTTCTCTCTCTCAGTTCGCATAAAAGCTAGCTCAGGCCTGGCGCCGGGATGACGACAACATTGGCAGGGGCAGGAGTCCTAACACTGATCCTAGAAGAGCTCATGAACTCCATCGATCTCGCCACCACGCTTTCCTTATCATCCTGTGCTAGTACTGTAGCTTCATCATCCAGCTGTATGAATTTGATCAACAAGTCATCGATATTTATAATCTTAGTCTTCCAGAAGGCCATCCGTTCAGAGCTCGAACGGCTGCACCGAACCTTGATTGCATTCGCTACTGGCGGCGGAGGCAACCTCTGCTAGCTCTCGGAGCGCAATCAGTTCCTCTTCGATATCTATAAGCATCACTGCAATGCAAAGGAGGCGGTGATCTTCCTAGCTCTTGATATCAGAGTGAAGAATGTGACAAGGATGTATTCTCTCGATCATGAGGGAGAAAATGACCTTTTTAGTCAGTTATTCGACCTTCTAAGCTCAAACATGCAAAGTGATGAAAGATTTCTCAGAGAACTTGCTTCTCGTACTGAAGCAATCAAGACATCACTTAGTCAACACATGTCTAAGGAGGAGCAACAGGTCTTTCGTCTGCTTATGGAAAAGTTTTCCTTTGAAGAGCAAGCTGAACTTGTCTGAAAATTTTTGTGTAGCATCCCTGTGAACATGATGGCGGAGTTTCTCCTTTGGCTTTCATCTTGTATTTTAGCTGATGAACATCAGGATATGTTAAAATGTCTTTGCAAGATTATTCCAGAAAAAAAACTTCTTCAAGAAGTTGTATTCACTTGGATGGAAGGGAAAAGCATGAGTGAGATGAGCCCAACCCCAACCTTCAGTGATGATTCCCATGTTGAGAATTATCTTGGTTCTAAGACTTATAAAGTTTTTGATCAAGCTAACGATCTATTTTTTTATGGGAGCATTCAAGAACTTGAAAGAGGAAACATGCAGAGCCAGATTACAACCCTACTAGTTTTCTTGGGAACCATCCAATAATTGAGATATTGCACTAGCAAAATGCTATTAAGAAGGAGTTGAGAGATATTGCAGAAGAGGCAAGAAAGATCCAACATTCTTCAGGTTTCCATGAGTTGTCTAAGTTTGGTGAAGGACTGCAATTTATTGCTGACATTTGCATCTTTTATAGCACAACAGGGAAATCTACTAGGCCTAAGTACTTGTGTATGCTGCTTCACCATGACAAGAAAATGAGGATACTTTTTACACAGGTTTGTAGGCCTATGCAATGCTTTTCATAAACGTGGTATGTGCAAGATAATCACTTGGCCGCGGTGTCACAATACACCTACCATGCATGCTTCCCATAAGCGTGGTGGGAAGGCCTAGGTACTCCCGATGTAGCCCCCTTACACGGGAATAATGCCAGGAGGCTGTCGAATTTCATTTCAAATACATGTACGTATGTATGTTGTATATTAAATTACTTTACCTACTGCTTTAATTCATTTGCACAAATTTTCTAGATATAAGTACTCATGCATGTTGCTTCAGCATGTCGAGGAAATCAGGATGCTCTTTACATAGGATTGAAGGCCTATGCGACGCTTTTCATAAGCATAGTTGTTAACCTCACTTTTGGAGTGAGCTCTTAACCTCCTCTTCTTAGACTTAGGACTCTTCTAGACACTAAGAACTCCTTAGTCATAAGACACTTCTAGAGGTGAACACTTAACTAAGCTTAGAGACTTAGAAGTGTTAATCATAAGATTAGGCTATGCCTTAGGGCTTAAGAAAATTACCTATTTGATAACCTAAACCCAATCTAGATACACTTTCTCAAATCAAACCTAGATTCAATTCTCAAACCAAATCTCAAATTCAAATTCAAATTTCAAATTTGACTCCAAATGATTGAAACCCAAAATCAAATTCAAATCCTAAGACCCTTCCTAAGCCATATGAACCATAGTCATAAGCTTAGCCAAAACTCTGTTTAGATCAAATTAAACTCAATTGATCTCTTTATAAATCAATTATTATTTCATCTATATTCACAAATATAAATATAATCCAAATTCAAATGATCAAAACTATATTGAAAATCAAATCCAAACTCAATCTAAGCCCTTTAAGCCATTTCTTTGGACTAAACCAAATTCTATCCAAATTAAGTCAAAATCAATGGATTTTCTTTTGAATCAATCATTCATTCGATCATTTATCCAAATATAAATAAAATCTACAATCATCAAATCAAATTCAAGTCAATCCAAGTCAAGCCTAACTTAGCCCTTTTGACTTGAAAATTTCAAATGAGCTAAAATCCCGTAGACTCCAAATTGATTATCGTTGAATTTATATTTCAATCTAGGGCTTATATATAAGCTCAAGTAAACTCAAATCAAACAAATTGACCCACTTAGGTCCATTTGACCCAAAGTGACATAAAGGATCGATTTGAGCAAACTTCCAATCCAACCTCAATTGGATTGAACCAAGCTCACCGAAACCTTCCACCATGATTGTTGATCACCCTAGAATGATCAATTGTAATCAATTGGGTCAAACAAAGTCAACTTAGTCATTTGACCAAGTTAACCCTTAGCCCAAATGAACAAAAACTAGCCAAAACTCATCCTACATCAAATTGATTGAAGCCAATGATTTGAATCAACCCAAAATCAATATTTAAATATGACTTGGCCACCAATTGAGTCAAACTAAGCCCAATTGGTCATTTTACCCAAGTTGACCCTAATTGGCCTAAAGGACCAAATTAGGTCAAATCATGATCTAACTCAAATTGATTGCAACCAATGGCTTAAGTTCATTCAAAATTGATTATTGAACTTGACCAAATCCATAATTAAACCCAATTTGATCAATCAAGTCCAATTGGTCAACTTGACCCAACCTAGCCCAAATTGGCCATAAGGGTCAATTCGGCCTAAATCCAAATTAAATCAAAATTAATTCAAACCATAGACCACATTCATCTTCAATTAGCTAATTGAACATGAATCAACCCATAACCCAAGCCAATTTGGCCAATTTTAGTCAAATTGGTCAACTTGATCCAATATGACCCATATAACCCAAATTGAGCTAAATCCTTTGAAACCAAGACATGACCCATTAGGGGCTGATGAAACCTGACTCAAACCCATTTGGGATCAACCTAAAATCAAACCAACCCATTTTAAATCTCTCATGGATCCTCTCCCACATAGGATTCCACCCAACTTCATTTAATTCTCCCCCATCACATGCACTTAATTCCTCCCTAATATTTGCATTAAATAGAGCTGATCATATGGCAGTAAGAGAGGACTTTGGAGCAAAAATCTAAATTCTTCAATCAATCAATTATCCATGCCAACCACCCCAAGCAAGATGACAATCAATTTATAGCCAAAAAAGTTTTAAAAAGAATGAATTTTTGGCCATTATAAAATGAGAGGGAAATGAGGCTTCATTCCTCTTCCTTCCACCACCATTCAGCCTCCAAAAGCTCCGTAAAGCAAAAAGAAATCCTTGCCCCACCTCTTCGAGCCATTTTTTAGCTCAAAAATATAAATAGCTGCTTTTCTAGTGAGGCAATGGTAAATATTGGAGAAGACGACATTCCGAAGGGAGGCAAGGATTAAAGATCATTCCAAAGCTTCCTCACATACCTAGGAGTTTGCTCGGATCTTCACCGCCACCAAAAACCATCTCTGGCGAGGTAAATTTTGCCAAACTTTAGCTGGCCTTAGGATTTCTAGTATTTTGTGTTAATTTTTTTTGCAATTTTAGGAATTTCTCCTAGATAATCTCACATTTTTACTTTAAATCATCCAAATTAAAGAAATAGAATTTTTTCAGTGCGAATCGATGTGAAAATGAGTCCATTTGGATAAAGTTTTCATTTAGAAAACTCTATTTTCCCTTAAAAAAAATCTATTTTTATTGTTCACCATCAACGAGCTACAGCCGTCCGATCCTGTAGTTCGCACGATCTGGGACTTCGGATCACCTGATGCAATCTGGACCGTTCGATCGCACGGTTCGCATGAACAGACGGCTCAAATCACGCATCCATCACGAAATCCTGACCTCTAGATTGCCCAATCTGATCTGGACCTTCCGATCTGTGATCGGATGGTCCAGAGCGAACCATGGGTCGCTCTCAGACCGTTGATCGGTCTTTCTTGTCCGATGGCTGACGCAATTTTTTTTTTATTTTAAAAATTAATTTAAATCACCTAAAATTTAAAATGTCATAAAAAATAAAATACATAACCAAAAATTACAAACAAGGGCTTGTTGGATTTGTCTTTTGGAGAGGAATCCATCAAACCCAAAATTCTTAAATTTCACTAAGAATTTTGAGCTTAATTTAAGTTTTAGTTAAAATCAAATTTCATTAATTAAACCAAAAAATTTATGTGAAATTAAGTTGAAATTTTCACAGATTAAAACAGAAGTTAAAACACACGTACCATAAAAATTTTAAGTGAAAAGAAACTTTGGATTGGGACAAATTAAATTTTGAAGTTCAGATTGCTCCTTTAGTAAAATAAATCAAATAAAAATTCAAAAATTTACAAAAATCTTCAAAATGGCTTAAATCACTTCAATTGACATCTAGGATTCCTAAGGAAATAATGTGATTTTTTGAATCCTAATGAACCCCAAACAAACACTTAAGATTAAAGTTTAATCAAATAAGGAGTTAATTAAAACTTAATCTAAAAATAATTTAAATATCAAATCCAAACCAGAAATGAAATAACATTTATGCAATTATTAATCAAACCTCAAATCAGAAAAATATCATTCTTAGAGGAAATTAAATTAAAAATAATTAAACCTTTTTAAGCTAATAAAACTCAATTAAATGATTAAATCTTAAATCAAACCTAAAATTAAATAAATTTTGGAAACTTTAATATGGGTCAAACTAGTATAACTAAACCTACACTAAGCATAAAATCTTAATTATATGAAACTCTTTAATGAGTATAAATAAATTGAAACTAATTAATCATTAAATAAGCTAAAAAGTCAAATTGATTAATAAATAAATTCAACATAATCATTTAATACTTATCGAATTAAACCAAATAAAGTTAAAATAAACTTAATTAACATATGATTAAATCACATCCAATTGGAATAAGATAATTAATTAAACATTTAATATTTCAACCTAATAACTAAATCAAACATGTTAATGAAATCAAACAAACATAATAAATGAATCAAATCAAATAAAATCTAATCATGAATAATCAAACTTAATTGAAATAAAATAAACAATTAATTCACTTAATAACAATGATAGTAATAACAATAATCCTTTAATCAAATCAAACTTAAGTAAAACACTTAACTAAATCAAATCACTCACATGTGAGAATTTAAGTGATTAATATCTAATTAAACAAACCCTTAATTAATCTAATAATTTAAAATTTAATTACCCTTAATGAAACTTAATTAATCAAACATCTAATTAATGCTAACTTAATGAATTAATCCATCATCTTAATTAATCAAATTAATCTAAATAAGTTACATTAAAGCTAACTCTGAAATTAAGCTTAAATCAAACCCCTAATTAAATTTAATAATTAATCACACCCATCAAGTAAGTTAATTAAGTTAATGAAATTAATGATATTAAACCTAGGCTTAATCTAACATAATCAAAATGCAATTAAATACTAATCAAAACCTAAATTATACCTAAAATTCATTAATTACATCATTAAGAAATAAATAAATCTTTATTTAATTTAATAATTAACTTAAACACACTCCTTAATTAAACTAATTACCCTTAAGCTAATATAATTGAATAAACACCTAATTAATGCAAATTTAAGAAATTAATCCATCATCTTAATAAACCAAATTAACTTTCTAAATCAGATTAAAATTAATTCAAATAAAACACTTAATTAATCTACTAATTAATTTGATCACACATCTTAAGTAAACTAATTAAGTCAATCAAATTAATCTTATTAAACTTAAACTTAATCAAACATAAATGCAAATTAAATACCAATCAATTCTTAATTTAAACTTAAATCATTAAGTCATTAATTACATCATTAACCTAAATAAATATGAAATCAAATTGAAAATTAAATAAACCTTTATAATTAACATAAACATAATTCTTAATTAAACTAATCACATAATCACATTGAACCTAAGCAAACCCATAGACTAAAGACTAATAAAGCTAATAAAATCAAATTAAATTAAATTAAGAAAGACTCTCATCAATTTAATATGTAATCAAATAAAATCTCATTCAACCTACTTAAATAAGATAAACTAGTTTACTATCCAATGTTTGAAATCAAAATACAAACCAAACTTTGATAAACATGATAAATGGATGAGGTTAAAAATAAAATCCTAATTACAAAGAATCAAATTCAATTAAAATCAAAATAAAATCTCAATTAATCTAATTCGATCAAACTACAAATAAATGAACCACAATCAAATCAAATAAGCATAAAATAAAGTCACATAACCATAATCAAAGAAAAGAAATAAACATTAATTTAAAAGGATATTGAATTATTAAGATTTAATTAAACCAAAACATTTAATATGAAATTAATCAATTAAAAACACATGAATTTAAACAAACTTAAACTTTATTAGAGATCAAGGATATTGAATTATCAAGATGTAATTAAACCAAAACATCAAAATCAATCAATCAAATACTTAAACAAATTCAAATTCTAAATTCTAAACCAAATGAAATAAATGAAATTAAATGAATTACACAAATTCAAATGGGCTAATTAAGATACTTAAGGACCTTAGTTAGCCTCTTTTGGAGTAAGGATATAGAATAGGGCAAGTTCTGTCTACAAATAGAATTCATTCTACTCTTCATTCTTGAGAACTTAAACATCATTTTAACCAAAAAAAAGTGAAATAAAAATGAAAAGTAAATCATTAAATCATTTAAATCAAAATCACCCAAAGGTAAAATTTAAATAAATTCAAATTCTAAATTGAAACTTAAACTAAAGAAGTCTAGTAAAGTCTTGCAACACAAGCCTAAAGCACACATTAGAATACTACGTCACCACTTCTAGTGCTAAGTTAGGGCGTTGTATGTATGATGTTATATTTTGTTTTATGATGCAATGTTTTAGACTAGATGTTAGGGTTTATATTCATAGACAAGATGTTAGACCATTATTAGCCTAATCATATTATCTGCAGGGGGTTGTGCTTAAGGGGCCACTGTAATAAAAAAAATATAAATGCATTTGCTATGTAGGTTGCTTAGCCCCTAAGAATAACTCACATTAGGATAGGTGGGCTTGGTTACTCATGTGTGGGGTGCTAAGTCCAAATTATTCATATAACTGCTTGGGTTGTATGGTGTGTTTAGTTAACATTTATTTAGGTAGTAGATTTACTTTTCCTTTTTTTATGTAATTTTACATTAGAATTAGGATTAGTGATGGGGATTATGATGTTGGCTAGTCCCTGGGTGCCCTATGATGCCTTTGGAGCAAATCAAATCAAAAGAAAGAGAAGGAAGAAATGAAGAAAAGAAGACCCCTATAGCATGTATTATTATTTTTTGTAATCCGGTTGTATAAGGGTAGAGCTTACACCATATTTTTTTCTTTTCGTGTAATGGAACCACCACATTGGCCTTTTATTCTTTCGGTAGTCTATAAAATTATTTGATGTTGTTTTTAGATTGCCCATTAGAACAACATGCTTTTCATAATTTCTTTATGATTGATGCTTGAATGCTGATGCGTAGGCTCTTAGGATGAAATTAATTTTTCTACCCTAATTAAGAACTCATAATTAAAATTTAAAATAATTCATAACCTCACATAAAAGCCTAGGAATTAAATCAAGATAATAAATTTTTTAGCAATCCCTTAGCTTGATGAATGAATGTATAATATCATGCATGTCATATTCTTCCACTTTTATTAAGAGGGGGCTTCTATCTTTGCCAGAGAATGAAGGTTTAACCTGTGAGATCCTTTGATGGAAGAACACCCCTTTCTTTTTTGATTTGGCCCATAATTAAGTTCTCATGCATTTAGGCATACCAAAATCCCATAGCATGTGTCAAAATAAAGAGTTCAAAAGAATCAAATAAATTTGATAAAATTTGCATTAGATTAAGCCATGAATTCATACCACTCATGCTCTAGTCTCTTAGGGAGTGAGTTTAAAGACTTAGTCCCCTTTCTAAATAAACAACAGCCTAACCATCTTAGAAAATATAAGACTTGCCTACATGGATTTAAAACGTAGGAAGAGCTAGTTGGCTGCCACTCCAGGCGATAATAAGTCTAACAGTCGGGTCATTTATTATCTCTTATGGAGGTAAACCATATACCCATCTTCGGCTTAGATTTATGTCGTGCTTTGGTTCTCAACAAAGCTCCCTAGATTTAGGATCTGAGATTATTATTTCTTTCAGGTTACAAGCATAAATCCTCACCTCTTAGGCATTTCCATAATCTTATGTTGTGGAATTATAAGCCTTAGCAATCTAATAAAATATCAAATCAAATAATTAACTCTCTTCAATTTCAAAGATATAATGCCAAATTGTAGGGTAGATTGGAATGCTCACTAGGCTTCCTAGTATCTCGAGCATTTCCTACTTTCTCCCTTTGGATTCTAAAATAAGTCTTAACCATGAAATATTTGGAGACCTTAATTGTCTACTTTAATCAAGAGTATTCTTAAGAAATTTTCATTCTTTAGTATGTAATTAACTACGGGGCTTGCCTCCATAAGAAACTTAACAAACTCGGCTTAAAATAAATCCTACTTTACTTTTCCATGTAATGTAAGAGAAAGATCTCTGGTATATTCGAAGACCCATCATGTCTTAGGAGTCCTTATTAGGTGATTAGGTTCATTATAGGGTAGTGATTTCTATCTTTCGAGATAGTACATCATTCATTAATATTGTACCAGATCACTTCAATAAGTACCCCTAAGATCTACGTGGTGTCCCACATCTTCAAAAATAAACACCACAATGGTAGGTGCAAGAAAATCACTCGATCGCAGTGTATGAAGACATCTACCATGCACGCTTTCCATAAGCATGGTGGGAAGGCCTCAATGTCTCTGATGCAGCCCCCTACATGAGAATGATGTCGGGAGGTTGCCGAATTTTATTCCAAACACATATATTGAAGGCCTATGCATGCTTTCTTAAGCGTGATGGGTTTAGAGGACTCTTTAGACCACAGTGTCGCAAGATACTGACTATGCATGATTTCTTAAGTATAGTAGGAAGGCTCTAGTACTCCCGAAGTAGCCCCCTATATTGGGATGACACCGGGAGGCTGCCAAAATTGTATCAAAATAGAGATTAATAATTAATGAAAATAAAATATTCAAAGGATAATATTTGAACCTTAAATAATTAATAAGACCAATAATTAAACTAAGTCTAATATACTAAGCTACTATGATAAGATTGAACTTTCAATTATCTGACTAATAATAGTCTACAAAAAATTAGATGAAATTCACTATGCTATAAAATATTCTAAAGATTTAAAGTTGGATATGAATGAAATATAGAAAACACCACCAGATTTATAACACATCATACAAGCAAACAGAAGACATAATTAAGGCCTCGATTGAACTCCTACACACATTATAATTTATGATTAAAACTTAAATTTAATATCTCAAAAGTGTGCAAGCATTCTTAAATACACCTGCATGGGCCCCGACACTATGCGGAATGACTAAATTTAATGTATGAGAATGCTGCACGGGTTAATTCCCGGTTTAGTCTTAAGACCAAGTCTGTGTTAACACAATCTAAAAATCCAAAAATAATATTATAATATTTCAAACTTAATGAAATATTTGAGAAGCTGATTCTCTCATATGACAGTAGATATGATCCTCTATTATTAAATTAATAGAGTCGACAGTATCTAAAGTAATAAACTAAAAGATCAAGCAAACTTATATACCCTAATGATGGATGTGTTGAATGAAGATTTAAACTGGAGGGGATACTTTCATCAAAACATGATTGCCATTTCAAATCAAATCAATATAAGTTAAATATCAATCTAAATGAGAAATTTGATGAATTATTAAGCTCAAAATAATTAAATTAAAATCATCAAATTAAAAAACTTAAAGTAAAATTCAATTAATCCACCTTACGCAATTGTTTGTCGGAGGTGTCAAATTAAGAAAACTTTAGCTCGCAAAGGAGCCAATGTCAAATCAAGTACATAACTATATATACTCTCAAATAATTTCATGCTAGCAAGGATGTGACTCATGTCCTTTGATTTTGCTAGGAAGGCATATTATACAATTATGATGAGTCCTCTCGTGGTTGCCACTTAATGGTGCCATTATATCATAGTCATGACTATAGCCCATATGCTCCCCAACGGCTCTGCCCTTTGAGTTGTGAACCATTGGTTATACTTGATAGGGTAAAAAACCCTCTGTTAACTAAGGTAGACTGAAGCCCGTCTCTTTAGACAAACACCACCCCAGGTCTACAAGGATTTCTTGGACGACACAACCCATCATTATTGACATGGATCTTTCGGTCAGATTGAGTCAACTACCTCCACTGACTAAGTAGACTAGGGACCATGATAACCTGGGATGACGGAACCATGAGATCTAGATCAGGCACGTCATCGTTCCCCCAACTATCCATTTTAAGTTAAATAATGATGAATTTCATAAATTCTAAATCCCAATTTTCAAAACTCCACATGCTGTTACTATATGATCTAACGATTAGCCTTAATCAAAAGTTCTCTCTCATTATTAAGAGGAGTAATTAACTATAGGTGCTTGCGCCAATAAGAAACCTGGAACCAAATCTAAAGTCCTCATAAAATGAGGGTGAAATCTCTGGTAGTATCTATTTCATCTACCTTCCGAAAATTTCACACATTAAATCACTCTCTCTTCATGTTGTGGTGAATTTTTGAAGCCCACAGATTTCTGGCGACTCCACTGGGGACAAGTTTCTCTTTCCATCTTTGGCTAATGAAATTAAAGCTATGATAACAGCGGAGCATAGTAAAATGAAAACTTAAAGTTATTTAAAAAGTTAAATTGATTGAAGCTCAAAATTATTTTTATAATGAACATAATTCTGAAGTTTTGAAAGTATTTTTTATTCATAACTTATTTTCATATTTTATCATGTTTGTTTTGTTATATCTCTGATCATGAAAGTGTGGGATGATATATCAATTACTGATTACTAATCCACATCTTTCATTTTACGGATGGATCTTCAGAACACACCCTTCACTGTGCAGCTGGGCTACAGAGCCAAATCCATCTGGCTAATGCTGTCATCTACACTGGGAATGCTAGAGCTACTATACAATTTGGTAGCATAGATTTCTTAGCGATCGTAGCTCAAACTAATATTAGGCCTGCATGAGATAATCATGCATAACTTGCACATCAACCTATGCAATAGGCCAAATCCATTAAAACTCCTGTATCTACTGCTAAAGAGGTTCCTCGAAAGAGAGCCTCTGTATTTGAAAGGTTGGGTCACACTGAAGCTCCAGCCATGAAGAGAATTATCATTGGATAGAAAGTTTCAGTCGTGTCTGTAAACACAACCACTCTACCGAACTTGCCTTTTGTGCAAGTCCAACATGAAGATGAAGCCTCCTCAAAGGAAAGTCACCAGGCGAGGAGAAGAAGAAGAAATGATCCCATCACTTTCACACGGCCCCTCAGATACAGCCACAACCGAGTGAGTGTTCTCTCTCACAACAAGTTTGAAAATCTCAAGTGGGTGAAAAGGAATAGCTCTACTGGTGATATTAAATAATCATTCTGGGAGCAACGGTACCAAGCTCCAACCCCACAAAGAAGGCATGTTGAGACTCTATCCTCTAAAATGCACAAGGTGCTGAAAGTTGTAAAAGAACAAGGCCTTATAAAGAAAAGATATCAAAGGCCAATTATTAGAGATGCTAATAATGCTCCACTACAGAAGCTACCATCAAAGGTAGTAAGAACTCAGGAGCATTACAAACAAGCCCTATATGGTGAATATCAGGGCAAGACACCTAAACCACACGTTCGGGAATCTGCTGTCGAAAGGTCCCGGTAGAAGGGAAAATAAGTCTTGAGGTCGAAGCCTCAAGAAGAAGTGGCCACAGAAAGGAAAAAAAGGCATGACATCTGATTTGCATATTTAGAAATTCACTAATGATAAGACCCAATAGGAATGGGTTTCTAAAAAGAATGTTACAATTAATGAGGCTCATAGTGGTTGACACCCTAGAGAATCCTTGAAGGAATCCCATCACCAATCTAAATGATTTTCCCTTGATTTTGATAGTAGCCCTCCAATCGAGGAGATGTTTGTCCCACATTCTAAGCCTAAAATCAGATGGAGACGTTGATCAAAGGTAGGGCTGCAAGAAGAAGAGGAAGAAGATGAAGATATTATGGGGGTAGATGTGGTGTATATGGTACAACACATCAGAGAATCATCTGGTATACAATAGTATCGATCCAGGCATCATGACACCGCACCTCCTATCAACATAGAAGAACCAGCACTAGGGCAAATGAAAGTGGAACTTTTAGTTCCTCCTCAAGTGATAAGTAAGAAGATAACATGCTATTCATTGACACTGCTATGCTTACTCAAGTACAAAGGCAAATGCAACAAAAGATGAAAGTGAAAGATAAAGAGATCTCTCAGTTGAATTCAAAGATGAATCAGATGAAGATGCAGATGAATCTCAAGATGCAAATGATGCAGAGGAACGCTGCCGACACTAGTTCCTCTAGCCAATCATTAAATAATCAACACTGCTCCCATCAATCCATCAGTTGAGCAAGCGCCACAAGCCTCCAGAGCACAAAGTGCTTACGATGGTAGAAATGAAGTCAATCAATTGACTACTCAACCTACTCCTCAGTATATACTGAGCACATCTAAGCCAGTGATAGCTGTACAACTTGAAATTATTATAAGTGAAAAGATTAAAGCTGTCATAAATACATAATATGTGGAGAAACTAGTGAACAGAGGTCACCCATATTCTGTAGAGTATGACCAGGTGTCATATTCTAAAAGTTACTCAGTGCCAAAATTCCACTCATTTGATGACAATGGTAACCCAAGGCAGCACCTAACACAATTTAAAGTAATCTGTTATAATATTAGGGGTAATGATGCGCTGTTGTTTTTCCAGTTCATTAGCATCTTAACTTCAATTGCTTTTAAATAGTACACAGAGTTGCCTAATAGCTCTATTAAGACATTCACCAAGTTGGAGGCAATGTTCATCAAAAGATTTGCCAGTGCAGTTAGAAAGACTGCAATAGTTGATCTTGTCCTAAAGAAAAGAAAGAAGGATGAGTCGCCGTATGCAAGTCGGTGAAATATGAGCATGAAGTGCAAGCAACAGCTGGAAGAGGAACATGCAATTCAGTTGCTAATGGGAAACATTGATGATAAAATGGCTCCCTATTTATGCATGGAATCCATCACTGCATTCTAAAAACTATTGGATCGAGTGGCAAAATTTGAGAAGCTAAATCTTTCCAAGCTTGAAATTCATCCAGACAGAAAAAGAAGCAGATGTTCCCAGAATCAAAGAGAAGTGAATCTCACACTGCTTCATACAATTCAAATAGAGGAAGGAGAGTAATTTACAATGTAGATAAGGGGAAATGACCTACCTATTTTGAAGAAAAAGTCAAACAACCCTTCAATTCTCAATCGAAACTAGTTCTTGGGGGCAATGATAAACCCAGAACTTCCTAAGACAATGGTGACTGCCCAAGGCAATCATTAGGAGATGATGATCGAATGCATCCATCTCTTAAAGAGAAAATGAATAAATAATATTCTTTCAAAAGAAAAAGTGTAGCTAAACTATTCTGACAAGCACTTAAGGAAGGTTGGAGTTGTCAGAATGTAAAAGACCTAAAGAGTCAGGATGAACGACTCAAATTACTGTCCTTATCAACGGGTCATTAGCCACCATATAGAAGATTATTATGTATTCAAAGACTAGCTTGAGAGGAAGTTCATAAAGGGTGAATTCATGCTATCCAATAGTATCTTTATTCCCCAAAAGAAAGAATATGCAATGGTGGTTACGTCCTCTTTTGTGACCCCACAAAAAAACAAAGCAAACGAAAAAATGGTTGAGAATGATAAATGGGAGACTGCAGTCTCAAAGAAAACTGTGAAGATACTGAAATAGTTAGAAGGCATTCCTGCTGTCAAGTGGTGATCACCGTTTGAGGTGGTGCTGAAACCAAAGGAAGGATCTACATAAAAAGGTTCTGCACTTCAGAAGCAGTCTAAGGTGGTTAGTGTTTCCTGACCTGAGAAGCAGCCTTTTCATAGTTCGCCAAAAACTCTCAAAAGGCTAACCAAACAAAAGAAGATAAAGAAGAGATCTACCACCCAAAAGATTATTAATAATCTGGATGAATATCAAGCAAGACAACCAATTAAGCTTGCTGATTTCATGTCAGGACTCCAAATCATTGAAACAAAAGATGAAGGAGATGATGATGAAGAATCTCTTTCTGGAGAAGTTTGTCGGGTTATCTCAGCATCCATGGACACTCTCCGACGGAATTCATTTCTTCAAGATAAATCAAGAAGAAGTACCATCGATGATGTAGCATTCAAGCCTTACCTAATGGTGAAGCAAACAGATGACAACTCAAAAGCTTATGCTTTCCAGATGAAGATGAGTTAGAGCCTTCAATGTCACCGTTGATGAAGGACATAAAGTTAGGCAGTGATTCTAAAGTCTCTATCCAATCTTCTAGCATAAATAGTGATTCTGAAGGAAAGATCTCTTCAAAAGAATCTGAGCCAGATAGAGCAGCCCGAATGCAGCTAAGATATGGTAAGGTGCTGCTGTCATCATAGAAGAAAGGAATGCCAAATAAAGGCAATGACAAGAACATAGAAGTTAATAAAAATATCATTCCCGAAGACCCAAAGAAGAAGTCTAACATGGATAAAGGAATCAATTACAACATCCTGTTTCACTTGAGGAAGAACCCTGCATAATTGAGTGTGTATGATTTTATAATTTTTCCATGAAACCTTAATTCAGGCTCTTAAGAATCTGGAGAAATATGAAGCGTACTTTATCGAGCAGTGTATGATCGAAGTATTACAATCTCAAGACCCTCTCATGATCACCTTCTCTGAGGAAGATCGTATGCTCAGAATATCAGAACACAATTGTCTGTTATATGTCTCTGCAGAGAGTAATGGTGCCATAATCAATCAAATTCTACTTGATCCAGGTTCATCTGTGTTGACCTCATTTTTAGAATGAGCTCTCAACCCCTCCATCTTAGACATAGGACTTCTCTTAGGCTTTAAGAGTTCCTTAGTCTTAAGATACATCTAGTGATTAGGTGGATAATCAACCTAGCCCTAGAGACTTAGAAGAGTTAGCCATAGGAATAGGTCATGCCGTAGGGGTGTTAGGAAAATTTGCCTACCCTTAGCTTGAACGACTCCTCACCTTCCTTCCTTCAAGTCAAAATCCAAATCAATCCTAATTAATTTTCTCAAACTCCAAATCAATCTGATTTGAATTTTTTTCTAAACTCACATCAATACCATATGATTGAAATCCATGATTAAAACCCATGATTGAAATTCTAAGTTCAAAGTATTTCCTAAGTCCTTAGTTCCCTCTTAAGGACTTAGTCTAAATCATATTCAAACCAATTCAAATTCATGAAATTTTCTAATAACTCATTTATATTCTCATTTATATTCACATATATAAATGAAATATATATTCAAAATAATCAAATCAAATCCAAAATTCAAATTCCTAATTCAAAATCCTTCTTAAGTCCTTAATTCCCTCTTAAGGACTTAGCCTAAATCATGTTCAAATCAATTTAAACTAATGAGATTTTCTCATAACTCATTTATATTCATATATATAAATGAAATATAAATTTAAATCAATCAAAATAAATCAAAAATTTAAATTCCTAATTCAAAATCTTTCCTAAGTCCTTAATTTCCCTTCTTAAGGACTTAACCTAAATCATGTTCAAATCAATTCAAACTCATGAGATTTTCTCATAAATCATTTATATTATCATTTATATTCACATATATAAATAAAATATACAACCAAATCAATCAAACTTAACTCAAAAATCAAGTCCAAAATTCAAATTCAATGCACAATCTTTCCTAAGTCACTTTAATTTTCTCTTAAGGACTTAGCCTAGATCTTGATCAAATCACTTCAAATTCTTAAAATTTTCTCATAACCCATTTATATTCTCTTTTATATTCACATATGTAAATGAAATATAAATTCAAAAAATCAAAACCACTTCCGAAACTCAAACTCAAACTCATTCAAAATCCGACCTTAGCCTTTCAAGTCAAAATCATGAACTTAGCGAAATCAATTTAAAATCAAGCCGAACTCTTGATTTTCCATCATGATTCAATCAATCCATCAATCATGAATCCAAATATAAATACAAACTTCAATCATTCAATCGAAAGCTTAATTCAAAAATCAAGCCAAACTCTATTTCATGTTCACCCTTTGAACTTGAAATTGTCAAATGAATCAAAACCCATTTGACTTCAAAGCACTTGCAAATGGATTTATATTTCAATCATAGATCCATATAAAAGTTCAGTCAAACTCAAATCAAGCTTTGACCAAGCCATTTGACCTACTTAGGCTCACTTGACCCAAAGTGACCTAAAGTACCCTTATGAGCTAAATTCTAATCCTAAACAAATTGGATTGAATCAAACTCTCCTAAGCCTCTCATCATGATCAAAAATCATCATGAGATGATAAATCACTCAAATTGGGTCAAACCAAGTCAAACCTAAGGGTTGACCAAGTCAATACCTAACCAAAATGAAACCCAACATAGCCAAAATCCACCATAAACCAAACTGATTGAAACCATTAATCTAGGTTCATTCATGACCAATGTTAGAACTTAACCAAGTTAACATTTGAGTCTAACCTAGCCTGATTAGTCACTTGATCCAAGTTGACCCAACTTGACCTAAAAAGTCAAAATGTGGCAAAACTTGATCTAAGCCAAATTGATTGAAACAAATGGGTCAAGTTCATTCCAAATCACTTGTTGAACTTGATCAAAGACTCAATTGCCCAACTAGACCTAACTGTATTGACCTTGAACCCAACTTGACCTAAAGAGTCATGTTGAGCCAAATTCAAACTTAACCAAAATTGATTGGAAACAAAGATACCAATCCACTTCATATGACTAACCAAACCTAAACATACCCATGACTTAGCTCAAATAAGTCAAACGGGTCAAATTGGTCAACTTGACCCATTTGACCTAAATGAAGTCATATGAACCAAATTCAAACCTAAACCAAATTGAATCAAACCAAAGCCAACAAAATTTATCAAATGGTCATATGAACTTGACCCAATAGCCAAACCGACTACACCCCTTGAAATGGCCACATGGGAATCATGCCTCCACTTTTTTGAGCACATGAGAAGTTTCTATTCCCACTCCTCTGGCAAATTGAATTCAAGGACAACTCTAATTGCTCAAACAACACTTTCAATCTTGGTAATTGGTTTAAAACGGCAAGCTTATGCTCGACCATCCAATTTCCAAAGGGGGAGATATACTCCCCCTAATTCATTTGAAAAGTACCAGAGCCATAGTCGATTGACGCCTAGAGAGTCATAGGAGCCATTGTCAAGTGATCCTAAGCTTCCTAAGGGAGATTCAATTTGCATCTTCTCAATTTTTCCTAAGTAAAAATTAGGGAGGTCCATTGAATTTCCAACTTTCTCCACACTCAAACTCCACTCAATTCCCTCTTCAAGCTTCATTAAAGCACCAAGTCAAGTGCACCCAAGCTCTCTTCTAAGTTCTTGAAGCAAGGGGAGATCCAATTCAATCAAAATTGAGCTCAAGCTAAGGAGGAGGTGACCCATTTGGAAGATCCACTCATCCTTGGCCCCTAAAACTTTCACCCATGCTTCCTCTCAACCAGATGAAGCTTCTCCAAGGGAATCGTGTGCCGGTGATTACCTCTGGCAAGGTATGCCATTTTTTTACCATTAAACTCATTATGGTGTGGAGCTTTATGAAAGAAATGTTAATGGCATAGGATCTTGACTGTTAGATGTGATCTAAGATGCATGCTCATGGTGTGGGTTGAGTTTCATCCCAATCCGAGCTCAATCGAGCTCAGATCAAGTCCTAGAACATGGACGATCTCCATGGCTCACAGATGTTTGCAAAGAAGGATCTCTGGCCCATCTATGCATTTTGGATGGATGGTCAAGATTAAATATGCTTTATATCCTTTTTTATCCCCTATGATCCACATCTTTAATCTCAGTCATTCAATTCTTGATTGGACAGCTGAGGGAAAAGTGCATAGCGCCGCCGCCATGCAGGGCTACGATGAGATGTTTTATATAACCAATGGGAAGGCGTCGCGTGTAAAGCGCATGCCACATCAGCCATTGCGTGGCACCCATAGGGATTAAGGATTTAATTAGAATTTAAATAATTCTAATTAATTACCTAAACATCTAAAATTCATATCTCAACATAGAAAAATTTAAAAAAATGAAATAATTTGCATTAGAAAGGTAATTAAACAATGAATATTCTAAAATTGATTTTGATTAATTTTGAATAGTTCTTTTTTCTGAATTTGGGTTTTATTGAGAATGTTAATTTGCTAATTACTCCTTAATTAATCCACTGATTAATCTCAAACTTCATGGGTGTAATTACAGGGATGACTTCTACCTCCCCTAATTTTCTTGGGATTTATTAGTGGCTTAATTAGGGGAATTGCTAGTTCATTTCTTAATTACTCCCTTAATGTAATTAAGAATAATTAAGGGTTTGATTAGTGGTTTAATTCTATGTTGAAGTTTATTAAGGTCTATTTCAGTGAATAGAAGATTTCAAAAATAATTTTAGGGATTCCCCTAGGCCATTCCTTAAACCCTTTTTCTTCCTTAATCCCCTCTTAATTAAAGGGTTAAATCACTAATTACCTTCTTAATTAATTTTTTAAAAATTCTAAAACTTTCTAGAACTCAACTAATCTACTTGGGGTAGATTCTTAGGTGTTCTAGAGCCTAAGTATAACTAAGGAAATCAAAATTCAACTCATATGTGTGAGGGGTGTTTTGAAATTACTTAAGATTAAACCCCTTAGCTTAATTAATCATTAATCATGAGCCAAATTGCATTAGACCCTTTTATTCCTAGCTGCATTGCAAATTTAAATTCTTTATGAGGTATTATGTCATCTCATTAGCTCATAATTATTTGATTAACTATGCTAAGGTGGTGTAAGTAAGGGGTAATTAACATGTTTAATTCATACCTTAACCTAATCAAAATATAAAATGAATCTAATCCCCTAAAAATTGAACAAAAATATCAAACACATGTGGGAATGGGTTAGGAATAGCAAACTCACTTCACATTTCAAAATTAAATTAAACTCAAGATCAAATAAAAATCATATTAAACAAACTTTGATTTATTTTAAGTTTTCTTATTTCAAAAGATTGCCTTTAGGAATTAATTAAAGTGAATGTGTTTATATGCTTTCATTGCTTTAGTTCTTCCCCAACATGCTAAATACGTGTGTCATATGATTTCATGCATTCATATTTTTCAAAAATCAAATTTAAAATATAAATATTTTTTTTATGTCAAATTGCATGTGTTGGCTAAAGTAAGAATATGAGTGGTTATTATCACTATTAAATCCAAATTATTTTTAAAATATATGAATCAATTATCAAAACTAAAAGTGTGTTACTTATATCTTACTTATAAGTTTGCATGTGAGTAAAATATTAGGATGTGCTAAGTGTAGGTTTTTCTTCTCCTCTCTTTGGTATAGTTTTGAATAGGATTTGGCAAGTGTATAGTTAATTTGAAAACAACCTAACACTTACCTAATTCCATATCCTATTCATTCCTATGCTATTACTTAAGAAGGATACCTATACTTATACATATAAATTGTATAAACAAAAATAAATCAACCAACACAAACTTTTACATTCTTTCTTTTCAATTAATTTCTTTTGTACACATGCTTGTATTTAAGAAAAGTGATATATTAGTCTGGACCACCCCGGTGTGAAGCTTTAAGTAGCTCTAAGTAGATATTGTACCTTACACCTTGGTTAACAATGGTGTCGTACTCACTTATGCCTTTCATATATTCATATGTGCATGTGAAAATTGGATAAGAAACCCCTTTGCTACTTTATGAAAATCATGCATCATAAACATTCATAATTTCTTAAATAAATTACTTAGCATGCATCATAAAGTGTGCTAAACTATGGGGGCTTGTCCCTGTAGGAAACTTAACGAACCCAATTTAAAATAAACAATACTTTAATTTTCCATGTAAAGTAGGGGAAGAATCTTTGGTACATATGTAGACCCATTGTCCTTAGGAGTCCTTGTTGAGATAATTAGGTCCATTGTAGGGTGGTGACTTCTATCATTCGAGATTGTACACCTCCCCTCAATGTCATACCTGATCACCCTAATGAGAATATTTACGGATCTACATGGTGTCAAAAATTACATAAAAAATGATGTGTATTTCTATCTTCATTTTATCCCTCATAGAGTGAAGATGGAAGTATATATCTTATTCTTTAGAAATCTCATCATATTTAAAATTTTCCCCACAAATTTTTCTGTCGACTCCGCTTGGGATGGTTGTTCTCTCCATCTTTGGTAAATGATCATTGTCTCTAACTATCGATAGCGCGATTATACTTTGGTATGAATCCAAAACTATCTTTTGTTTCATTGACACTTAGCTTATTTCATTCTTAAATTAAGTTAGCCAATATCTTTAGGTTTCAGGACCTCACCCCATATTGGTCTTAAAACCACCGTTGGGTTCTCCAATGGGTAAAAATAAAAAGATCTAAATAAAAAAAAACATTTAAAGACTTCATCCTTATCATTTTTATGATAAGTACAAGGTTCATTCTAAAATAATAAAGACAAAATAAATTTTTCAAAAAAAAAAAATCTTGGTTTTCAAAAAGCACTCTTTCAAAAAATGCACATAATAAAATATTTTCCACAAAATTTTCTTAAATCACCCTCATTTAATAATTCTCATAATTGTTACATATAGGAATCTTCAAAAATAAAACTAAGAATCTTTTCCAAAAGCACAAATGAACATCTTCCCTCAATTCATTTTGATGAAGATCTCATTTTCAAAAATCAAATGAACAATCATCTTTCCAAAATATCAAAATCAAAATTAAAAATAAAATTTTCGAAAAGCACATATGAACTTTTCCATTCAATACACCCACACCTATTGAATGGAGTTTCATTTTCAAACAAGACTAAATCTTTCAAAAGCACATATAAACATCTTCATTCAATATACTCAAATTTATTGAATAAAGATTTCATTCCCAAATAAAAATAACATAATTTGGAAATCCCACTCAAACATATCCCATATATGATTAAGTTAGACTTCCCTCTTTCAAAAAGCAATAATCACACACAAAACAAAATTTTTACATTTGCAAAAATAAGTTTGACTTCCATTTCTACATACCCAAATTTGTTAAACAGAAGTCTTCTTTTCAAAAATTAGGACTTAACAATCTTATTTTCAAAATTTTAAACACATTTGGAACTTCATTTAGCATACTAAAATTTGCTAAGTGAAGTCTCCAAATTCAAAACCAAAAATTTTTCAAACACATTTGGAACTTCATTTAGCATACTCAAATTTGCTAAGTGAAGTCTCCAAATTCAAAACAAAAAAAAATTCAAACACATTTGGAACTTCATTTAGCATTCTCAAATTTGCTAAGTATAGTATCCAAATTCACAACTAAAATTTTTTTAACACATTTGGAACTTCATTTAGCATACTCAAATTTGCTAAGTAAAGTCTCCAAATTCAAAACCAAAAAATTTTCAAACACATTTGGAACTTCATTTAGCATACTCAAATTTGCTAAGAGAAGTCTCCAAGTTCAAACCAAAAAAATTTTCAAACACATTTGGAACTTCATTTAGCATACTCAAGTTTGCTAAGTGAAGTCTTCTAATTCGAAACCAAAAAGTTTCAAACACACTTGGAACTTTATTTAGCATACTTAAATTTGCTAAGTGAAGTCTCCAAATTTAAAATAAAAAATTTTAAACACATTTGGAACTTCATTTAGCATACTCAAATTTGCTAAGTCAAGTCTCCAAATTCAAAATCAAAAATTTTCAAAACACATTTGGAATTTCAATTTAGCATACCCCATTTGCTAAAATAAAGTTTCCCTTTTTCAAAATTCAAAACAAAAATTTGAAACTCCTTTGGAATTCCCTTTAGCATACTCAAATTTGCTAAATGAAATCTCCTCTTCAAAAAAATTTCCACAAAAAACACTTTTTGAACTTCATTCTTTAACATGTCAAATTTGCTAAAGAGAAGTTTCCATTTTTTTAAAAAAAAAACTAAAACTCAAAAATTTTTTTGAACACATCTTTTGGAATTTCATTTAGCATACTCAAATTTGCTAAGTGAAATTTCCATTTGACAAAATTAAGTGGAACTTCATCTCTAGCATACCATATTTGCTAAAGTAAAGTCTCCACTTTCAATCAAAAAACAAATCAAAATAAAAAGAAAACATATTAAGCTTCCCTTAGCGTACTTAAATGTGCTAAGGATCCTACTTTTGAAAAAAAAAAATTAAAACCAAAATGAAACACATTAGGATTTCCTTAGCATACCCAAATTTGCTAAGGATCCTACTTTTGTAAAAATCAAAATATCCAAAACAAATGGAACACTTTAGACTTCCTTAGCATACTCAAATTTGCTAAGAATCCTATTTTCAAAAATCATTAAAAAAAACACACTTGGGTTCCTCACTTAGCATACCTAAATTTGTTAAGTGGGAATTGCAGTTTTCAAAATCAACAACAATTCACAAAAAAAATAAATAATTATTTTCAAACACTTCACTTAGCATATCCAAATTTGCTAATTGACTGAATTCCAAAATACCAATTTAAAAGCAAAACCAATTGTCCCTTACTTAACATATCCAAATTTGTTAAAGGAAAGGGCTCTCAAATCAAAAATCTAATTTCAAACATGAACCTATGGAAGCATCCTTCTAAAAATATTTGAATCCACTTTTCAACATACTAAAATTTGTTGAAGTTAGATTCATATTCAAAAATTCCTCTTTCTAGTCAAATTTCTAAATCTTCTCTTGAACCCCACTTAACACTTCCAAGATGTTGGATGTGGGTTCAAATTTTAAATTCAAATTCAAAATAAAAAAAATCAGAAATCTAATCCAAGCTTGTTTTCAATATTGCAGATTCTCAGCATCAATCATAGTTACAACTACAGTTCAATCCTTCCATTTTTGCAGTTAATTAGAAATGGAAAGCTCAAAGAAGTTTGTGTTCACCTTCCCATATGGCATGGACTTGGCCTTGGATCTAGCCAATCTCCCCCGAGATGATCATACCCACCTTATCCATTTTGGCAAAGGTTTTAAGGGAGTAAAGATAAACTGTGAGGGCACTCCCCTCACAACTGTCAGTAGAACTGCAGTGGCCAGGCAAAAGTCAGTCATCTGGATTGATTTACCCTCGGATTCTGACATCCCCTCATTAAAGAGGAAAGCAGTGGTGGTCCCATCGCCAAAGCAATGGTGGCCTCCTGCATGCCGTGGTTTCGTCTTTGCTAGCAAGGACACCTACTCTTTGGCACCCTCTAAGGGCAAGGCTCCTATGATCCCAGAGATTGCCTCCCCAGCCTTTGAGGTTGGGTATAGTTCTTAGTCCACTCATCCTACCCAGACATAGAGGAGAAATAAAAACTTCATGATTAAGCGGTATCATACCAGATTGCTAGGGAGATGGAGGTTACTATGCGGTCAGTTGTAGAGGTACTCGATCACCTCATTTATGAACTAGTTTCATCCTCTCTCGTGGTCGGCAGAGGATGCTAGGGGTACTTCACCTCATTAAAGAGGAAAGAAGTGGTGGTCCCATCAGTTTCAGCAATGCCAGTGATAGTGACAGTGTCTGCATGCCCCATGGTTTCTCGTACTGCCCTAGTAAGGGCTGATACCTACTCTTTGGCACCCTCTAAGGGCAAGGCTCCTATGATCCCAGAGATTGCCTCCCCAACCTTTGAGGTTGGTTCCAGTTCTTACTCCACTCATCCTACCCGGACATAGAGGAGAAATAAAAATTGCATGATTAAGCGGTATCATACCAGGATTGCTAGGGAGATGGAGGTTACTATACGGTCAGTTATAGAGGAGGTACCTACTCTGATCACCTCACTAGTTACAGTGAACCAGTTTCATCCTCTCTCAGGGTCAGACAGAGAGGATGCTAGGATGATCCGTACTTCACCGCCACCAGTGGTTCAGCACCAGGCCTCAGTTACTTGGAGCGAGAGGTCATATGCCGGCCTCTGATTAGTTTTATGCCAAGTTGGCGGAGCTTACGGATGTTTTGAGTTCGGAGCTTAATTTGATTTGAGATCTATCATCGCCCGTAGTGTGGGAAAACATCTTTGATAGGAGAGGGCCAGAGAGGCCCATGCATCTGTTCATATGACCAGTAGGGAGAGGAGGATGTTCAGTCGATAGTTGGCAGCTTTTGCACTCATTAATTTTCCAGCTCTGCGTGCTACCCACACAAACCATACAGATAGCATCCTGCTTACAGGGATGACCCATCACAGGAAGAGGGTCCCTGTCATGAGAGAGTTAGTTGTGTCTCCACCACACCTCTCTACCCCTCATATGCCATCACCTATTCACGTCACAGGATCTCTAGTTCCACTGAAGGCCATGAAGGCCATATTCGGGGAGAAGCGTACCCCGTTGGTGATCTGGCTATGGCCAAGGGATTTTATTCCATCTACACTGCCTATTGTAGTGAGGCTAAGCTCTCTTGCTTGACCTTCTGCCTTAGTGGTGGTTCAAAGGAAATGGTGACCCCAAAGCATAGTGGTCATCCCTTCACCAACACCACTAGTTCAGTAGGACATGGAGATGGTGGCAACTGTTATAGAGGGAGCAGATGATAGGCCAATTGTACTGATGATAGTAGAACCTCCTAGGAGTGTCATCCCCTTTCAGAGTTAGTGATTGTCAGGAGTGTGTCTCTTTTAGAGAGTATAATCTTCATAGGATTGACTCTCCAGTAGTAGGCGAGGTTTGATGCCCTTCAGTACATGACAATGATCACACCAATCAACCAAAATCATTTGTGCCTGTTCAGATTGATTGTTCTCTTGAGGAAATAGTAGCACATTATCTTGTAGAGAAGAAGGAAATTCTGGGGTATGACTGGTCAGATGAAGAGAAGATCGACTTTGATCGCAACAAAGATGATTTGTTGGTCGACTCAGCCAGGGTCTGTATGGTGGATACCATGGGATCCCTCCTCAGGGAGTAGTAGGCCATGAAAGATGATGAGGTTGATCAAGAAGACATAGCCCAATCAGCCCAACACCTCGAGCATCGCTAAAGCGAAAGATGAGGATAGATGATGTGAGGCGCCTTGAGGACTTGTTAGCACAGCTTTAAAAATAAGCCCCAATAGTTCATCTTACTACAACCAAAATTAGTGAGTCAGAGTTAGTGCATGTCTTGGACCCAGCCAAGACCTTACCTCACATTGATCAAGGTAGCACTAGCATATATAGGAAGGTAGTGATAAGTACCTCCATACAAAAGAAAAACATCATATCCATGGTTGAGCAGCAAGTGAAGGAAGCATTGGCTCAAGCCCGAGGAGGAATCCAATATCCCAAGGGTTTCGTGCCACCTTCCTTCAAAAGCTTTGATGATAGTGGAAACCCGATGCAACATATTGCACACTTTAGGGCTAGTTATTGCAACGACGGTGGTAGTGACGCTTTGCTATTCCACCCTATCATTAGAAGCCTAGCATGGATTGCTTTTGATTGGTATGTTGAACTTCCCAATAGTTCAGTAAAGACATTTGCTGAGTTGGAGCAACTCTTTATCAAGAGATTTGCTGGAGCTCAGCAAAGGGTTACTCTGGGCCATCTCGTTATAACACTACAACACCCAGGTGAGTCCCTTGTTGACTATATTTTCTAATGGCGTAACCTGAGTATGAAATACGAGCCATAGCTGTCTGAGCAGCATGCCATTGAGATTCTTCTAAAGAATTTCCATGGCTCGGTTACCTTCATGCTTAAGGGCTTTACTATCAAAATATTTGAGAAGCTAATCAACAAGACAACTAGTCTACAAGGAGAGGTCAAACAGTTGCCTTTCAAGACCAGTTGCCCAAAACAAAGCCAAAGAAGGTCTATGAGAAGAAGCTGGGAATAGTGATAGTGGTATATAAGGGAAATCAAGCATCTAGAGATCAATTTAAGAGACCACGACCTCTGCAGCCTTCCTTTCACCTCCTTTACCACCACCGAGGCATCCCTACTGGCCTCCACAATAGCCTCCATGGCCAGCACCGCCACCTCCTCAACTATACCATCAGCAACAGCGGCACATATACCCACCGCTAAGTAGCTATGGTCCACCTACTATATTAGATAAGCTTAACAAACCTTATTCATTTAAGAGGGAGGTAATTAGAAAGATCTTTAATAATCTCTTAAAGAAGCCTGATTTTTAGCTACCCGAGCCTCGGAGACTAGAGAAAGTGGACAAAAGTCATGATCCTAACTTTTTCCCTTGCCACTGTATCCTAGGTCATATTTTGGAGGATTGCTTCACATTTAAGGACTAGCTTGCACATAGTTTGAAGACTGGTGTTGTAGTTATCCCGAAAGAATAGCTTGTGGAACAACCATCCAGTTCCATTAGGGTAATCCTTGGGGATACTTGTGATCCTTCCAAAACTAAAGAAGGTTGGGATATTTCTTTGTCCAAAACCTCTAAAAAGATCATCCAGAAGATCAAGAAACTTTCCTTGCAGGTGCCTGAGTCAGCTCAAACCTTCCACACTAAGGAAGGTTTGCCTCGTGGCCAACTCGGGAAAGGGGAGCTCAAAGATAAAGCAAAGATGTCCCGATAGCTCAGTAGCTCAACCACCGATCGAGTCCAGCCTCCAGTCTACCATTATAGCTACCACATCTGTGACTTCCTCTACTTCAGCAAGTTCTTTTTTTTTACTAGTAGAACTCTTGTATCGGTGGATAAGGGCATCAAATCCTTTACCCCACTCACTTTACTTGATTTTTACTTTGTACCATCTATCAAATCTAAGAAATTGAAGAATAAAGCTAGCTTGAATTACGTCTATGTCACTTCTGATGGGTTGTCTACTTCTATTTTTAATGATAACTCTTCAAGTCAAAATAACTATAATAATTCTGATCTTCCTCTTTTTGATTCAGAGTTGGACTTTCCTACTCTGAATTCTATGGGTTTACCTCTTTAGATAGACTTGGAATCATCCAATTTTGAGGGTCCCATAGGAGAAGTTGTAACTAAGCTTGATGTACAGGTAGAACCTTCCATTACCCTACCATAAAAGAATACCAAAGTCAACCTCTATAGTGGCAAGGTTCTACCTCTTAGGGTAGCACCTCAAGATAGAGGGAAACAAGTCATTGGTATAGAGGATTGAGAAGCCCCTCCATAGGATGGTCCAGCCTTGGATGTGCTTGTGGAGGATTAGCCCAAGGTGGATTACAACATTCTCTCTCATTTAATAAAGTTTCCATCTAAGCTATGCATATGCGATGCTCTCATCTCATCGAAAGAGATGAGGGAATCACTAATCAAGGCTCTCCTTGATCCTGAGATATGCTTAGCTCATTTGACCACTATAGGTGAGGAGGCACATTACACAAAAGAAGCTCAGGGGATTACCTTCACAGACAAAGACCTACTTTTAAGGAACTTGGAGCACAACCATCCCCTCTACATCATAGTCGACATGGACAGGTTCAGACTTTCCAGAGCTCTCATTGATCCAGGTGCATTGGTGAATACTATGAGTCTAAAGACCCTTGCCTATTTGAGGATCTACATCTCCACTCTCTGAGGAGATCTAATGATGTTGAGAGGATTCAATGAACGAGGTGAGAGAGGTTTAAGTTCCGTAGTGTTACCTTTAGAGATAGGTGTATGAAAGACTAAAGCCAAGTTTCAGATCATTGATTCAAATACTTCATTCACTGCTTTCCTTGGTAGGCCTTGGATACATCAGAGCAAGATAATTTCCTCCTCCCTCCATCAATGCATCAAGTTCAAAAAGATGGGATTGAATACCGTGTCAATGGAGATGAAAAGCCATTTTCAGTTAGAGAGGTTGAGATTTATGAGGATGCGACTTACTATCTTCCTCAAAATATCCTTTCTTGTGAACTTGGACAAAATTGAAACTCAAATTCAAAAGAAAGAGAAAATGAAGAAAAAGAAAAGGCAAAAGAAAAAGAAAAGAAAAATGAAAGTCCAGGTGAACGAGAAAGGGGAATTGAGGAAGAAATAGATCCACATATTACATTCCACCCACAGTTCATTCCATCATATGAAAATGTGGGTAGGATAACTCAACCTCCACCAGGTAGATCCAGAGGTAGAAATAGAGGCAGTTCCAGAGGTGGAAGACCCCTTAGTTGGCCATCAGCCAATAGAGATCATGTTCTAGTTCATAGGAGTACCCCTACTATTCACATAGAATTGGAATTAAGCTTAGAGGATGAGTCTAATGTGATAATTATACCAGCCAACCCCTCTAAGAGGGTTCCATTGGAGGTGACTTTCGATCCAAATAGAGATGAAGACTAGGCCTCCAGATAAAGCAAAGTATCTGAATCAGGTTTATGTGAGACTATTAGGCAGCAGCTGGGAACCTTAGCTCTAACCTCACTTACATCTCAGAAAGTTAAAGGATTAGTAGTTAAAGAAGTCCCTAAGTCTTCCAGTGATATGAAGCCAAAGAGATTCTTTTTGGGATCATCATCCTCATGTTCTGAAGTTGATGTAGAACTTGAGGAGGATACATTTAAAGAATTAATGGAATTACCATTTGACTTTTACTCGCCTTGTGTTCATAATCATATATATAGAAAGGTTTAGTTCCTCATACATGGTCCACACATAGGTCAGAGTACTTAGAAAAGCTTTGGAATAATACAGGCAGGGAAGCACAATCAAGAGTAGGACTAGGAATCAGTGTAGTGGGTCCGATCGATGATGATGATTATTGCTTAGTTGTTACCAATCATTTGGAGTCTAATAGGTTCTTTTCACACAACCCCAACTCTTATGAGAATGTGTGTTTAGAAATCTCAGATGATCTAGATGATCTCCAAATCAAGGATGCATCACCATAATTTGAAGAGGAGATCCATTCAACAATTGACAAGCTTAAAGAAATCTACCTCGGGATAGAAAAAAATCCTTGCCTGATGTACATCAGCTCATTACTGAATGAAGAAGAAACCAATGACTTAGTTAGGCTATTGATTGGGTTTAAAGACATCTTCGCATGGAGTTATCAAGATATGCCTAAACTATTTCTTGACGTAGCAATCCATAAGCTAGTAATAGATCCTAACACTACCCCTATTAAGCAAGCTCCTAGACGCATGCTATTAGAAATTGAACAACAGGTCATTTCTGAAGTCAAGAAATTGATCGATACAATCATCGTGAGAAGAACATACCCGTTAGCCAAAGGTCATCCAGGAATGGCCAAATTCACATTTGCATGAATTTTAGGGACTTAAATAAGGCATGTCCTAAGGATGAGTTTCCTCTTCATATACCAGAATTAATGATGGACATCACCTCATCTCATGCAATTTTCTCTTTCATGGATGGGTCATCTGGCTACAACCAAATCAATATGTCTCCTAAAGATGAAAGAAACATTACTTTTTGAACCTCGATTGGAATCTTCTATTATAGGGTCATGCCTTTCAGCCTTAAAAATGCTGGTGCTATATACCAACAGGCCATGAATTAGATCTTCAACGAACTCATCCATCCTCAGGTTGAGTGCTACATTGATGATCTAGTAGTTAAGAGCAGAGAAAAGGAAGATCACCTCTCTGACTTGAGAGTAGTTTTTGAATGATTAAGAAAATATAATCTCAAGATGAATCCCCTAAAGTGTGCATTCAGAGTAACTTCAGGGAAATTCCTTGGGTTTGTTATCCAACATTGGGTATTAGAAATAGATCCTGAAAAGATCAAAACTATCTTAGAAATGCCACCTCCTAAGAGTTTAACTCAACTCAGATCCTTCCAAAGATGACGAGCGTATCTAAGATATTTTATCTCCAACCTATTAGGGATATGCAAGCCATTCTCAGCACTTATCAAAAAAGATGTCAAGTTCAAGTGAGATGATAAGTGTCAACATGTCTTTGTAGACATCAAGCAATATTTGGTGAAGCCGCCAGTTCTAGTAGACCCTTAGAGAGGTCACAGCTCAACATGTGCTTTAGTTTTTCAGGAACCATATCGTATATATGTTCGGGGTGCCTCGATTAATTATATCTGATAATGGTACTACATTCAAAAGCACCAAGATCAATAGCTTCGCTAGAAGACACAGTATAAATTGGAGGTACTCCACCATCTGCTACCCCAGAGAAAATGGCATAGGGGAAGCATTCAGCAAAATTCTCATCCAGATACTATAGAAGACTCTTGATGAAAACAAGTGATAGTGGAATGAGCAGTTGGTTGAATTCTTGTGGGCCTACCACACCACATACCGAACTCCAACTCAGTCTACCCCATTTTCCTTAGTGTATGGTTCTGAAACTGTTCTACCCTTAGAAGTTCAACTCCCATCACTAAGGATAGCATTGGGTAGCAAGATCACTACAGAGCAGAATGCAAAGTTACCTTTATAAGAGCTCAAAGGTTTGGAGGAGAGTCACCTACAGGCATGCCAAAACCTTGAGTTGTACAAGGCCAAAATGATTCAAGCTCAGAACAAGCTGGTCCGCCATTGGTTTTTCTGAGTAGGAAAACTTGTGTTAGTCCTAAGGAGACCAATTATTGCCTGCCAAAAGATGAGAGAAAAGTTTGAACCCATTTGGGAAGGCCCTTATGTCATAGAGAAGGCCTTCCAATGATGATTTTATCAACTCATTGATTGTAAAGGGGAACACCCGATGCTTCCAATTAATGGGCTCTATCTAAAGAAATTTTACCCATGAAATAAATCATGTTTAAAAATAATTCTATCAATCAATAAAAATCTGATTCCATTCATCAAATCCTCTATTCTTTTAAAGAGTTGTTTGCTTGTCTTGAAAATCCATCATGACGAGTTTAGGGTAGGTATAAGAGTCCCCTAGTGGCATCCCATCCTTCTCTCACAATAAAAACACAATCTCCCAGTGCTATTAGAATAGGTGTAAGAGAACCCTAGAGGCATCCTATTTCAATTAGCACAATTAGGTTAGGTGTAAGAGAACTCGAGCGACATCCTTTCTTAGTGGAAATTCCTATTTATCATCTATGGCACCATTTCATCAAAATCCCCAAGCATGTTCAAGGTAGGTGTAAGAGAACCCGAGAGGCGTCCTATTCCCTTTAGCACATACATAAAAAAAATACATATCTTTTGTCTCGGGCTATTTTTGATGTGAGAGCAAGCCCCTTGTGGCACTCACTCATTAGCTGCTCTAAGTCGGGTCTACATGCTACCTCGCTAGTATGTCATCCAAGTGGTCACTTGTTTGGAAGATATGAGTCCCCGCACTTTCTACCTAACTTTACCAGTGCAAACCAACGGGCACCTTGTTAGTATGGTAGACTTCACTGCTCAGCCGGTAAGCTACCTCATGTTAATTTTATTTAAGAAGATGTAAGTCCCTAAGTTTTCTTCTTGATCTAATCATCATGATCTAACTAGCTTGAGTATATTTGAGGTTTAGGATAAGTCCCCAGGGGCTCCTTTCCTCTTGACTACATTTGAGTTGATGTACGTCCTCCAGTGGCATTCACTCAGTAGTCGCCCTAGGTCAGATGGAACCTGTCTAGCTGAAGATAGACTACCCCAACAATTAGTTCAGCTATAGGAGGATGTGAGTCCCCAAGCATTCTTCTTAGGCTGATTATTGTAAACCAATGGGCACCTTAAGATGGTTGATATTTCCTATGCTGATAGTGACTCACCCGGTGGATACACCACTCTTGGCAGATATAAGTCCCCACATTTTCTCCTTGATTTGGCCACTAAATACCTATTTGATATATGACTAGCCATGCCATCTTATTCAGGATTTTGGATTAAGCCCTTAACAGCCCCATCCCCTGTGGGCACTCTATTTGGATCACATCCTTTTTGACCCCATTTAGACACTACCCATGTTACTTTTGGATTAGACAATTCCTTTCCTAATAGCCACCCCTGTGGTTGGATAATTTGTTCAGCGAATGCACAAATTTTCCCTTGGTTCAGTAAATCTGAGATAGGTCTAGGCCGATATAAGCGCCTTCCCAATTTGATCCCTCGCAAACTAATAGGGTCCACGTTAAAATAAACTAAACAAACAAACAAATTTAATGCTCTTGTGGATTAGGAATTTAAGCCCCCAAAGGGCCCCTTTTCCCAAGCAGACATCTTATCCTCAGGGTAGTGTCAGCAGAACTCCCTATAGAATTGCCTGACTACCTAAGTTGAGATAAGTCCCCGGATCGGCACTCACTTTGTAATCACCCTTAGGTCGGGTTCAATCTATTTTGATTAAAAGCAAGTTACCCTGACAGTTATTCTACTTTGGAAGATGTAAGACTATGACACATTCTTCCTAGCATGACTATTGCAAACCAATGGGCAGCCCTAGGTCAAGTTTAATTTATTTCCCAAAGCAACCAATCACTCTATTGGTCTTTTCTAGTGGAAGATGTGAGACCCTGAGCTTTCTCCCCTTGAATTGATCATTGCAAATCGAAAGGCACTCTTTTGGTTATATAGTTCTACCATCAACCGGGAAGCTACTCCCTTTAGTTCAGTAAATCTGAGATATGTCTAAGTTAATATAAGCTCCTTCTCAGTGTGATCCATTGCGAGCTGATAGAATCCATCAAAGGAAATCTAAAAATGAAATTAACCTTGACTATCTTTGAGTTAATCTAAGTCCCCCGCAAAGACATTCATTCTCTACTTCTCTTCCTAGTGCGCCATCGATACCAAAAGGCATCCCTTTGATTGGCTAGTCCTACTATGTGTTTAGTAGACTACCTCTTTGGATTGATAAATCTAAATTAGGTCTAAGCCTCTAGGGCTCTTACTCAGTGTAGTCCATCACAAATCAACTAGGTCCATCTCAAAATCCAAATCTAAAATAGAAACAATTTCAACCCTCTTCCCTAGTGGAAATTTCTCCCTAGCGAGACTCAAATCAAATCAAATCTCTCATCCCCTTGTTGATGACTTGAACCTGCTTCCCTAATGGAAGGTTCACATATTACATCCCTAGTAGATTCCTCTTTTCCTCTCTTATGTCCTTGACATAAGTAGAGCTACATTGCATTAAATTTTGGATTCCTTCTATACGTTGGGTTTGGAGTAGATCATCTCTGTTAATGCTTGTGATCTTCTGGTGTTGTTGATCATTTCAGTCAACACTAATACGTGCGGTGTTCCATGTCAGTCACACTACACCTATTGGGCGCCCTTTATTGACCTCATTTTTAGAATGAGCTCTCAACCCCTCCATCTTAGACATCGGACTTCTCTTAGGCTTTAAGAGTTCCTTAGTCTTAAGATAGATCTAGTGATTAGGTGGACACTCAACCTAGCCCTAGAGGCTTAGAAGAATTAGCCATAGGAATAGGTCATTCCTTAGAGGTGTTAGAAAATTTACCTACCCATAGCTTGAACCACTCCTCACCCTGCTTCATTCAAGTCAAATTCCAAATCAATCCTAATTGACTTTCTCAAACTCCAAATCAATCTTATTTGATTTTTGTAAAACTCACATCAATACCATATGATTGAAATCCATGATTAAAACCCATGATTGAAATTCCAAGTTCAAAATATTTCTTAAGTCCTTAATTCCATCTTAAGGACTTAGTATAAATCATATTCAAACCAATTCAAATTCATGAAATTTTCTCATAACTCATTTATATTCACATATATAAATGAAATATAAATTTAAATAAATCAAATTGAGTCCAAAATTCAAATTCCTAATTTAAAATCCTTCTTAAGTCCTTAATTCCCTCTTAAGGACTTAGCCTAAATCATGTTCAAATCAATTCAAACTCATAAGATTTTCTCATAACTCATTTATATTCTCATTTATATTCACATATATAAATGAATTATAAATTCAAATCAATCAATTTAAATCCAAAATTTAAATTCCTAATTCAAAATCTTTCCTAAGTACTTAATTTCCCCTCTTAAGGACTTGGCCTAAATCATGTTCAAATCAATTCAAACTCATGAGATTTTCTCATAACTCATTTATATTCACATATATAAATGAAATATAAATCCAAATCAAGCAAATTAAACTCAAAAATCAAATCCAAAATTCAAATTGAAAGCACAAATCTTTCCTAAGTCACTTTAATTTTCTCTTAAGGACATAGCCTAGATCATGATCAAATCACTTCAAATTCTTGAAATTTTCTTATAACCCATTTATATTCTCATTTATATTCACATATATAAATGAAATATAAATTCAAACAATCAAAACCACTTCCAAAATTAAACTCAACTCATTCAAAATCCAACCTAAGCCTTTCAAGTCAAAATCTTGAACTTAGACAAATCAATTTCAAATCAAGCTGAACTCCTGATTTTCCTTCATGATTCAATCAATACTTCAATCATGAATCCAAATATAAATACAAACTCAATCATTCAATAAAATAGTCAATTCAAAAATCAAGTCAAACTCCATTTCATGTTCACCCTTTGAACTTGAAATTGTCAAATGAATCAAAACTCATTTGACTTCAAACCACTTCCAAATGGATTCATATTTCAATCATAAGTCCATATACAAGTTCAATCAAATACAAATAAATCTTTGACCAAGCCATTTGACCTACTTAGGCTCACTTAACCCAAAGTGGGCTAAAGTACTCTTATGAGCCAAATTTTAATCCAAACCAAATTGGATTGACCTAAGCCTCTCATCATGATCAAAAATCATCATGAGATGATCAATCACTCAAATTGGGTCAAACCAAGTCAAACCTAAGGGTTGACCAAGTGAACACTTAACCAAAATGAAACCCAACAAAGCCAAAATCCACCATAGGCCAAATTGATTGAAACCATTGATCTAGGTTCATTCAAGACCAATGTTTGAACTTGACCAAGTCAACATTTGAGCCTAACCTAGCCCAATTGGCCACTTGACTCAAGTTGACCCAACTTGACCTAACAAGTCAAAATGTGTAAAAACTTGATCTAAGCCAAATTGATTGAAACCAATGGATCAAGTTCATTTCAAATCACTTGTTGAACTTGACCAAAGTCTCAATTGACCTACTAGACCTAACCTAGCCCAGTTGACCTTGAACCTAACTTGACCTAAATGGTCATGTTGAGACAAATTCAAACTTAACCAAAATTGATTGGAAATAAAGATACCAATCCACTTCATATGACTAACCAAACCTAAACCTACCCATGACCAAATAAATAGTTAAATGGGTCAAATTTGTCAACTTGACCCATTTGACCTAAATGAAGTCATATGAACCAAATTCAAACCTAAACCAAATTGAATCAAACCAAAGCCACAAAAACATTTCAAATAGTCATATGAACTTGACCCAATGGCCAAACTGACCACTCCCCTTGAAATGGCCACAGGGGAATCACACCTCCACTTGTTTTAAGCACATGGGAAGTTCATATTCCCACTCCTCTGGTGAAATCAAATTTAAGGACAACTCTAATAGCTTAAACAACTCTTTCAATATTAGCAATTAGATCAAAATGGCATGCTTATGCTCGACCGTCTGATTACCAAAGGGGGAGATATACTCCCCCTAATTCATTTGAAAATTAATAGAGCCATAGTTGATTGAATCCTAGAGAGTCATAGAAGCCATTGGCAAGTGATCCTAAGCTTCCTAAAGGGAGATTCAATTTGCATCTTCTTAGTTTTTCATTGAACTGCCAACTTTCTTCACACTCAAACTCCATTCAATTCCCTCTTCAAGCTTCATCAGAGGACCAAATCGAGTGCACCCAAGCTCAATTCCAAGTTCTTGAAGCAAGGGGAGATCCAACTCAATCAAAATTGAGCTCAAGCGGAGGTGAACAATAGGAAGATCCACTCAACCTCAACCCCTCAAACTTTCACCAAAGCTTCATCTCAACCAGACGAACCTTCTCCAAGGGAATCGAGCACCGGTGATCACCTCCAATGAGGTATGCCATTTTCCGACCATTAAACTCAATGTGGTTTGGATCTTTGTGAAAGAAATGTTAATGGCATAGGATCTTGACTGTTAGATGTGATCTAGAATGCATGTTGATCGTGTGGGTTGAGTTTCATCCTAATCCAAGCTCATTCGAGCTCAAATCATGGCCTATAACATGGATGGACTCCATGGCTCATAGGCATTTGCAGAGAAGGATCTCTAGCCATCACTAAGTTCATTTTAGATGGATGGTTGAGATTAAAACACGCTTTATATTCTATTTTATCCCCTTTGATCCCCGTCTTTAATCTCAACCATGCGATCCTTGATCGGATGACTGAGGGAAAAGCGCGTAGCACCACCGCCATGCAGCGCTATGATGTGACATTTTAAATAACCAATGGGATGGCACCACACGTAAAGCACACACTACGTCAGCCATTGTGTGGTGCCCGTAGCGATTAAGGATTTAATTAGAATTTAAATAATTCTAATTAATTACTTAAACTTCTAAAATTCATATCTCAACATAGAAAAATTAGAAAAATATGAAATAAATTATATTAGGAAGGTAATTGAACATAGAATATTCTAAAATTTATTTTTAATTACTTTTGAATAGTTTTTTCTCTAAATTTGAGTTTTATTAGAAATGTTAATTTGCTAATTACTTCTTAATTAATTCATTGACTAATCTCAAACTTCTTGGGTGTAATTAGAGGGATGACTTCTGCCTCCCTAATTTTCTTGGGATTTATTCAGTGCCTTAATTAGGGGAATTTCTAGTTCATTCCTTAATTACTCCCTTAATATAATTAAGGTTAAGGAATTACTGGTTTAATCCTTTGTTGAAGTTGATTAAGGTCTGTTTCAGTGAATAAGAGATTTACAGAATAATTTTGGGGTATTTTCCCTAGGCCATTCCTTAAACCATCTTTTCTTTCTTAATCCTCTCTTAATTAAATAGTTAATTCACTAATTACCCTCTTAATTAATTTCTTAAAATTCTAAAACTTTTCAGAACTCAATTAATCTACCTCAGGTAGATGCTTAGGTGTTTAAGAGCCTAAGTATAATTAAGGAAATCAAAATTCAACTCATAAGTGTGAGGGGTGTTTTGAAATTACTTAAGATTAAACCCCTTAGCTTAATTAATCATTAATCATGAGCCAAATTGCATTAGGCCCTTTTCTTCCTTGGTGCATTGCAAATTTAAATTCCTTGTGAGATTTTATGTCATCTCATTGGCTCATAATTATTTGATTAACTATGCTAAGGTGGTGTAGGTAAGGGGTAATTAACATGTTTAATTCATACCTTAACTTAATCAAAATATAAAATGAATCTAATCATCTAAAAATTGAACAAAAATATCAAACATATGTGGGAATGGGTTAGGAACAGTAAACTCACTTCACATTTTCAAAATTAAATCAAACTCAAGATCAAATAAAAATCATATTAAACAAACTTTGATTTATTTTAAGTTTTCTTATTTCATAAGATTATCTTTAGAAATTAATTAAAGTGACTGTGTTTGCATGCTTTCATGACTTTAGTTCTTCCCTAACATGCTAAATATGTGCGTCATATGATTTCATGCATCATATTTTTAAAAAATCAAATTTAAAATAAAAATGTTTCCTTTATGTCAAATTGCATGTGTTGGCTAAAGTAAGAATATGAGTGGTGATTATCACTATTAAATCCAAATTATTTTTAAAATATATGAATCAATTATAAAAATTGAAAGTGTGTTACTTATATCTTACTTATAAGTTTGCATGTGAGTAAAATATAAAGATGTGCTTAGTGTAAGTTTTTCTTCTCCTCTCTTTAGTATAGTTTTGAATATGATTTGGCAAAGTGTATAGTTCATTTGAAAAGAACCTAACACTTGCCTAATTCTATATCCTATTCATTCCTATGCTATTATGTAAGAAGGATACCTATACTTGTACATGTAAATTGTATAAACAAAAATAAATCAACCAACATAAATGTTTGCATTCTTTCTTTTCCATTAATTTCTTTTGTACACATGATTGTATGTAAGGAAAGTGGTATATTAGTCTAGACAACCTCAAGATTGAGAGGCTTTAAGTTGCCCTAAGTAGGTCTTATACCTTGCACCCCTGGTTAATAATGGTGTCATACTCACTTATTCCTTTCATACATATGTGCATGTGAAAATTGGATAAGAAATCCCTTTGCTATTTAATGAAAATCATGCATCATAAACATTCAAAATTTCTAAAATAAATTACTTAGCATGCATCATAAAGTGTGCTAAACATTTCCATTTGTTTGTATAGATATGTTTAGGATTCATTCATTTTTTAGTGATATATGTTTTATGAATTTAGTTCATTTTACATAATCTTAAAATGCCTTTCTTTTTAAATAGGCTTGTTTAGAGTTTATCTAAACTTAGGATTAATTAAAACATATAATAAAATATTCACTAAACATAAATAAAACATGAATCCACTTTAGAAATTACTTAGGTTAGGAAAGGAAAGAGAAGTTCTCTTCACTTTCCCTTTCTTTATAAGTTAGTAATTAATTATAGGATTCATTTGAACCGAATCAAAACATAAAATAAAATCAGCCCAAATAAATTAAATCAGTTGAATGAAGCTCTTGTCTAAGTTGAACATTCTTCACACTTAGAAAATTCTAACTTAAAGCCATAGCTAAGCTTACCACACAAACCTCTTAAGCACACACATTAGGCTAAGTCACCACTTCTTACTTTAAATTAGGGCGGTGCATGGTTTGATGTTTTTTTTGTTTCGTGATGTATATTTTATTCTGGATGTTAGGGTGAATGTGCGTAGAATGAATGGTAGGGAACTCTTAGTCTAACCATTATATGCTGCAGGGGATTGTGCTTAAGGGGTATTGTGATAAATAAAAAATATAAATGCTTATACCCCTAAGCATAATCCAATAGGCCAGTGGACTTAGTCACCCATGTGTGGGGCGATAAGTCCAATATACATGCTTCAATTTTGTGTGGTTTATTTAGCTAATATCTATTTTACCGGTGTTAGCTAGATTTACTTTTCCTTTTCATGTAATTTTTGCAATTAGAATTTTAGAATGATTGTTATGGGGATTAGATGAGCATTGGTCATAAGATATCATCTTATGCACCATATGAAGCCTTTGGAGCATCCACCTTCCAACCATCCAAAAGAAGAAACCAAATAAGAAAGAAGAAAAGAAGAAGAAAAAGGAGGAAATGAAGAATGAAGAAATGAAGCCTGAAGGCCCCCATAACAATGAGTTTCTTGCTTAGCTGTATTTAATTCATTTGTGATTCGAGTTGTATAAGGGTAGAGCTCAGCTATCCAATTTGTTTTTCAGGCTTGTGCTGTGGTGCCCGACCATAAATGGCCTCTTATTCTTTTGTGATTAGCTTTATAAATTGATTGATGATTTATTTGGCTTGTACATTAAGTGACATCTTTTCCTAGTTTTTTCCTTGCTTTATGTATGGCCTGGATGTGGATTAGGCTCTTAGGAAAAAATAAATCTTCTACCAAATTTAATAATTCAAAACTAAAAATAAAGAACTCATAACTTCACCTAAAGCTTAAGCTAAAAGTAAAAATAAAAGAATTAGCAACCCCTTAGCTGGATTAGTATTTCTTTTGTAACATATGCACAAATGCATATTATTTTAACTCTTGATTGGAGGGCTTCCATCTTTGCCAGAGAAACTTGGCTTGACCTTTGAGAGCCATGGTGGAAACACACACCTCCCTTCTCGATTTTGACCAATAATCTCATTTCTCATGCATTGCATATGAATCCTATTAATCAAATGGTCAAAATAATTGTCCAAAAATGAAAATAAAATGTCATATGATTTAGGTCATTTGAGGCATTCCTGTTACATGATCTAGTATCTTTAGGGAGTGAGTTTAAGGACTTAGTATCTTTCTAAATAAATAATAGCCTAGCTATCTTGCATAAAGTATATGAATTGCCTACATAAATTTAAAACTGTAGGAAGAGTTAGTTGGTGGCCACCCCTAGGAGGTTGTAAGTGTAAGCTGTCAAGTGGTTTGTCCTCTCTTGTGGAGACAAACCAAATACCCTTTTTTGCCTTAGATTTAGGTTGTGCTTTTGGTCCTCCCCAAAGCTCCCTAGATTTTGGTTCCAAGGTTGCTTCTCCCTTCCATGAGCCATAAGAATAAATCCTCACCTCTTAGGCATTTTCTATAATCTTATGTTATGGAATTATAAGACCTAAATTTCTAATGAAAAATTTAACTCAAACAAATTAAATCAATTTCAAAAATGTAAAGCGCCAACTATAGGATAGTTTGAGATGCTCGCTAGGTTTCCTAGCATCGTGGGCATCTCCTACTTATCTTCCTTTGGATTCGATAATAACTCCCTCTCTTTGATCAATCCCATTTGATCTTTTGAAATAAACTAATTAATTGATAGTCTTACCTATTGAAATATTTGGAGACAATGATTATTTATCTTAATTGAGAGTATTTCTAAGGGATCTCATTCTTTAGGATGTAATGAACTATGGAGGCTTGCCCCTGTAGGAAATTTAATGAACCCAGTTTAAAATAAATCCTACTTTATTTTTTCATGTTTAAGAAGAAGTGGTTATGCACGCATTATCCTTAGGAGTCCTTATTGAGGTGATTAGATCCATTGTAGGCTGGTGACTTCTATCTTTCGAGATAGTACCACCTCTCCTCAATGTCGTACCCGATCACCCCCAATGAGAATATCTGCAGATCTATGTGGTGTCAAAAATTACATAAAAAGAAGAAGATGTATATTTCCATCTCATTTTATTCTGCATAGAGTGAAGATGGAAATATATATCTTATTCTTTAGAAATCTCATCATATTGAAAATTTCACCACAATCTGTTAATCTCATGAGCCTACGAGCATTGAGAGGATTGTCCCTTGATGTTTAGCATCTAGGATAGAACAAATTGATGATCCACGGCTTCAATAAAAAAGGGCAAAAGATGCTCGAATCTTTTACCTTGCCACTAAGATTTGGAGAATTTTACACAGAAGCCAAATTCCACGTCATTAATGTTGACTCCTCATTTAGGGCTTTATTGGGTCATCCTTAGCTACATGAGTATGGAATAGTCCTATCTACTTTGTACCAATGCATGAAATATATAAGAGGCAAGGAAGAATATAGAATTCCTGGTAATCTTTAACTGTTCATAGTCTATGAAGCTAAAATCTATGAAGATGTGAAATACTATTTATTAAAGGAGCCTAGACCTCAACAATCCAAGGCTTCTGCTTCAAAGGCTGCAAAATAATCCAAAGAAGTGAAGAAAGAAAGAGGAAGAAAGAAGGCGATGCTGACTCTTCTTAAAAGTAGCTAACGCATCACCTAGGTTGAAAAGGCTAGTCCCTCATCTGGGAAGTGACACAAAAGAAGAAGATGATGATCCTTCTGTCGGACCTAAGGGAGCAAACAAGTTTCTGGTGAGAGGAAAGAAAATTATGGAATACTCAGATCCTGAGTATGATTCTGAATCTACTTATGAAAGTAAAGTTCAGTGTATCTCTTCAAGAAGGATGGAAGACCTGTTGATATTAGAAAATCCATTAGTGCTCGTGCTAGTTCCTTTTCAACACTTCAAGGAAATCACTCCACGTGAGGTTCATAATATTGAAGAGTTAAAGACTTTCTATGTGCCTCCTTTTCCTAGAAGTGTTGAACGTGGAATTTTATTTTACAAGTCTGAGGAATGCTATCACCAAGATTCTGATTGGCTCATGCAATTTGATAAATCTGATGATATGGTGGCAACCAGAATGCCAAAATATTTCCCTTTAAAAATTCACAAGATTATGCACAAATTGGGAGTTGATGTTGGAACTGATAAATGGCGAGCTCACCTTTTCAACACCATCTAGAATTTGAAAAGTCCACAGACCTTATGAAAGTTTGATAGACATACATCTAAAGGTCTTGGATATGTCCAATGTAGACGTCCTCGAAGATCTTGTTATGCAATAGCGGGAAAAGAAGTTCAAACTGAAATTGAAAATGAAGATAATCTTTATGAGGCTTATCTATCAAATGATGAAGAAGTGGAAGCCAAGCCAGCGCTTGAAGAGCTTGAGGATGGTGAGCAAGCAGCTACCATGGATGAGTTGAAGGAAATCAACTTGGGAATGGAAGATGATCCCCGCCCAACTTTCATTAGTGCCCTTCTGCTTGATGAAAAAGTTGAAGAATTAAAGGACCTGCTTTGTGAATTTAGGGATTTCTTTGCTTAGACATACTTTGAAAATACAGGCTTATTCCCTGATGGGGTAGTTCACAAACTAGCCATCAAGGTGAATGCAACATCTATTAAGCAAGCTCCTTGATGAATAAGGTTGGAGATTGAAGAACAGGTAATTGCAGAAACTGAGAAGTTGATCAAAGCTGGCTTTATCCGAGAAGAAAAGTATGTAGATTGGATAGACAACATTATTCCAGTGAGAAAAAAGAATGGTCAAATCCATATCTGCATTGACTTCCAAGATTTGAACAAAGCATGCCCAAAAGATGATTTTTTTACTTCCAATATCAGAATTGCTAGTGGATAATACTTCTTACTATGACATGTTCTCATTCATGGATGGATCATCAGGTATAATCAAATCAAGATGGCTTTTAAAGATAAAAGAAACACATCATTCAGTACGCCAATTGGTATATATTGTTATACAGTCATGCCCTTCGGATTGAAGAATGCTGGAGCTACATATTAGAGGGCCATGACACACATCTTCGATGAGTTGATTACCAAAAAGTAGAATGCTATGTGGATAACCTCATCGTTAAGAGCATAAATCAAGAAGATCATTTTGATGACTTGAGGATGGTCTTCAAAAGAATTAGGTGATACTATCTCAAGATGAATCCTCTTAAATGTGTGTTTGGAGTTTCATCTAGAAATTTCCTTTGCTACATGGTGCGGCATAGAGGAATTGAGATTGACCCTAATAAAATCAAAGTAATAGTGGATATGCCACCATGAAGAATCTTCATCAACTTTGTTTTATGTAGGGACATCTGGTACTCATATGACGTTTCATATCAAATCTGTCGGGCAGGTTTCAACCATTTGCTAAATTGATGAAGAAGAATGCACCATTTAAATGGGACAATGAGTGTCAAGAAACATTCAATAGCATCAAGAGATACCTATTAAATCCATCGATTCTTGCAGCACCAATTCGAGGGAAGCCCCTCATTTTATATACAACTGCACTAGAAGAATCCCTAGGAGCATTGCTTGCATAGCACAATAAAGAAGGTAAAGAAAATGCTCTATATTATATCTCAAAGATTAATAGGACCTTAGGCAAAGTACACTCCAATTGAAAAGCACTGCCTTGCATTAATCTTTGCTGCTCAGAAGCTTTGACATTATATGTTGTCACATAAGATAATGCTCATATCAAAGATCAATTCATTGAAGTTCCTGATGACAAGGCCAGCATTGATAGTTCATTTGGCACGTTGGGCAGTGCTCCTATTATAGTTTGATATTACATATGTACCTCAGAAAGCTGTAAAGGGGTAGATATTAGCAGATTTTCTTGCTGCGCATCCTATCCCAGCAGATTAAGTAGTCAATGATGATTTATCCAATGAACAAATTTTGCTTATCCATGGAAGAGAAAAGCTACAGATCTGAGAAATGTATTTTAGCGGTGTATCATCTATCAAGCTTGCTCAGCCTCCAAATCTATCAAAAGCAAGAGCGGGTGTTGGTCTCGCCTTCATAACACCCGAAGGTGGTATAATGAGGTGCTTATATAGGCTGACTGAGCCAAGAACCAATAATGAAGCTGAATACGAGTCATTTGCGGCAGGTCTCAAAGAAGTTATTATCATCGACATCCAAAATTTGAGAATTTTTGGAGACTCTCAGTTGGTGATCAACCAAGTGTTGGGCGTCTACAAAATTAATAAGCTTGAATTAACATACTATTATAGGTGAGCTATTGAGCTCATGAAGCAAATTCCAAACATTAAACTAGCTTGAGTTTCTCAATCAAAGAATAGTAAAGTGGATTGCTTGGCCAAGTTGACAAAAGAGATGGTGAATACGAATGACGATGATGTGTTGATTGAAGTGTCAAATCGTCAAGTTCTAAAACCAATAAATTCAAATTCCCCATAGGTAGAGGGGACATCAAATTTAAGCCAAGAAATAATTCAAATTGCTCCTCACTCTCCCAAAGAGCAAGTAGAAGATATAGAAAAACCCAAAAGTACTGCAAAGAAATCATGTGAAACTTTCATAGTGTAAGAACTTGATGATTGGAGACAACCCTTCATCGATTATTTCATCGAAAGTAAATTACCGAGCAATAAATCACTAGCCAGCCAGATTACAAAAAGGATCCTTTGATATGCTTATGTTAGTGATACATTATACCATAGATCCTTTGAACAAACGTGGATGCGATGCTTAGGGACAGATGAAGCTAATAAGGTAATGTTTGAAATTCATGAAGGACTTTGTGAAACACATCAATCAGGTCCCAAAATGGTGATAAAAATCAAAAGGATGGGATAATATTGGCCATCGATGGTGAAAGATTACATAAATCATGCCAAAAGGTGCCATGAATGCTAAGTCCATGGGGATCTCATTCATCAACCTCTGAATCCTCTACATCCAATAATAGCATCCTGGCCATTCGAAAGTTAGGGCAGGGATATAATTGGACTGATTGATCCTCCATCCTTCGTCGAACATTGATTCATTTTAGTGGCTACTGACTACATCTCCAAATGGGTTGAAGCTACACCATTTAAGAAAGTCACTACTAATCGAGTCATTAACTTCTTCACCAACAATATTGTCTATAGATTCAGTGTGCCATAACAAATCATTTAAGACAATGTTCAGCTTTCAAGAGTGTAAAGATATACAAATTCACCGATCAACACAAAATTGATTGGTGGTACTCATCAATCTACAATCCAAGGGCTTATGGTTTAGCAAAGTCTTTCAATAAAATCTTGGTGAAGTTGCTCAAAAAGATTCTCATGAAGAATAAAAGAGAATGACACATTAAAATGATGGAAGCACTCTGGGCATATAGAACAACTTACAAAATGCCAACCAGGGCCACTCCTTGTGCTCTAACATTTGGAGTTGAAGCATTACGCCACTGAAGTTGACATCACTTGGTAGCTATCCAATTCAATCTTACTCAAGATGAGAATGCTCACCTGCGAATAGAATAGTTGGATGTGCTTGATGGAGTTAGACTCCAAGCTCAACAAAGTTTAGAAATCTACCAAGCGAGGATGTCTAAAGCATTCAATAGTTCAGTAAGCCCTCGGACATTCCAGAAAGGTGAATTGGTCCTAGTGCTGAGAAGGCCAATTATCGCTCATCGTAAGATCGATGATAAATTTGTAGCTAATTGGGAAGATTCTTATGTCATAGAGAAGGCATACGAAGGAGGAGCCTAGCAGCTTATTGACAAAAATAGTCAATGGCCGATGCCACCAATTAATGATTGATATCTCAAAAAATATCACAATTGACTATGGATAAGTATATAAATACTTAAATGAATCTTACACTAGTAAGGCTTTCAGGCCAATACACATGTAATGTCACTTGAAGATTCTCTTGTAAAATGAGAAAACAATTTCAAGTTACTGTGAAAGCCTCCCCCTATTAGACAAGGGGCATTTTTATATATTTAGCTAAGTTGACATCGTGCTTTAAGTTGAGATCCTTGGATAAATATGTATAATAATTAGAATGAGCTTCATTTATTTATATTAAAGAAGTTCAAACTCTGTAATACATTTTTGAACTAGTCTATCCTCATGTTAGATAGGGGGCAGTTTTTAGTTTTTATAAATGAAAATTGTTCAATCCTTCCCTATGAAACAGGAGGTCTTCTTGTATATACATTCAGGTTGACATCAAGCTTTATGCCGAGATCCTTGAATATATCTATAACTATTATTGTTAAAGTTGTAGGTCTTACAAGAATAAAAAAAATCTACTTCCATGCACGAAAAGACAGCTTTAAATATCAAAAGTTTGTCTCCCAAGATTCATCAAATTTTGAAGATCAAGTGAAAAGAACTCTCAATTTTGAAAGCTTCAATCAGCTAAGTTGGAAAAACATCAACCTCTACATATTCAAGTCTAGGACACGGACGAGTTATAAAGGTTGGACTCAACAAGTCCACAAATGGTCGAGTTGTTGATGCTCTCCTCACTCAACAAGCTGCAAGAAAAGGTTGCAATGAAAGAGTTCTCGTTAGTTAGTCTGATGACCAAATCACCAATCCACCACAGCTTAAGTCGAAGAGACTCGAGTAGGTTCTAAAGGTCGACTCAAGCAAAATGGCGAGTTGTTGACTCTCCCTCAACAAGCAAGAAAAGGCCACACTAAAAGAGCCCATACTTGTCAGTCCAATGATGATAACTGTTCAATCTCAAACCAAATCCATCTTAGTGACTACAAGCAACTAGAATCAAAAAGATCTTTCTTCATGATCGATAGACCAAGATAATTTGAGGAAATAACTCTCAACCCAAAGCTGCCTCAAATCAATCTCTGTATTGGTTACGAGGTAATATCCTAAACTATTTTCAATGATTTGATCAAGCACAGAGCACAGTTAAAAGTCAACTCCCTCATCAAGTTTGCCAAAGTAGAAAGCATAGGATCGAGGAAGCAATCTAATTGTTCATACAAAGGCAATGGTCAAACTAAAGAAATTCCATAGTTATTCAGCCTGTTAAAGCACACATTGCTAGACTGATAACTCAACACTGACCTAGTATAAGCCTAAAGGCTGGGTCATCTGTATGCACCCTTCAACGAGTCATCAAAATAGCAAGCTCAGGATTCATGGGGTACATACATTTCCTGATAAGTCAATATGGATAATTCAGGTCAATCCTTCATCAAGTTCGTCAATCTTAAAGGTAGGACAGATGGAATTTCAAATCTCAAAGTAAACAAATAAATTTCCTCCATCAAACTCAATTAAGCATGAAGCTAGGGTCAGAGGAAATTCAAATCTACAATAACACAGGACAAACATATATTCAGTGGACCCATTGAAGCAAAGAGTAGATGGTGGAAGAAGCTCTTCAGCGAGCTATTAAAATTGAAGCTGAAGTAATTTGAGATTCACATTCGACATGAAAGGTCAATCAGCTTTCAAAAAACATGACTCACTCCATGCACCAATCACATTTTGAGGTATATGTTGACCTCCATGTATGTTACATCAATAGAGTCGAGTTCATAAGATGAAGTCAATTAGTTTCAAAAGCAATAGTGCACAAATCGAGGCTGAAATGCACTCAATATCACTAAAAATAATCAAAATGACCTCTGATCGATGAATGGATTTTTCCATCGCATCCAAAATATCAAAATTGATTAGAATATATATATTGCACAATTTGACGGCCAATTGATCAAGAAGGAAATTCATCGGTGTGCCTATGACCTCCATTTGTGAAATTGATTGCGTTGTTAGTGTCAAAATATTGAAACCTATCAAAAGTGACTGTCCGCGCTCAATTCGAATAAGTCTGCATTAACATTGAGTGGTCAGAAGTGACAACACATGATTTTGAATTGAAATTAACCCTATTCGGCATCGATGTGACCAAACGGCCTCCGATCGTGAAACAGACCACATTATTATGTTCGGAACATCAAAATAACCTAAAATTAATATATACATATATATATATATATATATATATATATCTCAATTATATAATGATGTTGTTGTGAAAAGTCTAATTAGGTTTGATTTGATTATTTAAAACTCACAAAAAAGAGCTCTATATAAGCATTTGCTAACACCTAATTGTAGGGTTTCCTATTCACAACCCTAACTCTATTCATTGCCGCACCTCACTCCTCTCGGTTTGAGCTTCCAAATCGAATGAACCATACCATCCATTCCCTATCTTTCCTGCAACTCACTCCCTCTAGAGCCATGATTTCCCTCCCTCTTGGACAAGCCAATCGCACATGAGCACCTCAATCTCTTCTCCCTCTTCTCGCACTGTCTCTATTCCAAAAAAAATGAACAAGGAGCTAAAACGATGACAGGATAGTGAAAGATTGCAATATAAAACTATTGTACTTCTCTCTCTCAGTTCACATAAAAGCTAGCTCAGGCCTGGCGTCAGGATGGTGCCACCATTGGCAGGGGATGGAGTCCTAGCGCTGATCCCACAAGAGCCCATGAACTCCATCGATCCCGCCACCGCACTTTCCTCATCATCTTCTGCCAGTACTGCAGCTTCATCATCCAGCTGAATGATTTTGGCCAACAAGTCACCGATATTTATATTCCTAGTCTTACAGAAGGCCATTCATTTAGAGCTCGAAGGGCTGCAACGAACCATGATTGCGTTCGCTACTGGCGGTGGAGGCAACCTCAACTGGCTCTCGGAGCACTATCAGTTCATCTTTGATATCTATAAGCATCACTATAATGTAGAGGAGGTGTTGATCTTCCCAGCTCTTGATATCACAGTGAAGAATGTGACAAGTACTCATTCTCTCGAGCATGAGGGAGAAAATGACCTTTTTGGTCAGTTATTCGACCTTCTAAGCTCAAACAAGCAAGGTGATGATAGATTTCTCAGAGAACTTACTTCTTGTACTGGAGCAATCAAGACATCACTTAATCAACACATGTCTAAGGAGGAGCAACAGGTCTTTCCCCTACTTATGGAAAATTTTTCCTTTGAAGAGCAAGCTGACCTTGTGTGGCAATTATTATGTAGCATCCCTGTGAACATGATGGTGGAGTTCCTCCCTTGGATTTCATCTTGTATTTCACCTGATGAACATCAGGATATGTTAAAATGTCTTTGTAATATTATTCCAGAAAAAAAAAAAAAACTTCTTCAAGAAGTTGTATTCACTTGGATGGAAGGGAAAAGCATGAGTGAGATGAGCCCTGCCCCAACCTCCAGTGATGATTCCCACACCGAGAATTATCTTGGTTTTGAACCATGTAAAGTTCTTGACCAAGCTGATGATCTATTTTTTTTATGGGAGCATTCAAGAACTTGAAAGAGGAAACATGTGGAGCCATATTACAGCCCTACTAGTTTTCTTGGGAACCGTCTAATAAATGAGATATTGCACTGGCATAATGCTATTAAGAAAGAGTTGAGTGACATTGCAGAAGAGGCAAGAAAGATCCAACATTCTTCAGGTTTCCATGACTTGTCTAAGTTTGGTGAAAGTCTACAATTTATTGCAAACGTTTGCATCTTTCATAGCACAACAGGGAAATATGCTATACCTAAGTACTCGTGCATGCTACTTCAGCATGGCAAGAAAATTAGGATACTTTTTACACGGGTTTATAGGCCTATGAAATGCTTTCATAAGCATGGTAGGTGTAAGAAAATTACTTGGCCACTGTGTAATAAGAAACCTACCATGCTTCCCATAAGCATGGTGGGAAGGCATTGGTACTCCCGATGCATCCCCCTTACATGGGGATGACGCCAGGAGGCTGCCAGATTTCACTTCAAATACCTGTGCATATGTCTATTGTATATTAAATTATTATACCTACTGCTTTAACACAACTGCACATATTTGCTAGATATAAGTACTCATGCATGTTGCTTCAGTATGTCGAGGAAATCAGGATACTCTTTATACAGGTTTGAAGGCCTATGCAATGCTTTTCATAAACGCGGTAGGTGCAAGAAAATTACTCAGTCGTGGTGTCGTAAGACACCTACCATGCATGATTTACATAAGCGTGGTAGGAAGTCCTCAGTACTCCCGATGCAGCCCCTTACAGGGGGATGACGCCGAGAGGCTATCAAATTTTATTCTAAACACAGATATTGAAGGCCTATGCATGCTTTCTTAAGCATGGTTGGTTTAGAAGACTCCTTAAGCCGTAGTGTCTCAGGACACTGACTATGTATGCTTTCTTAAGCATGATAGGAAGGCTCTAGCACTCCCGAAGTAGCCCCCTATCTTGAGATGACCCCGAGAGGCTACCAAAATTTTATCAAAATAGAGATTAATAATTAAGAAAATGAAATATTCAAAGGATAATATTTAAATATTAAATGAGTAATAAGACCAATAATTGAATTAAGTTTAATATACTAAGCTACTGAGTCAAAATTGAACTTTCAATTATCTGACTAACAATAGTCTATAACAAATTAGATGAAATTCACTATACTACAAAATATTCAAAAGATTTAAACTTGGATATGAATGAAATATACAAAATACCATTATATTCGTAACACATCGTATAAGCAAACAGAAGACGTTAATTAAGGCTTCAATTGAACTCTTGCACACATTATAAAGTATGATTAAAACTTAAATTTAATTCAAAAGTGTACAAGCATTCTTAAATACACCCGTATGGGCTCCGACTATGGTAAATGCCTAAATTTACTGTCTAAGGATGCTGCACGGGTTAATTCCTGGTTTGGTCTTAGGACACGGTCTCGGTTAACAAAACTTAAAAATCCAAAAATAATATTATAATATTTTCAACTTAATGAAATATTTGAGAAGCTGATTCTATCATATGATAGTAGATCTCATCCTCTATTATTAAATTAATAGAGTCAATAGGATCTAAAATAATAAACTAAAAGATCAAGCAAACTAATTTACTCCGATGATGGCTGTGTTGAATGAAGATTTTAACTGGAGGGGATACTTTCATCAAAACGTGATTGCTATTTCAAATCAAATCAATATAAGTTAAATATCAATCCAAATGATAAATTTGATGAATTATAAAGCTCAATAAAATTAAATTAAAATCATCAAGTTAAAAGTCTTAAAACAAAATTCAATTAATCTACCTTCTACAACTATTTGTCGGAGGTGACAAATTAAGAAAACTTTAGCTCAATGTCAAATCAAGTACACAACTATATTTACTCTCAAATAATCTCATGCCACTAAGGACGTGGCATGTGTCCTCTAACTGTGTGGCTTGGCCAGTAGGCTCCACATATGATCCAGTTACCACCAGAGTCCTCTGATGAGGTGGTTCCCACCAAATGACACCATTATATCACGGTCGCGACTGTAGCTCGTATGCTCCCCAATGGTTCTGCCCTTTAAGTTGTGAACCATAGGTTATATTTGATAGGGAAAAAAATCTCTCTATTAACTAAGATAGACTTAAGCTTGTCTCCTTAGACAAACACCACCCAAGTCTATAAAGATTTCTTGGATGACATAACCCATGGCTGCTGACAAGGATCTTTCGGTCAGGTTGGGTCAACTACCTCCGCTGACTAAGTAGACTAGGGACCACGATAGCCCGGAATGATGGAACCATGGGATCTAGATTGGGCACGTCATCATTCCCCCAACTATCCACTTTAAGTTAAATAATGATGAATTTCATAAATTCTAAATCCCAAATTTCAAAACTCCACATACTATTACTATATGCTCGCATTTAGCGATCTAACGACTAGCCTTAATCGAAAGTTCTCTCTCAATATTGAGAGGGGTAATTAGCTATAGGTACTTGCGCCTATAGGAAACCTAGAACTAGATCTAAAGTCCTCACAAAATCGGGGCGAAATCTCTAAGTAGTTTCTTATCTACTATTCCATCTACCTTCTGAAAATTTCACCGACACTTCAAATCACTCTCTTCATCGAGTGGTCGGTGGTGAATTTTTGGAGCCCACAATCATATGCCAAATTGATTAAAACCATTAACTCATTCATAATTAATGATTGAACATGACCATACCACCAATTGAGCCAAACCAAACCCGATTGGCCATTTGACCTAAGTTGACCCAAATTGACCTAAAAAGCTAAATGGGTCAAATCATGATCCAAGCCAAATTGATTGCAACCAATGGGTCAAATTCATTCTAAATTGCTTGTTGAACTTGTCCAAAGCTTCAATTGATCAATTAGACCCAACCTAGCCCAATTGACCATAAACCCAACTTGACCTAAAAGGTCAAATCAACTTGAAATCAGACCAAATCAAAATTGATTGAAACCAAATCTTGTAATACATTTTAAATGATCAACCAAGCCTAAATCAACCCATGACTTAGCCCAATTGGTTAAAATGGGTCAAATGGGTCAAATTGGTCAACTTGACCCATTTGACCCAAATGAACCTAAATGAACCAAAACTAAATCTAAACCAAATTAAAGCAAACTAATAATACCCATAAGCTCCAAACGATCATTTGAACTTGACCTAACCCATGGTTTGACTCAATTTGACCAATTGGTCAACCTAACCCAATTTCACCCAATTTGACCTAAATAGGTCAAATTGAACCAATTCAAATCAAATGAACTAAAAATTACTTGATATTTGGTCCAACCCATTTTTGAATTATTTCAAATCTAATCAAATCAAACTCATAGCCAAATGACTACTTTTCCCTTGGGTCAAAGGGTATCCAATCACCAAATTCACTTGAATTTGACCATTTCTTTCCCAAGGCCACTTGTCATCCTTCTATTAGTCCACATGGGCACCAAGGATGGTGGTGAACATGACCAAATAAGCTTGGGTCAGCCATGACCCAATTCTAGGAAAAACTGACCTCGCTAATCATATTTGAATAGTTGGATCACCAAATCCACTCACCACTCACATGGGCAGCCACTCTCCCTCACTCCTCTGCCTAAAATGACACATATGGGATGTTTTGTAATTCAAATCGATCAACCAATCCAACCCGTTGAGCCAAAATGACAAATTAGCCACCCACCATCCGATCCAAGGAGGGGGAGATACACCCTCTCTCATTCTCACTCAAACCACAAGAAATCCATTCCTCAGAGCTCGAATGTCAAATTGAAGCCTCCCCAAGCTTTTCTATGTGATTCCCAAGCTCCCTCATTTCCCATTTCTCGATTTTACTCAAAGCCGAAATAAGGGAGGTGAACTCAAAATCTAATTGCTTAATCCTCAACCAAATTGCAATTAACCTTGCACACACCATCCTTGGACCTCATCGAGCTCAATCCAATCATTTCCCAAGTCTCCAAGCAACGGGAGGTACCACTTCAATCAAGGCCAATCACCATTGAAGAGGAGCTTAGTTGACCTAGCAAACCACTTCAAATCAAGACAGAATTTCTTCAACAAGGTTTCGTCTCTACTAGAAGAAGCTACCTCTGTTGGAAGCACCGGTGATAGCCTCGGGTGAGATAATTGCTTGAAACCATAGCAATAGAAAATTTTAGTTAGTCCTTTTCGAAAGGAATTGTCATCCCATGCATTTTTGACCATTGGATGTGCATCCCCCCTCCTTGCAAAGGTGTGGGATCATTTTGATCCTAATCTGAGCTCGAATTGAACGAGGAAAGATGAACGGTGTTCGTCTCTCATCGCTCGTGTAGAAGAAGGATCACATGCCATCTATTTCGCGTGATTGGAATGGACAGTTGTGACTAAGCCGCGCCTTAGATCCCTCTTATTCCTTCTAAAACTGTGGGATTGATCTCGACCGTCCAATCTTAGATCAGACGGCCCGCAGAGAAAACACGTCCATCGCCAACCAACTCAGCCGACTGATGTGATAACTTAAATAACCAATTCCATCGTGCCACATAGAAAGCGCGTCGTGTCAGCCACCACGTGGCCTGACTGGATTAGGGGGTGTAATTAGGCTTAATTAATTCAATTTTAATAGTGAAACTTCCAAAATTCATAACTAATTTTATAAAAATCTAAAAAATACAAATAAATACTCATTTTAAAGCTAATTCAGGGGAGAATAATAAAAAAAATATAATTAGTTAATTTTGAATATTGATTTTAACTCAATTTAGGTTTTATTGGAAATTTACATAAGCTAATTACGCTCTAACTAATCAAGCAATTAATTCTAAACTTTTTCAAATTGATTAGTGGGATGACCTCTGCCTCCCATAATTTTTTTGGAATTTATTGCTTGATTAATTAGGGAAATAACTTGTTTCATTCTTAATCACTCTCTTAATTAATTAAATAATTAATTAACATTTTAAACTGTGATGAATACATTAATTAAGCTTTCTAATCATTATGAAATAGTAAATGGACATAGGGAATGAGATTAGGACCATTTTCCTATTCTTTTCCCCTAAGTTTATTTCATTTGGATAACATTTAATCAATTTGGAATTAATTAATGGCTTAATCACTTCATTAGATAGTTTAATTAATCAAACTCTAAACCAAATCATTCCAGAACTCAATCATTCAATTCTTGGGTAAATTCTTAGGTGTTCAATAACCTAGAGAATTCAAAGAAAATTATAATCAAACTACAAGTGTAGGAGGTACTTAATCAAACCCTTTAACTTAATTAACCAATAATTGTGAGACAATTGCATTAGGCCCCATCATTTCTTAGGTGCATTGTTGATTTAATTTCCATGTGGTTGCATATCATATATTGGCTCATAATTACTTGGATAATTATATTAAATTAGTATAGGTAAGGGATAACTAATGGATTTAATTCATTCCTTAACCTAATCAAAACTTAAAATCAACTTATTTATTCTAAATTAAACCAAACCAATTCATACATGGAGGGAATGGGTTAGGACTAGCAAACCCTTCTCACATTTCCTAAGTCAAATCAAATTCAAAGATAAAAATCTCCTTAAAGAATTTTGATTCATTTTAAATAATCTAATTCTATAGGATTATCCTTAGGAATTAATTAGGTTGAATGAAGTCATGTGCTTACATTCCTTTATTTCTTTTCAATCATGCTAAATATTATTTGTCATATGAAATTATGCATTCATTTCTTTCAAAAATTAATTAAATAAAATATTTTCTTCTATGTCAAATTGCATGTGTTGGCTAAAATTAAGAATATGAGTGGCTACTATCATTATTAAACCAAAAAATTATTTTTAAAAACTTATAAATCAAAGATTATAAATGAAGTGGTGCTAATTATAAATATTTACAAGCTTGCATGTGATGATAGCATAAGATGTGTATTATGAAATTCTCTTCCCTTTCCTTAATATGGATTCACATAGGATTTGCAAGTGTGTAGTTCATTTGAAAAAAAACACAATACTTTCCTAAATATATTCCTATGTATCTCTATATTAAGACTTAGGAAGGGCCTTCATATTACACATGTAAATCATACAACCAAATCAAACATAATCTTACATGATTCTTTATTTATTTGGTTCTTTTTGTACATCTACATGTATTTAAGAAAAGTGGTATATCGGTCACATCCGAGTGCGAGATTTTCATTTAGTAGGTCTTGTACCTTACACCCCTGGTGTAGAAATAATGATGTCGTACTCATTTATAACTTTTATACATGTGGATGCGCATTTTGCTAATGGATAAAAGAATCCCTCTTTTTTACATAATAAAGACATACATTAATGATCCAATTAACAAATGGAATATCTAAACTTTGAAATCACATCTCTTTGAATTCATCATCAAAGTATGCTAAGATTTGCATTGCATGTATAGGTATGTGTTGACCTCATTTTTAGAATGAGTTCTCAACCTTCCATCTTAGACAAAGGATTCTTCTTAGACATTAAGAGTTCCTTAGTCTTAATACACCTCTAGTGATTAGGTGAACACTTAACCTAACCTTAGAGACTTAGAAGAGTTGGCCATAGGAAGGTCATGCCTTAAGGGGGTTAGGAAAACTTGCCAATCCTATAGTTTGAACCAACTCCTTACTTCCTTCTTTTAGGTCAAACTCTAAATCCAAACCAACTTCAATCCCAAATCAATTCCAACTTAATTGATTTTCTCAAATCCAAATCAACTTCAATTCCAAATCAAATTCAAATTAATTCTAATTGATTTTCTCAAATCATGAATCAATTCCAAATGAATGACATCCATGATCACTTCAAATCCAAAAATCTTTCCTAAGTCATTCAAATTCAAATCAATTTAAATTCAAAATATTTTCTCATAACCCATTTATATTCTCATTTATATTCATAAATATAAATTAAATATAAAATTAAATACCCAAAACTAAATTCAAAACTCAAATCCAAATCTAACCTAAATCCAACCTAAACTCTTTCAAGTCAAATTCTTGAACTTAGCCAAATCAAACTCAAATCAATCCAAACCCTTAGATTTTCTTCATGATTCAATCAATCCTTCAATCATGAAACCAAATATAAATATAAACTTAAGTCATCAAACCAAAACTAAATTCAAAACTCAAACCCAAATCAAACCCATGTTCATCCTTTGAACTTGAAATTGTCAAATGAATCAGAACCCATTTGACTCTAAATCACTTTCAAATGGATTTATATTTCAATCATAAGTCCATATGTGAGTTCAATCAAACTTTAATGAAGCCCTAATCAAATCAATTGACCCACTTAGGCTCACTTGACCCAAAGTGACCTAAAGTACCTTTTTGAGCCAAATTCTAATCCTACCCAAATTGGATTGAACTAAGCGTATCTAAGCCTCACATTGTGAGAAACAATCATCATAAGATGATCAATCACTCAAATTGGGTTAGACCAAGTCAAACTTATCATTTGACCAAGTTAACATTTAACCTAATTGAAACATAAACTAGCCAAAATCCATCATTGGCCAAATTGATTGAAACCATTGATCAAAACTAATTTATGATCAATGTTTGAACTTGACCAAGTCATCATTTGAGCTTAACCTAGCCCAATTGGCCACTTGACCCAAGTTGACCCAACTTGACCTAAAAAGTCAAAAATGGGTCAAATCTTGATCTAAGCCAAATCAATTGCAACCAATGGGTCAAATTCATTCTAAATCACTTGTTGAACTTGACCAAAGCCTTAATTGGGCAACTAAACCCAACCTAGCCCAAATGACCATGAATCCAAGTTGACCTAAAAAGTCAAATCAAGCTAAAATATAATCAAACCAAAATTTACTGAAACTAAAGCTTGCAAAATATTTCAAATGACCAACCAAACCTAAACCAACCCATGACCTATCCCAATTTGGTCAAATGGGTCAAATTGGTGAACTTGACCCATTTAACCTAAATGAAATCAAATGAACCAAAACCAAATATAAATCAATTGAACCAAACCAATGATACCAAAATATTTCAAATGGTCATATAAACTTGACCCATCCCTTGGTTTGACCTAATTTGACCAATTAGTCAACTTGACCCAAGTTTACCCATTTTGACCTAAATGGGCCAACATGAGCCAAATCACATAAAATCAACTCCAAATTCTTTGAAATTTGGCCCAACCTGATTTCAAACTATTCCAAATCTTCCCAAACTAAAATTATAGCCAAAATGACCATTTTACCCCTAGGTCAAGGGGTAACCTATGGCCAATTTCACTTGGAATTTGGTCAAATCCTTTTCATGCACACTTAGCACCCCCTTAGTGGACCAAATGGACACTAATGAGTGTGGTGCACATGACCCAATGGGTTTGGGTCAACCAACCCAACCCAAGGCCAAAATCAATCACCCAATGGAAAATGAGCATATGAAATCACCCCATACCCTCATTTAGCACATGGGAAACTACTCCACTACTCTTCTCTGCCAAAATTGTACCATGTGAAGTCCCTAACAACCTAACAAACCCAATCAATCAAGTCAATTGATCAAAATGGAAGGATAGCTCACGGCCGTCTGATCCTTGTAGGGGGAGATATACTCCCCTAATTCTAATACATTTCATATCACTTGCACTCGATTGAACTAGAGAACCTTAAGGTAAGCTCCCCAAGTTCTCTAAAGTAATCCCCAAGCTCTTCCTAATTCTCCATTCTTGGTTTCCTTAAGCCAAAAATAGAGGAGGTATGAAGAAATTCCAACTCATTCATCACTCCACCAAAAGCCAATTGCTCTTGCAAGCCATCGAGGACCTAAGGCAAGTCAAGTTCCAAGCATCTAAGCCACGCAAAGAGGGAGCTAGACCAAAGTCGCAAGCCTCTGAAGGAAGCTTTGGCCAATATGAAGATCCACTCCACCTCAAGCCTTCAAACCTTCAACAGGGCTTCGTCTCCACTATACGAAGCTACCTCGATGGTTGGGAGCATCGGTGATAGCCTCCTGCGAGGTATGCTATAAAATTGAGCTTAGGTATAAATTCTTTGGTCCTTTGTGAAGTAAAGTATCATCTCGATTAAAATTGACCATTGGATGTCTTCCACTTTTCTCTTAGATGGTGTGTGTTAAATCCCTACTCAATCTGAGCTCAAGTGAGCTCGGATCAATCCTTAGAGGACGGATAGTTGTTGTCTCCCATGGGCGACTACAGGGATGAATCATGGACCGTCTATCCCGCATGTTATGGATTGTCGGTCCTGATTAATCTGATTAGATTCTGCATTTTAATCCTTTTATATCCGGTTTGATCGGCTCGATCTTTGATGGATAGTCCAAGGAGAAAATTAACCGTCATGCAATCGATTTGATAAGTTAAATAACCAATCCCATCGCGCCATGTGGAAAGTGCACATCGTGTCAACGGTCCACATAGCATTGATAGGATTAATTATATAATTAGGATATTTAATTAAGTAATAATCACAAAAAATTAAAAATACATAACTAAATGTAAAAAATCCAAAAAATGCAAACTCAACTTCATTTTAAAGACAATTCAAAGAAGAATAATATAAAATTAAGTTTAATTGATTTTGAACAGTAACATTTGCTCAATTTGGATTTTAATGGGGATGTAATTATGTTAATTACTTCAAATTAATTTTAAACTCCTTAGGGTTATTTAGTGAGATGACCTCTGCCTCCTATGATTTTTTTGGAATGTATTTTTGGATTAATTTAGGTAATTGCTTATTTCATCTTTAATCACTCCCTTAATCAATTAAATAATTAATTAACTTATTAAATGATGATAAATTCATTAATTAAATTTGTTAGTCATCTTGAAATAGTGGATAGACTTAGGGAATGAGATTAGGATGCCTTTTCCAAATCTTTTCCCTAAGTCTATTTCATTTGAATGAAAACTTAATTAATTTAAAAATTGATTAATGATTTAATCATTTAATTAAATAGCTTAATTAACCAAACTCAAAAATTGAAAATTAATCCAGAAACTTAAACACTTAATCAATCTTTTTTTGGGCAGATACTTAGGTGTTTAATAACCTAAGTAAGCTTAAGGAAATCAAATCCAACCTACATGTGTGGGAAAGGTTATGAAAGTACTTAATTAAACCCTTTAGTTTAATTAATCAATAATTGTGAGCCAATTGCATTAGGTCCTTTTCTTTCTTAGGGTGCATTACTGATTTAAATTCAATGTGGTTGCATATCATATGTTGGCTCACAATTGTTTGAATAATTATATTAAGGAGGTGTAGGTAAGGGGTAATTAATTGATTTAATTCACACCTTAACCTAAAAAAAATATAAAATCAACTTAATAGTTCTAAAAATTAAACAAAAACATCACACACATGTGGGAGATGGGTTAGGACCAACAAACCTTTTTACATTTCCTAAATTCAAATCAAATTAAAATTTTATTTAAACAATTTTGATTCACTTTAAATGATCTTATTCCATAGGATTGTCTTTAAGAATTAATTAGGGTGAATGAAGTTACGTACTTGCATCACTTTATTTCTTTCCAAGCATGCTAAATGTTGTATGTCATATGAAATCATGCATTCATACTTTTTGAAAAATCAAATTAAAATGAAATGTTTCCTTTATTCCAAATTGCATGTTTTGGATAAAGTAAGAATATGAATGGCTATTATCACTACTAAATTCAAAATTATTTTTTGAATATTATAAAATCAAACATTACCAATGAAAGGTATGCTATTTATAATTACTTATAAGCTTGCATGTGAGTATAACATAAGATGTACAATATGTGACTTTGTTTCTCTTCTCTTTTAACATAGTTTTGAATAACATTTGCAAAGTGTATAGTTCATTTGAAAAGAACACAACACTTGCTTAAATCTATTCTTATTCATTCTTATGTTATCATTTAAGAAGGACTTTTACTTTTGCACATATAAATTAAACAACCAACAAATCAAACAAACATAAACCTTTTGCATGATTCTTTTCCATTCATTTTTTTTTGTACATGCACATGTATTTAAGAAAAGTGGTATATTAGTCTGAACATCCTGGGGTTGCTAGGCTTTAAGTAGCCCTAAGAAGGTCTTGTACCTTATACCCTAGGTGTAGAAAATAATGGCGACATACTCACTTATGTCTTTAATACATGTAAATGTGCATATGGATAATGGATAAAAGAACCGCTCTTTTCTACTTAACAAGATCATGCATACATGAAACATTCCAAATTTCCCTAAGCAACATCTCTTAGCATTCATCATTAAGATGTGCTAACATTTTTATTTGCATGTATAGACAAGCTTAGGATTCATCCATATGCATGTTATACATGTTGAAAATAAATAAAATATTGTGTGTTTTGTGATAGTAATTCATTTCAATTAATCCTAAAATGTCTTTCTAATTTGAATAAGTTTATTTAGAGCAAATCTAAACTTAGGATTAATTAAAACATATAATAAAATATTCACTAAAGAGAAATCACTAATGAATCTACCTTAGAAATTACTTAAGGTAAGGAGGAAAGAGAAGTTCTCTTCTCTTTTTCTCTCTTTATAACACTTAGTAACTAAGTGTAGGTTCATTCAAACCAAATTAAATCATAAAATAAAATCAACCAAATCAATTAAATCACTTAAATGAAACCACCTTTTAAGTTGAACCCTTTCACACTTAGAAAATTCTAACCTTAAAGCCTAGCTAAAACATGCCACACAAGCCTTAAATGACACACACATTAGGCTAAGTCACCATTTCTAGTCCTATGTTAGGGCGGTGCATGGTTTAATGCCTGATTTTATTTTGTGATGTAATATTTTAATTTAGGATGTTAGGGTGTATGTGTGTAGATTGAATGGTAGGATGATCTTAGTCTAATCATAATCTTCTGTAGGGGATTGTGCTTAAGGGGTGCTGCAATAAAATTATAAATATTTTTGTTGTGCAGGTTGCTTATCCCCCTAAGCATAATCCAAAATACGCCAGGTGGAATTGTCTACCTATGTGTGAGGTACTAAGTCCAATTTATTCATATACATGCTTGGGATTGTGTGGTTTGTTTAGCTAGATTCTAGTTAGATTTACTTTTCCCATTTTCATATAATTTTACAATTAGGATTTGGAATGATTATTATGAGGGATTAGGATGAACATTGGTCATAAGACTGTATCTTATGTATCATATGAAACTTTTGGAGCAACCACATTCTAACTAATAAAAGAAGAAAGAAGACAAAAAAAAAGAAGAAAGAAGAAAGAAAAGAAGAAAAGAAGAAAAAAGAAATGAAGAATGAATACTCTCATAACATTAATTCCTTCTTGATTGTAATTAATTTATAATCTAGGTTGTATAAGGGTAGAGCTCAGCTACCCAATTTATTTTCGGGTTTGTGTGGTGGAGCTCAACCACAAAGGTCTTTTATTCTTTTGCACTAGCTTTATAAATTATTTCATGCTTGTTTAGCTTGTGCATTAAGATGACATATTTTCCTAGTTTCTTCATTGTTTAATGAATGGCTTAGATGCAATTTAGGCTCTTAGGAAAAAATAAATTTTTTTATCTAATTAATCAACTCAAAATTGAAAATAAATAACTCATAACCTCACATAAAGCTTAGGTTATAAAACATGATAAAAGATTTAGCAACCCCTTAGCTAGATGTTGTATGTTTTCACATCATGCATAAAAAGCATCTTGTTTCACTCTTATTATGGAGGGCTTCCACCTTTGCTAGAGAATTTGGCTTGACCTTTGAGAGCCATAGTAGAAACACACCTTTATTCTTGCTGATTTTGGCCCATAATCCAATTTCTCATGCATTAGACATATGAATCCCATAGCCCATTTCAAATCAATTGTCCAAAAATGAAAATAAAACATAGCAAAATTTGTATTAGATTTAAGTCATTAATCATACCCTACATGATCTAGTCTCTTAGGGAGTGTGTTTAACAACTTAGTCTCTTTCTAAATAAAAAAATAGACAAGCTATCTTGCAAAAGCATATGACTTGCCTACATGTATTTAAAATCATAGGAGGAGTTAGTTGGTGGCCAACCCCAGGCAGTTGTAAGTCCAATGGTCAGGTGGTTTATCCTCTATTGTGGAGGTAAATTATATACCCATTTTTACCTTAAATTTAGGTCATGTTTTGTCCCTCGCCAAAGCTCCATAGATTTAGGGTCTGAGGTTGTCATTTTCTTTTGCGGGCTACAAGCATAAATCCTCATGTCTTAGATATTTCTATAATCTTGTATTGTGGAATTGTAAACCCTAATTTTCTAATAAAAATTCAACTTAAACATATAATCCTCATCAATTTTAAAAATATAAAGCCCAATCATAGGATAGTTTAGGATGCTCATTAGGCTTCCTATTATCATGAGCATCCCCTACTCATCTCCCTTTAGTTTTGATTATAACTCTCTTCTTTTTATCAATCCCACTTAATTTTCTAAAAAAAAAATAACCAATTGATTGATAGTCCTATCATTGAAATCTTTGGAGACAATGATCATTTACCTTAATCGAGAGTATTCCTAAGGAATCTCATTCCTTAGCATGTAATTAACTATGGGGGCTTACCTCCATGGGGAACTTAATGAACCCAGCTTAAATAAATCCTACTTTACTTTTTCATGTAAAGTAAGAGAAGATCTCAAGTATATTCAAAGAACCATTGGCCTTAGGAGTCCTTATTAGGTGATCAGGTCCATTATAGGATGATGACTTCTATCTCTTGATATAGTACATCATTCCTCAATATCATACTTGATCACCATAATGAGTACATTTATGGATCTACGTGGTGTCCCCTACATAACAAATCAACACATACAACACGAAAAATAAACACCATAGGGACAAGAAGTGCTAAGAAGCTTTCAATGGTATTAAAAGCTACCTGTTGAATCCACCAATCTTTGCAGCACCTACTCCTGGGAAGCCCCTCATTCTATACAAAGCTACATTAGAAGAGTCCTTTGGAACATTATTGGCACAAAACAATGAAGAAAGCAAAGAGAAAGCTTTTTATTATATCAGTAGAAGATTGATAAGAGCAGAAATCAGATACTCTCCGATAGAGAAGCATTATTTGGCCTTGATCTTTACAGTCCAAAAGCTCTGTCACTATATGTTATCACATAAAATAACTCTCATCTCAAGGATCGAACCGCTGAAGTGCTTGATGACAATACCAGCATTGATAGGTTTCTTGGCAAGATTGACAATATTTCTTTTATAATTTGATATCACATACATTCTGCAGAAAGTAGTGAAGCAGATTTTCTTACTGCACATCCCATCCCTGCAGACTCTTCTCTTAGCAATGATTTGCCCAATAAGCAAAATTATGCTCATTCATGAAAGAGAAAAATTACAAATTTGGAAAATATACTTTGATGGAGCCTCATCGATCAAACAAGTCTAACCTCTAAATTTTCCAAGGGCAAGAGTAGGAATCGACATCATCTTCATAGCACTAGAAGGAGAGATAATGAGACAATCATATGGGTTGACCGAGCAAAGAACTAATAATGAAGTCGAGAATGAAGCATTAGTAGTAGGTCTTGAAGAAGCTATTTTTATAGACATTTAAAACTTGCATATTTTCAATGATTATTAGCTTATTATAAATCAAGTACTTGGAATCTATAAAATCAACAAGCTTGAGTTAGCTTTCTATCACAAGCATGTTCTCAACCTTATGAAGCAAATACCAAATATCACATTTACTCGAGTCTCTCGATTTGAGAATAGCAAAGTAGATTACTTAGAAAAATTATCTAAGGAGATGGCAAGCATGAATGGTGATTATGTCATGATCAGAATATTTACTCTATGAATTCTAGAGCCAGTAAAGTACTAATCCTCGTAGGTAGAAGGGTTACTAAATTTGACATAGCAGGATGTGACTTACGTTGCTTCTCATTATCCCTAAAACCAACAAGGAGTTATAATAAGAATAGATAAATGTGATATTACCTCAGAAAAGCAGTGTAAAACTTTTATTGTAGATGAGCCACATGATTGGAGGCAACCCTTCATTGACTACTTTAAATAAGATAAATTACCAAATAATAAATCACTGGTAGCTCAAATCAAGAAGAGAATGTTGTACTATGCTTTCGTCAATAACACTTTATATCGTAGATCCTTTGAAGAAATGCGACTACGATGCCTAAATGCAAATGAATCTAGCAAAGTGATGGTTGAAGTTCATGAAGGACTTTATGGTGCACATCTGTTAGGTCTCAGATGGCAGTAAATATCAAAAAAAATGGGTTATTATTGGCCATCTAAGGTGAGATACTGTATTAATCATACTAAGAAGTGTCATGAATGTCCAGTACATGAGAATATAATCCATTAACCTTCAAACCCACTACACCCAACAATAGCATCCTAACCATTTGAATGTTGGCGTATAGATGTAATTGAACCGATTGATTCACCGTCATCAATTAGACATTGCATCATCCTAGCAACAACTGATTATTTCTCTAAGTGGGCTGAAGCTACCCCATTTAAAGAAGTTACTATTGATCGAGTGATTAACTTCTTTATGCATAATATGGTCTATGGATTTGGAGTGTCACATCAAATAATTTTTGATAATGGCACAACTTTCAAAAATATAAATTTTTATAGATCATCGATCGACACAAAAATTGATTGGCGATATTCTTCAATATATAATCCAAGGGCAAATGGTTTGGCAGGAGCTTTCAACAAGACATTAGTTAAGCTACTCAGGAAGATCCTAACTAAAAATAAAAGAGAATGACATATAAAATAAATAAAGGCATTATGGGCATATCGAACTACCTACAATACGTTGACTAAAGCCACTCCTTATTCATTAGTATTTAGAACTAAAGTAGTTCTTTCATTTAAAGTTGGCCTGTCATCACTTCGAGTAGCCATCCAATAAAATCTAACTAAAGATCAAAATGGTCATCTGAGAATGGAGGAACTCGACACGCTTGATGAAGTTAGATTATAAGATCATCAAAATCTAGAGGTTTATCAAGCAAAGATGTCCTGGACTTTTGATCATGCAGTATGACCTCGAACATTCCAAGAAGGAGAATTCATCCTGGTGCTGAGAAGACCAATTATTCATAATAAAAAAATCGATGGAAAATTTAAGCATAATTGGGAGGGCCCTTTTATCATTGAGAAGGTGTGTTAATGAGGGGCATACCAACTTATTAACCTAAAGGGTGAAAGATCAATGCCTCCAATTAATGGTCGATACCTGAAAGAGTATTATACATGATAAATATATTCTTGAGATACAATAGAAATCCCCCTGCGAGATAGGGGGCATTTTTTTAGTATATCTATTTAGGTTGATATCGTGCTTCATGTCGAGATCCCTAAATAAATATACTTACTCAAGATAAAAAACTTTTTCATAAAAATTTCCCTATTACCAGGGGCATTTTAGATTTCTATATATAGATGAAATCAATGTTACATGTTAAAATGCTCTTAAGATCAAATGTATCAACTCATACATTGATATATTTTTTAAAATTATTTTAGAACTTTTTCAAAGTGCTTTAAAATTTTTCCTGCAAGACAAAAGGCTTTTTTATATATTTAGCTAAGTTGAAACCATGTTATAAGACGAGAAACTCGAATATATTATGATTCAGGTTGACATCAAGCTTTATATTGAGATCCCTGAATATATTTGTAATTATTATTATCAGAGTTGCAGGCTCTTGCAAGGAATAAAAAGAATATATTTCTATGCATGAAAAGACAACCCTAAATATTAAAAGTTTATCTCCCAGATTTGCCAAATTTGAAGATCAAGTCAGAAGAACTCCTAATTTTGGAAGCTTTAATCAACTGAGTTAGAAAACCATCAACGTCTACATCCTGAGGTCTAGGACACGGATGGGTTCTAAAGGTTGAATTCAACAAGCCCTCAAATAGCCGAGTTGCTAACGCTCTCCTCACTTAACAAGCCATAAGAAATGGCCACAGTGAAAGAGCCCCCGTTATTAGTCCGATGACCATAACACCAACCCATCACAGCTTAAATCAAAGACTTGAGTAGATTCTAAAGGTAGAACTTAATAATCTTATAAATGGCTGAGTTACTGACGCTCTCCTCACTCAACAAGCCGCAAGAAAAGGTTGTAGTGAAAGAGTCCATACTCATCAGTCCAATGATGATAGTTGTCCAATCCCAAAACAAGATCCATCTTAATGACTACAAGCAACTAGAATCCAAAAAATTTTCCTACCCTATCGATAGACCAAGACAATCTGAGGAAACTCTTAATTCAGAGCTGCCTCAAGTCAATCTTTATATTGCCTATAGGGTGATATTTCAATTTATTCTCAAATGATCTGATCAAGAACAAAATACAGATCAAACCCAATCTCCTTATTAAGTTTTCCAAAGCAGAAAGCACAGGATAGAGGAAGACATTCCATAGTTCATTCAAAACTGATGGCTAAACTAAAGGGAATTCCATGGTTATTCAGCCTGTTAAAGCAGACATTACTAGACTGATAACTCAACATTAATCTAATATGAGCTAGAAGGCTGGGTCATCTGTATGCACCCTTCAACGAGTCCATCAAAGCAGTAAGAAAAGGATTTAGGGTGTACATACACTTCCTGACAAGTCAATATGGAAAAATCAGGTCAATCCATCATCAAGTCTGCCATGCTTAAAGCTATGATAGAAGGAATTTCAAATCACAAAATAAGCAAACCAATTCCTCCATCCAACTCTATCACGCATGAGGCCAGATTCAGAGGAAATCCAAATCTATAAATATGCATAAGAAAGAGCCCTTCAGCGAACCTGTTGAAGATGTCATAATTTGAAATCTGTTACTAACTTAAAATAATCAACCAATTTTCAACAAATATGACTCACTTCATGCATGAATCACATTTATTGGGGGGGGGGGGATTTATTGACCTTCATATATATCACATGAGTCAATCGAGCTTATAAGGTGAATTCGATTAACTTTGGATGCTTAAGAGCACAAATTGGAGCTGAAATACACTAGACACCGCCAAAATTAGTTGAAATGACCTTTGATCGATGAACGAACCTTTGACATTGCATTCAAAATGTCAATATTGGTTAGAATTTAAATATTGCACAATCTAACGATCGATCGATCAAGCGATCAAGCTATCAATATGATGACACACATATCAGAGTCGGAAGGCTGTAATGATGTCTAAACGACCTCTAATCGATGAACGAACTTTGCCATTGCATTTAGAATGTTAAAATTGATTGGAATATAAATATTACACAACCTAATAATCAATCAATTAAGCGATTGAGCCGTCAATATGCCTACGTGTATATCAAGGTCAGGAGGCTATGACGATGCTCAAACGACCTCTATTCATGAAATTGATTGAGCCATTAGTTTCAAAACATCAAAATTTTTCAAGTGAGACTATTCACTCTCAATTCGAACAAGTCTGCATGAATGTCAAGCAATTGGAAGTGGCGATGCACATTTTTAAGCTGAAATCTACCCGATTTGATGCTAACTTGAACCAAGTGGCCTCCGATCGTGAAATGGACTGTGTCGTTGCATCCACAATATTGAAATAATCTTGAATCAACATATATATTAATCATATATTAATGTCAGCATAAAATTCATATCAAGATTAATTAAATGCTTAGGAAATTAATTTAAAATATATATTTATTCTTAATAACACAAAATAGCCCTAATTTCCCTATTCACGGCCAACTAAACTCGATCCTCTTTTATTCAACTTCTTCTCCTTCTCACGCATGTGAGCCCTCTCCCATTGGTCTCCCTCATCCACTCGGTTCTCCCACTCTACATGCATGCTCCAAGCTCGGCTTTCACATTCCCTCTCCCTTCTAATTTTCACACTTAGTTCTCTCCACAACCGCATGTTCAGCTTCCTTCAATCATTCCATCCTAAGAACTACTCCCACTCTTGACCAATCCCACTTAAAAATAAAGGGCTCTTTCCGTTCCCAGGACCTCTTGAAACTAAAAGCCTCTTCCATTCCGTCTCCCCTCTGAACCGCAAGAAAACAATAAGCTTTCCCCTTTCCAGTTTTCCTCATTCCCTCAGTCTTCTTGGCCAAAAATCCTTTCTCTCTTTCCCTCATTCTTCTTTGCCGAAAATCCCTTCCCATTTCTCTCATTTTCTTCTTGGCCGAAAATCCTATTCCCTTCCCTCCTTTGATTTCTGATCTCATATCCAAAGTTATCCGAAAATCCTCCTTCCCTCATTCACCTTTGGTCGAATCCCTCCTAGCCGATCTCCCCTTTTTACAAGTGAGGGTAGCTGAGAGGCAACTCCATCATCAGGCGGGTTCCTCTTAGTATACCTCCTTGCTTCCTCCTTTAATCGAGTGCATAGCCGCTGAATTACTTTTCCAACCTGTCTTTTTTCCATAGTCGAAGAGGAACACCGTCATTAGATGGGTTCTACTCTAGATTTTTGACATTTCCATCATTCCGTCGACTTTCCTGTGCTTGTTGATCGCTGCGCTATTCATTGCAAAAAAAAAAAAATAAAGAGTTTGGATGTGTAGGAATAAATGTGTGGAATGTGTATATGTGTATATGCTTCTTTATCCAGGTTTGAAGGTCTCGTCATGCTCATCAGGGTATGATGAGATGAAAATCGGCCGAGGTGTTGCAAAACACAAACTGTCACCCTCATCAAGTCGTAACAGGAAGGCCTCCAAAACTGTTAGACGCAACCCCCTATGCCAAAATACTGTCAAAATTTTGACTAAAAGTCAGAACTTAAATAAATTCAAACTGAAATTATCTAAGCTTAAGTTAAATAAGAAAATACATGATAAATGTTAAAATGAACATCAAATCAAAAAAGAGGAAAAACACTTTCAAAGCTTATTCAAGTAAGTTGAAAGCCCTCCTAAAGTTTGAACTAAAATCATTCCCCCTCTGTCTCAAGTATTCTAAACTCAAGCAAGTGCTCTCTCTTAACCTTATTTATAGGGATTGGAGGAAGCAATGAGGAGCCCATTCTTATTTAAAATTAACTTCTTAATAAAGTGAGTTCTCTTTTCTTGTAAATACCTCAAAATTAAACAAGCTTTAATTGAAACTTGGGGAGGCTAATATTAAACTCACAAGCTTTAATTGCAATTCTCTCTAGCTTAAATTGAAGTGGTAAAGTGAGTTCTCTTCTCTTATAAACTCCTCAAAATTAAACAAGCTTTGATTGAAATTTGGGGAGGCAAATGCTAAGCTCATAAAAGACTTATAATAAGTTTGAAGTTTGACTTTTAAATAAACATAGAACTTGATGTGGAATTTAAAATAAAGTCAAATTGGGTTTGACCGCTTTTATATGAAGACTGGATAACTCTCATAAGTGCAAGAATATTATTTGATAGCTTACTCACAAGCATAACTTATTGGCTTGCTGATAGTCATGAATGTTATATTTCAAGTCTACTTGAATTTGTATTTCAATACAAAACTAAATCATAAGAAATTTGTTAAGTGTTATGTTTATCTATAAAAAAGAGGGGAAAATCAAATGAAATTTATAAGAGATCTATGAAGAAGTTAAATAACATGTCGGCAAGCATAGTTAAAGCTCCTTAATGAATGATTGAAAGATTCATACAAGAGCTCTTAATAGTTTATTCTAAACTAATTGGAAGAAAAATTCTCAAATATGAAAGAATTCGAACCTGCTTATAAATGAATTTGAAAGCTTGGATAATTGAAAAATTCAACAGGTAAGTTAAGTACAAGTAATATTTTAAATTGCAACCTAAATCTAATCACCACCGGATCTACAACTCTTTGTACAAGAAGATAGAATGCGATACTAAATCAAATTCTACAAAAATCATAGGGCTTCATTCAATCAAAAATTAAAAAATTTCATTTCAATTATGATTTTGAAAATTAATGATTTCATTAATTAGATGAAATTATCTATGTTATAAATATATGCAAGTGCTCAGACATAGAGATTTAAAGTGCCAATTTTAATGTCTAAAATGTCTGTGTAGGCTAAATTGAAATTAAATGAAAATATAAAATCAATCTCATAATTTAAACATAAAATTATCTAAATTACTAAACACACATATCGGCCCTAACACTATGCTGAATGCTTAAACTTAGTGTCTGAGGATGCTACGAGGGTTGCTTCCCCGTTTGGTCTTAGGACTGGGTCCGGGTTAGCAAAACCTAAAAATCCAAGTATTATAAGGATTCCAACTCATTAAAATATCTGAGAAGCTAATTCTATCATATGATAGTAGATCTGATCCACTGTTAAGAGTTAAACAGAGTTGACAAGATCTAAAGTTCTTAAATATATTCAATTCAATCAATTAATTACCCTGATGATTGCTGTGTTGAATGATGATTTCAACCGTAGGGGACACTTCTCTCAAAATGTGATTCTAATTTCAAATCAAATTAACTCAAATTAAGTATCGATCTAAAAATGCTTAAATGAAATTCAATCTTTAGAAACTTAAAGCAAACTCCATTCAATGCACCTTCCGCAACTATTTGTTAAAGGTGACAAATTAAGAAAACTCTAGCTTACAAAAGAGCCAATGTCAAATCAAGTGTTCTTCTATATTCACTATCAATCAATTTTAAGCTAGTAAGGACATGGCCCGTGTCCTCTGACTGTGTGACTTGGTCAATAGGCTCCACATATGATGCAGTTATGACTAGAGTTCTCTGATCGAGTGGTTGCTGCCAAATAGAATCATTATATTATGTTCATAAATGTAGCTCGTATGCTCTCTAATGACTCTGTCCATTGAGCTGTGAATCATAGAATTCGATAGGGCAAAACCCTCTCCTAAGGTGACTTAAGCCTATCTCCTTAGACAAACACCACCCCATACCTTCAAGGATTTCTTGGATGATGTAACCCATGTGTTGCTAATAAGGATTCTTCGGTTAGGTTGGGTCGAATAGCTCCTCTGACTAAGTAGACTAGAGACCACAATAGCCCGGGATGACGGAACCATGGCATCTAGATCGGGCATGTCTTCATTCCCCCAACCATCCGCTTTAAGCTAATGATGATGAATTTCATAAATCTAAATTCCAAAATTCTACATGATGCTACTATACGCTACGCATTAAGCGATCTAATGACTAGCCTTAATCGAAAGTTCTCTCTCAGCATTGAGAGAGTTAATTAACTATAGGTGCTTAGGCCTATTGGAAACCTGGAACCAGATCTAAAGTCCTCACAAAATGAGGGTGAAATCTCTAGGTATATACTATTCCATCTATCTTTTGAAAATTTGACCTACATTTAATTCACTCTCTTCAATGAGAGGTTGGTGACGAATTTTTGGAGCCCATAGATAGTAAAAATACTATTCCAAGACCAGTAATGTCTCATGAGCTTCATCAGAGGCTACTCGTGGATGCTTCTTCAAAGATGTTCAAAACATAGTTATTGAAACTAATTAGAGAATTATAAAATTGGGCATGCTGCCTTTTGTTATTTTCTTTTATTTTAAGTTCTTGGCAAGAGGGATGTTTAAGATGACATGAACTTTTGAACTTAGTTACTACATCTGCTATCTACTATATATATACATATACATACACAAACCCATCACAAATTATATTCAGTAATGTCTGTAAATGTTTGCAGTTAATCTCTATCATCCAAAATGTCATATCCAAATGTTGACCTCCATATATGTGTCATAAGTTGAGTCAAGCCCAAAGTCAAATTTGACAGAATTCGGAAGTGATAGTGCACAAATCGGGGCTTAAAACACTAGATGTCAACAAAAATGGTCAAAATGCATGCATATCGAGGATAGAAGGCACCGACATAAACTAAATAACCTCTATTCGTGAAATTGATTGTGTCATTAGTTTTGAAACGTCAGAATTTATCAAGTGAGACTGTTTGCACTCAATTCGGACAAGTATGCATGAATGTTGAGCGGTCAAAGCGGCGACGCGTATTTTGAGTAGAAATTGACTCAATTTGACGCCGACTCGAACTAAACAGTCTCCGATTGTGAAACGGACTACGACGTTGTGTTTGGAACATAAAAAAAAACTAAGATTGATATATATATATATATATATATAATGATTTTATCGGCATAAAATTCACATTAAAGTTGATTATCAATTTAAAAATCTATTTAAAATCCTTAATATTATCTTAATGCCCTAAATTCACTCTAATAAACGTGGCCTGCCCTATTCCTCAAACGCACAATCATTCTCTCCCCCATTCAAACTCATCCTCAACTGCCCCCTCTCTATTCGGCCCATCTCCTTCAAATCGCAAGCACAATCGCAAGGGGATGATCCCTTTTTCTCCCCCCTACTCTGACTCCCTCACTGGCAAGTGTACCATCTCTATCATAGAGGACCCACTCATCTTCTTTACCCCAACCTCAATTGGCGCAAAGGTGGAAGTTTGGAAGCGTGGAATGCGCCACTATACTGCATAGTCTGTGCTACCATTCGCTGACGTAAAGATCTGATATGATTCATCCGAGTCAGATTCACTTCCCTTGTAACTCTTCTGCCAGTTGATAGAGGTGGTTGCTTCGACTGGCCACCAAAAGTATATGGCCGACAGCAATGACCAGTCGTTAGCGAAGGCTGCTCATCAGGAGCATGATTTTCCTCTTCATATTTAACTCCCTATCCCTTGCTATCTATTTCTTCCTCCGCGATAACTACCACCAGTGCCTCATCCTCCTACCACCAGCCCACGTCGATTGAGGACATCCAAACTTTATGGATTGGCAACCTCCAGTATTGGGTTGACGAGAGTTATCTCCACAGTTGCTTCGCTCACACTGGCAAGGATCTATCTATTAAGGTTATCCGCAATAAAATGACTGGGCTTCTTGAAGGTTATGGATTTGTAGGGTTCATTTCTCATGCAGTTGCTGAGAGGATATTGCATACGTATAATGGTTTGCAGATGCTTGGAACGGAGCAGACTTTTAGGCTTAATTGGGCTTATTTCGGCATTGGAGAAAAAAGGGGTGAAGGGCCTTACCATTCCATTTTTGATGGTGATTTGGCACCAGATGTCACTGATTACTTGTTGCAAGAAACATTCCATCCTCAATATCCATCAGTTAGAGGTGCCAAAGTGGTAATAGATCCTAATACTGGTCGTCCAAAGGGCAATGGTTTTGTTAAATTTTCTAACGAGACAAAAAGGAATAGAGCAATGTCTAAAATGAATGGAGTTTATTGCTCAACTAGGCCAATGCACATTAGTGCAACCACACCAAAGAAGATTATTGGGGTTCAGCAAACATATACAACTGTCAAAGTTTCATATCCAACGCTAACATATGTTGCACCATAGTTGCCTCCAGTTTTGCCAGAGAGTGACATCACAAATACAACTATATTTGTAGGTGGATTGGATCCTAATATTGTAGAAGAAGAACTAAGGTAGATATTTGCATAATTTGATGAGCTTGTTTATGTTAATATCCCAGCAAGAAAAGGGTGTGGCTTTGTGCAATTTGCTGCAAGATTTTAAGACTAACACCCCATCGGGTGTGAAGGCATGGTGTCACAGACACCATACACTCAAAGGGTGTCTTGAGAAAGCCAACGTCGTTAGATGTCTCCCCACAGCAAAATTTTTCAAAATTCTAGACTTGAGAAAAATAGAAAAGAAAAGAAATGAATATATATATATATATATATATATATATATATATATATATATATATATATATATATATATATATATATATTATATTTCTCTTTATGTAAGTTTCAAGACCTCGTTAATGCCCCATGGGGTGTAGAGTCGAGAAGAAGGCGTGTGTCACACACCACTTATCTCATTAGAGGCGTCACCAGAAAGCTAAAACTCTCGATCGACCCTGTAGAGATGATCTTTGGGAGAAAAATTATACACTTTTAGATTAAATTTGAGACTTAAGCAAACTTAAATGGAAATCATTTAAACTTAAATCAAATAAAAAAATGCATAATAAATATGTAAGTAGACATTAAATTAAAGAAAAAATAAATGGAGAATACTTAAAGGGAAACTAAAAAAAAAAGAGAAATATAATAATAAAGTAAATTACTTACTTTAAATGCAAGAAAATTCTCTTCCTTTCTTCAAAATCTTTAAAGGCTATGAAGTGTTTTTCAAGCAAATGATATGAAAGGTAACTCCCCCTCTTAGCCTTATCTATAGGAAAGGAAAGCCATCTTTGTGGGACCCACTTATAATTAAATAATATATGTAAAACATATCACAACAACCTTGTTCAATGTTTGTTATCAAAATAAATGCAAGTGAAACTTAAGAAAGTTAATATTAAAATCATAGCAAACTTGCAATAAATTTGAAGTCTGATTTTCATATAAATACAGAATTTGATATGAAGTTAAGAATGAATCTAAATTGCGTCTAACAACTCTTGTTGTAGAAAATGTGAAGAGTTCTTAAATGATAAAATTAGAATGACTTGAAACTTTTTTTGGGTGAACTTCGTACATATAAACTTGTATGAATACAACTACATGAAGTATGTACTCGCATATATCTTATAGCGGTCAGTCCTTTGGGTCAAATATTCCAAAATATATGTAAATTCTTGAATGAAAATAAATTAGTCACATATATCTAAAATGAATATATTCTTATTTAAAGTTTTTGCAAACTTTCAAATAGTGCCAGGATCGATTCTTTGCAATGACGAAGCGATTCTTTAAAATTTGCCACCAAACTCTCGACAATTTTTTGAAATGATATTGAAGAGAGTATGATTTGATGTGTGTCAGTGTAATTTTTAGAAGACAGATGGAATAGCAGATAAGACGCTACCCAGAGATTATTCTCTCATTTTGTGAGAACTTTAGATCTGGTTCCAGGTTTCCTATAGGCGCAAGCCCCTATAGTTAATTACCCCTCCCAATAAGTAAGAGAGAACTTTCAATTAAGGCTAGTCATTAGATCGTTGAATGTGTAGTGTATAGTAGCAACATGTATAGTTTTAGAATTTAATATTTATGAAATTTATCATTTCAGCTTAAACCGGATGGTTGGGGAATGATGACGTGCCGTCTAGATGGTTTCGTCATCCCGAAGCGTCCTAGTCTACTTAGTCGAGGAGGTAGTCTGACGAATCCATCACATATGGGTTACGTCATCCAAGAAATCCTTGTAGACATGGGGTGGTGTTTGTCTAAGGAGACAGACTTAAGTCTACCTTAGCTGATAGAGGTTGTTTGTCCTATCAAGTATAGTCTATGATTCAGAACTCAAAGGACGAAGCCATTGAGGAGCATATGGGCTATGATCGTGATCGTAATATAATGGAGTTGGACCGGACAAACCACGATCGAGGACTTCATGCTTCATCAGCGTAGCCTATTGGCCGATGCGGTCGAGAGGACATGAACCACGTCCTTACTGGTAATAGACTGATTGAGAGTAAACATAGCAGAACACTAGATTTGACATTGGCTCTTTTGTGAGCTAGAGTTTTCTTAATTTTTCATCTCCGATAAACAGTTATGGAAGGTGGATAGATTGAGTTTTGATTTAAGTTTTCAGTGATAGAGTTTCATTTAGGCAGTTTCATATTATTATTTAATTTGATTTGAAAAATTAAATAATTTGAATATGTTTAAGAGCTTTAGATCCTATCAACTCTATTTAGCTGCTAATAGAAGATTAGATCTACTGTCACCTGATAGAATCAGTTTCTCAGATATTTCACTTATTTGAAATTTTTGTTATAGATTTTTAGGTTTGTTAACCCGGACCCAGTCCTAAGACTAAACTAGGAAGCAACCCATGCAGCATCCTCAGACACTTGAATTTAAGCATTCAGCATAGTGTCAAGGCACATGGGGGTGTTTAGTAATTTAGGTAATTTTATTTTTGAATTGTGAGATTGATTTTGTATTTTCTTTTAACTCCAACTTAGCCTACATAGTCTTTTTACACATTAAAATTTATACTTCAAATCTCTATGTCCGAGCACATACAGGTATTTATAGCTTAGCTAATTTCACATAATTAGTGATTTCGTTGATTTTGAAAAATCATAATTTAGAAAAATTCCTCAATTTTTGTACTGAAGGAAAGCTCTTTCATTCATGCAGCATTTAGTTTAGTGTCACATTCTGTCTGCTCGTACAAAGAATTGTAGATCCGGTGGAAAAGAAAGCATTTTGATTTATATTGTAATTTAAAATATGACTTGCACTTAGTTTACTTGTTGAGTTTTTGTAATTCTCCCAATTTGATTATGTTTAATCTACATCACTTTTGATAAGTTATGCCGAACTCAGTGTTTATACTTTAGCCCAACTCATGCTTATTAGCTAACATAGTAATCACCTACATATTCGTATAAGAGTTATTAAACTTAATTTGGATTCATCCTTAGATTTTTGAGTTTATTGTAAGTTTGTTTTGAGTCTAGTATTAGTCTCCCCAAATTCTAATTAAAGCATGTTTAATTTTGAGAAAATTACAAGAAAAGAAAACTCACTTTACTGCTTCAATTTAAGCCATAGAGAAATGCTATTAGAGTTTGTGAGTTTAATATTAGCCTTCCCAAATTTTATTTGCATTTTAAATGAGTGTTCAATTTTTTTCAAATTTTCTTTAAAGGCTACCCCTCTTTTTCTTGATTGACACTTTTAGTTTAAAATTAGCAATAGATTTTCTTACTTAGCGTTCTTAAGTCAGTTCATTTCACTCTCCCCTTTTATTTAAGTCAAAATATTTGATGCAATTTTGAGCTCACAAAACATCCTCAGTAGAGTACATGGGTGTTTTGGCTTTTCAGTAAGCCCTCTTGAGCATAGCAGTGGTGTCTTACAAACTTGTCTTTTTTATCTCATCGCTCCCTCTTGAGTACGACTAGGCCTTTAGATCTGAAAGAAGATAAATGCAATATATATTCATCCCCCCTTTCCTCTTTTTTTTTTTCTAAGTCTAGAAATTAGACAAAATTTCGGCAGTATTTCGTCTAGGGGGAGTGACATCTAACGGTTTGGCTTACTGATCTCTGAGCATACGGCGACTTCCACTGACTATTTTTCATCTCTCGTCGCTTCTTTGAGCCTTCAAACCTGAAAACATGCAATATATATATATATATATATATATATATATATATATATATATATATATATATATATATATATATATTCACATTCATAGATCACACATGTTATGACACATTTTTTGGCGCACTACAATGCTTGGCAAAGAAATAGGGTTAGGTATGCGATTGGGAATATAAGGTAAGGAGTGCGATGCTAAAAACCGAAAGAAGAATTCGCCTCTTAACGATGCTCTTCCCTCGATTTGTGGCGAAGGTTGGAAAAAAGCGAGTCGATCGAAAAAGAATTTGTCTGACGATGTTCTTCTGAGTGAAGCAAAATTGGAAGGTTCTGAGTCTGCGACGAAATCGAAAGAATTTCTGATGATATTATTCCCATTGCAGTGAAGCAAATTGAAAGGATTCGAGTCTGACAGAAAATAGAAAAAAAATTCGATGATCTTCCGATTCAAAAGAAAATAGGAAGGAAGTGAAAGATGAATTCACTCTTCGATGTCTTCCGATTAAAGAAAAACAAAGAATGGGTTCTGCAGAGCCGAAAAGAACGCCATGGATGGATGGAGGAAGTGGGCTGGCAGGTCGAGTAATTGAACTGCAGGTAGGTGGGCTGGTGGATTGTAGAATGGCGGTTTGAAGCGTGCGCGGGATGGTTTAATGGTGGTAGAACGGGCTTAACCAGCGGTGGGAAGGCCAGAGGCGGGACGACGCGAATTGTGGGCTGGGGCTGCGGAATTGGGCTTAGGCCCTGGAAGGCGCGTGTGCAGGCCGGGCCGATTGGCATGTGCATGGGACGGCGCTTGGAATGTGGGGGAAAAAGCACCGGTGGGAAAGGTGCTGGCGACGGAACGACGGCTAGATCCGCGGTGGGTCACGGATGCGGGTCGACATGTCACGCGGGTGTGGCGGGTCGCACGAGTGCGAGATGCGCGGGACAGGCGGGCTGAGTTCAGCGGGCCCGTGGAGTCGGTTCACGGAATGCGCAGGACCGGTGGGTTGACTGCAGTGAGCCCATAGAGTGGGTTTGCGGGATGCACGGGACCGGCGGGCTGGGTGCGGTGGGCCCGTGGTGTGGCTTTGTGGGAGAATGCGTGGAAAATTCAGTAGATTTGGCTGGGTCGGAGGACTTTGCAACAGAGGGTGCACTGGAGCAACGAAAATGGGCTAAAAATTGAGAACGGGGAGAGGGATTGAGAGGGGTGAAAGTTTTACCTCTTTTTCTTTTTTTTCCTGACGGAAGAGAGGCTACAGGAGAGAGGAGTTACCTTGTGTGCAGAGGGAGAATGCAAGGGGAGTTTTTTCTTCCTTTTTTCTTGAATGTGGGAGAGAATGAGGAGGGAATGGGTTAGAACTACTCCCTTCTTTCTTTTTATTTTTTTATTTCTTTTTGTAGTTTTTTCAGAAAATTGAAAATAGAGGGAACGGTTGGGCATGGGGGGTAATTTGGGATTTTTTTAATAAATTTTAAATTTATTAAATAGTTTTAATGTTGATTTCACGCTGATAAATACATAGTCGATATATATATATATATATATATATATATATATATATATATATATATATATATATATATATATATATATATATATATATATATATATATATCCATTTAAGGATTTTATTATTTTTTATCTGATCAGTCCATTTGTCGGGCCATTTGGTTGAGTCGTCATCATTGTCCATTTCGACTTAAAATGCGTCGTCATTTTGACCACTAGATTTTCATCCAATTGATCGAGCAATACTTGATAAATTTTAGCATTTTTAAGCCGATGGGTGATCAATTTTGAGCGAAGGTCATTTGATCCTCATCGGTGAGTCGCTTGATATCGTGCGGTGGTTGATGACTCGGCGGCGATTGATCAAAGTCATATAATATTTATTTTTTTGACTATTTTTGATATTTTAAACGTAATGTTGAAGTTCGTTCATCGATTGGAGGTCATTTGGGTTAATTTTGGTGACATCTAGTGCATTTCATCCTTGATTTATGTGCTACCACTTCAAATCACTCAACATTTCTGTAGACTCATCCAAATTGAGTTCTAACAGTCTTATTTGATAGATTTTGATATCTTGAAGCTAACGACATGATCAATTTAATGATCGGAGATTATTTGGTCATCATCATAGCTTTCTGACTTTGATATGGGCATCGACGCTTTGATAGCTTGAGCGCTTAATCAATTGCTCATTAAATTTTTTTAATATTTATATTTTGATCAATTTCAATATTTTGAATACGACGGTGAAGTTTGTTCATCGATAGAAGATCATTTCAACCATTTTCAGTGACGTCCAGTGCCTCTTGAGCCTCAATTTACGCACTGTTACCTCCGAAGTCTGTCAAATTTGACTGGTAAGCTTGATCTTTACTTATGATGCACATATGGAGGTCAAAAAATGCCCCCCAACAAATGTGATTCATGCATAGAGTGAGTCACATTTATTGCAAACTGGTTGACCTTTTGGGTTGGCCATAGAACTTGGATCATTTCAACTTCGATTGCGATAGCGTACGGAGCTTTGACAGGATTTGTCATCAGTATGTTGCCTTATTCAGAACATGCTAAATGATGGAGATTGACCGATTTGTCAGAATCGACTTGTCAAAAAAATAAGAGTTCTTACACCATCTACTATCTACTTCAATGGCTTTGCTGAGGATCTCTTTCTTTTATGTCCTTGCAGGTTTGAGCCTCCTCAGACCATGGCTTTATGCTTGGTTGGGTTTGATGGAGGAATTGGTCTACTTGTTTTGATGAAGGACTCCGCTAGGGAATTGGTTTATCCATGATTGATCTAATTTGAAATTCCTTCCATCTTAGCTTTGAGTTTGATGGACTTGATGAAGGACTGACCTGATTTGTCCATGCTGACTTGTCAGGAAGTGCATGCACTCCATGAGTCTGTGGTTGCTGCTTTGATGGATTTATTGAAGGATACATTCAAATGACCCAGTCTTCCAGCTTATATAGGGTCAATGTTGAGTTATTAGTCTAGTAACGTGTGCTTTAACAGACTGAATAACCATAAAATTCTTTTAGTTCAACCGTCAGCTTTGTTTGAACTATGGAATTGCTTCCTCGGTCCTATGCTTTCTACTTTGACGGGCTTTATGAGGAGATTGGCTTTTATCTGTGCTTTGAGCTTGATCATATCATTTGAGAATAGATTGAAATATCACCTTACAGGTAATATGAAGATTGATTTAAAGCAGCCATGAATTGAGCGCTTCCTCAGATTTCCTTGATCTATCGATCAAGTAGAGAGATCTCGTGGATCCTGATTACTTGTAATCACTAAGCTGGATATGGTTTGAGATTGAACAGCTATCATCATTGAACTAATGAGGAAGGGCTATTTCACTGTGGCCTTTTTTTGCGACTTGTTGAGTGAGGAGAGCCTCAGTAACTCGGCCATATTTGGGCTTGTTTAGTTCGACCTTTAGAACCTACTCGAGTCTTCGACTTACGCTATAGTGGGTTGATGGTTTTGTCATCAAACAGACGAACCGAGGCTCTTTTACTGCGGCCTTTTCTCATAGCTTGTTGAGTGAGGAGAGCGTTAGTAACTCGACCATTTGTGGGCTTGTTGAGTTCGACCTTTAAAACACATCCGTGTCCTAGACTTTAGGATGTAGAGGTTGATATTTTTCCAACTCAGTTGATTGAAGCTTCCAAAATCGGGAGTTCTTCTAACTTGATCTCCAGAATTTAACAAATCTGAGAGATAATTTTCTTGATATTTAGGGCTATGTTTTCAAGTGTAGAAATATATTCATTTTGTTCCTGCAAGACTCTGCAACTTAACTGTAATAATTATAGATTATTCAGGGATTACGGCATAAAGCTCGATGTCAACCTGAATAAGAATATATTTAAGGATCTCGTCTTATAGCACGACGTCAACTCAAATAAACTTTACATAAAATAAAAAATGCCCCTTATGTAACAGGGGAAATTTCACAGAAAAGATTTTTTATCTAAAGTATGTTTATTTAGGGATCTCGGCATGAAGCACGATGTCAACCTAGATAGACATACTAAAAAAATGTCCTCTATCTTGCAGGGGGATTTCTATTGTATCTCGAGAATGTATTATTAGGTAAAATACTTTTTCAAGTATCAACCATTAATTGGAAGCATTGGTCTTTCACCCTGTAAGTCAATGAGTTGGCTCCTTGGTACAATTTTTTAATGACAAAATGACCTTCCCAATTAGGCTCAAATTTTCTATCAAATTTTTGATTGAGAATAATTGGTCTTCTCAGCACCAAGACTAATTCCCCTTTTTGGAATGCTCGAGGTCACACTGTTTGATTAAAAGCTTTGGGCATCCTTGCTTGGTAGACTTCTAAATTTTTCTAAGCTTGGAGCCTGATCTCGTTAAGCGCATCAAGCTCTTCCATCTGTAGACAGACATTCTCATATTGAGTGAGATTGTGTTGAATGAAAACTCAAGCGAAGGTAGTTCAACTTCAAGTGGCAAGGCTGCTTCAGCTCCAAATACTAGCGCATAATGAGTAAATTTATTGGAGTACAGTCTAGATGTCATGTTGATGTCTTTCTTTAAGGCAATTTCACTTCGACGATCTGGCCTCCAAATTTTTTTTATCTTTTTACTGGAACCTTTTGACGGTAGATTCTTATGCCTATGGTCTAAGTGTTACACCTCGATGCTCACCGTGTGGGACTTGAATTAGTAGACATCTTACTGTGGTTATAGGAAGAGGTCCCCTTGAAGGAGAAACTCTGGCTCCTAATGACAAGACCTTGATATATTTTTTATTAGTCATTTCTTCTAAGTAATTTTGAGGAGTCGATGCACTTTTGCATATACAATTTTGAGTTTCCTCACTAGAGAACTTAAAACTTGACGTTGTCGAGTCCAGAAGGACTGTTTGATTTGACTAATAGAGTTATCCCTTTTTACCCATCTTAGGCTATCAAACCTGTTATGGATTGAAACACTCATTTCTGGTTCTACAGCTGGCTGTATAATTTTCTGCTTGAATAATGGTTGTTGAGCATGCAATTTGATATTTCTCTTTCTTCGCAGTCTCTAGGTTAGCTTACTTCCAGATGAAGAACCTCCTGTATCACAACTTCTTCTTGAGGCTTTGGCCTCCATATTTATTTTTCTTTCTATCCGGATCTTTCAGTATGGATTCTCAAACACGTGGTTCATGTGTCATGCTCCGATGTTCACCGTGCAGTAATTATTTAGGACGGTTTTGGGCATTACCCACTAAGAGTAGCCTTTTTTATGAAGTTTTATCAAATTCTCTAAAAATTGGGCATTGATACTTTTCTTGATAAGACCCTTCTCCTTGACAACTTTCAGCACCCTGTGCACTCTAGAGGATAGAGTCTCAGGAAGCCTCCTTTATGAGGTTATAGCTTTGTGTCGCTGCCCTCATAATGTTTATTTGATATCACCAGTAGAGCTATTTTTTTTCACCCACTTGAGATTTTCAAACTTTTTGTGAGTGGGAACACTCGCTTCTGGCATCAAGTCTGATTGCATGGCTAGTGATTCTAGTAGCAATTATTGAGCTCATAGTTCAGCATTTCCTCTCCTTTGCCTTCTACTCAATTTTTTTTAGAAGAGGCTTTAGTATCATACCTTCCTAGTGCGAAAGGTTCAACTGGCGGGGTTGTCATATTCATAGGTATGATTGAAACTTTCTTCCCAGTGAAGGTTATCTTTATGACTGAAGCCTCAAAATGAATCAATATGTTAAGTACAAAGGCTCTCCTTTGAAAACCTCAATAATAATAGTGGTCATTCCAATTTTCCTCCTCCATTGCACATGGTTGGTGTGAATAATATACAGGTGCTTCAGGTGGAGGATTATTTGTAACGGTGATGGCTGGGAAGGTGACACTATCAAATTGAATGGTAGCACCAACAACCTAATATTGATTACAGCATTTTCCAGACGGATATTGGCTCCGTGAGCTAGCTACATGATAAACGGTGTTTTGAAGATCCATCGATATACAGAATTGAAAATTTACCATCGACCTCTCGACAATATTTAAGAAGTGATATTGAAGAGAGTATGATTTGATGTCTAAGTGTGTAATTTTCGGAAATAATAATGAGACACTACCAGAGATTTCCCCATTTTGCCGGGACTTTAGATATGGTTACGTGTTTTCTATAGGCACAAGCCCCTATAGTTTCCCTCCCAATAAGTGAGAGAGAACTTTGATTAAGGCTAGTCATAGAATGCATCGTATAAGAAGAAAGATGTAGAGTTTTAGAATTTAAGATTTATGAAATTTATCATTTCAGCTTAAACCGGATGGTTGGGGGGAATGATGATGTGCCTAATCTATATCACATGGTTCCGTCATACCAGGCAATCACGGTCCCTAGTTTACTTAGTCAGAGGAGGTAGTTGACCCAACCTGACAGAAGGATCCTCATCAGCAACACATGATTTATGTCCTCCAAGAAATCCTTGTAGACCTGGGGTGGTGTTTGTCTTAAAAGACTGACTTAAGTCTACCTTAGCTGACAGAGGATTGTTTGCTCTATCAAGTATACCCTATGATTTACAACTCAAAGGGCATAACCATTGAGGAGCATACGGGCTACGATCATGATCGTAATATAATAGAGTTAGACTGGCCAAACCACCCGATCAAAGGACTCTGTTCATAATTGCTTCATCTGTGGAGCCTATTGGCCAAGCCACGCAGTCAGAGGACACGGGCTACATCCTTACTGGCAAGAGATTGATTAAGAGTGAACATAGCAGAACACTTGATTTGACATTAGCTTCTTTGTGAGCTAGAGTTTTCTTAATTTATCATTCCCGATAAATAGTTACGGAAGGTGGATAGATTGAGTTTTGATTTAAGCTTTTAGTGACAGAGTTTCATTTAGGCAGTTTCAGATTGTTACTTAATTTGATAGATCTACTATCACCTGACAAAATCAGTTTCTCAGATATTTCACTGATTTGAAATTTTTATTATAGATTTTTAGGTTTTGTTAACCCGGACCTAGTCCTAAGACTAAATTGGGAAGCAACCCACATAACATTCTCAGACATTTGAATTTAAGCATTCAGCGTAGTGTCGGGGCACATACGAGTGTTTAGTAATTTAGGTAATTTTATTTCTAAATTATGAGATTGATTTTGTATTTTCTTTTAACTCCAACTTAGCCAGCTTTTCAGACATTAAAATTGGTACTTGAAATCTCTATGTCCGAGTACATACAGGTATTTATAGCTTAGATAATTTCACCTAATTAGTGATTTCGTTAATTTTGAAAAATCATAATTTAAAAAGAAAATTTCTCAATTTTTGTATCGAAGGAAAGGTCTTTCATTCATGCAGCATTTAGTTTAATATCACCTTCTGTCTGCTTGTACAAAGAATTGCAAATTAGGTGGCAAAGAAGCCATTTTGATTTAGATTGTAGTTTAAAATATTACTTGCACTTACTTGTTGAGTTTTATAATTCAATGATTATGTTCAATATACATTCAAGTGTTTTTATTGCTTTAGACCAACTCATGCTTATTAGCTAACATAGTAATCACCTCCATATTCATATACGAGTTATTAAACTCAATTTGGATTCATCCTTAGATTTTGAGTTTATTGCAAGTTTGTAATGAGTTTAGTATTAGTCTCCCCAAATTCTAATTAAAGCTTGTTTAATTTTGAGAAAATTGCAATAAAACTCACTTTAGTGCTTCAATTTAAGCCATAGAGAATCACTATCAGAGTTTGTGAGTTTAATATTAGCCTCCCCAAATTTTATTTGCATTTTAAATGAGTGTTCCATTTTTTTTTAAAAAATTTTCTTTAAAGGCTCCCCCCTTTTTTCTTGTTTGACGCTTTTAGTTTAAAATTTGTTGCAGGTTTTTTTACATAGAGTTCTTAAGTCAGTTCATTTTACTCTCCCCTTTTTTTTAAGTCAAAACATTTGACGCAATTTTGGCGACCGACGCCATCCCCGCGGTGTAATGACGGGTGTTTGCTACTCAGACGCCTCTTGAGTGAGTGATGTCTTATAAGATCGTGATCCAGGTTATTCATCTCACACACCCTTTGAGTACGACAGGCCTTTAAACTTGAAAGAAGATAAATGCAATATATATTCATTCCCCCCTTTTCTCTCTTTTTTTGTAAAGCTGGAAATTAAACAAAATTTCGGCAGCACTTTATCTAGGGGGAGCGACATCTAATAGATGTTGGCTTACTCGATACACCCTCTTGAACGAGAGGTTCTTGACACACCACTTTATTTTTCATCTCTCTGCCGTCTCTTGAGCACAACGGGCATTCAAACCCGCAAAAAACATAGATATATATATATATATTTACATTCACGATCACACATATTCGATGCATTTTTCTGCCGCAGCTCGCGGACAGTTAGGTATGTAATTGGGAATGTAAGGTAAGAAGCGCGACGACGAAAACTGAAAGAAGAATTCGCCTCTTAACGATGTTCTTCCCTCGATTTGCGGCAAAGCGAAGGTTGGAAGGTTAAAACGAGGGGTGCGATGCCAGAAATCAAAAGAAAACTTCGCTTGACGATGTTCATCCCCCGACATGAAGCAAAATCGGGGGCGGAAAGACGACATCGAAAAAAGAATTTTTCTTAACGTTCTTCTCATGCGACAACGAAAATAGGCGGCTAAAGCGAGGTAACACTGAAATCAAAATTAAGCCTCGACGCCTCGATTCAGAAGTGAAAATGAGAAATTGGATGGGCTGCTCATGGAAGGGCTTGGGAAGAATGGGTCGTGGATTGATGGAGGAACTGGGCTGATGGGCCGTGGAATTAGGCTGCGGGTAGGTAGGCTGGCGGATTGCAGAATGACGGTTTGAACTGTGCGCGAGATTGCTGAATTATGATAGAATGGGCTTGACCGGCTGCGGGAAGCCGGAGGCGGATTGCGGGCTGCGGCCGTGGAATTGGGCTTGGGCTGTAGAAGGCGCGTGTCCAGGCCGGGCCGGTTGGCGCATGCGTGGGACGAAAAGCGGACGCGGGGGAAAAGCGCCGAGGGAAGGGATGATGGCGACGGAACGGCGGCGGGATTCGCGGCGAGTCACGGAAGCGGATAGGCGGGTCGCACGGTTACGACAGGTCACATGAGTACGGCGGGTCGCGCGGGTGCGGGACACGCGGGACCGGCGGGTTGAGTGTGGTGGGTTCGTGGAGTGGGTTCAAGGGATGCGCGGGACTGGCGAGCTGGGTACAGCAGGCCCGTGGCGTGACTTTGTAGTGGAATGCGCGGAAAATTCAGCAGATTTGGCCGGGCCGGAGGACTTTGTTGCAGTAGGTGCGTCGAAGGAGCAGAAATTGGACGAAAATTGAGAGCGGGGAGAGGGATTGAGAGGGGCAAAAATTTTACCTCTTTTTCTTTTATTTTCGATGGAAGAGAGGCTACAGGAGAGAGGAGAGTTACCTTGTGTGCAGAGGGAGAATGCAGGGGGAGTTTTTTCTTCCTTTTTTATTGAATGTGGGAGAGAATGAGAAGGGAATGGGTTGGAACCGCCCCCTTTTTTCTTTTTATTTTTTTTTTGCAGTTTTTTCAGAAAATAGAAAATGGGGAGGAACGGTCGGGCATGGAAGGTAATTTGAGAATTTTTTAATAAATTTTGAATTTATTAAATGGTTTTAATGTAAATTTTAGCTAAGAACATATAAATAAAATACGAAATTCATTACCATCTGAGCCGGCTCAGTTGGACACCAAATCAGTCCATTTCAACTCAAAATACGCGTCGTCATTTTCGACCATTCGATTTTCGCGCAGACTCATCCGAATTGAGTGCAAACAGTCTCACTTGATAGATTTCGTCATTTCAAAGCCAATGAAGTGATCAATTTTACAAACGAAAGTCGTTTGATCTCGCCTGCTCTCGACTCGATATGCGCAGACGCTTGATGACCAAGACTTGACGGCTGATCATCAAGTCATGCAATATTTATATTTTGATCGCCAACATTCTAAATGCAATACAATGTCTGCTCATCAATCGGGGTCATTTGGATTTTGACGCGCCCAGATTTCAAATTGATATGTACTATCATTTGAAATCACTGACATTTGCATTGACTCATTGAAATGCATCATTTGATAGATTTTGATGTTTTGAAGAAAACGACATGATCAATTTCATCAACGGAGGTCGTTTGGTCATCATCATAGCTTTTCAACTCCGATATGCGTGTCGATGCTTTGATAGTTCGAACACTTAATCATTTGCTCGTTAGATTTTTCAATATTTATATTTCGATCAATTTCAATGTTCTGAAGGTGATGGCGAAATTCGTTCATTGATCGGAGGTCGTTTCGACCATTTCCAGCACGTACAGTGCCTCTTGAGCCTCAATTTGTGCACTATCACCTCCGAAGTCCATCGAATTTGACTTGTAGGCTTGATCTTTACTTATGACACACATATGGAAGTCAACAGCTACACTAAATTAAATGCTGCACGAATGAAGGAGCTTTCCTTCAATACAAAAATTAAGGAACTTCATTCTAAATTATGATTTTCAAAATCAACGAAATCACGAATTAGGTGAAATTATCTAAGCTATAAAAATCTGCATGTGCTCAAACATAAAAATTTAAAGTGTAAATTTTAATGTTTGAATAGATTGCGCAAGCTAAATTGGAATCTATTAAATATTAATTTGAAAAATCTAATAAGATATTAGATCAATTTATAATGTCTTCTACGCTATCGCATTCGCAACACATCGTACAAGTGAACAGAAGCTGTTAGTTAAGGCATTCTTAAATACACCCGCATGTTCTCCGACACTATGTTGAATGTTTAGACAAGATCTATGTGGGGGGTTGCTCTTATTTAATTTTAGAGGTCCGTTAACAAAATCTAAAAATCTATTATAAAAATTTTAACTCAGTAAAATATCTGAGAAACTGATTCTGTCAGGTGACAATAGATTTAATCCTCTGTCAACACCTAAACAGAGTTGACAGGATCTAAAGCTCTTAAGCATATTCAAATTAATCAATTATTCAAATCAAATTAACACAAATTAAATATCAATCTAAAAAATTATTTTAATGAAATCTAATCATTAAAAGCTTAAAGCAAAAATCAATCTATCCACCTTCCGAATCGCATCTGTTTAATTAAGAAAACTCTAAAAGAGTAATGTCAAATCAAGTGTTCTACTATGTTCACTCTTAATCAATCTCACAAGAAGGATATGGCTACGCTTTACTGACAGTTCCACAAATGAAGAAGCATTAGTCGAGTGGTTCCGGTCCGACTCCATTATATTACGATCACGATCGTTTGATGCTCCCCAATGGCTCGTCCTTTGAGTTGTGAAGCATGGGTATACTTGATAGACAAACAACTCTATCGCCTGGGTAGACTTAAGTCTATCTGACAATGCCACCCCAGTCTACGATTTCTGACGACGTAACTCATGTGTTGCCGATAAGATTCTTCTCATGTTGGGTAATTACCTCCTCGACTAAGTAGAAGGGATCACGAGAAATGATGACAGGAGATCAAGATCACGACGCCATCATTCCCCAACCATCGGTTTTCGAAATGATGAATTTCATAATCTTAAATTCTAAAACTCCATATATTGCTACTATACACTATGCATTAAGCGAGCCAATGACTAGCATTAATCGAAAGTTCTCTTTCATGTATTGGGAGGAGTAATTAATTATAGGAGCTTGCGCCTATAGAAAACCTGAAACCAGATCTAAAATCCTCACCAAATGAGGATGAAATCTCTGGGTAGTGTCCTATCTACTATCTCATCTGCCTTCTGAAAATTACACTGACATTCTAAAATCAAACTCTCTTCAATTCATATTGTTGAGTGATCGATGGCAAATATTTGGAGCACACACCTAATTATTATATCACACATTGATCATGCGCAGCTTATTTGACCAATGCCCTCCCCCCTTTGCATGTCTTCCCTGCACAGTTAGCTTGCAAGCCGGCAAATTCTTCTGCGACCTCTCTCCTAAACTTAGCTTATTTCTCGCTTCTGTTTGATCTCGAGAACTTTCATGGCTGTGATCAAATGAGCCAATTCTAATTCCAACGCTTCCTCTCCCACATAAAAAATAAAAATACAAAAAAGAGATAAATACGTAGGGATTGAAACTAAGGCTTAATTTCGCAAATCATTTTTCTACTTCTCTTTGTATTATTTGAAATAAAATTATCTTATCCTCCCATATAAATAAAATCATGAATAAGCCAACATCCTAATTAAATCATATAAATCTGCACATGCATTATGATGATTTTCTCAACAGTTTTTCACACACACACATATATATATATATATATATATATATATATATATATATATATATATATATATATATATATATATATATATATATATTATGTGTTTTATAAATACATGAGAAAAACGGTACAAAAACGAAAACTTTGTTCTTCGTTTACCTGCTTTTCATTGCTTCCAAGCATGTAGACAGTAAAACTGGCATTTTCTTTTGAACTGTAGCCCAATTATTGGATCTACTGTCCATTCTTCCTACTACATCTGACTCTGACCAACTCTTTTTTTTTTTTTTTTTTTTTTAAGGCAGATACCTCCTTAAAGATCTCATCTGTTCTCCAGCTATCAACTTTGTCTGTAGCGGCAATAAGACAAGCAATCAGGCAATCAGTCAGGGTGGGTTTCGTGGTCCTGTTGCAGATGCTTGTTACTCCTGTAAGGCACAATTGACCTGGTGCTATGCTGTGGTTGGAGTAAGCAGGAAAATGAAGAAATAAATATTTATTTTTCAATTAAATGGATTAGACGATGACTATGATGAACTGAGGAGGATGGAGAAAACTTTTTCATCATTTTGAGCCCTTTGAACCACCATATGATAGCCATTTAGACTTCCAACCTGTAAACTAAGAGGTAAGGTTGTCCATTAAGGAGGAGAAATGAAAAGACTTGAGAGGCCTGGCAATTAAGAGAAGACCAAGATAAGAGAAAGGAAAATCCCCTTTTGCCATATTCAGAATTGGTGTTCTCGAGTGCTTCGAGCATTCAAAATGATTGAAAAAGTTTTCTCCAATGATGAAAAAGTTTAATTGGACGATGATGAGACTTCGCAGCATGGCGCCTTCCTAGATGACGCTCCCTGCGACTTGGTTCGCAGCAGTTATCCTCTTGTTGGAGCTCCTTTTCTTTGTCCTAATCAACTGCCACTTATGCTATATTGGTCTGATGAGCCATTGGAGGGGGGAGTTGTCAACCGTTGGTCTGCCTCCTCTGTTTTTTCGATAGACTGGTTTGGTTATTCTTGCTGCCTTCCCCTTCTCTTGGATTTTGATATTCTTGTATCTGAGTCCATATAGATATTGATTTTTGAGCTCTTTAGAGCTTTGCTTTCCTGTTGTAAGTTTTTAGTCCATTGTCTTCTTGTTTTCAGTTTAAATGGGGCATCTCCCTTAAAATTTACTTGTAACTAGTTCTCCTTTGGAATGAAAATTGAGCAATCGCACTCCTCTTTTTCCAAAAAAAAAAAAAAAAAACAGTTTGGTCAGACTTCTACGTATGCAAAGCTTAAAATGCCATGTGATAGTTTTTGGCCGGCTTAATTTTTAAGTTAGCCCTAATTAAAACCGTAATTAACTAATTAACCCTTAAAAAAATTTAGAGTTTATAGCCAATGGCGATCATACGGATAGTTGACGCGCCGTCACCGATAATCGAAAATTATTATTTTTTTAAATCAACGAGAGATCGGAATCTCGATCCGATCTCTCTCTCGCTCGTTTTCTTTCTCGCTTAACCCCGCCGCCCCTACGCGCCGCCCGGCGAGCCGTCAACGCCGGCCAAGGTCAGACGCCACCCTTCCTGCCGACTGCCCGATCCCGCCACCGGCCGCCTGATCCGCCGCTCAGCCTCCGGATCCAGCTGCTTTGGAAAAGGTTTTGTTTGATTTTTTTTTTTTTCAAAACAAAAGGGTAATATGTAGATCTAATTTGTGACATGTTGTGGATCTAATTTCTTTTGTGGATCTAACTTATTTTATGTATCTCTTTAAATTGTAGATCTAATTTTGTGTATCTCTTTAAATTGTAGATCTAATTTATTGTAGTATTTTTAGGTATGCATATTGTGGATCTAATTGATTTTGTGTGTCTCTTATGTTGCAATTATGAAAAAAGTTCTTTCCTTTCTCATTTCATATAAGTTGATGAACTCCTAACTTTTGGTGTTGTTAAGTATGATAATGTACAATGTTTATAAAACATTATAAATATCTACTTTCATTCCATGAGTCTACAAAATCAATTAAAATTTGAGCTCCTATCAATTTATTGGCAATGTTCTGGGTTTTCAATGTATGTCCCTTCCCTTGTACTACTTGAACCTATATTTCCTCAAATTTCAAAGCTTCTAATTGTCACTAAATCTTGGAGAAAATTCAAAATTGGTTGGGAGGTTCAAACAAAAGCTTCTCTTATTTGTTGGCCACTTCAAATCGCCTTTATTTACTAAATAGAATTAGTTACATTTTTCTAAGAGTTTGATTTTCCTCTCAAAGAATTAGAAGAAATTATTTTATCACTAATCATTTTATTCATAATAATGAGGGTGATAATAAATTTACTATAGTTTCATGTGATACTACCATAAAACTATTAATAAAGGTGGCTTTATTTTACCATCTTTAGATTCCTCATACTATATGTGCAAAGCAACATTTATATGAAGAATTTTTAATGGGAAGCATACCTAACTACTAAATATTTTGATTTTTATGCTTCATAATGGAATTTTTTAACAAAATATTTCTAATAAGTAGAAGTCGATTAAATGTACTATACCAAAGTTGAAATTTGTTTTTTCAAAGCTACGATGTCTAAATGCATATTCTTTTTTTGACCCATGACATGATAATTATTCTTTTTATTTTTTGTGTGTATGAAGTTAATATTTGTGTTATTTTTATTGTATATATTAAAGTTTTGAATTTTCTTTATGTAAATATAAAATTTTAGACATTAAATATTTTAATATATAAGAATTATGTGTTATGTATGTTAATAGCTATCCCTCAAAAAAAGAAAAAAAAGAAGTAAAGGTGGGCTTTTTGTTGGATGTAACTATTTAGTTTGATTTAGAATTTATAAAGTTGGGCTTTTTGTTGGTATCTTTCATAATTTGAATAAAACTGATTGTCAAAGTATGTAAATTTGATTATTGTTGTATCTTATATGTAACTCATAAATGATTAAATCATTATCGAGGTCGATGCGATTTGGTTAATATGTAAATTTTATACTGAAGATTACCATTTTCAACTCATTTACAAAACTAGTATATATTTTAACAAATTTCCATTTAATAAGTTGTATAATTATCACTGTTTATTGTTCTAAGTTGTAACTTGTTAGGTGAGGTTTTGTCACATCTACCTTTGTGGTTTAAAATGATTTCGTAAGTTGTTACATAGTGGATACTTAATATATCGATGAATGCTATGTTAATTTTCTTTTAGTCTTCCATATCGATATATGAATCCAATCATTTTGTGTAGGTAGCATTTCACATCTTCTATATCATAAATGAATCCAATAATTTTATTTCTCCTTAATTAAATTATTTGCATTTATCAGGTGTGGTGAAAGATTATTGTTGTTCTGTTATCAGTGGTTAGTGATGAATTCAACTACTGTCTGTATAGTACTTTATTATGGCGGTGAACTGAGAGTGAACGACGATTTCATTCCAACATACATTGGTGGAAAAAATCGTCCACTCCAAATCCCACGTCGGATTAGATTTGAGGAATTACAGAAACGAATCATGAAATGTTGAAGATAGATCCAACAAAGTTCTTTGTGAATCGGTGGATCGCTTTTCCTATTGGTCTGGATTTATTGCAACTCCCATCGATGATGAAGAAGTCGTGAAGCTATACTCACCGCTTGTGCATAACCTATTGTGGTTGTAAGTTATGGAATTGATGGGTAGAGGGAGGTTAACAATATGAGGAATGTGAGAGAGCTCAACGAGCACGATATCGCACCGCCTTCTCGCCAAGTACTCAAGTGGAATGTTATGGGTCTGAAGCAAGAGAACATGATTTCTTTGATGGGACAAGTTCTGCTGTTATGGGTGACTTAGAAGATAATGAGATGAATGTAGTACCCACTGAAGATGTTGGATATGAAACTATGCCTAGTGGAGATAGAAGATGATGATGAGGAGGAGGATGATAACGCGTAACGCTAACTTATCGCCACAAAAATCATCCCTTAGTGTGGACTTGATTGTTGATTACTTAATTAGAACAAGTCATACGAAGAGCACTTGATACGGAATAACGACATCGGTAAAGACGAAAACGCTAGAATGGGATGAGGACCTCACATTCGATGGCCCATCGATCATTCGCCTGAGGATAACGCCATTATGAATTGTTTGAAGATATGTGTTTTCAATTCAAGAAATAATTGTAATTTGCTATTCAGGGTTTGTCTATCATGAACAATGTTGAGTATGTCATTTATGCTTCAAATCAATTAAAATTCACAACATGGTGCACACATCATTCTAATCCAAGTAATGTTCAGAGCTTACATGCAAGATCGCTTAAGAGGTCAAGGCGGCGATATTAGTTCACTTGGCACCTCATACACATTCCGTGCTTAATGACACGTGCACGCATCACATTAATTATTTCATCCAACCCGCAATCGACGCCAACTAGAGGGGAAATTGAAATGATTGAGTCAAAGTTCAATATAAGAGTGTCCTATGAAGGCTTGGGATGCACGCCGAAAGGTCGTTAAGATTATTTTTTGGAAGGGAGGAATCTTACAAACATTGGGAAAATTCATGTCATTGCTTGCACATCAATGCCGTGGTCGATATCTGATACATTCAACGAATGTAAGATTCCAATGGTTGTTTTGGTCATTTGAGCCTTCCATAAGAGGTTGGCAAGATTGCGATTATGCCTTGATGAGACTTTTCTCCTAGGCAAGTACAGAGGAACACTACTAACTACAGTTGGGATCGACGCAAATAATGGCTTGTTCCCACTAGCCTTCGCAGTTGTGGAATCAGAGAGCATCGAGTCCCGGGTTTGGTTTTGCGACATTACAAGACTTGATCCCAACAATTTCTACAAGGGTGATCTCGCCTCATCTCGATGATACGCAGGTCTAGTTCTGGTTGCAGAGAGATCTTTCCCCGGGGCAAAGACGCTTTGTGTCATTTAAGGGAGAATTTCAAACGCCGGACATTTCGCATAGATGTGATGTTCATATGTCAAAAATGTACGTTGTTGGAAACACGGATGACATTCAAATTTTTAAGCGATATATGTCAGACATCAAGTATATCAAGCAGGAGGCATATGACTGGCTTGTTTCAAGGGACGTTCAACAATGGTCTCTTACTCATGATGATGGGTACAGGTACGGTACAATGACTACAAACACAGCTGAGTGCTTCAATAGTGTGCTTAAAAGAGCACGTGGTTTACCGATTCAAGCCTTGATTACAGCAGTATACTACAACATTGTATCCCTTTTCATGAAACATCTTGAATCAGCTACAACTCTCGAAAGACAACAGGAAACATCGTTCTCTCCACGCATTAAGGTAACATTGCAGGCTAATGAACGAGAGGCAAGAAGATTTCCTGAACCAGTGCGAATAAGCATGTCGAGTACCAGGTGTTTGATGTCACTAGCAAGACCTTCAAGGTTGAATTAGGTGAAAATAACGAGTGTATGTGTACATGTAGACAACCGCAAGCTTACCATCTGCCATGCGCGATTTTGTGTCAATGACACATAAACCACGTCCATTATGTCTCAGTATACTATAGTTTGCAAAACTATATCAACACCCACCAGGGCGAATTCCACGTAATACCTGATCGAGAAGAGTGGGGTGAACACATCAGTGGTGGCACATACCCAGATTATAAACCACCGAATGTCAAAAGGAAGACAGGGCGGCCAAGGACAAACAGATTTAAAAATAGCATGGACGAGAACACTATAAAAGTTCTAGGGTTTGTAGTGTGTAAGATCTGGACACAACAGGTCGACGTGTCCTCAAAGATGTTCACGCAGATTGTGATTCATCAGTAGCTGTTCAGTGTTGTGTTCAGTGTTGTCTATGTGTTGTGTTCAGTGTTGTATGTTAAACTAGCTCTGTTCAGTGTTGTCTATGTGTTGTGTTTAGTGTTGTCTGTTATACTAGCTCATTATTCCCGTCTTCAAGCTTTTCAACTTTGATATTTAAGAGAAGTTCATCATGAACTTTGATTTTCATTTTCTTCGCATTTGTTCTAAACATTTCGTTGTTATGTGAAAACGAGCATAAAAAGGGGTGGAAGATGCATTTTCTTAGGAGCTTTAAGATATGTGTTTTTGGGAATTCAATGTCAAATTGCACATAGTATTTTATGTTTTATATTTTTTCAAAGGGAATTTAAAAAGATTGAATTTTGATAGCTACATGGAAAAAATTACTGAATTTCTTTGGAATAATTTTTTTAATTTTAATTTCCTATTGTAAGTTTCTACTATATCTTGCATTGTTTGTTTATTTCGTAGTTGCAGAAAGCTCATGATCTTTTACTGTTTTCATTTTTCATATTTGATTTCAGTTAATTCAAAATATTATTATGTTTTTCTGTACATTTGTTATTATGCGTATCAGTTACTTTTTTGTAATTCATTAAATGACAGTTTGGGCTAACTTTTATTTTTTATTTTTAATTATATTTTATTTTGTTTTCAAAAAAAGTATATATAGAGATAATAATTACTTAATTTTCTAAAATATTCAAAATATATATACATTTTAGTCTATTCCTTGCCTCTTTCCTAAACTGTTTGAGACTTTTTCTATGTTTTAACATAATAAACATTCATATAAGTAATTAAATACTTCTATTGTCTAAGGGAGCTTGCATAAATGAGAAACATACAAAAATATAAGTTTTTATAAGTATAACCTAGTCAGCATTTATTGAAATCATGCATTGTGCATACAAAAAATATAACAGGTCTGCAATTAAGTTTTTATTTGCTTCCATATAAAGTTATAATTGAAAGTAGTTTTTTTTTTTTTTACTTCTATTCTTAAAAGCATGTTTGGTTAGTGTATTATATTTACAATTTTATATGCATGTTAAATTAAAACTATTTCAAATATAAGTTATTAATTTATAACTTATTTTTTTAATTTATAACTCATGTTTTATGGATGTGAATATTATAACTCTCTTTTCTAAATTTATATTCTTCGCATGTTGCCTTATTAATGCTAAACTAATTGCACATTATTGTTTTCTTCAATTACAATAGGAAAGATGCCCTAGTGAAATCGGCCAGAGGAGAGCACGTGATGGTTGTTGACTATGGCCCACCACCGTGCACCCAAGTACCGCGCGGATAGTGAAAGCGATCCCGATTTGGTAAATTTTCTCGATAGTTTTTAAAATGTTTTGTACATATACATTTTAGGCCGACGCAACCATACTTACTAATGAATGATGGCAGTTTCCGATCGGCGCGCACGCACACCGATGTTGTTTAACGACCAATTGCCGATTTATGGATGCTTTACGCGGCCTAAATTGTGTGTCCCTGATGCAATATATTGTCGGATCACCACTTACTCATGCTCGCTGACGGTGTTCTGACAATACCTTCCACCTCGCCACGGAGATGATGATTACATTGCAGGATGTCGCGATGATTCTTGGTATCCGGATATTCCTTGATGGATGTTGCCGCTGGTAGAGATACGGTGCTACATGGCTGGGATTGTCAAGGATGAGCTTGGAGCGCACTGACCTGCATTATACCATGATCCGGCCCATCCGCATATCACATCACGCGAATGGGACAGCTCATGCACATACCGCTTGCCACATGGCCGCTGGCGAACATACTACCGTGATTCATATTTAGATCTACCGGAGCTACAGTTCACTATGCATGTCAGAGCGTACATACTGTTTGCCATTGGATCTTTTCTTTTGCCAGATACTTCAGATCCGCTTGCATGTCGCAGATATATGTTTACAGGGACATGAAATATGGCTAGCTAGAGTATCGATCATATGTTGGAAGAGGGTAGAGTGGTACCTGCCTGATCGTGTGCTCAGACAGTTCAGCATGTCTCCTACCATTGATGTTGCCTGATAGATCCATCATTTGTATGCCGATGGCCGAGGAAAAGCTGATGTTGATTGGGTCCATTACCATAACTCTGACATTGCACTGTGGGAGCGAAGATGTGAATCGGTTGTAGTTGTGGATTCATCACAGCATGATAGGGAGCCAGCGATCAACCGATACATGAGATGGTATTGTTCATGGGCTTCACTATACATGTTGAAGGCGCCGACACTTCCTCCTGACACATACTACCCCCGCGCGCCTGCAGAACGCCTGATGGTTAGTTTAAATGCATAGTATTAAAATTTTCTTTTCTTTGTAACAATGATACACTCATATAAATTCTCAGATATGCACGTGACCACATTTTAATAATATCGAGGATATATTCCTAAGATTATTTCTAGGAAAAGGACGATACGTAATATCGTGACATCTTTTCAATACGAATACGATATCGGTACACTAAGGCGATATGTATATCTCGTTCTCGACACTCGATCTGAGGATCGACATTCCGTGCACTTACGCATCGCCGCTAGATGTTCCATCAATGGATGGGGCCATCCTCTCCGTGGTGGGACGGTCATTTACTGACCACCCCAGTATTCATATCAGGAAGTAATGTGGTCGCAAATGCACCCATGGAACGCAGCAGTCCCGTCGGCATATGGTCCACCATCATATCATATGACACAGTCATATGGAGTTTACCACGGGTATTTGTTGCCTACACAAGCTTCGGTTGACATACCTCATGTTACAGAGTTAGGATCACAACACCCTGTGGAGCAAATGGAAGAGGAGGACGACCATCGACAGCATCATCTGCGTGATCGGCCGCGGAGACCACCATCCCACTACACTCCTGGCAGCGATGCAATTCCACCACGCAGATATCGATGACGGTAGATGTATTATATTTTTTTCTGCGTTTGATGGCATGTATTTCTGACAATTTATATGTTTTTTATGTTTACTCATTCACCTACTTCTCATTGTGTTATCCTAGTGATATTTACTGTTTATTTAATTTGGTTAACTCACGTGAGAGGATGAAAGACTTAATGTGAAATTACATATAGTTTAAAATGTCCAAAAATTATTTTTGAGTATTTATAAAAATAATATGATTTATTTTTAAAACAAAAAATAAAAACATCTAAAATACATTAAATAATTATTTTCTTAAATATAAAAATATATTAAGTAAATATGTTTTTAAAATAGCATACAAAATCAAAAACATAAAATAAGATTGATCCAAATAAGCCCTAATTTAATCGATACTTTCATTTACCCTAATTTCTAGAAACAAATGAACACTATCAATTTAAGCTATAGTTCTATTTTCATTTTGGGTCATAGCTACCTATATAAATATATGCTTTATTTGTACTAATCATATTAAAACTCATTAACTCATTTCATCTTTATTTAATTTATGCAATTATTATATTTCATTTTTTCACACTAAGTGTCAAGTTAAGTTCAATATTAACAAATGAACGAAATCAAAATTTCAGCATGAAGAGATACACATTTTTTCATCAAGTAGTTAGACTCTTTTCATGGGTGTTAATTAGTCAATTTATATATAGAATATATTGAGAGTGTTTGATATTACCAATGAATTATATGTATTTAACAATCCTTGTATTATGACAAAAAATGAGGGCTGTCGTAATAACTTTTACTTTCGCAACTTCAAAATTTATATATACGCAAAAATTGCGACTACCCGGTCAAGATTGGTCAAAACTTGTCAACATGAAAGTTGTAGAATTTTTTATTCCCTTTCCAACGATACTAACCACGCAGAAATCTAACAACTGATGAGCCTGATATGGCCAAAAAATGGAAGCTGTTAATTTCATTTTTTAAAAAAATTTATTTTGGCCTTGATCGTGGCCTGACTGGTCCAATAGCCGTCGGTGGATCAAGGGCATATTTTAAATTTTTTTAAAGGGTTAATTAGCTAATTATGGTTTTAATTAGGGCTAATTTAAAAATTAAGCCCTTTTTGGCCCTCCTGCTTTTACTTAAGATGAGGAGTGAATTCCTTTGGTGCTTCCATCAGTCAATGAACCAAGTTGTGAAAGTGTGAGTTTCATTTGTAGTGGCGATATCAGTTGTATTATTTATTAACATGTTTGTCTTCAAATTATATTTCTTCGTATCTTCTTTTGTAAAAGCCATATTCATCAATTATCTATATGATTTGAAATATCGGATGTCAGAATATCTGACTTGAAATTGTAGATTTGCATGCTAATTTATTCTCTGTGTTGCAATGCTTATATCGTCCTAGTGGCTAAGCAGAATGGCTTTGTCCTTCCATTGGATTTAAGCTCGACTTCTTGCCTCGTCCACTCACCTCCTTGTCTCTTAGAGGTGATCTCAAAGACTTAATTTTGACAATAAGAGGCAGCGGCTGAGAGAACTCTTTCATGTCGAGGCTTGTGGGTGATCACTCACCCTCTTTCTCTGAACATCTTCTGCCTCGAATATTCCTTTGTTTTTTTTTTCCAATTTTTCTTAAGATTTCTGATATGATCCCAAATCCTCTAAAGGCCAAAATACATCATACAACATTAAGAATTACCATTACAAGAATCCATTACAGAAGTTCAGAACAGCCAGTAAATAACAACAACATTTAATTACATATATAACAGCCTCAGCAATGACAGCAACAGGAGTTAAGCACTCCAATGCCTTTCCTGCAAACATAAAGTTAAACAGAAGGTATCCCAGTGAGCAGATAACAAGAACACAACGGCCAAAAGTAAATCCAGAACGACACATCAAGACCTCAAGAAAGCGGCCACATCAAGATAAAATATACAATGCAGGCAAAACCATAATCTAAATAAATCATAAGATGTAGAAAGCCTTGCTCCAAGACGAGAAAACTATAAATAGAGGAAAGACGAAAACAGAGGGGATGAACACAGAAGAAACTTAGCTCCTCCCCTTTCTTCTCTCTTCTTCCTGCTCGTTTTCTAGGTTTTCCTCACGGAAACCATGCCCATCTGAGAATCCCTAGGTTCTCCTTCGATCCGCTCCCCTGTTTCTTCTCGAGTCAATCGACGACTCAACTGTCAAGAAAACAAAACCACAAAAAGATTAAGGCAAGCTTTCAACAGAAGTGTCATCCCACGGCTCAGATCGTTCAGTGTCATTTAAATCGAGGGTTTAGATCTCATCACGGGATATAAGTTCAAGGTAAGAGATCAACCGCTCAATCAAAACACAGATCCAAGGATAAAAAAGAGCACAAGATAAATCAGACGGTTCAAGATTTAGCCCAAGAGAAACTCGATCCGAGGGCTTAGATCCAACGGCTAAGTATAAAACACGCTGCATCCAATGACTCGAAGCATCCAGTCATTCCTTCTTTATAACTCGGTTCCAAGGCCCTAGTGAGTCAACACAATGAACAGAACTCAAGCCAAGCCGGATCTGACACAAATCAAGAATTTAGTGCGTATCATTGGTGCTCTCGTTGACTACAACACTCAGAAAATGGCAGAAGGAATAAGGAACACATCAAAAACACTTGAAGAATGTGTTACTAGATTAAACAAAATAGAAGAGCAAATGACCTCAGTCACTATGGTATTGACTGAAATATCAAAAAGATTGACTGTCATAGAAAACAGATTGGAAAAACAACCTCAAGGTATGTGATGCATCCCATTCAATCCTATTCTCCAAAGCACCACATACAAACACAACCATGTCAATACCTCTTAAAATAGATATGCCCGATTTAATGGAGAAGACCCTAGAGGATGGCTCTTTAAAGCGAGCAAGATATAACTCCTCGGAGGATCGAAATTTTAATATCCTCAATATACATGGATGGACCCGCTTTGAAATGGTATCAATGGATGCAAGTAAATAAACAATTGTATTCTTGGCCAGCTTCAAAGAACAAATTATGCAAAGATTTGGCCCTTCCCTCTACAAAGATTTAAGAGGAGAACTAGCTAAGCTTCAACAGCAAACCACAGTGCAACAATTTTATAATGAATTTGAAGACTTAGCTAACCAAATTTCAGACATTCCACATGAATTGCTACAAAGCTGCTTTGAATTAGGGCTTAGAACAGAAATTAAAAGGGAAGTAAGAGCCCTACAGCCTTCTTCCTTGCAACAGGCATTTCAATTAGCCATGCTAATGGAAGACAGATTGTCTGATGTAACAGAAATGCATAAAAATAGCAGAAATCAGCACACTCTACTAAGTAAACAATAATATCAAAGTGCTCCAAATACCTTACTGCAGCCTCCCACAAATGCCACTCAACACAGTCAACATCAACAATAAATATCAATTCAGAATTTAACAGCAACTCAAATAGAAGACAGAAAAAGAAGAGGCTTATGCTTCAATTGTGATGAGAAGTACCATAGAGGGCATATCTCAGAAAGTCCAAGTTATTTACATTAATGGCAATCAATGACGACCAAAGAACATCATCAAATGCAACATGATAATCACCGACAACCAATGGGTACAAGAAGAAATATTAGCACCAAGCGTGTATCAACCATTTAACCCAGGCTAAGAAAGCCTATCTATCAAGTATTCATAATTATTAGCCACCGATATCCTATATAGCTTAGTGTTTTCAGATAACACATCCTTACATAGCCTACTCTAGCACAGAATTACCAATAAGCTATTCCCTAATATAGAGTATAACTGCAACCAGTAGTTCATTACATACAACCCATCAGACATAGTGCAAATAAGAAATGCCAGAATTATAAGCAAAGATTGAGGCACAGCAAGCTTCCCAATATCAAATAAATGGCCACAAAAGAATACTACTTCCAACAGACAATCAAATTGCTACTTTCATAGTCAGTGGGAGGGAAAGTATCAACAGGAGCTTCTGAGAAATGAATTGAAGAAACAGAGAAGGCAGATGTTCAATTTTGACCTTGAGGACAAGGTCAGTGTGAGGAGGGGAGTAATGATATGATCCCAAATCCTCTAAAGGCCAAAATACAACATACAACATTAAGAATTACCATTACAAGAATCCATGAAGTTGAATGACAAGAAATAATAACGATTTAATTACATATATACCTCAAGAATGACAAAGAACAGAGTTAAGCACTCCAATGCCTTTCCTGCAAACATAAAGTTAAACAGAAGGTATCCCAGTGAGCAGATAACAAGAACACAACGACCAAAAGCAAATCCAGAATGACACATCAAGACCTCAAGAAAGCCGTGGCCACATCAACATAACAGAATACACGACAGAGGCAAGAACCGTAATGTAATCTAATGTAAATCAGGTTACAAGATGTAGAAAGCCTTGCTCCAAGACAGAAAGAAAACTATAAATAGAGGAAAGACGCAAAACAGAGGGGATGAACAATTTACAGAAAGAAACTTAGCTCTTCAGTCTCCCCTTTCTTCTCTTCTTCCGCTCGTTCTTAGGTTTTCTCACGAAACTGCCCATCTGGAGAATCCCTAGGTTCTCCTCCGATCCCAGCCGCTCTCCCTGTTCTTCTCTGGAGTCAATCGACGACTCGAACTGTCGAAGAAAACAAAACCACAAAAAGAGTAAGGCAAGCTTTCAACAGAAGTGTCATCCCACGGCTCAGATTGTTCAACGTCATTTAAATCGAGGGTTTAGATCTCATCACGGGATATAAGTTCAAGGTAAGAGATCAACCGCTCAATCAAAACACAGATCCAAGGACAGAAAAGAGCACAAGACAAATCAGACGGTTCAAGATTTAGCCCAAGAGAAACTCGATCCGAGGGCTCAGATCCAACGGCTAAGTACAAAACACGCTGCATCCAACGACTCAGAAAGCATCTGAGTCATTCCTTCCTGTTAATTGTAACTCAGTCGGGTTCCAAGGCCCTAGTGAGTCAACACATTGAACAGAACTCAAGCCAAGCCGGATCAGGACTAATTACAGAATTTAGTTCGTATCAATTTCTCCTCAATTTTCTTGTAGAGAGAGAGAGAGAGAGACTCAAGAAGAGCTTGTGTATTAAGAATTAGGGAATAGCAATTATTTGTTAATCATGCACGAAGACTTTTGAGTCAGTTTAAAATCAACTTATGAGTTGGACAACTTAAAATGTGAATCATGTTTGAATCGGTTTGAGCTTAGTTAATATTTTAAGGTTCAATCGAGATCGATGCATGACTTGAACTTAAATGGTTGACTCAACCAATGCATATGTCAATGATCCATCTAAGAACTCATTTTGATGGGTTTTAATTAAAAATCGGTAAAAATTTATGGACCATATTATCATGAAATTGTAATTGTAAATTTAATTTAACATATTTGGTTGAATAAATCTACTTTTTATATGTTATATTGTGTTTAGTTTTTGCGTTTTCTTAAAAACAAAGGAGAAATGTGAAGTTTATAAAGCTTGATTCTGATCTATCCACGTTAAAATGATGAAATGTAATATATTTTACGACAAAAAAATGCGTTAGAGCATCCTATTTCAATTTTATCAGAACAGTTTTAAGAAGATGACAATTGGAATTTAAAACTTCTATGTCACGTGTTTGTTTAATCGATTTTTCATTTAATATTTTAGTTGTAATTACAACAAAGAAATTAGTAATTATGTTATAGACAAAATTATGAATTTTGAAGATAATTGTCACAAATGTTGAAAATTTTATGCCTAAATGATTTTGATTTGGACATAAAGGAAGAAAATGATGGCATTTTTAATCATTTTAACGACAAACTATCTACAAATGTACACCAAAGAACATAATTAAATTTTTTCAACGAAAAATGGCTAATATCAAGTCATCTTAAAGTCTAGAAGGCAATACACTGTAACATGGGACATGAAAAAATATATAAAAAAATTATTTTGTATCCACAAGACGAAAGTTCATAAATATATCATATAAATAATAACAGTAATCAAAGAGAAATAATTATCCATTCATTTCATAAAATGAGTCTACAATGCTGGTACATGAGGAGATAGAACAAAAGCTAATAAAAATTAAAAAGAAATAATTGCAAAAGTAATTCTACCCAAACCTAATGATAAAAACACAAATGAAATTGTCACATAAACTTAAAAAAAAAGACGATTATATTATTTGTTACGTGCTACAAAATCAGTTGCGGTAGAGTGAAAGTTTACGCCTTAGCATTGTTGTGAAATCCAGCACACACATAGAGGTATTTAAAGAGTTAAACAAAACCTGCATGGAAAACCTCAAAAGAGGGAAAAATCAGGCCTATTTAGTAAAAAAAATCTTCCACTATATATCTATTTCAGAGTACAAAATCTTCCTGATAACGGGATTACAGGATTGCATATGAGAAGGGAACAACAACTATGTAGTCACGTTTAGATGGTAACAGTTACTAGTGGTAACAGATGATGGTGAACAGCGAGGGACATCGATTGATGATGAAGGTCGTCATGATGGAGACCGACAGAGATTGACGACGAGGGATCACCGGGCGGGATGACGGGCGCGGCAGTGGTTGACGACCGCCGAGTGGTGCGTGGATTGTGCTTGAGAATCTGCTTTAGAACTCTCCTCTCTCTTGCTTGACCGCCTCATATGAGAAATGAGGGCTTTATAGACGGAGGAGTCTGCCTCAGAATACATACAAAATCCCAACCACTTCTCTCCATCGGACGCTCATGATGATTCCCTTGATCATATGATGTATTTTGTATTGAATGCTCAAATGGAGTCAAATTATGAGATCTTGGGCTCATTAGATCCCGCTGACGCCGATTTACTATAAACCCATGTTTAAGAGTTATTTGGTGGATTTAACCGACATCCGTGAAGTTTCCTGGCGATATTTTAAGTGCTTTGATCTCGACTGGCCCAACTTCGCCCGATCACTTGCTTTCAAAGATCAAGATTCGTGCTTTGGTAGTATTTTAAGTACCATATCGTTCTATTTTTGGATGACATTATCTCATCCAAAAATATATATCAAATACTTGAAAATAGCAAATTCTTCAATAAAATTTGAGGGTCCATTAACCACACATTTGAGAGAAAACAGATCTTCATGGGCACAAAATTATGACTATAGAATCAGAATGCGAATGTGTGTAGGTATGCGACGAGATTTCGAGGTTCTGAGTCATCCAGCCCTACTTCGTGGGCGAAACCTATTAGTATGCACAGGCACAGCCTCGCAGTAGGTATATGCAAGCCTTGCGAACCTGGCTCATGTCGCGGCGGTTCAATTCAGTCTGAGTGCAGAATGGGCCAGCGCTGGTCGAGCCATGGCGGCTGTGCGTGGCTATGGCGTCGGCGTGGCCACGGTTAGCGCCCAGCGAATCCGTTCGGAGCGGTTGGCGTGTGGAACCCACCAGACCTGCGTATATCTGAGCGCATGTAGCCAGGTATGGCTTCAGCTCAGCTGATACCTGTATGGTAGCGGCGCATGCGCCCAAATGAATGATTTTGTGATTTGGTTGATTTTTGACGATTTTGGGCGGTTTTTGACGATTTTTTACCCTTTTGCCCCTAAAGGGGTCTATAAAAACCCCCTAGGGCCAAAGGAGAAGGCACACTTCTTCAATGCTCTAGTGCTTCTCTTTTTCTTGAGTGAGGGTCGTTCGGAGGCGATCAAGGCCTGTAGTTCATACGGCGAGGCTCCGGTTTTCCCTCGAAAGAGGCGTTAACTGCCCTTGTCGGACCGACCGGGTTTGGAGGCGATCAAGACCCGTAGTTCATACAGAGAGGCTCCGATTTTCCCTTGAAGAGGCGTTGATTGCCCTTGTCGGACCGACCGGGTTTGAAGCGTCAAGGTCTAGTTCATATGGCGAACTCATTTTCCCTCGAAAGAGGCGTTGTCTTGCCGGACCGACGGATTGGGCGATCAAGACCCATAGTTCATACGGCGAGGCTCTGATTTTCTCTCGAAAGAGGTGTAAACTAACCTCATCAGACCGACCGAGTTTGGAGGCGATCAAGGACCGTAGTTCATACGGCAAAGCTCCAATTTTCCCTCGAAAGAGGTGTCAACTAACCTCGTCGGACCGATCGGGTTAGGAGGCAATCAAGGCCCGTAGTTCATACGGCAAGGCTCTAGTTTTCCCTCGAAAGAGGTGTCAACTGACCTCGTCGGACCGACCGGGTTCAGAGGCGATCAAGCCTATAGTTCATCTGAAAAGGTCGGTTTTCTCTCGAAGCGTCAAGCCCTCGTCGGACCGGAAGTTTGGAGGTGATGATCGGCGATAATCGGCGGCAGTGATGACGGACGGTGGCGTCGATGTCAGCGGAGATGACGCAGTGGTAGCCAGAGAGATGGCCGGCGATGATGGTGACCAGCGAAGATCAGCGATAGGTGGCGGTGACCAAGTGGTTGGCGGCCTGAGGTGGTCAGCGTACTGATGGCGGCAATGATATCAATGAGCGGCAATCAGTAATCAGCAGATGAAACCAGCCGATGATGGTGACCAGCGGAGATGGCGGATAATCTGCGCAATCGTCAATGTAACGATAATCAGCAATTGGCGGCATCGATAGTGGAGATAACAGTAGCGATAGTGGTGACCAGCGGAGATTACCGGCGATGGTTTCTTCGCGGTACCGGCAGTGGTTGGCCAGCTGGTCAGCGGCAACGCAATTATCGATAGTGCGGCCAGCATCGATAATCAGCGAGATAGCCGGCGGCGATATTCGGAGAAAATTACCGATAATGGTTGGTGCGGTGACCAGCAGCAGTGAATTCGGCCCGACGAGTGGTCAGCGATGTATGTGCATTGCGGCCGCGTCGTAATCAGCGAGATGACCAGCAACGATGTAGTGACCGCGGTATTGATAATTGCAGCGATGGCCAGCAGCAAGTTAAGCGGTAGTCAGCAGTGGCCATCGTAGTCGGAGGATGACCCGATGATGGTGGTAATGACAAAATGCTGCGATGGTAGGATGGGCGTGGTAGTCGGCAACCGGTAACCGGCAACGATAAGGATTTTGATCTATCCAGGTTGTTTTGTGACTTCGATAATGCGATTAACGGCATTAACTGGAAGAGGTTGAATTGAATCCGCTGAGAATTTTGACCCATCCGAGGTTGTTCGTCAGAGTGTTACCCGATTACGTTAACTTGTGTGGAGGAGGCCGTGGGAAGTCCACCAAGGAACTTTTGACCTATCCTAGGTTGTTTATCAGAGTGTGACTCGATGGCGTTAACCTGTATGGAAGAGGTTGAATTGAATCCGCTGAGGATTTTGACCCATCAGAGGTTGTTTATCAGAGCCTGATGACGTTAATCTGTGTGGAGGAGGCCATGGGAAGTCCACCAAGGACCTTTTGACCTATCCTAGGTTGTTTGTCAAAGTGTGACTCGATGACATTAACCTATATGGAAGATGTTGAATTGAATCCGCTGAGGATTTTAACCCATCCGAGGTTGTTTGTCAGAGTGTTACCCGATGACGTTAACATGTGTGGAAGAGGCCGTGGGAAGTCCACCAAGGACCTTTTGACCTATCCTAGGTTGTTTGTCAGAGTGTTACTCGATGACGTTAATCTGTATGGAAGAGGTTGAATTGAATCCATTGAGAATTTTTGACTTATCCGAGGTTGTTTGTCAGAGTGTGACTCAATGACACTAAACTGTATGGAAGAGGTTGAATTAATCGAGATTTTGACCGTCGAGGTTGTTTATCGAGTGTTACCGATGGCGTTAACTGTGAAAGAGGTTGAATTGAATCCGAGGATTTTTGACCTATCTGAGGTTGTTTGTCAGAGTGTGACTCAATGACGCTAACCTGTATGGAAGAGGTTGAATTGAATCCGCTGAGATTTTGACTCATCCGACGTTATTTATTAGAGTGTTACCCGATGACGTTAACCTGTGTGGAGGAGGCCGTGGGAAGTCCACCAAGAACCTTTTGACCTATCCTAGGTTGTTTGTCAGAGTCTTTGCTCGATGACGTTAACCTATGTGGAAGAGGTTGAATTGAATCGTTGAGGATTTTGACTTATCCGAGGTTGTTAGGGTGTTGCAGATGGCGTTGCAAAGAAGAGATCAATTGAATCGCTAAGGATTTTTTATCCAGGGTTGTTTATCAAGGTGTTACGATGACATTAACTGTATGGATGAAATTGAATCCGTTGAGGATTTTGACCTATCCAGGTTGTTTGTCGAGGTGTTACCGATGACATTAACTGTATGGATGAGGTCGAATTGAATCCGAGGATTTTGACTATCGAGGTTGTTTGTCGGTGTTATGGCGTTAACATGTATGGAAGAGATCGTGGAAAGTCCACCAAGGATATTTTGACCTATCCTAGGTTGTTTGTCCAAGTCTTTGCTTGATGATGTTAACTTGTATGAAGAGGTCGAATCAAAACATCTATTTGTGGTTGTAGCCAAAGTTGCTTCATAACCTTGGTCTTATTTTTCCATGAGTATGATTGGAAAATCATAATTTGCAAAGCTATATCTCTTCTCAATGTTGAAATATCCTCCAACTTTGACTTGTTTCTTGGGATATTAATCGATTAGATGCTTAACTTAGGTGATCTTCTGAGATTAAGAGTTTCCCCCCAGTTTTTGACAAAATCTGAAGGAACGAAGTTTGATGAATCTTCATTCTTCGCTTGCGCTCCTTAAAAGCTTGAAATGCCCCACCTCGATGGTGGTTTTGATCTTGTTGAAAAACTTGGTCGCCATGCAAGATGAAATAATGAGAATTAGTATCCACGAGACGCTGTATGCTAGAAAACTGCGGTAGAGTGAAAGTTTACGCCTTAGCTTTGTTGTGAAATCCAACACACACACAAGTATTTAAAGAGTGAACAAGAAAACTCCAGAATTTTTATGTGGAAAACCTCAAAAAGAGGGAAAAAAATCACGGGGCCTAGCCCAGTAAAAATCTTCCACTATGCATCTATTTCAGAGTACAAAATCTTCCCAATAATGGGATTACAAGATTGCATATGAGAAGGGAACAACAACTATGTAATCACGTTCAGGTGGTAACAGTTGCTAGTGGTAGCAGATGATGGTGAATAGCGAGGGACATCGACTGACAATGAAGGTCGTCATGATGGAGATCGATTGCGATGGCGAGGATCGGGTGGCGGCCGGTGGTTGGCAGGCAGTGGTGGCGGATTGTGCTTGGAGAATCTTCAAGCTTTAGATCTCTCTCCTCTCTCTTGCTTGGCCTCCCCTCATATGAGGAATGAAGGGATATTTATAGATTGGAGGAGTAGAGTCTCTATAAATACATGCAAAATCCAAACCACTCCTCTCCATCGGACGGCTTATGATGATTCCCTTGATCATATAATGTATTTTGTGTATTGAATGCTCAAATGAAGTCGGAATTATGAGATCTTGGGCTCGTTAGATCCGGCTGTCGAGACGCCTTCGATTTGTATAAACACTCCATGTTTGAGAGTTATTTAGGGATTTTGACATCCGAGTTTTAAGAATATTTTAAGTGCTTGATCTCGACCAGTTTCAACTTCGGATCAGCTTGCTTTTAACATCAAGATTCGTGCTTCGATGCTCTTGTAGTGCAGGTTCACTAAATGCTACTATAGAACCTATAACAAAAAACGTATAATTGGTGAGTTTGATAATTCAAATCTAACAAGTAACTCATGTTTATTAAAGCATAAACAACAAGCTATTAGGGCTACAATAAGAATAGTGAAAGAAACACAACTAACTATACGAAAATAATTTAGGGGCTATTTAGTTGTCTGATGTTGACCTCCATGCATGCGTCATAAGTCAAGTCGAGCTCACATGATGAATTTGACGAGCTTCAGATCACAAATCGAAGATAAAATACACTGCACATCACCAAAATTGATCGAAATGATCTCTGATCGATGAATGGACTTTGCCATCGTATTCAGAATGTCGAAATTGATTAGAATATATATATTGCACAATTCGACGGTCGACGTATCAGGAAGAAGATTCGTTATGACGCCAGATATTCGAGGGCGATGATGCCCAAATGATCGTCGTTCACGATATTGATCACATCGTTAGCTTCAAAATATCAAATTCTATCAAACGAGACTATCTGTGCTCAATTTAGATGAGTCTACGTGAACATCGAGCGGTCGGAAGCGATAATGCGCATTTTTGAATTAAAAGTCATCCGATTGGTCGACTTGACTAACGACGTTCGATCGGCAAGCGTTGTTACATCCTTGAAATGCACATACAATTTAATTAAAACTATCACACTTAAAATTTAATCAAAATTAACATAAATTCTGAGGTAGAATCTACCTAATCACTCTTTAATTGTGTCAAATCAACGCATTGGAACTTGTAGCCTCCCTCATCACAATTTGCTGCTCATAACAGTCAATTAGAAGCTGCCACGTATACCCATCCTCTTAGCTGCTATGAACCCATCGGCCATCAAAGGCGAAATCCTTCCAGCTGGAGAGGGTTTTCTTTTCGCAACTCACGTTCTTCTTTCTTTTTCTCGGTCGATTGCACGAGCTGCTGATGCTGCCCCGTCCCTGCTACAGGTCTCGATCTCCCTTTCTTCTCTCTTGGCTTCAACTTTCGCATCGATGATCCCAGCAACAGGTGAAGATCATTTAGCTGCAGAGAGGGACGGGAGCTGAAGAAGATCCACCAAAGCTCCATGGCAGACCCCAAAAACCCAACTTCGAACATTGGATCATTTTCATCAGTGGGCTTTAGCACTGATCGGCTCCCTCTTTCTTTCTCTCGACCAACAAGGCCTGTCCGTCCCTCCCATCTCTACTATGAAGCGGAGTCCAAAATCTCGATTTCCCTCTACGGCCTCTCTCAAGCAGAGATAAGGCTAAAGCCCCTTCCAGACTCTATCTCCTCAAAACCAAAAAAATCAGGCATCACACAGAAGTAGGAAACCTGCTCCTCAGCCTCGGGTCAGATGCTTGCTCGGGTTGTCAAGATGCTGAAGAATCAATATTTCATGGCAAACCATCTATTATTGAGCTTATAAGAGGCATTCTTCAGGCAGGTGGAGCTTCTATAGAGAATGCTTTGCGTTTGGCAATGACTAGCATAGCCGAAGCACTCAAGTGTGATGACTGGACTATCCGCAAAGCTGCCTCTCTTGCATTAGCTGGGATAGCAAGGAGTGCTGGATCAACACTAGGATATTGGAAAACCACTTGTGTTTGTTTTCTTGAATCTTGTCATTTTGACAAAGTGAAACTTATCAGAGATGCTGCAGTTCACACTTTGCAATGCTGGAAAGCTCTTGCAGGAACTGAATCTTGTGATCCTTCAGAAACTGGATCATCTACTAAAGATGTGATAAACAAAGACAATGTTGATATGCAATTTTTTTAAACTAAGTATCATTAGAAGCTTAATTAGGTAATTAAGTATTATTAAAAAAAATTAAAATAAGTATAATTGCCCAATTAGTGAAGCGGCATCGCGCATCGTCAACTCCAGGCGTGGCGTGCTGTCGCATAGTCAAAGCGTCGTCACTAATTGGGCGGCGACATCGATACACGAAGCGATCACCCAATTAGTGGGCGGCTTCGAACTTCGCCGCTAGTGTGGTAACATCAGTTAATTTTTTTTAGGTGTGATTTGTGTGAGATGAGTAACAACGTCACGGTTTAGGGCTATGAAGAGAACCATGATTTTCACATATACATAGAGTTCCGTACTCATCAAACAAATCTTTATCCTTCAATTTTTGTTCTTCTAAAAAGTAGAGAGTAATAAACCTACTTTAAAAATAAAGAAAAAAAGTGCAGTTTAAACTTGAAATGGTTCATGACCGCATCAAGTTGGTAATAGTTTAATGGATGAAAATCATATGAAGTTAACAAATTCATTTCAGAAATGCACAAATAATAAAAAGTTCATTATGACATAACCAAATTTAATGTACATGACTCTCAAGTTTGTAATGAAACGGATAAATAAAATATAGTATGACACAATACTCCTAAACATCTAACGCCGCTTGTTATGCAATCACGCCACTCGGTGTGTATGCAGTGCATAGGATGGGCGATCCGTGGCGATGGTGACTCTTCAAGATCCTCGGCGATTCGTCATATCATCCGATGGAAGATTGGTGGATGCGACTCATAAGTAGGCTGATATGTAGAAGGACATGTCGTGAAGTGATGGCGACGCTCGGTCATGGTGCGACACCTCGTGACCGATCCATAATATGTGTCACCATATACCCGCTCATCCGTCTGCATGCTCATATACTTATCAACACATCCTGGTGATCATCCACAAGCATAGAAAGATGTCTCGAGTCGCCGTGATATGCTCCGCCTACACAAAAAATGGTATGTAAAATTAGCACTTACATAAATATTAAATTGAGATGAACTTATATCGGGACTTACATAAATACTCCGGTGCAGCGTAGTAAGTGGTCGGAGGATCTGTGGCGGCGATAAATCTGAGAGTTACGAACCACATGTCTTGGTGATATCTTCTTGTCCACATCCACATCCTCATCTAGGCCCTCGACGAGGCAATCCCTCCGTCTTTCCCAAGCAGTAATGTGTGACTGGTGGTAATCAACCCAGTCGACATTCGCTTTACCCCGACCATCGACCCTTTTGAAACTAGGGTCAACACATCTACTGGGAATAAGGCCGGCTAGCGACACTCTATCCGGTAAATGCCACTCAACCCTCTTCCAGCTAATAAGAGGGACTCATGCTCCTATGTCGAGCCTGAGCATGTATATCGATAGATATCTTGATCTTCACTCACGGCTCCCGGATCACCTGCACATATAGTAAAAATTATGTTAAAATATAATCTGCATTACAGATATTTGAACTAAAGTGTTATTTGTAGATCCAACCTGTGTTTGCCGCAAGCCATCTAGCTCATTTTTATACACTGCAACATTCACCATTGGCTGCTAGTGAACATACTTCTCATTCCATTTGTACACAGAAAATAGTTTAAACATATATATAAGCTGCATAATTTGAAAGTGCAATTAACAACACATACCTCAAACCAAAATTGAGACCAAAGAAACTCGGGGATATGGAACATGTAGTCGACCTTTCGTATGAATATGCTCCCAAGCCCAAATCTGAAGGAGGTGTAGGCAACCAGCCATGTTGGCCCTGTTGGGCCTAGTCAACTCGTGTAGCTCCTTATATAGATGAGCTAAAATTGCTCCACCCATAGACATCATGCTAAAGGAAACTCAAAATCACCAATCCCCAACCTGCGTACGACCTTTTTAAAATTTCACGCAAATGATGCAAACAATGCCTGTGAGCTGCCCATGGAAAAATTTCTTTGCATCCACGTAACAGACCATCATGTTTATCAGATATTATGCACAAATCAAGTCTAGCATACACTACAGGCAACACATCATGCAAGCACAACAAGAACCACAACCACGAATCAACATTCTTGGACTCCATAATAGCAAAAGTTAGAGGAAACAAATCATTATTATCGTCGATTCCTATGGCTGTTAATAATGTACCATGATACTTGCCCAACAAAAAAGTACCGGCTAAGCTCAACATTGGTTGGCAGCTACTCCATCCCATTATTGAAGGTCCAAAAGCTCAAAAGTCTCAATCGCATAGTGGTAGATTGAATTACAGGCTGTACTAAAGTACTCGATTCCATATAAAGGCGAGTCCTATAGGACTCTTCCCAGTCGAATATTGCTTTATTGCCTTACTGCATCCCAAGCTTTCATATCTGAAACTTTAATATTGAATTTTGATTCCATTCTACCTATAATCTCTGGCTTCAATCGTCGGTGCGATCCGAGTATGATGAAGCACGCTATGAATTTTGAACTACACTATCGAAGATTGGATGCACTTACTGCATTGACACATCTATGATTTTCACCAACTCTTGATATTCTCCAAGCACCCCCCTAAGCATCTGTTGTTGCTACAATGCAAATGCCACTTACAGGATCTTATAGGACTATCGTACTGTACACATACAACCATTTAGTTCTTATGGTTAGAGGTAACTATTTGAAATTGAACATTATTTACTATACACGACCCAACAACAGCAAATTGCAGACTCCGTTTACTTGTGAAACACATACCTTCAACAAGGTCATTTGGAATTTCAATTTTACATGTTAGGATAATTTTATCGGATGGGCCATCAAAGTAAACATCGTTGTCCCACTCTCTCATAGTTTGACACATCCGGACATACTCGTTTGTGGACAACATATGACTCTCACTGTCAATATTATGAAATGAGTGATTTTTTAGTAGATTATGACTATTTTTATTCTCAAGCACAGTAGCTTCTAACCTGACTAAACAGTCATCATCACTAATATCCTGCTCAGACTCACTACTTGAGCCACTACTCATAGTCTGATACTCATCTTGTAGCAGCACTAAGGCACATACGGTTCATATGAGCGATAGCGACATCGTCCTATCACATAACTTATAAGTTGAGCAATAAATTATCATATTAATTATTACAAGTATAAACAGATAAATGTTGACCATATACTACCTGGGAATCAACTCATCAAAGTTGCGTTGTATCTCCGGAGGTGCTTATGCGATGAAATTCTGTGTATGCGTTAGCGGTATATCTACTGACTTTACTACCTGATCTGCTGATGTGGATGCAATATTAACATCTTCCACTTTGACATACAACACCAACATCTGATGGGAAGCTTCGTCAAGTGTAACTTCATAAACATCATCGCCAGATATTACAGACGCTATAAATCTGCCACCCACTGCATAACGACATGTTAGAGTGACTGTGTGGCACTCTGGATCAATGTGCAAGATTCTCATAATTCGTTGCTTCAATTCCAGTAAGGTGCAGTGACGTGGAACCTTAACTGGACAATTTCGACCTCCCACGTAACTTGGACTGAACTGCTCATCAATACTTAGTTCACCTCCATAGAAAAGGATTAGCAAAACAAATTCTCTGTTCTTGCCAAACAAACTATATAGCTACTTAACACCTGAATCGCATGCCTACGCAAACATACAACTCAAATCCCAAACAAAAATCTAAAAATACTACTCAAATTCCTACCATACATACTCTATTACTTTATAAATTGATAGAAATAGGGATTTACCGTGAGTATATAAATAACGACGGGGATGTGCGCAAAAATAAGTCGAATCCACCACAGGAACTTCCCCGAACAAAATGGAGCTGCCGGAATCGTCGTTGGAAGCTAATGTTGGCTTCCAAACCCTGCTATATGAGAGAGGAAAGTGTCAAACGCCATAAACGCGACTATCGGCAAGAAAAACAAATTTATTTCGAATACCCGAGGGAGATGACAAAATGCAAGGGTTGGAGATATGCCGACAGGTGCCGGAAAGCTCCGATGTTGCTTGCGAGAACGGCGGTCGGACGAGGATGTTGCGTGCTTGAGCTTGAGATCGCAGAGAAATCGCAGAGGAATGGCGAAGGAATAGCAAAATCGAATAAACCAAGGACCTTGACCGATCGACCCTAGTAGTGTTGGTCATGATTAATAGGCGGCGGCTTAGACTTAGCATTAACGCACCATGCCACATCGTCGGCGTGTGGCGTCGCTTAATTAGCGACTATACCTATTCTTAAATTTTTTTTAATAATACTTAATTACTTAATTAAGCTTCTAATGATACTTAGTTTAAAAAAATTGCCATATTGATCTTACTTGTACTAGTGATGATGGATGGAAACATTAACCAGTAAAATTAGTTTTGTATCTGCTCTAAGTAGTACTTCAAACCAATCAGCTAAAAAGAGGACTCTAACAATAAAAAAAAATTTTTGTCCCAATCAAATGCATGATTCTCAGCATAAACGTATAAATGAGTGGCATATTTAAGTATCTTCTCCAAAGAGTTACATGACTTCCTCAGTTGATGATCATTATGTAGAGCCACAAAGTTTAAATGTTTGAAAGGAATATTTAACAAACAATAGTGCTTCTAAAATCTTGTGTGCGGTGCATTTGGCGCGACGAGCATAACTCGTATGCGCTCTTTGTAGCATGGCAAGGAAAACTTATAGGCGACGCTCGCAATCTGACAAAAAAAATATATGATTTAATTTATGCAGGTAACCTATACACGCTCTTCATAGCGTAGTAAGAAAAATGAAGACTTAGGCTGTAGTTTATACTACTCATAAGCGCTCTTTGTAGCATGGTGAGCAGGCCTAGACTCTTGAAATAGCCCCCTACGCAGGGATGACACCGGGAGGATGCTGAAATTCAGACTGACAGGAGACTTAAACATGGTCAAATAAAAGTATTAATATGCTTAAACTAAACTTAGATAAAAAAAATAAATCAAAATTAAACTTACATATGAAATTCTAAAAGTCTTTAAATAAAATGATTTCACAGGAGACTCACCGACTAGTTGACGAGCATAAATGGAACTTACAATGGACTTAAAAGCTTATCACTTAACAAGAAAAAAATTCAAGAAAAGCTCTCATGAAACTTCTCGTGAATTTAATAGTTTCTTATGAGCACAAATAGAATCTACATTGTATTTGAGAGCTTGTCTCTCAATAAGAATAGAGCTTAGACAAAACTCTCCTAGTACTTAAGGAATTCAATGTTTACTTATGAGTATCAGCATTATCTTTCAATAAATGTTTGAACAATATTATATCTCACATCCAAAGAACTAAAGGAATAAGTTCATATAAGCAAGCTGGAAGGGGATTTAGTGACTATTCTACATACAAGAATAAATATCAGACATGATAAATTTATAAAGGCTTGAAAGCTCGTCAACAGCTATGAATCAAATTTTACTGAAAATTAAGAATTGAATAAATTCATGATAAATACAAGTCTGGGATCCACACTAGACTTACAAGAAACTGGAAGATTGACTTCCAAATGAAAGTTAAACTCAAGCTAGACTCAATGGTAAACTCACATTAGAGTTGGATAACTCATCCACGTGCAAGAATGTTACTCGATAACTTGCTCTCAAGTAAAGATGAGATAGAGTAACTTATAAATGACCATAAGAAAGGCTTCCTAATGAGCTATTAGACTACACTATAATGAACATCAAGTGTGTTGAAAAGAATTATATGAAATTGAATGAGATTATAAATTTGCAATAAACATTTGAACATAAGAAAAGCTTCATAACAATAAACTTGCAAGGCTCATCAACCACCACCAGCAAAGTCTGAATTGAATTTAAAAATTCTAATGAATAATGGACTACATGCAAACAAAGTAATATTAATCTAAATAATTGAACAAGATCTAAAACACCAAATGCCATTGAATCTGCACCACATTAATGCTAACAGACAAAAGGTGTTGGCTTCAATTCTAAATAAACTTCAAATGTATTAATTTTGCATAAATTATGGAGCCAATTATCACTCAATTCAAGTGCTTCAGAATTTTTGCAATCATTTGAAAGAGATGAATTCTTGTACAAACTATAAAGCATTCGTCAATTCAATTTAAAATTTTTAAGATTCATACAAGTAATCTAAATAACCTGCATAGGCCTCAACACTATGCTGAATGTTTAAACTTAGTATCTGAGGATGCTACACGAGTTGATTCTCAGTTTGGTCTCAGGATTGGGTCTGGGTTAACAAAATCTAAAAATCCAATAATTATATTATAATATTTTTAATCTAATAAAATCTCTAAAAAGGTAATTCTATCATATGATAGTAGATCTGATCCTCTATTATTAAATTAATAGAGTCGATAGGATCTGAAATAATAAACTAAGTGATCAACACCTCAATGATGGGCGTGTTGACTGAATATTTCAACGGAGGAGTTTTCATAATAATAATAAAAAAATTTATTCAAATTCTAATGTCAAATCATTACTAAATGATCAAATATTCAAACAAAAAAAGATATAAATTAAATGAAATTAATTATTTAAATTTAAAATAATATCCATCCACCCATCTGCAACCGTTTATTAAGGGTAACAAATTAAGAAAACTTTTGCTCACAAAGAGCCAATGTTAAATCAAATACATAACTATTTTCACACTCAAATAATCTTAAGCCGTAAGGACGTGGCACGTGTCCTCTGTCCACATGGTTGCCACAAAATGACACCACATAAATGGCGGTTACGAACAGAGCCCTTTAATTGGGTGATTCTCTATGATATGATACCACTAAATTACGATCACGGTTGCAACCCATATGTTCCCCAATGACTTTGTTCTTTGAGCTGTGAACTATATAATGTATTTTGATTGGGAAAAAAGACCTATGTTAGCTAAGGTTGACTTGTATTTGTACCCTTAGAAAAACACCACCCCAGGTCTACAAGGTTCTCTTGGATGACACAACCCATGACTGCTGACAAGGATCCTTTGGTCACGTTGGGTCGACTACCTCCTTTGACTAAGTAGACTAGGGACTGCGACAGCCCAGGATGATGGAACGATGGGATCTAGTTTAGGTGCATCATCATTCCCCCAACCAAAAGTTTTAAATTAAAATGATAAATTTCATAATTTTCAAACTCCACTTACTGCTATTATATACTCGTTATTTAATGATTCATCGACCAGCCTTAATCGAAAGTGCTCTCTCAGTATTGAGAAGGGTAATTAACTAAAGGTGCTTGCACTTATAGGAAGCCTGAAATAAGATCTAAAGTCCTCACAAAATAAGGGTGAAATCTTTGGGTAGTGTCTTATCTACTATTCCATCTGATATCTAAAAATTTAACCGACATTTAATCAAACTCTCTTCATTGAGAGGTTGGTGGTGAATTTTCAGAGCTCACAGATTTTTGGTGACTTCACTGGGGACATGTATCTCTTTCCATCTTTGGCTAGTTGAATATGAGTTATAGTAATAGTGGAGTACAATAAAAAATTAAAATTAAAAAGAAAAAAGAGAATCAATTATCAATGAAACTAAATCTAAGCCAATTATATCCTTATGACTAATCTGCTTGTTCTCTATATAGATGGATCTTTAGAACACATTGTTCATCATGCAGCTAGTTCACAGAGCCAACATCCATCTAGCTAATGCTGTTATCAATATTGGGGATGTTAGAGCTACCATTCAATTTGGTAGTGTAGACTTCACAGTCATCGCTGCTGTAAATAATCCTCTACTTGAAGCACCTTCATATTATACACCCCAACTTGTGTAGGGGAGGAGGACAATTGGAATGACCATTATTACTATTGAGTTTCCTCAAAAGAGAATCTTTGTATTCAAAAGATTGAGTTATTCTGAGGTGTCAGTGATGAAAATAACCATCATTGGACAGAAAGTTTCAATCATGCCTGTGAGTTCAACTACTCTGCTAGTTGAACCATTCTCCCCAGGGAAGCATAACGCAGAAGCTTCTTCATCTGGAAGCAAGCTAACCCTGAGGTAGCAAAGAAAGAAGGAATGGTGAGTTGCGAGCTCATCAGCTCTCACTTGGGCCATCTATTACACAATCAGCCTTACAACTAGAAGCCAGTATTCCTACCCCATAATAAATTTAAAAATTTTGAGATGGGTCAAAAGGAATAGCTCTACTTTTGATTTTAAGCGGTCATTTTGGGCTCAACAACAGTCATCTCCAACCCTTCAGAAGAAAAAACCTAAAACTTTATCTGCTCGAATACATGGAGTCATGAAGGCTGTTAAGGAGAAATTCCTTATGAAGAAGAGGTGTCAAAGACCAATTATCAGTGAAGACAAAAATAGTTCACTATAAAATTTACCATCAATGGTAGCAAGAACTAAAGATCATTCTGAACAAGCGCTGCATGGTGAGCATCGAGGCATGACACTTGTACTGCATGTCTAGAAATCCATTGTCGAAAGGTCCCAAAAAAAAAAGAAAAATAAATATGTAGGCCAAAGCTTCGAGAAGAAGTAGCGACATAGAAATTTCTTCGTCTAGAAGCAAGCTAGCTTAGAGAAAAAAGAGAAAGAGAAAGCTGAATTGCGTGCTCAATAACTATTATTCAAGTAGAAAATTGTACAATTGGCTGTGGAATCAGAAGCGAGTGTTCCAACCCATAACAAATTTGATAGCCTAAGATGGGTAAATTAGAACAGCTCTACTGGTCAAATCAAATAGTATTTTTAGACCCGACAATATCAGGTTCCAGCTTCTCCAATGTGGAAACTCGAAACTATATATGCAAGAGTGCATCGGGTCCTCAAAGTTGTTAAGGAATAAGGATTGATGAAAAGAAAATATCTAGGTCATGTCATTAGGGAGGCTAGAGTTGCTCCTCCAAGGAGACATCCTCCTACAACTCTGGTAAGATGTCAACCAATTCAAGTCTCATACGGTGAACATCGAGGACACTTGAACCACAGGTCCAAGAATCCATCATTGAAAGATCCCAGCAAAAAGATAAGTAAATTTGGAGGCCAAAGCCTTGAAGTAAAATTTCCTTAAAGAAAGACAATGGCGTGACATTTGGACCGTACTCCTAGAGATCTGTCACAAATAAAACTTGTCAAGAATGGGTACCTAAGAAAAAGGTCATATGTAACAAAATTTCTAACGGTCAACACCTTAGAGAGTCATTCAAGGGATCCTGTCACCAACCAGCTCCATATCTTTGAGAGGAGGTCAGCTTCAATCATGATTTTTCGATTGAAGAAATACTTATTCCACACTCCAAGCCAGAAATTCATTGAAGGCATCGATCAGAGATTCACATCCAAGAGAAATAAGCTAATGAAGAAGGATACTCCTTTCAAATAGAACAAAGAAATTCATGAGGCTTTTGACAATATCAAGAAGTATCTGTTGAACCTACCCATTCTCGCATTGCCAATCCCAGGAAAGCTCCTCATCTTATACACAATGGTACTGGAAGAATCTCTAGGTGCATTTATTTGCATAACATAATGAAGAGGGAAAGGAGAACACCCTATTTCATATCAATCAAAGGCTAATAAGAGCGAAAATTCACTATTCTTCAATTGAGAAGCATTATTTGGCATTAATCTTTGATGTTCAAAAGTTATGCCATTACATGCTATCTCATAAATTTACTCTCATCTGAAGGATCGATTTGTTGAAGTTTTTGATGACAAGACCAACGTTGACAAGTTGTTTACACAATGGGTTGTTCTTCTGCTACAATTTAATATTATATATATTCCCTTGAAAGCGATTAAGGGGAAACTTTTAGCATACTTCCTTGCTGCACACCCCATCCCGACGAGCAGAACTCGTATGCACTCTTTATAGCACGATGGGAAAAACTCGTAGGCAACACTCGCGATGCAAAAAAAAATATATGATTTCTTTTGTGTAGGTAACCTATACACGCTCTTTGTATCACGGTGAGCAGGCTCAGACTCCCAAAGCAACCCCCTACTTGGGAACGACGCCGGGAGGCTGCCAAAATTTAGACTGACATGAGACTTAAACATGGTCAAATAAAAGTATTAATAAGCTTAAACTAAACTTAGATAAAAAAATAAATCAAAATTAAACTTACATATGAAATTCTAAATGTCTTTAAATAAAATAATTTCACAGGAGACTCACCGACTAGTTGATGAGCATAAATGGGACTTTCAACGGACTTGAAAGCTTATCACTTAACAAGAACAAAATTCAAGCAAAGTTCTCATGAACTTCTCATGGATTTAATAGTTGCTTATGATGACAAATAAAATCTACGTTGGATTTGGGAGCTTGTCTCTCAATAAGAACAAAGCTCAGACAAAACTCTCATAGTAATTATAAGGAATTCAATGTTTACTTATGAGTATTAGCATTATCTTTCAATAAAAATTTGAACATTATTATATATCACATCAAAAGAACTAAAGGATCGAGTTTACACAAACAAGCTTGAAGGGGATTTAGTGACTATTCTACAAACAAGAATAAATATCAGAGATGATGAATTTATAAAGGCTTGAAAGCTCGTCAATAACTATGAATCAAATTTTATTGAAAATTAAGAATTGAATGAATTCATGATAAATACAAGTCTGGGATCCACACTAGACTTACAAGAAACTGGATGATTGACTTCCAAATGAAAGTTAAACTCAAGCCAGACTCAATGGTGAACTCACATGAGAGCTGGATAACTCATCCACGTACAAGAACGTTACTCGATAACTTGCTCTCAAGTAAAGATGAGATAGGGTAACTTACAAATGAGCATAAGAAAGGCTTCTTAATGAACTATTAGACTACACTATAATGAACATCAAGTGTGTTGAAAAGAATTATATGAAATTGAATGAAACTATAAATTATAATAAACTTTTGAACATAAAAAAAGCTTCATAATAATAAACTTGCAAGGCTCATCAACAGCCACTAGCAAAGTCTAAATTGAATTTAAAAATTCTAATGAATAATGGACTACATGCAAAAAAAATAATATTAATCTAAATAATTGAACAAGATCTAAAACACCAAGTGCCACTAAATCTGCACCACATTAATGCTAGCAGATAGAAGGTGTTGGCTTAAATTTTAAATAAACTTCAAATGTATTAATTTTGCATAAATTATGGAGCCAATTATCACTCAATTCAAGTGCTTCAGAATTATTGCAATCATTTGAAAGAGATGAATTCTTGTACAAACTATAAAGCAATCGTCAATTCAATTTAAAATTTTTAATATTCGCACAAGTAATCTAAATAACCCGCATGGGCTCCGACACTACGTTGAATGCTTAAACTTAGTGTTTGAGGATGCTGAGCAGGTTGATTCCTAGTTTAGTCTCAGGACTGGGTCCAGGTTAACAAAACCTAAAAATCTAATAATTATATTATAATATTTTTAATCTAATAAAATATCTAAGAAGATAATTATGTCATATGATAGTAGATTTTATCTTCTATTATTAAATTAATAGAGTCGACATGATCTGAAATAATAAACTAAGTGATCAACACCCCGATGATGGTCGTGTTGACTGAATATTTCAAATAGAGGGGTTTTCATAATAATAATAAAAATATATATTCAAATTTTAATGTCAAATAATTATTAAATGATCAAATATTGAAACAAAAAATATATAAATTAAATAAAATTAATTATTTAAATTTAAAGTAAAATTCATCCACCCATCCACAACCGTTTGTCGAGGATGACAAATTAAGAAAACTTTTGCTCACAAAGAGCTAATGTCAAATTAAATACATAACTATTTTTACACTCAAATAATCTTAAGCCTATAAGGACGTGACCTGTGTCCTCTATCTGTGTGGTTTTGCCACAAAATAACACCACAAAAATGACGGTTATGACCAGAGCCCTTTGATCGGGTGGTTCGTTGAGATATGGCATCACTAAATTATGGTCACGGCCACAACCCTTATGTTCCCCAATGGCTTTGCTCTTTGAGCTATGAACTATATAATGTATTTTGATTGGAAAAAAAGCCTTATGTTAGCTAAGGTTGACTTGTATTTTTCTTTTAGACAAACACCACCCTAGGTCTATAAGGTTCCCTTGGACGACGTAACCTATGGCTGCTGACAAGGATCCTTTGGTCAGGTTGGGTTGACTGCCTCCTTTGACTAAGTAGACTAGGGACCGCGATAGCCTAAGATGACAAAACCATGGGATCTAGATCAGGCGCATCATTATTCCCCCAACCATAAGTTTTAAATCAAAATGATAAATTTCATAATTTTTAAACTCTACTAACTACTATTATATACTCGTTATTTAATGATTCATTGACCAGCCTTAATCGAAAGTGCTCTCTCAGTATTGAGAGGGATAATTAGCTATAGGTGCTTGCGCCAATAGGAAGCTTGGAGTCAGAACTAAATTTCTCTTAAAATGAGGTTGAAATCTCTGGGTAGTATCTTATCTACTATTCAATCTACCTTCTAAAAATTTAACCGATATTTAATCAAACTCTCTTCATTAAGAGGTTGGTGGTGAATTTTTGGAGCCCACACCTGAAAAGGGAATACAATGTGAAATGATTGCAGTGTATTTGGATTTCTTTAGGGTTGTTTGGTTGAAAACTTAACAAATACATGAGTTTATTTTTTTGGTAATATAAATGCAATGTAATGTATTCTTGAGGTTGTGTGAACGTGCGGTGGCGGTGACCATGATCGGCAACGGTGGTGGTGATGACTAGCGACCCGTGGTGGTACTGCGATGACCACGACGATTAAGAACGGATGATGGCCATAATACTTTACACTGGCCGGTGTATTTAGAATTCGCTCAAATCGAGTAAATTTCATTGGGTGAATTCCAAATACACCAAAAATGATCTTTGTAATGTAATTTAAATACATTTCATTACCTTATAAATTTTACTTTGCACCATATCAAACATAAAAATGTTAAAACCACTGCATTTAATTTAATTTACACCAAAAATTCAGGCAACTAAATAGCCCCTTAGTTGTTTAGTTTATATTTGCAAAATTTAAATAGTATTATCTACTCTAGCTTGATTTTCAATATGGTGACTATAATAATCATTTATATATAAATTATAAGTGAATTTTATTTTTATGTTAACATTTATATACTATCATATCAGTGTGCCTATACATCATCATACATGATTCTATACATGTATATATATATATATATATATATATATATATATATATATATATATATATGATATATATATATATATATATATATATATATATAATTGATTTATCATGATACCCAAAATAAGAAAATATAGGCACCAAAATCATAGAAATATGATGATTTCTCTGAAGATGTGTTGATCTTGTTAACCATTATCAAAAGAGCTTGCTTCCAACACACATATTATTAAAATAAGTATACACATTCTATACATCACAAGCAATTACTAAAATAAAAGATTAAGTTCAATTTAACATGTGTTATTTGCATAATTATATATAATTTTATTGGAAAAAAGTTTATTACATATAACAATAATATTATGCATAAAAATAAATATTTTTATTATAAAGAATAACTAAACAAATAGAGATTTTTACAATAATAATGTAAGGCATAGCTTCCAACACAACTTGATATTTCATTATGATCATTAAAATAAATTTATGAGCATATGCATAATAAATTGTTAAATATCTCTAAGGATAGTTGATAATCTTTTAAATATGTGGGCTTTGAAAATTTACCACCAACCTCTCACAAATGAAATTCCACTGTTCTCTCTCATTTTGTGAGAACAAAACACTATAGTTAATTACCCCTCCCAATGCTGAGAGAGAAATTTCAATTAAGGCTAGTCATTAGATTGCTAAATGCATAGCGTATAGTAGCAGCATGTGGAGAATAAAGTTCTGAATTTATGAAATTCATAATTTTTAGCTTAAAGTGGATGGTTGCGGGAATAATGATGTGCCTGATCTAGATCACATAGTTCTGTCATCCTGGGCTATCGCGGTCCCTAGTCTACTTAGTCATAGAAGGTAGTCAACCCAACCTGACCGAAGGATCCTTATCAGCAACACATGGGTTACGTCATCCAAGTAATCCTTATAGACTGGTGTGATGTTTGTCTAAAGAGACAGGCTTAAGTCTACTTTAACTAACGAAGGGCTTTTTGTCCTATCAAGTATATCCTATTATTCATAACTCAAAGGGCAGAGCCATTGAGGAGCATACGGGCTACAGTCATGACCGTGATATAATGATGACCCTAGTGAGGACTCGGTGACTACATCATATGTGTGGATAAGCCTGGATAAAGAACATGGGCCATGTTCACGTCCTTGCTGGCATGAGATTAATTGAGAGTGAATATATAAATACACTTGATTTGACATTGTCACCTTTGTGAGCTAGAGTTTCTCTTAATTTGTCACCTTCAGTAAACAATTATGGAAGGTGAATTGAGTTTTGACTTTAAGTTCTTTAAAGATTGAACTTCATTTAAGCATTTAATACTTAATGACATATTAGATTTTCTATTTGATTTGATACTTGATTTGAGTTAATTTGATATGAGATTATGATTACACTTTAATGAAAGTGTCCCCTCTGGTTGAAGTTTCCATTCAACACAGCCATCATCGGGGTAGTTTATTATTTCGTTGTTTCAAATCCTGTCGACTCTATTAATTTAATAATAGAGGATCAGACCTACTGTCATGTGATAGAATTAACTTCTCAGATATTTTAATAAGTTGGCATTCTTATAATAATATTATTAAATTTTTAGATTTTGTTAAACCTGGACCTGACCCATCTACCCAGGAAACTAGCACATCCTCTTTGAATCTAAACATTCAACATAGTGTCAGGGCCCATGCGGGTATTTAATAATTCAAATAATTTTATTTCTAAATCAAGAGATTGATTTTATATTTTTATTTAATTCTAACTTAGCCTCCACAGCTTTTTTAGACATTAAAATTTGCACTTTAAATATCTATGTCTGAGCACATGAAGATATTTTTAGCTTAGAACATTTCATCTAATCAATAAAATTATTGATTTTGAAACTCATAATTAGAATGAAATTCCTTAATTTTTGGATTGAAAGAAGCTCCATAATTCATGGAGAATTTAATTTAGCATCGACTTCTGTCTGCTTGTACGAAGAGTTGCAGATCTAGTGGCGATTGATTTAGGTTGTAATTTAAAATAGTACTTGCATTTAGTTTACTTGCTGAATTTTTCAATTCTCCAAGCTTTCAAATTCATTTATGAGAAGGTTTGAATTCTTTCATATTTGAGAATTTATCTTTCAATTAGTTTAAACCAAACTATTAACATCTCTTATATGAATCTTTCAGTCATTCATTATGGAGCTTTAACTATGCTTTCCAACATTTTATTTAACTTCTTCATAGATCTCTTATAAATTTCATTTGATTTCTCCCTTTTTTATATATATAAACATAACACTTAACAAATTTTTTATGATTTAGTTTTGTATTGAAATACAAATTCAAGTAGACTTAGAATATATCATTCATGACTATTAGCAAGCCAACAAGTTATGCTTGTGAGTAAGCTACCGAATCATATTCTTGCACTAATGAGAGTTATCCAGTCTTCATATAAAAGAGATCAAACCCAATTTTACTTTATTTTAAATTCCACATCAAGAGATTAATATACATAACCAAACTTCAAATTTATTGCAAATTTCTTATATATTTAGAATTAGCTTCAAGCCTTACACCTTTTTTTAAAGGTCATTATAATCTCCTCTTTTTTATTTCAATTTAATATTTAACTCTATGTTTATTTTATTAAAATTTTTAATTTAATACATTTAAATTTGATTTTAGATGAATTTTGATTCTTTTAAGTCCAAAATTTAATCCAAAATTTAGCAGAGTTTCGGCAATATTCGGGCGTCATCCCTGCGTAGGGGGCTACATCAAAATTATCTCGGCCTGCCCATCACGCCCTGATGAGCATGATGGTTGGTGTTTTGAAGCACCTCGACCAAATTTCAATCCTGTTATGCCCTGATGAGCATAACGAGGCCTTCAATCACCTGCATAAAAGCAAATATATATGCAAACATTCTTCTTGCCCCTTTTTTTTAAGTCCCAAATTTAGTCAAAATTTTAGAAATATTTTGGCATAGCAACATCTTTGGTTTTGGTTTACTCGGTATACTATGAGCATGTGAGGCCTTCAACGCAAAAAAGAAGCATACAATACCTATTTCACACATTTCCATACACATTTTCCAATTGCATCTTGAAACCTCATTTCCTATTTTGGATGAGAGAAAGAGAAGGAGAGAGAGAGGAAAGATCTTCTTTTTTTTCTTTTGTGAATCAGAAAGAGAGAGAAAGAGAGAGAGAGAGTGGTGGTGTGGTTTTTTTTTATTATATATATATATATATATATATATATATTCTTTTATTGTGAACCCAAAATAGAGAGAGAGATATATTTAGATAGATAGAGAGAGAGAGAGAGAGGTGGTACTTCTGGAATTACGTTGTGAGGAAGCTTTATAGGGATGAATGAATTCATGTTTGGCAGATTAGGCGACTGGATTCCAACAAGCACAGATTAAAAGGGGGGCTTCGTCGATGAGATTTACTTCTTCTTTGGTGGCTTTTTGTGCCCAGACACGGACATAAGAGAGGATAGAAATTTGACACATGAGACCGTGGTTAATGGGAGAGGAGGAGTTAGTGTTCAATTTTGGTAGAGACGAATAAGCAGGAGCGGTTGCTTGTGATTTTTAAGTAGGAGATCGACGAGCAGGAGCAGTTTGTGCAGAGCGACAGAGAAGAGGGGGGAATGGTTTGTGGTTTGAGTGAATTGGGGTCAATAGAACATCAGTAAACAAATTGCAAAATAATAAGTGTAATTCCCCTAACAAAAATGGTGTGTTTATCCTCTAATAAAAAAATTACTTAAAGTGTGTTGTATGAAATTTCAAATTAATTGAGATTCTATCATGATGCCAAATAAAACTCAACTCGAAGATTCTATTGTGAGCTCCAAAAATTTTCCACCGACCTCTCACATTGAAGAGAGTATGATTTATGTGTGTCGATGTAATTTTTTGAAAGCAGATAGAATAGTAGATATGACACTACCAAGATATTTTGCCCTCATTTTGTGAGGACTTTAGATCTGGTTCCAGGTTTCTTATAGGTGCAAGCACCTATAGTTAATTACCTCTCGATGCTAAGAGAGAACTTTCGATTAAGGCTAGTTGTTAGGTTGTTAAATACGTAGTGTATAGTAGCAGCACGTGGAGTTTTGATTTTTAGATTTATAAAATTTATCACTATTTGCTTAAAGCGGATGGTTTGGGGAATGATGACATGCCCAATCTAGATCTCATGGTTTCATCATCCTAGGCTATCGTGGTACCTAATCTACTTAGTCAAAGGAGGTAGTCAACCCAACCAAACTAAATGATCCCTGTTAGTAACACATGGGTTACGTCATCAAAGGTATCCTTGTAGACTTGGGGTGATGTTTGTCTAAGACAAGCTTAAGTCTACCTTAGCTAACAGAGGGCTTTGTATCATATCAGGTGTACCCTATGATTCACATCTCAAGGTACAAAGCCATTGGGGAGCATATGGGCTATAGTCTTGATCATAATATAATGGTGTCATTTTGCGGCAACCACCCGATCAGAGGACTCTAATCATAACTACATCATATGTGGAACCTATTGGTCAAATCACCCAGAAAGAGGACACGGTCACGTACTTACTATCATGAGATTGATTAAGAGTGAATAGTAGAACACTTGATTTGACATTGGCTCCTTTATAAGCTAGAGTTTTCTTAATTTATCACCTTCAACAAACTATTGTGGAAGGTGGATTGAATGAAGTTGGCTTTAAATTTTTAAAGATTGAATTTCATTTAAATAGTTAACACTTAGTAATTTATCCAATTTTTATATTTGTATTGACACTTGATTTTGATCAATTCACTTTGAGATTGCAAGCACATTTTGATGGTAAGTATCTCCTCTGGTTGAAATCTTCATTAAACACAACCATCATCAAGGTGGATGTATTATTTGATCATTTAATTTATTATTTCAGATCTTATCAATTCTATTAGTTTAATAAGAGAATTAGATCTACTATCATATGATAAAATTGGCTTCTTAGATATTTTAATAAGTTGAAATTCTTATAGTGATTGAATTTTTAGGTTTTATTAACACACGTCAAAAGAAAGCGCAATAGCATCCTCTTAAATCGAGACATTCAACTTATGTGGGGGGCTCATGCTCATATTTTATAATTTATTTAATTTATTTTTGAATTATGAGATTAATTTTGTGTTTATTTAATCTCAACTTAGTCTGCGCAACATTTCTAGACATTAAAATTTGCACTTTAAATCTTTATGTTAGAGCACATGTAGGCTTTTATAGCTTAGATAAGTTCATCTAATTAATAAAATCATTGATTTTAAAAATCATAATTATAATGAAATTCCTTAATTTTTGGATTAATAGTAATTCATGCATCGCTTTCTGTCTGCTTGTACAAAGAATTGCAAATCCGATGGTATTTTATGGAGCAGAACTTAGTTTCCCTTTGCAATTCAAAATATTTAACTAATTAACTCTTAACTCTTATAGTTTGCTATAGAATATAATTGAGTTATCAACCTTCATCTTCATTCTCCAAGCTTGATTGTGTTCAATTTAAATCACTTTTAATTCACCTAGAAAAAGTTATGATAATCATAATGTTTATTGGAAAGATCATTTTTTGGTGAATACATAAGTCATGTTCCTTATCTCCCTTATGTAGGAGCGATCAAATCCTATTTGACTTTATTTTAAATTCCACATCAAGACCAACACATATAACCAAATTTCAAATATATCATAAGTCTCTTATGCGATTGGAGTTAGCTTCAACCCTCACTTGTATTTTATTTGAACACTCCCCTTTATTTTAATATATAAAGCAATAGACTCAAAGCATTTATTTAGCTATAAAAAGTGAATGAATTAATTTCCTTACTTAGCATATTCTCATATGATAATAATACTTGTTATGCCCATTCAATTTGGATTTTATAAATTTTCTCAAGACTTTATAACTTATATTTAACTTAATGTTAAATTAAAATCTTTTGGTTCAAGTCTTTTTGATATTCATTGTAATCTCCTTCACACCCCCCCCCCCTTATTTCAATTTAATATTCATCTTTATGTTTGTTTTATTAGAATTTTCAATTTAATATATTTAAATTTCATTTTAGATTATTATATTTTAGTTTTTTAGATGAATTTTTATTCTTTTCTCTTCTTCTTTTTATCCAAAATCTAATCCCAAAATCTGGCAGAATTTCAGCAGCATTTCGGCATCATCCCCGCGTAAGGGGCTACATCAAAATTATTTTGGTCTACCTGTCATGCTCTAATGAGCATGATGGTTGGTTGATGGAGGTGGGCTTCTTTCTTTTGATGAGATTGAGAGAACGTGGGTATTGGGGAGAAGAAGATATATGTTGGATAAGCGCTCCCACCAAGAATTGCCAAGGTTTGGCCACCAAGCTCTCAAACCACAAGAATAACTCAAAATTTTGCAATTGCCAAAAGTTCCCTTTCATTCAAGTAAGAGGGCTATTTATAGCCATTACAAGCATATTTCAAAAGAAAAGAATTCAAAACATGGAGGGAAAAGTGGGTGGCCACATTAATGTGAAGCATTAAATTGCCTCATTATTTTATGCCAACCACCCACATGTCATGCATTTTTTTTTGGATTCAACCACCTCACATGTCATGCTTTGAATTTTAAATGCAAAATTTTAAACATGGAGTTTCTAGAAGAAAATTAAAAATTACATAAATAAATAAGAAAAGATGAAATCATGAAATGGGCCTTATAATAATGGGCTAAAGCCTCTTTCTTGAATTTTCTTGGGCTTTAGCTTGAGATCTTGTAAATGGACCTTGGGCTCTAATTTTTGGTTCCTCTTGATGTTCTACATCAATTCCCCTGGGCTCAATTGAACTCTGCTCCGTAGAGTTGAAATTTAAGAAATCTTCTACTAATTGTGGGGCTAACTTCTCCAAATCTGTACGAGTCAACCATGTGTCTTCAGGTGGTGGCTTATTCTTCCAATGAACTAGAAGCGATATTGAAGCTAGATTAATGGGTGCTTCCTCTGATAATATAGTCAACTTCAAGGAAAGAGGGGCTTACGGTGCTATATCTCCGCTAAAGAGTTATTGAACAAGTGGAGGTTTGCTAGTTCCTTATGATAGAATATCTTCAATATTAATAACTGGATGAATGAGCATATCAGCAGGAAAATCAAGGTGATAAGCATTAGTTCTAATTTTCTTGAGAATTCTAAATGGGCCACAGGCTCGTGCATGTAATTTCTTATATCTAGTGGTTTGATAACGCTCAGGCCGAATGCGAATCAATACATAATCACCTTCTTTATATTCTTTTGTTGATCGATTATGATTTGCCTTAGAAGCATAATTTTCATTACTTATAGTAATTTGCTTTCTTATATCTTCATGGAGGCTTTGAAAATCTTTAACAAATGAGAATCTCTCGAAAATACATGAGATGGTAGGTTTGCAACATCTGGTCGTCGTGGGTTTTGACCATAGACTATCTCAAATGGTGATTTTTTTGTAGTTCTAGATGTAGTACTATTATAGGCAAATTCTGAGGTTGGCAAATGTAAATCCCAATTTCCTAGGCTTTTACCTACTAAGCATCTAAGCAAATTTCCTAAGCTACGATTAACTACTTTTGTCCATCAGTTTGTGGGTGAAAGGCAGAAGAAAATTTTAATTTGGTTCCTAATAATTTCCATAATATTTTCCAAAAATATGAGACAAACTTAACATCCCTATTAGAAACAATGGTTAAAGGGAGACCATGGAGTCGCACTATTTCCTTAAAAAAAATAATTTGGTATATAACATCATTAGTTTTGAACAAGGTAAGAAATGAGCCATTTTTGAGAATCTATCCACTACAAAAAAAATACTATCATGTCCTCTAGCTGTCCTAGGTAATCCTAAAATAAAATCCATTGATAGGTCTTCCCAAGGCCTATAAGGAACAAGGAAGTGTATTGTCCGACCTTTGTTTGATAGTTTTAGTTACAAATTAAACATTGAGCCACTAATTTTTTGAACATCTCGTTTTAATGAAGGCCAATAAAATCTATTTTCTAATAATTATATGGTCATATCCTTTCCAAAATGACCAGAACACCCCCCAAAGATGTAGCTCGTGATAAGAAATTCTCTAAGAGAAGATCGAGGAATGCATAATTGTTTTCCTTTATATAAATACCCATTTTTATCAAGAATGTCCCTTGTAAAGTTATTGGTTTATCTAGATGTTCAAGATAAATTAAGTGAAAATCAGGGCACACAATATAATCATCTTTAATTCTATCAAATCCGAGGATTCTCAATTCTAGAGAGGAAATCATTAGGTTTACCCTAGATAAAGCATCAACAGGTTTATTCTCAACTCCAGGCTTATGCTTTAGAACAAAAGAGTAGTCTTGTAAAAATTCAACCCATTTTGCATGCCTATGACTTAATTTTCGTTGAGTATTAATGAATTTTAAGGCATGATGATCAGAATTAAGTATAAATTCTCTATGTAAGAGATAGTGTCGCCAATGCCTTAATGATTGAATTACAGCATAAAACTCTCTATCATAAGTGGAATATCGTTGTTTGGCTTCATTTAACTTTTCACTAAAGAATGCTATAGGATGATTCTCTTGACTCAAAATTCCACCTATCCTATCCCAATCAAGCATCACATGTAACTTCAAAGGCTTTAGAAAAATCGTGAAGCCTAAGGATTGGTGCAAGTGATAAGAACTTTAATTTGCTCTAAGGCCTTTTGTGCATTAGAGTCCAACAAAATTTATCTAATTTTAGTATATTAGTTATCGAGCAACAATGGTACTAAAATTCTTAATAAATCTCGATAAAAGTGGCTAAACCATGAAAGCTTCTAACTTCAAGAAAACTTTTAGGTGATGGCCAATCTAAGATTGCTTTTACTTTAGAAGGATCAGTTTAAGTCCGAGGATATAATAAAGCCTAAAAAGATTACCTCGGCAAAAGAAACACTTTTTTAAATTAATGTATAATTTCTCTTGTCTAAGCAGCTCAAATACTATTTGTAGGTGTTGTAGATGTTCATTTTCACTTGGATTAAAAATCAGAATATCATCAAAATACACCACCAAAAATTTACCTATATAGGGTTTAAGAATAGTATTCATTATTCTCATAAATGTGCTAGGAGCATTTGAAAGTCCAAAGGGCATGACAAGCCATTCATAAAGTCCATTAGGGGTCTTAAAAGTCGCCTTCTACTCATCTCCTGATCTAATCCGAATTTGATGATATCCACTTTTTAGATCAATCTTTGAAAAAATTTGCTGAGATTAAATCTAACATATCATCTAATCTGGAATAGAAACCTATATTTGATAGTAATTTTATTTATTTTAATCCAACACACATTCGCCATGTTCCATCTTTTTTGAGTTAAGAACTACACAAGGCTAAGACTCTCTTGAATAAAACCCTTTCTTAATAATTCCTCAACTTGTCTTTAATCTCAATTTGCTAGGGTTCATCCTATAATGAGAAGATTAAGAAGTTGAGAACCGTAAGAACTCAATAGCATGTTGAATGTCTCTAAGAGGAGGTAGCTCATCGTGAAGCTCATGCAATATCATTAAAATCGAAAGAAGAGAAGAGACCACGTATGTGAGACTCATTAGATTCTGGTATGACTTCTTTTATATGTAATATGTGAAGAAGAAATGGATCAGAAAATTCATTTTGTAAAGCTCCAAAACCTATTATTTCTATCTTTGGGGTCAAAGGAGGAAGAGTAGATGTTTTAAAGCAAGGATCAGAAATGATAGTATTAGGCATAATAGAAGGATTTTCTATGATAATTAATTGAAGTTTGGCATTTTTCTTCAATAGAGGCTTAGGTTGCAAGTCGAGTTGTTTTGTGTGGTGTTATAGAGGGTGTTTTTCTCTGGCTTTATTGGTAAGAGTTTAATAGTCTTGTTATTATGTTTAAAAACATAAGTATTTTCTCTACCATAGTGAATAACATTCATATCATATAGCAAGGTCGTCCCAGAGAATATGAGCAATGTCCATAGGAGAACATCACACCAAATTTGATCCTCATAGCTTCCTATTTTAATAGGAACTAAACACCGATTGGTGATGGGAAGAGATGTATGATTTACCCAACTAACATGAAATGGCTCAGGGTGAGGTTCAGATTTTAGGTTGGCTCGAGTTAAGGTGTGTGTTGAAATGACATTCATAGCACTCCCACCATCTATAACTAACCTACATCTCTTGTCATTACACAAAACATACATGCTAAAAATATTCTTTCTCCTCCAATCGCCTCATTTTAATTACACTAAGACATCTCATCACATTAACATGAGTGTCATCATTTAATTCTAATTCTTCATCAGATAATGGGGTGTCATCATAAACTTCTTCTAGATTATCTTCTATTGGATTTTCAACTTCTTCTAAAAATAAGATTTGAGCTTTACATTGATTTTGCATATGACCCTTTTTATGATATTTAAAACATATTACTTCCCTAATGTTCTTAGAGCTCCCTTCAATTGTAGTTTTAGGCAAAGTGGTTGAGCCATTTGGATGGCGGTCTAACAATGATCTATGAGAAGAAATGGAAGGTACTTGACTTTTAGTTTTAGAGAGAGAGATTTCTTTTGTTGTTCAACCAATAATGCATAATGAAATGCTTCCTCTAAAGATTGTGGGTCAAATAATTCAACTTCATTTCTAATGTCACCTAAGTCCAATAACAAATTTATTGGCTAATTGCCAATCATTATCAATAAGTTCTAGAAACTAGATCTTCAAAAGTATTTAAGTATTCAGTTACAAGATAATTACCTTGTCTCAAAGTTAATAATTGACTATGTAGCTTCATGATGCCTAGGACAATACTTTGCTCTTAACATTTCTTTCATTTCTATCCAAGTTAGGTTTGTCCTTCCTAATCTTTGTTCTTTAGCTAAAGTATTTGTCCAATAAATTTTAGCATGTCCTATTAATTTCATTTTAGCAAAAGTAACTCGTTGATAATCATCCATTTTATACCAATCAAAGAAGTCATCCATTTGAACTAACCAATCAAGAAATTTATTTGGGTCATGTACACCATCATAAGTTGGGGCTTCTACTTTAACTCTTCGACTTGGATCATTAGAGTCTTCTATAGTCTTAAAATAATTTTCTCCCCGTCCACCATTTCTAGCAATTGATTGTCTTCTAAGTGGTTGATTTTCTCTATGGTTTGGATATGAATCTTCTTCATCTATTCCTATTGGCACAATTTGAGCAGGTATTGGAGGAGGAGTTGGTACTCTATTATTTTGTAGATGCGCAATAAGAGTTTGCATTTGTTCTTTAAGTTCTTGCATTTGATTCTTACTTTCTTCTAATATTTGTTGAGTTTTAATTCATTATCTTGGATCCTAAGATCTAAAGCATCAACTAATCTAGTCAAATTTTCAACTTGATCTTGAGAGATAGATTTTGGTGCCATGAGATTTCTTTTTTTTTTTAAAATGAAAAAAAAGATATCTCAAAATAAGTGAAAAAAATGAAAAAAGTATAATATAATTGTGCAATCAAAGAGAAATTTTAGGCTAAGAGAACTTCAGGTGAGGAGGGGTACAAGACCACTTAAATCCCAAGCTCTCCTTAGGCAGTTTAGGTCTTTTGACAAAGTTCTTTAGCTTTCACCAAGTTTAACACATTTATATTATTAAAAAAAAAATTATGCAATGAAAAATGCTCAAATTTATCAAGCCTCTTTTTTTTTTTTTAAAACAAGTTATCATAAGTTAATAAAAAAACTTCTAAAATTAACCATAAACAATAAAAGATAATAAAGTAAGTAATTAGATTTTGATTTGCACTAATGGATAGGTTATATTTTATTTTGGTGAAGAATTACCTCACTAAGGTGCTCTCTTAAATTTTTTTTTTCTCTTTTTTTTTCCTTTTTTTTTCTTTTTTTTTGGAAGGGGGAGGAGGCGCACAAGTTCACACAGTTAGGAAATGGCTAAAATATATAGTGGAGCTTACTAATTGAAATTTTATGTTATCACCATAAACTTGCAAGCAATATCTATCCTTCCAAGCTACTAATATATATTTAAACTATCATATAAAAGAAAATCAATTAACCTCACAAGTTCAAGAAAAACTCACAAGTTTGAAGACAAGTCTATTACTTGAGATGCTCTCTTTGTTGAAGCTAACTTTTATCCAAATCTGCTCCTTCTAGGCTTCGCTCTGATACCAAATTTGATGGAGGTGGGCTTCTTTCTTTTGATGAGATTGAGAGAACGTGGGTATTGGGAGAAGGAAGAAGATATGTTGGATAACTAGCACCAAGGATTTGCCAAGGTTTGGCCACCAAGCTCTCAAACCACAAGAATAACTCAAAATTTTGCAATTGCCAAAGTTCCCTTTCATTCAAGTAAGAGGGCTATTTATAGCCATTACAAGCATATTTCAAAAGAAAAGAATTCAAAATATGGAGGGAAAAGTGGGTGGACATTAATGTGAAGCATTAAATTGCCTCATTATTTTATGCCAACCACCCACATGTCATGCATTTTTTTATGTGGATTCAACCACCTCACATGTCATGCTTTGAATTTTAAATGCAAAATTTCATATGGAGTTTCTAGAAGAAAATTAAAAATTACATAAATAAATAAGAAAAGATGAAATCATGAAATGGGCCTTAACAGCTAATGGGCTCCTACTTCTTTCTTGAATTTTCTTGGGCTTTAGCTTGAGATCTTGTAAATGGACCTTGGGCTCTAATTTTTGGTTCCTCTTGATGTTCTACAACATTGGTGTTTTGAAGCACCTCGATCGAATTTCAATCTCGTTACACCCTGATGAGCATAACGAGGCCTTCAATCACTTGCATAAAAGCAAATATATATGCAATTTCTACACATTCAAATCTCCTCCCCATTTTTTTAAGTCCAAAATTTAGTCAAAATTTTGGCAGCATTTCAACATAGGGGTGCAACATCTATAGTTTTTGACTTACTAGGTATGCCCTAATGAGCATAACGAGTGATGTATTGTGACACCACAGTCGATTTTCATCTCGTCACACCCTAATGATCCTAACGAGGCCTTCAAACTTGCACAAAGAAGCACACACACACACACACACACACACACACACACACACACACACACACACACACACACATATATATATATATATATATATATATATATATATATATATATATATATATATATATATATATGCATTTGATTTTACACATCTCCATAAATTATTTCTTGTAATCTTATTTTCTATTCCGGTTAAGAGAAAGAGGTTATTTGGCTACAGGATTTGAGCAAGATTTTAGCCAAATTTAACTTAAATCCAACCCAACGATATTTTTGGACAAGTTAAATCCCCAGCTTTGGTAATCTATTGAAGCCGCTTTTGCAAGTTAAATTTGGATTTACCAAATTATGTTGGCACTTGGCAGACAAATCTATGGGATTTAGAGAAGAAGAAGAGCGATGGTGTGATCAAGGACTGATCATGGAAGAAAGTGGGCTGGACTGGTGAGATTCGGTGGCCAAGAGAGGTCAAGCGAGTGAGGGAGAAATGTGCAAGAGGGAAGGATTTTGGAGGCTTGCGACTTGCGATTTGGGGCTTGATTGGAAGAGAATCGGAGGAGAGGCACTCAGGAAGAACTTTGCGAGCTTCGGTTGAAGGAAGATTGGGAGACGAATGAATCTTATGGGAAGTTTCAGCTTGGATTGAAGGGCGATGGGAGGGGATAGTTTGACTCATTGCGATCTTTGCAATTGAGGGAAATGAGAGAGTGGTATTTATGGCTTCTAGAAGATGGACCAAAGTCTACGAGAGGGGTGAACGAGGGAGGGAGATCTATGGCTTGGATGGGAATCAGGAAGGGAGAATGTGTGCGAGTGGAGTTTCGAACAAGAGAAGGCTTTGGTTTGAGCGGTTTGTGGCCTTTTGAGGATGAACCAAGAGCGTGGGAGCTTGGAGGGAACGGTTGTGCTTGTGATTGCAAGAGAGAATGCTAGTGCTAGAAGCTGAGAGGATCAGCGGGTTTTCTTTTCTTTTTTTCCAAACTGACAAAGAGGGTTAACAAATACCCCCCAACAAATGTGATTCATGTATGAAGCAAGTCATATTTGTTGGAAACTACTTGAACCTTTAGGCTTGTGCTTGGACGAACTAAATGATATGATTGATCGATTTGTCTTGATTGGCTTGTCGGATAAATTAGAGCTTCTTCTACCATTTATTCTCTGCTTCAATGGGTTTGCAAAAGATATTTTTCTTTCATGTATTTATAGATTTGAGTTTCTTTCGACCTAACTTCGTGCTTGACTGGGTTTGATGGAGGAATTGATTTGTTTATTTTGAGATTTAAAATTCTTTCTGTCTCTATCTTTAAGCTTGGTGGACTTGATGAAGGATTGAACCGATTTATTCATATTGACTTATCAAGAAGTAAATGTACATCCTAAGTCCTGTGCTTGCTGCTTTAACAAACTTATTGAAAGGTGAATAAATATGACCTAACCTTCTGGCTTATATTAAGCCTATAGTGTTGAGTTATCAGTCTAGCAATGTGTGCTTTAATAGGCTGAATAACTACATAATTTTTTTAGTTCAACCATCGACTTTGTATGAACTATGAATTTGCTTCCTCGGTCCTGTGCTTTCTATTTTGATGAACTTGATGAGAAAATAGCTTTAATATGTGCTTTATGCTTAATCAGATCATTTAAGAATAGATTGGAATATCACCCTATAAGTAATATAAAGATTGATTCGAGACAGCTCTAAATTGAGAGTTTTCTCAGATTATTTTGGTCTATTGATCAAGTAAAAAGATCTCTTGGATTTTGATTACTTGTAGTCATTGAGCTGAATCTGGCCTGAGATTGAACATTTATCATCATTGGACTAATGAGCATGGGCTCTTTCACTACAGCCTTTTCTTACGGCTTGTTGAGTAAGGAGAGCGTCAGCAACTCGATCATTTATGGGCTTGTTGAGTTCTACCTTTAGAATCTACTCGAGTCTTCGACTTGAGCTGTGATGGGTTGGTGATTTGATCATCGGACTAACGAATGGGGACTCTTTCACTGCAGCCATTTCTTACGGCTTGTTGAGTGAGAAGAGCAATCAGCGACTCAGTCGCATTTGGGTTTATTGAGTCCAATCGACAGGACCCAACTGTGTCCTAGACTTTAGGGTGTAGAGGTTGATGTTTTTTCAACTTAGTTGGTTGAATCTTCCAAAATTGGGAGTTTTTTTAACTTTCTCTTTAGAATTTGGCAAATCTAGGAGATAAATTTTTTATATTTAGGGTTATCTTTTTATGCATAAAAATAGATTCTTTTTGTTCCTTGCAAGAGCCTACAACTTTTATAAAAATAATTATAGATATATTCAGGGATCTCAACATAAAGCTTATTTTCAACCTGAATTAAAATATATATGAGGATCTCGTCTTATAGCACAATGTTAACTTAGCTAAGTATGTAAAATTGTCCACTGTCTTGTAGGGGAAATTCTAAAGCACTTTGAAAAAGCTCTAAAATAATTTAAGAAAATATATCAATAGTTGAGTTGATATATTTGATCTTAAGAGATTTTTAACATGTAACATTGAATTCATCTACGTATAGAAATCTAAACATGCCCCCTATGTAACAGGAGAATTTTCACAGAAAATTTTTTCCATCTTGAGTAAGTATATTTAATTAGGGATCGTGGCTTGAAGCACAATGTCAACCTAAATAAATATACTAAAAAAATACCCCTATCTTGTAGAGGGATTTCTACTGTATCTCAAGAATGTGTTTATCATGTATAATACTTTTTCAGTTATTGACCATTAATTGGTGGCATTGGTCTTTCACCCTTTAAGTCAATGAGTTGGTATGCCACTCCTTGATACACATTTTCAATGATAAAAGGGCCCTCCCAATTAGGCTCAAATTTTTCACCAAATTTTTGATTAGGAATAATTGGTCTTCTCAGCACCAAGACTAATTCCCCTTGTTGGAATGTTCAAGGCTGCACTGTATAGTCAAAATCCCTAGACATCTTTGCTCGATAAACGTCCAAATTTTGATGAGCTTGCAATCTAACTTCATCAAGCACGTTAAGTTCCTCTATTCTCAAACATGCATTTTGATCTTTAGTTAGATTGTATTGGATGTCTACTCGAAGTGATGGAAACTGAACTTCAAGCAGAAGAATCACTTCAGTTTTAAATACTAATGAATAAGGAGAGGCTTTAGTTGGTGTTTTGTTGGTAGTTCGATACACCCATGATGCCTCTATTAGTTTGGTATGACATTCTCTTTTATTTTTAGTGAGGATCTTCTTAAGTAGTTTGACCAATTGTTTATTGAATATTTTTGCTAAATCATTTTCTCTTGGATTATATATTGAAGAATATCACCAATCAATTTTATGTTGATCGATGAACTTATAAACCTTTGTATTTTTGAAAGTTATGCCATTATTAAAAATTATTAGTCATGACACTCCAAATCTATAGACCACATTATATGTAAAGAAGTTAATCACTCGATTAGCAATAACTTCTTTAAATGGGGTAGCTTCAGCCCACTTAGAGAAATAATCAGTCGTTACTTGGATGAAGCAGTGTCCAGCTGATGATAGTGGATTAATCAGTCTAATTATATTTGTACTCCCAACATTCAAATGGCCAAAATGCTATTGTTGGATGTAGTGGATTTGGAGGTTGGTGGATTATATTCCCATGTACTTGACATTCATGACACCTTTTGGCATGATTTATACAGTCTCTCACTATAGATAGTGTGGTGAAAAGTTATTATATATATATATTCTTGCCTTTATCTATTCCTTTTTGAAAAGAGGATAAATAAAAATAGGAATATATATAACACCTTTTTAGGACACCATGTAGATCTACAAATGTTCTTATTAGGGTGATCGGGTACGGCATTAAGAAAATATGTACTGTCTTGAAAGATGGAAGTCACCACCCTACAATGGACCTAATCACCTCAATAAGGACTCCTAAGGACTACGAGTCTATGAAATGTACTAGAGATTATTTCCCTACTTTACGTGAAAAAGTAAAGCAGAGTTTTTTTTTTTAACCGGGTTCGTTAAGTTCTCTATAGGAGCAAGCCCCCATAGTTAATTACATTCTAAGGAACATGATTCCTTAGGAATACTCTCGATTAAGATAAATGATCATTGTCTCTAAAGATTTTGAAAGGTAAGACTATCAATCGATTAAGAGGAGGGAGTTCTTATCAAAGCCAAATGAAGATAAGTAGGGGATCCTTAGGATACTAGGAAGCATAGTAAGCATCCCAAACTATCCTAGGGTTGGGATTTATATTTTTGAAATTGAATTGATTTATTTGAGTTGAATTTTTATTAGAATGTTAGGGCTTACAATTCCATGATACAAGGTCATGGAAATGCCTAAGAGGTGAGGATTTATGCTTGTAGCTCGCAAAGGGGAGAAGCAACCTGAAACCTAAATCTAGGGAGCTTTGGTGAGGGCCAAAAGCATGACCTAAATCTAAAGCAAAAATAGGTATTTGATTTACCTCCACAATAGAGGATAAACCACCCAACTATTGGACTTACAATTGCCTAAGGCTGGCTGCCAACTAACTCCTCCTACTATTTTAAATACATGTAGGAAAGTCATATATTTTTGCAAGATAGTCAGGCTGTTATTTATTTAGAAAGAGAGTAAGTCCTTAAAACACTCCCTAAGAGACTAGAGCATGTAGGGCATGATTTAATGACTTAAATGTAATGCAAATTTTTTATATATTTTATTTTCATCTTTTGGATAATCAATTTGACACAGGCTTTAGGATTCATATGCCTAATGAATGAGAAATTAGATTATGGCCAAAATTAGCAAGATAAGGAAGTGTATTTCCTCCATGGCTGTCAAAGGACAAGCCAAGTTCTTTGACAAAGGTGGAAGCCCTCCAATCAAGAGTGAAACAATATGCTTTTTATGCATGATGTGAGAAAAGTAATACAACATCCAACTAAGGGGTTGCTAATTATTTTATCTTGATTTATAACCTAGGCTTTAGGTGAGGTTATGAGTTATTTTTTTATTTGAATTGATTAGTTGGTTAGAAAATTTTTTTTCCTAAGAGCCTAATCATCATCCAAGCCATACATCAAAGCAAGAAATAAACTAGGAAAAGATTCTATCTTAATGCACAAGCTAAATAAAAATTAATCAATTTATAAAGCTAGCGTAAAAGAACAAGAGGTCATTTGTGGTCGGGCTCCATCGCACAAACTCAAAAATAAATTGGGTAGCTGAGCTCTACTTTTAAACAACCCGGATTACAAATGAATAAATTACAATCAAGAAGGAATTCATTGTTATGGGAGTCTTCATTCTTCATTTCTTCTTTCTTCTTTCCTCTTTCTTCTTTCTTCTTTCTTCTTTGGGTTGGTTGGAATGTGATTGCTCCAAAGGCTTCACATGGTACATAAGACAAAGTCTTATATGTTCATCCTAATACCTTATAATAATCATTTCAAAATCTTAATTACAAAATTACATGAAAATGGGAAAAATGAAATCTAACTAAAACCTGTAAAATAGAGATTAGCCAAACAAACCATACAATCCCAAGTATGTATATATAAAAATTGGACTTAGCACCCTACACATGGGTAACCAAGTCCACCTAGCCTATTTTGGACTATGCTTAGGGGTATAATCACACTTGCAAAGCATTATATATTTTATTAATTTAAGCATAATCTTCTGATAATGGTTAGACTAAGATCACCCTACCATTCAGTCTACGTACATACACCCTAACATCCATACTAAAAAATACATCATAAAATAAAAGCAAACATCAAACCATTCATTGCCCTAACTTAAAGCTAGAAATGATGACTTAGCCTAATATATGTGTCATTTAAGGTTTTTGTGGTATGCTTAGCTAGGCTTTAAGGTTGAAGTTTTCTAAGTATGAAAATGTTCAACTTAGAGGGTGGTTTCATTTAAGCGATTTAGTTGATTTTTATGTTGTGATTTGATTAGGTTTGAATGAACCTATAATTAATTACTAAATATTGTAAAGAGAGGAAAAGAGAAGAGAACTTTTTTTCCTCCCTACCTTAAGTAATTTCTAAGATAGATTCACATTTGATTATTGTTTAGTGAATGCTTTATTATGTGTTTAATTAATCCAAAGTTTAGATTTTTCCTAAAAAAACCTATTAAAAAAGAAAGGCATTTTAAGATTAAGTGAAATACTATCACAAAACACACAACACTTCATTTCCTTCCCAACATGTGTAACATGCATATGGATGAATCCTAAGCATATCTATATATGTAAATGGAAATGTTTAGCACACCTTAATGATGAATGATAAAATATGTTACTTAAGAAAATTTGGATGCTTCATGATGCATGATTTGGTTAAGTAAAAAAAAAGTTATTCTTTTATCCATTTTGCATATGCACATTTACTAATATAAAAGACATACGTGAGTACGGTGCCATTGTTAGCACCAGGGGTGTAAGGTACAAGACCTACTTAGGGCTACTTAAAGTCTGAACTGAGGTTGTCCATAATATACCACTTTTCTTAAATATATGTGCATGTACAAAAGAAATGCATGAAAAGAGAATCTGCAAAACGTTGTTTGTTTTTTTGGTTTGATTGTTTAGTTTATATGTGTGATGTGGAATTCCTTCTTAAGTCATGACATAGGGTATATGAATAGATTTAAGCAAGTGTTATGTCCTTTTCAAATGAACTATACACTTTGCAAATCCTATACAAATATATGTTAAAAGAGAAGAGAAGGAAAGCCACACAATACATATCTCTATATTTATACTCACATGCAAGCTTATAAACAAGTATAAGTAGCATACCTTTCAGTTATGGTGTTTTATTTATAAGTTTTGAAAATAATTTTGGATTTAATAGTGATAATAGCCATTCATATTCTTACTTTATCCAAAACATGCAATTTGACATAAAGGAAATATTTCATTTTTAATTTGAATTTTAAAAGGCATGAATGCATGATTTTCAAATGACATACACATTTAGCATGTTAGGAAAGAAATAAAGTGATGAAAGTATGTAAATTCATTCACTCTAATTAATTCCTAAAGGAAATCATACAAGATAGGATTATTTAAAGTAAATCAAATTTATTTTAGAGAGATTTTTGTTTTGTTTTGAGTTTGACTTGAATTTAGGGAATGTGAAAGAGTTTGCTGGTCCTAACCCATTTTCCCTATGCGTTAGTTTATTTAGTTTTTTTAGAACCAATAGATAATTTTTATATTTTGTTTAGATTAAGGTGTACATTAAGTTCATTAATTACCCCTTACCTACATCACTTTAATATATTTAATCAAATAATTATGAGCCAATGTATGACATAAAAACACAAGGATTTAAATCGAATGCTGGAAAGAAAGGGCCTAATGCAATTGGCTCACAATTAGTGATTAATTAAGCTAAAGGGTTTAATTTAAGTACTTTCGAAAATCCTTCCCACATATGTGGGTTGGATTTTGATTTTCTTAAGCTACTTAGATTATTGAACACCTAACCACTTACCCAAGATGAATTGGATAAGTTTTGGAATGTTTTAAAAATGGTATCAAGTTAATTAAGTAGGTGATTAGTGGATTAGCATTAAGTTTGGATTAAGGAAGGAAAGGGGTTTAGGGAATGGCTCAGGGAAAACTCCCCAGACCCATTCCATAAACCTCTTCTTTATTTAAGCAAGGCTTAATTAACTTAATAAAGGGACTAAACCACTGTTCACATGCTTAATTACCCTTAATTACATAAAGAGAGTGATTAAGAGTTCATTAATTGATTTTCCTAATTAACTCATCAATAAATCCCAAGAAAATTAGGAAAGGTAGAGGTCATCCCACTAAATGCATCTGAGAAATTTGAAATGAATTAATGAAGTAATTAAGGAATAATTAAGTTTTTACTAAAACCCTAATTAAGGAAAATGCACTATTCAAAATTCGTTAGAAATAATTTTAGTGAATTCCTTACTGAATTATCTTCACAATTTACTTTATTTTGTATTTTCCTAATTTTTTATATTTTGTTATGAATATTTGAAGATTCAATGATTAAGGAATTAATTAAAACTCCTAATTATATGACTAATCCCGTCAACACCACGTGGACCGCTGACGCGGAGCGTGCTTTTAACATCATGCGATGGGATGTATTACTTAAGTTATCACATCCCAATACCGCGTTAGCGATGGTGCTACACGCTTTCTCCTCGATTGTCCGATTAAAGATCGGACGGCCAGGATTAAGCCCACGGTTCTTATGGGATAAATGAGAGATCCTACGCGGCTTGATCAGGACCATCCATCCAAAATGCGTGGATGGATAGTCCATGATCCTTCACTGAGTTTTCTGGGAGAGGACATCTGTCTACTCTTTAGGACAAGATCTGAGCTTAATTGAGCTCGGATTGAGCTCAAACAACCCACACCATCATCATGTAAGGGGGAAGACATCCAATGACTAATTTTACTTGAGATAAAAATTTTCTTCATAAAGGACCACACACTCCCTATTCTAGGCTCAGTTTGAAGGCATACCTCGCCAGAGGATATCACCGGTGCTCTCAACCATCGAGGTAGCTTCGTTTAGTGGAGACGAAGTCTCTGAAGGTTTTAAGCTCAGATGAGTAGATCCTTGACCGGCATAAATGGGCCTGCTAAAGCACTCTTCTGTCTTGAGAACTTGGATGAAAGCTTGTGAACTCGACAGTCTCCAGGGTGTTTGTAAAGAGCACTGGCTTTAATTCATCAGGTGAGATGGAAAAAATGCGCCTCTTTATAAATAGCTTGAAACTTAGAAGAGAGAATTCAACCGCTTGGGATTGCTTGAGGTAGCTTTACCTTGTCTCTCTCGAAAATCAGTGTGAGTGTGTTCAATTGAAATGAATTAAGGGGAGAATATCTCACCCTAGGATCGGACGGCCGAGCATAGAGATGTCATTTTGATCAAATTCACCTCATTTAATGGGTTATTTTGGCTATTTGAACATGCACATGGTTCATTTTTGGTAGAGGGGGGGGTAGTGGAGAGGTTTCCATGTGCAAAATAAGGTGGAGGAATGATTCCCATGTGCTTGAAATGAGAGGAGTGGTCAATTTTGTCCTAGGGTTGGGTTTGGCTGATCCAAACCCATTGGGTCAAGTGCACCACTCTTATTAGTGTCCATGGGATCCACTAAGAGGGTGTCAAGTGGCCATTAAGAGGATTTGACCAAATTCTAAGTGAATTTGGCCAAGAATTACCCTTTGTCCTAGGGGTAAAATGGTCATTTGGCTTTGATTTTAGTTTGAATATATTTGGTATGATTGAAAAATGGGTTGGGCCAAGTTTTAATGAATTTGGAATTGATTTGATGTGATTTGGCTCATGTTGACCCATTTAGGTCAAAATGGGTCAACTTGGGTCAAGTTGACCAATTGGTCAAATTGGGTAAAGTTCATATGACCATTTGAAATGTTTTGGCATTATTGGTTTAGTTTAATTTGATTTATATTTAGATTTGGTTCATTTGATTTCATTTAGGTCAAATGGGTCAAGTTGACCAATTTGACCCATTTGACCTATTTTGGTTATGTCATAGGTTGGTTTAGATTTCATTGGTCATTTGAAATGTATTGGTATCTTTGTTTCCTATCAATTTTGGTTTGATTTGATTTTGGCTCAATATGACCTTTTAGGTCAAGTTGGGTTCATGGTCAATTGGGTTAGGTTGGGTCTAATTGGCGAATTGAGGCTTTGGTCAAGTTCAATAAGTGATTTGGAATGAACTTGACCCATTGGTTTCGATTAATTTGGCTTAGATCAAGTTTTGACCAATTTTGACTTTTTAAGTCAAGTTGGTCAATTTGGGTCAAGTGGCCAATTGGGCTAGGTTAGGCTCAAATGATGACTTGGTCAAGTTCAAATATTGATCATGAATGAGTTTTGATCAATAGTTTTAATCAATTTGGCCTATGGTGGATTTTGGTTAGTTTAGGTTTTATTTTGGCTAAGTGTTGACTTGGTCAACCCTTAGGTTTGACTTAGTTTGACCTAATTTGAGTGATATATCACCTCATGATGATTGTTGCTCACAATGTGAGGCTTAGTTGGGCTTAGTTCAATCCAATTTGGGTAGGACAAGAATTTGGCTCGAAAGGGATACTTTAGGTCACTTTGGATCAATTGACTTGATCAAGGCTTGAATCAAGTATGATTGAACTCACATATGGACTTATGATTGAAATATAAATTAATTTGCAAGTGATTTGAAGTCAAATGGGTTTTGATTCATTTGACAATTTCAAGTTCAAAGGGTGAACATGAGTTTGACTTGAGTTTGATTTTTGAAATTATTTTTGGTTTGATGATTGAAATTTATGTTTATATTTGGATTCATGATTGAATGATTGATTGAATCATGAAGAAAATCCAAGAGTTTGGTTTGATTTGAATTTGATTTTGCTAAGTTCAAGAATTAGACTTGAAAGGCTTAGGTTGAATTTTGGTTGAATTTGGATTTGATTTTTGAATTTATTTTTATTTATATTTGGATTCATGATTGAAAGATTGATTGAATCATGAAGAAAATCAAGGGTTTCGCTTGATTTGAATTTGATTTGGATAAGTTCAAGATTTTGACTTGAAAGGCTTAGGTTGGAGTTTGATTAGATTTGGATTTGATTTTTGAATTGATTTTTGGATATTTGAATTTATATTTCATTTATATTTGTGAATATAATTGAGAATATAAATGGGTTATGAGAAAATTTCTTGAATTTGAATTTATTTGGATTTGATTTAGGCTAAGTCCATAAGATAGAATCAAAGTAACTTACGAAAGTTTCTTGGGAATTTGGAATTCAATCATGAGCTTCAATCATTTAGAATTAATTTGAGTTTGAGAAATATAATTAAGTTGGAATTGATTTAAGTTTTGATATTGAAATTGATTTGAGTTTAAGGTTTATTTGAATTTGGAGTTTGATTTGAATTTTGAAATTTGACTTGAAGGAAGGAAGTGAGGATTTGTTTTAAGCTATAGGGTAGACAAATTTTTCTAACACCCCTAAGGCATAACCTATTCCTATGGCTAACTTTTTTAAGTCTCTAGGGTTTAAGTTAAGTGTTCACCTAATCACTAGAAGTGTCTTAAGACTAAGGAAACTCTTAGTGTTTAAGAGAGGTACTATGCCTAAGATGGAGGGGTTGAGAGCTCATCCTAAAAATGAGGTCAACAGATGGCCAATAATAACCCATACTTTTGATCTTGACTGCCATCTTGGGACCTAACAGATGTGCACTACAAAGTCCTTCATAAATTTCAACCATTACTTTACTAGCTTCCTAAGTATTTAGGCATCATAGCCACATTTGCTCAAAGGATCTATGATATAAAGTATTGTTGATGAAAGCATAGCGTAACATTCTCTTCTCTATTTAAGTTGTCGATGATTATTACTTGGTAATTTATCTTCTTTAAAGTAGTAGATGAAGGACTGCCTCCAATCATGTGGCTCTTCTATTATAAAGGCTTCCCATTAATTTTTTGAAGCAATGTCATGCTAAACTTTTTTGGTATAACTCCTTGTTGATTTTGAAGAGTGTGAGGAGTAACCTGAGTCGCATCCTGCTATGTCGAATTTGATAACCCCTCAACCTATGGGAATTGATACTTTGCTGGCTCTAGAACTCATCGAGTAAATATCCCGATCATGACATAATCATCATTTATACTTGCCATCTCCTTAGCTAATTTTACTAAGTAATTTACTTTGCTATTCTCAGATCGAGAGACTCTAGTTAGTGTGACATTTGGCATTTGCTTCATAAGCTCAAAAACTCACTTGTGATAGAAATCTAACTCAAGCTTGTTAATTTTATAGATGCCTATTAGTTGATTTAGATTAAGCTGAGAATCACCAAAAATATGCAGGTTTTGAATGCCTATGAAAATAGCTTCTTTGAGACCTGCTACCAATGCTTCATACTCTCCTTCATTATTAGTTCTTAGCTCGATCAACCCATATGATCATCTCATTATTGCTTCTTTTGGCGTTATGAAGACGATGTCGATTTCTACTCTTGCCCTTGAGAAATTTAGAGGTTTGATTTGTTTGATCGATGAGGCTCCATTAAAGTATATTTCTCAAATTTGTGATTTTTTTCTTTCATGAATGAGCATAATTTCCTCATTAGGCAAATTATCGTTAAGAGAAGAGTCCACAGGAATGGGATGTGCAGCAAAAAAATTTGCTAAGACTGTCCCTTCACTGCTTTCTACGGAACGTATGTGAAATCAAATTGTAAAAGCAATACTGACCATCTTGCCAAGCGACCTGTCAACGCTAGTATTGTCATCAAGTACTTCAGCGGATCGATTCTAGAGATGAGGGTAATTTTATAAGATAACATATAATGACGGAGCCTTTGGACTATAAAGATTAATGCCAAAAAATGCTTCTCTATCGAAGAGTATCTCATTTATGCTTCTGTTAACCTCTAACTGATATAATAAAGAGCATTCTCTTTACTTTCTTCATTATGTTGTGCTAATAATGCTCCAATGGATTCTTCTAATGCAGCTATGTATAGAATGAGGGGCTTCCCAAGAGTAGGCAAATTGGGATTTAAGGTAGTTTTAATATTATTAAAGGCTTCTTAGCACTCCTTATCCCATTTGAATGGAGCATCCTTCTTCATCAACTTTGCAAATGGTTGATAGCATCCTGATAGGTTTGATATAAATCAACAGATGAATGCAAGTTGTCCTTGTAAAGAACGGAGTTGCCACAAACTCTTTGGCGGAGGCATCTCCATAATTTCCTGGATTTTAGCAGGATTGATCTCGATTCCTCTACGACGCACAATGTACCCAAGAAATTTTTTAGAGAATACCCCGAATGCACATTTTAGAGGATTCATCTTGAGATCATATTTTTGATTCTCTCCAATATAATTCTCAAGTCTTCAAAATGATTTTCACGATTTAAGCTCTTCACCACCAAATCATCAACATAACATTCCAACTTTTGGTGAATCAACTCATCAAAAAGACACGACATGGCTCTTTGATAGGTAGCTCCAATATTTTTTAATCCGAATAGCATGACTGTGTAGCAGTATATACCAATTTGCATCTTAAATGATGCATGCTTCTCATCTTAAAGACTTAGAAGGGTTAATCATAAGATTAGGTTATGCCTTTGTGCTTAAGAAAATTACCTATCCTATAGCCTAAACTCAAACTAGATAGACTTTCTTAAATTAAACCCATATTCAAATCTCAAACCAAACCTCAAATTCAAATCCAAATTTCAAATCCATATCCCAATTTGACTCGAAGTGATTGAAACCCAAAATCAAATTCAAATCCCAAGACCCTTCCTAAGCCATATGAACCACATTCATAAGCTTAGTAAAAACTCCTTTTAGATCAAATCAAACTCAATTGATTTCTTTATAAATCAATTATAACTTCATTTATATTCATAAATATAAATGAATTCCAAATTCAAATGATGAAAACTATATCGAAAATCAAATCCAAACCCAATCTAAGCCCTTTAAGCTAATTCTTTGGACTTAGCCAAATTCTATCTAGATCAAGTCAAAACTAATGGATTTTCTCTTGAATCAATCTTTCCTTCAATCATCTATCCAAATATAAATGAAACCTGTAATCATCAAACTAAATTCAAGTCAACCCAAGTCAAGCATAACTTAGCCCTTTTGACTTGAAACTTTTAATTGAGCCAAAATCCCTTAGACTCCAAATTGATTGTCATTGAAATTATATTTCAATCGAGGGCTCATATATAAGTTCAACTAAACTCAAATCAAACCAAAATCAAACCAATTGATCCACTTAGGTCCACTTGACCCAAAGTGACCTAAAGGACCCATTTGTGCCAACTTCCATTCTAACTTAAATTAGATTGAACGAAGCTCACCAAAATCTTTCACCACGATTGCTGATCACCCTAGGATAATCAATTGCAATCAATTGGGTCAAACCAAGTCAACTTAATCATTTGACCAAGTCAACCCTTAGCCCAAATGAAACAAAATTAGCCAAAACTCATCCTACATCAAATTAATTGAAACTAATAATTAGAATCAACCCAAAATTAATATTTAAATATGACTTGACCACCAATTGAGCCAAACTAAGCCCAAGTGGCCATTCGATCCAAGTTGACCCAAATTAGCATAAAGCACCAAATTGGATAAAATCATGATCTAACCTAAATTGATTGCAGCCAATGACTCAAGTTCATTCCAAATTGATTATTGAACTTGAAAAAAGACATAATTGAGCCTAATTTGACCAATTGGTCAACTTGACCCAACCTAGCCCAAATTGATCTAAAGGATCAAATTAGCCAAAATTCAAATTAAATCCAAATTGATTCAAACCAAAGACCACATTCATCTTCAATTAGCCAATTGAATATGAATCAACTCATAACCCAAACTAATTTGGCCAATTTTGATCAAATCGGTCAGCTTAACCCATTTGACCCATTTGATTTCAAATGAGCCAAAATCAATTCTAAGCCAAATTAAATCAAATTGATCATACCAAAATACCTCAAATTATCATTTAAAGCTAGCCTAAGCCTTATTTTGACCTAATTTGACCAATTGGTCAACCTAACCTGATATGACCTAATATAACCCATATGATCCAAATTGAGCTAAATCCCTTGAAGCCAAGCCATGATCCATTGTGGACTGATCAAACTCGACCGAAACCTATTTGGGATCAGTCCAAAATCAACCCAACCTAATTAAATCTCTCATGGATCTCCCCTACATAGGATTCCACCCAACCTCATTTAATTCTCTCCATTACATGCATTAAACTCCTCCCCAACACTTGCATTCAATGGAGCTAATCATATGATAGCAAATGAAGACTTTGGGAGCTAAATCCAAAGTCCTCAATCAAGCCATCATTCATCTCAACCACCCCAAGCCAAATGACAACACTTTGGAGCCAAAAATTCAAAGAAAAGGTGGATTTTTGATCACATTAAAACCATGAGAGTTAAAAAATAGCAAAAGTCATTTTATTCCTCTCATTTTCATCCTTTAGAGTTCCCAAAGCAACCAGCCACCACTTCCCCACTTCTCTTGAGCCAAAAACATCAAAATCGGGTGGATTTCAGAGAGAAAATGGCAAGCACCAGAAGATACATCATTCTAAAGTGAAGGCGAAGACACTCATTCCAAAGCTTCCTTTTGTACCTAAGAGCTCACTCGAATCTTATCTACCACTGAAAATCATCCCCGGTGAGGTAATTTTGCCAAACTTTAGCCGGCCTTATGAACTTCTATTTTTGTCGATAATTCTTGTATGATTTTTGGGAATTTCCTTAAGGAAGCTCTGCATTTTTCATTATATTTAGTCCTAATACAAATTGAGAGATTTTCATGTAAAAATCGCAGTGAAAATGAGCCAAATCGAATGAAATTTGGTTCAAAATTGTGAAAATCCGTTGGATTAGAGTGTTTCGCAACCGTCGATTTTCTGTTCAAGGATCGGACATCGGTCGATCCTCTGATTGGATGATTATGATTTGATCAATCATCAGTTGGATCATCCGTGGTCGAATCACATGGATCGATCCCCTAATTTATCGGCATGAATTTGATCCATGTCCTTATCCTTTTCCCGCTCTACGGCTGACAAAGTACCGCGCCAATCACGCGGTGCCTCGTGGCACGTGGGACAGTGGCGCCAAGTCCTGTGGTGCCACATGGCATCACGTTGCCCTGTCAGCTCCCTCACGACGTTAACTGGGTTAAGTGAGAAAATCACCTATTTTTTATTTTAAAAATTATTTAATTATTCTAAAACTTTGAAAATTTATAAAAAATAAATTACTTAGAGAAAAATTATAAATAAGATTTCATTGGATCCGTCTTTCTAAGCAGAATCCCACGAACCAAAAATATCCCAATTATAATAAATGGTTTGAGCTTAATTTAAGTTTTGGTGAAAATCAAATTTCATTAATTACTCTAAAAATACAAGTTTGATTGAATTGAAATTTTGGAAGATTGAAATAAGAGTAAAAACACACCTATCATAAAAATCTCAAGTGAAAAGGACTTTTGGATTGGGAGAAATTTAATTTTGAAGTTCAGATTGTCCATTTTAATAGAACAAACCAAATAAAAATCCATAAAATTGTAGAAAAATCTTCAAAATAACTTAAAACACTTCAGTTAACATCTTGGACCCTTAAGAAAATAATGTGATTTTATAAAGCCTAATTAACCCTAAATAAACACTAATCAAATCAAATCAATTCAATTAAATAATTCAAATAAATCAAATCAAATCAAACCCTAAATACAAACAATCAAATTAAGGGTTCCTCTTTATGTGTTTAACAAAATAAAGTCCCTTTAAGAAAATTTTGATTAACCCATAAGTATGGGAGAATTATAAAAGTTCTTAATTAGATACTTTAACTTAATTAATCCTTAATTATGAGCCAATTGCATTAGGTTCTTTAGTAGCATTGCAATTTTTTTTCCTCACATGTTCATAACATTTATGGCTTATAATTAAGTGGTTAATCAAATTAAAGAAGCATAGGTAAGGGTAATTATTTGATTTAATTAAGTATCCAACTTAATTTATTCATAAAATTCATTTAATTATTCTTTAATAAATAAAATTAAATCACAAACATGAGGCATGGAATAGGATTAACAATTATCTTCTTATATTTCTTAAATCAAATCAAACTTGAAATCATAATGGAATTAAGAAGCTTTAGTTTGTTCTAAATGATCTTATTTAAAGCGATTGCCCTTAGGATTTAATAGGATTGAATGAATGTTGACATCATTTTTAGGATGAGCTCTCAACCCCTCCATCTTAGAGATAGGACTTCTCTTAGACCTTAAGAGTTCTTTAGTCTTAAGACACTTTTAGTGATTAGGTGAATACTCAACCTAGTATTAGAGACTTAGAAGAGTTATCCATAGGTATAGGTTATGCCTTAGGGGTGTTAGGAAAAGTTTCCCACAGCCCAAATTCCTCACTTCCTCCCAAGTCAAACTCAAATCAATTCCAACTTGATTGATTTTGTCCAAACTCATATCAACTCCAACTCTAACTCAAACCTTGAACCAATTCAATGGATTTTCTCAAATCATGAATCAATTCCAAACAATTGAAACTTATGATTGAAGCCCATGATTGAAATTCCAAGTTCAAAAATATTTCCTAAGTCCTTTGATTCCCTCTCATGGACTTAGCCTAAATAAAATATAAATCAACTCAAATTCAAATAATTTTCTCACAACCAATTTATATTATCATCTATATTCACATATATAAATGAAATATAAATTCAAATCAATCAAACTAAATTTGAAATTCAAAACCAAATCAAAAATATTTCCAAAGTCCTTTGATTCCCTCTCATGGACTTAGCTTAAATCAGATCTAAATCAATTCAAATTCAAGAAATTTTCTCATAACCCATTCATATTCTCATTTATATTAACAAATATAAATAAAATATAAATTCAAATATCCAAAAATAAATTTTAAAAAAAATCAAATCCAAATTCAATCAAAAAACCAATCTAAGCCTTCAAGTCAAAATCTTGAACCTAGCCAAATCAATTTCAAATCAAGCCAAACCCTTGATTTTTCTTCATGATTCAATCAATCCTACAATCATGAATCTAAATATAAACACAAACTACAATCATCAAACCAAAACTAAATTCAAAAATCAAACCCAAGTCAAACTCATCTTCACCCTTTTGAATCTGAAATAGTCAAATGAATCAAAATTCATTTAACTTCAAATCACTTACAAATGGATTTATATTTCAATCATAAGTCCATATGTGAGTTCAATTAAACTTAAATCAAGCTTTGACAAAGCCATTTGACCTACTCAGGCTCACTTGACCCAAAGTGACCTAAAGTACCCCTTATGAGCCAAATTCTAATCCTACTTAAATTGGATTGAACTAAGCCCAACTAAGCCTCACATTGTGAGCAACAATCATCACAAGATGATCAATCACTCAAATTGGGTCAAACCAAGTCAAACCTAAGGGTTGACAAAGTCAACACTTAGAAAAAATAAAACTTAAACTAGCCAAAATCCACCTCAGGCAAATTGATTGAAATCACTGATCAAAACTCATTCATGATCAATGTTTGAACTTGACTAAGACATCACTTGAGACTAACCTAGCCCAATTGGCCACTTGGCCCAAGTTGACCCAACTTGACCTAAAAAGTCAAAATGTGTCAAAAACTTGGTCTAAGCCAAATTGATTGAAACCAATGGGTCAAGTTCATTCCAAATCACTTGTTGAACTTGACCAAAGGCCCAATTGGCCAACTAGACCTTAATTGACTTGACCCAACTTACCTAAAGGGTCAATTGAGCCAAATCAAATATAAACCAAATTTATTGGAAACAAAGATACCAATCCATTTCAAATAAACAACCAAACATAAACCAACCCATGACCTAACCCAAATAGGTCAAATGGGTCAAATTGGTCAACTTGACCCATTTGACCTAAATGAACTCAAATCAACCAAATTCAAATATAAATCGAATTGAACCAAACCAGTGATGTCAAAACATTTCAAATGGTCATATGAACTTGACCCAACCCTTGGTTTGATCCAATTTGACCAATTGTCAACAAGTTGACCCATTTTGACCTAAATGGGTCAACATGAGCCAAATCATATCAAACCAACTCCAAATTCAATGAAACTTGTCCTAACCCATTTTTCAATCATACCAAACATATTCAAACTGAAATCAAGGTCAAATAACCATTTTACCCCTAGGACATAGGGTAACCTAAAATCAAAACCACTTGAAATTTCATCATTTCCTTTTCATGGACACTTGATATCCTCTTAGTGGATCAAATGGTCACTAATAGACATGGTGCACATGACCCATTGGGTTTGGGTTAGTCAAACCCATCCCAAGGTCATAATCGACCACCCCCATGGAAATAAGCACATGGGAATCCTTTCTCCACTCATTTCAAGCACATGGCACTCCTCCACTACCTCTCTCTGGCCAAACTAAATGCAAGGCCACCCTAAACGGCCTAACAAACCCACTCAAGGAGGCAATTGGATCAAAATGGTAAAGGAGCTTGCGGCCATCTGATTCTTTAAGGGGGAGATATACTACCTCTAATTTCATTTAAACTTATGTCTCTTGCATTCGATTGAGTAATAGGAAGTCAGATCTAGCATCTCAAAACACCTCCAAGCTTCCTAGAGCCAATTCAACTTCTCCATTCTTTTCCCCAAGCCAAAAATAGGGGAGGTAGCAAGGAAATCCAACTTAGCCAATACTCAAATTCAGTCCAATTCACTTTGCAAGAACCTTGAGGGAACTCAATCAAGCTCACCCAAGGCTTCACACAAGCTATCCAAGCAAGGGAAGAGTGCTCTTGATCATGGCCGAGCCCAATTGAAGGAGAGCTTGGTCCATAGAAAGATCCACTCAACCAAACCACCTCAAATCTTTAACAGGGCTTCGTCTCCACTAGACGAAGCTATCTCATCGAACTCGAGTGCCGGTGATAGCCTCCGGTGTAGTATGCCCTCAACTCAAGCTTAAATTAGAAATGTTCTGGTCCTTTGTGAAAGAAATTCTCACCTCATGAGAATTTGACCATTAGATGTAATCTCCCTTGCATGATGATAGTGTGGGTTGAATTTGAGTTCAATCTGAGCTCAATCGAGCTAGGATCATGCCATGGAAGGTGGATGACTCCCCTTTCCTGCAGGAGAACTCAGGGATGATTCATGGGTTGTCCATCCATGCATTTTGGATGGACGGTCATGATCTAGATGCGTAGGATTTTATGATTTAATCCATTAATACCATAGGCTTGATCTCAGCCGTTCAATCCTTGATCGGACGGATGGGGGAATGCGCCTAGCTCCGTCACATGAGCTATGATGATAACTTAAGTGGCATATCCCATCGCGCCATGTGGAAAGTGTGCACCACGTTAGCCTCCACGTGGCGTCGATGGGATTAGCCATATAATTAAGGGATAAATTACTTAATAATCATGGAAATTTAAAATATTCATAACTAATTATAGAAAAATAAAAAAAAATACCAAATAAAAAGCATTGGAAAGGTAATTCAAAGAGGAATAATCAAAATTAATTTCACTTGATTTTGAAAAGTGATATTTTCTAAATTAGGGAGTTTTGTTGGGAATATAATTAGATTAATTACTCCCTAATCATTCCACTGATTAATTCTGAACTTTTAAGAGTTGATTAATGGGATGACCTTTGCCTCCCATGATTTTCTTGGAATTTATTAAGGGCTTAATTAGGGTAATTGCTTGGCTCATTCCTAGTTACTCTCTTAATCCATTAATTGGTTAATTAACCTTTTAAATAGTGATAAATTCACCAATTAACTTTGCTAATTACCTTAGGATAGTGAGTGAACTTAGGAAATGAGATTAGGGTTTCTTTCTCATATCTTTTTCTCTAAGTTTATTTCATTTGGTTTAAAATCTAATTAAGGTACAAAATTAATTAAATATTTTAATCATTTAATAAAATGGTTTAATTAATCAAAATTTTAAAATCAAAACATTCCAAAACTTAACTAATTTATCTTGGGTAGATACTTAGGTGTTCAATAACCTAAGTTGCTTAAGGAAATCAAAATCCAACCCATATGTGTGGGAAGGGTTATGAAAGTACTTAAATTAAACCCTTTAATTTAGTTAATTACTAATTGTGAGTCAATTGCATTAGGCCCTTTCTTTCCTAAGTGCATTACTGATTTAAATTCCTTGTGTTGTTTTATGTCATACCATTGCTCATAATTATGTGAATAAATATATTAAAGTGGTGTAGGTAAGGGGTAATTAACACACCTAATTCACACTTTAACCTAACCAAGACATAAAATTGATCTAATCACCTAAAAATTGAACTTAAAATAACCCACACATGGGGGAATGGGTTAGGACCAGCAAACTCATATCACCTTTCTTAAATTGCAATTAAACTCAAATAAAATTCAAACTCTCCTTAAAATAAATTTGATTTACTTTAAATAATCTTATTTATAGGATTGTCTTTAGGAATCAAATAGGGTAAATGAACTTACATTACTTTCATCACTTTATTTCTTTCCTAGCATGCTAAATGTGCATGCCCTATGAAAACCATGCATTCATAATTTTTAAAAAATTAAATTAAGAAAAAAAATGTTTCCTTTATGTCAAATTGCATGTTTTGGCTAAAGTAAGAATATGAATGGCTATTATCACTATTAAATCTAAAATTATTTTCATAACTTATTAATCATTTATCAAAACTGAAAGGTATGCTACTTATGATTATTTCATGTGAGTAGAAATATAAAGATGTGCATAGTGTGGTTTTCCTTCTTCTTTCTTTTAGCATAGTTTTGAATAGGATTTGGTAAATTGTATAGTTCATTTGAAAAGAACACAACACTTACTTAAATCCATTCTTATTCATTCTTATGTTATTACTTAAGAGGAACATCAATACTTATACATATAAATTGCATAAACAAATCAAAGAAACAAATACAAACTTTTGCATCTTTCTTTTTCCATTCATTTCTTTTGTACATGCATATGTATTTAAGGAAAGTGGTATATTAGTCTGGACAACCCCGGGATTGCAAGGCTTTAAGTAGCCCTAAGTAGGTCTTGTACCTTACACCCCTGGTGCTAACAATGGTGCCGTACTCACTTATGCCTTTCATACATATAAATGTGCATGTGAAAAATGGATAAAAGAATCCCTCTTTTCTACTTAATGAAAATCATGCATTATAAAGCATCCAAATTTTCTTAAGTACTATCACTTAGCATTCTTCATGAAAGTGTGCTAAACATCCTTATTTGTATGTATAGATATGCTTAAGATTCATCCATATGCATGTTATACATATTTGCAAAGAAATAAAGTATTGTGTGTTTTGTGATATTAATTCACTTTACTTAATCTTAAAATGCCTCTCTTTTTGGATAGGTTTTTTTAGAGAAAATATAAACTTATGATTAATTAAAATACATAATAAAACATTCACTAAGCAAAAATTAAACATGAATCTACTTTAGAAATTACTTAGGGTATGGAAGGAAAGAGAAGTTCTCTTCTCTTTTCCCTCTCTTTATAACTTAGTAATTAATTGTTGGTTCATTCAAACCTAAACAAATCATCAAATAAAACCAACTAAATCAATTAAACAACTTAAATGAAATCACCCTCTAAGTTGAACTTTTCATATTTAGGAAATTTAAACCTTAAAGCTTAGCTAAGCATAGTACACAACCTTAAAGCACGCACATTAGACTAAGTCACCATTTCTAGCTTTAGGTTAGGGAGGTGAATGGTTTAATGCTTTGCTTTTATTTTTATGATATTTTGTTTTAGTCTGGATGGTAGAGTGTATGTATGCAAACTAAATGGTAGGATGATTTAGTCTAATAATTATCTTCTATAGAGGATTGTGCTTAAGGGGCGTTGTAATAAAAATATAAAATTATTTTTACTATGCAGGCGCCTATACCCCTAAGCATAATCCAAAATAGGTTAGGTGGACTTGGTTACCCATGTGTGGGGTGCTAATTCCAATTTATATATATACATGCTTAGGAATGTGTGGTTTGTTTGGCTAATCTCTATTTTGCATGTGCTAGTTAGATTTCTCTTTCCCATTTTCATGTATTTTTGAATTATGATTTTGTAATGATTGTTATGAGGGATTAGGAAGAGCATTGGTTATAAGATTACATCTTATGTACCATGTGAAGCATTTGGAGCATCCACATTCCAACCATCCAAAAGAAGGAACCAAAGAAGAAAGAAGAAATAAGAAATGAAGAATGAAGACCCCCATAACATGAATTCCTTGCTTAATTGTAATTAATTCATTTGTAATCCTGGTTGTATAAGGGTAGAGCTCGGCTACCTAATTTTTTTTGGGTTTGTGAGGTGGAGCCTGACCATAAATCATCTTTTATTCTTTTTCGCTAGTTTTATAAATTGATTGATATTTGTTTAACTTGTGCATTAAGAAGACATATTTTTCTAGTTTCTTCCTTGCTTTGATGTATGGCCTGGATGATGATTAGGCTCTTAGGGAAAAATAAATCTTCTACCAAACTAATCAATTCAAACTAAAATAATAAACTCATAACCTCATCTAAAGCTTAGGCTATAAAATAAGGCAAAAGAATTAGCAACCCCTTAGCTAGATGTTGTCTTACTTTTCTAACATCATGCATAAAAAGTATATTATTTCACTCTTGATTGGAGGGCTTCCACCTTCACCAGAGAATCAGCCTTGACTTGTGAGAGCCATGGTGGAAACACACCTACTTATCTTGCTAATTTTTGGCCCATAATCTAATTTCTCATGCATTAGGCATATGAATCCTCGAGTCTTGGTCAAATTGATTGTCCAAAATAAAAATAAAACACATGAAAATTTTATAGTAGATTTAATTCATTATTCATGCCCTCATATGATCTAGTCTCTTAGGGAGTGTGTTTAAGGATTTAGTCTCCTTCTACATAAACAATGGCTTAGCTATCTCGCAAAAGCATTTTACTTAACTACATATTTTAAAATCGTAGGAGGAGCTAGTCGACTGCCACCTCGAGGCAGTTGTAAGTCCAATAGTCGGGTGGTTTATCCTCTCTTATGGAGGTAAACCAAATACCCATTTTTTCTTAGATTTAGGTCGTGCTTTTGGCCCTCACCAAAGCTCCCTAAATTTAGGTTTAGAGGTTGCTACTTTCCTTTTCGGGCTATGAGCATAAATCCTCACCTCTTAGGCATTTCCATGACCTTGCATCATGGAATTGTAAGCCTTAACATTCTAATAAAAAATCAACTCAAATAAATTAATTCAATTTCAAAAATGTAAAGCCCAACCATAGGGTAGTTTGGGGTGCTTATTAGGTTTCTTAGTATCTTAAGCATCCCCCTACTTATTTTCATTCGGCTTTGATAAGTTCTCCCTCCTCTTGATTGATCCCATATGACTTTCTAACAATAAAATAATCGACAGATAGTCCTACCTTTCGAAATCTTTGGAGACAACGCTCATTTACCTTAATCGAGAGTATTCCTATGGAATCTTATTCCTTAAGATGTTATTAATTATGGGAGATTGCCCCTGAAGGGAACTTAATGAACCTAATTTAAAATAAACCCTACTTTACTTTTCCATATAAAGTAGAAGAAAAATCTCTGGTACATTCCAAAGACCCATCATCCTTAGGAGTCCTTATTGAGGTGATTAGTTCCATTATAGGGTGGTGACTTCTATCTCTCAAGATAGTACACCTTTTCTTAATGCTATGCCCGATTACCCTAATAAGAACATCTATGAATCTACGTGGCATCCAACAAGGCATATATTTTTATCTTCATTTACTCCCTTTTCAAAAGGATAGATGAAGATGAGAATATTTTTCACCACAATGAAATCATGTGCTTATGTTCTTTCATTTCTTTTCAATCATATTAAATGTTATTTGCCATATATGATCATGCATTCATCTCTTTCAAAAATTAATTAAACAAAATGATTTCTTTTACTAAATTGCATGTGTTGACTTAAATTAAAAATAAGCATTGCTATTATCATTATTAAATCAAAAATTACTTTCAAAAGTGCATAAATCATTTATGGAGTGATGCTAATTATGAAACATTTATGAGTATGCATGGGTTTTTTATCTAAGATATGTGATATGAAGTCTTATCACTTTCCTTTGCATAGGCTTACATAGGATTTACAAATGTATAGTTCATTTGAAAAGAACACAACATTTGTCTAAATCCATTCCTATGTATATTCATGCTAAAGAATAGAAAGAATTTTATATCACATATGTAAATCATATGATCGAATCAAACACAACATTTTGCATGACTTCTTCTTCTTATGGTTAATTGTACATTCATATGTATATAAGAAGAGTGGTATATCAGTCTGGACATCTCGGGATGCAAAGTTTAAGCTAAGGAGGTCTTTACCTCCCCCCTGGTGCAAAATAATGGTACTGCATCTACTCATATCTTACACGATGTATGTGCAATGTGCTAATGAATAGAAAGTCATAATTCAATCAAATTAATTTTTTCTTTTGCATGACTCTTCATCCTTATAATTGTGAATATATTTATATGTATATGAGAATAGTGGGTATATTAGTCTAGACATCCCGGGGATGCATGGCTTAAAAAAAGAGCAATACGTAATACCTCACTCCCTTGTGTGAAACAATGGTGCTTAAAAACTTTTATACATTTGAGTGTACATATAGCTAATGGATTGAAGTCTCCTTTTATTAAAAAAAGACATGCATTCATATTAATCCAATTAAATGAAATATAAAATTTAAATATACTTCATTACATTCATCATCTAAGTGTGCTAAGACATATTGTATGTGTAGGTTTACTCAGATCTAATCATGTGTATGTTACATGTAATGAAAAGAAATGAATGAACATGTGCCATGTGATAGTAATTCATTCCAATTATTCTTAAGAAGCATTTTACATTGAATAATGTTATTTAAGGTGAACCAAACCTAGGACTGATTAAAACATGCATTAATTCATTCACTAAAAGAAACTAAGTCATAATAACATACTTTAGAAAATGACTTAAGGTATGGATGAAAGAGGGCAATCCCCTTTCTTCTCTTTATAACACTCAGATGTTAAGTGTAGGGTCTTATGTAACAAAATAAATCACAAATTTAAACTTGCAAAATCAACTAAACAACTTAAAGTGAAACCAACATTCCATGTTAAATTGAATTCTTTTACATTTAGAAAACTTCAACATTAATGCCTAATTAAGACATACCACACAAGCCTTAAGCACACACATTAGAATACTAAGTCACCACTTCTAGTGCTAAGTTAGATCAGTGTATGTGTGATGGATGTTTTGTTTTGTGATGTAATATTTTAGACTGGATGTTAGGGTGTATGTCTCATAGACTGGATGGCAGGTCATGATTAGTTTAATCATATTTTCTATAGGGGTTGTGCTTAAGGGGTTGCTATAATAAAAATATAAATGTGTTTCTTGTGCAGGTTGCTTAGCCCCTAAGCATAACCCACATTAGGACAATTTTACCCTGGTGGGTGCTAAGTCCAAATTATTCATATAACTGCTTGGGTTGTATGGTGTGTTTAGCTAACATTTGTTTTGCAAGTATAGCTAGATTTACTTTTCTTATTTTCAATGTAATTTTGCATTAGGAATTAGGATTAGTGTTACGGGAGATTAGGATGAGCAAAGGGTAAGGCTTACCCCATGTGATGCCTTTGGAGCAAATCAAATCAAAAGAAAGAGAAGGAAGAAATGAAGAAAAGAAGACCCCCAAAGCATGTATTATTTTTATTATCCGGGTTGTATAAGGGTAGAGCTCGGTTACCCTTTTTTTTCTCTTTTCGGGGTGTACGACGGAACCCGACCGCACTGGCCTTTTATTCTTTTACGATAGTCTATAAAATTATTTGATATTGTGTTTAGATTGCACACTAGAATTGCATACTTTTTCTAGTTTCTTCATGTTTGATGTTTGAATGTGTGGCTTGGATGCGATAGGCTCTTAGGATAAAATTAAATTTTCTATCCCACTAACAACTCATAACTAAAATTTTAAAATAACTCAAACCTCACATAAAAGCCTGGGAATTAAATCAAGATAATAAAATTTTTAGCAACCCCTTAACTGGATGAATGAATGTATAATATCATGTGTGTCATATTCTTCAACTCTTGTTAAGAGGGGGCTTCCATCTGTGCCAGAGAATAAAGGATTAACTTGTGAGAGCCTTTGATGGAAGGACGCCCCTTTCTCTCTTAATTTGGCCCATAATCAAGTTCTCATGCATTTAGGCATACAAAATCTCATAACCTGTGTCAAAATAAAGAGTCCAAAAGAATCAAATAAATTTGATAAAATTTGTATTAGATTAAGTCATGAATTCATACCACTCATGCTCTCAAGTCTCTTAGGGAGTGAGTTTAAGGACTTAGTCTTCTTTCTAAATAATAACTACCCTAGCTATCTTGCAATACATAAGACTTGGCCACATGGATTTAAAGCATAGGAGGTGTTAGTTGGCGGCCACTCCAGGCGGTTGTAAGTCGGACAGTCTATCCTCTCTTGTGGAGGTAGACCATTATGTCCACCTTTCTCTTAGATTTAAGACATGCTTATGGTTTGTACCAAAGCTCCCTAGCTTAGGATTCAAGTTAGCTATTTCCTTCAGGCTCAAGCATAAATCCTCACCTCTTATGCATTCCATAATCTTGTGTTGATGGATTATAAGCCCTAGTAGTCTAATAAAATTTCAACTCAAATAAATAAATCTCTTCAATTTTAAATATATAAAGCCCAATTATAAGGTAGATTGGAATGCTCACTAGACTTCTTAGTATCATGAGAAATTCTTACTTTCTCTCTTTGGATTCTAAATATAAATCTTCTCCTTGATCTATCCCATTTGATTTTCTAAAATAGCCAATCCTTTGATAGTATTAGCTTTAAAATCTTTGGAGACTTTAATTTCTACTTTAATCAAGAGTATACCTAAGGGATTTCATTCCTTAGGATGCAATTAACTATGGGGGCATCCCTCCATAGGGAACTTAACAAACCTGGCTTAAAATAAACCATACTTTACTTTTCATGTAAAGTGGGGAAAGATCTCTGGTAAATTTGAAGACCCATCATGCCTTAGGAGTCTTTATTAGGTGATTAGGTCCATTATAGGATGATATCTTTCGAGATAGTGCATCATTCCTTAATGTCATACTCGATCACTTCAATAAGTACCCCTAAGATCTGCATGGTGTCCCACATCTCAAAAATAAACACCACAGTATTCCGATGATCCATCCTTGAATAAGAACATGTCATAGTTGGAAGTATTGTCTACTAGTAGTTATGATATTGAAAGGGAAAAGTCATCTTTTGGGCATGCCTTATTTTGATCCTGGAAGTCAATGAAGACATGGATTTGGCCGTTCTTCTTCCTAACTAGGATAATATTTTCTATCCAATCTGCATACTTCTCTCGGATGAAGTCTATTTTGATCAGTTTCTTAGTTTCTGCAATTACCTTCTCTTCAATCTCCAATCTCATTAACCTAGGAGCTTGCTTAATAGGCATCACATCTGGTTTAATGGCAAGTTTATGAATTTCTACATTAGGGAATAAGCTTGGCATTTTAGAATATGCCCAGGAAAAGTAATCCTTGAATTCACAAAGTTGCATTTTTAGCTCTTCAACTTTCTCATCAGGTAAAAAGATACTGATGAAAGTTAGATGGGGATCATCCTTAGCTCCTAGGTTGATTTCTTTGAGTTTATCCATAGTAGCTATTTGTCCACCATCTTTGAGTTCTTCAGGCTCAGACTTGGCCTCTACTTCTTCATCATTTGTAAGAAGAATTTCATGGAGATCATCTTCTTCGTTGCTATCAGTTTCAATCTCAGCTTCTATTATATTATAACAAACTTTATTTTGATGAGATATATGGATGAACCCAAGACCTTTAGTGATAAACTTATCACTTTTTCATGATGCTTGAGGACTTATTTGGCTCCAAATCTTGTTAAACATTTGAGTTCTAGGTTTAGTAGTTCCAAAATAAATTCCAAGCTTATGCATCATTCTTTGCAATTTTTGTGGATAGTATATTGGTATTCTTGTTGGCACTATATCATCAAAATTTTCATGTTAAGTAGGCCAATCAAAATTAGAGGCTGAGACTCCTCAAATTAAAAAAATAAAGTTCATATTCCGCCACTCTCACTCAACGACGGCACATAAAATGTTATCAATTCTTCAATAGTATGGACATCCAGCGGAGTGATTTCTTTGAACTATTGCTGAGGGATGGGTATAATTTTGAGGGAGCCATCTAACTCTGCCAAGTGAACTATCCTTCTTGATGCAATCTTTTGAACCCTATTTCCATAAGTAAATTCAAAGTCATAGTCTGAATTAGAATTGCTTATTTTATGCTTTGCCTTTCTTGAAAGCTTATAAGTTCTCTTAGGTTTGACAGAAATATTTTCTTCTTCTTATGTGTCATTTCCCATATGAGGAATTAATTTTCTTTATTTAGGTATAGAATCAAGTACTTTAGGGAGAGTCAGCATTTCCTTCTTTCTTCCTTTTACTTCTGCTCTATCACCTTATGAAGTTGCTTTTTAGTTCCTAAAGTGGATGCTACCGCCTCAAGAAGCTCTATTGGCTTAGGCTCTTTAAGGATGAAATATTTTTCATCTTCATAGATCTTTGCTTCATGGATGGAGAATGGTTGTAGGTTGCCAGGAATTTTGAACTCTTCTCCATATTTTAAGTACTTTATACATTGATGCATAGTTGATGGGACCATGCCATACTCATGTAGCCATGGCCGACCCAAGAGAGCTCTGAATGACGTATCAGTGTCGATTACATGAAACTTGGCTTTTGTATATAAATCTCAAAACTTGAGTGGAAGTATAAAAGAACCCAGGTTTTTCTGCCATTTCTCATTGAAATCATGAACCATCAACTTATCTCTCCTAAGATGTTGAATATCAGGTGATAATCCTCCTAATGCTTTTAGACTCATAAGATTGATAGAAGAACCTAGATCAATCAGTATTCAGATGATCAAGATGTCATCACTCTCTATGGTAACATATAGAGGACGATTGTGATCTGCTATTCCTAACATAAGATTTTCTTTAGAAAATGTGATTACTGGGAGATCTTGAGTTTACAATGATTCAGTCATACATTTTTTGGTAAAGTAAGCTTCATAACTCTTCGAATCTTTGAGAGCCTGTATTAAAGTTTCTTAGAGATCTTTTGATATTAAGAGAGCCTCATACATACTTAATTATACAATTATCTTTCTCAGATGTGATAGAATATTATAATCAATCTTTTCGCTTGATTTAAGCTTTAGTTTAGGATTTTTAAGAATGATATCTTCGTTGACTTCGATTTGTTTGCCTTTATCTTTATTTGAATTTCCCTTCTTTGATGATGATGGTAAGACTTTATCACTTCTCAACTGAACTTGAATCACCTTATTTTACTTAGATTCCTCTGAAGAAGTAGTTTCTTCAAATTCACTTCTTATTCTGGAGGATTGACCAAAAGGGCTAGATCACTTTTCAACTTTTTACATTTCATACATGATGATATCGATAAGTCCGACTCTTCTCCATCGAAAACATAAATCTTCATCTAAACGGTTATCTTTTTATTGAGTCATTAAACAAAATTCATATGTTAACACATCACTCACTTCTTATTTTCCTGATAAGAATTTTGATGGGTTGGTCGAGTATGTCTGACTACCATTATTATTTTGGAGTAACTGATGCTGAAGAACATCTGATATCACATAAATGATTCAGCATGTCTCCATTGGATAAGATTCACCAATATCTTCTTCATCTAATTCAATAATATGAAGTTTAGGCATAAAGTCTGCAAGCCTAATTGGTTGTCTTGTCGGTGGTGATACTCCTCTAAATTGTGAATAATCTTTTGAGTTATAGTCTTCTTCTTGCTCTTCTTTTTCTTAGCCGGATTTTTTGATTTATGAGGCCTACATTTAGTAGACTGTTCCTTGTGCTGTGATAAAGTAGCCCTATCAAAATGTCATTGACAAGCGAAAATGCTTGATTTACGCATTTCTTTCAAGTCCATATAAGTTCAAGTGGTGATTTTCACTAAACATTAGGGACACCTTTTAACTGCTTCAATATTTTCACGGTCTTCTTAGAGACTACTGTTTCCCATTCTTCAATCTGAATTGATTTTTCTTTCTTTTGTCTTTAATGGATGATACGGAATAGGACTGTTGACCTCATTTTTAGAATAAACTCAAAACCCCTCCATCTTAGACATATCACTTCTCTTAGACACTAAGAGTTTCCTTAGCCTTAAGACACTTCTAGGGATTAGGTGAATACTTAATCTAGCCCTAGAGACTTAGAAGAGTTAGCCATAGGAATAGGTCATGCCTAGGGGTGTTAGGAAAAATTTGCCTACCCTATAGCTTGAACCAACTCCTCACTTCCTTCCTTCAAGTCAAATTTCAAATCAAGTCTAAACCAAATCCAAACTCCAAATCAAATCAACAACAAAACTTAAATCAATTCCAACTTAATTGATTTTCTCAAACTCAAATAAATTCTAAATGATTGAAGTCCATGATTGAATTCTAAATTCTCAAGAATCTTTCCAAAGTCACTTTGATTCTATCTTATTGTCTTAGCCTAAATCAAATCCAAATCAGTTCAAATTTAAGAAATTTTCTCATAACCCATTTATATTCTCATTTATATTCACAAATAGAAATTAAATATAAACTCAAATAACCAAAACTAAATTCAAAAATCAAATCCAAATTCAATCCAAATCCAACCTAAGCCTTTCAAGTCAAATTCTTAAACTTAGCCAAATCAAATTCAAATCAAGCCAAACCCTTGATTTTTCTTCATGATTCAATTAATCCTTCAATCATGAATCCAAATATAAACATAAACTTCAATCATCAGACCAAAACTAAATTCAAAAATCAAATCCAAATTCAACCAAAATTCAACCTAAGCCTTTCAAGTCAAATTCTTGAACTTAGCCAAATCAAATTCAAATCAAGTCAAACTCTTCATTTTTCTTCATGATTCAATCAATCCTTCAATCATGAATCCAAATATGAACACAAACTTCAATCATCAAACCAAAACTCAATTCAAAAATCAAACCTAAATCAAACTCATGTTCACCCTTTTGAACTTCAAATTGTTAAATGAATCAAAACCCATTTGACACCAAATCACTTGCAAATGGATTTATATTTCAGTCATAAGTCCATATGTGAGTTCAATTGAACCTGATTCAAGCCTTGATCAAGTCAATTGACCTACTTACTTGACAAAGTAACCCACAAGCACTCTTATGAGCCAAATTCTAATCCTACCCAAATTGGATTGACCAAAGCCCACCTAAGCCTCACATTGTGAGCAACAATCATCATGAGATGATCAATCACTCAAATTGTGACAAACCATTAGCCAAAATAAAACTTAAACTAGCCAAAATCTATGATAGGAAAAATTGATTAAAACCATTGATCAAAGCCAATTCATGATCAATGTTTGAACTTGACCAAGTCATCATTTGAGCCTAACTTAGCCTAATTGGCTACTGAATCCAAATTGACCCAGCTTGACCTAAAAAAATCAAAATGGGTCAAAACTTGATCTAAGCTAAATTAATTGAAACCAATGGGACAAGTTCAATCCAAATCACTTATTGAACTTGACCAAAGCCTCAATTGGCCAACTATACCCAACCTAACCCAATTAACTATGAACCCAACTTGACTTAAAAGGTCAAATTGAGCCAAAATAAAATCTAACCAAAACTGATTGAAAACAAAGATAGAAATACATTTGAAATAACCAATAAAACCTAAACCAACCCATGACCTAACCCAAATAAGTCAAATGGGTCAAATTGGTCAACTTGACCCATTTGACCTCAATGAAATCAAATGAACCAAATCCAAATATAAATCAAATTGAACCAAACCAATGATGCCAAAATATTTTAAATGGTCATATGAACTTGACCCAACCCTTGGTTTTTCCCAATTTGACAAATTGGTCAACTTGACCCAAGTTGACCCATTTTATCATAAATGGATCAACATGAGACAAATCACATCAAATTAATTCCAAATTCATTGAAACTTGGCCCAACCCATTTTTCAATCATACCAAACATACTCAAAATGAAATCCAAGCTAAATGACCATTTTACCCCTAGGTCAAAGGGTAATTCTTGGCCAAATTCACTTAGAATTTGGTCAAATCCTCTTCATGGCCACTTGGCATCCTCTTAGTGGACTCCATGGACATTAGTAAGAGTGGTGCACAAGACCCAATGGGTTTGGGTTAGCCAAACCCAACCCAATGTCAAACCGACCACTCCCTTCATTTCAAGCACATGGCAATCACTTCTCCACCCAAAGCCAGCACATGGCACTTCTCCACTACCCCCCTATGCCAAAAATGAACCATGTGCAACCCTTAACAGCCAAAATAACCCATTGAAGGAAGTGAATTTGATCAAAATGGCTTAGCACCTCTCGGCTGTCTGATCCATCTAGGGGGAGATATATTCCCCCTAATTTAACTTGAATTGCATTCTCTTGCATTTGATTGAGTGAGAGGAAGCCAGAAGAAGCAATTGCAAGTCTCCACAATCTCCCACAAGCCAATTCACTTTTCCCATTCTCAGTTTTGCCTAAGCCAAAAATTGGAGAGGTAGCAAGATTTTGAAACTCATCTAATACTCAAATTCCACTCAATTTCTCCCTCAAGCACTTTGAGGGAACCCAATTGAGTTCACCCAAGCCTTCATCCAAGTTCTCAAGCCACGGGAAGAGTGCTCTAGACCAAGGCCGCAAGCAATTGAAGCCTGCCTTGGTCAATAGAAGGATTTACTCAATACCAAAGCTTGAAACCTTCAACAGGGCTTCGTCTCTACTAGACGAAGCTACCTTGATGGTTGGGCACACCGGTAATAGCCTCCAGTGAGGTATGCCTTCAAACCGAGCCTAGAATAGGAAGTGTGTGGTCCTTTGTGAAGAGAATTTTCATCTCAAGTAAAATTGGTAGTTGGAAGTCTTCCCCCTTGCATGATGATGGTGTGGGTTGAGTTTGAGCTCAATCCAAGCTCAATTGAGCTCAGATCTTGCCCTAAGGAGTGAACGATTGCCCTATCCCACAGGCGAGCTCAGTGATGGATCATGGACCACCATGCTAACCTCATTTTTAGAATGAGCTCTCAATACCTCCATCTTAGACATAGGACTCCTCTTAGACTTTAAGAGTTTCTTAGTCTTAAGGTACATCTAATGATTAGGTGGATACTCAACTTAGCCCTAGAGACTTAGAAGAGTTAGCCATATGAATAGGTCACACCTTAGGGGTGTTAAGAAAACTTCCTACCCTTAGTTTAAACCATTCCTCACTCTCCTTCTTTCAAGTCAAACTCCAAATCAATTCTATTTGATTTCCTCCAAATCCAAATCAATTCCATGATTGAACTCCATATGACTGAAATCCATGATTGAAACCCATGATCAAAATTCATCAAAAATTCCTAAGTCCAAATTTTGCCTAAGTCCCTAAGCCTCCCTTAAGGACTTAGCCTAAATCATGATCTAAACCTATTCAAATCTTTGGGATTTTCTCATACCTCATTTATATTCTCATTTATATTCACATATATAAATAAAATATAAATTCAAACCCATCAAATCAAATTCAAAATTTAAAATCAATTCATGAAATTTTCCTTAAATCCTTTAAATTCCCTTTAATAGATTTAACCTAATCTTGATCAAACCTATTCTCATTTATATTTTCATTTATATTCTCATATATAAATGAAATATAAATTTAAATCAATCAAATCCAACTCAAAATTTAAATTCCAATTTCAAAATTCCCTTTAATTGATTTAACTTAAATCATGATCAAATCAATTTAAATTCATGGGATTTTCTCAAAACTTATTTGTATTCTCATTTATATTCTCATATATAAATGAAATATAAATATAAACTAATCAAATCCAATCCAAAAATTAAATTCCAATTTAAAATTCTCTTAAATCCTTTAAATTTTATTTAATGGATTTAACCTAAATCAAGATCAAACATATTCAAACTCATGGGATTTTCTCAAAACTTATTTATATCCTCATTTATATTCTCACATATAAATGAAATATAAATATAAATCAATTCAATCCAATTAAAAAAATTAAATTTCAATTTAAAAGTTTCCTTAAATCCTTTAAATTCCCTTTAATAGATTTAACCTAAACCATGATTAAACCACTTCAAATCCTTAATATTTTCTCAAAATCAATTTATATTTTCATTTAAATTCACATATATGAATGAAATATAAATTCAAACAATCAAAACCAATTCCAAAAATCAATCTCAAACCAACTCAAAATCCAATCTAAGCCTTTCAAGTCAAAATCTTGAACGTAGCCAAATTAATTTCAAATCGAGTCAAACTCTTGATTTTCTCTCATGATTCAATCAACCCTATAATCATGAGCCGTATATAAATCCAAACTTCAATCAAATAATCAAAACATAAGTCAAAAATCAAATCCAAACCTCTTTCATATCCTTCCTTCGAATATGAAATTTTCAAATGGTTCAAAATCCATTTGACTTCAAACCGCTTGTAAATGGATTTATATTTCAATAATGAGTCCATATACAAGACCAACCAACTTCACACCAAGCCATTTGACCCACTTAGGCTCACTTGACCCAAAGTAACCTAAAGTACCCTTATGAGCCAAATTTTGTGCCTAACCAAATTGGATTGAAACAAACTCGTATATCCCTCTCATCATGATCAACAATCATCATGGAATGATCAATCAATCAAATTGGGTCAAACCAAGTCAAACCTAAGGGTTGACCAAGTCAACACTTAACCCAAATTGAAACCTAACATAGCCAAATTCCACCATAGGCCAAATCGATTGAAACCATTGATCGAAGTTCACTCATGACTTATGTCTAAACTTCACCAAGCCAACATTTGAGCCTAACCTAGCCCAATTGGTCACTTGACCCAAGTTGACCCATTTTGACCTAAAGGGTCAAAATATGTCGAAACTTGATCTAAGCTAAATTGATTGGAACCAATGGGTCAAGTCCATTCCAAACCACTTGTGGAACTTGACCAATGCCTCAATTGGCCAACTAGACCTAACCTAACCCAATTGACCTTAGACCTAACATGACCTAAAGGGGTCATGTTGAGCCAAAATTGAACTTAACTCAAATTGATTGGAAACAAAGATACCAATCCACTCCATATGACTAACCTAACCTAAATCTACCCTTGACCTACCTCAAATAAGTCAAATGGTTCAAATAGGTCAACTGACCCATTTGACCTAAGTGAAGTCATATGAGCCTAAACCAAATATATACCAACCTAAATCAAACCAAAGCCACCCAAATATTTCAAATAGTCATATGAACTTAACCCAATCCTTGGTTTGACCCAATTTGACCAATTGCTCAACTTCACCCTAGTTGAACCACTTTGACCTAAATGGGTCAACATGAGCCAAACCCTATCAAATGGATTCCAAATCCAATGAAACTTGCCCAAACTTAGTTTCTCCACATACCCAACATGTCCAAAGAGTAAAAATAGCAAAATGACCATCCTACCCCTAGGCCATAGAACAAATTTTGGCCTAACCCATGGGTAATTTGGTCATACCCTCTTCACAATCACTTGAGGCTTTCCTAAAAGCTCAAGGGGACTTAGTGATGAGTGGTGCACCGACCCAATGGGTTTGGGTCAGCCCATTTGGTCCCCAGACTAAACCCAACCCTATGGTCAAAAATTGAATTTTTAAACTCCCTCTCAAGCTCAAATTTAAGCACATGGGAGGTTGGAAATCCACTCCTCGGCTCAAACTGACCATGTGCATACTCCTAACTGATGAAACATCCCTCAAACTATGATCAATTGGATCAAAATGTCATGTCCATTGCCGGCCATCCGATCCTTCAAGGGGAGATATACTCCCCCTAAACAAACTCAAATGCATAATTCCCTAATTCGATTGAGTGCCAGTGAGACTTAGGAGCCATCAGAGAGTGATAGCAAGCATCCTAGAGCTCATTCCATTCTTCCATTTCTCGATTTTCAAATAGTGAAAATAGGAGAAGATAATTGAATTGCCAACTTCTTCCACACATCATTTTCTTCCAATTGCTCTTGCTCACTTCATCTAGGAGATAAGTCAAGTGCTCATACTCTCAACACAACTTCGTCTCAACCAAACGAAGCTTCTCCAAGGGAATCGAGCGCCGGTGAGGTATGAGATTTTTTGACCATTAAACTTAATGTGGTTGGATTTGCCGCTCTCTGTCTTTAGATGGTGTGGGTTGAATTTGGTTTGATTCCATGCTAGATCGAGCTTGGATCTTCCCCTTGATCATGGACGGTCTCTGTTGATCAAGGAAAAGAACTTCGATGATCTCACTCGTCCATCTGCGCATTTTAGATGGATGGCTGAGATAATTCAACATGTTTAGATTTCCTATTATCCAATTTAAAATATAGGGAGATCCCCTGGTCATCTAATCTTTAATCGGATAGTAAAGGATTAAAGTGTGTGTGCCACTGCCGCCATTTGGGATGTGATGTTTAAATGACCCTCTCACAGTGTGACACATGTAAAGCGCGCTGATGTCGCTGCCACGCATCACGCCATGAGCCAGGGATTAGTTAAATGCTTTAATTAATTCCTAATTCACTTAGAGATCTTCAAAAAAACCATAACTCTAGAAAATTCAAAAAATGTAAAAAAAAATTCTATTGATAGATAATTAAACCTAGAACATTTTAAAATTAATTTCAATGAGTTTTGAATTATGTTTTCCTCTAAATTTGAGTTTTATTGGAAAGTTTATTTTGTTAATTGCTTTTTAATTAAGCATCTAATTAATCCCAAATTTCTTGGGTATGTTTTAGGGGATGACTTATGCCTCCCCTAATTTTCTTGGGATTTATTGAATGCTTGATTAGAATAATTGCATATGGTTTCCTTGATTACCCTCCTTATATAATTAAGCATAATTAGGGTATGATTAGTGATTTTAACCTATGATTAGGGTTGATTAAGGTCAGATCTAGTGAGTAGGAGGTTTATGAAATATTTTTGGGGCATTTTTCCTTAGCTATTCCCTAAACCCCCTCTTCTTTCCTTAATCTCCTCTTAATTAAAGGTTAATTCATTAATTATCCCATTAATCAATTTCTAAAAATTCTAAAAAGTTCCAGAACTTAGTTAATCTACCTTGGGTAGATTCTTAGGTGTTTAATGTCCTAAGTTCAATTAAGGAAATCAAAACCCAATTCATAAGTATGAAAGGGTGTTTTGAAATTACTTAAGCTAAACCCCTTAGCTTAATTAATTTTTAATTGTGAGCCCAATTGCATTAGGCCTTTTCCTTATTAGGTGCATTGCAAATTTAAATTATTTGTGGGTTTTATGTCATCTCATTAGCTCATAATTATTAAGTTAATTCTTCTAAGGTAGTGTAGGTAAGGATTAATTAAGTTACTTAATTCATACCTTAACCTAATCAATGCATAAAAATAGATCTAATTATCTAAAAATTAAACAAAAATATCTAACACATGTGGGAATAGGTTAGGAACAACAAACTCATCTCACCATTTCAAAATTAAATCAAACTTTAAACTGAACAAAAATCACTTTGATTTAGTTTAAACTTTCTTATTCCATAAGAATGTCTTTAGGATTTAAGCGAAGTGACTTTGTTTACATGCTTTCATTACATTGAATCTTTCCCCCAACATGTTAAGTTTTATGTTATGTGATATCATGCAATCATAATTTTAAAATTCAAATTTTAAAATGAAATTATTTACTTTATGTCAAATTTACATGTGTTGGTTAAAGTAGAAATATGAGTGGCTATTATCACTACTAAATTCAAACTATTTTTCAAAATACATAAATCAAATAACAAATCTAAAAGTTTTCTACTTATATTTTAATTATAAGCTTGCATGTGATATATTATAAAGGTATGCTTAGCATAGGTTTTCTTTCTTTCTTATGTTAGCATAGTTTTGAATAGGAGTTGGTAAGATGTAGGGTTCATTTGAAAAGAACCCAACACTTACTTAATTCCATACCCTATTCATCCCTATGCTATCACCTAAGAAGGGTTGCCCATACTTGCATACATAAATTGCATAAACAAAAATGAATCCATTAAACAATTTTTGCATTCTCCTTTTCCATTTCATTTCTTTTATACATATGTTTGTATTTAAGAAAACATAGTATATTAGTCTGGACAACCCCGAGATTACGAGGCTTTAAGTAGCCCTAAGTAGGTCTTGTATCTTACACCTCTAGTTAACAATGGCGCTACACTCACTTATGCCTTTCTTACATTCATGTGTGTATGTGAAAATTTGGATAAGGAAAACCATTTCTATTTAAGAAAAAAAATCATGCATAGCAACTTCTAAATCTTCTTAAATGGATTACTTAGCACACATCATAAAGTGTGTCTAATACTTTCATTTGCATGTATAGATATGCTTAGGGTACATCCATATGCATGTTATATATATGTTGGGAAAGAAATAAAGTAATGTGTGTTATGTGAATTTTGATTCATTTTATTTAATCTTAAAATGCCTTTCTTTTTGAATAGGTTTATTTAGAGTTTATCTAAACTTAGGATTAATTAAAATATTTAATCAAAACATTCACCTAAATGAAACTAAAATGTGAATCTAATTTAGAAATTACTTAGGTTAGAGAAGGAAAGAGAAGTTCTCTTCTCTTTCCCTCTCTTCATAACTTAGTAATTAATTATAGGATCCACTTAAACCAAATCAAAAATTGAAATAAAATCAACCCAAAATAATTAAATAACTTAAATGAAACCCTTCTCTAAGTTGAACATGCCTTCACACTTAAAAAATTTAAACTTAAAGCCATAGTTAAGCATACCACACACAATATTAGCCTAAGTCACCACTTCTAGCCTTAGGTTAGGTCAGTGCATGGTTTAATATTTGTTTTTTTGTGATGTGTGTTTTACACTAGATGTTAGGGTGCATGCTCATAGAATGAATGGTAGGACATTCTTAGTCTAATTATTCTTTTCTGCAGGGGATTATGCTTAAGGGGCGTTATCATAAATAAAAATATAAATGCTTTTACTTGTAGTTGCTTTATACCCCTAATTATAATCCATAGGCTAGGTGGACTTAATCACCTATGTGTGGGGTGATAAGTCCAATATACATGCTTGGGACTTGTGTGGTTTGTTTTAACTAACCTTTATTTCGAAAGTGTTAGTTAGATTTCCACTTTTCCTTTTCATGTAAATTTATGCAATTAAGATTTTGGAATAATTGTTATGGGGATTAGGATGAACATTGGTCATAAGATCTTATCTTATGTACCATGTGAAGCCTTGGAGCATCCACCATCCAACCATCCAAAGGAAGGAACCAAAAGAAGAAAAAAGAAGAAAAGAAGAAGAAAGAAGAAAAGAAGAAAGAAGAATAAAGCTTGAAGACCTCCATAATAATGAATTCCTTGCTTAATTATAATTTAATTCATTTGTGATATGGGTTATATAAGGGTAGAGCTCGGCTACCCATATTTAATATTTTTCAGGTTTGTGCGGTGGTACCCGACCACAATGACCTTTTATTCTTTTTGCGATTAGCTTTATAAATTTGTTGATGATTTGTTTAGCTTTTGCATTAAGTGACATGATTTTCCTAGTTTCTTCCTTGCTTTATGTATGGCCTAGATGAGGATTAGGCTCTTTAGGGAAAAATAAATCTTTTACCCAACTTAATAACTCAAATTAAAATTAAATAACTCATAACCTCACTTAAAGCTTAGGTTTAAAATCAAGATAAAAGAATTAGCAACCCTTAGCTGGATAAGTATTTATTTTATAATATCATGCACAAATGCATCTTCTTTCACTCTTGATTGAAGGGCTTCCACCTTTTTCAGAGAAACTAGGCTTGACCTTTTAGAGCCATGGTGGAAACTCACCTCCTCATTTCTTGATGATTTTGGCCAATAACCTTCTTTCTCATACATTAGTCATATGAATCCTATTAGCTTGAGTCAAAATATTTGTCCAAAATGAAAATAAAATGAAATTTAAATTGCATAAGATTTAGGTCATTTGAAGCATGTCCCTTTACATGATTTAGTCTCTTTAGGGAGTGAGTTTAAGGGCTTAGTCTCTTTCTAAATAAATAACAAGCCTAGTTATCTTGCATAAGCATAAAAGACTTGCCTACATGTATTTAAATCGTAGGAGGAGTTAGTTGGTGGCCACCCCCAGGCTTTGTAAGTCCAAGCTGTCGAGTGGTTTGTCCTCTCTTGTGGAGGCAAATCAAATACCCATTTTCACCTTAGATTTAGGTTATGCTTCCCGCCCTCACCGATGTTCCCTAGATTTAGATTTTGAGGTTGCTTTTTATCTTTGTGGGCCATAAGCATAATTCCTCACCTCTTAGGCATTTCTTTAATCTTGTGTTAAGGAATCTTAAGTCCTAAATTTCTAATGAAAAATGCAACTCAAAGAAAATAAATCAATTTCAAAAATGTAAATCCCAACTATAGGATAGTTTGAGATGCTCGCTAAGTTTCCTAGCATCGTGGGCATCTTCTACTTATCTCTGATTTTTGGCTTCAATAATAACTCCCTCTTTTGATCAATCCCATTTGATCTTTTAAACATAAATCGATAGATTGATAGTCCTTTCCTATTAAAATCTTCAAAGACAATGATCATTTACCTTAATCGAGAGTTTTTCTAAGGAATCCCCATTCCTTAGGATGTAATTAACTATGGGGGCTTGCCCTTGTAGGGAACTTAACAAACTCGATTTAAAATAAACCATGCTTTACTTTTTCATGTAAAGTAGGTGAAGAATCTCTGGTACATATGCAGACCCATCATCCTTAGGAGTCCTTATTGAGGTGATTAGGTCCATTAAAGGATAGTGGCTGTTGTCTTTTGAGATAGTACACTATTTCCTTGATGATGTACTTGATCACCTAAATAAGTACATCTGTAGATCTGCATGGCATCCTAAAAAGATGATTTTCTATAAGGTCTTATCTTTCTTTTCTCCCAACAAATTTGAAAGGCAACTCCCCATCAAAATTTATTCACCACACATCCATCCGCGCATTTTGGATGGACGGTCATGATCAAGCTGCGTAAGATCCGTGATTAATTCTATTAGAAACTGTGAGCTCAATCTCAACCATCCAATCTTTGATCGGATGATCCAGAGAGAAAGCGCAAGACCGCCGACGCCTTGACGTGATAACTTAAATAATACACATCACGCCCAATGGAATTAGTTAATAATTAGGGGTTTTAATTAATTGTTAATCAATGAATCTTCAAATATTCATAACTAAATGTAGAAAAATAAAAAAATACAAAATAAAATGCATTATGAAGATAATTCAGTAAGGAATTCACTAAAATTATTTCTAATGGATTTTGAACAGTGCCTTTTCCTTAATTAGGGTTTTAGTGAAAAAGTAATAACTCTAATTACTCCCTAATTACTTTATTAATTCATTTCAAATTTCTCAAATGCATTTAATGGGATGACCTCTATCTCTCCTAATTTTCTTGGGATTTATTGATGAGTTAATTAGAGAAATTAATTAATGAATCCTTAATAACTAATTTTATATAATTAAGGGTAATTAAGCATGTGAACAGTGGTTTAGTCCCTTTATTAAGTTAATTAAGCCTTGCTTAAGTAAAGAAGAGGTTTATGGAATGGGTTTGGGGAATTTTTCCTAAGCCATTCCCTAAACCCCTTTCCTTCCTTAATCTAAACTTAATTAAGGGCTAATCCACTAATCACCTACTTAATTAACTTGATAAAATTTTCAAAACATTCTAGAACTTAACCAATTCATCTTGGGTAGGTACTTAGGAGTTCAATAACTTAAGTAACTTAAGGAAATCAAAATCCAACCCACATGTGTAGGAAGGGTTATGAAAGTACTTAAATTAAACCTTTTATCTTAATTAATCATTAATTATGAGCTAATTGCATTAGGCTCTTTCTTTCCTAGGTGCATTACTGATTTAAATTCCTTGTGTGCTTTTATGTTATACATCAGCTCATAATTTTTTGATTAAATATGTTAAAGGTGTGTAAGGGGTAATTAATGCACTTAATTCACACCTTAACCTAAATAAAATATAAAAATCATCTAATGGTTCTAAAAACAAACTAAGACATCATACAAATGTGGGAGATGGGTTAGGACCAGCAAACCCTTTTACATTTCTTAAAATCAGATCAATTTCAAAACAAAATAAAAATCTCTTTAAAATAAATTTGATTTACTCTAGATAATCTTATTTCATAAGATTGTCTTTAGAAATTAATTATGGTTAATGAATTTACATGCTTTCATCACTTTATTTCTTTCCTAACATGCTAAATGTGTATGTCATATGAAAATCATGCATTCATGCTTTTTAAAAGTCAAATTGAAAATGAAATGTTTCCTTTATGTCAAATTGTATATTTTGGCTAAAGTAAGAATATGAATGGCTATTATCACTATTAAATCAAAAATTATTTTCAAAACTCATAAATTAAATATCATAACTGAAAGGTATGTTACTTATAATTATTTATAATCTTGTATGTGTAGCATAGTTTTGAATAGGATTTCAGAAAGTGTATAGTTCATTTGAAAAGAACACAACACTTGCTTGAATATATTCCTATTCATTCCTATGTTATCACTTAAGAAGGATATTCACACTTGCATATGTAAATTGCATAAACAAATCAAACAAACAAACATAAACCTTTGGCATTATTCTCTTTCCATGCATTTCATTTTGTACATGCACATGTATTTAAGAAAAGTGGTATAATAGTCTGGACAACCCCAGGGTTGCGAGGCTTTTAGTAGCCCAAAGTAGGTCTTATACCTTATACCCCTGTTGCTAACAATGGCGCCGTACTCACTAATGTCTTTTATACTTGTGAATGTGCATATGAAAAATGGATAAAAGAATCACTCTTTTTTACTTAATAAAATCGTGCATCATGAAGCATCCAAATTTTATTAAGTAACCCTCTTTGCATTCATTATTAAGGTGTGTTAAACACTTCCATTTATATATATAGGTATGCTTAGGATTCATCCATATGCATGTTATACATGTTGGTAAAGAAATAAAGTGATGTGTGTTTTGTAATATTAATTCACTTTACTTAATATTAAAATGCCTTTCTTTTTGAATATGTTTATTTAGGGAAAATATAAACTTATGATTAATTAAAACACATAATAAAATATTTACTAAATAATAATCAAATATGAATCTACCTTAGAAATTACTTAAGGTAGGGAGGAAAGAGAAGTTCTCTTCTCTTTTTCTCTCTTTATAATTTAATAATTAATTATAGGATTCATTCAAACCTAATAAAATCACAAACTAAAAATCAACCAAAGCAACTAAATCAGTTAAATGAAACCACCCTCTTAGTTGAACATCTTCACACTTAGAAAACTTCAACCTTAAAGCCTAGCTAAGCAAACCACACAAACCTTAAATGGCACACACATTAGGCTAAGTCACCACTTGTAGCTTTCGATTAGGCATGGTTTGATGTTTACTTTTATTTTAGATATAATATTTTAGTCTAGATATTAGGGTGTATATGCATAGACTGAATGGTAGAACGATCTTAGTTTAACCATTTTCTTCTGTGGGCGATTATGCTTAAGGGGCATTGTAATAAAAATATAACTATTTTTGCTGTGCATGTGCTTATACCCCTAAGCATAACCCAAAATAGGCCAGGTTGGCTTGGTTACCCATGTGTGGGGTGCTAAGTCTAATTTATTTATATAAATATACATGCTTGTGATTGTATGGTTTGTTGGGCTAATCTCTGTTTTGTAGGTTTTAGTTAGAATTCTTTTTTCCCATTTTCATGTAATTTTGTAATTAGGATTTTGGAATGATTGTTATGGGGGATTAGGATGAATATTGGTTATAAAACTATATCTTATGTACCATGTGAAGCCTTTGGAGCAACTATATTCCAACCAACCAAAAGAAGAAAGAAGAAAGAAGAAAGAAGAATGGAGAATGAAGACTCCCCATAATAATGCATTTCTTCTTGATTGTAATTTATTCATTTGTAATCCGAGTTGTATATGCATAAAGCACAGCTACCCAATTTATTTTTGGGTTTATGCAATGGAGGCCAACCACCAATGACCACTTATTCTTTTGCACTAGCTTTACAAATTGTTTGATGTTTGTTTAGCTTGTGCATTATGATGACATTTTTTTCTAATTTATTCCTTGCTTTGATGTATGGCTTGGATGATGATTAGGCTCTTAGAAAAATAAATTTTCTATCCAAATATTTAATTCAAACTAAAAATAAATAACTCATAACCTCACCTAAAGCCTAGATTATAAATCAAGATAAAAGAATTAGCAATTGCTTAGTTGGATGTTGTATTACTTTTCTCACATCATCCATAAAAAGTATATTATTTCACTCTTGACTTGGAGGGCTTCCACCTTCTCCGGAGAACTTGTCTTGACCTTTGAGAGCCATGATGGAAATACACCTCCTTATCTTACTAATTTTGGCCCATAATCTAATTTCTCATGAATTAGGCATATGAATCCTAAAGCCTGTGTCAAATTGATTGTCCAAAAATGAAAATAAAATGTGACAAAATTTGTATTAGATTTAAGTCATTAAATCATGTCCTACATGATCTAGTCTCTTAGGGAGTGTCTTTAAGGACTTAGTCTCTTTCTAAATAAACAACATCTTAGTTATCTTGCAAAAGTATATCACTTGCCTACATGTATTTAAAATCATAGGAGGAGTTAGTTGGCAGCCACCCCCAGGCGATTTTAAGTCCAATAGTCGGGTGGTTTATCATCTCTTGTGGAGGTAAACCAAATACCCATTTTTGCCTTAGATTTAGGTCATGCTTTTGGCCCTCTCAAAAGCTCCCTAGATTTAGGTTTAGAGGTTACTACTTCCTTTTATGGGCCACGAGCATAAATCCTCACCTCTTAGGCATTTCCATGACCTTGAATCATGGAATTATAAGCCTTAACTTTCTAATAAAAATTCAGCTCAAATAAATCAATTTAATTTCAAGCCAAACCATAGGATAATTTGGGATACTTACTAGGCTTCCTAATATCCTAAGCATCCCCTACTTATCTTTATTTGGCTTCGATAAGAACTCCCTCCTCTTGATTGATCCCACTTGACTTTTCTAGAAATAAATGAATTGATTGATAGTCCTACATTTTGAAATCTTTAGAGACAACGATCATTTATCTTAATTGAGAGTATTCCAAAGAAATCTTGTTCTTTATGATGTAATTAACTATTGGGGCTTTCCCCTGTAGAGAACTTAATGAACCAGTTTAAAATAAATCTTGCTTTACTTTTCTATGTAAAGTAGGGGAAGAAATTTTTGGTACATTCCGAAGACCCATAGTCTTTAGGAGTCCTTATTGAGGTGATTAGCTCCATTATAGAGTGGTGACTTTTATCTTTCGAGATAGTACATCTCTCCTCAATGTCATCCCGATAACCCTAATAAGAATATCTAGGGATCTACGTGGTGTCCCGATAAGGTGTTATATATATTTCTATTTTCATCCTCTTTTTAAAAAGGGATAGATGAAGGCAAAAATATATATAATAAATTTTTTTACCACAAGAATGTAATCATCCTTATAGACTCTCTTTTCGGGTTGACTAGAACACTATCGAATAATATAAATTTACCTCGTTGATACTTTCTTTCTAGCCAATCTTTGAAGACATAATAATCTTCAATAGATGGTTGATCATCCGATGATAGGGGCAGTAAGTTGAATTATTGACTTAATCAGCTTCTTCAGGCCTTTTAATTTTTGGTAGTTGTAGACCATGTTTGACTGCTTGTCGAAATAATTTAGCCACACTATCCCTTTTAAAGAAATATTCTTTGTTCATCTTTTCCTTAAGAGATGGTTGCATTCACTCATCATCTCTTGTCACTTTTTTATATGCTCTCCACCACCTAAAAGTCTGAGGCTTATCATTGCCTCCCTATACCAATTTTAGCTATGCATTAGGATGAATAAGCTTCTTTCTCTTATCATCATTGTACATTAGCTATTTTCCTTTATCTACATTATAGATTATTCATTTTTCACCACTAGAGCTATAGGAACCAGCATGAGTTTCATTTATCCTTGAGTCTATATCAGTATAAATTTTAGACTTATGGTGATTTAACTTTTCAAATTTGGCCACCTTATCAAAAGTGTTGGAATGTTATAATTGACACCATACATAAAAATGGTGCCATTTTATCATCTATATTGCCTATTAATAATTGAATCACATGTTCTTCCTCTAATTGTTATTCATATTTCATGTTTAGGTTATGCCAATGAGTTATGAATTTTATCACTGACTCATCTGTGGTGAAATATATTCCTGCCTTCATCTATCCCCCTTTTGAAAAAGAGGATAAATGAAAATAAAAATATATATAATGCCTTGTTGGGATGCCACGTAGATCCACATATGTTCTTATTAGGGTGATCAAGTACGACATTGAGGAGAGGTATACTATCTCAAAAGATAGAAGTCACCACCCTACAATGGACCTAATCACCTCAATAAAGACTCCTAAGGACTATGTGACTTCATAATGTAGAGAGATTCTTCTCATACTTTACATGAAAATGTAAAGCAGAGTTTATTTTAAGGTTAAAAGTTCCCTACAGGGGCAAGCCCTCATAGTTAATTACACCCTAAGGAATAAGATTTCTTAGGAATACTCTCGATTAAAGTAAATGATCGTTGTCTCTAAGGATTTCAAAAGGTAGGACTATCAATCAATTGGTTTACTTTTAGAAAAGTCAAGTGGGATCAATCAAGAGGAGGGAGTTCTTATTGAAGCCAAGTGAAGATAAGTAGGGGATGCTTAATATACTAGGAAGCCTAGTAAGCATCCCAAACTATCCTATGGTTGGGCTTTATATTTTGAAATTGAATTGATTTATTTGAGTTCAATTTTTTTTAGAAAGTTAGGGCTTACAATTCCATGATACAAGATCATGAAAATGCCTAAGAGGTGAGGATTTATGCTTATAGCCCACAAAAGAAAGTAGCAACCTCTAAACTTAAATCTAGGGAGCTTTGGCAAGGGCCAAAAAGCATGACCTAAATTTAAGACAAAAATGGGTATTTGGTTCACCTCCATAAGAGAAAATAAATCACCCAACTGTTGGACTTACAACTGCCGGGGGTGGCTGCCAACTAACTCCTCCTATAGTTTTAAAATATGTAGACAAGTCAAATGCTTTTGCAAGATAGCTAAGATGTTGTTTATTTAGAAAGAGACTAAGTCCTTAAACACACTCCCTAATAGACTAAATCATGTAGGGCATGAGTTCATGACTTAAATTTTAAGGCAAATTTTGTTACATTTTATTTTTATTTTTAACAATCAATTTGACACAGGCTTTAGGATTCATATGCCTAATGCATGAGAAATTAGATTATGGGCCAAAATCAACAAGATAAGTAGGTGTATTTCTACCATGGCTCTCACAGGTCAAGCCAAGTTCTCTGGAAAAGGTGGAAGCCCTCCAATCAAGAGTGAAATAATATGCTTTTTATTCATGATGTTATAAAGTAAGACAACATCCAGCTAAGGGGTTGCTAATTTTTTATCTTGTTTTATAACCTAAGCTTTAAATGAGACTATGAGTTAAATTTTTATTTTTAAGTTGTTAATTTGGTAGAAGATTTATTTTTTTCTTAGAGTCTAATCGTCATCCAGGCCATACATCAAAGCAAGGAATAAATTAGGAAAAAGATGTCATCTTAATGCACAAGCTCAATGAACATCAATCATTTATAAAGCATGCACAAAAGAATAAAAAGATCATTTATGGTCAAGCTCCACCGTACAAACTTAAAAATAAATTGGGTAGCCGAGCTCTACCCTTATACAACCTGGATTACAAATGAATTAAATACAATTAAGTAAGAAAATTTATATTACGGGGGTCTTCATTTTTCAATTCTTCTTTCTTTTTTTTTCTTTCTTCTTTCTTCTTTTGTTCCTTCTTTTGGATGGTTGGAATGTGGATGCTCCAAAGGCTTCACATTGTACATAAGATGAGATCTTATGACCAATATTCATTCTAATCCCCCATAATAACTATTCTAAAATCCTAATTGCAAAGTACATGAAAATGGAAAAAAGAAAATATAACTAAAACCTATAAAACAGATATTAGCCAAACAAATCATACAATCCCAAGCATGTATATATATAAATCGGACTTAGCACCCCCACACAAGGGTAACCAAGTCCACCTGGACTATTTTGGATTATGCTTAAGGGTATAAGCACATGCACAGCAAAAGTAATTTTATATTTTTATTACAATGTCCCTTAAGAATAATCCCTTGTAGAAGATAATGATTAGACTAAATCATCCTACCATTCAGTCTACGCATATGCACCCTAACATCTAGACTAGAACTATATCACAAAATAAAAGCAAAGCATCAAACCATACACCGCCCTAACCTAAAGCCAGAAATGGTGACTTAGTCTAATGTGTGTGCTTTTAAAATATTTGTGTGGTATGCTTAGCCAGTTGATGATTTTCTACATAAAATATTAGCAATACGTTTAGAGGCTTTATTTTATGTAAGTGATTTAGTTGCTTTGGTTGATTTTATTTTGTATTTTGATTTGGTTTAAGTGAATCCTACAATTAATTACTAAGTTGTAAAGAGAGAAAAAGAGAAGAGAACTTCTCTTTCCTCCCTACCTTAAGTGATTTTTAAGGTAGATTCATATTTGATTTTTGTTTAGTGAATATTTTATTGTGTTTAAATTAATCCTAAGTTTAGATTTTCCCTAAATAAACCTATTCAAAAAGAAAGGTATTTTAAGATTAAGTAAGGTGAAATACTATCACGAAACATACATCACTTCATTTCTTTCCTAACATGTGTTACATGCATATGAATGAATCCTAAGCATATCTATATATGCAAATAGAAATGTTTAACACACTTTCATGATGGATGCTAAGTGATGTCACTTAAGGAAATTTGAAATGTTTTATGTATGCATGATTTTGTTAAGTAGAAAAGGGTGATTCTTTTATCCATTTTTTTCACATGCACATTTATATGTATGAAAGAAATAAGTGAGTATGATGCCATTATTAGCACCAGGGGTGTAAGATACAAGACCTACTTAGGGCTACTTAAAGTCTCTCAACTCCAGGGTTATCCATACTAATATACCACTTTCCTTAAATACATATGCATGTATAAAAGGAATGAATGGAAAAATAAAGATGCAAAAGTTTGTGTTTGTTTGCTTATTTTATTTATACAATTAATATGTGTAAGTGTGGATGTCATTCTTAAGTAATAACATAGGAATGAATAGGAGTGGTTTTAAGCAAGTGTTGTGTGCTTTTCAAATGAACTATACACCTTATCAAATCCTATTAAAAACTATGCTAAAATAAGAGAGAAGGAAAGCCATACTATGCACATCTTTATATTTATACTCACATGAAAGCTTATAAATAATTATAAGTAGCACACCTTTCAGTTTTAATATTGAATTTATAAATATTTAAAATAATTTTAGATTTAATAGTGATAATAACCATTCATATTATTACTTTAGTCAAAACATGCAATTTGATATAAAGAAAATATTTCATTTTTAATTTGATTTTGAAAAAGTATGAATGCATGATTTTCATATAGCTTACACATTTACCATGTTAGGAAAGAAATAAAGTAATAAAAGTAATGTAAATTCATCCACCCTATTTAATTCCTAAAGACAATCCTATGAATAAGATTATTTAAAGTAAATCAAATTTGTTTTAAGGAGAGTTTGGATTTTGTTTGAGTTTGATTTCAATTTGAGAAATGTGAGATGAGTTTGCTGGTCCTAACCCATTCCCCCATGTGTGAGTTATTTAAGTTCAATTTTTATGGAATTAGATCAATTTTATGCTTTGGTTAAGTTAAGGTGTGAATTAAGTGTTTTAATTATCCCTTACCTACACCACTTTAACATATAAAATCACATAATTATGAGCCAATGTATGACATAAACCCACACAAGAAATTTAAATCAGTAATGCACCTAGGAAAGAAAGGGGCCTAATACAATTGACTCACAATTAGTGATTAATTAAGTTAAAGGGTTTAATTTAAGTACTTTCATAACCCTTCCCACACATGTAAGTTGGATTTTGATTTTCTTAAGCTACTTAGGTTATTGAACTCATAAGCACCTACTCAAGAAGGATTGATTAAGTTCTGGAATGTTTTGATTTTAAAATCAAATTAATTAAGCAAGTGATTAGGGGATTAAACTTTAATTAAGTTTGAAGGAAAGGGGTTTAGGGAATGGCTTAGGGAAAATTTCCCAAATCCATTCCATAAACCTCTTCTCTACTTAATTAATAAAAGGATTAAACCACTATTTATATGCTTAATTCCCCTTAATTACATAAAAAGAGTAATTAAAAATTCATTAATTGATCTCCCTAATTAACCATCAATAAATCCCAAGAAAATTAGCGAAGGCAGAAGTCATCCCCCTAAATGCACATGAGAAGTTTGGAATTAATCAGTGAGATAATTAGGGAGTAATTAAGGTTATTAAATTTTTAATAAAACCCTAATTGATAAAAATCCAATATACAAAATCTACTGAAAATAATTTTAAAATATGCTCCTCTAAATTATCTTTACATTGCAATTTACCTTGTATTTTTATGATTTTTCTAGAATTGGTTATGTTATTTTAAAGATTCAGCCATTAAGGATAATTAATTAAATCCCTAATTAAAATACTTAATCCTCATGCCATGTGAGGCTAACGCTGCGCCACGCGGCACAACGAAAGGCCACTTGTTGTCACATCGTGTTAATGCGACACTACTTTTCCTCCCGCATAATCTAAGATTGGACGGTTGAACTAAAGCCTATGGTGTTAAATGATTAATCAGATATTCCTACGCATCATGATCATGGGCGTCCATCCAAAATGCATGGATGGACGGCCCATGATCCGTCACTGAGTTTCCCTATGAAAGAGGGGAATCATCCACCTTCCATGGCATGATCTGAGCTCGATTGAGTTGGGATTGAACTCAAATTTTACCCACACCATCTAGGAGTAAAGGGGAGAAGATCTAACAGTCAAATTCTCATGAGGTGAGAATTTATTTTACAAAGGACCACACCATGTCTACTTTAAGCTCGGGTTGAAGGCATACCTCAAGGCTATCACCAGTGTTCGAATCCATTGAGGTAGCTTCATCTAGTTGAGACGAAGTCCTGTTGAAGATTTGAGGTGATTTGGTTGAGTGGATCTTCCTATGGACCAAGCTCTCCATTGGGCTCAGTCTTAGTCTAGCTCCCCACTCGCTTGCCTTGAGAACTTGGATTAAGCTTTAGGCAAGCTCGATTGAGTCCTCTAAAGGAGCTAACAAGAGGAATTGGCTTGATTTGAAGTATTGAGTGAGATGGATCGTTGATGGAGCTCCCTTATTTTTGGCTTAAAGAAACCGAAAATGGAGAATTCCCAAATGCCTTTAGGAAGATTGGAGGAGCTCTAAGATGCTTGCTCTGAGTTCCCTAAGGTTAATCGAGTGTGTGTCATATGAATTCAAGTGGAATTAGGGGGAGTATATCTCCCCCTTGGTGAATTAGATGGTCGTGAAGAACTTTGCCATTTTGATCCAATACACCCTATTCAATGGGTTGTTTTGGCCATTTAGAGTTGCATGTGGTTTGGTTTTAGCCAGAGGGCGTAGTGGAGAAGTTTACATGTGTAAAATGTGCGCATGTCCATGGGGATGGTCAATTTTTTCCTTAGGTTGGGTTGGGCTGACCCAAACCCATTGGGTCATGTGCACTATGTCCATTAGTGACCATTTGGTCCACTAAGAGGATGACAAGTGTTCTGAAAAGGAATTGACCAAATTCCAAGTGGTTTTGGTTTTAGGTTACCCTATGGCCTAAAGGTAAAATGGTCATTTGGCTTGGATTTTAATTTGAATATGTTTGGTATGACTGAAAAATGGGTTAGGCCAAGTTTCAAAGAATTTGGAGTTTATTTGATATGATTTGGCTCATGTTGACCCATTTAGGTCAAAATGGGTCAACTTGGGTCAAGTTGACCAATTTGTCAAATGTGGTCAAACTAAGGGTTGGGTCAAGTTCATATGACCATTTGAAATGTTTTGGCATTATTGTTTTGGTTCAGTTTGATTTATATTTAGATTTGGTTAATTTGATTTTAATTAGGTCAAATGGGTCAAGTTGACCAATTTGACCCATTTGACCTATTTGGGTTAAGTCATGGGTTGGTTTATGTTTGATTGATCATTTGAAATGGATTGGTATCTTTTTTTCAATCAATTTGGTTTATATTTGGATTTGGCTCAATTTGACCTTTTAGGTCAAGTTGGTTCAAGGTCAAAAGTTGCTTGGAGTTGGCTAATTGGCTTTATTCAATGATTGAATGAATTTTTTGATCAAGTTCAATTTTGACTTTAGATCAAGTTTTGATTTTGATTTCAAACATTGAATTTTTGATCAATTGTTTCAATCAATTATGCCTTTGGTGGATTTTGACTAGTTTAGGTTTCATTTTGGCTAAGTGTTGACTTGGTCAACCCTTAGGTTTGACTTGGTTTGATCCAATTTGAGTGATTGATCATCTTATGATGATTGTTGCTCACAATGTGAGGCTTAGTTGGGTTTAGTTCAATCCAATTTGGGAAAGATTAGAATTTGGCTCAAAAGGGATACTTTAGGTCACTTTGGGTCAAGTGAGTCTAAGTGGGTCAAATGGATTGGTCAAAGCTTTATTTGAGTTTGATTAAACTCACATATGAACTTATGATTGAAATATAAATCCATTTGCAAGTGATTTGAAGTCGAATGGGTTTTGATTCATTTGACAATTTCAAGTTCAAAAGGGTGAACATGAGTTTGACTTGGGTTTGCTTTTTGAATTTAGTTTTGGTTTGATGATTGGAGTTTAGGTTTATATTTAGATTCATGATTGAAGGATTGATTGAATCATGAAGAAAAATCAAGGGTTTGGCTTGATTTGAAATTGATTTGGCTAAGTTCAAGATTTTGACTTGGAAGGCTTAGGTTGAATTTTGGTTGAATTTGGATTTGATTTTTGAATTGATTTTTGGATTGATGATTGAATTTTATGTCTATATTTGGATTCATGATTGTAGTATTGATTGAATCATGAAGAAAAATCAAGGGTTTGACTTGATTTGAATTTAATTTGGCTAAGTTCAAGATTTTGACTTGAAGGCTTTAATTGGATTTTGGTTGAATTTGAGTTTGAGTTTTGAATTTGATTTTGGATATTTGAGTTTATATTTCATTTATATTTGTGAATATAAATGAGAACATAAATGGGTTATGAGAAAATTCCTTGAATTTGAATTGATTTAGATTTGATTTAGGCTAAGTCCATGAGAGGGAATCAAAGGACTTAGGAAATATTTTTGATTTGGATTTGAATTTTGAATTTAGTTTGATTGATTTGAATTTATATTCCATTTATATATGTGCATATAAACGAGAATATAGATGGGTTATGAAAAAATTCCTTGAATTAGAATTGATTTAGATTTAATTTAGGCTAAGTCCATAAGAGGGAATCAAAGGACTTAGAAAATATTTTTGGATTTGGATTTGAATTTTTGAATTTGGTTTGATTGATTTAAATTTATATTTCATTTATATATGTGAATATAAATGAGAATATAAATAGGTTATGAGAAAATTCTAGAATTTGAATTGATTTAGATTTTATTTAAACGTAAGTCGAGAGAGAGAGTGACAAATGACCAGAAATAAGCAATAATGCAACTGAACGTTTGAATTTGGTTTGATTGATTTGAATTTATATTTCATTTATATATGTGAATATAAATGAGAATATAAATGGGTTATTAGAAAATTCCTTGAATTTGAATTGATTTAGATTTGATTTAGGCTAAGTCCATGAGAGGGAATCAAAGGACTTAGGAAATATTTTTGGATTTGAATTTTGAATTTGGTTTGATTGATTTGAATTTATATTTCATTTATATATGTGAATATAAATGAGAATATAAATGGGTTATGAGAAAATTCCTTGAATTTTAGTTGATTTAGATTTGATTTAGGCTAAGTCCATGAGAGGGAATCAAAGGACTCGGGAAAGATTTTTGGAATTTAGATTTGAATTTTGAATTTGGCTTTATTGATTTGAATTTATATTTCATTTATATATGTGAATATAAATGAGAATATAAATGGGTTATGAAAAAATTCCTTGAATTTGAATTGATTTAGATTTGATTTAGGCTAAGTCCATGAGATGGAATCAAAGGACTTAGGAAATATTTTTGAGTTTGGAATCCAATCATGGGCTTCAATCATAAGTTTCAATTATTTGGAATTGATTCATAATTTAGGAAAATCCATTGAATTGGTTCAAGGTTTGAGTGAGTGTTGGAGTTGATATGAGTTTGGCTTGAAGGGAGGAAGTGAGGAATTTGGTTCAAGCTATAGGGTGGGCAAATTTCCCTAACACCCCTAAGGCATGACCTATTCCTATGGTTAACTCTTTTAAGTTTATAGGGTTAGGTTGAGTGTCCACCTAATCACTAGATGTGTCTTAAGACTAAGGAGCTCTTAAAGTCTAAGAGAAGTCATATGTATAAGATGGAGGAGTTGAGAGCTCATTCCAAAAATGAGGTCAACACGCATTTTCTCATATACTTGGTCAAATTCAAATACAAATGCAAAAGAAAAAGAAGAAAAAGAAAAAGCATAAGAAAAATAAAAGAAAAATGAAAGTCCAAGTGAACAAGAAATGGAAATTGGGGAAAAAGTGGAGCCACATATCATATTCCACCCACAGTTCATTCCATCATATGGACATGTGGGTAGGATGACTCATCCTCCACCAGGCAGATGCAGAGGCAGTTCTAGAGGTGGAAGACCCCCTAGTTGGCCATCAGCCAACAAGGGTTATGTTCCAGTTCATAAGAATACCCTACTATTCACATAGACTTGGAATCCAGCTCAGAGGACAAGCCTAACATGATTAGCATACCAGCCAACCCCTCTCAGCGAGTTTCATTATAGGTGACACTCGAGCCAGACAGTGATGAAGATCAAGCCTCTAGGCAAAGCATGAAAGTATTTGAATCAAATGTATGTGAAACTATTAGGCAGCAGTTAGGAACCTTAGCTCTAACCTAATTTTCATCTCAAAAAGTTGAAGGTTTAGTAGTTAAGGAAGCCCCTTAATCTTCTATAGATGTCAAGCCAAAGAGATTCTTTTTGGGATCATCATCCTCAAGTCCAGAAACTGATGTAGGATTTGAGGATATTTCAAATAATGAATTAATGGAATTTCCTTTTGACTAGTATTCACCTTGTGTTCTTAATCCTGTAAAGAAGGATTTGATTCCTTATTCATGGTCTAAGCACAGGTTAGAGTACTTTGAAAAGCTGTGGAACAACAGAGGAAGTGATGCACAATCAAGATCAGGACTAGGATTCAATATAGTGGGTCAAGTTGATGACGATGATTGTTGCTTAGCTACTACCAATCTTATGGCGTTAGCTATTACAGTGTGTATCACGAGCATCAACATCTACGGGGATTCTTAGTTGGTCATCAACCAAATTTTTAGGTCCTTCAAGGTTCTCAAACCCAAGCTTCGTCACTACTATGAGTATACCATGAAGTTGTTGGCCCAAATCCCTTAAGTCACCATCTACAAGGTTCCCCGAGTAGAGAATGCAATAGTAGATACTTTGGCCAAACTTGCCAAAGAATTGGCATGTCTGGAAGATGAGTCCATTCAAATAAGGGTCCAAAATAGACAAGTCCTATTCCTTATTGATGTTGAACTTATCGAGAGACTTTCTCTTGAAGGGGAGGTTGACGTTGCCTATAAGAATAATGAACTGGATTGGAGGCAATAATTCATAGACTATTTGAAAACTGGCAAACTACCTTAAGAAAATTTACAAGCCCATTAGGTGAAATAGAGAGCTCTCTCCTATGCTCTCATTGATGGAACCTTGTACTGATGGTCATTTGTTAAATGTGTTACATTATTGGATAAACACGAAGCCCATAGAATTGTCATCGAGGAACATTCAGGTCTATGTAGAGTGCATCAATTCGGTCTAAATATGAAGACAAAGATCAAAAGACTAGGATACTACTGGCTTTCGATGATTACAGATTGCATGTATGTAGCTAGGAGATGCCATTAGTGTCAGGTACATGGTGTGGTCTTACATTAACCACCCAACATAATACACCCTACATTGGCCTCGTGGCCATTTGAGTATTGGGGTACCGATATTGTGGGTCCGATCGATCCTCCTTCCTCTAAAGGTCATCGGTTCATTCTAGCTGCCACCGATTATTTTTTTTAAGTGGGCAGAGGCAATCCCACTCAGAGAGATCATAACTCAGCATGTGCTTCAGTTTTTCAAAACCATACCATATATAGGTTCGGGGTGCCTCGATCGATAATGGTATTGCATTCAAAAGCACTAAAATCAACAGCTTAGCTAGAAGACATGGTAGAGATTGGAGATACTCCACCATCTACTACCCCCAGGAAAATGGCTTAGCTGAAGCATTCAACAAAACTCTCATACAAATACTAAAGAAGACTCTTGATGACAACAAGTGACAGTGGAATGAGCAGTTGGTTGAAGCCTTGTGGGCATACTACACCATGTACCGAACTCCAACTCAATCTATCATATTTTCCTTAGTGTATGGGTCAAAGTCATTCTACCTTTAGAAGTTTAACTCCCTTCACTAAGGATAGCATTGGGTAGCAAGATCACTACATAACAGAATACAAAGTTACGGTTAGAAGAGCTCAAAGGTTTGGAGGAGAGTCGCCTATGGGTGTGGCAGAATCTCAAGTTATATAAGGCCAAAATGATTCAAGCTCACAACAAGCTGGTCCACCCTAGGTATTTCCAAGTAGGAAAACTTGTGTTAGTCCTAAGGAGACTAATTGTTGTCCATTGAAAGATGGGAGGCAAGTTTAAACCCACTTAGGAAGGCTTTATGCCATAGAGAAGGCTTACCAAGGAGGATCATATCTCATCATTGATTATAAAGGGGAACACCTAATGCTTCCAATTAATGGGATATATTTGAAGAAATATTACCCATAAAATATGTTTGAAAATAATTATCAACAAAAGAATGAAAATCTAATTCTATTTGATCAAAATCTTCTCTTCTTTCGAAGCATTGTTTGCTTGCTTGTGAATCCTCCATGACGTATTTAGGATAGGTGTAAGAGAACCCAAGAGGCATCCTATCCCTCTTTCACAACACAAACACAATCTCCTGGTTCTATTAGAATAGGTGTGAGAGAACCCAAGAGGCATCGTATTTTGATTAGCACAACTAAGTTAGGTGTAATTGAACCCAAGTGGCATCCTTCCTTAGTGGAAATTCTGGTTGCCATTCATGGCACCATTTCATCCAATTCCCCAAGTGTGTTTAGGGTAGGTGTGAGATAACCCAAGCGGTGTCCTATTCCCTTTAACACAACCACAAAAATAAACATAAATCTTTTGTCTCAGGCTATTTTGATGTGGGAGCAGGCCCTTGTGGCACTCACTCATTAACTACTCTAGGTCAGGTTTACATACTACCTCGCTAGTATGTCACCCCAGTGGTCATTTGTTGGAGGATGTGAGTCCCCATGCTTTCTTCTTAGTTTAGTAGACTTCACTGCCCAGCCAGTAAGCTATCTCGTGTTCATTTTAGTTAAGAAGATGTGAGTTCCCACACTTTCTTCCTGAACTAATCATCATGATCTAACTAGGTTGAGTATATTTGAGGTTTAGGATAAGTCCCCCAAAGGCTCCTTTCTTCTTGACTATATTTGGGTTAATATAAGTCCCCTAGTGGCATTCACTCAGTAGTTGCCCTAGGTCGGATGGCACCTGGCGAGCCAAAGACAGACTATCCCAACAGTCAGTTCTACTATAGGAGGATGTGAGTCCCCAAGCTTTCTTCCTAAGCTAATTATTGTAAACTGACAGGCAGCTTAGATTGGTTGATGTTCGCTATGCTGACAGCGACTCGGCCGGTGGATACACCACTCTTGCCAGATGTGAGTCCCCATGCTTTCTCCATGATTTGGCCATCGAATACTTATGATATTATCTTATTCAGAGTTTTGGATCAAGCCCTTAGTGACCCCTCTCCCTATGAGCACTCTATTTGGATCACGTCCTTTTGTTACCCTATTTAGATATTACTCGTGTTACTTTTAGATTAGATAGTCCCCCTTTCCTAGTAGCCACCCCTGTGGTTGGAGAATTTGTTCTACAGATACGTAGATTCTCCCTTAGTTCAGTAAATCTGAGATAGGTCTAGGCTGATATAAGCTCCTTCTCAGTTTGATCCCTCGTAAACTAATAGGGTTCATGATAAATAAACTAAACAAATAAATAAAATATTCTCTTGTGGATTAGAAATTCAAGCTCCTAAAGGGCCCCTTTTCTCAAGCAGGCATCCTATCTTTAGGGCAGTGTTAGCAGAACTCCCTATAGGAATTGCCTGACTACCTAGGTTGAGATAAGTCACCGGGTTGGCACTCACTCCGTAGTCACCCTTAGGTTAGGTTCGATTTATCTTTCCACAAGCAGGTTACCCATGTAGTCATTTCTCTTTTGAAGGTGTAAGACTAAGATGCATTCTTTCTAACATGATTGTCATAAACTAACGACAACCCTAGGTTAGTTCGATCTGTTGCCTAAAGCAACCGATCACCCTAGTGATCTTTTGTAGTGGAAGATGTGAGTCCCCGTGCTTTCTTCTCCTGAATTGATCATTGCAAACTGAAAGGCACTCTTTTGGTCAGATAGTTCTCCCCTCAGCCGGGAAGCTACTCCCTTTGGTTTAGTAAATTTGAGATAGGTCTAAGCAGATATAAGCTCCTTCTCAGTGTGATCCATTGCAAACCAACGGAATCCATCAAAATAATCAAACTAAAAAAAATGAAATTAATCTTGACTATTTTTGAGCTGATTTAAGTCTCCCAATAGCATTCACTCAATAGTTAGCCCAAGGGCAGGTTTGATTTGTTGCCTTGCCAACCGATCACCTTAGTGGTTCCTTGTTTTGGAAAATGTGAGTCCCTACTTTCTTCCTAACTTGACCATTGCACACCGAAAGGCATCCCTTTGGTTGGTTAGTCATACCCTGTGGTTGGTAGACTATTCCCTTTAGATTGGTAAATCTGATGTATCCCAAGACCTCAATGGCCCCTACTCAATGCAGTACATCACAAACCGATAGGATCCATCAAAATAAACTAAAAAATTGAAATCAATCTTTTGACTATCTTTGAGCTGATCTAAGTCCCCCAGCTACATTCACTCAATAGTCAGCCCTCGGTTGGGTTCAATCCATTGCCTTACTAATGGATCACCCTAGCAACTAGTCCCTACTTTGAAGTATGTAAGTATGCTACACTTTCCTCCTAGTACAGATGCTGCAAACTAAAAGATGAAGCTCTTTGGTTGGCTAGTCCTACTATGTGTTTGGTAGACTACCCCTTTGGATTAGTAAATTTGAGTCAGGTCTAGGCCTCCATGTCTCTTACTCATTGCGATCCATTGCAAACCAATAGTGTCCATCTCAAAAAATCCAAAATCTAAAAATCTAAAATAAATTCAACCCTCCTCTGTCAGTGGAGTCAAATAAACAAAAGCAACAAACAAAACAAATCTAATCAATTCTCCCCTGGAGCCTAAACAACAAACAGAACAGTCAATCAAAAATAACAACTTAAACAAATCAAATCAATTTCTCTCCCCAGTGAGACTCAAATCAAATCAAATCTCTCATCTCCTTGTGGATGATTTGAACCTGTTTCCCTAGTGGAAGGTTCACATATTCTATCCTTAGTGGATTCCTCTTTCATTCTCTTATGTCTGTGACATGAGTAGAGTCACATAAGCACGGATTCCTTCTACAGTTAGTAGATCATTTCTATTAGTGCTTGTGATCATTCGGTGTTGTTGATTATTTTAATCAACACCAATATGTGCGGTGTTCCTTGTTAGTCACACCACACCTATTGGACGCCCATTGTTGACCTCATTTTTAAGATGAACTCTCAACCCCCTCCATCTTAAACATAGGACTTCTCTTAGACACTAAAAGTTTTTAGTCTTAAGACACTTCTAGTGATTAGGTGAAAACTAAACCTTTCCCTAGAGACTTAGAAGAGTTAGCCATAGGAATAAGTCATGCCTTATGGGTGTTAGGAGAAAATTGCCTACCCTATAGCTTGAACCAACTCCTTTCTTCCTTCCTTCAAGTAAAATTTCAAATCAAGTCTAAACCAACTCTAAGCTCCAAATCAAATCAACATCAAAACTTAAATTAATTTTAACTTAATTGATTTTCTCAAACTCAAACTAATTCCAAATGATTGAAGCCCATGATTGAATTTCAAATTCCCAAGAATCTTTCCTAAGTCACTTTGATTCTATCTTATGGACTTAACCTAAATCAAATTCAAATCAATTCAAATTCAAGAAATTTTCTCATAACCCATTTATATTCTCATTTATATTCACAAATATAAATGAAATATAAATTCAAATAACCAAAACAAAATTCAAAAATCAAATCCAAATTAAACCCAAATCCAACCTAAGCCTTTCAAGTCAAATTCTTGAACTTAGCTAAATCAAATTTAAATCAAGCCAAACCCTTGAATTTTCTTCATGACTCAATCAATCCTTCAATCAAGAATCCAAATATAAACATAAACTTTAATCATCAAACCAAAACTAAATTCAAAAATCAAATCCAAATCCAACCAAAATTCAACCTAAGCCTTTCAAGTCAAATTCTTGAACTTAGCAAAATCAAATTCAAATCAAGCCAAACTCTTGATTTTTCTTCATGATTCAATCAATCCTTCAATCATGAATCCAAATATAAATATAAACTTCAATCATCAAACCAAAACTCAATTCAAAAATCAAACACAAATCAAACTCATGTTCACCCTTTTGAACTTGAAATTATCAAATGAATCAAAATTCATTTGACACCAAATCACTTGCAAATGGATTTATATTTCAATCATAAGTCCATATGTGAGTTCAATCAAACTTGATGCAAGCCTTGATCAAGTCATTTGACCCACTTAGGCTCACTTGACCCAAAGTGATCTAAAGTACCCCTTATGAGCCAAATTCTAATCCTACCCAAATTAGATTGAATTAATCCCACCTAAACCTCACATCGAGAGAAATAATCATCATGAGATGATCAATCACTCAAATTGGGTCAAACCAAGTCAACACTTAGCTAAAATGAAACATAAACTAGCCAAAATCCATCATAGGCTAAATTGATTGAAACCATTGATCAAAATCAATTCATGATCAATGTTTGAACTTGACCAAGTCATCATTTGAGCCTAACCTAGCCCAATTGGTCACTTGACCCAAATTGACCTAATTTGATCATAAAAGTCAAAATGGGTCAAAACTTGATCTAAGCCTAATTAATTGAAACCAATGGGTCAAGTTCATTCCAAATCACTTATTGAACTTGACCAAAGCCTCAATTGGCCAACTAGACCCAACCTAGCCTAATTGACCATGAACCCAACTTGACCTAAAAGGTTAAATTGAGCCAAAATCAAATCAAACCAAAATTGATTCGAAACAAAGATATCAATACATTTCAAATAACCAACGAAACATAAACCAACCCATGACCTAACCTAAATAAGTTAAATGGGTCACATTGGTCAACTTGACCCATTTGACCAAAATGAAATCAAATGAACCAAATCCAAATATAAATCAAATTGAACCAAACCAATGATGCCAAAATATTTCAAATGGTCATATGAACTTGACCTAACCCTTGGTTTGATCCAATTTGACCAACTGGTCAACTTGACCTAAGTTGACCCATTTTGACCTAAATGGGTCAACATGAGCCAAATCACATCAAATCAATTCCAAATTCATTGAAACTTGGCCCAACCCATTTTTCAATCATATGAAACATACTCAACTGAAATCCAAGCCAAATGACTATTTTACCCCCCTAGGTCAAAGGGTAATTCTTGGCCAAATTCACTTAGAATTTGGTCAAATCCTCTTCATGGCCACTTGGCACCCTCTTAGTGGACTCCATGGACACTAGTAAGAGTGGTGCACTTCACCCAATGGGTTTGGGTCAGCTAAACCCAACCCAAGGTCAAATCGACCACTCCCTTCATTTCAAGCACATGGAAATCACTCCTCCACCAAAAACCAACACATGGAACTTCTCCACTACCCCTTTTTGCCAAAAATAAACCATGTGCAACCCTTAACAACCAAAACAACCCATTGAAGGAGGTGAATTTGATCAAAATGGCTTAGCACCTCTCAATCATCCAATCCATCTAGAGGGAGATATAATCCCCCTAATTTCACTTGAATTGCATTCTCTTGCATTCGATTGAGTGAGAGGAAGCTAGAGGAAGCAATTCTAAGCCTCCCCAAGCTCCCCCAAGACAATTCAATTTCCCCATTCTCGATTTTGCCTAAGTCAAAAATAGGGGAGGTAGCAAGATTTTGAAACTCATCCAATACGCAAATTCAACTCAATTCATCCCTTAAGCACCTTGAGGGAACCCAATCGAGTTCACCCAAGCCTTTATCCAAGTTCTCAAGCCATGGGAAGAGTGCTCTAGACCAAGGCCACAAATAATTGTATCCCACCTTGGTCAATAGAAGGATCTACTCAATACCAAAGCTTGAAACCTTTAACAAGGCTTCGTCTCTACTAGATGAATCTATCACGACAGTTGAGAGCACCGGTGATAGCCTCCAGTGAGGTATGCCTTCAAATCGAGCCTAAAATAGGGAGTGTGTCGTCCTTTATGAAGAGAATTTTCATCTCAAGTAAAATTGGTCGTTGGATGTCTTCCCCCTTGTATGATGATGGTGTAGGTTGAGTTTGAGCTCAATCTAGCTCGGATCTTGCCCTAAGGAGTAGACGGTTACCCTCTCCCGCAGGCGAGCTCAGTGATGGATCATGGACCATCCATCCATGCATTTTAGATGGACGGTCATGATCAAGTCACATAGGATCTGTGATTAATCCTATTATAAGCCACAGGCTCGATCTCAACCATTCGATATTTGATCGAACAATCCAGAGAGAAAGTGCGTAGTGCCACCACTGATGCAACTTCGGATGTGATAACTTAAATAACCAATTCCATCGTACCACATGGAAAACGCACACCACGTCAGCAGTCGACGTGGTACCGATGAGATTAATTAATAATTAGGGGTTTTAATTGATTATTAATCACTTAATCTTGAAATATTCATAACTAAATATATAAAAGTCAAATAAATACAAAATAAAATGCATTGTGAAGATAATTCAGTAAGGAATTCACTAAAATTATTTATAATAGATTTTGAACAGTGCATTTTCCTTAATTAGGGTTTTATTGAAAACTTAATAATCCTAATTACTTCATTAATTCATTTCAAAATTTTTAAATGTATTTAGTGGAATGACCTCTACCTCCCCTAATTTTCTTGGGATCTGTTGATGAATTAATTAGGAAAATCAATTAATGTATCCTTAATCAATCTCTTTATATAATTAAGGGTAATTAAGCATGTGAACAGTGATTTAGTCCCTTTATTAAGTTAATTAAGCCTTGCTTAAGTGAAGAAGAGGTTTATGGAATGGGTTTGGGAAATTTTTCCAAAGCCATTCCCTAAACACCTTTCCTTCCTTAATCTAAACTTTATTAAGGGCTAATCCACTAATCACCTAGTTAATTAACTTTATAAATTTTTCAAAATATTCTAGAACTTAACCAATTCATCTTGGATAGGTGCTTAGGTATTCAATAACCTAAGTAACTTAAGGAAATCAAAATCCAGCCCAAATGCACTTAATTCACGCTTTAACCTAAAAAAAATTTAAAAATCATCTAATGGTTCTAAAAATAAACTAAGACATCATACACATGTGGGAGATGGGTTAGAACCAGTAAACCCTTTCACATTTCTTAAAATGAAATCAAACTAAAAATAAAACAAAATTCTCTTTAAAAAAAATTTGATTTACTTTAAATAATCTTATTTCATAAGATTATCTTTAGGAATTAATTAAGGTGAATGAATTTACATACTTTTATCTCTTTATTTCTTTCCTAACATGCTAAATGTGTATGTCATATGAAAATCATGCATTCATCCATTTTAAAAATCAAATTAAAAATGAAATATTTCCTTTATGTCAAATTGCATATTTTGGCTAAAGTAAGAATATAAATGGCTATTATCACTATTAAATACAAAATTATTTTTATAACTCATAAATCAAATATTATAAATGAAAGTTATGCTACTTATAATTATTTATAAGCTTGCATGTAAGTATAAATATAAAGATGTGCATTGTGTGACTTTCCTTCTCTTCTCTTTTAGCATAGTTTTGAATAGGATTTTGCAAAGTGTGTAGTTCATTTGAAAAGAACACAACACATGCTTGAATTCATTCCTATTCATTCCTATGTTATCACTTAAGAAGGATATTCACACTTGCATATGTAAATTGCATAAATAAATCAAACGAACAAACATAAATTTTTTGCATGATTCTCTTTCCATGTATTTCTTTTTTTGCATGCACATGTATTTAAGAAAAGTGGTATATTAGTCTGGACAATCTCGGGATTATGAGGCTTTAAGTAGCCCTAAGTAGGTCTTGTACCTTACACCCCTTGAGCTAATAATGACATCGTACTCACTTATGTCTTTTATACTTGTGAATGTGCGTATGAAAAATGGATAAAAGAATCACTCTTTTTCTACTTAATGAAATCATGCATCATGAAGCATCCAAATTTTCTTAAGTAACCCTCTTAGAATTCATCATTAAGGTGTGCTAAAACCTTCATTTGCATTTATAGGTATGCTTAGGATTTATCCATATGCATGTTATACGTGTTGGCAAAGAAATAAAGTGATGTGTGTTTTGTGATAGTAATTCACTTTACTTAATCTTAAAATGCCTTTCTTTTTGAATAGGTTTATTTAGGAAAAATCTAAACTTATGCTTAATTAAAACACATAATAAAACATTCACTAAATAATAATTAAATATGAATCTACCTTAGAAATTACTTAAGGTGGGGAGGAAAGAGAAGTTCTCTTCTATTTTTCTCTCTTTACAACTTAGTAATTAATTATAGGATTCATTCAAACCTAATCAAATCATAAAATAAAAATCAACCAAAGCAACTAAATTAGTTAAATGAAATCACCCTCTAAGTTGAACATCTTCATACTTAGAAAACTCAACCTTAAAGCCTAGTTAAGCATACCACACAAATCTTAAATGACACACACATTAGGCTAAGTCACCACTTCTAGCTTTAGTTTAGGATGGTGCATGGTTTGATGTTTACTTTTATTTTTTTGATGTAATATTTTAGTCTGGATGTTAGGGTGTATATGCGTAGACTGAATAGTAGGATGATCTTAGTCTAACCATTATCTTCTGCAGGGGATTGTGCTTAAGGGGCGTTGTAATAAAAATATAACTTCTTTTGCTGTGCAGGTGCTTATACCCCTAAGCATAATCCAAAATACCCATGTGTGGTGTTAAGTCCTATATATATATATATATATATATATATATATATATATATATATATATATATATATATATATATATATATACATGCTTGGATTGTGTGTTTGTTTAATCTCATTTTTGGTGTTTTAGTTAGATTTTCTTTTTCTCATATTCATGTAATTTTGAAATTAGGATTTTAGAATGATTGTTATGGGGGATTATGATGAACATTGGTTATAAGACTATATCTTATGTACCATGCGAAGCCTTTGGAGAAATTATATTCCAACCAACCAAAAAAAGAAAGAAGAAAGAAGAAAGAAAAAAGAAGAAAGAAGAAAGAAGAAATGAAGAATAAAGACCCCTCATAATAATGAATTCTTTCTTGATTGTAATTTATTCATTTATAATCTGGGTTGTATAAGGGTAGAGCTCAGCTACTCAATTTATTTTTGAGTTTACGCGATAGAAATCGATAACAAATGACATTTTATTCTTTTGTGTTAGCTTTATAAATTGATTGATGTTTGTTTAGGTTGTGCATTAAGATGACATCTTTTTCTAGTTTATTCCTTGCTTTGATGTATGGAATGGATGCTTATTAGGCTCTTAAGAAAATAAATTTTCTATCCAACTAATCAATTCAAACTAAAAATAAATAACTCATAACCTCACCTAAAGCCTAGGTTATAAATCAAGATAAAAGAATTAGCAACCCCTTAGTTGGATGTTGTATTACTTTTCTCACATCATGCATAAAAAGAATATTATTTCACTCTTGACTTGGAGGGCTTCCACTTTTGCTAGAGAACTTGGCTTGAACTTTGAGAGCCATGGTGGAAATACATTTCCTATCTTGCTGATTTTGGCCCATAATCTAATTTCTCATGCATTAGGTATATGAATCCTAAAGCCTATGTCACATTGATTGTCCAAAAATAAAAAATAAAATATGATAAAATTTGCATTAGATTTAAGTTATTAAATCATCCTCTACATGATCTAGTCTCTTAGAGAGTGTGTTTAAGAATATAGTCTCTTTTTAAATAAATAATAGCTTACCTATCTTGCAAAAGCATATGACTTGCCTATATGTATTTAACACCGTAGGAAGAGTTAGTTGGCAGCCACCCCTTTATCCTCTCTTGTGGAGGTAAACCAAATACCCATTTTCACCTTAGATTTAGGTCATGCTTTTGGCCCTCACCAAAGCTACCTAAATTTAGATTCAGAGGTTGCTACTTCCTTTTACGGGCTACGAGCATAAATCCTCACCTCTTAGGCATTTTCATGACCTTGTATCATGGAATTATAATCCCTAACTTTTTAATAAAAATTCAACTCAAATAAATCAATTCAATTTCAAAAATATAAAGCCCAATCATAGAATAGTTTGGGATGCTTACTAGGCTTTCTAGTATCCTACGCACCCCCTACTTATCTTCATTTGGATTCAATAAGAACTCCCTCCTCTTGATCGATCCCACTTGACTTTTCTAAAAATAAACCAACCAATTGATAGTCCTACCTTTTGAAATATTTAGAGACAACGATTATTTACCTTAATCAAGAGTATTTCTAAGGAATCTTATTCCTTAAGATGTAATTATCTATGGGGGCTTGCCCCTGTAGGAAACTTAACGAACCTAGTTTAAAATAAATCATGCTTTACTTTTCCAGGTAAAGTAGGGGAAGAATCTCTGGTACATTCTGAAGACCAATAGTCTTTAGGAGTCCTTATTGAGTGATTAGGCCCATTGTACGATGATCACTTCTATCTTTCGAGATAGTACATCTCTCCTCAATGTCGTACTTGGTCACCCAAATTAGAATATCTGTGGATCTACGTGGTGTCCCGATAAGGTGTTATATATATTTTTATTTTCATTTATCCTCTTTTCAAAAAGGGATAGATGAAGGAAGAAATATATATAATAATTTTTTTACCACAAGGACGTAATCATCCTTGTAGACTCTCTTTTTGGGTTGACTAAAACACTATTGGATAATGTGAATTCACCTCATCGATACTTCCTTTCTAGCCAATCTTTGAAGACATGATAATCTTCAATATGATGGCTAATCATCTGATGATAGAGATAGTAATTTGAATTATTGACTTGATCAGCTTCTTCAGGCCTTTTAATTTCTGGTAATTGTAGACTAGCTTTGACTATTTATCAAAATAATTTAGCCACACTATCCCTACTAAAGGAATATTTTTGTTCATCTTTTTCTTAAAAGATGGATGCATTCGCTCATATTTTTTAATCACTTATTTTAGATGATCTCCACCACCTAAAAAAGTTCGAGGCATATCATTGCTACCCAATACCAATTTTAGCTATGGATTAGGATGAACAAGCTTCTTTCTCTTATAACCATTGTACATTGGCTATTTTCCTTTATCTACATTATAGATAATTCATTTTTCACCATTAGAGCTATAGGAACCGGCATGAGTTTCATTTCTCCTTGAGTCTGAAAGCTTATTTCTCTTTGATTTATTTGTTTAAATTTCATACTTAGGGTGATTTAACTTTTAAAATTTGGTCACCCTATCAAGCAAGTCTTGGAATGTTATAATTGATGCCATACATAAAAATGGTGCCATTTTATCATCCATATTGCCCATTAAAAATTGGATCACATGTTCTTCCTCTAATTGTTGTTCGCATTTCATGCTTAGGTTATGCTAATGAGTTATGAATTTTATCACTGACTCATCTTTTCTCTTTTTTAGCAAGGTAAGGTCGTTATCTTGGTTGCACCGGCAAACTTTATCTCATCAACATTAATGAATCATTCATAGCTCGTACCACTCGAAAGCAATTGAGGTCAAAGCATGAGTGAAAAGCGGCATCATTTCCTCTGTGTAGCCTTGAATTGGGCTAATTGTTGCTTTGGATTATCATGCCCACTAAAAATATTAAATTTTGGTACTGGTAACCTTACGGGTATGATGCTTGATCAAATTCAATTGGGTAAGGGCAACCTTTACTCACCGTCTTTTCAGCCTACTCTGAAGCTATAACTGCCTTTATGTTTTCATTAATTATTATTTCTTATTGAGCAGATGTTACTGTTACTATTCCTGGTGCACTAGCCACATTCTAAATTACAGATTGAAGAGCTAGTTAATTGACTTCACTCCTCCCTTCAGGCATAGCATGTATTGTAAGAGCTTGAGGTATCAGAGTGACCGATGATATAAAAGTTGTATTATTAGCTACCTATTGATTAGCAGACGAAACATGTGCTACATTTTATGTGATAATATTATATAATATATCCATCATGATATTCATTTGTGCCATCATGTCATTCATCTTGGCACCAAGCTATGAAATTTCTTTATCTTTGGCTTTTATTTGACGATGCATTTATCTTTACTCTCTAGCTAGCGACATGATGTCAATCAATGCAAGCTCTTCTTCTTCCTCTATTTCTCATTATTGTTCTGCTCCCTAGTCATCTTTAGGAGAAGAACTTGATTATCCTTCTCCTTGTGCATTTATAGAGACAGTTATTGCTAGGGCTGAACGACGACGCTGATTGTAAAATCGTGTACCAAGTTTATCATTTCTTGGTTCGACCATATAAATAGCTACAACTCCCATGATCTCTTTTTCATTTTGGTCTACTTCTTCTTCCTCTCCAGTAGAGATTGATGATCCATCTTCTACTTGCTTTAGGGGAGACTCTCCTTCATAAGCATTGAATTCAGGTTTAAGTTCACCAGATTCATGTTGCTGATGATGTTGAGCAGAAAGTTCATCTATATGTCTCATCATATATATGACTTCTACTTCCATAATGTCATGTTCATCGTCATCTTCTTGCACATGAATTTTTGATTGATGCTTCTAATGGATCTCTGGTTCATTATAATGAGCAAAGATTTATTCCATTGGGGGACTGCGAACATAGTCAACTTTCTCCCACGGGGGTGAACCTGATTGATGATGGGATCCCCTAAAGGATTCTCCAGGGTGTCGACCATCATGTCTTTTATCAGTGATATCCTTTCTTTTAGGTATCCACTTCTGATGAGTTATTTTTTAGGTTAATTTCTGAATATGTGCATCAGATGTCACCCCTTTTTATTTTTTTAGAATTTTATCACGGGGCCTTGGTCTCCACATCTTCTTACCCTTTTGCCGGGACCTTTTAGCAGTGAATTCTTAGACACATGGTATAAGTGTCACACTCTGATGCTCACCACGTGAAGCATAATTAGTTTGATGACTAGTCACCATAATAGATGGAAACCTTCTTGGTGAGGCTTTAGTATTTTCAATCACTACAGGCCTTTGAAACTTTCTTTTCATTAAGCCTCTATCTTTGGCTACTTTAAGTATGTTTTGTATTCTAGTGAATACTATTACAAGTTGTCTTTTCTACTGTGGTGGAGCTTAACATTGTTAAGACCAGAAAGACTGCTTCACCTCACTAGTAGAGTTGTTCCTTTTTACCCATTTTAGATTATCAAAGTTGTTATGGGTAAGAATACTCACTTCTAGCGACAATAGTTGTTAAGGCCTTTGAAACTTTCTTTTCATTTTAGATTATCTGTTGATCCCTCGGCTCAATATTTCTTTTTCTTCTTAGCCTTCTCGTTAATTTTCTTCTTGATGAGGGAGCCTCAAAATCATGTCTCCCAAAGGCCAAGGTTTTAGTTGGCAAACAGCTTGTACCATGAGGCATCAAAGATACTGGCCCCAATCGAATGATTCTTTCATCATGGGGGCATCAGATTGACCCAATCTTTCAAAAATTGAAGTTCCTTATTGAGAGAACTCCTTAACAGTGGTTGGTTACTGAATTGGTTAGAGAGCATGATGAGTAGGAGCTTCAGTAAACTTAGGCCTTCCGGTATGACCTCAGATGAGTTCACCACGGGTGGGTACTTCAGGAGTTACAGTTTTGATAGCTTGGAAATTCATGCTATAAAATTGAAGGGTAGCTCCAACATCTCATGTGTTGATGACATCGTTAGCTAAGCAGATGTTTGCACCACGCCCTAGTGAACAGTGAAAGGAGTGCTCTATAGATCCATTCTGCAAAAATGAAAGATGGGGATTAGTAATTAGTAATTATTATTTTACCCCATACTTTTAAAATACAGAGAAACTATAAAATAAATTAATAGTGTAATAAAGATATACTCTACAGAATAATTCATTCAACATAGAGTCTCATACATTAGTAATTTGAATTTATTATACATTTAAATCACCATTTTTTATTTTGAATTTTGAGATATTTTGTTGCCACTATAGCATATATATGACTAGTCAAAGATGGAAAGAGAAACCAGTCCCCATCGGAGTTGCCAGAAATCTGTGGGCTCCGAAAATTCGCCACCGACCTTTCACATTGAAGAGAGTATGATTTATGTATGTCGTTGTAATTTTAGAAGACAGATGAAATAGTATATAAGACACTACTAAGATATTTCACCCTTATTTTGTGAGGACTTTAGATCTGGTTCCAAGTTTCCTATAGGCGCAAAAACCTAAAATTAATTACCCTCTCAACGTTGAGAGATAACTTATGATTAAGGCTAGCCATTAGGTCACTAAATGTGTAGCGTATAGTAGCAGCATGTGGGGTTTTTATTTTTAGATTTATGAAATTCATCAGTATTAGCTTAAAGAGGATGGTTGGGGGAATGATGACATGATCGATCAAGATCTCATGGTTTCATCATCTCGGGCTGTCATGGTCCCTAGTCTACTAAGTTAGAGAAGGTAGTCGACCCAACCTGATCGAAGGATCCTTGTCAGCAACACGTGGGTTACGTCGTCCAAAGTGTCCTTATAGACTTGGGATGGTGTTTGTCTAAGGAGACAAGATTAAGTCTACCTTAATTAATAGAGGAATTTTTGCCCTATCAAGTGTACCCTATGATTTACATCTCAAGGTACAGAGCCATTGGGGAGCGTACAGGCTACAGTCATGATCGTAATATAATAGTGTCATTTGGCCCAACCACCCGATCAGACGACTCTGGTCGTAACTTCATCATATGTGAAGCCAATTGGCCAAACCACGCCAATAGAGAACACAGGCCACGTCCTTACTAGCCTAAGATTGATTGAGAGTGGACATAGTAGAACACTTGATTTGACATTGGCTCTTTTGTGAGCTAGAGTTTTCTTAATTTGTCACCTTCAAGAAATTATTGCGAAATGTGGATTGAATGGAGTTTGCTTTAAGCTTTTAAAGATTAAATTTTATTTAAGCAATTAACACTTAGTAATTTATCTGTTTTTTATTTTTGTATTGACACTTGATTTTGATCAATTCACTTTGAACTTGCAAGCACATTTTTGATGATAAGTATCCCCTCCGGTTGAAATCTTCATTCAACACAGCCATCATCGGGGTGGATGTATTGTTTGATCATTTAATTTATTATTTCAGATCTTATCGACTCTATTAGTTTAATAATGAAGGATTAGATCTACTGTCATATGACAGAATTAGCTTCTAAGATATTTTAATAAGTTAAAATTCTTATAGTGATTAGATTTTTAAGTTTTGTTAACCCGGACACAGTCTTAAGACCAAACCGGAAAGCAACTCGTAGATCCTCTTAAATCTAGACATTGATTATGGGCCATGATTTAATAATTTAGATAATTTTATGTTTGAAAAATGAGATTAATTTTATATTTATTTAATGTCAACTTAGCCTACGCAGCCTTTTTAGATATTAAAATTTGCACTTTAAATCTCTATGTCAGAGCATATGCAGGTATTTATAGCTTGGATAATTTCATCTAATTAATGAAATCATTGATTTTAAAAATCATAATTATAATAAAATTATTTAATTTTTGGATTGAAAGTAATTCATAGATAATTTGATTTAGCATCGCCTTCTATCTGCTTGTACAAAGAAGTGTAGATCCGGTGATTTTTATGGAGCAGAACTAAGTTTCCATTTGCAATTCAAAATATTTAACTAATTAACCCATAACCCATATAGTTTGTTATAGAATGTAAATGAGTTATCAAGCTTCATCTTCATTCTCCAAGCTTGATTGTGTTCAATTTAAATCACTTTTAATTCACCTAAAATAAGTTATGATAATCACAATGTTTATTGGAAAGATCAATCATTGGTGAATACATAAGTCATGTTCTTCATCTCCCTTATGTAGGAGCAATCAAACCCTACTTGACTTTATTTTAAATTTCACATCAAGACCAACACATATAACTAAATTTCAAATTTATCGTAAGTCTCTTATGCATTTGGAGTTAGCTTTAAGCCTCACTTGTATTCTATTTGAACACTCCCCTTTATTTCAATATATAAAGTAATAGACTCAAAGCATTTATTTGGCTATAAACTAAGTGGATGAATTAATTTCCTTACTTAACATATTCTCATATGATAACAATATTTGTTATGCCCATTCAATTTGGATTTTATAAATTTTCTTAGGACTTTATATCTTATATTTAACTTAATGTTAAATTAAAATCTTTTGGTTCAAGTCCTTTCGAAGTTCATTGTAATCTCCTAGAATAAGTTATGATAATCACAATGTTTATTGGAAAGATCATTCATTGGTGAATACATAAGTCATGTTCTTCATCTCCCTTATGTAGGAGTAATCAAACCCTATTTGACTTTATTTTAAATTTCACATCAAGACCAACACATATAACTAAATTTCAAATTTATCGCAATTCTCTTATGCATTTGGAGTTAGCTTTAAGCCTCACTTATATTCTATTTGAACACTCCCCTTTATTTCAATATATAAAGCAATAGACTCAAAGCATTGTAGTTATAAACTAAGTGAATGAATTAATTTCCTTACTTAGCATATTCTCATATGATAACAATATTTATTATGCCCATTCAATTTGGATTTTATAAATTTTCTTAGGACTTTATATCTTATATTTAACTTAATATTAAATTAAAATCTTTTGGTTCAAGTCCTTTTGAAGTTCATTATAATCTCCCTCCTCCCCCCCCCCCCCCCCTCCCCTCTTTTTTATTTCAATTTGATATTCATCTTTATGTTTGTTTTGTTAGAATTTTCAATTTAATATATTAAATTTCATTTTAGATTATTATATTTTAGTCTTTTAGATAAATTTTTATTCTTTTCTCTTCTTCTTCTTTTTATCTAAAATTTAATCCCAAATTCCAGAAAAATTTTGGTAGCATTCCAGTTTCATCACCGCGTAGGGGGCTACATCAGAATTATTTTGGTCTACCCGTCACGCCCTAATAAGCATGATGATTGGTATTTTGAAGCACCTCGACCGAATTTCAATTATGTTACGCCCTGATGAGCATAATGAGGCTTTCGATCACGTGCATAAAAATAAATATATATGTAATTTCTACACATTCAAATCTCCTCCCCCTTTTTTTCTATGTCAAAAATTTAGTTAAAATTTTGTGAGATTTCTGATAGTCGCGTCTAAAAGTTTTTGACTCGGTATGTCAATGAGCGTAGTGAGTGGTGTCTTTGCGATCGCTTTATTTTCATCGTCACTTTAATAAGTGACGAGCACACACACACACACACACACACACACACACACAATATATATATATATATATCTCCATATATATATCTCCATATGATTGTCACACACACACACACACAATATATATATATATATATATATATATATATATATATCCATATATATATCTCCATATGATTGTCACATATCTCTACAAATTATTTCTTGCAATCTTATTTTCTATTCCAGATAAGAGAAAGAGGCTGTTTGGCTGCAGGATTTGAGCAGGATTTAAGCTAGATTTAACTTAAATCCAACCAAACAGTATTTTTGGACAAGTTAAATCCACTGCTTTGATAATCCATTAAAGCCACTTTCGCAAGTTAAATCTGGATTTACCAAATCCTGTTTTCACTTGGCAGACAGATCTACGGGATTTAGAGAAGCATAATCGAGCGAAGGAGGGATCGAAGGCTGATCATGTAAGAAGGTGGGCTGGAGTGGCAAGATTCGGTGGCCGAGAGAGGTCGAGCGAGAGAGGGAGAAACATGCGAGAAGGAAGGATTTCAGAGGCTTGTGGCTTGCGATTTGAGGCTCGATTGGAGGAAAGGAAATTGGGAAGAACTTTGCGGGCTTCGGTTGAAGGAAGATTGAGAGACGAACGAATCTTACGGGAAGTTTTGACTCAGATTGAAGGACGACGAGAGGGACGGTTTGCTTGTGACTCCTTGTGATCCTTGCAATTGAGGGAAACGAGAGAGTGGGATATGCGACTTTTAGAAGACGGAACGAGGGCTACGAGTGGGGCGAACGAGGGAGGGAGATCTGCGGCTTGGAAGGGAATCGGGAAGGGAGAATGTGTGCGGGTGGAGTTTCGAACGAGAGGAGGCTTCGGTTTGAGTGGTTTGCAGCCTTTTGAGGATGAACCAAGAGCGTGGGAGCTTGGAGGGAACGATTGTGACTGCGGTTGCAAGAGCAAATGCCAGTGCTAGAAGCCGAGATGATCAGCGGGTTTACTTCTTTTTTTTTTCCAAACTGACAAAGAGGGTCAACACCTACAAATAGAAGACCTAAATTAATAATTATAACTATATATGTAGTTAAACATACAATAACATAAGCCCTAACATACTCAAAACTTAATTATATTAATTCTTAATAAAGACATTGAAAACTATGTATGAGTCGATTAAATACAACCAAAATAATAAAGGTTCACTATAATCATCCTAAGTTAATCATTATAAGAATTTTGCTTAATCTTAAATGAAATCAAAATTTTCCAAATTTTATTACATTTAAAAATATAAAAGGAATTTCTAACATCTAATAGGATATGCACTAATCTATTAGTAACACGACTAAAAAATAACAAAATATCTTAATCTTTACTTCAAAACACATAAACTATAAAGAACCTCATAAAAGTTAGCTTAATATCATCTCCTTATAGGGAAAATTAAGTGAAGACTCATTATTCTTGTTTGCTTATAAGAGAAGAAGATCAAGAGAAATGTGAGTTGCTCTCGATTAAGCACAAGAAGCAGAAGGAGGTGTTGTGGGTAAGAAGGAAGGTTGGAGGTGAGGAGTTTTACGCCTTAGGGTAACGGTTAGTTCACTTAAATCATGAATTGAGGTGGTGAGGTGCAGAAAAAATTGTGTGATCTGTGCAATCGGGGATGCAAAAGTAGACAAAAGAATTTCACCTAATTTAGAATTGATTTGAGGTAGTTGTAGCTTCTTATAAAGCTGGTTGTAAAGTTATTATAAAGAATAGTTTTTTGAAAAGTTTTTGTGCGTGTTTTACAAATTTTTTTTTTTTGAAAAATTCAAACAACTTTCTAGCAGTCATCACACTCTAACAATCTAATTCTCAAAATATATTTTTCAACACAAACTTTCTAAAAAACTTCTAAAAAGCTGATAGTCAAATACAACTGTGTTGTTCCAAATGCACCCTTAGTCAGTAAATGTAAAGTTGGGGTCCAACTAGTTAGGGTTCATGAGCTAGAATAATGGATCGATTTGATTGAGCTAATTTGATTTTGTTACATATTACAAGTCATTATTTTAATACTATCTCAAACAATATTTTTATTTTTTTCATTTTGTAAATCACATTATTAATTTTACCTCAATTTTTTTTGCTTAGAATATTTTTACTCATGTTGCATGCTAGAAACCCAGTTGCGGTAGAATAAAACTTTACACCTTAGCCTTGTTGAGAAATCCAACACACAAACAAATATTTGAAGAGAAAATAAGAAACTCCAGGATTTTTTACGTAAAAAAACCCCAGGAAGAGGGTAAAAAATCACGGGGCCTAGCACAATAAAAATCTTCCACTATGTATCTATTTCAGAGTACAAAATTTTCCGATACGGATTACTGAATGTATATGAAGGGTTGATAATGAATCGAGAATCAACAAGTATATAACCATGTTAGGTTGTATGATGGTGAGCAATGAGCGGCGTGGCGTGAGTGATAGCGGAGATGGCCGGACTTCGTAGATTGAGTGGCGGTGGCAAACGGTAATTTGATGATGACCAATAGCGGTGGTTGATGACAATGATGTCGATGGTGGTGGCGGCAATGGTGGCCGATAATAGTACGGCCTATTACGCGGTGGTACGGTCAGCTGTAACGATGAGGCGGTGGTGCCGGTGCACGAAGGTGATTGGCGGTGGTCGGCGACCGTCGAGTGGTTGCACGATCATGCTTGGAGAATCTTCAAGCCTTAGAGCTCTCTCTTCTCTTTTGCTTCGTCCTCCCCTCATGTGAAGAATGAGAAGTTATTCATAGATTAGAGTGACGTTTCTGTAAATACATGCAAAATCCAAACACTCCATTGGACAGCTCGAAATGATTCATTCGATCATCTGATGTATTTTAGGTATTTGAATGCTCAAATGATGTTAGAATTATGAGATCTTAGGCTTGTTAGATCCGGCTTGTCAAGACGCTCGATTTGACTATAAACATTTCATATTTAGGAGCCGACTGATATAGTAAAATTTTTTTTTTTTTTTAATCGCTTGATTTGGGTAAGTTTTGACTCAGAATCAGATTGTTTTCGACATCAAGATTCATGCTTCGATTGGTGAAATTTTCAATGCCATATCAGTTGCCCCCCTATTTTTGGATGACATTACTTATTTCATCCAAAAATATATTAAACTTTTTAAAAAAAAAATAAAACAACTTTACTTATTATTATGATTTGTAATTATATATGTTATATGTATTAATTAATTAATTAATTAATTATCAATATTTATTTATTTGATTATAAATATTTATATATCGGCATTTAGTCTTGAAATAATTAATTATCAATATTTATTTATTTGATTATAAATATTTATATATATCGGCATTTAGTCTTGAAAGAGATGGAGTTTTTTTTATTAAATGTCATAATGCGGAGAAGTTTTTTTTTTTCTAATTAAATGTCATAATAAGGAGATGGTTTTTTTAATTTATTTTCTCTTTCCTCCTATAGTGGATCTATAACCCCCTTATTATCAAGTAAGGAGACACAACTCCCATATGTTCTAGTATTCTTCTGTGTTGGGTGAGAAATTATCGAGAAAAAGTTCAAGAGCTAGAATAAAAAAAAAATTTTTTTTTCTTTCCTTTTGTCTGCGAAGTTCTGACCTTCTTCTTAAGAGAAGGTCATTCATTTGTTGATCAAGGCTCGTAGCTCATACGACGAGGCTCAAGTTTTCCCTCGAAAGAGGCATGTCCGTCGGTGGCCGGGTTTGAGGCGTCCAAGGTCCATAGCTCATCTGACGAGGCTCCAGTTTTCCCTCGAAAGACTATTTTTGACCGGACGGGTTTGGAAGGCGATCAAGGCCCATAGTTCATACGGCGAGGCTCTGATTTTTCCTCGAAAGAGGTGTAAACTATCTCGTCGGACCGACCAGGTTTGGAGGTGATCAAGGCCCGTAGCTCATACGGCGAGGCTCCGATTTTCTCTCGAAAGAGGCATCAACTATCCTCGTCAAGCCGACCGGGTTTGGAGGCGATCAAGGCCCGTAATTCATACGGCGAGGCTCCGTTTTTACCTCAAAAGAGGCATCAACTATCCTCGTTGGACCGACCAGGTTTGGAGGCGATCAAGGCTCATAGTTCATCTGAGCTCCGGTTTTCTCTCTCAGGCGTAAACTCCTCGTCGACGAGTTTGGATTGGAGGCGATCAAGGTCCTGTAGTTCATGAGGTGCCAATTTTCCCTCAAAAGAGGTGTCAACTGTCCTTGTTAGACCGATCGGGTTTGGAGGAGATCAAGGCCCGTAGTTCATATGGCGAGGCTCCAATTTTCCCTTGAAAGATCGTCAATGCCGGGTTTGGAGGATCAGAGAGTTCATATGGCGAGGCTCCAATTTTCCCTCCAAAGAAGCATCAACTATCCTCGTCGGACCTACCGGTTTTGGAGGTGATCAAGGCGTAGCATGGTGAGGCTCTATTTTTCTCGAAGAGGCGTCACTATCTTGCCGGGTAGGTTGGTGATCATGGCAGTATTTCATATGAGGCTCCAGTTCCCTCAAAGAGTCATCAGAATCGATCGGGTTCGGAGGCATTCAAGGCCCGTAGTTTCTACTTCTTCTTGTAGGAAATTGAGTTTCTTGAAACTCTAATGGATAGTTTAACAGTTGACAACTATCAAGATGGCGGGGGAATGTCAATTAGGAGCCATCCTTCAAACAACTTAGAAAGTCTGGCAGATAATCTCAGAGTATCATTCTCCATGATGTTACTTGATGTCATTAACTTGTATGGAAGGGGTAGAATTGAATCCGTTGAGAATTTTTGACCCATCTGAGGTTGTTTGTCAAAGTGTTACTTGATGACGTTAACCTGTATGAAAGAGTTCGAATTGAATCTGCTGAGAATTTTTGACCCATCCGAGGTTTTTTGTCATAGTATTACTTGATGACGTTAACCTGTATGGAAGAGGTCAAATTGAATTCGCTGAGAATTTTTGACATATCCGAGGTTGTTTGTTAGAGTGTTACTCGATGATGTTAACTTGTATGGAAGAAGTCGAATTGAATCCACTGAGGATTTTTTACCCATCCGAGGTCGTTTGTCATAGTGTTACTCGATGACGTTAACCTGTATGGAAGAGGTCGAATTGAATCCGCTGAGGATTTTTGACCTATCCGAGGTTGTTTGTGAGAGTGTTACTCGATGACGTTAACCTGTATGGAAAGGGTTGAATTGAATCCGCTGAGAATTTTTGACCTATCTGAGGTTATTTTTCAGAGTGTTACTCGATGACGTTAACCTGTATGGAAGAGGTCGAATTGAATCCACTGAGGATTTTTGACCCATCCGAGGTTGTTTATCAGAGTATTACTAGATGACATTAACATGTATGGAAGAGGTTGAATTGAATCCGAGGATTTTGACTATCGAGATTATTTGTCGAGTATTACTCGATGGCGCTTTATATGGAAGATGAATCCCGAATTTTGACCCATCCAGGGTTGTTTGTCGAGTGTTACTCGATGGTGTATAGAAATCAAATTGAATCCGCTGAGGATATTTGACCTATCCGAGGTTGTTTGTCAGAACGTTACTTGATGTCGTTAACCCGTATGAAAGAGGTCAAATTAAATCCGCTGAGGATTTTTCACCTATCTGAGGTTGTTTGTCAGAGTGTTACTCGATGACGTTAACTTGTATGGAAGAGGTCGAATTGAATCCGCTGAGGATTTTTGACCCATTCGAGGTTGTTTATCAGAGTATTACTCGAAGATGTTAACTTATATGGAAGGGGTCGAATTGAATCTGCTGAGGATTTTTGACCTATCCGAAGTTGTTTGTCAGAGTGTTACTTAATGATGTTAACCTGTATGGAAGAGGTCGAATTGAATCCGCTGAGGATTTTTGACCCATCCGAGGTTGTTTGTCAGAGTCTTTGCTCGATGATGTTAACTTGTGTAAAAGGGGTCAAATCAAAATATTTGTTTGAGCTTGTAGCCAAAGTTACTCCTTGACCTTTACTTTTTTCATTAGTATTATTAACTTGCTTCTCGAACTGATAATCAATTAGATATCCAATATATTGATTTGGATAATCTTTTAAGAGTTGCCCCTAGTCTCCAAGAAAGGCTGAAGGATCGAAGTTTGATGAATCTTCATTCTTCTTATGTGTTCCTCGAGAGTAAGATTTTTTTCACCATATAGGTGGTGTTATTCTGAACATAAAGTCAGATTGTCAACCATTGTGAAGATGTAAAGGGAATATTCTCCTGACGTCAAAGTTGTGTCTTTAGAAAATCGATTCGGTAAAATAAAAGTTTACCTTAGCTTTGTTGTGAAATCTAGCACATACACAGATGTTTGAAGAATGAATAAAAAAACTCCAGGATTTTTACATAGAAAAACCCTTGAATAGTGGAAAAAAATCATGGGGCTTAGCCCATTAAAAGTCTTCCATGTATACTTTGAGTACAAAGCTTTATCGGGATTACAAATTGTATATGAAAGCCGATAATGGAATCTCAGAAACGCAGTATCACAGCGATGGTTAAATATGAGTTAGTAATAGTGAAACAGTAATGCATGGCCGGTGATAGCCTGGAGATGGCGCGTACGATGCCGTAGTGGTGTGTGGTAATCGGCAAGTAGTCGATGATGATCGATAGTGGTTGATGAGATGATGGTTGGCGGCGGCAGTGATGGTTTGCAGCGCCACCGGCAGTATGACAAACGCAGTGGTGGTAAATGATAGCGGCGATGGTGGTTGATGGCAGCGATGTCGATAGTGGTGGCCAGTATTCTGGCGGTGACCGGTAGCAACCGATGGCGGTGACCGGTGGCGGTGTCGACGGCGGTGGTTGATGGCGGCGACCGGTGGTGGTGGCCGCAACGGCCGACGATGGTTGCGGCAGGTAGCTAGTCAGCGTCGAGTGGTTGTACGATCATGCTTGGAGAATATTCAAGCCTTAGAGCTCTCTCTTATCTTTTGCTCCAGCCTCCCCTCATGTGAAGGAAGATGAATTATTTATATTTAGAGGTAGCGTTTACATAAATACATGCAAAATCAAACCACATCCGGGCGGCTCGAAATGAATCTTTCGATCATCGATGTATTTTAAATTTGAATGCTCGAAGTTAGAATTATGAGATCTTAGGCTTGTTAAATACAGGCCTTCGATTTGACTATAAACACTCCATATTTAGGGATGATATAAAATTTTTAATTATATTTTAAAGCGATCACGAGTTAATTTTAACTTCAGTCGTATTAATCGACATCAGATTCGTCTTGATTAGTAAAATTTTCAGTGTGATATCAACTCACACTCATGTCCTTAATTTTTCTTGCATTATGTCCCGAAAATATTCACATTGTAAAGTTAGATCTTGTGAAATAATCTTCGTATTAAAAAATAAAAAATATAATAATAATAATAATAATAATAATAATAATAATAATAATAATAAATCTTCGTATCATAGTACGGGAAAAAAATTTTGTGCATCTTTTGAATAAAAAAATATTTATCAACCCTAATATAATATATAGTTTCAATTTATTATATTTTTGCATTTAGCATAGTAATCATAAACATCAAGTTTAAGTATTGAATTATATTAGAGTTTATGTTATGGATTAAGTTATAAAACTAATTTTAAAATAAAAATTCTATCAAGATATTTTATTATACATTTTATGAAAATAAATTTTAAAATTTTTAAAATTCTTTTGATAATAAAATGAACCAAATATTTCATGTATGCCATTAATTTCAAAATAAATATAATGACTTTTAAGCCTATTTTAATATAAATTATATCATAAGATTATGACAAAATTATATCAATTCTCGTGAAAATTATATGAGCATTACTCGCCTCGTATTTTTAATATGATGGATCTAATATGGCATTCTCATTATTATTTAGAAAGATTAACATAAACAACTCATAATTTTTATGCATTTACTTATCTAATATCTAAAATTTGATATTTACATATATAATAGCACATTTCTTAGGCAAGAAAAGGGGCATTTTACTTTTAAAAAGTTAATGATAGTATTTTTTTTATATTTATTAAATTTAATTATTATTTATGTAAATATTAAAGTGTTGATCTTCACATATGTGTCATAAATCAAGATAAGCCCACAAATAGAATTCGACGGACTTTGGAGATGACATTGCACAAATTGAGGCTCAAAATGCACTAGACGTCACCGAAAATGGTCGAAACAACCTAGGATCGATGAATGAACTTCTTCGTCGCTTTCAGAACGTCGAAATTGATCAGAATATAGATATTGCAAAATCTAATGATCAATCGATTAAGCGCTCGAGCTATCAATGTGTCGACACGTATATCGAAGTTGGGAAGCTACGACGATGACCAAATAACCTCTGATCATGAAATTGATTGCGCCGTAAGCTTCGAAACGTCGAAATATATCAAATGAGACTATACGCACTCAATTTGGACGAGTCTGTGCAAATGTCGAGTGATTTGAGGTGATAGCATGCAAATCGAGACTGAAACGCACTGGACGTCGCCGAAATTAACTCAAATAACCTTCGATCGACGAACGGACTTCGTCATCGAGTTTAGAACATCGAAATTGGTCAGGATATAAATATTTCATGATTTGATGAGCAACCGATCAAATGCTCAAGTCGTCAAGGCGTCTACACGCATATCGAGGTCAAGAGGCACCGACGAGAATCAAACGACCTCCGTTCGCGAAATTGATCACACCATTGGCTTCAAAATGCCGAAATCTATCAAATGACCATTCGCTCGGTCCGTTTGGCGAGCGGTTGAAAGCGGACGCTTTTAGATGAAAATGATTGATTTATTTCGAGCCGAAAACCGATCCGAAAGAGCAGTATTCTTGCGTTGAATAATAGAATTATCTTAAATTGATATATATATATTGACTATGTGTATTTACCGACATGAAATCTAAATTAAAATAATTTTAATTAATTTAAAATTAATAAAAAAATTCTCAAATTATTCTTATGCTCAACCTTTCCATCCATTTTCAAAAAAAAAAATGACAAAAAGGAAAAAAAAAACTGAAAAGGACTCACTCGCCCCTCGTTCTTTCTCACTCTCTCCTCATTTCTATTTTCCGTTTCTCTCTTCTGCTCTCTCTCTCTCTCTCTCCCGTCAGAAAGAACAAAAAAATTCCTCCCGTTCCGAATTTTCCTCCGTTCTGTGCCCATCCTGCCGGCCAAATCCGCCACTGCCGGTCCCGTCTCTCGCAACCGCGTACGGCCGCCTCTGGCCACATCCCGCGGCCCGCAAAACCACGCCAGCCCGCGTTTCCGCTCCGCGGCCGCAAAGCCGCGCCTCAGGGCGCTCTCCCGCGTCCATCCCGCCGCTGCCGCAGAACCGCACCGCGCGTCGCGCTGTTCCGGCACTCCGCCGCCGCCGCCGCCGCTCCGCGTCCCCGCTCTCCCGACCAGCGCGTTGATCAGGCCTAAACCCACCGCGCGTTCCGCGCTCACCCGCGACCCGCTGACCGATCGAGCGCCTTTCCGTCGACCCGCCTATCCGTGACCGGCATCACGCGCGCCGCGCGACCGGTCCGATCCGACCAGCCAGACCCGGACCCGCGGCCCTCCGCGCAAAACCAGGGGCCCTCTCCGCGAAACCGACCCGCAAGCACCCTCCTTCCCGCCAGCAGCCCTTTTCAAGGCCCGTTTAGCCTTTCTTTGGCCCGCCAGCCCAGCCCACTAGCCCATGCTCCTTCATACAGCCCATTAGCCTTAGTCCAGCCCACAAACATGGCCCATTCTGCACAAACCCCCAACCTATCCAAATTTCGTCGTTTTAGCTTCGCCGCAATCGGGAGAAAAATATCGTCAACAGACGAATTCTTGCTTTGATTTTCGACGTCGCATTTCTCGCTTTAATCGTCCGTTTTCCGCCGATCGGGAAGAACGTAATAAAGTGAAAGTCTTCCGATTCGACATCGCCTTTTTAATCCCATTTTCCGTATAAAGGAAAAACATCATTTGGTGAATTCGATTTTCGGCGTCTCCCTTCTTACATTCTCGATTATCTATCAGCTTCATTTCATTTGTATTGCGGTATGAGAAAATATGTCAGAACATGTGAGATTTGTGAATGTGAATATATATACATACTTATGTTATTTTGCAATTTTGAAGACCTCGTTGTGCTCAACAGGGTGCGATGAGATGAAAAAGTAGATTGTGGTATCTCAAGACACTTCAGCTCATTCAACAGTCTTCTAAGTAAAGCATACTTTAGATGTCACTAGATAAAATGTTCTTTGAAATTTCGTTTAATTTTTAGACTTAGAAAAAAAGGTGAGAAATATATATTGTATTGTATGTCTTCTTTCAGGTTTAAAGGCCTCGTCTCAGCAGTGAGAAGAGATGAAAATCGATTCGTGTCATGACATCGCTCACGGGCGTCTGGTAGCCAAACCAGATCACGACTCACATGGGGATGACATCAGGAGGCTACCAAAATTTTCTCTAAATTCTAGACTTAGAAAAAGAGGGAGGAGGATGAATATATATTGCATTTATCTTCTTTCAAGTTTAAAGGTCTCGTCGTGCTCAGCGGAGAGAGAAAACCAAAGTGGTGTAAGACACACTCAACGGGTGTCTGTAGGCCAAAACACCCTCGATTTTATCGTGGATGGCGTAGAAATGCCAAAATTGTGTCAAATCTTTTGACTTAGAAAAAGTGGTGGGTAAAATGAGTTGACTTAAGAACGCTAAGTAGGGAAACCTGTAACTAATTCTAAACTAAAAATATCAAACAAGAAAAAAAGGAGAGGAGCCTTTAAAATAAATTTTGGAAAGAATAGAATATTTATTTAAAATCTAAGTGAAATCTGGGGGAGGCTAATATTAAACTCACAAACTATAATAGCTATTCTCTATGGCTTAAATGGAAGCAATGAGTGAGTTCTATTTTCTTGAAAATTTCTCAAAATTAGACAAACTTTAATTGGAATTTAGGGGGGAACTGATGCTAACCTCATAATAAAATAGTAATAAACTCAAAATCTAAGGATGAATCCAATTGAGTTTAATAACTCTTATACAAATATGGATGTGATTACTATGCAACAAACACTGAAATTGGCATAATTTATCAAAATTGATGTAAATTGAGCATAATCAAGTTTGAAAAATTACAAAAACTCAACAAATAAACTAAGTGTAAGTAGTGTTTTAAACTACAATCTAAGTCAAAACGTCTTATTTGCCACCGAATCTGCAACTCTTTGTATAAGCAGACAGAAGGCGATATCAAACCAAAATCAACAAAAAATCATGGAGCTTTCCTTCAATATAAAAATTAAGAAATTTCATTCTAATTATATTTTTTAAAATCAACGAAATAACTAAGTGAAATTAGCTAAGCCAGAAATACCTGCATGTACTCGGACATAGAGATTTCAAGTGCGAATTTTAATGTCTGAAAAAGCTGTGTAAGCTAAAGTTGAAAAAAAATGAAAATACAAAATTAATCTCATAATTCAAACATAAAATTACATAAACTTACTATACATCCGTATGGGTCACGATCTTATCTTTGAATGCTTAAATTCAAGTGTCAGGATCTTTGCCTTGAGTTGTTTCTGTTTAGTCTTAGGATTGGGTTCGGGTTAACAAAACTTAAAAATATATAATAAGAGTTTTAAATAAGTGAAATATCTGAGAAACTGATTCTGTCATGTGATAGTAGATCTAATCCTCTGTTAGCAACTAAACAAAGTTTACATGATCTAAAACTCTTAAACATATTCAAATTAATCAATTTTTAAATCAAATTAAGCAATAATTTGAAACTGCTTAAATGAAACTCTATCATTAAAAATTTAAATCAAAACTCAATCTATCCACCTTCTGAACTGTTTGTCGGGAGTGACAAATTAAGAAAACTCTAGCTCATAAAGGAGCTAATGTTAAATCAAGTGTTCTGCTATATTCACTCTCAATCAATCTCTTGCTAGTAAGGACATGACCCGTGTTCTTTGACTGTGTGACTTCATTAGTAGGCAGATGCAACAGTTACGACCAGAGTCCTCTGATCGGGTGGTTTGGCCAGTTCGGCTCCATTATATTACGATCACGGTTGTAGCCCGTATGCTCTCTAATAGCTCTGCCCTTTGAGTTGTGAAACATAGGGTATACTTGATAGGACAGACAACCCTCTATCAGTTAAGGTAGACTTAAGACTGTCTCCTTAAACAAACACCACCCCAGATCTACAAAGATTTCTTGGACGACGTAACCCATGTGTTGGTGATGAGGATCCTTCCCGGGTTGATTATCTCCTCTAACTAAATGGAGGGGGCCGGGATGATGGGTATGAGATCTAGATGCGTGCGCGTCATCATTCCCCAACCATCGTTTAAGCTAAAATGATGAATTTCATATCTTAAATTCTAAAACTTCACTTGATCTTCTTATATCTTTATCGTTAAGCGATCTAATAAACTTTTATCGAAAGTTCTCTCTCATTTATTGAGATGTATAATTAATTATAGGGGCTTGCGCCTATAAGATATCTGGAACCAGATCTAAAGTCCTCACCAAATGAGGATGAAATCTTTGGATAGTGTCTTATCTATTATTTCATATGCCTTCTGGAAATTCCACCAACACTTTAAATCTACTCTTTTCATCGAAGAGGCCGGTGACAAATTTTCGGAGCCCACGTAAAGTTAATGTATTAGATATATAAGTATATAAAAATTATGTGCTGTGTATATAAATATCTTATTATTTATTAAAATTTAATAGCTGTTCCATTATTTTATCAAACTGTACTAAATTTACTTTCAAATAATATGTACTAGTTTTATCATCCCAAATTTATATAATGAAATATTTTAAATCATTAGTTTCCAGTCATGCGACTAAATTTTATTTTTAATTTCTTTGAAATGGATATTTGATAATGCAAAAAGAAGAATTTAATGTAAAAAAATTCAAATACTTCTTAATTTAAAAATAAAAAAAAATTTATATATATATCATATAATTCTTATATATTTACATATCTAATATCTAAATTTTAATATATATATATATATATAACATCTCAATTTTTAATATCACATTAAAAATATTATTATTATTTATTTTTTAAAAATAAAATATACTTTTTTAAGTATAAAAAATATTAGATAAAAAATATTTAATTTTAGATATTAATATTTAAATATATAAAAATTGTATAATATGTTTGTAAATCTTCAAATAAAAAAAATTCTTTCTGCATCTATCGTGGTCAGGATGACATAAATTATGATACTATGAAAACGACGACTCAATCGCTTATGAAAACAGAGCAGCTCCCTTCCCCTATAAATATAGCCGTACATCATAGAAGGTCAAACAACCTCAAAAATAAAACAGACCATTAAGTGAACCCGTGGGCCTTTCTTAGTTAAGGAATATCTAAAATAGGTCAAGAAAGAGCTTCATCACAAGCCATATATTACATTCTGCATCAATAAATATATATAAATTGTGCTTGTTTTTCATAGCTGAATATTATTTGTGCAAATGTTAAAGATTTTTTTTAATTAACGCTATAGTATTCCAAAAAAAAAAAAAAAAAAATCTAATTGAATTCACGTATTTAGGTGGCTTAAAAGTGCTGCATGCTACAATTCTTAACGGTGGAGAAAAACTTAGATCTTAGCTCAGAAAAATATTCATCACATACATAGATAGAGGCAATAAAATTTTTTACATGCCAAATTTAATTTTTAAATATTTTATCACATATATTATCTTGAGATTTGTGCCTAATTTGTTAGATATTTTCATAATATATTAAAAGGATTTGAGCAATATATAATCATGATGAAAGTTCTCCCGATACTAGTTTTCCCCTTCTTTGTGAGAGGATATCAAGATTTGATTTGAATTATGGGTTAAACTTCATAGCATAAAATTCTCTTTTAAAATAATGTTTAGGGTATATTTTAGAGGCATTTACATACATACAGCACAATTCTTATATATTTATATAATACCTAAATTTTATTATTTATATTAATACCAACTAAATCTTTAATATCACATCAAAAATATCTATCACTAATTTTTAAAAAAATAAAATACACCTTTCTTTCTTAGAACATAGAAAAAGGTTTACGTATGCAAATATCAAATTTTATATGTTAAATATGTAAATGCATAAAAATTTAATGATATATATATATATACCTACATTTTATGGTCTTAAAATTGTGAAATAGTTTATCTAGCGACATATTAACTACTAATTATTTAAATGATATTCAAGTTTTATTCTATTGACATTCAAAATGTTGCCCAAGCCTCTCTGTGTCTACGTTTCAAACTATTTGATAACAAAAAAAGTAGCAAAAAAAAAAAAAAACATAATCACTTTTAAATTCCGAACACATTATTCAAATAAAAACAAGTTGCATAAACACAATTCTACAACTTTTATATGAATATAATAATAATAATATTATTATTATTATTATTTTATGAGAATTGAGGCTTAAGACAACTAACTCACAAACTCAGGTGCACCTTGATCTCTCGTCACCGCAATGAGAGCAGAACTCTCCACCAACGAAATGGACGAACTTGCACTAATATCATTATTATTCGTATAACATTATTATTGTCTAAAATATCACTTGTGGGGACAAATGAAAGTTTGAGTGATCTACAATGAATGGGTTTTCGTCTCGGGCTTCACATGATCAGATAATGGATATTATTTAATTCCTTAGACCAAGGAAATTTAATGGCATTAATCAAAACATGGATGGAAATGGAACACTTATTCATATCTATATTACATAAACTTCCAAAGAGGAGGTGGTCTCACTACAGCACTCACACACCACTATCTAATTAAGAAGCCTTCACCTTGGCTCTATGTTGCGTTCCCAAGGTTCCTTCTTTAATTCCACAGAGACAACATACTGTTTTATCTGAGCAGAAATATATGTCTAATTAAAAAATGACAACTAAAATTACCGCTGAGGTAATTAAAATATAGTTATTTTAAAAACAATCGCCTTTTATTTTTTTTTAAAAAAATTGCATTTCTTCATATCAAGATTTCTATAATTTTCAAATACGATCCTGAATTAACCTTTTCTTCAATCAAACAATAAATTTCAATTTATTGTACAAATTTAATCCAGAAAGTACATAAAAAGAAATCTAAAACCTTTTTATTTTTATTTTTTTTGAAGAATTCATCAGAATCTCTATTAGAAATTCCTATAATATAGCAGACACCAAAAAATTACCACATATATAATCAACATAAGGTAATCTCAAAAACAATGTACCCTATATTTTATAACTCATGTTATAGCAGTGCTTCTTTAGTTCTATCGGGAAAAGATTTATTCAATTTACATAGGATATTAAAAACAATAATACACACCCGTCACAATATTACAATACCATCTCCCTAGAATACTAACATCAACTTCACTTCTCAGTTTCAATTTCTTATACATAAAAGCTTCGATCCTTAAACAAATCCCCACAAAGAAATACAATTAAGCACAGTTTTATTTAGGCAAACCAATTAACATTAACCCTCTTTCACTTTAATTGATTCACTTAACCAAGGGGACTACAATCTCTTTTTTTTTTGGGTGGATATATTTGGGTTCTATCTTCTTCCTTCTCATTAGTCAACTTATGCCTGCCTAACAGCCGGTTTGTGGATACTTGTTCAGATTGCAAAATAATCGGCAGCTGACCGCCACCTCCATGATTCTTCCCTTCCCTTCCTCTTTTTCCCATCATTTCTGTCGTTTCTTCATCCATCTATACGCTTTCCTTCCCAATCCGAAGTTCTCGCTTATCAAATCAAACTAAATTATCTAAAAACACAAAACCTTTCTCATCCATTATGAGTATAATATAGAAACAAAAAGGAGAACTTTATTAGCTTCATGAAATAGAAAGCCTGCTAATTTTCCTTCTTTTTTCTTCAGGAGAGGAGTGGTGATATCTTGTCTGTAACCCAGAAATCTTTTCATCACTCTTATAGCTCAAGCATGCAGCTTCCAGAACGCCAATTGGGCTCTGTGGCATATAAGTAACGGATGAGATCCAATTCTTGTTATTTGTAGATTCTGCGCAAGTCATCATTATCTCCTCCTGCATCACTGCATAACATCTTAATACTCTCTCCTGCAACCATAACCACAACGTTCTTCTTGCTCAACAATTTACTTTTAAGTAGATAGCTACTTATCTATGGTAATATGATATAATATGAAACCAATCCTTACCTTATCTATTTTGCTGAAATAAGTGATGGTATTCTCAACTTCCACAGCATTGGCTGCGCCATTCACCCATAATGCTGCTGCTGCAGCAATTTCAGAAGGTTTGAACGACAGGAAGCCGATCCCTGAATAAATTAAGAACGAAAATTTGTTCAGAGATTCAAACATGAAAACATTGTATGTATGAGCTGTACCTTTGATGGTGCTAAGGATGAGCTCAACTGCTCGAGAGATTGATAGCTCAGGCGGTAAATTACCACCATTGAGCTTGCAAAGGAAGTATTCCATGAAGGAAAAAGGTGTAACAGCTTGCATCCTCCATTTCAGGGTGCTTAACAGAAGAAGCTCCATTCTCTGTATGGTCGTAGCCTCAAAAACAAACTTTGCCTCCCCCACCTATGAATCCAAAAAAAAGTTCATATCTTGAAAACATGAAGCAAATCAATGAGCTCCAAATTGCAATATTTTTTGTTCGTTACCTGCAGATCAAGCAATAGAGGGACCACCTCCTCCTCCATTTTGGCAGCCAGAGACAAGCAAGCTACTGATAATAATTGAGTCATCCAGATTTTACCTTGCTACAGGTTGAGAACATTGCTATGAGATATGGATTGTAGAGAGCATATGCAACGATTGAAGACAGATTTTCCAAATACTGAAGGACTTACAGGGAGCTCATATGATGACAGGAATCTATCCAGATAATTTACAGAAAGGTAAGCACTCAAAGGCCCAAAATTGTAGTAGGCATGAACCTGTCAATGTTATATGAAAATTCACTAATTACATCTACAGAGAAAAGAAAATTTTACCTGAATTCCATTACATGTACAGGAAAAAATAACAAGGTAAAGAAAAACAGGTGGACTCCACTATTCCCAGAGCAAAACAAGCTAAACCTATTGCTACCTAATCAAGACTAATTTAATTGCATATAAAAAACGAATAGACAGCAAGCAAGACTAACCAACAACAAAGTTGAAAAATAACAGCAATGAAATAATGAAGACCACAAAGCAAGTGATACTGAAGAAGAGTGAAAGATTTGAACCTCCCAAATTGATAAAAAAAAATACATGTGAAGACGAAAATCATCAAACGAATAACTAGATGAATACCTAAATCTCGCAAGTCCTACCTTTAGAATCCAATCAATAGCATCTGTTCTGATGGCAATATTCAAGCCACCACTGGCGAGCCTCTTGGCGTAGTCCTCTCTTGGCATATGCTCTTCTTCTCTCTCTATTAACAAGCTCAAACACTCATCCGATTGCGGAGGAAACACCATAAAGAAATTCCCATAAAGGCCACAACTTTTTGGCTGAAGAGACAAATCGGACCAATGTTTCTCAACCTCTTCTTCTTCCTCGTCTAAGCCCAACATGTTGCTGTTTTCCTCAACACATAGGAGGATGGAAGAGGCATATTCATAGCTTATGCCCATTTCTAACAAAAAAAATAATCTCTATGATATTATTGTGATGCTTTTCTATAGAGAAGAGACAGGAGACAGCGCTCTCTTCTTCTTGTTTCACTTTCTCCGAAAGGAGCAGCTTTTGTTCAGTATTGAAGTGGAGAAGCAGGAAGAGAGGAGTAGAAGTGGACACTGCTGCATAGAGAGGAAAGATTAAAATGGGATTCTTGTAGAGGAATGGGATGTGAACTGGGAAGACGCTAAAGATGGACCGGGAGGCTTGACAAAAATACCAAAATGGTATCCATAAATTGAGAAAATAGCAAGGAAATCGAAGAGCAAACTAAAAAGAAATTCATATTTATTTCGGATCTTTTCTTCTCTTTGTATAATCATTTGTTAATAATAATAATTAATAAATAATACATTGTAAAAATATGTGATTTAAATGTATTTTTTTTTTAAAAAAATAATTTTCTTTTAATCAGAACGTTTGCTATTTAATTCAATTTTTCTTTTCTTTTCTTTCTTTCTTTTTTGGCTGATTGGGATTTGAAGTCAAGTATTTTGTGGGCATTGAGAGATCAAAAAATTATGGTAAATTATTTGCTGGCAATTGGGCTTTACGATTCAATTTGGGTTGTTGTGGACGATGTGATAATGCCCTTAAAGGCGTACCGAAATATGATTCATGCCTTGGTGGTTTTACCTTATAAAATGATCAGTTGGATTTAGAAGATTGTCCTTAGTTCAAACCTAAGGATAGCTTAATTAAATGAATTTTACTAATGCACCAATCTATGTATGTACCACTAATTTGTTTGTTCGTATAAAACTGTCATTTTGTTTAGATAAGGTTAACCTAATGGGAACGTACACACAATGTTTCAGGGAGTCCTATTTAGCTGACTTTGATTAAAAAATAATCCTCCTAAAATAACATCTGTTTCTTTTCACGCTTAATTTATTCTCAAATACTTAATCACATATGTCAAAATTAACAAATCCTCCAATTGCCTCTATAAATTTTGTGCTGAGATATATGTGCTATTTAGGGTGGTCATGACAAGTGCTTTTTAACCTGATCTGATAGAATGTGGTACTCATCATAAAGTTGAAGTCTAAATTTTTAAAATAAAAAAATTTATAATACCCACCATAATTTTTTAGATAATAATTTCTTCTATAATAGCTCCATTATTATATTTTTATATGAGAATAAAATTAATTGAATAATATATATTAGTAAGAAATTAGAGATAGATAAATATTCATAACTTCAGAAATTTTGATGGCATATTAATATATTCATAAAGTTAGAACAATGGAACTCTGATCACTCTGCGACACAAACTGTTTGTTTGACTTTTGAACCATGTGACGCAATCTAATTAGCTTGTGTTTAAAAGTAGGGTGAATTATTATTTAATTGAAATGATAAGTGAATATAAAAAAATTTATTTTGTTGTAAAAGCTTGATAATGTGACAGGGCCACTTAATCTGATGGAACCAGTTAATTTTGGCAGGAACATTGTATAGCTGGATTCTCGGTTTCATACAACTAAAAATCCTAATTTATCGATTTGGACTGATTAGGGGCTATGCACATTTTTTATCTAAATAAATTTTTTTGCATATTAATTTTTTTTTTTAAAGGAGGATAAAAGCATAACTCCCAAAGCGGTGGATCAAAATATTTTTGGATAAATTTGCATTTATATTTAAAATTTCTGTAAATGAAAATTTTGAGGCCGTTTGGATGCAGGACTCTAGCACTTTGGTGCAGCTGTTTTGGGGGGAGAACAAGACAATGATATTTGAGAAAATTGGAGGGGGCTTCGTGGAAATATGAATGACTAGCAAAAGTTATTTGCTTAATTAAAAAATGTTAAAATTAAAAAAAAGAAAAAAGAAGCAAAAGCTATTTGCATTCTTCAAAGGAGGCGATATTTTCTTTCATTAATTTAATTTAGCGTCTTTTAATCAATATTTATAAATTTCTCATCATAAAAATATAATATTGACCGATCTCTCATCGCATAATCCAATTCATCTTATCTATATGATAGGAAGCAAGCAGATGCATTGAAAATAGAGCATTTTCTCTTCAATTAGTAGACTTAAATTTATAATACACACTAATCACTAATCATTAATTTCTAACCTACTTATCATCAAAATTCAACTTCTAAAAAATTAATTATTTTATTCGGTTTTAAAATTTATAATTTTATGTTGATAAAATATCATAATTTAGCTTGAAAAATATGCTTCATATGCTGTCAGAAAGACTTGTGTGTCACTCAATAATTAATGATTGTATTGGGAAATATCATCTCAGCAATTATATAATTACAATAATTTTATCCAATGCAAATAAATGTTAATTCAAAATTTATGATACTAATTATTTCTTAAAAAAATACTAGTGGCATAACAGATAAATCCATGAAAAAATATAGAATTATAGTTAGGGGTGAGCATTCGGTCGGTTCGGTTGAATTTTTTGTTAAACCGAACAAACCAAACTAAATAATTTAAAATAACCGAACCATCTAAATAACATATAAAACCGACAACCAAACCGAATTATAATTGGTTTATTGATTCGGTTTTGATTAACGAATATATAAAAATAAAAATAAAAATATTTTTAATGAACTAATTAATTAAAGCAATCTAATAAATTTTATATATTAAAAATTTCTTAGTCAAGTAGAAATCTGTAAATCTATACAAATAATTAAGCATTTACAATCAAAATTAGATATATATATTTGACTTTTTAACTAATTTTAGTTTATTGGTTTATTCGGTTTATCCAATCTTTTAAAAAAAAACCAACCAAAGACCAAAACCGAATAACTAGATTTACAACCAAAAAACCGAATCAGGTAAGATTTAAAACCGAACCAAACCGACCAAATAATATCGGTTCGGTTTGGTTTTTCGGTTTGAACCGACTAGTGCACACCCCTAATTATAGTGATTATAATTAGGGGTGAGCATTCGGTCGGTTTGGTCTATTCGGTTTGATTTTTGTTCCAACCGAATAAACCAAACCGTTCCTTTAAAAAAACCGAACCGACCGAAGTAACAATAAAAACCGTATAAACCGAACCAAATAAACCGAATAAGAGTTCGGTTTATTCGGTTCGGTTTTCCCAAAACCGAATTATAGAGAGGGATTAAAAAAAAAATTTAAAGTTAACAAACAATTGAACAAATAATAAAGAAATTTAATTAACTAAAGTTACTAAATTACATGTAATCATGTATACACATTGATACAAAGTAATGTACAATATAAATAGTTTTCCATATTGATACAAATATACAATTTATGAATGTAATGTACAAATAAAATTATAAACAAATACACAATTAACAAAGAAAGAGAAAAAACGACAATATAATTCAATTGTATTAAACGCAATCTGTGTCCCCATCAATTGAAATGTGATTATCGTCATAGAAAGCTATCAACTTTCCAAGGACCAAGACCCAGAAGAGAGCAAACTTCATTGAAATGCCCATTTGACAACTATCTCCAAGACTCCAAGAATAACATATCTAGAAAAAAAAACATTATTCATATTAATAAGATATCGTACATTCTACAAAGAAGAATATAATTAGTGGAAAGTGTCTTGAATATACAATTATGCCATGAGCACCACGATAATAGCCGTAATTGTATGCGCTCCCCGCAATATCCCACTACATAGAAAACATCAAAATATTAGCACAAGGATTTTCGGGTTAATCAAGTCGGTAAAATTTTACTACTTAGTACTTATTTGTAGCTTAATGGTCTTTCCATCCCGCTCTACAGTGCGGATTTTCTGAAGGGAACAAAATTTCAGGTTGGGAGTTGCAAGCAAGAAAGTAGCAAAAGCTTGAGGCAAACACAACTTACAAAATCAACCCCAATTGTATTGATGTAGCTCTCCAAGTATGAATCATCCTATGCAGTGAACAAATTAATCAATCTGTGAGCAAGATTTAATCAAGCCACTATCATGCAAACAAAAATTATTATTTTTAAGAAAAAGAAAGATGGCATGCAAAAGAACATAAAACAAAAATCGCAAATTTTGATTCCAACAAATGCGAAAAATGTGCATTAAAAAAGGAAAAAAATACAATTCATGCATGCATCATGCATTGATCAAACATTTGGAGTAGAGCAGACAAAAACATCCAAACATAGATGGACTACATAGCAAAGAAAATCTTGAATCAGTAATCTGGTTTAAGAGGTCCCTTCAACTCTATAAGAGTCTTTGCATTCCTATTCCATTTTGAAGGCGTGAATCACGAATTAGAGAATTTTGTGTGCAAATGTTCCTTCAAGATAAGCTTCGCTTGCATCACCCGCAAGATATATTAAGAAATCATACAGAATTTTGTGTACATCCAGTGAAGAAGATGGACCAAGAAACTGGTCCCTGCGGTCCGCAGGCTGCGAAAGAATCATGCAAATAAAAAAAAAGATAACAACGCGCAAGCAGATAACAACAAAGAATCTTTCCTTGCTTTTGAGACAGACTTTATACTAGTAATCGAAGTTTCAGCAGATTATCCACATTATTCAGTTCAATCCCCCAATCTACAAGACACTTCTCTACTTGTTGACCCAGTAGTTCTCCCCTATGACTATAGATTGGACAAAAGTTTATAACTCTTTTATTGAGTTTCCAATCATCATCAATAAAATGTGCAGTGATACACATATAGTTAATTCGTTGAATTGATGTCCAAGTATCAGTTGTAAGACAAACTCTGTGGCAGGATTTTTTGAAAAGATTTTTTAAAAGTGCTCTCTCTTCCTGATAAAATTTAAAGCAATCACGTGTCAATGTCCACCGTGAAGGTATTTGAAACATTGGACAACACTGAGACATGAAATGTTTAAACCCCCAACCTTCTACATGCTTGAAAGGTAATTCATCCTAATAACCATCATTGCTAAAGCTTTCCTTACATTTTCTTGGTCAAATCTCCAAGCCTTAAGACTTCGAATGCTCCTCACCCTTACCACTAAATTGAAATGCAAGTTTAGTTTGATTTGGATCATTTTAATTGGATTCTTCGACAAAGAAAGATGTGCGTAAGTTTGAAGTGTCATTAATCTTTGGATCCGCGTGATATGATTTCCCACAATAATTACACTTACTCATTTTTTCTCCTTCTTCATTAGTATACCTCACAAAGTGTTCCCAAACTTCAGATCTAGGTCTAGGAGCTTTTCTCTTTTTTGAAATTGGTGGTTTCTCACCACTAACACTAGCATCTCCTGTTAGTTGAACTTGCTGACTACTGGTCATAGCTCTAGAGGAACTAACAGTGTTTGAACTATCTCCAACTTGTGACATGTTTCTTCTTCTAGAATAAAAAAAAATTAAATAAATTAAAAGAATTTAAAAAAAACATGCTTTTATAAATTACATCAACAAAACTTATTTCAATTAGCATTTAAAAAACACTAAGATAAAAAAAAATCATAAGGCTTACTTTATTTTTCCAAGACATGCATCTACTGATGTACATGCTACATGTCATACACTCATACTAGAATGAAACATAAAAAACAGATTATCCTAGAGAGTTGAGCATAGAGATAGACACATAGCTGATAACTGATAAGTTCAAATCATATGTTATACTATAATGTTGATAGTGATAGCAATGAGCCAATGATGTAAAGACTAAAGAGTAAAGAGCATGTAATTCCACGTTAGCACTTAGCATTTAGCATGTTCAGTAATGGCATTGTGAAAGGCCTAATTCCATCTGTTTGCTGCAATAACAGAAATTTCTTAACAAAGAAAAATATTTTCTAAAGAAGCTGCATCCACCACTCCCAAAGGCCAAAGCCACGAGGCATTGTTCAATTAGAAAAATAAATTTTAAATCAACAAGTGAAATTGCTATTGACCACGGCCACGGGCTCAGCCGCTCAGTGGCTCACAGACTCACAGTCACTGCTCACAAGTTACAAGTTACATTAAACCAAACCGAATAAATCCAACATGGCCCAGATGGTTAATAAAAGATTCTCACCATGGACACCTTTGTAATACACAGTTACATGACTTACATCAACATTAACAATGTCACCATCTTCTAGTCTCCTGAACACAAATTATTTAACAATTTTCTAGCATAAATAAGAATAGAATAACAAATGAACAGACAAAATGAAGGGAAGTTTTTTGCCTTCAAGAAACACCTTACCATAAAGATAGATAAAAAAATGCATATATCATCACAGAATTATATTTGAAGCAAGCATTTTAGGCATAAACAGGATTGCATATTGGCCACGGCCCACGACAGTTCAACAATATTTCAACAAAGGAAGGAGTAGAGAGAATGAGAGAGAGAGAGAGAGAGTTGAGATAATGTCATTTTCTTCTAACCTGTTGAGTGTTGGTCGTGCTACTCAAGTCTCAAAGAATAAAGTCCACGTGAGTGAGACGAAACAATCAAAATTCACAGAACCCTAAATCACAATAAACCAAACCGACGCATCACACTGCTCACCCAGTCTGAATCAAACATTCAAACCATCAACAAAATTTCAACAGAAGGAAGAAGTACAGAGAGAGAGAGAGAGAGAGAGAGAGAGAGAGAGAGAGAGAGAGAGAGAGTTGACATAATCATAATGTGATTTCGTTCTTACCTGTTGTGATTTCAATCTTACCTAAACCAAATTAACCCATCACATCGTTCTCCCATACGTGAATCAAAATTCAAACCATCACCAAATTTTCAACAAAAGGTAGAGAACAGAGAGAGAGAGAGAGAGAGAGAGAGAGAGAGAGAGAGAGAGAGATAGAGAGAGAGGAGTTGAGATAATGTGATTTAGTTCTTACCTCACGGTCCTCACCTGTTGGCTGTTACCTCACAACGAATCAAAAAGACTTCAATTCGAAATCAGATGGGAAGAGACTAAGAGTGAACGTGAACTTGTAGGCTGTAGATGTAGGCTATCGGGCATCGGCTATCCGGCATCCGCTAGGGCAAAAAAATAAAAAAGGAAGAAGAAGTCGGCGTCGGCGTCGCAAATTGGAAAGTTACGAAAGCGGAAAGCCCAAAAGATCAGAGTCAGAGATTCGGAATCGCTGGAATGCCCGGAACCAGCCAGGAATGCCGCCGAATGCCTTATGTCAACGCGATACCATCAAGAGTCGAGGAATGAATACTCCGAAATCCGAAGCGTCTACGAGACGCGGAGAGACGAACGAAATTGAAGAAAGAGCCGGCCCCGACCTAAATCCCTAATAGTCGAAATTAATCAGTTGAACCGTAAAACCGAACCTTAATAATTTAAAACCAACCATAAAACCGTATTAACCTAATTTCAACCAAAAACCAAATAATGAATAAAAAAACCGAACCAAACCGACCAATTAACATCGGTTCGGTTCGGTTTTTCGGTTTGAACCGTCTAATGCACACCCCTAATTATAATTGTTGTAATATTTATTAATATTAATTATAACTTTATAATACAATAAATTTATGGTGATCAAGCCGCTCCGATTGTTATTAGGAACAATTATTCAAAGTCCCAAGTTTTCCTCATTAATAGCACTTTTAATTTGGGTAAATGCTACCATTAGTAAAATCATTACAATTTATAATTATAAATGTTCAAATGGTTGCTAATGTTTATTTTGCAATATTTAGAACAGCTATAATCTTTCCTATCCCAACTGTTTCAAACCAATGCAAAATACTTAGGGAGATTTACATACATATCACACAATTCTTTTGTATTTACATATCTAACAACTACCGTTAGATATTTACTTATATGATACTTTCCTATGCTTAAAAAGGTGCATTTCACTTTTAAAAAATGAGTAATGATGATATTTTTGATATGATATTGAAGATTTAAGTGTTATATATATAAAAATTAAACTTTAGGTGTTAGATATATAAATATATAAGAATTTTGTGGTATGCATGTAAATCCCCCAAATACTTAACTAGCAAGAAGCAAAGGCATCGATTGAGTCGCAATTTTCAAACCACTAGAGATAAATTCAAAATGATTTTTATACTTGCAAATTGGTTCCAAAATTACTACTAAGGCCTTTTTTCCTTAGAGATCAACATTGATATTTTAATAGCACTTGATGAAGCATAGTAGGCATTGATACAATTAATATACTTCTTAGGGTCTATTTGGAGCGGTTGTAACTTTTTAAAAATATATTGTAAAGTTGTAGTGGAGAAAATAACTTTTTGAAAAAAATTGTTGTGTATTATAAATATTTTTCTTTTTGAAAAATTCAAAAAATAACTTTCTGACAAACACCACACTCTAACAACTATGGTTCTCAAAATAATTTTTTTGCATAAAACTTTTGAAAAGGTCAAAAGTAAGCAACTGCTTTTTTCTGCTTTTGAAAAAGCAAAGTAACTAAAAAACCTGTCCCAAACGCACCTTTAATTTCTTATCTAAAGGTCCTAAGTATTAACATTAACATACGTAATTTTGTTGAACTTATCTATATTTTTATAAATAATATTTAAATCCGACATTGTTTCAACTTATATTTTTAAATGACTTAATATTGTATTTGTATTAACCTAGGCCCATCTTATATATATATATATGAGATAAATTTTTATTCTGAAAAAAAAAAATATGACACATTATGTGTATAGCCCAAAAAAAAAGCTGTACATTATTTTACTACCGTTATAAACTCTTTATAGAATTTCATAATGAGAACAGATTTATATCAACTTTTTTTTTAGAATTTTAAGAATTTACCTAAATTCAAGTATATTTATTATTGATAGAATTTTAAGTTTCATTATTTATAAAAAAAAGGATATAAAAAAACTTGAGACTACAATTAGACAAAACATTTTTTTGTTCTTTATCATTAAATCCCTTACCACAATCACCTTTAAAGAAAAGAAAAAAAAATATAATCAAACTATCAAACAAGTTAAAATTCAATAAAATTAAAAAAAAAAAATTAAAGCACAAATTATAAATGCATGTGAGTATTGAGATTGTTAATACACTCCAACTTGTAAATAAATTACCAAAATTTTGTATTAAATATATTGCTCATTCATCCTCCAAATATTTAAACAATAAATTAAATCTAAAAAATATATATTGAAGCCATTTTAGGCTCCATCATCAAAATTTGAAATACCTAGAGGCTCAGCTTCAATGAACCTTGAGTCTCATATTTACATGACTCTTATCTCACACTACAACAAGACAAAATACTTGAGTACTTTGATGTTTAGTGATTTAATTAGAATTCTAAATGTCGCTGAATATTTTTAGTTAAGTAAAATTCATTTCAAATATCGAAAGGCGTTCGTGTATTTGGAATTAAATAATCTCAAATACAATAATATAAAGTGATCTGGCACTGCCGCCGTGATCGCCCTTCGCCCATCGCCGCCGCCCGCGCCATATGCCCGATATTGCCAGCCTCGGCCCGCCGCTCTCGCCCTCATGCTCAGCTGCTGCCCTTGAGCCAGCCACCTTCTGATCGCGCTGCATGCACAGCGTACGTCGGTCGGTCGCGCCTTCGTCGGTCGCGGTCGTCGGGCATCATTCTAGGCGTCAAACCTTGATTTTTTATTACATTTTATCAACAAAAATCAAAATCGTGAATTTAATAAAAATGAAAATAAAAATCTTTTAAGATTTCTCTTTTCTTACCTTTTCAGATTTAAATCCAAAAACGCGCTCAAGCACTAATTTTTTTTTGTTAAAAGGGATTCAATGAATCAAATTTACTCCACCTAAAAGATAACCCCTATCTGGACGCAAAGCAACATGCAAGAGCATCTCTAACTTGTTACGGCCAACAACCGCGATAATGAATGATGCTGCAAAAAATAATATTTAATATGCAAGCGAAATACTCAATAGATTGTATTTTATGGCAAGTTCCCAACTACCCCTAATGTGCATCCAATGGCTAATGTACTTTGCTGGACTCGTAAAAAAGCCAGCCAATGTATATATAAAACTTTAAATTACAGTAAACATTTCAACTACTTACGTGTATTTTCATTAAAAAAGCAGCTCACGTTTACTTCAACCTTTGTTTTTTTTCTATTGTTGAGAACGTTATGCCTTATTTAATCATGATCCTAACAAATATTCCATAATTTAATAATAATATTACGCTATATAGAGACAGCAAAATCTACAGAGAGAGAAAGAGAGAGAGAGATATCCACATGATCACATAGATAAAGAAAATTGTTAAGCTCCTCGGATACTCTTCGCTCCGGCGTTTTAATTTTGTTTGATTCTTGTGAATCTTATCTTTTGATCTGCATACGGACGCAGTGTTAGGAAGATGAAGAGGAAATGGTGCTTCGAGAATCTTTAACGGTCCTTTAATGGCTGAGGCTTCATGGAAGGATCTCTTTAGACGCATCTTTTCACGTGTGTTGAGTTGGCCTTTCTATGGCTGCACTTTGCAAAGTTTTGAGACCCAAATATATAACGGGTTAGACATTATCGTATATGCTTTGGCAATGGCTACAGCACGTAAGCGAAAATTTCTATTTTGTGAGTGATATTTTGTCCTTTTGTAGGTATGGCTCACCCAAATATTGATCCAAGTGTACGTGACTTGCTCAGGCTCGTAAGAACTTGACGGTATATTTTTTAGCTCGCACTAATTGTGAAGTTTTAGTTCTTGGTTCAAATGGGCGAGTGAGAGTGGGTCCACCTTAGTTATCAATTAAGCCAAAAAATTAAGTTTTTTTGTTTGATTTTTTTTTTTTTTACATTTACATAAATATCTCATAATTCTTAATCATTTACTTATTTAACACTTAAAGTTTAATATTTATATAAATAATACTCAATTTTTTAACATGACATCTAAAATATCATTCTCATTATTTTTTTTAAAATGAGTACAACTTTTACAATTTTTTCATGCATAGAAGTGTTATAGATATAAATATCAAATTGTAGACGTTGGATATATAAATATATAGGAATTGTGTGGTATGTATGTAATTCTTTCTTTTTTGAGGGAGAGAGAGATGAGCAATAAAAATGAAATATTCGGATCAAATTAATGATATAAAAAATAATGTTTTCAACCTTTAAGCCATGATTTTTTTTTTTCACACACAATAATACTAATTTCACTCACTAAAGTTAGACATTTTTTTTAATATCATTTTTAAGGGTGTATACCACAAAAATGTCCCATGTTGGCCCACCATTTTTTATATGCTGAAAATTTTTAGTATTATTGAAACTAAACATTAAATCAAATGTAGAAACAATCAAACTGAAGTGCAAGATAAAAGCGGCAGAGTAATTTACGGTTATTTATATTAATGAACATTATATTTCAGATAAAATTCAAAAGTATAACAAGATATGATCAAAATTTAGAATGACAAATTATAAATCTGTTGACCTTCACATATGCTACACAAGCCGAATTAAGCTTATAAAGTGAATTCGATCAACTCCGGATACTTTAGAGTACAAATCGGAGCTGAAATGCATCAAACATCGCCGAAATCAGTTCAAATGATCTCCGATCGACGAATGGACTTCACCATCGCGTTCAAAACATCAAAATTGGTCAAAAATATGAATATTACATAATCTAAAGATCAACCGATCAAGCGATCGAGCTATCAATGTGCTAACGCACGTATCAGAGTCGGGAAGCTGCGACAATGTCCAAAAGACCATTGTTCATGAAATTGATTGTGCCATTAACTTCGAAATGTCAAAACCTACCAAATGAGCGATTACACTCAATTCAGACGTGCATTGCAAGTGTCGTGGATCAGGAAACGTCAAATGAAATATCATTGTAAAATCAATCGAAATGACCTTCGATCGATGAACAGACTTCGCCATTGCATTTAGAATGTCGAAACTGATCATAATATAAATATTATATGACTTGATGATCAATCGATCAAGCGATAAAGTCGTCAACGCACCTACACGTATTCGAGGTCAAGAGGCGCTAACGTAAACCAAATGACCTCCGTTCGTAAAATTGATTGTGTCATTAGTTTCGAAATATCAAAATCTATTAAGTAAGACTATTCGAACTCAATTCGGACAAGTCTGCACGAAATTCGAGTGGGCAAAAATGATAACGTGCAATTTGTGCTCAAATTATCTTGGCCGAATAACGGCCTCCAATTCGAAATGGTGTCTTTGTTGTGTTGACATCAAAATAATCTCGAATCAATATATATATCAACCCTATATTGAGGTCAGCGTAAAGTTCATATTAAAATCGATTAAGTAATAAAAAATATTATATTAATCCTAACTAACCTAAATCCCTAAAACCCAAGCCCTTCTTCATACACGGCTCGGTTTGACTTTGCCTCTCTTGCATGAGCCCATCTCCTTTGAACACATGAATCCCTCCGCTTCCATTCGGATCTCCCTCTTCATAAGCTCGAATGCTTGGCTCTCCCTCTGCTGCATGCCTTCGCTCCCCTCTTCTTGTTCCTCCTTCCTCCTCCCCAAGGAAACCACAAGACAAAAGGGCAAGGCTCGGTTTTCTCTTCCTCTTCTCCCACTTCTCTTATCCAAACTGCACTCAAGCAACTTCTCTTCCTCTTCTCTCCAACCGCAAGCAAGGGTAGGGTTCTTCTCCTTCCTCTTCCCTCTTCTTCATCTTCTCCATTTCCCTTTTTCTTCCCTTCTCTTCCAAAACCGAAAATTCTTCTCCTTCCACTTACCCTCATTCATCCCAAATCGAAAATTCTTCTTCTTCTTCTTCCATTTTCTCTTATTTTTTGAAAACCGAAAATCCCCCTTCCATTCCCCTTATTTCTTCAAAATTGGAAATCCCCCTTCCATTCCCATAATTTCATTAATTCAAAAATCCTTCTCCATTTTCCCTCAATTCCCTTTGGCCAAAATTCCCTCCTTCCCTCATTTCTCTTTGCCAAATCCACCTTTAGCCGACATTCTTTCTTTTTACAAGGAAGGGAAGCCGAGAGGCAACACCGTCATCAGGCGGGTTCCTCTTGGTATACCTCTTCACTTCCTCCTCTAATCAAGCGCACAGTTGCTGAATTCATCCTTCTGACCTTTCCCCTTACCGCAGCCGAAGAGGAACACCATCATCAAGTGGATTCTTCTCTTAGTTTTCGGCATCTCCCTCTCTCTCTCCTTTTGACCTTTCCATTATCGCGACTGGAGAAGAACACCGTCATCCTACGGGTTCTTCTCTTGGTTTCTCCCGACATCTCCTCTTGTCTCATCTTGATCATAAAAAAAATGTGAGAATATATATATATATATATATATATATATATATATATATATATATATATATATATATATATATATATAAATCTATGTAAATTCAAAATTAAAAGAATCAAACAAGAAAAAAAGGGAGGGAGAATTAAACAAGTTTAACTAAGATAGAGTTAAATGTTAAATTCATAAAGAATTTAAACAAACCTTAGTGAAATTAAAGTTGTTCCTTAAATATGAAACCTAATGTGGAGTTAGGGATATTAGAGTTGATATTTGTTTATGTGAATGTGGTGAAATATTTCTGCCTTCATCTATCTTTTTGGAAGGATGAATGAAAACAAATATATACACCTTTGTCGGGACACCACGCAGATCCACAGATGTTCTTATTAGGGTGATCGGGTATGACATTGAGGGAAAGTATACTATCTCAAAAGAAAGAAGTCACCACCCTATAATGGACCTAATCACCTCAAAAAGGACTCCTGAGGACTATGATTCTTCGTATGTACCAGAGATTCTTCCACTGCCTTACATGGAAAAGTAAAGTAGGATTTATTTTAAATCGGGTTCGTTAAGTTCCCTATGGAGGTAAGCCCCCAAAGATTTCGAAGGTAGGACTATCAATCAATTAGTTTATTTTTATAAAATCAAGTGAGATCAATCAAGAGGAGGGAGTTCTTGTCGAAGCCAAATGAAGATAAGTAGGGGATGCTTAGGATACTAGGAAGCCTAGTAAGCACCCCAAACTATCATATGATTGTGCTTTACATTTTTGAAATTGAAGTGATTTATTTATTTGAGTTGAATTTTTGTTAGAAATCTAGGGCTTACAATTCCATGACACAAGATCATGAAAATTCCTAAGAGGTGAAGATTTATGCTTGTAGCCCGCAAAGGGGAGAAACAACCTCGGATCCTAAATCTAGGGAGCTTTGATGAGGGCCAAAAGCATGACCTAAATTTAAGGCAAAAAATGGGTATTTAGTTTACCTCCACAAGAGAGGATAAACCACCCAACTATTGGACTTACAATTGCTTGGGGGTGGCCGCCAACTAACTCCTCCTATGATTTTAAATACATGTAGGCAAGTCATATGATTTTGCAAGATAACTAGTCTATTGTTTATTTAGAAAGAGACTAAGTCCTTAAGCACACTCCCTAAGAGACTAGATCATATAGGGTATGATTTAATGACTTAAATCTAATAAAAATTTTGTTACATTTTTTATTTTCATTTTGGACAATAAATTTGACACAGGCTTTAGGATTCATATACCTAATGCATGAGAAATTAGATTATGGGACAAAACTAGCAAGATAAGGAGGTGTGTTTCCACCATGGATCTCAAAGGTCAAGCCAAGTTCTCTGGAAAAGTGGAAGCCCTCCAATCAAGAGTGAAATAATATACTTTTTATGCATGATGTGAGAAAAGTAATACAACATTCAGCTAAAGGGTTGCTAGTTATTTTATCTTGATTTATAACCTAGGCTTTAGATGAGGTTATGAGTTATTTTTATTTTTTTAGTTTGAATTGATTAATTGGATAGAAAATTTATTTTTCTAAGAGCCTAATCATCATCCAGGCCAAACATCAAAGAAGAGAATAAACTAGGAAAAGATGCCATCTTAATGCACAAGCTAAATAAACATTAATCAATTTATAAAGCTAGCGCAAAAGAATAAGAGGTCATTTGTGGTTAGGCTCCACCGCACAAACATGAAAAATAAATTGGGTAGCCAAGCTCTACTCTTATACAACCCGGATTACAAATAAATAAATTACAATCAAGAAGGAATTCATTGTTATAGGGGGTCTTCATTCTACATTTCTTCTTTCTTCTTATTTCTTTCTTCTTCTAGTTGGTTGGAATGTGGTTGCTCCAAAAGTTTCACATGATATATAAGACATAGTCTTATAATCAATGTTCATTATAATCCTCCATAACAATCATTCCAAAATCCTAATTACAAAATTACATAAAAATGGGAAAAATAAAATCTAACTAAAACCTACAAAATAGAGATTAGCTAAACAAACCATACAATCCTAAGCATGTATATATATAAATTGGACTTAGCACCCCATGTATGGGTAACTAAGTCCACCTGGCCTATTTTGAATTATTCTTAGGGGTATAAGCACTTGCATAGCAAAAATATTTATATTTTTATTACGTCACCTCTTAAGCGCAATCCCCTACAAAAGATAATGATTAGACTAAGATTGTCCTACTATTCAGTTTACATACATACATCCTAACATCCAGACTAAAATATTACATCATAAAATAAAAGTAAAACATCAAACCATGCACCGCCCTAACTTAAAGCTAGAAATGGTAACTTGGCCTAATGTGTTTGTGCCATTTAAGGTTTGTGTGGTACGCTTAGCTAGGCTTTAACGTTGAAGTTTTTTAAGTGTGAAGATGTTCAACTTAGAGAGTGGTTTTATTTAAGTGATTTAGTTGCTTTAGTTGATTTTTATTTTGTAATTTGATTAGGTTTGAATGAACCTAGAATTAATTGCTAAGTTGTAAAGAAAGGAAAAGAGAAGAGAACTTCTCTTTCCTCCCCACCTTAAGTAATTTCTAAGGTAAATTCATATTTAATTTTTCTTTAGTGAATATTTTATTATGTGTTTTAATTAATCCTAGATTTAGATTTTCCCTAAACAAACCTATTCAAAAGGAAAGACATTTTAAGATTAAGTAAAGTGACATATTATCACAAAACACATAACACTTCATTTCTTTCCTAATATGTGTAACGTGCATATGGATGAATCCTAAGCATATCTATGCATGCAAATGGAAATGTTTAACACACCTTCATGATGAATGCTAAGAGAGTTACTTAGGAAAATTTGGATGCTTCATGATGAATGATTTTGTTAAGTAGAAAAAGAGTGATTCTTTTATCCATTTTTCATATGCACATTTACAAGTATAAAAGACATAAATGAGTACGACGCCATTGTTAGCACCAAGGGTGTAAGGTACAAGACCTACTTAGGGCTACTTAAACCTTCACAATCATGAGGTTGTCCATACTAATATAACACTTTTCTTAAATGCATGTGTATGTATAAAAAATGCATGGAAAGAGAATCATGCAAAAAGTTTATGTTTTTTTGTTTGATTTATTTATAGAATTTACATATGTATGAATATCCTTCTTAAGTGATAGCATAGGAATGAAAATAAATGAATTTTAAGCAAGTGTTGTGTTCTATTCAAATGAACTATACACTTTGCAAAATCCTATTCAAAACTATGCTAAAAGAGAAGAGAAGGAAAGTCACACATTGCACATCTTTATAATATATTCTCATGAAAGCTTATAAATAATTATAAGTAGCATATTTTTTAGTTATGATATTTGATATATAAGTTTTGAAAATAATTTTTGGATTTAATAGTGATAATAGCCATTCATATTCTTACTTTAGCCAAAACATACAATTTGACATAAAGAAAATATTTCATTTTTAATTTGATTTTTAAAAGGCATGAATGCATGATTTTCATATGACATACACATTTAGCATATTAGGAAAGAAATAAAGTGATGAAAGCATGTAAATTAATTCACCCTAATTAACTCTTAAAGACAATCTTTTGAGATAGGATTATTTATAAAGTAAATCAAATTTGTTTCAAAGAGATTTTTAGTTTTGTTTGAGTTTGATTTGAATTTAAGAAATGTGAAGAGGTTTGCTGGTCCTAACCCATTTCCCACATGTGTATGTTATTTTAATTTAATTTTAGAATCATTAGATTGATTTTATATTTTGTTTAGGTTAAGGTGTACATTAAGTTCATTAATTACCCCTTACCTATACCACTTTAACATATTTAACCAAATAATTATGAGCCAATACATGATATAAAATCACACAAGGAATTTAAATCAGTAATACACCTAGAAAAGAAAGGGCCTAATGCAATTGGCTCATAATTAATGATTAATTAAGCTAAAGGGTTTAATTTAAGTACTTTCATAACCCTTCCCACACATGTGGGTTGGATTTTGATTTCCTTAAGTTACTTAGGCTATTGAACACCTAAGCACCTACCCAAGATGAATTGGTTAAGTTTTGAAATATTTTGAAAATTTTATCAAGTTAATTAAGTATGTGATTAGTGGATTAGCCCTTAATTAAGTTTGCATTAAGGAAGGAAAGGAGTTAGGAATGGGAAAATTCCCCAAACCCATTCCATAAACCTCTTCTTCACTTAATCATGTCGTCGACCCACTATATGAATCCTAGTCTTGATCTTGATTGTGCATCCCTGCCTCTGTTGTTCCACAGCTTTTCAAAGTACTCTGACCTGTGCTTAGACCATGAATAAGGAATTAAATCCTTCTTTGCAAGATTAAGAACACAAGGTGAGTACTAATCAAAAGGCATTTCCATTAATTTTTTATATGAGTCATCCTCAAGTTCTACATCAACTTCAGGACTTGAGGATGATTATCCCAAAAAGAATCTCTTCCGTTTCACATCAATGAAAGACTTAGGGGCTTCCATAACTACTAAACCTTCAGCTTTTTGAGATGAAAGTGAGGTTAGAGCTAAAGTTCCCAACCGTTGTCTAATAGTTTCACATACACTTGATTCAGATACTTTGCTTTATCTTGAAAGGGGTTGGCTAGTATGATAATCATATTAGACTAGTCTCCCGAGCTGGATTCCAAGTCTATGTGAATAGTAGGGGTACTCTTGTGAACTGGAACATAACCTCTATTGGATGATGGCCAACCAGGTGGTCTTCCACCTCTGGAACTTCCTCTAATTCTACCTCTACCTCTGTCTAGTGGAGGTCGAGTTATTCTACCCATATGCCCATATGATAGAATGAAATGTGGTTGGAATGTGATATGCGGCTCCACTTCTTCCTCAATTTTCTTTTCATGTTAACTTGGATTTTCAATTTTCTTATCACTTTCTCTTTCTTTTCTTTTTCTTTTCTTCATTTTCTTTTGCATTTGGATTTGAATTTTTACCAAGCTCATGAGAAAAAGGTGTTTTGAGGAAGATAGTAAGTGCATCCTCATATATCTCAACCTCTTTGACTGAAAATGACTTTTAATCTCCTTTGACATATAATTCAATCCCATCCTTCCTGAACTTGATGCACTGGTGGAGGGAGGATGGAATCATTTTATTGTGATGTATCCAAGGCCTACTGTGCAAAGCGGTGAACGAAGTATTCAAATCAATGATATAAAATTTGGCTTCAGTCTTCTAGTCACCTATCTCCAAAGGTAACACTATCGAACCTAAAGTCCTCTCGCCTTGTTCATTGAATCCTCTCAACATCATCTGATCTCCTTAGAGTGTGGAGATGTTAATCTTTAAATAGGCAATGGTCTTTAGACTCATAATATTCACCAATGCACTTGGATCGATGAGAACTCTGGCAAGTCTAAATCTGCCCATGTCCACTATAATGTAGAGGGGACGGTTGTGCTCTATGTCCCACAGAAGTAGATCATCATCTGTGAAAGTGATTCCCTGAGCTTCTCTAAAATAATGTGCCTCCTCTCCAATAGCGGTCAACTGAGTGAAACATATTTTTGGATCAAGGAGAGCCTTGATTAGTGATTCTTCATCTCTTTGGATAAGACCAGGGCATCGTATATGCTTAACTTAGATAGAAACTTTCTTAGGTGAGAGAGGACATTGTAGTCCACCTTGGGCTGATCCTCCACAAGCATATCCGAAGGTGGAGCATCCTGTGGAGGGGCTTCTCGATCATTTGAACCAGTGACTTGTTTCCCTCTATGTTGAGGTGCTGCCCTAAGAGGTAGAACCTTACCACTACGGAGGTTGATTTCGGTGATCTCTTATGGCAGGGTAATGAAAGATTCTACTTACTTTTTAGGCTCACCTATAGCTTCTCCTATGGGACCCTCAGAATCGGATGATTCCAAGTCTTTCTCAAGAGATGAACCATAATATTCAGAGAAGGAAGATCCAACTCTGAATCAGAAAGAGGAAGATTGGGTTTGATATAATTGTTGTTTAGACTTGAAGAGTTATCATTAGAAATAGAGTTAGATAACCCATCAGAAGTGACATATATATAATTCAAGCTAGCTTTATTCTTTAATTTCTTGGATTTTGAAGGAGGTATATAGTAAAAGTCAAGTAAAGTAAGTGGGGTGAGGGATTTGATGCCCTCATCCGCCAATACAAGATGTCCACTAGAAGAAGAGCTAGCTGAAGTGGAGGTAGTTGCTAATGTAGTAGCTGCAATGGTGGACTGGAGGCTGGACTCGATCAGTGGTTGCGCTATTTGGCTATCCCGGGTTGGCACAGGCTGCTGCTACTGCTGAGCTCCCCCTTTCCCTGAGTTAGCTCTGACAACTTCCAAACCTTCCTTGATGTTGGAGGTTTGAGCTATCTCAGGCACTTGGAAGGAAAGTTTCTTAATTTTTGAGACAATTTTCATAGAGGTATGGGATAATGAGATATCCCAACCTTCTTTGGTTTTTGAAGGATCGCAAGTATCCCCAAGGATTACCCTAATGGAACTAGATGGTTGTTCCACAAGGTATTCCTTTAGGATAACTATAGCACTGGTCTTGAAGCTATGTTTAAGCCAACCCTTGAATGTGATGCAATCTTCAAAAATATGACCTAGCATGCGGTGATAATGGTAAAAGTTAGGATCATTGCTTTTGCCCACTTCCTCTGGTCTCCTAGGTTCGGGTAGCTGAAAATCAGGCTTCTTTAAGAGATTCTTAAAGATCTTTTTGATTACCTATCTCTTAAATGAATAAGGCTTATTAAGTTTATCCAAAAGAGTTGGTGGACCATAGCTACCTAGCGGGGGGTATGAACTGCTGCTGCTGATGATGTGGATGAGGAGGAGGCGGTGTAGGCCATGGAGGCTGGTGGCCGGTAGGGCTGCCTCGGTGGTGGTAGAGGAGGTGAAAGTGACAGTTGTGGAGCACGAGGTCTCTCAAATTGCTCTTTAGCTAGCTGTTTCCCCTTGTCTACTACTATTACTGCCCCGGACCTCTTCTCAAATTTTTTTTTCATGGCTTCTGCTTTGTTGATTGGTCTAGAAATGGTGACTATTTGGCTCCACCTTGTAAGCTAGCCGCCTTGTTGATTAACTTCTCAAAAGTTTTGATGGTGAAACTTTTAAGCATAAAGGTGACTGGGTCATGGATACTCTTAAGCAGAATCTTAATGGCATGCTATTTAGACAATTATAGTTTGCATTTCATACTCAAGTTATGCCATATGAGAATGTAATCAATGAGGGACTCACCGGGGTTTTGTTGAGCCATAATGAGATCGCCCACAATCACCCTTTGCTGAGCTCCAACAAATCTCTTGATGAAGAGTTGCTCCAACTCAGCAAAAGTCTTCACTGAACTATTGGAAAGTTCAGTGTACTAATCAAAGGCTATGTCTGCTAAGCTATCGACAAAGAGATGGAAGAGTAAAGCATAACAGCCACCGACGTTGCAATAATTGGCTCTGAAGTCTGCAATATGCTGCCTCGGGTTCCCATTGCCATCGAAACTCTTGAAAGAATGTGGCACGAAACCCTTAGGATATTGGATGACATCAAATTCCTTTGGGTAGGGTCTACCCATTGGAACTGATGATCCTCCTTGGGCTTGAGCCAACACTTCTCTCATATGTGGTGAAATATTTCTTCCTTCATCTATCCTTTTGAAAGGATGAATGAAAACAAAAAATATGACTTTGTCAGAACACCACGCAGACCCACAGATATTCATATTAGGGTGATCGAGTATGATATTGAGGGAAAGTGTACTATCTCAAAAGATAGAAGTCACCACCTTACAATGGATCTAATCACCTTAATAAGGACTCTTAAGGACTATGAGTCTTTGAAAAATATCAGAGATTCTTCCCCTACTTTACATGAAAAAGTAAAGCATGATTTATTTTAAATAGAGTTTGTTAAGTTCCCTACAGGAGCAAGCCCCCATAGTTAATTACTTCAAAAGGAATGAGATTCTTTGATAATACTCTCGATTAAGGTAAATGATCATTATCTTCAAAGATTTTGAAGGTAGGACTATCAATCAATTAGTTTATTTTTAGAAAATCAAGTGGGATCGATGAAAAGAAGGGAGTTCTTATCGAAGCTAAATGAAGATAAGTAGGGGATGCTTAGGATACTAGGAAGCCTAGTAAGCACCCCAAACTATCTTATGGTTGGGCTTTACATTTTTGAAATTGAAGTGATTTATTTGTTTGAGTTAGTTTTTGTTAGAAATCTAGGACTTACAATTCCATGACATAAGATCATGGAAATGCCTAAGAGGTGATGATTTATGCTTATAGCCCACAAAAGGAAGAAGCAACTTCAGATCCTAAATCTAGGGAGCTTTGGCGAGGGCCAAAAGCACGACCTAAATCTAAGACGATAAATGGGTATTTGATTTACCTCCATAAGAGAGGATAAACCACCCGACTGTTGGACTTACAACCGCCTAGGGGTGGCTGCCACCTATAATTTTAAATACGTGTAAGAAAGTCATATGTTTTTGCAAGATAGCTAGACTGTTGTTTATTTAGAAAGAGACTATATCATTAAACACACTCTCTAAGAGACTAGATTATGTAGAGAATGATTTAATGACTTAAATCTAATGCAACTTTTGTTACATTTTTTATTTTCATTTTCGATAATAAATTTGACACAAGCTTTAGGATTCATATGCCTAATGAATGAGAAATTAGATTATGGCCCAAAATCAACAATATAAGGAGGTGTGTTTTCATAATGGCTCTCAAAGGTCAAGCTAAGTTCTCTAGCAAAGGTGGAAGCCCTCCAATCAAGAGTGAAACAATATACTTTTTCTGCATAATGAGAGAAAAGTAATACAACATCCAACTAAGGGGTTGTTAATTCTTTTATCTTGAATTATAACCTAGGCTTTAGATGAGGTTATGAGTTATTTTATTTTCTTAGTTGAATTAATTAGTTGGAATAGAAAATTTATTTTTTCTAAATATCATCATCAGCCAAACATCAAAGCAAAGAATAAACTAGAAAAAGATGCCATCTTAATGCACAAGCTAAACAAATAAAAAATCAATTTATAAAGTTAACGTAAAAGAATAAGAGGTCATTTATGGTTGAGATCCACCACACAAACTCAAAAAACAAATTAGGTAGCCGAGCTCTACCCTTATACAACCCGGATTACAAATGAATAAATTACAATCAAGAAGGAATACATTGTTATGGGGGGTCTCCATTCTTCTTTTTTCTTTTAGTTGGTTGGAATGTGGTTTCTCTAAAGGCTTCACATAGTACATAAGATATAGTCTTATAACCAATTTTCATCCTAATCCCCCATAACAATCATTCCAAAATCTTAATTACAAAATTACATGAAAATGGGAAAAAGAAAATCTAACTAAAATCTTCAAAATAGAGATTAGCTAAACAAACCATACAATCCCAAGCATGTATATATATATATAAATTGGACTTAGCACCCCACACATGGGTAACCAAGTCCAACTGGCCTATTTTGGATTATGCTTAAGAGTATAAGCACCTGCACAGCAAAAGTATATATATTTTTATTAAGGTGCCCCTTAAGGATAATCCTCTACAAAAGATAATGATTAGACTAAGATCATCGTACCATTTAGTTTATGCACATACACCCTAAGATCCATATTAAAATATTATATCACAAAATAAAAGTAAAACATCAAGCCATGCACCGCCCTAACCTAAAGCTAGAAGTGGTGACTTAGCCTAATGTGTGTGCTTTTTAAGGTTTGCGTGGTATGCTTAGCTAGGCTTTAAGATTGAAGTTTTCTAAGTATGAAAATGTTCAACTTAGAGGGTGATTTCATCTAAGTGATTTAATTGATTTAGTTGATTTTATTTTTGTATTTTGATTTGGTTTGAATGAATCCTACAATTAATTACTATGTTATAAGGAGAGGAAAAGAGAAGAGAACTTCTCTTTCCTCCCTATCTTAAGTAATTTCTAAGGTAGATTCATATTTGATTTTTGTTTAGTGAAAATTTTATTATGTGTTTTAATTAATCCTAGGTTTAGATCTTTCCTAAACAAACCTATTAAAAAAATGCATTTTAAGATTAAGTAAAGTGAAATATTATCACAAAATATACAACACTTTATTTCTTTCCCATCATGTGTAACATGCATATGGATGAATCCTAAGCATATCTATACATGCAAATGGAAATGTTTAACACACTTTCATGATGAATGCTAAGAGAGTTACTTAAGAAAATTTGGATGCTTCATGATGCATGGTTTTGTTATGTAGAAAAAGAGTGATTCTTTTATCCATTTTTCATATACACATTTACAAGTATAAAAGATATAAGTGAGTACGGTGCCATTGTTAGCACCAAAGGTGTAAGGTACAAGACCTACTTAGGGCTACTTAAAGCCTCACAACCCTAGGGTTATCCTAACTAATATACCACTTTTCTTAAATACATTTGTATGTACAAAAAGAACTGCATGGAAAGAGAACCATGCAAAAAGTTTCTGTTTGTTTATTTGGTTTGTTTATGCAATTTACATATGGAAGTATGAATATCCTTCTTAAGTGTTAGCATAGGAATGAATAGGAATGAATTTTAATCAAGTGGTGTGTTCTTTTCAAATGAACTATACACTTTGCAAAATCTTATTCAAAATTATGCTAAAAGAGAAGAGAAGGAAAGTCACATAATGCACATCTTTATAATATTTTCTCATGCAAGCTTATAAATAATTACAATTAGTATACCTTTCAGTTATGATGTTTTCTTTATAAGTTTTGAAGATAATTTTTTGATTTAATAGTGATAATAGCCACTCATATTCTTACTTTAGCCAAAATATGCAATTTGATATAAAGGAAATATTTCATTTTTAATTTGATTTTGAAAAGGCATGAATGCATGATTTTCATATGACATACACATTTAGCATGTTAGGAAAAAAATAAACTGATGAAAGCATGAAAATTCATTCACCCTAATTAATTCCTAAAGATAATCTTATGAGATAGGATTATTTAAAGTAAATCAAATTTATTTTAAAGAGATTTTTAGTTTTGTTTGATTTTAACTTGAGTTTAATAAATGTGAAGAGGTTTACTGGTCCTAACCCATTTCTCACATGTGTATGTTGTTTTAGTTTAATTTTAGAATCATTAGATTTATTTTATATTTTGTTTAGGTTAAGGTGTACATTAAGTTCATTAATTACCCCATACCTACACCACTTTAACATATTTAATCAAATAATTAGGAGCCAATGTATGACATAAAATCAATAAGGAATTCAAATCAGCAATGCACCTAAGAAAGAAAGGGCCTAATGCAATTGGCTCATAATTAATGATTAATTAAGCTAAAAGATTTAATCTAAGTACTTTCATAACCCTTCCCACACATGTGGGTTGGATTTTGATTCCTTGAGTTAGTTAGATTATTGAATGCCTAAACACCTACCCAAGATGAATTGGTTAGGTTCTGAAATGTTTTGAAAATTTTATCAAGTTAATTAAGTAGGTGATTAGTGGATTAGCCTTTAATTAAATTTGGATTAAGGAAGGAAAGGGGTTTAGGGAATGGCTTAGGAAAAATTCCCCAAACTCATTCCATAAACCTCTTCTTCACTTAAGCAAGGCTTAATTAACTTAGTTAAGGGATTAAACCATTATTCACATGTTTAATTAAGCTTAATTACATAAAGAGAATTTATTAAGGATTGTTTTCCTAATTAACTCATCAATAAATTCCAAGAAAATTAGTGAGGTTCCCACTAAATGCATCTAAGAAATTTGGAATGAGTTATTAAAGTAATTAGGGTTATTATATTTTCCTAAACCCTATTAGAAAATGCCATCAAAATCCATCAGAAATAATTTTAGATTATTCCTTACTAACATATCTTCATAATACATTTTATTTTGTATTTTTATGAGTTTTTTACATTTAGTTATGTTATTTTGAAGTTTCCATGTGTAATTAAATCCTAATTATTAACTAATCACAGCCGCACATGGATTCGGCGTGCTTTCCATGTGGCACGATAAGATTCATCACTTAAGTTGTTACATCCCAATGCTACATCAGTGGTGGTGCTACGCATTTTCTCCATGATTGTCCTATCAAAGATCGGACGGTCAGGATTAAGCCCACAGTTCTTAAGGGATAAATCAGAGATCTTATGCGGCTTGATTAGGACCGTCCATCCAAAATGCGTGGATGGACAATCCATGATCCATCACTGAGTTTGCCTACGGGAGAGGACATCTATCCACTTTTTAGGGCAAGATACGAGCTCGATTGAGCTCGAATTGAACTCAAATTCAACCCACACCATCATCATACAAGGAGCAAGGCATCCAGCGATCAATTTTACTTGGGATGAGAATTCTCTTCATAAAGGACCACACACTCCCTATTCTAGGCTCGGTTTGAAGACATACCTCACCGGAGGCTATCATCGGTGCTCCAATCTATTGAGGTAACTTCATCTAGGATGAAGCCCATTGAAAGAGGCTTTGTATTGCTCCTTATTGACCAAGGTGCTCCTCTTAAGCTTGCGGCCTTGATCAAAGTCCCCTCTCCTGTGCCTTGAGAACTTGGGTGAAGCTTTGGATCAACTCGATTGAGTTCCTTAAGGGTGCTTGCAAGAGGAATTAGCTTGATATTAGGTATTGAGTGAGATGGAAATCCTTGCTACATCCCCTATTTTCAATTTTGATAAACCAAGAAATGGAGAAATGCAAAGTTCTTTAGAAGGCTTGGAGAAGCTTGAGGATGCTTACTTTGAGTTTCCTAGCTTCAATCAAGTGCGAGTGTCTTGTATTCAAGCAAAATGAGGGGGAGTATATCTCCCCCTTGAAGGATCGGACGGTCGAGCAAGGCTTTGCCATTTTGATCAAATTCATCCTATGTAATGGGTTTGTTAGGCCATTTAGAGTGGCATGTGATTCAGTTTTGGCCAGAAGAGGTAGTGGAGAAGTTGCCATGTGCTTCATTGAGTGGAGGAGGGATTCCCATCTGCTTAAAATGAAGGGAGTGGTCAATTTGTCCATTAGGTTGGGTTTGATTGACCCAAACCCATTGGGTCATGTGCACCATGCTGACTAGTGACCACTTGGCCCACTAAGAGAGTGCCAAGTGGCCATGAAGAGGATTTGACCAAATTCTAAGTGAATTTGGCCAAGAATTACCCTTTAACCTAGAGGTAAAAAGGTCATTTGGCATAAATTTTAATTTTAATATGTTTAGTATGATTGAAAAATGGGTTGGGCCAAGTTTCAATGAATTTGGAATTGATTTGATATGATTTGGCTCATGTTGACCCGTTTAGGTCAAAATGGGTCAACTTGTAAGTTGACCAATTGGTCAAATTGGGTCAAACCAATTTGGGTCAAGTTCATATGACCATTTGAAATATTTTGGCATCATTGGTTTGGTTCAATTTGATATTTAGATTTGATTCATTTGATTTCATTTAGGTCAAATGGGTCAAGTTGGATGAATTTGACCTATTTTAGGTCATGGGTTGGTTTAGGTTTCATTGGTCATATGAAATGTATTGGTGTCTTTTTTTCCAATCAATTTTGGTTTAATTTTATTTTGGCTCAATTTGACCTTTTAGGTCAAGTTGAGTTCATGGTCAATTGGGCTAGGTTGGGTCTAGTTGGCCAATTGAGGCATTGGTCAACTTCAACAAGTGATTTGGAATGAATTTGACTCATTGGTTTCAATCAATTTAGCTTAGATCAAGTTTTGACACATTTTGACTTTTAGGTCAAGTTGGGTCAACTTGGTCAAGTATTGGAGCTAGGTTAGGCTTAAATGATGACTTGGTCAAGTTCAAACATTGATCATGAATTAGTTTTGATCAATGGTTTTAATCAATTTATCCTATGGTGGATTTTGGCTAGTTTAGATTTCATTTTGGCTGAGTGTTGACTTGCTCAACCCTTAAGTTTGACTTAATTTGACCTAATTTGAGTGATTGATCATCTTATGATGATTGTTGCTCACAATGTGAGGCATAGGTGGGCTCAATTCAATCCAATCCAATTTAGGTAGGATTAGAATTTGACTTATAAGGGGTACTTTAGGTCACTTGGTCAAGTGAGCCTAAGTGGGTCAATTGACTTGATCAAGGCTTGAATCAAGTTTGGTTGAACTCACATATGGACTTGTGATTGAAATGTAAATCCATTTGCAAGTGATTTGGAGTCAAATGGGTTTTGATTCATTTGACAATTTCAAGTTTAAAAGGGTGAACATGAGTTTGATTTGGGTTTGATTTTTTTGAATTTAGTTTTGGTTAGATGATTGAAGTTTATGTTTATATTTGAATTCATGATTGAAGGATTGATTGAATCATGAAGAAAAATCAAGGGTTTGGCTTGATTTGAATATGATTTGGCTAAGTTCAAGATTTTGACTTGAAATGCTTAGGTTGAATTTTGGTTGAATTTAGATTTGAATTTTGAATTTAGTTTTGGTTTGATGATTGAAGTTTATGTTGATATTTGGATTCATGATTGAAGGATTGATTGAATCATGAAGAAAAATCATGGGTTTGGCTTGATTTGAATTTTATTTGGCTAAGTTCAAGAATTTGACTTGAAAGGCTTAGGTTGGATTTGGTTGAATTTGGATTTGATTTTTGAATTTAGGTTTGGTTTAATGATTGAATTTTATGTTTATATTTGGATTCATGATTGAAGAATTGATTGAATCATGAAGAAAAATCATGGGTTTGGCTTGATTTGAATTTGATTTGGCTAAGTTTAAGAATTTGACTTGAAAGGCTTAGGTTGGATTTGGTTGAATTTGGATTTGAGTTTTGAATTTAGTTTTTGTTTAATGAATTTATATTTCATTTATATTTGTGAAGATAAATGAGAATATAAATGAGTTTTGAGAAAATTTCTTGAATTTAAATTGATTTAGTTTTGATTTGAGCTAAGTCCATAAGATGGAATCTAATGGATTTAGGAAATATTTTTGAACTTGGAATTCAATCATGGATTTCAATCATTTGGAATTGATTCATGATTTGAGAAAAATCCATCAAGTTAGAATTGATTTGAGTTTGAAGTTGATTTGATTTGGAGTTTGATTTTAATTTTTAAATTTGACTTGAAGGAAGGAAGTGAGGATTTGGTTCAAGCTATAGGGTAGGCAAGTTTTCCTAACACTCCTAAGGAATGACCTATTCCAATGGCTAACTCTTCTAAGTCTCTTGGGTTACGTTGAGTGTTCACCTAATCACTAGAAGTGTCTTAAGACTAAGAATTCTTAATGTCTAAGAAGAGTCTATGTCTAAGATAGAGGGGTTGAGAGCTCATCCTAAAAATGAGGTCAACAAAGGGCGCCCAATAGGTTTGGTGTGACTGACAAGGAACATCGCACGTATTGATGTTGATCGAAATGATCAACACACCAAACAATCACAAGCACTAACAGAAATGATCTACTTCTAACCTAAGATGTAGAAAGAATCAAGAGCTTCGTGCAATGTGACTCTACTCATGTCATAGACATAAGAGAGTGAAGGAGGAATCTGCTAGGGATAGAGTATATGAACCTTCCACCAGGGAAGCAGGTTCAAGTCATCCACAAGGGGATGGAATGTTTGATTTGATTTGAGTCTCACTAGAAGAGAAATTGATTCATTTGATTGGTTAGTTGTGTTTGTTGCTTTTATTTGTTTTGATTATTTGTGTTTTGACACCACTAGGATAAAAAAGGTGAACTCTCCACTAGGGAGCAAGTTCAAGTCATCCACTAGGGAGAAGGGGTTGTGAAATCTGATGAGGGATTAAAATTTGGGATCCACTGGGGAACTATAAAGACTTGCATCTCGTTGAGGAGAAGCAGACTGATTTGATTTATTTGATTAGTTGCTTGATTATTTAGTTATTTTTTTGTTTTGACCCCACTGAGGGAAATTGATTGGATTTATTTGTTATGGTTTGTTGTTTGACTCCACTGAGGGAGGAAGGTTGAGTTTGTTTCAGATTCTTAGATTTCTAATTTTGAGATGGGCCCTGTTGGTTTGCGATGGGCTAGCTTAGATTTAGCAATCCAAAGGGGTAGTATACCAAACATATAGTAGGACTAGCCAACCAAAGGGATTGCCTTTTTGTGTGCAACAGCTATACTAGGAAGAAAGTGTAGTAGACTTACATCCTCCATAATAGGAAACACTTGCTAGGGAGATCCATTGGCAAGGCAACTGATTGAACTCATCCTAGGGCTGATTATTTGAGTGAATGCCACTGGGGGTTTTAAATCAGCTCGAAGATAGTCAAAGATTAGTTTCATTTTTTAGTTTATTTTTTGATGGATCCCATCGGTTGGTGATGGACTACACTGAATAGAGGCCAAGGTGGCCTTGAGCTAACTTAGACTTACCAATCCAAAGGGAGTAGTCTACCAACTACACAGTATGACTATCCAACCAAAAGGGGTTCCTTTCAGTTTGCAATGGCTAAGTTTAAGAAGAAAGCACAGGGACTGACATCTTCCAAAATAAGAAACCACTGGAGTGATTGGCTACTTTGGGCAATAAATCAAACTCGACCTAGGGCTGACTATTGAGTGAATGCCGCTGGGGGACTTAGACCAGCTCAAAAATAATCAAGATTAGTTTTATTTTTTAGTTTATTTTTGATGGATTCCATCATTTGTGATGGATCATATTGAGAAGGAGCTTATATCAGCCTAGGCCTATCCGAGATTTACTGAACCAAAGGGAATAGCTTCCCGATTGAAGGGAAAACTATCCAACCAGCGGAGTACCTTTTAGTTTACAATGATCAATTCATGGGAAGAAAGCACGGGGACTCACATCTTCCACTGCAAAATACTATTAGGATGATCAGTTGCTTTGGCCAACAACAATAATCATGTTAGAAAGATTGCATCATAGGCTTAATTCTTCCAACACAGAATGACTGCCGGGGTAACATGCTTGTGGCAAAATGGATTAAAACCCGAGGGACTACATAGAAGTCTTGACCCGGGGACTTATCTCAACTCAGGTAGTCAGGCAATTCCTATAGGGAGTTCTGCTAACACTGCCCTAAAGATAGGATGTCTACCTGGGAAAAGGGGCCCTTTGGGGGCTTGAATTCCTAATCCATAAACAAATATTTTATTTGTTTGTTTAGTTTGTTCATCGTGGACCCTGTTAGTTTGCAAGGGATCAAATTGAGAAGGAGCTTATATCAGCCTAGACCTATCTCAAATTTATTGAACCAAAGGAGAATCTACGCATCCGCTGAATAAATTCTCCAACCACAGGGGTGGATACTAGGAAAGGGGGACTGTCCAATCCAAGAGTAACCTGGGTAGTGTCTAAATAGGGTCGTAAAAGATGTGATCCAAATAGAGTGCCCACAAGGGATGGGGCCGTTAAGGGCTTGATCCAACACTCTGGAGAAGATGACATGGCTAGTCATATATCAAATAGGTATTCGGTGGGTAACTCAAGAAGAAAGTGCAAGGACTCACATCTACCAATGATGGTGCCATGGATGGTAACCAGGATTCCCACCGAGAAAGGATGCCTCTTGGGTTCTCTTACACCTAACTTAGTTGTGCTAATTAAAATAGGATGCCTCTTGGGTTCTCTCACACCTATTCTAATAGCGTTAGGAAATGTGTTTGATTGTATTTATCTTGTGAAAGAGGGATAGGATGCCTCTAGGGTTCTCTTATACCTATCCTAAACACGCCATGGAGGATTCGCAAGATAAGAAAACAACACTTCAAAAGAAGAGAAGATTTTGATGAAATGGAATCAGATTTTTATTCTTTTGTTGATAATTGTTTTCAAACATGATTTATGATAATATTTCTTCAAATAGAGACCATTAATTGGAAGCATCGGGTGTTCCCCTTTATAATCAAAGAGTTGATAAGATCTTCCTTGGTAGGCCTTCTCTATGGAATAAGGGCCTTCCCAAGTGGGTTCAAACTTGCCTCCCATCTTTTGATGAGCAATAATTGGTCTCCTTAGGACTAACACAAGTTTTTCTACTTGGAAAGACACAGGGTGGACCAGCTTGTTATCGATTTGAATCATTTTGGCTTTGTACAACTCGAGATTCTGGCATGCCTATAGGCGTCTCTCTTCTAAACCTTTGAGCTCTTCTAACTGCAACTTGGCATTCTTCTCTGTAGTGATCTTGCTACCCAATGATATCTTTAATAATGGGAGTTGAACTTCTAAAGTTAGAACGGCTTCGAACCCATACACTAAGGAAAATGGGGTAGATTGAGCTGGGGTTCGGTATGTGGTGCGGTATGCCCACAAGGCTTCAACCAACCGCTCATTCTACTATCTCTTATTATCATCAATAGTCTTCTTTACTAATTAGATGAGAGTTTTGTAGAATGCTTCTACTAAGCCATTTGCTCTAGGGTAATAGATGGTGGAGTATCTCCAATATGTACCATGCCTTTTAGCGAAGCTGTTAATCTTGGTGCTTTTGAATGCAGTATCATTATCAAATATAATTTATCAAGGCACCTCAAATCTATATACGATATGGTTCTTGAAAAATTGAAGCACATGCTGAGCTATGATCTCTCTGAGTGGGATTGCCTCCGCCCACTTGGAAAAGTAGTCGGTGGCAGCTAGAATGAATCGATGACCCTTGGATAAAGGAGGATCAATCAGACCCACATTGTCGGTACCCCAACACTAAAATGGCCATGAGGCCAAAGTAGGATGTACAATGATGGGTGGTTGATGTAAGACCACATTGTGTACCTAACACTGATAGCATCTCTAGCCATATTCATGCAATCTATAATCATCGAAGGCCCGTAGTATCCTAGTCTCTTAATCTTTGCTATCATCTTTGGGCTAGATTGATGCGCTCTATATAGACTTGAATGTAGCTCAGTTATAATGTCATGGGCTTCATGTTTATCTAAACAACGTAACCACATCGGATCAAAAGATCGTCGGCACAAGGTGCCATCAATGAGAGCGTAGAAGAGAGCTCTCTGTTTCACTTGATAGGCTTGTGAATTTTCTTGAGGTAGTTTATCAGTGTTCAAATAGTAATGAAACGGTTGCCTTATGGTTTATTAGCTGACCCTCCCCTTTGGAGAAAGACTCTTATGAGTTCATCACGGGGTAGGACTTGTTTATTTTTTATTGGAATGGACTCATCTCGCAATTCTTTGGTAAGTTTGGCCAAAGCATCTGCACTGTTCTCCTCGGGGAACCTTGTAGATGGTGACTACATGGATTTGGGCCAATAGCTTCATGGTATACTCATGGTAATGATGAAGCTTGGGTTTGAGAACCTTGTAGGACCCAACAATCTGGTTGATGACCAACTGAGAATCCCCGTAGATCTTGATGCTCTTGACACACACTATGATGACTAACTCTAGACCGATAATCAAAGCCTCATACTCGACTTCATTGTTGGTGCAGGGATTAGAGAGATAGTATCAGAATCTCATCACATTACGATTTGGAGTTAAGAGAACTATTCCTATCCTTGCCTTTCCTAGAAGAGTAGATCATTGTGCTTCTCCTTTATGAAAGGAAGTTGCACCATCAAAATACATCTCTCATCGGCGGTTGTCAACCTCCCCTATGATTATGATTTGTTCGTCAGGGAGATCTTCATTAAGCAGAAAATCAGCAGAAAGTGGGTGTACTGCTAAGAAATCCACTAGTTCTTATCCTTTTACCGCACATAGGGGGTATGAAAGTGTATAAAATTGTGAGAGAATCATAGACCAATGTGCCAAACATTTGGATAGTATTGATCGTGTCATGAGATACTGCAGTGGATTGGTTCTAGAAATTAAGTTCACCTTATAAGAAAGCATGTAGTACCATAGCCTCTAAAATGCAAAGATCAATGCTAAGCAATGTTTCTCAATGGTTGGGTAGTTTGTTTCAGCAGGAATCAGATGAAAATTGAGGTAATAGAGAGCGCTCTCCTTCCCTTCATTGTTGGCTTGGGCCAACAAAGCACCGAGGGAGTCATCCAATGCAACAGTGTAGAGTATGAGTGGCTTGCTCGGGATAGGGGCTGCTACAACTAGCAGCTTCACCAAATACAGTTTGATATTATCGAAGGCATGCTCGCACCTGTCATCCCACTTGAACTTGGCATCCTTTTTGACAAGTGCTAAGAATGACTTGCATCTCCTCAATAGATTGGAAATAAAGCATCTTAGATATGCCAACCGTCCTTGGAAAGATCTGAGTTGACTTAAACTTTTAGGAGGTGACATTTCTAAGATAACTTTGATCTTTTTTGGATCTATTTTTATTCCCCGATGTCGGACAACAAACCCAAGGAATTTTCCTGAAGCTACTCTGAATGCAAACTTCAGGGGATTCATTTTGAGGTTATATTATCTTAACCGTTCAAAAACTACTCTTAAGTCAAAGATATGGTCTTCCTTTCTCTGCTCTGGACAACTAGATCATCAACGTAGCACTCAACCTGATGATGGATGAGTTTGTTGAAGATCTTAGTCATGGCCTATTGGTATGTTGCACCAGCATTTTTAAGGCTGAAATGCATGATCTTATAATAATAGATTCCAATCGGGGATCTAAAAGTAGTGTTTCTTTCATCCTCGGGGGCCATCTTGATTTGGTTGTATCCAGATGACCCATCCATGAAAGAGAAAACTACATGAGATGAGGCGATATCCACCATTAGTTCTGGTATAGGAAAAGGAAACTCATCCTTATGACATGCCTTATTTAAGTCCCTAAATTTGACGCATATGCGAATTTGGCCATTCTTTTTCTTAACTAGGATGACACTGGATAACCAGGTAAGATATTTTTCTTACTTGATGAAACCATCATTGATCAGTTTCTTGATTTTAGAAATGACTTGTTGTTCAATTTCTAATCGCATGCATCTAGGAGCTTTCTTGATAGGGTTAGCGCTAGGATCTTTGTGGTATGTTACGTCAGGAGATAATCCGGGCATTTTTTCATAACTCCATGCAAAGAAGTCTTTAAACTCAGTCAATAGCCTAACTGGTTTCTTCTTCATTCAGTAATGAATTCATGTATGTCAGGCGTGGATTTTCTTCCATCCCGAGTTTGATTTCTTTAAGCTTGTCAATTGTTGAATAAATCTCCTCTTCAAATTCTGGCGATGCTTCTTTGATTTGGAGATCATCTGGATCATCTGAAGTTTCTAAATACACATCCTCCTAAGAGTTGGTTTTGTGTGAAAATAATCTATCAGACTCCAAATGGTTGGTTACAACTAAGCGGTAATCATCGTCATCGACTTGACCCACTATACCAAATCCTAGTCCTGATCTTGATTGTGCATCTCTGCCTCTGTTGTTCCACAGCTTTTTGAAGTACTCTGACATGTGCTTAGACCATGAATAAGGAATCTAACCCTTCTTTGCAAGATTAAGAACACAAGGTAAGTACCAATCAAAAGGCAATTCCATTAAATCTTTATATGAATCATCCTCAAGTTCTACATCAACTTCAGGACTTAAGGAAGATGATCCCAAAAAGAATCTCTTCGGCTTCACATCAATGGAATACTTAGGGGCTCCTTAACTACTAAACCTTCAGCTTTTTGAGATGAAAGTGAGGTTAAAGCTAAAGTTCCCAACCGCTGTCTAATAGTTTCACATACACTTGATTCAAATACTTTGCTATGTCTGGAAGCTTGGTCTTCGTTGCTGTCCGGCTCGAGTGTCACCTCCAATGAAACCAACTGAGAGGGGTTGGCTGGTATGCTAATCACATTAGACTCGTCCTCTGAACTAGATTCTAAGTCTATGTGAATAGTAGGGGTACTTATGTGAACTAGAACATAATCCCTGTTGGCTGATGGCCAACCAGGGGGACTTTCACCTCTGGAACTACCTCTATGTCTGCCTCTACCTCTGTCTGGTGGAGGTCAAGTCATTCTACCCATATGTTCATATGATGGAATGAACTATGGGTGGAATGTGATATGCGGCTCCACTTGTTCCTCAATTTTCTTTTCTTGTTCACTTGGAATTTCATTTTTCTTTTGTCTTTCTTTTTCTTTTTCTTCTTTTTCTTTTGCATTTGCATTTGGATTTTGACCAAGCTCATGAGAGAAGGTGTTTTGAAGAAGATAGTAGGTCGCATCCTCATATATCTCAACCTCTTTGACTGAAAATGGCTTCTCATCTCCTTTGACATAGTATTCAATCCCATCCTTCCTGAACTTGATGCACTGGTGGAGGGAGGATTAAATCATCTTATTCTGATGTATCCAAGGCCTCAAGAAAAGCGTGAATGAAGTATTTGAATCAATGATATAAAACTTGGTCTTCCGTCTCTCCTACCTCCAAAGGTAACACTATAGAACCTAAAGCCCTCTTTCCTTGTTCATTGAATCCTCTCAACACCATCTGATCTCCTCATAGTGTGGAGATGTTGATCCTTAAATAGGCAAGGATCTTTAGACTCATAATGTTTATCGGTGCACTTAGATTGATGAGAACTCTTGCAAGTCTAAATCTACCCATATCCACTATAATGTAGAGGGGACAGTTGTACTCCATGTCCCCTAGAAGTAGATCTTCATATGTGAAAGTGATTTTCTAAGCTTCTCTAAAATAATGTGCCTCCTCTCCAATAACAGTTAGCTGAGCTAAACATATCTCTAGATCAAGGAGAGCCTTGATTAGTGATTCCCTCATCTCTTTGGATAAGACAAGGGCATCATTTATGCTTAGCTTAGATGACAACTTTCTTAGGTGAGAGAGGACATTGTAATCCACCTTGGGCTGATCCTCCACAAGCATATCTAAGGGTGGAGCATCTTGTGGAGGGGCTTCTGGATCATCTAAACCAATGACTTATTTCTCTCTATCTTGAGGTGCTGCCTTAGGAGGTAGAACCTTGATACTATGGAGGTTAACTTCGGTGATCTCTTATGGCAGGGTAATGGAAGATTCTACCTGCTCTTCATGCTTACCTATAGCTTCTCCTATGGGACCCTAAGAATCGGATGATTCCAAGTCTATTTCAAGAGGTGAACCCATAGTATTCAGAAAAGGAAAATCTAACTTTGAATCAGAAAGAAGAAGGTCATAGTTATTATATTTGTTGTTTAGACCTGAAGAGTTATAATTAGGAATAGATTTATACAACCCATCAGAAGTGATATAGATATAATTCAAGCTAGCTTTATACTTCAGGTAAAGTAAGAGGGGTGATGGATTTGATGCCCTCATTCATCGATATAAGATGTCTACCAGAGGAAGAGCTAGTTGAAGTAGAGGTAGTTGTTGATGTAGTAGCTGCAATAATGAGGCTAAACTCTGGGCTACTTCTTGGCTATCCGGGCCGGGTATGTATGCCGCATCGCTATTCCGCCGAGCTCCTACTTTCTAAGTTGGTTTATGCAAACCTTCCTTGATGTTGGTTGAGCTATCTGAACCCGCAAGGAAAGTTTCTGATTTTGAGATAATTTTTTAGGTATGATAAGGAGATATCCCAACTTTCTTTGGTTTTGGAAGGATCGCAAGTATCCCCAAGGATTACCCTAATGAAACTAGATGGTTATTCCATAAGGTATTCCTTCGAGATAACTATAACACCTATCTTGAAGCTATGTTTAAGCTAGTCCTTGAATGTGAAGCAATCTTCCAAAACATGACCTAACATTCGCTATTAGGGGCAAATGTTAAGATCATTGCTTTTTCCCACTTCCTCCGATCTCCTAGGTTTGGGTAGCTAAAAATCAGGCTTCTTTAAGAGATTCTTAAAGATCTTCCTGATGACCTCCCTCTTAAATGAATAAGACTTGTTAAGTTTATCCAAAAGAGTAGGTGGACCATAGTTACCTAGTGGCTATGTACCGCCTCGATGATGTTGTGAGGAGGAGGTGGCAAGGCCGCCTGGTCGATAGGGTCGCCGGTGGTAGAGGTGGAGTGTCAGGAGCATGAGGTTTCTCAAAGCTCTCTCATATTTCCCCGCTATACCGCTTCCAGCCTTCTAAAAGATTTATGTTTCTACTATATTGATTGGCGAAAAGGACTGTTGGCTTCTCCTAAGTTACCGCCTTGTTGATTAGCTTTCAAATTTTGATGGTGAAACCTTTAAGCATGAGATCGAGCCATGGATATTCTTAAGAGATCTCAATGGCATGTTTTCGCATGTGGTTCATATTTCATACTCAAGTTACACCATCTGAATGTAATCAATGGACTCACTAATTTTGTTGAGCCACATTATTGCACTCACCCTTTGTTGAGCCTCAGCAAACCTTTTGATGAAGAGTTGCTTCAACTCAGCAAAAGTCTTCACTGAACTATTGGGAAGTTCAGCGTACCAATGAAAGGCTATGCCTGCTAAGCTATTGACAAAGATATGGAAGAGTAAAGCATCGCCACCAAAGATTGCAAATAACCGCTCAAGTGTGCAATATCGCCTCTGTCTCACCGCCATCAAAACTTTGAAAGAAGGTGGCACAAAACCCCAGATTTGGATGGCATCAAATTCCTGTAGGGTCTACCCTTTGAACCGGGATTCTCCTCCTGCTTGAGCCACAATGCTTCTCACCGCCAACCATGTCTTGATATCTTTTCAGTATGGAGGTACATCCACAACCTTCCTATACAGTGCTACCCTAATCTACTGGGAGGTAAAGTCTTGATCCAAGACATGCACCAACTCTTGACTAGTCTCTATTATATAGATGAACTACCATGTTTATTTATGAGTACTAAAATAGGCTAAAATCCTCAAGTTTCTTCCCATCCTATTTATTCATCCTTTACTTTAATTAGAGGTGTTGACAGTGGGTCGTGTCTCATTCTTGGCCCACCTTCCATAGTCTCGCTCATGGGGAGAGAACCACCGTATCTACCATGTGTACCCCACCAATCCTCTAATAGATCATCTTCATTGATCAAAGATGACCTTTCATCCTCTAAATCACTGCATATATCCTAAGATTTCTTTCTTCCCATTAGATAATCGAGCTACAATGTCATCTAGGGATTGGTCCAATCAATGTGCATGAAAGATCGAGACCAATAATAGGATCATTATCATGAATGAGACACCTAACCTCTCAAGCCGGAAATGATCTTGTGAGGACTACGCCCATTAGGAAAGATACTCACCACCGCTGAAAAGTGGTACTCCTAGGAGGATCTATGGCCATATCAATCTCTCTTCCTTCAATTCTGACTATCTTCATAGCCTCCGGTTGGTGATGGATGACACTATGATACTTCAAGGTCATCATTCTTCCTCACCACTAGAGCAGTGGAGCTCTCTCCACAAGTGGGTGATGGAACAAGATCTCACCAGATGATCACCAATGGGGTTCTCTTCCCATGCGGCTTCTCCTTTGAATAGAGATGATGGAACATGTACGGAGACGGCAGGAGAAGAGCGTGGTGGAGGCACACCGACTCTCAAAGAGAGTCGCCTCCTGGGATGGTAGTCCCAGGTATGATACTATCGCAATCGATGTGGGTAGAAATCGATCTAGAAAAATCCATAAGAGGTCGTTAACCATCTACGCATTGAGCCTCCCCACTTGCAACATGAAATGATGTACAATTTCTAGCCCTCTTGATAAGCTATCCGCCAACGCGGAATTATGATCTCAAATCAAATTTGACATCATCAGAAATCGCTTACCATGTAAAATTGATCTGAGGCATATGACCTCCTCCTCTCACTAACAAATAAAATTGAACCATGGAGGTGAAGAAGAAATCCTCTAGCATCCTCTATCGAATAGGTGAATTTCTTGTGAGGGAAATCCTGGAACTCCTCTATAATATACTGAGTAGTTGCCTCCAACTCCCTAGCAATGCGAGTGTGGTACCACTTGATCATGTTTATTGATGGTGTAGGTCAAGCAAAGGTAGAGCTAGACCCAACCTCAAAGAGGGGAGACAATCCTGAATGGGAGCTTGAAGATGCCAAGGAGTGGTACTAGCCTAATGATAGCATGGGAACAACCGTGTAATGATACTACTATTGTGGGAACCACAACCTTCCTCTTAGGAGGGGATATTTGAATCGATAGCATGTCAATGATGACCACTTCTTTGGTCACCGTTTGCTAATTGAGGGGGGTTCCCTCACATGTAATCTGCCTCAAAATCCTCAACCAAAGTGGTTGAGGTGGTCATAGTCGATCATGGAAGGTCGGTGATCAAGGCCAAATCCATCCCATGAGGAAATGTGAACACATACGCCGCCATTGAAAGAAATTATACCGAATAAATGATGAAAGTCTGCAATGTTGAAAATAAACTTGAATCAGATTTTTGTTTGTTGATTTTTGAATTTGAATTTATAATTTGAACCCACACTTAACAACTTGAAAGTGTTAAGTGGAGCTCTAATGAATTTAGAAGAGATTTTGAGATTGATTGAAAAGAGGATTTTTGAATGTAGAATCCATTTTCAATAAATTTGGATATGTTGAAAATGGGTTCAAGTATTTTTAGAGAGGTGCTTCCATAGGTTCATATTTGAATTTTAATTTTTGAGTTTGAGGACCCTTCATTTAATAAATTTGAGTACGAGTAAAAAGTTAATGATTTTGTTTAGATTTTGTTTTTGGATTTTTGGAATTTACTCACTTAGCAAATTTGGGTATGCTAGATGAGGTGTTTGAAAATAATTTCTTCTTTTTCTTTGTTTGTTTATTTTATGAATCATTTGTGATTTGAAAATGGAATCTTCATTTAGCAAATTTGGGTATGCTAAATGAAGAATCTAAGTGTATTTTATTTTGAAATTTTTTTTGAAAATAGGATTCTTAGCAAATTTGAGTATGCTAAGAAAAATCCTAATGTGTTTTGTTTTTGAAGATTTTGAAAATGGAGAATTCACTTTAAGCAAATTTGGGTATGCTAAAATGAAGTTCCCAAACGTGTTTTGTTTTTGAAGATTTTGAAAATAGAGACTTCACTTTAGAAAATTTGGGTATGCTAAAATGAAGTTCCCAAATGTGTTTTAAATTTTGTGAAATGGAGATTTCACTTAGCAAATTTGAGTATGCTAAATGAAATTACAAAATGTGTTGCAATTTTTTTTTTTGAAAATGGAGACTTCACTTTAGCAAATGTGGTATGCTAAAATGAAGTTCCAATGTGTTTTGAATTTTATAAAATGGAGATGTCACTTAGCATATTTGGGTATGCAAAATGAAATTCCAAAATTGTGTTTCAAATTTTGTTTCAAAAATGGAAACTTCACTTTAACAAATGTGGTATGCTAAAATGAAGTTCCAAATGTGTTTTGAATTTTTTTTTGAAAATGGAGACTTCACTTTAGCAAATGTGGTATGCTAAAATGAATTTCCAAATGTGTTTTTGAATTTTGTTTTGAAAATGGAGACTTCACTTTAGCAAATGTGGTATGTTAAAATGAAGTTCCAAATGTGTTTTTGAGGAAAAGTGTACTATCTCGAAAGATAGAAGTCACCACCCTACAATGGACCTAATCACCTCAATAAGGACTCCTAAAGACTATGGGTCTTCATATGTACCAAAGATTCTTCCCCTGCCTTACATGAAAAAATAAAACATGGTTTATTTTAAACTGGGTTCATTAAGTTCCCTATAGAGGTAAGCACTGGTGTTAATTATATCCTAAGTAATGAGATTCTTTAAGAATACTCCCAATTAAGGTAAATGATAGTTGTCTCCAAAGATTTTGAAGGTAGGACTATCAATCGATTAATTTATTTTAGAAAATCAAGTGGGATCGATCAAGAGAATGGAGTTCTTATCAAAGTGAAATGAAGATAAGTAGGGGATGCTTAGGATACTAGGAAGCCTAGTAAGCACCCCAAACTATCCTATGGTTAGGCTTTATATTTTAGAAATTGAAGTGATTTATTTGTTTAATTTGAATTTTTGTTAGAAATATAAGGCTTACAATTCCATGATACAAGATCATGAAAATGCCTAAGAGGTGAGGATTTATTTTTGTAGCCTACAAAGGGGAGAAGCAACCTCGGATCCGAAATCTAGGGAGCTTTGGTTAGGGCCAAAAGAATGACCTAAATTTAAGGCAAAAAATAAGTATTTGGTTTTTCTCCATAAGAGAGGTAAATCACCCGACTGTTGGACTTACAACATGGGGGTAGCCCCCAACTAACTCCTCCTATGATTTTAAATACATGTAGACAAGTCATATGCTTTTGTAGCTAGTGTTGTTTATTTAGAAAGAGACTAAGTCCTTAAACACACTCCCTAAGAGATTAGATCATGTAGGAAATGATTTAATGACTTAAATCTAATGCAAATTTTGTTACAATTTTTTTTCATTTTGGACAATCAATTTGACACATGTTTTAGGATTCATATGCCTAATGCATGTGAAATTAGATTATGGGCCAAAATCAAAAAGATAAGGAGGTGTGTTTCCACAATGGCTCTCAAAGGTCAAGTCAAGTTCTCTGGTAAAGGTGAAATCCCTCCAATCAAGAGCGAAATAATATACTTTTTATGCATGATGTGAGAAAAATAATACAACATCCAGCTAAGGGGTTGCTAATTCTTTTATCTTGATTTATAACCTAAGCTTTAGATGAGGTTATGAGTTATTTTATTTTTTTTAGTTTGAATTTATTAGTTGGAAAGAAAATTTATTTTTCTAAGAGCCTAATCATCATCTAGGCCAAACATCAAAGCAAAGAATAAACAAAGAAAAGATGCCATCTTAATGCACATGCTAAATAAACATCAATCAATTTATAAAGCTAGTGCAAAAGAATAAGAGGACATTTGTGGTAAGGCTCCACCGCACAAACCTAAAAAATAAATTGGGTTGCCAAGCTCTACCCATATACAACCCGGATTACAAATAAATAAATTATAATCAATAAGGAATATTATTATTGGGGGTCTTCATTATTCATTTCTTCTTTCTTCTTTCTTCGTTTAGTTGGTTTGAATGTGGTTGCTCCAAAGGCTTCACATGGTATATAAGATATAGTATTATAACCAATGTTCATTCTAATCCCCCATAACAATCATTCCAAAATCCTAACTATAAAATTACATGAAAATGGGAAAAAGGAAATCTAACTAAAACCTATAAAATAGAGATTAGCTACAAATCATACAATCCCAAGCATGTATATATATAAATTAGACTTAGCACCCCACACATGGGTAACCAAGTCTACCTCACCTATTTTGGATTATGCTAGGGGTATAAGCACCTGCACAACAAAAGTATTTATATTTTTATTACGACGCCCCTTAAGCACAATCCCCTACAAAAGATAATGATTAGACTAAGATCGTCCTACCATTCAGTCTACGCACATATAACCTAACATCCAGACTAAAATATTACATCACAAAATAAAAGAAAATTTTCAAACCATACACCGCCCTAACCTAAACCTATAAATGGTGACTTGGCCTAATGTGTATGCCATTTAAAGTTTGTGTGGTATGCTTAGCTAGGCTTTAAGGTTAAAGTTTTCTAAGTGTGAAGATGTTCAACTTAGAGGGTGGTTTCATTTAAGTGATTTAGTTGATTTAGTTGATTTTTATTTTGTTATTTGATTAGGTTTGAATGAACCTACAATTAATTACTAAGTTGTAAAGAGAGGAAAAGAGAAGAGAACTTCTCTTTCCTCCCTACCTTAAGTAATTTCTAAGGTAGATTCATATTTGATTTTTATTTAGTGAATATTTTATTATGTGTTTTAATTAATCCTAAGTTTAGATTTTCCTAAATAAACCTATTCAAAAAGAAAGACATTTTAAGATTAAGTAAAGTGAAATATTATCACAAAACACACAACACTTCATTTCTTTCCCAACATGTGTGACATGCATATGGATGAATCCTAAGCATATCTATACATGCAAATGAAAATGTTTAACACACCTTCATGATGAATGCTAAGAGAGTTACTTAGGAAAATTTAGATGCTTCATGATGCATGATTTTGTTAAGTAGAAAAAGAGTGATTCTTTTATCCATTATTCATATGCACATTTTCAAGTATGAAACACATAAGTGAGTACGGTGCAATTATTAGCACCAAGGGTGTAAGGTACATGACCTACTTAGGGCTACTTAAAGCCTCACAACCCCGGGATTTTTCGGACTAATACACCACTTTTCTTAAATACATGTGTATGTACAAAAAGAAATGCATGGAAAGAGAGTCATGCAAAAAGTTTATATTCATTTGTTTGATTTATTTATACAATTTACATATGCAAGTATGAATATACTTCTTAGGTGATAACATAGGAATGAATATGAATGGATTTTAAGCAAGTGTTGTGTTCTTTTCAAATGAACTATACACTTTGCAAAATCCCATTCAAAACTATGCTAAAAGAGAAGAGAAGGAAAGTCACACAATGCACATCTTTATATTATATTCTCATGTAAGCTTATAAATAATTATAAGTATCATATATTTTAGTTATGATATGTGATTTATATGTTTTAAAAATAATTTTTGGATTTAATAGTGATAATAGCCATTCATATTTTTTTTTTTACTTTAGCCAAAATATGCAATTTAACATAAAGGAAATATTTCATTTTTAATTTAATTTTTAAAAGGCATGAGTGCATGATTTTCGTATGACATTCATATTTAGCATGTAAGGAGAGAAATAAAGTGATGAAAGCATGTAAATTCATTCACCCTAATTAATTCCTAAAGACAATCTTATGAGATAGGATTATTTAAAGTAAATCAAATTTATTTTAAAGAGATTTTTAGTTTTATTTGAGTTTGATTTGAATTTAAGAAATGTGATAAGGTTTGCTGGTCCTAACCTATTCCCCACATGTGTATGTTATTTTAGTTTAATTTTAGAATCATTAGATCGATTTTATAATTTGTTCAGGTTAAGGTGTACATTAAGTTCATTAATTACCCCTTACCTACACCACTTTAACATATTTAATCAAAAAATTATGAGCCAATATATGACATAAAACCATGCAAGGAATTTAAATTATCAATGCACATAGGAAAGAAAGGGCCTAATGTAATTGGCTCACAATTAATGATTAATTAAGCTAAAGGGTTTAATTTAAGTACTTTCATAATCCTTCCCACACATGTGGGTTGGATTTTGATTTCCTTAAGTTACTTAGGTTATTGAACATCTAAGCACCTACCCAAGATGAATTGGTTAAGTTCTGGAATGTTTTGAAAATTTTATCAAGTTAATTAAGTAAGTGATTAGCGGATTAGCCCTTAATTAAGTTTGGATTAAGGAAAGAAAGAGGTTTAGGGAATGACTTAGGAGAAAATTCTCCAAACCCATTCCATAAACCTCTTCTTCACTTAAGCAAGGCTTAATAAACTTAATAAAGGGATAAACCACTTTCACATGCTTAATTACCCTTAATTATAAAAAGAGAGATGATTATTAATTGATTTCCCTAATTAACTCATCAATAAATCCCAAGAAAATTAGGGGAGGCAGAGGTCATCCCACTAAATGCATTTGAGAAATTTGAAATGAATTAATGAAATAATTAGAGAGTAATTAGGGTTATTAAGTTTTCACTAAAACCCTAATTAAGGAAAATGCATTATTTAAAATCCATTATAAATAATTTTAGTGAATTCCTTACTGAATTATCTTCACAATGCATTTTATTTTGTATTTTTTTATTTTTCTACATTTAGTTATGAATATTTAAAGATTATGTGATTAATTAAATTAAACCCTATTATTAACTAATCCCATCGGCTACGCACGCCGATGTGCATGCTTTCCATGTGGCATGAGATTCATCACTTAAGTTGTCACATCCCAATGCTACATCAGCGATGATGCTACGCCCTTTCTCCTCGATCAAAGATCGGACGGTTGGGATTAAGCTCACACTTCTTAAGGGATAAATCAGAGATCCTGCGCGGCTTGATCAGGACCGTCCATCCAAAATATGTGGATGGATGGTCCATGGTCTGTCAATGAGTTTACATACAAAAGAGGACATCTGTCCACTCTTTAGGGAAAGATTCGAGCTCGATTGAGCTCGGATTAAACTCAAACTCAACCTACACCATCATCATACAAGGAGCAAGGCATCCAACGATCAGTTTTACTTGGGATGAGAATTCTCTTCACAAAGGACCACACACTCCCTATTCTAGGATCAGTTTGAAGACATACATCACTGGAGGTTATCACCGACGCTCCAATCCATCGAGGTAGCTTCGTCTAGTAGAGAAGAAGCCCTATTGAAGATTTAAGGCTTTGGTATTGGGTAGATCCTTCTATTGACCAAGGTACTCCTCCTAAGCTTATGGCCTTGATCAAAGTCCCTTCTCTCATGGCTTGAGAACTTGGGTGAAGATTTGGATCAACTCGATTGAGTTCCCTAAGGGTGCTTGCAAGAGGAATTAGCTTGATATTAGGTATTGAGTGAGATCGAAATCCTTACTACCTCCCCTATTTTTGGTTTTGATAAATCGAGAAATGGAGAAATGCAAAGAGCTTGGGGCTTTATAGCTCGGGAGCTTCTCTAGGTTCAGTCTCATCGAATGCAAGTGATGGATTCAAGTGAAATGAGGGGGAGTATATCTTCCCCTTGAAGGATCAGATGACCGAGCAAAGTTTTGCCATTTTGATCAAATTCATTCTATACAATGGGTTTGTTAGGCTGTTTAGGGTGGCATGTGATTCAATTTTTGCTAGAGAAGGTAGCGGAGAAGTTTCCATGTGCTTAATTAAGTGGAGGAGGGATTCTCATGTGCTTAAAATGAAGGGAGTGGTCAGTTTGGCCATTGGGTTGGGTTTGGCTAACCCAAACCCATTGGGTCATGTGCACCATCCTCACTACTGTCCACTTGGTCCACTAAGAGAGTGCCAAGTGGCCATGAAGAGGATTTGACCAAATTCCAAGTAAATTTGGCCAAGAATTACCCTTTAACCTAGGGGTAAAATGGTCATTTTGCTTTGATTTTAGTTTAAATATGTTTAAAATGATTGAAAAATGGGTTGGGCCAATTTTTAATGAATTTGAAATTAATTTGATATAGTTTGGCTCATGTTGACCTATTTAAGTCAAAATGGGTCAACTTGGGTCAAGTTGACCAATTGGTCAAATTGGGTCAAACCAAGAGTTGGGTCAAGTTCATATGACCATTTGAAATATTTTGACATCATTGGTTTGGTTCAATTTAATTTATATTTGGATTTGGTTCATTTGATTTCATTTAGGTCAAATGGGTCTAGCTGACTAATTTGACCCATTTGACTTATTTGGGTTAGGTCATGAGTTGATTTATGTTTCATTGGTTATTTGAAATGTATTGGTATCTTTGTTTCCAATCAATTTTGGTTTGATTTGATTTTGGCTCAATATGACCTTTTAGATCAAGTTGGGTTCATAGTCAATTGGGCTAGGTTGGGTCTAGTTGGCCAATTGAGGCTTTGGTCAAGTTCAATAAGTGATTTGGAATGAACTTGACCCATTGGTTTCAATTAATTTGGCTTAGATCAAGTTTTGACTCATTTTGACTTTTAGGTCAAGTTGGGTCAATTTGGGTCAAGGGCCAATTGGGCTAGTTAGGCTCAAATGATGACTTGGTCAAGTTCAAACATTGATCATGAATGAGTTTTGATCAATGGTTTCAATCAATTCCTATGTGGATTTTGGCTAGTTTAGTTTGATTTGGCTAAGTGTTGACTTGGTCAACCCTTAAGTTTGACTTGGTTTGACCCAATTTGAGTGATTGATCATCTCATGATTGTTGCTCATAATGGACTTATTAGTTCAATCCAATTTGGGTAGGATTAGAATATGGCTCATAAGGAGTACTTTAGGTCACTTTGGGTTAAGTGAGCCTAAGTGGGCCAATTGGCTTGATCAAGGCTTGAATCAAGTTCGGTTGAACTCACATATAGACTTATGATTGAAATGTAAATCCATTTGCAAGTGATTTAGAGTCAAATGGGTTTTGATTCATTTGATAATTTCAAGTTTAAAAGGATGAACTCGAGTTTAATTTGGGTTTAATTTTTTTGAATTTAGTTTTGGTTTGATGATTGAAGTTTATGTTTATATTTGAATTCATGATTGAAGGATTGATTGAATCATGAAGAAAATTCAAGGGTTTGGCTTAATTTGAATGTGATTTGGCTAAGTTCAAGATTTTGATTCGAAGGACTTAGGTTGAATTTTGGTTGAATTTGGATTTGATTTTTGAATTTAGTTTTAGTTTGATGATTGAAGTATATGTTGATATTTGGATTCATGATTGAAGGATTGATTGAATCATGAAGAAAAATCAAGGGTTTGGCTTGATTTGAATTTGATTTGGCTAAGTTCAAGAATTTGACTTGAAAGGCTTAAGTTGGATTTGGTTGAATTTGGATTTAATTTTTGAATTTAGTTTTGGTTTAATGATTAAGTTTATGTTTATATTTGGATTCATGATTGAAGGATTGAATTGAATCATGAAGAAAAATTAAGGGTTTGGCTTGATTTGAATTTGATTTGGCTAAGTTCAAGAATTTGACTTGAAAGGCTTAGGTTGGATTTGGTTGAATTTGGACTTGGTTTTGAATTTAGTTTTAGTTTAATGAATTTATATTTCATTTATATTTGTGAAGATAAATGAGAATATAAATGGTTATGAAAATTTCTTGAATTTGAATTGATTTAGATTTGATTTGAGCTAAGTCCATAAGATGGAATCAAAGGAATTAGGAAATATTTTTGAACTTGGAATTCAATCATGGATTTCAATAATTTGGAATTGATTCATGATTTGAGAAAATCCATCAAGTTAGAATTGATTTGAGTTTGAAGTTGATTTGATTTAGAGTTTGATTTGAATTTTGAAATTTGACTTGGAAGGAAGGAGAGGATTTGGTTCAAGCTATGTGGTAGCAAGTTTTCCTAACACCCCTAAGGCATGACCTATTCCTATGGCTAACTCTTCTAAGTCTCTAGGGTTAGGTTGAGTGTTCCCCTAATCACTAGAAGTGTCTTAAGACTAAGGAATTCTTAATGTCTAAGAAGAGTCCTATGTTTAAGATAGAGGGGTTGAGAGCTCATCCTAAAAATGAGGTCAATAGTGAATAGAGCCTCTTATTGAATACTCAAAGTATTAAATTCACAAACAAGTGATCATAATACTAATTGAACAATTTAAAATTAGATGATATTGAAAGAAGTAGGAATCTTGATTGAACATCAAATCAAAGCATAATAGAGTCTCTTGGAATGAAGATATACTCTTCAAATATACTCAAATAAATTGAAAAAAATTAAAGAATTCATTAGAGATTTTCCATAAGATTGATTGATTACTATTAAGCATAAGCAATGAATCCTTGGAAAATGTTTGAAATATATTCGTCACCCTATCAAATACTCGGATTAGATCAAGGAAAAATTTAGTATAGTTGGCCATGAATTTGAGAATTGTCATAAGCAAAATTCTATTGAATTTTCAAAAACTAATCAACTTGGAATCAATTAAATATCAATCTGAAAAATCTAATAAGATATTAGACCAATTTACAACACCTTCTATGCCACTAGATTCACAACACACCGTACAAGAGAATAAAAGGCATTAATTAAGACTTCAATTGAACTATTGCATGCATTATAAGGCATGATTAAAATTTAAATTCAATGCCTTAAAATTACGCAAGCATTTTTAAATACACTCGCATGGGCCCCGACACTATACTGAATGCTTAAATTTAGTGTCTGAGGATGTTGCACCGGTTGCTTCCCGGTTTGGTCTTAGGACCGAGTCCGGGTTAACAAAACTTAAAAATTTAATTATTATAAGAATTTTAGCTTATTGAAATATCTGATAAGTTAATTCTGTCATGTGGCAGTAGATTTGATCCTCTGTTAGGAGCTAAACAGAGTTGACGGGATCTAAAGCTCTTAAATATATTTAAATTAATCAAACAAACTCATAAATCCCGACGATGGCTATGTTGAATGGTGATTTCAATCGCAGGAGATAATTCTATCAAAATGTGATTCTAATTTGAAATGAAATTAACTTAAATCAAGTATCAATCTAAAAATTGCTTAAATAAAATTCAATCATTAAATGCTTAAAGCAAAACTCAATCTGTTTATCTTTCATAATTGTTTGTCAGAGGTGACAAATTAAGAAACCTCTAGGTCACAAAGGAGCCAATGTCAAATCAAGTGTTACATGTTCTCTCTCAATCAATCTCATGCTAGTAAGGAGGGTGTCTGCGGTCTGTGGCATGGTTTGGCCGAAGGCTTTTATATTATGATCACATTGTACACATGTTCCCCAATGGCTCATCCTTTGAGATGTGAATCATAGGTACACGATAGGGAAAAAGCCCCTCTATCGCCTAAGTAGACTTAAGCTTGTCTCCACAAACATCACCCCAAGTCTACAAGGATTTCTTGGATGATGTAACCATGTATTCGAAAGATCCTTGAGTCGGTCACTACCTCCTCTTACTAAGTAGACTAGGGACCACGACAGCCCATGATGATGGAACCATGGGATCTAGATCGGGCACATCATCAATCTCCCAACCATCTACTTTAAGCTAATAATGATGAATTTTGTAATCTTAAATTTCAAAACTCCACATGCTGCTATTATATGCTATGCATTAAGTGATCTAATGACTAGCCTTAATTAAAAGTTCTCTCTCACTTATTGGGAGGGGTAATTAACTATAGGTGCTTCCACTTATAGGAAACCTAGAGCCAGATCTAAAGTCATCACAAAATGAGGGTGAAATCTCTAGGTAGTGAGTTATCTACTATTCCATCAACCTTCTGAAAATTACACAGGCATCTTAAAATTGCACTCTCATTAATTTATCGAGAGGTCGGTGGCAAATTTTTGGAGCCCACAGATTTCTGGCTACTGGATTCTCTTTTCATCTTTGGCTAGTCATATTTTTGCTATAGTAGCAATAAAATATTTAAAAATAAAAAATAAATAATGGTGGTTTAAATGTGTAATAAATTCAAGTTATTAATGTATGAGACTCTATGTCAAATGAATTATTATGTAGATTATAATTTTATTATACTATTATTTTGTTCTGCAGTACCACTACATTTTGAAAGTATGGGGTGAAATAATAATTTTTAATTACTAATCCCCATCTTTCACTTTTGTAGAATGAATCTATAGAGCACTCCATTCACTGTTAAACTAGGGGTGCTAACATCCGCTAGCCGCCATCATCAACAGAGATATTAGCTACCATTCAATTTGATAGCTTGAATTTCCTTATTATAGCTACTTTGAAGTACCCACCGTGGTGCACTCATCCGATATGCCGAAGGCCTCTGTTAAAGCTCAGACTCGCTATGTGCTAACTCAAGAGCCAACCGCTATTAAGGAGTTCTCCCGACAGAAAACTTCAATTTCTAAAAGACTAGGTCAATCTGAAACCCCCGTGAGGAAAAGAATCGTTAGTGTGCAAACTATGTATTTAATACCTTGTGGTATAATATTTCACCGATTGAACCTTTCATACTTATAAAGCAAGATCATGAAGCTTTCTAAATTAACCAAAGGTAGAGAAGAAGAAAAATGTTGAGCTGAGGGCTCAACAGATCCCATTTGAGCGACCTAGTGAACAAGCAATGTTGTCACTAGAAGCGAGTATTCCCACCCATAATAACTTTGACAATCTAAAGTGGATAAAATAGAATAGCTCTACTGGTGAAGTAAAGCAGTCTTTTTGGACCCAATAACATCAACCTCCACCACCATAGAGGAGACAACCTAAAACATTGTCATCTAGAATGCACAACATTCTTAAAGTAGCCAAGGAAAGAGGCTTGATGAAAAGAAAATTTCAAAGGCCTATGGTGATTTAAAATACTGAAGCTCTACCAAGGAGGTTGCCATATCTTATGGTAACCAGTAATCGAGCTAAGTATGCTTCGCACGGTGAGCATCAGAGCTTGACACTTGGACCACATGTCCAAGAATCCTCTGCCGAAAGGTCCCGATGAAAAGGAAAGCAGATATGGAGGCCAAGGTTCCATAATTAAATTATGAATAAAGAAAGAGGTGTGACATCTGATACATATACTCAAAAATCTACCTCAAAAATAACTCATTAAAAGTGGATACCTAAAAGAAGGGATATTACTGATGAAAGACATGATGGTCAACACCTTGGAGAATCCTCTAAGGGATCCCATCATCGATTAGATTCACCCCAACAAGAGGAGGTTGATTATGATCGCAGCCCCCAGTGGAAGAAGTGTCTGTTCCTTACAATGAGCCAGCGATCCACTAGAATTGTCGATTAGAAATTTGTGTGCAAGAAGAAGATAATGAAGATGACACTATTGAAGTGGAAGTCGTCTATATGGTGAGAGACATAGATGAACTTTCGCCAAGATCATCGCAACATGAATCTGTGGAGCTTGAACAATTTGATGTTTATGAAGGAGAGTCTTCACAGAAGCAAGTAGAAGATGGATCTTCAATCTCTACTGAAGAGGAAGAAGAAGAAGATTAAAATGAGAAAGAGATCATGGGTGTTGAAGCTGTTTATATGGTTGAACCAAAAAATGATCAGCCTGGTACATACTTTTATAATCAGAATCATCGTTCAACCCAAGCAATAACTATCCCTGCAAATGCACAAAGAGAAGGATAATCAAGTTCTTCCCCTGAAGAAGAGCAAGGAGCAAAATAACAATAAGAAATAGAAGAAGAAGAAGAAGAAGAAGAGCCTATACTTATTGACATCATGGAGCTAGCTAGAGAATAAAGAAAAAAATAGTGTCAAATGGAAGTCAAATATAAGGAGATTTCACAGCTAGGTGCCAAGATGAATGATATGATCGTACAAATGAATATCATGATGGATATGTTACAAAAGAATATCACATCAAATGTAGCACATGTTTCATCTACTAATCAACAAGTAGCCAATGATACAACTTCTATACCACCAGTCACTCTGGTACCTCAAGCTCCTATAGTACATGCTACACCCGAAGCTAGGAATGAAGTTAATCAACCACCTCTTCAACCAATAATTCAAAATTTGGCTAGCACGCCATGAATGGTAACATCTTCTCAGCTAGAAACAATAATCAATAAAACGATAAAGGCAGTTATAGCTTCAGAGCAAGCTGAAAAGTTGGTGAGTAAGGGTCACCCTTATAGAATATGATCAAGTGATACGAAAGGTTACTAATTTTACTTTAGTGGGCTTGGTAACCCAAAGAAACATCTCTAATTTAAGGCTACTTGTGGTACAAGAGGGAATGATGCACTATTTTTTATCTGTTCATCGTAACCTCGCCTTCGAGTGGTATGCGAATTCAAATAGCTAAAACTTTTGCTAAGTTAGAGATAATATTCATGAAGAAGTTCTCTAGTGCAACCAAGAAAATAACAATCGCTGACCTTACCTTGCTAAAAAGGAGAAAAGATGAGTCGGAAAAATTAAATTAAGTTTAACCTAAGCATGAAATGTGAACAACAATTGAGGAAGAACATGCAATCCAACGTTAATGGTCGATGGATGATAAAATGGCATCATTTTATGTATGACATCAATTACAACATTCCAGGACTTGCTCTATAAGGTGGCCAAATTTGAAAAGCTAAATCACCATAAGTTTGAAATCTATACATATAAAGCAAAGAGAAACAAACCTTCAGACTCAAGAAGAAATGAAGCTCATGCCACTTCCAATAGCTCAAATGGTGAAAAATGAGTGATATATAATGTGGATAAAGGAAAACAACCAATGTATAATGATGATAAGGGAAAGAAGCCTATCTATTCTAATCCACAGCCAAAATTAGTATTTAAAGGCAATGATAAACCTCAGATTTTTTCAAGTGATGGGGAGCATCAAAAATAAGAAATAAGAGATGATGAGAAAATGCGGCCATCTCTTAAGGAAAAATGAATAAAGAATATTCCTTTAGATAGGACAGTGTGGCTAAATTATTTCGGTAAATAGTCAAAGCTGGTCTATAATTACCAGAAATTAAAAGGCCAGAAGAAGCTGATCTAGTCAATAATCCAAATTACTATCCCTATCATTGGATGATTAGTCATCCTATTAAAGATTATTATGTCTTCAAAGATTAGCTAGAAAGGAAGTATCGACAAGGTGAATTTATAATATCTGATAGTGTTCTAGTCAACCTAAAAAGAGAGTCTACAAAGATGATTATGTCCTCTTCCATACCATCCATTAAAGATAAAAAGAAAGAAAAATCAGTTCAGATTGAAGAATGGGAAACAATAGTCTCCAAAAAGACTGTGAAAATGCTAAAGCAGCTAAAAGATGTCCCTAGTGTTTAGTGGAAATCACCACTTGAACATATATTGGACTTAAAAGAGATGCCTAAACCAAGTATTTTAGCTTCTCAATGGCATTTTGATAAGGCTATTTCATCATGGCACGAGGAGCAATCTTCTAAATGCATGCCTCATAATTCAAAGAAGCTGGCTATGAAAAAGAAGATCAAGAAGAGAATTACAACACAAAAGATTATTAACAATTTAAAGGAGTATCACCAATTGATAAGAAAACCATTTAGGCTTGCAGTCTTTATGCCTAAACTTCACATTATTGAATCAAATGAAGAACATAATGGTGAACCTTATTCAGTAGAGATAAGCCGAATCATTTATGTGATATTAGATGTTCTTCAACATCAATTAGTCCAAAATGGCAATGGTAGTCAGCAGACTCGACCAACCCATCAAACTATTTATCAACAAAGCAAGAAGAGCTGGAAGAGTTAACATTTAAATTTTATTTAATGACTCAACAAGAAGATAACAGTTCAGATGAGGATTTATGTTTTCCCGATGTAGAAGAGTTGGACTCATCGATATTATCATGTATGAAATGTATGAAGTTGAAAAATGAGTCTAGTTCTTTTGGTCAATCCCCCAGAATAAGAAGTGAATTTAAAGAAACTACTTCTTTAGAGGAATCTGAGAAAGATAAGGTGATTCAAGTTCAGGTGAGAAGTGGTAAAGTTTTACCACCATCATCAAAAAAGGGAAATGTAAATAAAGACAAAGGAAAACAAATTGAAGACAACGAAGATATCATTCCCAAAAATCTTAGAATAAATGCTAAATCAAATGAAAAGATAGATTATAATATTCTATCACATCTCAAAAGATCCTGCAATTAAGTGAAGGATATCTTGATGTCAAAGATCTCCAAGAAACTTTGACACAGGCTCTCAAATATTCAGAGAGTTATGATGCTTACTTTACCAAAAAATGCATGATTGAATCATTGCAAACACAAGATCTCCCAATAATCATATTTTTTGAAGAAGATCTTATGTTGGGAACAACATATCACAACCATCCTCTATATGTTACCATAGAGAGTGATGGCATCTTAATCAATCGAATAGTGATTGATCCAAGTTCTTCTATCAATCTTATGAGTCTAAAAGTATTAAGAGGATTATCACTTAAATCCAACATCTTGGAAGGGATAAGTTGATGGTTCATGGTTTCAATGAGAAAGGGTAAAAAACCATGGATTCTTTTATTCTCCCGCTCAAGTTTCAAGATTATATACAGAAGCCAAGTTTCAGGTAATCGATATTGATACATCATTTAGAGTTCTCTTGGGTTGGCCATGGGTACATGAGTATGGCATGGTCCCATCAACTATCCATCAGTGTATGAAGTACCTAAAAGATGGAGAAGAGTTCAAAATTCCTGGAAACCTACAACCATTCTCCATCCATGAAGTAAAGATTTATGAGGATGCAAAATATTTCATCCCTAAAGTGCCTAAGCCAACAGAACCTCTTAAGGTGGGAGCATCCACTTCAAGAACTAAAAAGCAACTTCATAAGGTGAAAGAGCAGAAGCAAAAAGGAAGAAAGAAGGTAATGTTGACTCTCTCTACAGCACTAGATTCTACACCTAAATCAAGAAAATTAGTTCCTCATTTAGGAAGTGACACACAAGAAGAAGAAGAAGATATTTCTATCAAACCTAAGAGAACTTATAAACTTTCAAGAAAGGCAAAGTATGAAATAAGTGATTCTGATTCAAACTATGAATTTGAATCTACTTATAAAAATAGAGTTCAGATGGTCACATCAAGAAGGATAGCTCATTTGATAGTGTTAGATGACTCCTTTAAAATTATACCCATCCCTTAGTAGTGCTTCAACAAAATCACTCCATTGGAGGTTCATAATATTGAAGAATTGATAACATTCTATATGCCACCGTTGAGTGAAAGTGGCGGAACAGAAACTCTATTTTATAAATCTGAAGAGTCTCAGCCTCACAATTTTGATCAGCCTGTTCAACATAAAAATTCGGATGAGATAGTGCCAACAAGAATACCAATATACTATCCACAAAAATTGCAAAGAATGATGCATAAGCTTGGAATTCATATTAGAACTACTAAACATAGAACTCAAATCTTTAACAAGATGTGGAGCCAAAGAAGTCCTCAAGCTTCATGAAGGAGTGATAAGTTTATCACTAAAGGCCTTGTGTTCATCCACAAATCTCATCAAAATAAAGTTTGTTATAATATAATAGAAGCTAAGAATGAAACTAATAACAATGAAGAAGATGATCTCTATGAAATTCTTCTTACATGTAATGAAGAAGTCGAAGCCAAGCCTTCACCTGAAGAACTCGAAGATGGTGGACAAACAGTTACCATAGATGAACTTAAAGAAATCAACCTAGAGTCAGGATGATCCCCATCTAACTTTCGCCCTTCTACATGATGAAAGTTGAAGAGCTTAAAATGCTACTTTAGAATGGATTGTTTTTCCTGGATATATAGCACATGTAACTGAA